>CM019043.1:2483414-3712252 GCA_009664405.1 Drosophila bifasciata | reverse complement strand
AGCAACCCAGCCGACCGACCCACAATTGGGTTAAGCTCAATAACTAAACGTGTTCCGTACTGAGAGTGTTCCCCAAATATTTCGAAATGTTCCGGAGTGTTAAAGTGTGAATTATGAGCCCAGCATAGCAGATTTATGTATGGCTTTAGCCTTAAACTGGTTCCCGGCCTGGGGGAGACCAGGCCCCACACCACATAAAAGCCCAAACTTAAGAGCCAGCAGATGGCATGCACTTGACAAAGCCAAAGATAGGTGGGATAAGGTGTCTGCGCTGGGTCTTCAGCATACTCGTACTCTCATGAGTAGAAGTAGAAAGCCAGCCAGGCAAATAAATCTCTAGAAATCTCTGGGAGGTGTCAAACAATTGATCAAATATTAAACCACGTTCATGGGGGCTTCGTTCTTCAGTTATGGGTTTCAATTTTGATGGGAATGAAGCTGGTAGGATTGTTTATTGAGGGAAATACTTTCAGCTGTGGCTCCACTCATTCTCAATTTACGAGTTCCCAAGCAGAGATTAATTTCAAATATGCTTTAATCTACATTTAACTCAACTTTTACTTTGGGTTTCTATTTATTTGCGCGAAACTTGAGCATCAATTTGATGTTGGCCTAGTACACATTCATCAGATCAAAGATGGATCGCTTCCTCTGGCGATGGAAGTCCCCTGGCTAGAGGTCTGTCCCCATTCGATTGCAATCTGAGCAAACAATCTATATTTAAGTTGGCTTTTGCTAGTTAATCTGCAATAGCCTAAGGAAAATGATGAAAATCACATACAGAGATATGAGTACGAGTACGAGTATAACATGCAATATACTTGTACGACGATGTCTTGGCATCTTTTCAACGCTTGACGTAGCAATTTGTGAAATTCTTCCTACCACAGAGTGCAGATTCATCTGTAGTTACAGCTGTAGCTGTAGCTGTGTGCGTTAGCTGTAGCTGTATCTGTATGCTGTATCTGTTTGCTGTTGCTGTATCTGTGTTGTGTAGCTGTATCTGTATCTTTGTGTGCTGTGCTTTTGCCTTGTGGTAACTTATAATGGAAAAGGCCTTCACAATTGTGACAGATATGCAAGCAGCAAAAGTACGACTGCGACTACGACTGCGACTACGACTAGTATAGTAAACCTACAATTTGGAAGTTAAACCAAATACAAATACATACATACATACTCGTATACTACTCGTACTCGTACGCGTATGTATGAAAAGAGAGTGAAAAGAATACCTTCAGAGCGCTGGTGGTTGTGGTGTGGCAGGCGGGGACACACACTTGACATGGAAAACAAATGATGCCTGCAGATGGAAACTGATCTTGGTATGGCCTGGCCTGAGCTTTGTTTGTCTCACAAAATGCAAATGAATCTCGTTGACAATGACAGAGCGAAGACAGCAACAGACAACAGAGATACCGAAAGAGTAGGTGTGACGGGGGGGGTGCAGGTGCATGTGGCAAGTGAAAAGTGAAACCTGCAGTGGGCTGGGGAAGGTTCTTTCAGGGCAATGATGGATGTGAGTGAAAACTGAAGACCCAGGCCTTGGGTCTAGGAATGCAAACAACAAATTGGGAAAGCATTAAAGCTTCCCTTTTTTCTCTTAGTGTAGCTTGAAATGGGATAAATTATATGCCCGCTTATTCTAACCTTTTTTCTGTTCTCCATTTTTTTGCAGTGGCCCAGCACGAGAGCATCTCCCAGATCTCGCCCAAGTCGAGCAGCCAAGGCAATGATCGCCTGAGCATCGAGAGCACCATTGCGGATTCCATTAATGGCCTGGCCGAGAGCCAGTCCACGCTGCAGGAGGACAACGAGAACGAGACACGGGCGGACAGAGTGGAGCGCTCAGCCTCACCCATTCTGCATGATCAGCACAACGGGGGGTACGGAGCAAAGGCGGGGCTTGGGCCCAATGATGTGCACTTTCCGCAGGACCAGCAGAAGGACGTGTCCGCTGGCAGGTATTTCCACTACAACATCAAGCCCACGGGCACCTACGACAGCCAGGAGGAGCAGCCCGAGCAGACGCAGCGGATCAGAGCGGGAAAGACTTTATCTGGCAGCAGCAGCAGCTTGGAGGAGTCTTTTTTAGGGAAGGGGGGCCTGCGACCGCTTACGTCGGGGTCCCCAATCAGGCCGAGTCCGAGCAGTACTGTCACCTCGTCGATGGGGGCGGGGGCCAGTGCCACCCAGGCGCCGCATAGTCCCCGGCAAAACGGCAATCCGGACATCCAGGACATCATCACGGGCATTGTGAAGCTGCTGAACGGCAACGTGAATGTCCATGCCAACACGCAGGGCGTGCGTCGTCCCTCGGCCAGCAGGATCAACAATCGGGGACCGCCGCGGATATCGGAGACGCAGAATCTGCCGCCCATCGATTACGAGGCCCAGAAGCCGGGCACCTCGATGCGTCCGCCGCCGTATCCCTTCGACCGACCGGAGCGACCCTTCATCACGGGAGTGCCCATTCCCGAGCAGATTGTGCCCCTTCGCCCGGGTTTCGTCAGCAATCGTCCGCCCTGGTACCGCAACAAGCCGCGTCCGCCCATCACCACGAGTGTGGGCGGCAGTCGTCGCCCCCTGCCGCAGTACAAACCGCTGCCCGCACCCCAAGCGGTGCCCCAGGCGGCCCCACAGCCCCAGGAGCAGCAGGAGACGCAGCAGCACCAGCACCAGGAGCAGCAGTCACAGTCGTTGCAGTCGCCGGATGATGGTGTCCTGCCCACGGATACTACCTACGATTCGGAGTTCTCCAACGAGGACGCCAATGCGCAGTACATTGAGGTCTCCGACCAGGACACAGATGCCACCGGCGGTGGCGAGATCGATGATGAACTTCTCCGACCGCCTCCTCCCGCTCCCTCAACGCCTAATCCGCCCACAACCACGCCTACAGCGCCCAAGAAGAAGCACAAGCCAAAGCCAGCGGTCAGTGAGAAGAAGAAGGCGTCGCAGGAGGAGGAACCGGAGCTACCTGTAGACGGTGGCTACACGACCATCGTGGAGACCAGCTCCGTGGTGCACACCGTCATGGGTGGAATGTCCTCCACGTATGTGCCCATGCCAATGGACAGCTCCGAGGGCCTGGATCTGGATCCCTCCACCGAGGAGGTGATCTTCATGACGGCCAATCGCACGCCCGGCCTGGAGACGAGTGCGACCTCGGCCATCAGCAGCTCGGGCATCACGACGGCCACTCCGTCGCTGGCCATCGAACCTTCATCCTCCAAAGTACCCACCACTACCACTACTAGCACCACAACCACCACCTCAACCACCTCGAGTACTACCTCGAGTACCACCTCCACCACCACCACCACCACCACCACAACCACTACTGAAAAAGCGCCCAGTTCCAACTCCAACTCAAACTCTAACACCAATGCCACTCCGCCTGCCCCCTACCATCCCCGACCCGGCATCGTACTCGACGATCCCGAATTCAAGCCCGGCGGCAGGCCACGCCCAGCTGGCAACCAACGGCAGCCAGCGGTGCCTCCAGCTCCAGCGCTGCCCAATCCTCCCATTCAACCCACGCGGCAGCATCTGCCGCCCGGCTATGGGGAGATCTTCGATGTGACACTGTCGGCCATCCAGGGGCCGGGACCGAAGGGCAGCGGCTCCAAGCAGACGATCAACATCAAGCCGTACGGATCGTATGGAGCGGGCGGCCAGGGTGGGCAGCGGCAGGACGACATCATTGTGTCGGCATCAGGTGACGAAGGCTTCGTCTCGATCGATGGCAAGCGCACTTACATCAATCTCTTTGGTGATCCCACAGATCCCCCGGCGGGGGCCACAACACCGGCGACACGACTGCCCCAGTTGCCGGGCGCTGGCACGTCTCCGGGAGGTGGTTTGGTTGGTGGTTCGGGCTCTGCCTCATCGGCATCGGCTCCGCCCGCGAATGCGGTGACTCAGAGCAGCGGTGGCTATGTGGTGCCCGAAACGGAAGTGGTGGATCTGCAGGGACAGAGCCAGTCAACCGGAAGTGCCGCTGGAGCAGGAGCAGGATCAGTCACAACGAATGCGGGGCCCACGAGGCCGCACTATCGCCAGCGAGCCACACCGCCGCCAGTGAGGATTGACACATGCATCGTGGGCGACGATTCCACCTGTGATCAGGCGCAGCATGAGCGCTGCAAAACGGACAGCGGCGTCTCCAGTTGCCACTGCAGGCCAGGTGAGATAGGTGCCATGGGCCAGAGGGCCATCCTCTTTCGAGGATAATTACTAACATTTCTCTCTCTCTCTGCGGCAGGCTACTCCCGTCGCAAACATCGGGAGCCGTGTCGACGGGTCATCTCCTTCCATCTGGGCCTGCGCGTGGATCGCATCTATGAGCATCGCATCGTGTGGGATCACAAGCTAATGGATCGCCACAGCGAACCCTTCGGACAGCTCAGCTATGAATCCATTCGAGCGGTAAGGCAGCTTCCGTTTAGGTACCAAAGTGAACTCTAATCCAATCCCTTCCAGCTGGACTCGGCCATGTCAATGACGCCCTACTCGGATGAGTTTATGGAGGCCAAGGTGAACAATATCTATCGCGGAGATCCCAATCTGGGTGGCAATGGAGTCTACGTGAACATGACCCTGAAGGTGAGCAGCCGAATGCGATTCACATATATATAGATTCCCCCACTCATGTATTGGTCTCTACCAACCCCCTGCAGCTGGACGAGAGCGTGGAGACGTTGCGTCCCAATCTGCGCAGCGATGTGCAGAAGCATCTGCTGGGCGTTCTCCATCGCCGGAACAACAACATTGGCAACTCTGTGCTGTATGTGAGCTCACCGGAGGGCGCTGTCTCGCCGCTGCAGGATCTCGATGAATGCCAATCGTCGGAGCTGAACGACTGCCATCCGGGAGCCACTTGCAGCAACACTTGGGGCAGCTTCCGTTGTGCGTGCGAGGCGGGACTGCGCGATCCCTGGGCCGATCAGCCACAGCGGGCGGGCCGCGAGTGTCAGGCGTGTCTGGACTCGTTCTGCAACAACCATGGCACCTGCAGCTACAGCGACGAAGGCACCCAGATCTGCACCTGCGACTCCAGCCACTACGGTGCACAGTGCGAGATTGATGGCGAGGTGCTGGGCGTGGCCATAGGCGCCTCCGTGGCGGCCATCATCATCATTGTCCTCACACTGGTCTGCCTGATCATGTGGTCCCGTCGCTGGCAGCGTGAGCAGAAGAACGCCATGGGATCGCCCGTCTTTGGCTACATGAATACGGCTCCCTTGAAGTCTGCGGGTCTGCCGCAGGCTGGCTACCAGGTGACACTGGAGGATCGCATGCGCTGGGCCCAGATAGCCGATGTTATGGCTCAAACCAATCACTATGGGGTGAGTGTTTGCTGCTTCAACAATTCTTCCTTGCTGATTGATTTCCTTCTTTGTGTTTTTGAACAGGCGGAGCCCATTGGACCCACGCGACCCTCCTCGGCCATGTTCGCCTACCCCAATCTGGGTGCCATGGGCATGGGCATGGGCACGCTGGGAGGTATGTCGCTGCAGAGCACCATGCAAATGCATCCGAGTGCCACTTTGGCGCCGCCAGTGCCATTGCCCAGGTATGAGTAAAGCCCCAGTCACCCTTGTTCCCCTCGTCTAATCCACGCTTTCTCCTTGCACTTAGAAGACTTGGCCTGGGTCCGCGTTCGAATGGCATGCGAACGCTGGAGAACTCAAGCTCGAGCGAGGAGGAGGATCGCGCGGATCTGCTGGGACGCAACTTCCAAGTGCCACGCCCAAAGAGTCGCAGCAATGGCAGCATAGCGGTGGGTTCCAGCTACGCTTCATCTTCTCCTGTAGAACCCTTAACTAATATTTGTATGCTCTCCATAGAATCAATCGGGCATCTACTACGATGTGGATTATGAGCCATCGGGCAATGGCATTGGCAACAGCAGCGTGGATCATCTGTATGGATCACAGAACCAGTCGGTGACGCATTCGTCTGGCAACAATCACATGCCAGGGCCCCAGGGCATACCCATGAGCACATACACCTCCGGTCGGGCGCCCAGCAGCTACTACATGAAGTGACCCGCGTCCCGTTGGGACTGGGTGCCAGAGCATCCCAGCTAACCCTGTACATATGCACACCTAGCTAGCATTAGAGACTAGAGTATCGATCGAGTCGGTGGCCTAAAATACTTTTCCACTGCAGTCCCCGCGGCGACTGCAGCTGAGACGCGTTTTGTGCGATTCCTGCCCCAGCCCCTGCCCCTCACATTTAGGATGAGAAGCGTAGACTTAGCACTTAGACTATGCATAGGTTCCAATTAGAATTACGCTATGTATGCAAAACGACAACTAATCATTAATTGTAAACTTTAAACTAAAACTTTAAATTATTGTAAATGCAAACCCAGTTGAAGTCAAAACACCCCCCATAAAATTAGCCTTAGTTTGTAGAGCAATCTATCGATTTAGTTTGTGTGTATGTAAATAAATGAATAAAAGAACTTAATTTTAAAGAGAAACGAAATTTGAGTACTATAATTGATGATATTTACCATATACACGATTTCAAATGTTGGCGCCCAGTGCTTCACAAACTGTAAAACTTTTCGGTGTATATTGTCATCCCGCTCTAGCATATGCCATTATGCATGATACAGCTGGTCTTTGTAGTGTGAGCGGGACAACAAGCAGGCTTAACCAGTGCTGTTAAGTTTTCTACACACACATTGAAAGTGGGCGCGAATTTTAAAAAGTGAGCAAGTAAATAACAAATTTATTTTGGTGATTGAGTATACATACATAGTGGCGTATATTTATTAAAATAAAATACACTAAAAAGTGTAAATATTAATTATTATGTTCATTAACTTAGTTCAACTTTAGTTTTGAGATTTCATAGTTTCTTTGTTCATTAATAATCGCCACAGAGCCTCTCGAATTTGTTAATGATTTATGACATTTCACCACTCACGTCACAAAAAGAAAACGAGAGCCACTTCTTATTTATGGCAATCTGTTTCTCTGCCTGCCTCTCGTTTGGTTCACACGCATAAATACCTTTTGGGATGGGCGGAAAGAATGAAGAAATGGAAATGAAAATTATTATTTTTGGAGCTGCGCGCATGCGTGTGGCAGGCTGGCTGGACAGTGGCTCTTGCGCAACGCACAAGTGACGGGCCACATGGGTTTTGGCGGAGGTGTAACTGGGCATGCCCATAAACAATAGACAGGCATACTTGAGCTCGTTATTCGTAAGGGCAGAGAGACAGACATGGTGAGAGAAAGAGGTTTGTGTGAAGTACGCCCCCCCCCCATTATGAGTTTGACAAGTCAGCAGCTGTGCGCAGCAGATCATCAGTTTCTGGCTATTAGCAGCGCTCCGGCCAAAATCTGCCTGTCGACGCGTATGAAGTTCAATGCCGAACGCTTCAAAAAGCGCCGGCCAACTAATTAATCGATACCGCAGCTGCACACCCCCCCCCCCATTACCCTCGGCAAAGTGCTGGAAGTGGAAAAAGGTCGACCCAGGCATCACTCTGAATGTGACTTAATTGCGCTTATTTAATAATTAACACAAAAACTGTAACTAGTGGCAGCTGCTCCCCGCTCTCCCCGCTCCACGCTTGCACAAAATGTTTAATTGAAAATAATTTGAGATTTGAATTTGTTGTTGATTTCATTACAACGGAGCAGAGCACACAAATGTTGACCCATTTACGCTTACGTTTCACATTTATTTATAACATTTAGCTGGGTCTTTTTTTTCCTCTTCTCTTCTTTCTTACTGCAATGACGCTGCAATCTGGACAATCTTTCAATCGCTATGCGAACGATTCCAAGCAAATCACGTAGTTTGGCAGCCGTGCCCTGGCCATAAAAAATGCCCCAAAAATGTGAAATTCCATTAGGTTCGATTTGGCTCATTGTTGCTCGTTATTGGGGGCGTATATTATGTCACATTGATTGATTATAGCCTTCGGTGGGGATCTATCCAATCTGAGCAATGTGATTGAAATGTTCCTCAGGTTTTTTTTTGGGGCAGATGCCGCATCGGCAAGGGCAGCCACCGAAAGCAATCTGTGCGCGCTTGCAACTGCGACTTGCAACAATCGTAAAAAGCTAAAAAGCCATAAACACAATTCGCACACACACACACACACAGACACAGTTGCAGCCCCCCCAGTCTATTGGCAGTTTTGTGTTCCAGTTAGGCACATTGTTGCGTCTTCGAAAAAACGGCAATGACAATGCCAAAGTCTGTCGTTTGCCGCCACAGGTGCTGCAGGCCATATCTCAATGCCTCCTCTGTGCCTCCTCTGTGCCTTCTCTATGCCTTTCCTGTGTGCCCCCTCTGTGCCACCTCTGTGACTTGTGGCAACGTGGTCTTGGCGGCGAGGCACTGTTTTGTCGTTTGTCATAATTGGGCGCGCGTGGAAGATGCGCTTCCAACTTCCTTGTTGGCATTGTTGCCGCACGTCACCACCGTATCTCTTGCCTGTCAATCTGTGGCAAATGAGCAAACAGCAAAAAAAAAACAAAAACCTACGAGTATCTATAGAAAAGTATCTACGAAAAATGATAACCAAACAGAGCGCATAAGATTGACAATCAGCAGTGGAATTTTGGCAGTGGCTAAAGAATGCTCAAGACAAGGAAATGTTTGTGGTAAACGATTATAAATTATTCCATAGAGCATTGGCTTTATGCTTTATACTATTGAAAATTTAATTATGTATTTATGCAGCTGCAACTTGAGATGTAATCAAGAGGAAATCTCTAACTAAAGCCACTAATATACTACACAGATTCACATGCCACGCAGTGCAAGTGGAAGAAGTTCAAGCCGATTGAATTTGCCACAACGAACTCTTTCACATGTCCCATTATATAAGGGAGAGTAGCAGAAGCTGTTGTTGGTTGTTGGCGGGCGGTGTCGAGTGGGAAAGTGAGCTAATTGGTGTGGAAAACTGGGAAAATGAAAGAGTTATACAGACCCAGTTGTAACTGGGATATCAAAACGAATTGGTGGCTCTTTCAGCTGCCACCAAGAGAGGACTGTACGACAATGTGCCACAGGTAACTCAGGTCGCGCGACAAAGCTGCAAGTGCAACAGCCACAAGGCAGAGCCCAGAGGAAGTACCAGTCGCACTCCAATAAAACCCCATACAAAAAACAAAAGTTGAATGAATTTGCGTATTAATGAGCAAAAAGCAGCAGCAGGCAGGCAGACAGGCAGCAAAAGCCCATTCGCACGCATGCCAATGACTCAATATAGAGCCACTTGCTACCTGTCCACTGGCCACTTGCCACTGGGCACTGGCCACGGCGCGGCTTCCCTTACGCCCACCTGCGATGGCACATCGGGTAATCATTCATATGTCGCGGAAAGAGGAACAGTGGCAGACAGAGGGTGAGGCAGGAGAGGGAGAAGCATGAGAGAGAGATAGAGAGGGGGGGCAGCTGCCAAAGTAAGGCGGCAAAACCTGCACGAAACGTTGATGATGAAGAGTGAAAGGGGATCTCACGTAATGCTGTTGCATCTTCTTTTGGCCCACCCCGCCCCCTTACCCAACCAAGCCACCTCGTATTGATGGGGCCTGGTCACGGCCTCTCCCCCACCCCCCACTCCACCATGATTGCGCAACATCTAATTGTGTTGCAGGAAGCCGAAGATGTGCCTCCCAAGTAGTTCCGCTGTGGCTCGGGTGGATGCTCCTGGCTGCCTCACACTCCAGTTGGCAAGTGCCTCGCTCCATACACTTCCCACTCCCCAAAGTTGGCCAATTGGTGGGCCATGTGGCATATACAATATGCATGATATGACGTTTAATTAGCAATATTTGTCAAAGTGCTATAACATACGGCCTAGGCAGGTCCCATTTTAGCTGGCGGTGTCATCATTGGCAATCTTCACAAACTAAGCTAAGCTGCAGCTTACATACACTGAAGGAAAAACAACAGAGAAGGAAAGGAAAGAACAGTGCCTAAATATCTAAGGGATACTTTATCTATATAACCCTGCTGATTCCTGTTTCAGCCTACCAATTGATCTGCCCTTTTTCTTTTGTCTTTTTGTGGCACACATTTTCCCCCAGTGTAGCAATGAGGAAATCAATTGCAGCGGGTGCAGCTGCATGTAGCATGCAGCATGATGCAGGAGTGGGTAGGCAGCAGCAGCAACTCCAACAACAGCTATATTTTTTGGGGGGGAGGGGATACTTTTGCGACGAGTCTACGCAAATTGGAATGCGAGACCTCTGACTGTGTGAATAAGATGCTTGGCTTAGCTTCGCTTTTTGGCAAGATATTGCGTAATGGCCAACTGAGCCACTGAGCCGGTTTCATCTCAGATCCAGTATATGCTTGCTGCTGCTGCTGTTGGCTAGCGCAATGCATCTGCAACTCCATCTGTATCTGTAGCTTGGTTTGCTTTGGTGTAGCTGTGTTCAAAGGACGACTTCGCCATAATCAATGTGCTGTCTAGGGGGGCGCAGCAGCTTCTTCTTGTTTAATGGCCATTGCAACACATACACATGGAGGGAGGTCGCTTTGGTTTGGTTTTGTTGTTGCCATTAATAACCGTTAATACCATTTACCTGTACCCGCAACAGCACCTGTGGCCAGTGTTCAACATGTTGTTAACTCAACAGTCTGGACGACCTTGGCGAAGATACTCGCACTCATACTTATACTCATACACACACTCATACTCATACTCATACTCGCACTCATACTCATACCCACACTCACACTCATACCCGTACTGGACAGCAATGAGGAGCCTCTCACATGACCATCTTTCCCTTGCAGACTTTGAAATTGGCGTTTAACATCTTGGCGCCGCCATTCGCCTTCTGGCGGAGTTGAGTGGAATGGGGTGGTGTGGAGGGGGAGAGCAGGGGCCACCTGCTGCTTAATCCAAAGGCAAATGGACACGCACTTTCAACTCCACTTGCGCGGCCAATTAATCTGGCGTTGCATTTAATCTGACTAAACGCACCCACCGCCTCCAATTGGCTGCCTGCGGAATGATGCAACGATGCAATGAAATGAAATGAAATGAAATCAATTTACTGCCATTCGAGCCCCCCTGCCGAACGGAGTTGCAATTAGCCATCGGTTCATTTACCATATATGTGGGTCAACACCATCGCATCTCAGCTGGAGCCGTGGCAACAATGACATTAACGTCAACACTTGAAACGAGGCGGCAAGAGTGCGAGCACCTGCCTCACCAGCGACCACGTAACGAATTGGGGCAGCTCCAAGTGCCAACTGAAGAAAGCCACAAGCAATTGCGCCTGTAATCTGTCGAACGAGATGACGATGACGACGATGACGTTGCAGACACTGCCTTGGAGGCCATTCCTCCCCTCCCCCTCTCCATTTGGATTTGGCCTGATCAGATGCCAGATCCCAGCGAGAGAGAGAGAGCCTGATTGAAGGTTAACCATGTGATGAGAGTGTTGGTCTTATGGCTTATTGTTTGGCAAGATAAGTGCAAGATATTTCTAGCTGCCAGCTTGCAACATTGCCACAGAGATACCGCACTCAATGGGGCGTACCTGGCCATAAAGTTAGCTACCCTCCAGCGGTGGTGTCTGGGAAGTGCATTTTAATGTCAAGAAATGCCATGGAAGCTGATTAAAACATATGGAATTAATCCGCATATTAACATCACTTTATAGACCTTTCTCTTAAGCCAATCCACTAATGAGTTTACCCCCCACCCCCAAAGGCATTTTCCAGGCAATTGAACACGTTTCCTGTCCCATCCATGAATGGCTAACTGTAGCTGAAACCTGTCTGCCTGCCTGATCGAAGCAGCAGCATAATATAAGGCATGGGCACTATGCTATATAACCTACATATATGTATACATATAAACGTTCAGATCAATAAAAAGATGCCGTAAATTATGCAACTGGGTGAACAGGGACGACAACGTCAGCGAAAGGTGTTTCCAGTGCAAGAGCTCCTCCAGCCATCCAGCCATCCATCCATCCTCCAATTGCTGTTTTGGAGCCACAACATCTTCGACTGTTGGCCAAGAAGCAAACTCGATTTGCCAGTCCATACAGTTAGCAGTCAGTCTTCGCCCAATCCGCTGGGCACGTTTCAGGAATTTCAATTTCATTTTGCCAAACAAAAAGCACAAAAAGCAAAAATAAAGTCCCAAACAGCCAGACGACGACGATACCAGCAGTTGGAGATTGGAGCTGGGGAGCTGGGGAACTGAGACCTGGGAAGTCGTGGAGTCGTAGAGCCTGTTGCACATTCTTCATCATACGTATTGCTGTTGGTTTTTTTGTTGTTGTTTTTGTTTTTACCTAATTTCGAGTTTTGGTTTTTTATAAATTGGTTTAACATGTCGTTGGTTGTGTCTTCGCTTGCTTTCCTTTTGCAGTGCCTGCATTGAAGGCCGTTCGCCTGGCAACTGTCAATTCAAGCGTCTGCCTCTGGCTCCTCCTTCGGGTGTGTGATGTAACTTCTGGTCTGGTCTGGGGGGGCGCTTCGTTTGCGGTCTGTGGTGTGTGGACACTGTCGAATTCGATTTTGTGCATATTATTTACGAGGCATTCGAATCGTCTCAAAAGGGTCAGCCTCGACGATCTCAGTTGGCAGGGGGCAGGCAGATCTTTTGCGGTCTGCGGAGAGTCCGTTTCTCGAGTGTTAATTGCAGTTCAAAGCAGTTGCCAACTGTTCGGTCTTGGCGCATTTATTAAAACCTAATGTCCAAAACTATTTGGGTGTTCATAAAACGCAGGCCTTATTACCATGCTAAAAAGTACATTTGGCCCCCCCGGTAGCCACTGAAGCGTACCAGCAGCAGCAGCCGCAGAGCAGCAGACGGCGGCGTTTTATGTCTTCATGCTACGTCGTCCCGTTCGCGGAGGTCGCTTGCCATTTGAGCAGTTAGGGTCGTCCCGTCCATAAATGCCTTTTTGTTGTTGTTGTACTTGCTGGCATGTTAGCTTGGCCAAATGCGGTGTCTTTTTTTCTTATTTCGATCAGCATTTTGCAACTGAACTGTGCTAATTGTTTGTCACTCAGGCACTCGAAGCAAGCGGCAAGCAGAGTCGGACATGGTTAATCGTGCCATATAAAATGCGGGCACGTAGCTCCAATTTGGCTATAGCTTAGCACTACTTAGCTCTGGGCACGGGCCATGGGGGGACAGCATTAGACAAACGCCCACAGCAATTGACCTTATCGATGGAGCAGAAGGAGGTGAACCACTATGCACGGTGCGAAATGATTGATTCGTGTTGAGGATGGTCAGATTTACCATATTTGCGGGGATTTAATTTATTGTTAATAATTATATTGGATGTTGATTAATGGCGGTAATACTAATATGTGCAATGAAATGGTATCGGAAAAAGGAAACAGCAAAATTAGCTGTGACTTGGAGTACGATTTTATGAATTTATATATATTTATTTTCTTATTTTATTTTATTGGAATTGTGCAATGCACACACAAATTTTGTAAATGTTCTTAGTTGTACTTTTTCTCTCAGTGTATCATGAGATGGCAGTGTCCGCGTACTCGTACAAATCATCGCTGCAAACAACATAATTATTTGTGGTATGTCACATTCTAGCTGTGGACCATCATCCATTCCATTAAAGAGCCGGACTTTGACTCCAAAGCCAACGCTCATACTTGAGTCCAAGAGCAGACCAAATACACTGCCATTGTTTTTGGATGGTGGTGGTGGTGCTGCTGCTACACCCGACCTGGGGCTAAAGCTGCTGCGGCCGAGGCTCTCCGCTTTACCTTGGGAAAATCCGCGCAGTCATCGACGGAGGGGTCCAAGACCAAATCCGAATTCGAATTCATCAGCTTGAGAGCACCGAGCAGAGCCGAGCTTGGGAGCAGGCAGCGACGCTTTACTCTCACTCTCACTCTCTTGCGGTTTTCGCTTTTGCTTTCAATGGTACGGTAGTTGCGTGCATTTTGCACAGAAGAGCAGAGCGCAGAGCGCAGAGAGAGAGAGAGAGCTTTGCTTTGGTTACAGTTTTTGTTTTGTTTTGTTTTGTCAAATTGTTGTTGTGGCTTCTGCCGCCGTCGCTGTCGCTGCTTGCTGCCAACGCTGACGCTGGAGTTGGAGTCTCAGAGACTGGGAGACCCATTCAAAATATAAATAGATGTGCATGTAGGGAAATGCGAATATTGTTCATAGAAGACCTCATCGGAGGCACACATCAGCTCCCTTTTGTTTTGACGCGCTGTTGGTGGTACAGGGATACCAAGCATGAGATCCCTCAGTTTGTTGGTTAGTGTTTTTGCCAGTGACCACCGCTCCGATAAAGCAATCCAATACCCTGTGTTATCCTTGATGATCGTGAAACAAATCATTGATTAAGAACTGCATGTGAAATGAAACAATTGAAGTGAAAAATCTTAGTGCTACAAATACCACAAAAAAATAACTAACAAAAAATGTGAACAGTGAACACTCTTCTTCGTATAAGAAATCTATGCAAAGCAACATCAAGTAACTGTACCAACCCTTTGCCTTCCCCCCCAGCTACTCGGCGCCAGCTGCGCGCTTGTCATAAGCTTTGCCTACGCCCATCCCCCCGAGGGCGTGTGGAAGAAGAAGCTCACCTGGAAAGAGGACTGGGTTCAGGTGTGGAAGACCATCAAGAAGGAGGCATGGGAAACAAAATGGAAAAAGGTTTCCGTGCCCATTTGGAAGGAAGTTAAGGTAGGGCTCTCAAGGACACTCAACCAAATGATCGCAGATGATAATCCCAAAATGATACGTAAAAGGTGCCCGTCTGGAAGGAAGAGAAGGTGCCAGACTGGAAGATCGTGAAGAAGCCGAAGCTGGAGGAGAGGGAAGTCCCCGCCTGGAAGGAGGTCAAGGTGCCCGATTGGAAGAAGATCACGAAGCCAATTTGGGTGCCCACCAAGGTGGCCGTATGGAAGGAGATCCAAGTTCCGGTCTGGAAGGAGGTGCAGGTTCCATTTTGGAAGGAGATCCAAGTGCCTGTGTGGAAAGAAGTACAGGTGGCAGACTGGAAGCAAATGTTCGAGCCTCAATGGGTAAGTTTCGGTTGGACCGGACTAGAGCTGAGAATTAACCTGAACTCTGCTCAGGTGAAAATGGGAATTCCCGGTGAAAAGTTCCTGGGCAAGGATCACGAGGGCTGGGAATACACCAGTCACGATCTGTGGCGCAAGAAGCTCGTCTGGAAGCCCGTGTGGAAGAAGGTTTGGCGCACCGAGAAGAAGCAGGAGTGGCGCACCGAGAAGAAGGAGGAGTGGCGCACCGAAAAGAAGCAGGAATGGAAAACCGAGAAGGTCCAGGAGTGGAAAGAGGACAAGAAGCTGGAATGGAAAGATGAATGGATTCAGGTTGGTCCCTCCCCATTCCCATTTAGTTCAGTTTTCAGTGGTATCTTCCTTTGCTCAGGTGTGGAAGACAGTGAAGAAACAGATCTGGATCAAGGAGAAGCGCGAGACTTGGATCGAGGAGAAGGTACAGATCTGGCGCACCGAGAAGCGTCAGGTTTGGGCAACCGAGAAGCGGCAGGCGTGGAAGGACGAATGGCAGTCGGTGCAAGTGCCCGTCGTCAAGGAGGTGAAAGTGCAGGAGTGGAAAAAGGTGTGGAAGCCCGTCTGGGAAAAGATCTGGGTGCCGACCCCCCATCACAGTCACGGATGGGACTGAGACTGATATCTGATAACTGATTCATATCGCCCTTCCACACTCTTTGTTCATCCATCCATCCATTCTCCCTCCGCAGAACACCATTGTGTACAAGCGATATTGTTGAAATTGTTAAATAGATTTAAAACTCGTAAGGCATTCCTCCCTGCATCTTCATCATGTTGTATAAAACATTTCATTATTTTCATTTTCTCTCTCTATCTCTCGCTCGCTCTCTCTCTGCCTGTGCCTTTGCGTACATCTCCTTATTTCTTCCTCAAGTGTACAAATTAGTCATGCGCGCGATTTTGTCTTTAAGTTATACAAAATAAAATCAAAATTCAATAAAACAACGAAAAAAAATGTATACAAATTTTTTGATATTTCTCTACTGGTAACACTCGTATGTGGATCCACGAAATAAAAAGATTGCCTTGTAAATATGTACTTAAACATAATTATAAACCACTTTAAGCCCACACAAGAAATCATTTCATGTAAAACTGAAACAAAAAATAAAAAATTATTAAACAAAAACATAATAAACATAAAAATTAAATGCTTTTAATTACGGTTTAGCGTAAATTACGAACTTAACGCATCCCCAGACACATTTCAAAGCTGAGGCTCACTCTCGGCTGGGGTTGGGGCTGGCTCCTCATAGCCAGTCGGAATGTACTTTCATTGGCCAGCTGGGGAATGATGCAATTTTCGTGGTTTCGGGCCTCAAACGACGAAGATGCAACTCATAAAGTTTCAATTGCAACCCGCGATATGCGGAAGTTAGATAAGAGCCGAAAAAACAGTCATAATAGCGGGGATCGGTGTTCAATTTGGCTAAAAATTGGCAAAAAGGTCTCGACTGAAGATGAGAGAGGCCATGAGCCAAAGTCAACCACTGCAACACGTTGTGGCATCATCATGATGATGATGCTGGGACTGTCAATGATGGTGATGATGATGATGATGATGGTGGCTCTTGGCATTTGCCGCTTGCTATTGCTAGATGCCAAATAAATCTCAAGGAAGCATCTCCCCAGCAGATAAGCAGCAACAATAACGTTTCCACTTCCTGTTACCAAGTTGAAGTTGAATGCAGCTGCCTCGTGTCTGCGAGCCAGACAGCCTGTGGCGCTTGTGGTGCTGCTTTTGGTGCTGGTGTCTAACAGCAACAGCCTTACAATTCCAAGTCAGTCGGTCGCGTCGCCTGGTTTTGTTGCAACATGCTGCTTTAATTGACTTGCCACCCGCCCCGTCCCTGTCACCATGCCATGCACTACTGTGTCTGTGTGCCAGCAGCAAAACCCACATAAGGTTAGCCGAGGAAGCCAACTGTTGCACTGGTTGCAGTTGCAATTCGAGCCCCAAATGCGGTACTGGTGCTGGTGCTGGCGCCGATTAGGTAACCGCCGCCAAAAGTTCGAGTTCAAGCAAACATTCCATTGGGAAACTTGAGGCGGTAGTTGTTGCAGCTTAATGATGTTGCCGAATCTTTTGCTTGGCCAAATCTACAATTCATGTGGCAGACAAACGAGCATTTGGGGGGGCGTAACTGACAGGGAACTGATCGCTCCAGCGGGAGAAAGATGAGCAGCGATAAAACTCCAAAATGGACGGTAATTAGTTTATTGGTGGATAACCTTGTTGAGGTTAAATGAAGGGATTTCCTTATTGTTTTTCCAAAAATTTCCATAAGCTCTTGCTCGAACTGAACAATTAGTCGCTAATTCAGTCAAGGTCTATGTCAAACTTCTCTAGATATGGTCCATCACAATGGAAATCCAATCGATTTCCATGACAATTTTCAACGTTTTGCAATCCCCATAACGTTGACATCTTTTGTTTTCCCCTTTTGCCAGAGTATTTTGTCACGTTTGTCAATTTGTTATTAATAGGATTTTTCGTAGCAGATCGCGTTCGCTCTTCGCTTATCGCTTTTGATTGCAATTGCTCGACATGGCGTATGCGCAATATGGATGCTCGACTGAGGCACAAATTGCATTCCGTTTTTATATAACCAGCATACAAGTGTCATGCGAAACTTAGATTTACCAACAACAACAGTAACAGTTACAGCCACAGCAACAACAACGATAAACACTTAACGCATTTGAGTGAAGCACATAATTGTTGTTGTTTTAATTATTGAAACTGAAACTGAAGCTGAAGCAGCAAACATCAACATCAACATCTCTGGCATTGCACAAGCCACAAAAAGCAAAACAAAACGTAGCAAGCCACACAAAGAGAGCGAAAGAAATTGAAAAAATGTAATAAAAATAAATTTGGTTGAACAAAACAAAAAACTAGACACAAACAAAAAAAAAACAACGAGCAAAACCGAAGCGACAGAAATATTTGATTGTAATAAATCTTTTGTTTCTCCCCAATACTATATACCGCATTAAAGCCATCAGCAAGCAAGATGGGAAGACACTCCATTGTGGGGGCCGAAGCTTTTGATACCCTATGCAGATGACTACGGTATATTATATTCGTTTCGGTGTTTCCATCCTGTGCGCTCCGAATACCAAGATAAGTTTTTGTGACCTCCCGAAAACCTCCAAAATCCTAGTCCCCTCTCCATGGATATCGATGGGTATTTATTTTATAAATATAAATAAAAATAATAAAAAAATAAATAAAAGTAGTAGCTCAGGTTCAAGTTACAAACCGCAGATCAGAGTAGCGTACCGAGGAGCAGAGCAGAGCACGTGACGCCTTTACTGCCACCGCTGCCTCCGCCGCCGCCGCGTTGTTTGCCAAGCGTGAAACTGCAGCACTCGGGCGGATAGGATGACGTATGGGGGGTTATTGCTCGCCTTGGAGTGCTCTGCACCAACAGCACAGAGGTGCTGTTGACTCCGGCGTGCCGCATATGTGGGTCGAACGAAAGCGAATTTGGAGAACTGGAGCACAGCCATAGCTACAGCCACAGCCTCTCCCGGGCGCACCCTGGGAGTTGGCTGGCAGGCTGTGACAACATCAGCAGCATGTTGCCCAAGTGTGGCAAGGTCGTCCGTCAACTGTGGCTGATTAAAAAAGAAGCTGTGGAATGGCAGAGAAGAAGGAAATTAGCGGCAGGCCGTAAAGAGAATGAGAAATGAAGTAACTAACAAAGCAACTAACCAGCAAGAGCCATGACGCTGCTGAAATGGCACACGAAATGTTGCAAACGAGACGTTGCCCCTCAAGTACGGGCAAGGCAGGCACTTCACTTGCATCCATTCGAGCCGTTAAAGATGATTAAAGCGCGGCGGCACACAGAGATTGCGTTGTCAACGTGATGCTTTGCTCTGCTCTGCTCTGCTCTTGTAGCTGCCTGCCTATCTGTGATCTATATAAACGATATGTTACGGCGCTCGGGACCGCTGACCAATCGGTGGTCCAACACAAAAGACTCTGGCAACGAACTCGTTTGTCGGATATAAAGAAATGCCCCACGGCACCACGCGGCAACTTTATTGTATTCCATTTTGGTAGAGTGTCAAACATTTTGTGATTGCCGCATAAGCATTTTTATTATTTTATTGTGCTATTTTTAGAAAATTGAATTTAATTTTATTTTTATCGCTCGCTCCTGCAATGTTTTTAATTGAAGTAGAAAATTGAATGTTGTTTCCCCAACTAAAAAACAAATTAAAGGCAGGTAAAAATACATGAAGAAGCTATCCAGGGAAAATCTACTTGCACGACTCGACCAATATTCTGCTTCATTATTTTTAACCTTAATTTATTTATTTTATTCTATTCCATATTCCAATTTATTCTAGTTTATTTTATAGTAATAAATTCATTTACCCTTTTTGGCTATTTAATTATAGCACTAACCTTAGCTTCACTGACTTTATGTAAATTTGAGCTCAATTACCGTTTTGGCCTACTTGTTGCACCTGCTGCCACGCCTCTTCATAACAAAAAGTTGGCCAACGCTCTAACTCCAGCAGAAGCAGCAGCACCACCAGCATCGGCTCCAATTTCGCTCCAGCTGATTTCCCCCACCTTTCTTTATTCATATGCAAACGATTTGATTGTCAAACATTGCTTTTATTTTTTTATTTTTTCTGTGTCTCTTTTGTTTTATTTTCTCTTTATATTTTTGCCCCTCTATATATAGCTGTCTCTTTCTTTGGCGGCAGATTTATTGCAATACATCAAGAAAATTGCAGTTTACGACTTCCTCCGGAGTTCTGCGGCCGATACGCTAAATGATCAATATTTGATGGGGAGTACCAGTGGGGGTTGGGTAGGTAGGTGGGTACTGCGGGTATTTGTCATGTTTCCATCGCCAGTCGCCAGGTAGCCAGCTCGTCATTTAGCGTCTAAACGTTTAACTTACTCTTTCACCGCCCTCTCCCCTCTCATCAGCGCCCCCTTACGCCCCATTTGCATGTTGTAATTTCTGTTATGCAGCGGCAGCATTGAAGACAATGCACAATTGTCGGCTGGGTACTGGGATGGGGCGGAGCGGCACGGCGCGGCTCGTCGATTGCGGGGCGTCAAACGCAATTGTTTGCGAATAGTTTTTCTCCATTTTTGTTTTGTTTTTTTGTGTTTAACTACCGACCACATCCACACACACACACACACAACACACATACATATGTACGTACCCTTTAGCCGTTCAGCCATACAGTTTGAATTGAAAGGCGTTTACTGTGAGGCGTCGCAGAAAAATGCTCATAGCCATATGGATTTATATTTAATGCTGCTCATTTGAGGCTGAATTTCGCAATAATTAATTGTATTATGCAAGTCGCCTGGCCACTTGTGCCAGGAGAGTGCAATTTGTAAATTACATTTGATTGATTGGCCAACAGACGTATGCAAATGATGATGATTATGGCCGGAATTGGGTAATATCTGAAGCGTGATGGCAGATTTGGACTTGCAGATGTCCGTGTTAGTGGGTTACTGGCATTGTTCCAGTGCCACAACTAACAGAATAAAGGTGTTTTTAATTAATTATTGATTAAGGCAGAGATTCAGTTGATATGCTAGTTCGATCCGGCAGGACTTACATATATATATTTATCTGCGGTATGTACGGGTATGAAAAATTGTTTCCTTTTTTTTTACAGCCCACTAGACTCAAACCACTCGTATTCCACTAGACAGAAAGCATTGTAATAATTTGCATTCAAAGAATGATTTTTGAACCATCACTATTTATCCGGCAAATAGATACATTTTCTATAAGATTTTCAAGATTTTATTTTTAATGGCGTATTGTTCGGGGATTACTTTAAAAAAATTTATCCGCAGCACGTATAATTAATAACGATTGAGAAGGGTTTGGACTTGGCTCAAAATGGATTTCTCTAGTTTAACACGAACAGCACACAGATACTCTCAGCCTGAAAGTATGCATATATGGAGCATGTATTATTCATGTAAATATCATGTAGAAATGCATGTAACAGAAGTCCTAGGAATAATAATAATTATTTATTAATTGAATACAAATTCCATGATGCATTTGCAACTTCTGTATCCTGATACTATATCCAAGATAGTTTGTCCCTCCCTATCCTTTTCCCCATTTTTTCTACGATTTTTGTTGCAGCAGAAATAAAAGACAAACCTGTTTGGTTTTATCCAACATAAATTGGCATTTATTTATTTTGAATTGGTTTCTGTTTGAATCGAATGACACTGAAACTGGAAACTGACAAATTTCTGTGCTGCATGCAAGTCTGATCGAAAACTTATGGGGGCTACTATATGTAGTACAATCAACCTACAACCAAACCCGTTTAGAGCAGATCTTTTGGGGTTTTTCTGGCTATGGCTGATAGTACATGTATGCCCTGCCAATTCAATACATTCGATATTTAATATAGTTAATATATGTATGCGTTTTGTAATTGTAATTAGTAATACACATATTTGTATGTAGTATAATGCCGTACTTAATGATTACGAATGTTTCCTCTTTGTGGAGGGGGGGTATTGATTCATCTCTTAATTTCGTATAATATTTTTGTCAGCTAAGAAGGAGCGAGTGATTAGTATAAATGCGTTTTAAACTGCTTGTCCCATTTGCATATGCAAATACAAATGTCTCCAATGTCTCTTCAAATGTACTTTTCTCTGTCGACTTTCTCTTGCTTTTAGGTTCTTGTGGAGGATGTTGAGTCGTCTGTGATGTGCGTTGAAGTTGAATGTCGGTTGAATGTTTAATGTGTGGTGTGGGGTGTGTGAAAGTGAGTTTTTAACTTTTTTTCATTTACTCGTAACTCTTCTTGTTCTTGTTCGTTTTTTTTCTTGCGATGGAAGTTAAATTTTGATTAATGCATTTTATGTAAAGTTAAGTAGAAAATTAGTTATGTATATGTTTGTGTGTATGTATTTTTTAATTAAAAATAGCATTCTTTAATCAATGAATACTGCAGAGTACACATGTATGTATCTCTGGTATTCCCTCTAGTAATGAAGCAAACACAAAAAGCGATCGATTTGATACGATTATGCATGCATGATACGATTATAGTATGACAAAATGGATCGTTTATATATGTATTTATGTATGTTGGTGTGTGTATGTAATGTTTTTTGTACTTAGCCTAAGTTTTTATTATAATCTCAAACCGCTTTGTTGAATTAATTCGTTAATTTAATGCCCGAAAAGTGTAATTCTTAGATATTTGTTTTCTTTCTTTTTTTGATTTTGATTTGCCGAAAAGTTTCTAATTATTATTTTTATTTTGTGAGTATTTAAAATCTGCTTTCGTTTCGTTACAATTTGCTGAAATCCAACGTGTTCTCTGACCATTATTATCGGCCATCGATTATTGCTTGCTATTTGGGGAATTAATTACTCGTAAATTTGTAGCTGATTTGATGCCATATCCTTTTGCTTTTGTTTTATATCCGATTAAATGCTTTTGGTTTTTCGACTAACACACTACTTAATATTTGTAGTTCGTTCGTTTGCCATGAAAATTTGTAATACATTCAGATAGGTTTTCTCATAATACACAAGCAAGTTTTCCTTTTTTTTCACAACGCTACATTTATGTATGTATATAGTATATGTAATTGAATTTGTATATATCTATATAAAATTGGTATAGTAGACTGAGTAAGAGTGTATGTATAGTATTGAGTGTGGTTAGCTTGAAGTGGAAACTGAACTCGAATGAAATGAAATGAAACGAACTTAATAGTAGAATATAATTTTCCTATAATTTTGTTTTGTTGTTTTCCCCCGTATTGCGTTTTGGGTAAATGCAATTCGTGATGTGCATAGAGTCTGGGTATATCGAAATCCATTACGGATATCTGATGGCAGTGCCCTGCTGAACAATCATATGGAGTTCGCTACTGGGTCTCTGTTCAGCACTTTCGTAGTACTTGGATTCATTTGGTTTTGGTGTCAGTTTCGGTTACGTTTTCGTATTTTTGCATTCAGTCTTGCATTCAGTCTTGAGTAGGAGTGTGTTGAGGGATTTGCAGGGCGGAAAATCAAACAATAAATAAAACAAATACAAAATAAAATATATAATAAAATCATATAGTATATATTTAAAAAAACTTACGAGCTAGTAAACTTAAAACAGAGCGTTTGAAAATGAAATTGAAATGGCCAGACAGACATAAACAATTTCAAGTTCTCTTAAAGCTTCAAATGCGTATAATCAATCGATGTGCCAAAAAAATTATATCGTTCTTGGGTTCTAAATAAATCGTGCGAGTGTGGTTCTGTGTGGGCATCCTGGGGATCTTGTATTATACAATTCAAAATGTGGTTGTGTGGCTGCATTTTGTGCATTGAACAGTTTTCATTTTGTTCTACTATTGGAAGCGCATTTTCAAAATCGAAATAAAACTATGCTAAAATAACACATATCAAAGTGTCTCTATGTGTGTGTGTGTATAAATAATAATTAAAAGAATAAACGAATACAATTACTGACTGACAAATTAACAATCATCACAAGTCAACTCAAAAAATTACCAAAACGTATAGTGTGTAGAGAAAATTATACAATCCGTATATGACTAAGTATATGTAGGTATATACTATTTAGGTGAGTTAATATTATGACTCTGACTTAGGCTAGGCAAAGGATGAGTTATCTGCTCTTGGCATAGATGGCAGAGGAGGAGGAGTTTACATATGTACGCTCCATACCACACAAACAAAAGTCCGAAATTCGGCCCTTGGTGGCATTCGCTGATATTTTGGTAGATCTCGCGCTTAATAACTAAAATACAATATTTAAAAATTAGTTCCAAATATTCGGTTACGAATATGCAAGTATGTTTTTTTTGCGTTTCATTATTTTTGTTTTTTTCTCAATCCTTTCGCGTATAATTGGTAGTACTTTCTCCTTGACGGCACACACTTAGAGTAGTTATATATATGTATATCTTTATCTTTATGTATGTTTATGTTTGTTTGGTTTACGGCATAGACACTATTAATATGCTTTTGAAGTTTACTTTTCGTTACGTTATACATATGTAAATACTTGAAATACGAGTAGTTGAATAATTTTTTGTATGCGTGTATATGCGATATATAATTCACTTTCTATCCCCATTTTGTGTTATGATGATTTGTGTGTGTGTGTGTGTGTGTACTGACTGTTCTGTTGTGTTGGGTCCGAAGTTGTGTTGCATTCAACTCCCACGCACTTCATGCACCTAAAAACCATCTAAGCTGCTACATTGCGGTGTAGTCGCTTACAAATTACACTGCCATAGTATCGTAGGCTGTGAATCCTGCGCCATTTGCTTGTTGTTGGAGTTGTTGGAGTTGTTTTGGGCCGGCTTCGTTTCTATATAGATAGCATTAGCGGGGGTGGGTTGGGGATCGAAAAGAAAATGTGTGATTAGTCAGTTCAGCATGAAGTAAAATGTACATTAATTATTCAATATATAACTATGTCTAGGCTGCAACCAAAAGCATTGCAATAATAGTACGAGATGGGATCCCTTGGGTGTGGATGGGATCCCATTTCGTCTTCGGTGGCTGTGTCTTTATGTTGTTCTGTTCATTGTTTATTATCATATGAGTTTTACTTCTTGTGTTTGGCAAGCGAAGGCCAAGCGCAAAAGCTGCAAGAATCAGTTAGAACTTGTGGGAAATACGAGTATGTAGGGGTGGGTAGTAAGTATATCGTGATAGACAGATACGAGTACGAGTATGGCTTACAGCCTGCTGCTTAGTCTAGGCGGTATCGTATGGAGAGTAGTTTGTATCAAAACGATTTCAAAAACATTCAACTGTGATTTGCCTTCATAACGAACCAGAAATGAAATGAAAATGAAATCAACTTAAAGACCAAAACCAAACCAATTAAAATTACAGAATAAACAAGAACAATAACAGGAAAATATAATTGATTATACGAGAGTATACTATATAGATTGGATGCAGACTCTCTTTTGTATTATTATTATATGTATGTACAAGGATGGACATGCATGGTTTTCGTGGTTAGTCACATTTAGTTAAAGAGGATTAGAGTTTATTTTAAAGAACTTACAACTGTCGACGACTAGTGTCAGCGATCATAAATCATTCACAATCAAGTTAGTAGTTAAAATGAACGAAAAGGGGAAATTAGTGGATTGAGATTAGTTAAGGCTGCACCAGGAACTACAACAAATTGTGCAACTTGTGTGCATCTTAAGAATGTGTGTGTGGTTGTGTACTCTTGAGATCTCTGGAGATCTGGTCACATTGGTCTTACCTTTCAATCAGTTTACGCATCTCTTCGGTGGTGCGCTGATCTTTCGGTTGGGGGGATCGCTTCACAGCTGCGATATCCACATTTAATGTATACAAAATATTTGCAAGAGAAATTTGTGTTTGTTTGTTTTGCCCGAACCGAAAAAGTAGGATATTATATATTTGGAATATAGAAAGAAAAACATAAAAATGAACAAATAAAAACATAGGCTAGCGGCTTAAATCTAAACACGTGATGGTGGTGTTCGATGTCCCATCGAAAATGAATAATTCGTGCAGGGCAGGACTGGAGTGTGTGGGGGATACTTTGAAATGAGTGTTTGAACCCTCTAGAGATGGATCTCTATGAGATCATCGCATGCAGATTTCTAATTCGATTTATCCCCAATTTATAGTCGTTAGATACAAAAAAAAACATAAAAACATTTAAGTGTGAAATGTGTGCGCCATGAATGTGAAATGAAATGTTAAATGGTGCAATTTGTTTGAATCTTATAAACGAATATAAGAAATAAGAATAACAAAAAATATATATAACCATAAACCAAGTAACAAATATCTGAAATATATAAAACTTAGGACATTTACAACACTGATGTTCCTTTGTTACAATATTGTTTAGCAAAACACAGCATGAATATTTGTGGAGTGGCGATGAGCGGAACAACTTAAAATCAAAACTCTCTGACTGATGGGTAAATGATGGGGTGGACGGGCACTGTATCTATTATATCTTGAGTATCTCTTTTAACGGTGAGTATTGGAGGGTATTGTGAAGAGACGAAGTATGAGGGTGATTGGGTTATCGAGAATGATTGATGGATAATCATACTATCTAACTCAACTTCGGCTTGCATCACTCACCCTCATTGGAGTCTTCTGATTAATATAGTAGTATATGGTATGTATGTATTTTTATACACAAATTTCGATAAAAAATAGAATTGAAAGAAGATGGCGAATTGGTTGTGTTAAAATTAGACGAATTTTTTTTGTAAAATTTACCACAGCTAATATGAGGTTATAGTTTATCGATTGTAACAACAACTTAAGGTCTCGTGTGAGCTTCTCTTTGTATCGACACTTACCGCCATAGTTGCCGCGTGGTCCATGATCGCGATCGCACTCAGCCTCTGAGATCTCGTTGCTCTCCTTGGAGTCATTGAATGAGGAGTTGCTCATGTCATGGTTGCGTGGTGGCGGTGGTGGAGGCTCGGGTGAACCATTTCCAGGATTGCGAGCAGAGCCTGTCGATCAAGGGATACCAATCGATCAGTAGAGATTTCGAATTCGTAATGCGATTCACTTACCAACGCTGCGACGTCCCATGGATCCACGTGAGCCATAATGATCGTAGGGCTGTCCATAGGGGCCGCCATACTGGGAGCCATACTGATCCTCCTCGGGGGCACAGTTGGCTGGATCATCGTATTCGGGTCCGGGTCCAGAGTACAGGCTACCGCCCTGAGAGTTGACGCGAGTGTAGCGGCGCTGTGAATGGGGGAAAATCATCAAGTCAAATGCCAATCACACGGATCGTTTACTCACATATTGATCCTCCTCGGCACAGTTGGCTGGATCGTCGTATTCGGGTGCTGGGGTGTAGATCGACGACTGTCCGCCCTGGCTGTTCTTGCGTTGGTAGCGATTGGCCCGAGGCATCGACTGAGATCCCGATCGTGAGTGCACATGTCCGGGGTGTCCGGGTGGCAGCATGGTGCCGGCATGGCCGGGCACGGGGCCAGTGTGTCCGTTCTGGTGCGGGAAGGTCTGGAAGTTCATGGCCTTGGTGGGGTCCATTTCCTCGCGGAATCCAAGCAAATGGAAGGTGGCATAGGGGCAGATTTCATCTTCCATGCCTTGCGAAAAGAGAAATCAATTAGCTGGGGTGTTCGCTTCTACTCGGGGCGACAGTGGTGGTGTCTGAGTGGTGTGTGTTTAGTGTTTTTAGTATGCTTGAATGAATCCTGTTCCCCCATAATCCCCTCCCACCAAATGGTTACTTACTACTTTGTTAGCTCGATGTGACCAGGCGTTAGACTACAACTTGTTAGTTAAAGGGGTGATAAATCAACTAAAAGAGGGTCAGTGACTGGGTGTGGGTTAGTTGGGGAACTTGTGGATGGGGGAGTACGGAAATAAAAACCGCAGAGGGAGGCAGCTGCTCCTCTCCACTCCTCTCCTACCTGGATGCCTGTAATGGCACTCGGCATTGCCGTGGGCATGACCATACTGATTGCCGTGCAGCGGCACTGGCGGTGCCTTCAGCTCCTCGTACAGGTTCGGGCGACGCGGATCCCACGTGGAGTGGTTTGAACGCAAGCCACCACCGCGGCCTAATATACGTTTCGTTTTCGATCGTTTGGGATCGATTGGGTGGGTGATTCGGTATGATTCGGTGTGTTGGTTTCGTTTTCGTGTGATATTTTTTTTAAATTTCCAATTTCGTACAACATCAAAGATAAGTCATAATGGAAATCATAATGGAATCGAAGCAACCGAACGGGTGCGGAGGGTTGGGAGCGTGGGAGGCAAGAGGTTTAAAATTATAAGTTAAATTGCAATCAAAACAAATGATGGGCTGCTTCCGCAATTTTCGATGCAATATTGCGGATGTATCCCAACAACAGAAGAAAAAGCTTAACTTAAAATGTATTTATCTAAATTTACAACAACATTTAGGAATGGGTTTTATTCTTTCGTTTCATTTCATGCTCGGGAATCTGGGGGTTCTGGGTACAGGACCAGGACTCGGGTAGGACTCAACTCAAAAGGAAGCGCTTCAAAAAAGCAACATAAAGAATTTTTCAGTCTCGATAAAAGCTTAGCTCGAGTGTCGTGTGTGGGCAAATGGGCGTCTTACCGCCTCTGTGTGTGTGTTTGTGTGTGCAATAGCAACGAAAAATTACTTTATATTTTTCGGTTTTTTTTTTTTTGTTTGCAAAGTAAATGGAAGAAAGAACTAAGCCGCAGGCCATGCCCGGGGAGCTCTGATCAGCGCTGCAGTGCAACGCCTTCCCGGACATGGGCTCGCGGCATTAATAAATGTTGCATTGGAAATTTAGATGCTTACTTATGACTGTACCTCGCTTAATCCGGTCACAGGTGTTGTAGTTGGAGCCGGGCACGGGGGGCAGCTTCCGGTTGGGTGGCGCAATGTAGCCGAGCTCGTCGCGCAGATCCGGGCGACGCTTGTCCAGGGTGGCGCCGGGTCCCATTGTCTGATTGTAAACTACATCGTCTAGAATTAATATATGATATCGCCAACTCAATATTGAAACACTGAAGATGCTTTTCCGTCACATTGCATTTAGCGGCTCGAATGCAATCAACTCGCATACTTTACTTCTGTTTTTTGTTTATTCGATTTCGACTTGTGTTCCGTCACTCGTTATTGGAATTTGACAAATTAGTTTTAAACATTTTTTTTTAATTTTTGTTGTTTTTGGTTTTGTTTTCGGGTTTTGGTGCGGCATTTCAACACACTAAATGTGCTAATTAGTAGCTCAAAAATACAAGTTACAATTGCGAAAAAGATATTCCAAAAGATATTACGTGAAGTGTTTTTTTTTTTTTTTAGTTTTGAAAATATACCAACTGGTCAACGATTAACATTTAACAATGAATGAAATGAGCGATGAACTTAATTTTGCATTTACTCGACTTTTACTTTTAGCATTGAACGATCCAATTAACGATCTTGATTGCGATTTCAAAAAGCATCTTAGTTTGGTTTCAAAGTAGGGGGAAAATAGTGCGGAAAGTATTTCAACTGAAAAACGTTTACGATAGATTTGATTTGTCTTGTTTTGTGGATGATATGTACGAGTATATAGCTATATATAGTAGATGGATAGTTGTGTTGGAGAAGTCGTTTGGAAGGTTTAAGTTGCTTAGTTCGTAAGCAAAACGTATATACAACAATAAGGCTAGCATAGGTATATATGTATGTATCTTTTACTTGGATTAAACTAATATTGTATATAGAAAAGGACCAACAGCAAAGCTGCATAAATGTATTTCCAGTTGCACGTTGCTGTTGGCCCTTTTTTTCAAAAGTAATTCTGTACATTTTGAATCATCGCAAACTATATTTGAAAGTTAAATTTTCCAATTTGGCTTCAATGACGATGGAAAATTAATGATAGACATTAAAGACATTTAAATTGAATATATTATTATATATAGATGTGGGTATATTTTCAGTATTTAGTATTTTGGTATATTCTGTTGGTATATTTTTGTAGTGCAAACTTTTGGTTTATTTCTGTGTAGTATAGCTTGTATGAATTAATGTCTCTCTAAGTGAATCAAACTAACATGCAAATTGTGTAGAAATATAGACACAGACATTCCATAAATAATATATACATATGTATGTAGAATATGTAGTTCAAAGGTTTACCATGGAGTGACGGCCATCGTCTTATTGGCTAAATAAACCCGTAATTAGCCACAAAAAAACAGAAATAAAATATCGAGCTAAACTAAAAAAATATGTTAAAATGCAAATTGATCGATTATAAATGGTTAAGAACAAATTGCGCCTCTGAAACAGGCCCAAATCGGAGGTGGGATAAACCTACAATAGACATCCTTCTGGCCACCGCGCAAATCGTCCGCTCGTCGTCGGGACAGGGCCACACACACCACACAGATGCCCACCGCAACCACCACAACGGTGGCTATCAGTGGCACCATAAAGTTAAGGTCCAGCCACTCGGGCATCCAGGCGGGCAGGCGGATGCGTGTGTGCACATTGCCATGGCCCCCCAGGCCATCGTCCAGTGGGGCAATGGTGCCTTTTTCGAGTGACAATCGATCGATCGATAGATATACAAACCCGGTTGGGTGTCATGCAGACCAACGACAATAGTTCATGCAAAATTTATTTTCATAGCAAAAGCGCAAATATTTTTTGATCATGTGTGTGTGGTGTGTGTGTGTGTGTGTTTCAGAGAGATAGTGTGTGAGAGAGAGAGAGAAACCGAAAAGAGAAAACGAAATTCATAATTAGTTGGATATTCTTATAGATACCTTTGTGATGATTGCCCTTGCTACGCAGTATACAAATAACAATTATCGCTATTATTATGACGAGCAGAGCCGCCACGACGGGCACAACTAAATTGAGGTTCGAGAGTATAATGCGGATCGTGTCCTCGGCGCTTAATTCGGGTAAATCGCGCGAGGGTGCGATAGTGCCTGCAACAACAATAACAACAACAACAACAACCAAAGAGTGTGTTTTTTTTTGGACAGGTCAGTGGGTGGTAATGGATATACGAGTACAAACAAAAGGAGAGATACAGACAGAGACATAGAGAGAGACAGAGAGAGAGAGAGAGACGATAGAGTTGGAGAGTGACAGAGATAGTTACATATACATATATATAGTACACATGTATGTGGCAATCTTCTGTGGCTCTTCGCCTGCCTCTACATCATCTTGTGGCACATGTTGCACATTGACTTTTGTACCCAGACACTCATACAATACATATACAAATACAAACAGTTATCGTTGATGAAAGAATCGATAGCAAGTCGATATCGATATGTTTCAGATATGTAGTTAGAGAGAGAGAGAGAGAGACAGAGAGTGAAATGTGATTAAAGTAATTGGTTTTTTTTTTTTCGTTGGTTATTTTACAATGCGCAGAACTTGATTAACTTTGATCTGAAAACTATTTTAATTGAACTATTGAATAAGTTTAAGTTGTAATTGTAACGATAAATTGTATAAAAAACACTTTATTTTAAATACGATTAAATGCAATTTGTTTTTTTTGTGTTTTTTTTTTTTTTTGAACCGCTTAAAGCTATTTGTAGATAATTAATGATGTACGTACGAGTATGTTGTATGTATGTAAAAATGCTAACTGGACCAAAACGCATTGAACAACATTCGATGGCAAACAGGAACGAGAGAGTTATGCTGTTCTTTTGTAAATAAACCAACTAACTTAGGCAGAACAACTCAACTATAACTTGACATAACTGAACTGAATCGTAATGAATCGTAATGAATCACACAAAAACCCAAATCAAAATGTATCCATGTAACTGTAATGAATGTATAAGATAGTTTCGTATGTATTAGGAAAATCAACTCTCGGGCTCGGCTCTCATGTCGGATCGGGTCTGAACTGGACTGGAATGGATACTGGACTCTCTGATATATTGGATGAAAATTCTTTGGTTGTTGTGTATAACTATATATTTTTTTTTTTAATTGTGGTAGTGGCTCTGCTCGATCCCAGTTTTGAGTTTTAGATTTTTGTTTCATCGTTTTTTTTCCTGTGTTTACATATTTTGTTTTTAAATGAGCATTTTACTAATTGAAAAATCAAATAAAAATCAAAAATAAAATGCTAAAATGATAGCTTTATCTGTTAGTGGGTGGAATGGAATGGAATCTGTGACCAGTTGTGGATTCGAATATCAAGGAAGCGATATATTCTTGAAGATGGAAGTTCAAGAATGGAAGATACTCCCGGCTTGAGCACACTGCTATATAGTACTATATATGATGGAGCTTGAAGAAGATTTTTATGTTAATTTTTTGGTAGCTGGGAATATACAGAGATTGGAGTTTGTACAATCAGTGAACTGTGGGTGGGGGGGATGGATCGCGGGGTACGACAACATTTAGTGTACACATCTATATATACATACATACGATGTATATCAGGCAGTAAAAGCTGCAACTATCGCAGACTACTCGTAGTTCCTTCTCTGAACTGTGTGTGTAGTATTTGTACAAAATATCTCTTTCACAAACTGGGCACAGAAATGCAGTTAAAATAATAAGAAATAATTAATTTAAATAATCAAAATTATACATATATTCATACAGTGATCTCTAGAACTACAAATGGATCTATTGTGAAATAAAAAACAAATGATAAAACTTTGCTGTATCGTGAGTTGGTTAACTAATTATTCAGTTATGTACATATGAAGTATATGTATGTACTTTATGTATGCATCTCTTCGCTATGGATAAAAACCAAATGGAAATCAACAAATTGCATTTACGTAAGGAAAATGATTAGTTTTTTACACTAATTATTCGGGTGGAGCTGCGTTCAAAGTTCTGGCATTTAGCAACGACAAAAAAATAAAAATTACAAAATAAAAACAAAAAATAATAAAATCAAAGAACTATTTTCACAAGCTTGGTGCACACAGAACAGAAAATTATGAACAGAAAATCTCAATTCATTTACTGTGCAATTTGTTCACATTAAATTTTAAATAAAATAATAAATTTGCTCATATTTTTTTTTTAATTTCTTTTTTTTTTTTTAAAATCAACTCAGGAAATATATTGTGTGTGAGTGTGTGTACAACATTTTATGGCTGGGGTGCTTCTCATCTTGTTATTTGTATATGGACAGTGCGGGTGGGGACCCGATCCGCATGCCTCTCCACGCGACACACCCCCCGCCCAGGCTCCTGCCCTGGGAAGGGGCTGCCCCATGGAGTGGCAGGGCTCAGGCCCCCGACACTGTCTACGTAGAGTACTCTATGTACAAAAGCAATGCGGGAATCGTTGCGGAATTGGGATACAAATTGGAAAACAGATCATAAATACCTCCGGTCACGGTCAGAGTGGCAAAGTCGTATTCGGCGACGGTGAAACCGGCCGAGTTGTGGGCAGTGATGCGCAGATTGTACCAGGTGGCAGGCTCGAGATCGAGCACCACATAGTTGTTGTCGGGCTTCACATTGTTCGAGATCTGATTCCATTCGATTTGATCGCTGTGGAGATTCAGGCTGGGAGGTTAGCAAACGTTTTGGGAGATTTATCAGCGGAGACATTCGTACCGTTTCTTGCTCTCAACCACAAAGTGGGACATGGGGCAGCCGCCATCTTTCCAGGCCTTGAAGTGCAGTGAAACGGAGTTGGATGAGACCTCAATGAAACGTGGCTTCTCTGGCAGCTTGGGCTTCTGGCCCTTGGTGCGAGTGTTCAGAATATCGGAAGCCTCGCCAGCACCAATGCTAAACATAGGAGGGGAAGATCATTAGATTGGAAGCAAAGTGAAAGGGTATGGGTGGGCTACTCACTTGTTGAATCCTGTGGCATAGACCTGATAGCGGGAACCGCAGAGCAGACTCTCAATGTTGTGCTTCTGCGAGTCCACAGACACCTCAGCAGTTTCCCATTCGCCGAATTCTGAAAACAACAGATTTCCCAAATGTAAATTAAATGGATGAAGTTTTCCCCGAACCTACGGGGATACCCACCTGGCTTATAGTGCAGAGTGTAACCATGCAGCGGCGCTGTGTCTCCCTCATGGGGCTTTAGCTTGACTGTCAGGGCATCCGTGGTGGTGGCCGAGAGGGTGACATGTGGCGACTGGGGCGGTGCCAGTACAATCAGTTTGTGGGTAATGGAGTCCTTGGCAATGGAGTTTTCGGCATGGCAGGAGTAGTCGCCGGCATCCTGGCGGTTCACCGACTTAATCAGCAGCGAGCCATCGGGCAGGAGGCGCATGCGATCGTTGGCACTGAAGTCGACGCCCTTGATCTTCCAGGTAATCTCCGGCTGGGGTGCTCCGACGGCCAGGCAGGGCATTTTGGCATCTTCCTTGAAGGTGGCAGTGAACGTGTCATCGAAGGAGGCAATCTTGGCGGGCACCTGGTCGCTGGGCATGGCCACAATGCTCTTGGACTGCTGACCCTCGCCGATGGTGGTGCTGGCCGTGACCCAGAACTCGTACGGTTTGTTCTTCTCCAGCTCGCTGGCCTCGAAGCTCATCTGGTAGTGGGGCACCTTCTGGGTCTTTGTCTCAGTCTCGGCGCCCTCGGCCTTGGAGTAAACGGTGTACTGTGTGATGATGCCATTGGGCTGCGCCGGTTGACGCCACGACACGAGAATGGCAGCATTGCCCATGACCAGTGCCTTCACATCGGTGGGTGCTTCGGGAACTGCAAGAGGATTAGAATAGAATTAGAAAATAGATATTCCTAGATACTGGCACTGAGACTCACCATCGGGTTCGGTCTGGCAGTGAATGGGAGTGCTGCGAACGCCATCGCCTCCGGCTGTGGTGGCCAGCACTTGCATCGTGTAGTTAGTGTATTTCTTCAGGCCATGCAGCACGGTGTCGGAGGAGGCGGTCTTCTTGTAGTGTCGCTTGGTCTCATCTATCAAATGGAGTGGGGTTAATGGGAGATATATTCCTTTGGGGGTCTGCTGCTGATTCGCCACTTACCATACCACTCATCGCTGGGGGCATACACAACCTTGTAGGTCTTGATCACACCATTGGCCGACTCCAGGGGTGGGCTCACCCAGCTAACGCGTATGGTCTGCGAGGTGAGGGTGGTGCAGGATGTGTCGCTGGGCGGCTGGCTGGGTGTGCCCTCGGCGGTGAACTGTTTTTCCTCCTCGCTCAATGGTCCTGCTCCGATCTTGTTGAATGCCTGAATGACCACCGAGTACTGGGTGTAGACGCGCAGATTCTGCAGCTCCAGGTTGTGCTCCTTGCCCTCCTCGGTAATGAAGTTGATCGTCTCGAAGACATACGAAGAGTTGGTGTTGGATAGCTTGTAGCCGACATAGTAGCCCAGGATCTCGCCGTTCCATTCGGTGCGTGGTGGGGGCTTCCAGGTGACGCGCATTGTGGTCTGATTCACGGGCTCCACTTTGATGTTCTGCGGCTTGCCAGACGGCGCTTCCTCGGCGGTGATGATGGTCACAGCTTCCGAAGATTGCGAGGTGCCAATCACGTTCTCGGCCACAATGCGGATGTTGTAGGTGGTGGCAGGGGCTGAGTTTCTGTACCTGAGCTTCGGTGGTGTGGCCGGGCACCATGACGCGATCGATCTCGCTCCAGGAGGCGCGGGAGCGCTTAAACTCGATAATGTAGCGATTGAGGGGAGAGTTTCCGTCGTAGGGTTGGGCCCAGCTCAGCTGCACGGATCTGCCGGACTTGTCGAGCACCTTCAGGGCGTAGGGCATCTCGGGCACCTCCTGGACAATCATGTTGATGCTGGCATCGTCGGAGCCAAAGGCATTGGTGGCCACACAGGTGAAGAGAGCAGAGTCGGAACGTTCGGTGCGCTTGATGGAGAGGCTGGACATGACGCCGGTGGAGAGGATCTCCTCACGGATCGTATAGCGGTTGTCGTTCTTGGGGTCCAGTCGCATGTTGTTCATGTTCCACAAAATGCCAATTGGCTTCTCGCCCTTCGCCTCGCACTGCAGCACGGCGGGTTCGCCACGTCGAGCGGTCTGGTTGCGCAACTTCTCCGTGAACTCTGGTGGGGCCTGGACGCTGATCATGATCACGGCAGAGAGACCCGAGCCGATGCCGTTGATGGCCTCGCACAGATAGTAGCCCTCGTTGGTCTTCTGGATGTTGTCCACGTGCAGGGTACCCTCCTCCACGCGTATGTTGTCGCTCTTCTTCAGATCCTTATACTCTCCGGGTGTGTCACCTGCAAGAAGATGGAAGATTCATTCCATCAGAGGGGTTTGCTTCCAAGGGTTTTGGCCAGACATACCAACTGCTTTCTTCCAGGTCACTTGGGGCTTGGGGAATCCATCGGCTTTGCATTCAACCTTGGCATCAGATCCCTGAGCAAAGGCCTTGTCGGTGGGCTCAAGTATCCATCTTGGTGGCACTGTACATCGTAGTGGTGGTGGTGTGTTGTGTGTTGTAGAAAAACAATATGTTAGTAAGGCTGTTTCATTTTCTCTAGATAATATATAGCAAAAAGCATGCGGTTTGGTTTATATCCTTATGGATAAACGGATGGACGGACTTTTGGTTCAAGCAAATCAAAATGTTCTTTTGGAAATTGTAAACTAATCTTCAAAGATTAAGAAGTTTAAGTTATAAAGAACAGTATTTGAATATCATTTCAATTTGCTTTTAAAGTGCTCAAATATTCTTGCTAATCTTCTTTAAAGTTTTTCTTTGTAATACCAAAATATTTGCGCACTTTTTCTTAACTTTATTAAATTAAAAAAGTTCTAACTACAACCAAATACATTATATATAGTAAGCACAATGAAATAAACAAAATTGTTAACAGGACAACAGAAAGTTGGGCTTGAATGAAACTGAAAGTTAGAACAAACTAAGGATTAAAGTTGCATGCAATTTTTGGTGCAAAACGAAGTCTGATTCGGGGTTGTTCTGGACAACGATTTCTCTTATATGTTTCTCAATATATTTTCTTTGCGAAAAGACTTCGTTTTGTGGCTTAGTGACTAAGTAAATGATTAGCGAAACAAAATGAAAGTTAATTAATGTGGGATAGGTGGGAGTGAGGGGGATTCGTGGGTACTTTCTCGGGTTCTGGACGGTGGACTGATCGGGGACGAAAATGTTACAGTTATGGAAGCGCACTGGACTCAGCCACAATGGCGGCAGGCTGAGTGCCATTTGGTTGGGTTACGATTAAGTACAATTATCGTTAGGTTAGACATTGAGAAGCGATTAATATGCTAAAGATCTTGCTGTTGTTGCTGTTGGTTGGTTTGCTGATTGATTGATTGGTTGGTTTGATTGATTGGTTTATTCGGTGTTGGAGCATGAGCAAAATATCCTCATATGTGTGTAATTGTCGTAAAAGCTTAAGCAAAAATTATTCAGGCTGTGAGTTCTTTGTCGTGGACTGTTTTGTGCGTGTGCGTGTGCGTGTGCGCTTGTGTGTGTGTTTGTGGGTGGCTGTGCTTTAGTATGTGTGGTGCTGTCAGATCTGAGCTGATTTATCCATACATAAGTGTATATATAACGATCGAAGAATGATTCGAGTAGAGTCTAGCGATCACAGGTTTACTTGTTCGATTAGAAAGCGTTTTTTCATACATTGCATATAGACAGTGTGGATCATAATTATAGTTCAAACTTCACGTATATATTAGGTACATCTGAACAAGTATATATGTATTTAGATCCCAATCGAACTGTTCTACAGTCTGTGGCCTAGATAGCGAAAAAGAGTCAAGAATAAACTTGCTGAGAGCCGCTGGCAGAAGAGAGACAAAAATTGAGAGAGAGTTTGACTGAAAAGAGAGAGAGTGAAAAAGAAACGCTTGTGTTTCCCCCCCAAATTCTATTTACCATTTACAGTTAGTTTGGCCTGGCGCTCTGCCACGCCCACCTGATTGCTGGCCCTGCAACTGTAGTTGCCCCATGGCTCGCCTGCACCCTGTGTATGAGCAGCAGGCTCGTATGCTCGCCCACCGTCGCCTGTTGCACCGCTGAGACATCGTCCCGGCCCTCGTGGTCGTGCACCTGCCGGCCGTTCAGCCACCACTCGAACAGTATGGGCGTGGCACCGCGGCTGGCAATACACGTCAGCTGCACATAGTCACCCACATCGCAAACGGACGCAGAGAGCAGCAGGGGAGCGAGCACGGGTGGTTCTTTTGATGGAAGAGGAAAATGGGAAATGAATTTGTGAATCATTACAGATTATGCAACGGTCCATTTTGGCTCATTTCGAATCATCTAATAAGAGAGTTCTTTAAACACAATTCTGGGATTTAAATTCTATTTGTGGGGAGCTACTAAAACTGGGTTACTTTTTTGGGGGGCTTCTGAAAGTATTTCATAGTTAAATTTAGTAGCAGAATCCTTTAGTAATACTCCTAGTTCTATATCCTGTAATCTTGTTTCTATAATTTATAAAAAAGTTGCAATTTCTGTTGTTATCTGTCGAGTCTTTTGTCAATTCTGTTCTGGAACTGAATGCGCAAAAAAAAAAAGAACTTTATACAAATGATAAAAACAGGAACCATCTAGAATGGCTCGTATATACAATATACATGGAAGTGATCGTAGGTACCCTTCACTTTGAGGCTGGATGAGCGACTGGCATTGCCTGCCGCATTGCTTGCCACACACGTGTAGTTGCCAGAGTCGCTGATGGTGGTCTGGCGCAGCGACAGGATCAGGGTGTACTCGTCGATCTTGTGGTATATGGAGCGGAGCAGCGGCTGGCTGTCCTTTAGCCAGTAGATGTCGATGGGCAGATCCCCGGAGGTGACCATGCACATGACACGCACCGCCTGGCCGCCATTGACGCCATTGGCATTGAAATGAAATTGCTCGATTTGGGGCAGCTCTGGGCGGGTGAAACAAAAGCCGTGCAGTGGGTGAGTAAGGCGGGGGAAATCAGTGGTGGGAGCAGCCATATAGTCCCAATCGCGTGTTATTTATAGTATAATACAAATTCGTGCTAATGCAATTTACCAACCACCAGACAAATGCAGAGACAAAGACAAAGACAGAGACGGAGACGGCGAAAGAGATTTACAGGATGCAGCATTTTGGACCTATTCTAGGAGTCGCTACCACTACCAGTTGTGTACATGGAGAATGGCACAAACCCTTGACACTGAGATGACTCTCGACCGTTGTCGCTCCCGCCCGATTGGCGCCCCGACAGGTGTAGACACCCGCATGGCCGCCCTGGACACTCTCGATATTCAGCGAGCTGCTGCGCCGGCTGTGCATCATGATGCTGACACCGGGCAAATCTCCGGCCGGCTGGCCATTGTAGTCCCAGGTGATGTTGAAGGGCGCATCCCCGTGCACTACCGCACAGGTCAGTTGGTAGTAGTCGCCCACATAGAGGGGCGAATTGACGGGCAGGGGCGCCAGCTTGGGCACCACTTGATGGGATGTTCAAAATAAAAATGATGAAAAAATTATAAAGTAAACATAAAATATGCAGAAATACATCAAGTTGACGGTAACCCTAGAGAATACTGAGCGGAGAGAGAAACTATTCCAAAATCTAGAGTTTTCCTGTGGAGGATGCTTCTGTGGAAGGGATTCCTAGCTTCAATTCAGTTCAGGATCATGATTTGGATCAGTATCAGTGCTTTCTTAGTTCTCAGTCATGCAAGTTGTACGTTTGTGTGTGTGTGTGTGTGTGAGTATCTCTAGCTTAATGCTCTACAAAAGAGTGACAGATATAAGACATAGGCAGATGCAAGACTGCAATAGAGACAGAGAGAGAGAAAGAGAGAGACAGGAGGATGATGCATCAGACGCATTGCTTCTGGTTAGTAGTGGCAGCCACAACGAACTACTCAAGCGACCCAGGGGTGGGAGGTGGACTGGGCATGGATTCAGTCGCTAACCGTAGACATTCAGTGGCGCTGTGTACTGCTGGTGGCCAGCCAAATTGCGGGCGTGGCAGGTGAAGTTGCCCGCATGGGAGGCCTCGACGGCTTCGATGGTGAGAACGCTGCCGCGACGCCCCACACGAGCCGTGCTGATGCCCAGATCCTCGGGCATGGCCTGCCCATCCAGCGTCCAATCGATTTGCAGCGGCAAATCCCCGCCAGGCACGGAGCAGTGCAGCGTCAGGTACTGACCCACCTGGGCGGGGCCCTCCTCAAAGGCGAAGGGTATGATGCGAGGCAGAACTGGACAGTTGTTGTTGGTTTTTGGTGGTGTTGGTTGATGATGGGGAAAATACGAATAAACAAAAAAATATGGTGCAGAAATTATAATAATCGTAATGAAAGGCCGCTACGGGGTGCTACGGAGTGCAACGGGGTGCTCCACCTATCACTCTCAGCTGGGTGCTGTAGGTGGCCCTGCCGGCGGCATTCTCGCCGTGGCAGCTGTAGTTGCCCGCATGCCGTGCGGCCACACTCTCGATGGTGAGGACACTGCTGCGTCGCCCCATTTTGGCAATGAGTATGTCCTGGTCGTCGTCATTGAAGAGCGGCTGATTGTTGAATGTCCAGCGTATGTTCAGGGGCAGATCACCCTCCGTGAGGGTGCACTGATACGTTATATACTGGCCCAAATGGGTGGCCTGTGCGCCAGAGGCAAAGGGGCGTGATTTGGGGCAAGACTTTTAGATGGACAAAACAAAAACAGAAACTTGTACTCAATGGGAAACAAAAAGGAATACAAAACTCAAAATAAGTATCAATCTACTTTATAGCTGGTAGAAGTAGCTAATGGCCCACCATTAACAACCAACGCCGATGTGTACTCCACCGTTTGGGCCTTGTTCCTGGCGCGGCACGTATAGTTGCCCGCATTGTTGCCATTCACCGAGTCAATGGTCAGGACATTCACCTTCTTGCCAATCTTCGAGGTGGTCACGCCATGGTAGTCATTGATGGCATAGTCATTGAACAGCCAGGTTATATCCACAGGCAGATCGCCCTTCGAAATGGTGCACTGAACGGTCACAGAGTCGCCAAAATTGGCTGGCTCATCCCCAAACTCAAAGGACTGATGTGGGGCGGTACTTAAAGGATTAAAGTATAAATTGTAGTACGAATATTACAGCAGGAACATCTGGGAGAGGAGAGCTGGGGTTACCTATACTGACGGAACAACGATCCAAAAGCCAAGACACAAAAGCCAAAGCAAACATGCAACTTGCGTGTGTGTTGGTGTGTAAGGGAGGGTGTGACAGGTGTTGGGATGGGGCCACAACAAAAAAAGAAGATAAGTACACTCGAATGCTATCTGATAAGCTCTCTGCTATTCACCATTCACTATCAACTGAGCCGTGTAGACGGCTGAGGCCCATAAATTGCGAGCCTTGCAGGTGTAGTTGCCCACATGACGGGCATTCACGGCATCGATCATCAGGACACTGAGGCGCTTGCCCATTTTGGATGTGGATATGCCCGAATAGTGGTTGATGGGATACTCATTGAACAGCCACTCAATGTCGAGCGGCAGGTCGCCGGAGCTGACCAGACAGTTGACCGAAACGGAGTCCTCGAAATTGGCAGCCACCTCGCCAAAGTCAAAGTGCGCTATCTTGGGGGCAACTTGAAGCAGTGTGAAAGAAGGGAATCTCAACATAAAACTGTACAAATAAACTGAAAACGTATATACATATGCTACAGGGGGGGATGCTACGGAAAAGGGGCGCCCAAAAGTACCATTCACGATGAGTTCTGTGGTGTAGTTGACGGCAGCCGCGTGATTCTTCGCCCTGCAGCTGTACTTGCCCGCGTGACGGGCCTGGACACTGTCTATGCTCAGCATGCTGTTCCGCTTGCCACCCTTGACCACATTGATGCCCGAGTAGGAGCTGATGCCGTACTCATTGAAGAACCACTCAATATCGATGGGCAGATCCCCGCTGGAGATGAGACAAGTGACCGAAACAGAGTCCTCCACATTTGTGGGCTCCTCACCAAAGGTGAACGGTGTGATTTTCGGAGGAACTTTTGAAGTGAAGGTGAAGGGAATTTTAAATCAAAGATAAAAATGATAACCAAAAATCTTAAGCCTATGGAAGGTTCTTAGATCAATACAAAAAAGGGGCATGGAATACCATTGACAATCAATTCAGTTGTATAGTTGACGGCAGCTGCATGATTCTTGGCCCTACAGCTGTACATTCCCGCATGGCGGGCCTGGACACTGTCTATATTGAGCATACTGTTCCGCTTGCCACCCTTGACCACGGATATGCCAGAGTACGAGCTGATGCCGTAGTCATTGAACAGCCACTCGATGTCGATGGGTAGATCACCATTGGAGATGAGGCACATGACCGAAACAGAGTCCTCGACATTCGCCGGAACATCGCCAAAGTCAAAGGGCGTAATTTTTGGAGGAACTTTTGGAGGATAATTTGGGATTGGAAATAAATGATTCAACTTAACTTTTAGCCACGAAATCATAATTCAAATTTGTGTGCAAAATATTCAATGACTATCTGTTAACCATTCACAATCAGTGCTGCGGAATATTCACTGCTGGCCGCCTTGTTCTTGGCCTTGCAGCTGTAGTTGCCCGCATGGCCCGCGTGCACCGAGTCGATGGTCAGGACACTGGTCCGCTTGCCCCCGCGTAAGACCGCAATGCCGGAGGCGTAGTTAATCGACTGCCCATTGAACAGCCACTCGATGTCGATGGGCAGATCCCCGGAAGACACAAGACAGCTGACGGAAACAGAATCCTCAAAGTTTGCAGGGGATTCCCCAAAGTCGAAGGGCGCCAGCTTTGGTGGGGCTGAAGGATGTGTTGTGCAGAGGGGGGTGGAAAGTGTTGTCAAAGGAAAAATCAACAGAAACATAAAATACGAATACGAATGCTCTACACTATTTAAAGCTATAGGACAACCAATCGATGTACCATTCACAATAAATTCAGTTGTAAAATTCACGGCGGCCGCATGATTCTTCGCCCGACAGCTGTACTTGCCCGCGTGACGGGCCTGGACACTGTCTATGGTCAGCATGCTCGTCCGCTTGCCGCCCCTATAGACAGTCATGCCGGAGAAGGAACTGATGCCAAAATCATTGAACAGCCACTCAATATCGATGGGTAAATCTCCGCTGGATATCAGACAGGTCACAGAAACAGAATCCTCGACATTTGTGGGTTCCTCACCGAAAGTAAAGGGAGTGATCTTTGGGGGGACTTCGGAGTGAAGGAAATTATAAATCAGATATGAAAATAATACAAAAACTTCTTAAGCCTATAAAAAAACAACCACTTTTGACAGAAATACCATTGACAATTAATTCAGTTGTGTGATTGACGGTTGCCGCATAATTCTTGGCCCGACAACTGTACTTTCCCGCATGACTGGCATGAACATTGTCTATGGTCAGCATGCTGGTTCGCTTGCCACCTCTGAGTACAGTCATGCCCGAGTAGGAGCTAATTCCGTAGTCATTAAACATCCACTCAATATCAATGGGTAAATCTCCGCTGGATATCAGACAAGTGACCGAAACAGAATCCTCGACATTTGTGGGTTCTTCGCCAAAGGTGAAAGGTGTAATCTTTGGGGGGACTTTGGAGTGATGGAAAATATTAAAACAAGCACAAAAACTCATAAATAAAACGCTTAAAAATACAAAAAATATTCACTTTGATTGGCAAATACCATTAACAATTAATTCTGTGGTGTAATTCACGGCAGCTGCATGATTCTTCGCCCGACAACTGTACTTCCCCGCGTGACGGGCCTGGACATTATCTACACCCAGAACGCTGCTGCGTTTTCCGCCCTTTACTACGGTTATGCCGGAGTAGGAACTGATGCCAAAATCATTGAACAGCCACTCAATATCAATGGGTAAGTCTCCGCTAGAGATCAGACAGGTGACCGAAACAGAATCCTCGACATTTGTGGGTTCCTCACCGAAAGTGAAAGGTGTGATCTTTGGGGGGACTTTAAATGAAGGAGAAATATAAATCAAAGAATACCAAAGGAAACTAAACGTCTTAAGTCTATGAAGAAGCTTCAACAATAAACAGAAATACCATTAACAATTAATTCCGTTGTATAATTAACAGCAGCCGCGTGATTTTTCGCCCGACAACTGTACTTCCCCGCATGACGGGCCTGGACACTGTCTATGCTCAGGACACTGTTCCGCTTGCCCCCCTTCACAACGGATATGCCGGAATACGAGCTAATGCCGTAGTCATTGAACAGCCACTCGATGTCGATGGGCAGGTCACCGGTGGAAATGAGGCAAGTGACTGAAACGGAATCCTCCACATTGGCTGGCTCTTCGCCAAAGCTAAAGGATGTGATTTTGGGTGGAGCTTTTGGGGGCACAAGGATGTAAATGATAGTCAATAAACAAAAGATAACACCAAAACACAGAGAGAAAATGAAAGAGAGAGAAATATGTGTTTGTGTGTATAACCGTTGACAGTGAGGGCAGCGGAATATTCACTGCTGGCCGCCTTGTTCTTGGCCTTGCAGCTGTAGTTGCCCGCATGGCCCGCGTGCACGGAGTCGATGGTCAGGAGGCTGGTCCTCTTGCCACCGCGCAGTACTGCAATGCCGGTGGAGAAGTTAATGGGCTCTCCACCCAGCAGCCACTCGATGTCGATGGGCAGGTCGCCCGAGGTGACCAAACAGTTGACCGAGACAGAGTCCTCGAAGTTCGAAGGTGACTGACCAAAGTCGAAGGGCGCTATTTTGGGCGGGGCTGTGAGTGGGATGTAATGTGGGATGGAAATCATAAGCAAAGAAAGAACACTCTTAATTCTAGGTATAGCTGATCCCCCTAGTCAGTACCGTTGACCACCAGCTCTGCTGTGTGTTCCGCAGAGTCGGCATCGTTGCGTGCCCGGCAGGTGTAGTTGCCCGCATGTCCGCCATGCACCGAGTCGATGGTGAGGATGCTCGCCTTCTTGCCCCCCTTCACAATGGACACTCCGGTGTACGCACTCACTGGGGCCCCGTTGAACAGCCAGCTAATATCCATGGGCAGATCCCCCAGATAGATGAGGCAGTTCACCGAAACGGATTCCTCAAAGTTCACGGCATGATGCCCAAAGTCAAAAGGTGCAATCTTAGGTGGAACTGGGATGGGGTAACCAGACGCGTGGGGTAGGGGAAAATCAATAAATATCGAAAAATAATATAATTCTCATTTCATTCTGCATGCTATAAAGGATAGGGCTGGGGTACCATTCACCACCAGCTGGGCGGTGTAGTTGGCGGAGGTGGCCCTATTGACGGCCACACAGGTGTAGTTGCCCGCGTGCTGATCGCGCACAAAGTCAATGGAGAGGGCGCTGATCTTTTTGCCCAGCTTCACCATCGACACGTCGTAGACATTCTCATTGATCTCGCGTCCGTTGAAGTACCAGGCAAAGCTCACAGGAAAATCCCCCGAGGTGACCAGACACTGAACGCTGGCCGATTCCCCAAAGTTCGAGGGTTCATTCCCGAAATCGAAGTGAGCAATTTTGGGAGCCACTTGGTGCGGGAATGAGGGTACAAATGGGTAAGGGATAAACGTAAAAAAACAACCAAAAATGAAATTAAGTTCTACATATATGAGTTTTAAATATTAACCATTAACTTTCAGCTCGGCCGTGTGATTGGCACGACCTGCTCGATTCTCGGCAATGCAGGAATAGTTTCCAGCATGCTTGGCCGACACCGCCTCGATGGTCAGCTCGTTGATGCGCTTGCCACGTTTTGTGGTTAGGATTTCGAGGTAATCCTCAAAGGGCTGACCGTTGAGGGTCCAGGTAATGTTCACCGGCAGATCACCACCCGAAATGGTGCATTGCACATTCACAAACTCCCCATAGCTCATGGATTCATCACCAAAGGAGAAGGGACTAATCTTGGGAAGGACTGGGGGACAGGGTTTTTGCAAATCAATATAAATAAATCATAACTTGTACGAACTAATCTTAGATCTAATCAGTTGTATGTCTTGCCGGGCTAACCATTCACAATCAGTCGCGCCGAGTGGGCGGTGAGACCCGCCTTGTTCTTGGCATGACACGAATAGAACCCCGCATGATGCCCCGACACCGACTCAATGGACAGAACATTGATCCGCTTGCCGATACGCGAGAAGGATATATCGTGGTAGCTATCGATGGTGGCATTGTTCAGCAGCCAGGTGACATTGATGGGCAGGTCACCGCCCAAAATGGTGCACTGCACGGAAGCGGGTTCCCCATAGTTGAGTGGCTCCTCGCCAAAGTCAAAGGGCGCTATCTTGGGGGCAACTTTAATGTAGGGACAAACCAACAACAGGTGTGCATGAGTACAGTCCAGTTAGATAGATGAGTTAGGCAAAGATATATAGTAGAGGGGGAGGTAGATGTAAAGGTAGATTAGTAGCAACGCATACAGGGTTAGCTCTCATTCCACCGCCGTAACCAATAACCCTTACAACTAGTCCTAGACTGCAGCTAAGCTTGAAGTACCATTTACTGTGAGATCAACGCCGTAGGAGGTGGTGCCAGCCGCATTGCTGGCGAGGCAGGAGTACCTGCCGGTATGTGCCGGACTGGCGCTGGGTATCGACAGCATGCTCGTCTTGCTGCTGATGCGATTGGTGCGCATCTGCGGCTGCAGCTGGTCGTACCCGTTCTCGCTGGGGCTGGGGCTCCGCTCGAAGCTCCAGCTCACCTTGATGGGGCGATCACCCTTCTGGATTTGGCAGAACAAATCGATGGAGTCGCCCGTGTTGATGACATCCTCAAAGGCAAACGGCACAATTTGGGGCAGAACTGAGGGGAGAGTTGGGTTGGGTTGGGTTTTGGGTGGGAGGTTTTGTTTCGTTACAACATATCAAAATGAACTAAGATACACTTAAGCATACACATATGTATTTGGGGATAATCAAACCATTCACTAGCAGCTCGGTGGAGTAGCTGACATGGCCCGCATTGTTGCTGGCCACACAGCTGTAGTTGCCCGAGTTTGCAGCCTTGACAGACTCCACTGTCAGCATGCTGATGCGCTCCCCGATCTTGCTGGCCAACACACCCAGATGCGAGAAGAGCGGCAGACCGTTGTGGGTCCAGCGTATCTTCAGGGGCAGATCCCCCTTGGCCACATGGCAGGTCAACTGAACGCTGTCGCCCTCATTGGCCTCCGCATCAAAGCTAAAAGGATGGATGCTGGGCAGGACTTGGACGGCAGGACAGGGAAAAGGAACACAGATGCAGATACAGATACAGATACAGAAATTAAAAAACAAACAAAATCAACTAAAACCTTAGCACTAATTTAGATATTATGAAGTCGAGCAGTCACCATTGACTTTCAGCTCCGCACTGTAGCTGCTCTCTCCGGCCTGATTGCGGGCCAGGCATGTGTACAGCCCCCGATGCTCGGCCGCTATATAGTCGATATTCAGGGTACTCGATTTGCTGGACATGCGACCGATTACCACATCCATGTCGCCGCTGTTCAGCGTGTGGTTGTTCAGCACCCACGTTATATTGATGGGCAGATCGCCCTTGATCACCGTGCACTGTATGCCCATCGTCTCACCAGAATTGGAGGCCTCGTCGCCAAAGTCAAAGGGTCTGATTTGTGGGGGCACTTTAAGGAGGGTTTGAGGGGTGGAAGGGAAAACATAATAAGACACAAAAAGTAAATAAAAAGAATTGTTTTTAGGTGGAAAATGTGCATTAACCATTGACCACTAGTTCTGCAGTCTGTTCGGTAGTGCCTGCCGGATTTGTGGCAATGCACTTGAACAATCCACGATGATTGCCATTGATGGAGTCGATGCTCAGGGAACTCAGCTTGGGGGACATTTTGATGATGCGTATGCCCACAATCTCATTGGTGATTGGCTGCCCGTTCAGTGTCCAATGCAGCTGGAGCGGTGTGTCGCCCTTGAAGACCATACATTGTACGGCCGTACTGTCGCCGTAGTTGGAGGGTTCATCACCGAACACAAAGGGCATAACTTGGGGGGGCACTAAACACACAGAAGGAGGGAGAGCACACAAAACTCATACAAATCGTCTAAACACAGGCTAAAAATTCACTTCAAAGCAGCAGAACTCTATTCACCACAGCCTTAGACAGGTTCAAAGCCTCGCTTACTGCTATTCAGCGGAGCCTTACAGAGGTTCCAAACATCACTTACTGCTATTCAGCAGAGCATTAGAAAGGTTTCAAACCTTTTTTTTCAGCATACTTTAGTCAGGTTCTAACCCTTTTTTATTTGTAGTCTTCTGTTTGACATATTAATTAATGCTCATTTTAATCTCCAGAATCTCCAAACCAAATCATGTATTCAGCAGCTCTTTCGAAGGATACTACTTGCGATTCAGCTCAAGTGCTCTGTGCTCCAACGCTAAACAACAACAGCAACAACAACACAACAAGAACAACAAACAGATCGAGTGAGAGCTCTCTACTTAGTGTTATCTGATTAAAGCGTGCTCTTAAACTTTATCGATAGGTGTGGGTGGGGCTGGGGCAGGGGGACAAACCATTCACTTGTAATTCAGCAACGTATTCACTCGTCCCCGCCTCATTCGACGCTGTGCACTTGTAGACGCCGCGATGGAAGGCACTCAGCGAATCAATATTCAGCAGACTTGTGCGCTTATTCAGGCGCAGTTGTGTGAACCCGTTCTCGCCATTTACAATGGGCGCCGAGTTGAGGGACCAACGTATCTCGAGCGGCAGATCGCCCTTGGGCACCACACAATTGGCACTGGCAATGTCCCCCACATCGGCGGCGGCCTCGCCGAAGCTAAAGGGCAGCACCTGGGGCGGCACTTGAAGGAGCGGGGGGGAAGGATTAAAATACAAATAAACCAGACCAAATAAAGGATTAACTATGCAGCAAAGACTGATATAAATTGTGATTTGAATAATGACCGTTGACATGTAATTCAGCGCTGTATTCAGCAATGCCCGCCTTGTTGCTGGCAATGCACTTGTACAGTCCGCGATGCCGGGCCTCCAGTGCATCGATGCTCAGGGAGCTGGTGCGCGGATTCAGACGCGACAGCGAGAAACCATGCTCCCCCGTTATAATGGGCGCCGAATTCAGCGTCCAGCGTATCTCCATGGGCAGATCACCCTTGGGCACCATACAAAAGCCGCCAGCCATTTCTCCAGTATTGGCCGGCTCCACCCCAAAGTCGAAGGGTTGGATTTGTGGGGCAACTTGATGACGAAATTAAGGGGAAAAATCAAAACTAAAGCAACTCAAAGTAAAGCAAAAGACTACAGCAGTACATAGAGATCAGGGGAATGGGGTAACCAGACAAACCGTTCACATCTAGAATGGACACATGCTCGGCATAGCCCGCCGAATTGTTCGCAATGCACTTGTAGCTGCCCCGATGGGCGGCCTCAAGGGAGTCCACATTCAGGGAGCTCGTCCGCTTGTTCAGCCGCACAATGGTGAAGCCCAGCTCCCCGTTGACTATCAAGGCAGAGTTCAGTGTCCAATATATGTCCAGCGGCAGATCGCCTTTGGGCACCACACAAGTCACGCTGGCGACCTCTCCGCGGTTCAGGGGTTCGTCCCCAAAGAAGAAGGGACTGATCTGTGGTGCAACTGCGATGGGGGGGGAGAACCTCTTCAGCAAACACACGCACAATTTTCAAAGCTCGACAACAACCCATAAACCAAGTTCATGTTAGTGGGAAAAGGCAGCAGGAAGCAACTTCTACAGATAGATCCCGAGGTTCACCAACCATTTACTTGCAGTTCGGCGACAAAGATCGCCCGCCCGGCCATGTTCTCGGCCACACAGCTGTAGGAGCCGCGATGCCTGGCCTCCAGGGCATCCACAGCCAGATAACTGGTGCGACTGTTCAGCTGCAGCACAGTAAAACCATTCTTGGCGCTCTCCAGACGCTCCCCATTCAGGGTCCAATGGATTTGCAGCGGTAAATCCCCCTTGAGGACCACACAATTGATGCCCAGCACATCGCCCATGTTGAAGATCTCGCTGCCAAAGCTAAAGGGCAGCACATGGGGCGGCACTACACGGATATGGTGGGGTTTCAAAAATAATTAAATAAATAATAAAAAAATAATAATAAAATAAAGCTAGAGGTTCGCTGCTGTTGGGTCTTCGCCATATACCATTCACTTTAAGCTCCGATGTGGTATAGCTAGAGCCCGCCAGATTCTCGGCGATGCACTTGAACAACCCGCGATGGAACTGCTCGACGGCGGCTATGTTGAGGACGCTCGTCTTGGGCGACAGTTTCAGTATGGTGATGCCCTCCTCGCCGTTGATAATGGGCCGCGAGTTGAGCGTCCACTTGATGGTGATGGGCACATCGCCCTTCTGCACCATGCACTGGACACCGGCATTCTCGCCCGTGTTAACGGGATCATCGCCAAACGAAAAGGGTGCGATCGAGGGGGGAACTGCATTGGAGTGGAAGGGTGGTAGGGATTGAAAACGGAACACAAATCAACGGAAAAAGGAGATAATCTTTCGGGGGAATCCATGTGGATTAACCTTTGACTGCCAGAATGGAGGATTGGCGTGTCTCCCCCGCATTATTGGTGGCCACACAGGAGTAGTTGCCCGCATGCCGTGCCCTCACAGACTCGATGCTCAGAACGCTGATGCGTTGACTATTTCGGGTGACAATCAGACCATCGTTGGTGTAGACGCGACCGCCGTTCCTCGTCCAGGCTATATCGAGGGGCAGGTCGCCCCGATTGACAGTGCAATAGGCGGAGACCATGTCCAGTTCGTTGATGATATCCTCGCCAAAGTCAAAGGGCATGATTTGGGGCAGGACTAAGGATGACAGGATTGCGGAATGGCAGGATGGAGTGCAAAAGAATTCAAAGCGAAACTTAAGAGAAGAACTAGTCATAGTTTCAGAAGGATTAACCATTGACCGCCAGCAGGGCGGATTGGGTAATGGCACCCGCATGATTGGTGGCCACACAGGAGTAGTTCCCCGCATGCCGTGCCCGCACAGACTCAACGCTCAGCACACTCAGGCGCTGGCTATTGCGGGTCACAATCAGACCATCGTTGGTGTAGACCCGTCCGCCGTTCTTGGTCCAGTAGATGTCCACGGGCAGGTCACCCTTGTTGACCGTGCAGGAGGCCGAGACCATGTCCAGCTCGTTGATGCTGTCCTCGCCAAAGTCAAAGGGCACAATCTGGGGCAGCACTGGGATTGCGGTGGAAGGGAGTGTGACAAGAAAACAAATAAAACCAAAAGCAAAAGCAAAAGCAAAAGGAAAGGCAAAGGCAACGCTCTAAGAAGAGATTGAGAGAATCTTAACCGTTGACAGCCAGGATGGCCCAGTGGCGGGTATCTCCTGCATTGTTGGTGGCCACACAGGAGTAGTTTCCCGCATGGCGGGCCCTCACCGACTCAATGCTGAGGACACTCATGCGGGTGCTGGTTTTGGTCACCACAATGCCATCGTTGGTGTAGACGCGACCGCCGTTCTTCGTCCAGGCCACATCGATGGGCAGATCGCCCTTGTTGACCGTGCAGGAGGCCGAGACCATGTCCAGCTCGTTGACACTCTCCTCGCCAAAGTCAAAGGGCACAATCTGGGGCAGCACTTTGGATAGATCGGATGGATGGATCGGATTGCAGGTGATGGTGGAGGATCGGGTTACAAAACGGTCAACACAAAAACTACTCAAACTACGAACGAATCGACTCTAGAGTGGGGGCTGAGGAGGGACTTGCTCTCTCTCTCTATCATCACCGTTGACACGCAGCTCGGCCGTGTGGTAAATAACCCCTGCCGCATTCCTGGCCACGCAGGTGTAATTGGCCCGATGCCGGGCATGCACCGACTCAATGCTGAGCATGCTGATCCGCTGCGTGGTCTTCGTTATGAGGATGCCATCGTTGGACATGAGCCGACCCACACCTGTCGTGGGATCCGGTGCCGTTGTCCAGTGCAGCTCTAGCGGCGTGTCCCCCTTGTTGACCGTACAGGTGGCCGAGACCATGTCGTTCATGTTGATGGTCTCCTCCCCGAAATCAAAGGGCACAATCTGCGGTGGGACTAAGTGGAGTGGAATCCGAGCGGATTTGTGAGTGAAACAAGCGACCAACGTTGTTGATGGGGATCCCCCTGAAAACCTAACCCGCCCATGGAGTGGTATGACTGCGCCCAGAGAGGAACTCCTCTGGGCTGTAAATGAAAGCATCGACTTACCCATGACTTGGACCTCCAGGGAGCCGCGTGCCGAGTAACCCTCCTGATTCTTGGCCACGCACGTGTAGGTAGCCTGGTCCGAATTGCGTTCCACATTCTCAATGATCAGCGTGCCATTGGGGAAGACCTTTTGCTTGCGGTTGATGGGCAGGGCGCGGTTATCTACAATAAATCGTGTAATGAGTGGAGTTTATGGAGAGGAAAACCCACTCCCCCTACTTACCACGCTCCCAGACAATCGAATCGATGGGATAGCCAGCAACGGGACAGGTGACAATCAGCGTCTCGCCGGCCACAATCGCTTTCTTCTCCATTTGACGGATGTAGGGCAGACCGTAGACATTCAGCTTGGCCGAGTGCTCGGCCTCGCCCACCTTGCTCTTGGCAATGCACTTGTAGAGCCCCCCATCGTTGGCATGCACCGATGTGATGTTCAGATAGGATACAACATCCCCATTGACGGTCACGTACTGTCCCACCTGGTAGCGGTCGTTGTTGGCGATCTTCTTGCCATCCAGCTCCCAGGAGATTTCGGGCGTGGGATTGCCGCCGGCAACACACTTTAGGAATACACTTGGTCCTGGTTCCATGGTCTCTTCTTGGAATGCCTGGCGGATGACGGGTGGATCGAAGCGTCCGCCCAGCTTCAGTTCGGCACTGGCTTCGGCTGATTCCTGATCGTTGCGCACAAAACACTGATACATGCCCTTGTCCTCCTTCTTGACCGACTCGATGCGCAGCACTGGCTCGCTGTGTCCCATGGCCTTGCCATCCTTCATCCAGCTGACGGTCTTGATGGGATTCCCCGTGTACTGGCACGTGAACACGGCCGGTCTGCCAAAGTCCACCGTCTGTGTGGGTGGATCGATCTTCGCCGACAGGGGAGCCGTGACAGTGAGCACAGTCTCAACGCTTTCGCCACCCACCGAGTTGTTGACGACGCACAGATATTTTCCCGAATCCTCGACAACGGCATCCTTGATGATGAGTGTGCCAGAGACCTGCTTGACGCGATCATTCAGCACCACAGCCTGTTTGCGGGTGGTGCCCTCAATGAATTTGTACCATCTGGAACGAGAGGAATCCGCATTAGTCGAGTGGTGCCATGGGTCAGGGGTTGGAGCACAGTGGGGGGCACAGAGTGAGCAAGTCTGGAAAGTCTTCCTGGGATCCTTGGGCTACTCACGTTTCTCCGGCATGTGGACTGGACTTTACTTACCTTGGACTTTCTTTGGCAATTACCTTGCTCATTCTGTGCGCCACTGTTCGAGGGGACGGATCCTAACCAGAACCTAACAGCAGGGGGCGGAGGCAAACTACCTATAAACTGGCACTGGATAACCCTGTCCAGGACAATGTCCCACAAAGGTCTCGCCCAATGGCATCTCATTGATTTCAATGCTCTTGACGGCTATCCGTGGCTTCACATGGCCAATGGGTTCTGCAAAGTGGAATGGATCAGAGAATACTCAGTGGGAGAATCCATCTAACAACTGCCTGAAGGATGCATAGGGTGGGCGAGGGGATATGTACCTAAATATGGGCATGGGATAGGCTTGTCCCTGGCACAGAATGGAGAAGCTGTGGCCCAGCTTCTGGGTCTGCTCCTGCAGGCGATCGCCCGACACCGTGGGAGCTGCACTTCCAATGGGTTCTGCAATAGAACAGGGATCCATCAGATCTCTACTCTGCCTGAATGTTGCTGTCGACGGGAGGTGGTGGGGGGGAAATTACCTAAATGCTGGCGTGGGAAACGATTGACCCAGGCACAAAATGGCCAAGTCCGTGCGATCTGTTCTGGTCATTTCCTGAAGCCGCCCACCGGATATCTTGGGCGCCACACTGCCCACAGGCTCGGCAAAGTTTATTACTACTCATTTCAATCCATTCAAGCAAAAACAGGGTGGTGGGGGTTGAAAAACTGCCTGATTGTTGTGGGACTAACCTGATGATGGGCACGGGATAGGCCTGCGCCTGGCAGAGCAGGGCAAAGCTAGTGGAGATCTCTTTGACAAACGTGAAGCTCTTGGACTCGCCCGAGAATGTGGGCGCCTTGGCGCCTACCGGCTCTACAAAAAGAACAATAATCGAAGGAAGGTTCATATGTGGGTAGGGGAGTCTAGAATAGATGCTGAGACTTATTCCTTAAGCTATGTTAGGGCTACCTTATCAATGGCACCGGATAGGCCTGGGCCTGGCACAGCAAGGCGAAACTCTGGCCAAAATATCGCACAAATGTGTAGCTCTTCATGTCGTTGGCAAAGGTCGGACCTTTGGCACTGACGGGCTCTAAAATAAAACAAAAGGAGACGGGATGCTCTACCTTATCAAGGGCACTGGATACGCCTGTGCCTGGCACAGCAGCACAATATCACTCGAACGGGAGCCGAGTAGACTGGAGATTTTCGACACACTGGCAAATGTAGGTGCCTTGGCACCAACAGGTTCTGCAAGTCAAACAATAAATTTACGGGTTTGGAACCTCTACGAAACTGCCTGAAGAAAAGGGTCTAGGAACTGGGCAAAGGTCTACCTCATGAGTGGCACGGGATATGCCTGGGCCTGGCACAGCAAAGCAAAACTCTGACCCACGGAACGGGTGTACGAGAACACATTCGAGTCAGTGGAAAATGTGGGAGCTCTAGCGCCAATGGGTTCTGTAAGCAACAATTTACAAAATTAAAGATACAAATATGCTAGGAGAAAACTGCCTGAAGAGTATGGGATGGAGTATTAAAGCTAACCTCATGAGTGGCACTGGATAAGCCTGAGCCTGGCATAGCAAAGCAAAACTCTGACCCACAGCTCGGGCATAGGAGAAGGAATTGTAGTCGGAGGAGAAGGTGGGAGCTCTAGCGCCAATGGGTTCTGCAAAAGTAATCGAATAAAGGTGAAATCTCGGCCTGAAACTTGCCTAATGATGGGTACGGGATATGCCTGGGCCTGGCACAGCAGGGCAAAGCTGGCATTGACCGAACGCTCAAAGATGCTGCCCTTGGAGTCGCTCGAAAAGGTCGGTGCCTTGGCACCAACGGGCTCTAAAATGAATACGTTTAAGGGTAAATGCTAGATCAATGGGGGAACTACTTATAGAACTATTTAATTTGTTATTCCCTATTCAAAAACAGAACCAGTTGAGCAGCGTTGCACCCACCACTCGATTTATTTACCTAAAAATGGGCACTGGATAGGACTGAGCCTGACAGGTGAGGGCTAGGGCACTATTTTGGGGCGTCTGGATGGTAAACGTTGAGGCCACACTGGGAAAACTGGGAGCCTTGAAGCCCACGGGTTCTTGAAAGAAACATTTACGTTAGAACTTTGGCCTTCGAATGGCACCATAATGAAAACTGATTGAATTTTCGGGATATCAATTCTAGCGCAGATTTACCTAAAAAAGGGTACTGGAAACCCTTGTGCCTGACAGAGCATCGCAATGGTAGAGGCTAAGGGAATACTCTGCTGAAATCTTTGAATGTGGCACCATAAGGGGCCTTGGAAACGATGGGTTCTTGAAAGTTTTTTTGGGTTCAACCTCGAAAGTTAGCCGAAAACTGACTGAATGTTGGGGCAAGGATTTACCCTATAGATAGATGCATATGAGATTTACCTAAAAAAGGGCACTGGAAACCCTTGTGCCTGACAGAGCATGGAAAAGGTCGAGGCTAAAGGAATACTCTGCTGGAATGACAGCACTCCAGTGGCCACAGAAGGTGCCTTGGAGCCGATAGGTTCTGGGAATATTTTAAAAGATTAAAAGATTGGAAGATGATCCGCATAAAATCTGTAGAAAACTGCACTGAATGGGGGATGTTGTGGGTGTGGGGAGCTCACCTAATGATGGGCACGGGAAAGGCCTGCGCCTGACAGAGTAAAGCAAAGTCTGAGCCTTTAAGCTTTTGCACCTGAATGAGAGTGTACTCCAGGGAGAATGTGGGTGCCTTGGCGCCCACGGGTTCTGTAAATATATATCATGGATAATGGATTATAATCCATCAGAAATCCACTGACATAACTGCCTGAATGACCTGAATGAGATTCTTTAATTTAAATTAAACTCAATTGCAGCTCCTCACAGACATTGTACGTGACTGTGAGTCATGAACCCTGACCCCGGACAACCCACCTCAAGATATCACGAAACTTTTTACAGCCAAAGACCAAAAGAAAGAAGGGAAAGTGGTTGGGAAAGTAAATGCATATTTCATAAAGGTCAATGCTGGTGGCAAAGGGCATGCGCAGAATCGGAAGCACAGCTGCGATGTGCAACAAGTGGAGCAACCCTTAGGGGTGGGGCTGGGGGCAGAGAGGTGAGTGAATGACCTTTAAGCGAGTGGGCACAAAGCCCGTCATCTGTTGACCCAATAACGTGCGTTCATTCATAAACAATTGTGCGAGCGAGATGGATGCCATCCACACACGCTCACAACCATGAGCCTGGCGGGGTAATTGTTTGGGAAATTTCATGTGGATCGCAAGCATGCGCAGTTACAAAAAGAGCGCGCGAGAGCGCAAAGCAAAAGCAAAGAGAGTGAGAGAGGATTTTATTTGTGGAACCAGCTGATGGTTTTGTTTACAAACTGAAACGTTAGAAAGGGAAAGAGGTATGGAGCTTCTCCCTGGGTGGTTGGGTGAGAGGAGAGGGCAAGTAATGAATGTACTCACTCTCCTCACTTTTGATTTTATTCTCTTCTCTTTGCTCCTCTCTGTTTTTATGGTTTGTTTACATAGCTTACTTTTATGCGGGCGTCTGTGTGGGTGTGCAAGGCATATTAAAAAGACGGGCAAGTAACTGCACAAACAATCCCAGACAAAAACAAACAACCGACGCACCTTCAATTGAATATACCTTGTGTGTGTGTGTGTTTTTGTTTGTTTTTACTTTTGCGCGCTCGCATTTTTATGAATGAACACGAACACAACCTCCCACTCACTGTCTCTGTCTGGGGTTAAAGTTCACACATTCTCATGCATAATAAAAGTCACGTTTCTAGGGGGTGGGGGTTGGGTGCCTAACCTGCTTATGGGCACCGGATATGCCTGGGCGGGACATAGCAAAACAATATCTCGGCCGCAATGTCGCTCGATGCCCGACCATTTGGTGTCCACCGATAGAGTGGGACCCTTGGCCGAAATTGGTTCTAAGGGAGAAACGACGGTAAGCCTGTCAAAGGACTATAACTATTTTCAAGAGGCTGAGGCTGACTGAATGCTGCTATGGGTACTCGAGTCCTAACCTGAAAGCTGGCACTGGATATGCCTGAGCGGGGCAGAAAAGGGCCAGATTGGTGGACAGCATACGCTCGATCCACGATCGTTTGATATCATTCGACAGCAGAGTTGGAGCCTTGCCCCCAACGGGATCTACAATGAGATTAGAGAAATATCTAAAAGATCCCTCAATTGCCAGAATGTTGGCTTTCGGCCTTACCGAAAGCTGGGTGCCGGATATCCCTGGGCAGGGCACAGCAACGATATCGACTGGCCCTGATGCAGCTCGAGAGGTTTCTGAACCAAAGCTGGGGTTCTCGGTGCACTGCTCGAAATGGGTTCTATAAAAGATGATTGATTAAAATAGAAAAAAATCCCCCAGCCTGATGTTGGTCTAGGGATTGCTCTAAACCCACCTAAAGCTGGGCGCGGGATAGCCCTGAGCCGGGCATAGGATGGCGGTGGGGTAGCTCGACTCCACCACATTCGGTTTGTAGGTCAGGGCGTTTATCTTGGGCGGACTGCTGCTAATGGGCTCTGCAAAAGGTGGAAATACTTCTAGTATGCCAAAACCTAAGCTAAAAATGTTGTACTGCCCAAATGTTGTACCTGAAACTGGGTGCCGGATAACCCTGGGCGGGACACAAGATCGAGAGGCTGGTGTGGCCGGGCACAATCAGGGGACGCGACTGTAGCGGCGGCACTTTGGGAGCTGTGCTTGAGACGGGCTCTGGAAAGGTATAAACTCTCTTAAAAATAGCTCTAATTGCTGGACCTGAAGCTCTGAGTACTGCCTGAATGTATGGGTTTACCTAAAAAACGGCACTGGATAGCCCTGGGCAGGACACAGCACAGCCATAGTGGAGGATCTGGCATAGCTTTTCATATCGAATTTGGCCAAAGAGACAACTTTTGGTACCGTGCTGCTAATGGGTTCTATTTGGGAAAGAGACAACAACCTGATTTAGCGGGATAAGTGGAACGTGGAAACCTGCCTGAATGCTGGCACTGGATAACCCTGTGCGGGGCACATTATGGCTACGATTCCCCCGAGACGAACATATTCGATATTCGTTTTCTGTATCAAAGCCACACGGGGAGCAGCTCCACTAATGGGCTCTGGAAAAACAATCAATCAAGTCAATTAATCCCTTAAGAGAGAAAGAGGAGAGAACTGCCTGAATGCCTGGGGAATCACCTGAAAAATGGCACCGGATAGGCCTGGGCGGGACAGAGTAAGGTAATGCTGCCCGACAGAGGATTATCCACGTTCCTCGTCTTATCACCGGAGGTGAGGCGGGGGCCCACACTGCCCACGGGCTCTACAAAGGTGTGAAAGGGGTCACAGGTTAAGGGGTGCGCTCTAAAGAATCATTGAAAACTGCCCAAAGCGCGAGATTACCTAAAGAACGGCACTGGGTACGCCTGACCCGGACAGAAGAGCGTGAAAGTTGCAGCCAGCCGTGCTTCGGCATTCTTTAAACGATTCTCAACACTGATTTTTTGGCGCCACACTGCCCACGGGTTCTAAGTAAAAAATAATTGGAGCCCTTTATATAAATCCGTTATGTATCAGTGGAAACTGCCTGAATGAGTGGGTTTTACCTAAAGAACGGCACCGGATACGCCTGAGCTGGACAGAAGAGCGTGAAAGTTTCATTCGACTGCGCACCCGCATCCTTGAGGCGTTCACCAACACTGATTTTCGGTGCTACACTGCCCACAGGTTCTGAAATAAATGAAACGTAGTGCCGGCTGTGTTTTTACCTGAATGCTGGCACCGGATACGATTGTGCTGGACAAAAGATGCTCAGATCCCCATGCAGAAGCACTTCCGCATCCTTGCGACGTTCCCCCACACTAATCTTCGGAGGCACACTGCCCACGGGTTCTACAACAGAAACAACAGTTCAAATGAGATACTTGAAAACTGCCAAATTTGGTCGAGAACAATGGAAACTATACTGCCTGCTGTCTGCCCACGAGCCGTCTTCTTCCACTCAACTAACTTTTCGGAGAGGGGGAAGGGGAATTTGCGTGACATGAATGGGTTAAATCGGGCGACAGCTTTGAGCTCTAAGCCGATGGCTAATTGAAGTTTGTGAAGCCAATGAGGCCTGCGGCGGGGGGCTGTAAAGCTCTTAATTGGAAAACTTTGGACAAGCCTCAACTGGGCCTCACCTGTAGAAGGGCACGGGGTAGGCCTGGGCAGGACAAAAGATGGCTATTGGCCGCGAGAGCCTGATGCTGTCGTGACTGAAGCCATCCTTCTTATTGACACGCGGTGCCACACTGCCCACGGGCTCTGCAAAGATTCGAGAGTTCGGAAATGAACCCAGAGGGAGGAGGGACTGCCATACAGACTAGGATTGGAATGGGGTATCTCGACAATTACCCACCTATAGAAGGGCACGGGAAATGACTGGGCCGGACAACGCAGTGCCACAATCCCATGGACGGCAATGCGATCGTGACTGAACTCATCGTTCTTATTGACTTTGGGTGCTACGCTCCCCACGGGCTCTGCAAAGATAATGATAATGGTATCCCTCTAAACAAAGCCTCAGGGTGTCTGTAGTTGGGGTATCCCTAGAGTACTCGACTTTACCTATAGGCAGGCACGGGATAGGATTGCGCTGGACACTGAATGGCTATGGTCTGGGAGATTTTGATGCGGTCATGATTGAACTCATCCTTGCGATTCACCCTGGGCGCAACACTTCCAATGGGTTCTAAAAGAAGGATTTCACTTGGATGTTAATCCTGCCTGAATGGAGATTTACCTATATGCTGGCATGGGATACGATTGTGCTGGACACAACAGGGCCAACGAACGATTCGAGTTGGCCCAAAAAATGCCCACTTTATCTTTGATTTCTACTTTGGGGGCCACACTACCCACTGGCTCTGCAAGAGAGAAAGATGGAGATTATATATCCAAAAGCGAATAAATCCCTAGGATGGAATTCTGCCTGATCTGGTGGATGGTTGGGTCTCCTGCTCAACAATGGATTTACCTAAACGCTGGCATGGGATAACTCTGCGCCTTGCAGAACAAATTCAAGGATTGATTCGAGTATCTGATGGTGAAATCCATCTTGTCATGCATATCCACCATTGGGGCCACAGAGCCAATGGGTTCTGCAAGAGTTTTGTGATTGGAATAAGATGTGGTAGAGGAAATCGAAAACTGTCTGAGAGTGGAGCCTGTCCTACCTATTGGATGGCACGGGATACGACTGTGCGGGGCAGAGTAGGGTCACGGCCTGGCCTTGTGGCTTGTCCAGCCACGTGATGCGATCCTTGACATCCACTTTGGGGGCCACACTGCCCACGGGCTCTGCAAAGAATGTTTCCATTCAGATGAATTCAGACGGAGGGACTACGAAAACTGCCTGAAAGGAGGGAAGGATCTCTAAGCTTACCGAGCAGCAGGCACTGGGTAGGACTGGGCCGGACATAGCAGGCTGAGGGAGCTGCCACGTGGCTTATCGACCCACTTGATGCGATCATTTGGATCCACCTTGGGCGCCACACTACCCACGGGCTCTGCAAAGATTCCAAAATGAATCTGGGCTTGTCTTTGTCCTGAAGTAAACTGCCAAAATGTTGGGGAAGGACACTCACCGAAAGGCGGGCACTGGATAGGACTGAGCGGGACAAACAATGGCCAGACTATGATCCAGTGCCACGCGGGCATAGTTGATCTCATCTTTGATGTCCACCTTGGGCGCCACACTACCAACGGGCTCTACAGAAAGGGGGGGGTTCGGTCTTTAACATGGGACTAAAACAAAATGGAACCTGAATGTTGGGGAATTATCTAAACGCTGGCATGGGAAACGATTGGGCGGGACATATGAGTGCCTTGGAGGCACCCAGATGAGTCCTGGCAAATGTGAACTCATCCCGAGTATCCACTTTGGGTGCCACAGAGCCAACGGGTTCTGGTTTCGAGTATGGAAATGGGAATGCAAATATTAACACGGGTCGGAATCATAGCTGAATGTTGGATCAAGGAACCCTGTTCGCTGGACTAACCTAACGATTGGCACGGGATAGGCCTGGCCAGGACATTGCATAGAGTAATCCTCTGCAGATTTCACCTGCAGCACTTGGAACTTGTCATGCAGACTCGTTATCTTTGGTGGCACAGATCCAATGGGTTCTACGAACAGATAGAGGTAATCTTATTGGAGGTTCTACCCTAAAGCCTTAAATGCTGGAATAGAGACGACACGACACCCACCTAACTATCGGCACGGGATAGGCCTGGCCGGGGCACTGCATGGCAAAGTCTCCTCCCAATCGGACTTGCATCAACTGGAACTTGTCGTTGATATTATTGATCCTGGGCGGCACAGAGCCAATGGGTTCTGAAAGAGTAAAGGAGAGACTAGGGAGTATTACCTATTGATGGGCACGGGATAGGCCTGGCCAGGGCACTGCATAGCATACACCCTGCCCAAGGGCACCTCCATGGTGCGCACTCGCTCGAGCAGATTCAGTTTTGGTGGCACAGAGGCCACGGGCTCTAAGGATAACAATCAAAGGATCAAATTCTGAGGTATCTAGCGACTCAAAAGAACTGCCCAAATGCTGGTTGGTTGAAAACCCACCTATAGACGGGTATGGGATACGACTGGGCTGGACATTTGAGGCTCAGACTCTTGCCCACATAGCCCCGTGCATTGGCCACCTCGTCGTCAATGCTGACTTTGGGCGGAACACTGCCAATGGGCTCTGGAAAGAAAAGCCCCCAAGGAAGGTGTAAGCAAACGATAGAGAGCGAGTGAGCTCCTCCAATCAGAGAACTGCCTGAATGGTGGCGGAATGGAGGGGGATTAATAGAATAATCACTTAAATTACAGTGTCTGCAAATTGGTGGGAGAAGCCCAAAGTAAATTTGAAAATTGTACAATTGGAAGTCGCCCACCTGTGGGCCGGCATCGGATATGACTGGGCCGGGCAGAGCAAAGCCAGGCCAACTCCTTGGGCCATTTCGCGTGTCTGCAGCTTGTCCTGAATGTTTATTTTCGGCTTAACCGAGCCAACGGGTTCTACAAACAAAACGAAATGAGGGTTGGAAGGAGGAAGTGGCAAACCCACCTGAAGTAGGGCATTGGATACGACTGTGCCAGGCAGAGCATGGCAAAGCCGCTCGACAGCTCCACGTCTATGAACTGATGCTTGTCCTGGGCATTCACCTTGGGCCGGACACTGCCCACGGGCTCTACAATGCAACAAAGAGAGGAACTTTGATCTTACTTGAACACTGGCATGGGGTACGACTGCACGGGACACTGAATGTTGAAACTGTTGCCACTTTGGATCTGCATCATGCGGAAGCGCTCCAGAAAGTTTAGCTTGGGTGCCACACTGCCAACAGGCTCTGGAAAGGGGAAGGGGTTCGAAATGCTCAAGAGAATCCTCCCAGTCCTGGTGAATGTTGGGGCTGAGTTTGGGAGTGGGTTTACCTATAGATCGGTTGCGGATAGGCCTGGCCAGGACATAGCAGACTAAGACTAAGCGAACTCCTGACCTTCACATGCTTTAGATCATCGGCATTCGTGATCTTGGGACTGACACTGCCAATGGGCTCTGCAAGAGAAGGGAGAAGAGTGTCCCAGGATGCTCTTTGAAAACTGTCTTACCTATAAAAGGGCTTTGGATAGCCCTGTGCCGGGCAGAGGATACTCGAATCTTGACTGCTTTTCCCCTTTATATGCTTGAAATCTTCGCCTGAACTGATTTTAGGACTGACACTGCCCACAGGCTCTGGAAAAGGGGAGAGAATTTAGCAAACGGACAAGGGAGACCACTGCCTGAGTTGGGAATTATGGGATTACCTATAGACAGGCACGGGATAGGCCTGAGCTGGACACATCAGGGTGACACTCGCCTCTTGGGCCACCCTCACCGTACGCGAATCATCGCCGGAAGTTAACCTGGGACCAACGCTGCCAACGGGTTCTTGAAAAAGGTATAAAGTCAGCTATCTATGAGGAATATTGGCTGTGCCCTTCCTGATGTTGGGAGGGAGGGACTGACTTGTACTATTACCTAAAGAAGGGCACTGGATAGGCCTGTGCCGGACACATGAGTGTGACGCTGCCCATAATTGGCACACGAAGGAGTGTTATATGCTCCTGATTCCCATTGCCGCTCAGCTGTGGACTCACGCTGCCAACGGGCTCTAAATATTCAAAGATTAGCTGTTAGAAGAGAGTCCTGGCTAGGGGAAAGTGCCTCGAATGTTGGGTTTTTCGGGAAGAGGGAATTTCACCTAAAGAAGGGCACTGGATAGGCCTGGGCGGGGCACATCAGCGTGGCACTGTGACCCATTGAAACCTTGGGTATCCTTATGGCATCATCGCCAGCTGTCACCTTGGGGCTAACACTGCCAACGGGCTCTTGATTGAGAAGGGAAAGCATTTACAATATAGTCAGTGGGGAAATCTATCTAAAGACTGCCCGAATGTGGGGTAGTCGGAGGTGCTGGTTTACCTAAAGAACGGCACTGGATAGGCCTGGGCGGGGCAGAGCAGGGTGGCTCCTGCCATCTGATGGACTCGTAGAATGCGCGACTCATCGCCGCTGGTGAGGCGAGGACCCACACTGCCAACGGGCTCTGCGCGAAAGGATACAGATCGTAAAGGGACTCTAAGGATTCCCCAAGTGGATGGCACCTTCAGTTGGGATAGGTGGGAGGTCTTACCTAAACACTGGCACTGGATAGGACTGGGCAGGACAGAGCAGGGTCAGGGCTTGTCCAGCGGCAAACTGAACCACCTTGATGTCGTTGCCCGAGAGGAGTCTGGGACCGACGCTGGCAATCGGTTCTTTAACGGAAGAACAAAAGGAACACAGGGCTCATAGATTGGGTAATCTTTAACTGGAAACTGTCCAAAATTGGGTTCGACTAGAGGGACGTGACGAGGATGTGAGATTCACCTAAAAAGCGGAGCTGGATAGGCCTGGGCGGGACAGAGCAGGGTCTGACTGTTGCCAGCATCTCCCGTGAAGCTGCTGCTGGTCAGAGTATTGGGGAACTTGGGCGAAACCCTGCCAACTGGTTCTGTGAATGAATCGAGATCAGAATCAGAATTAAATATCCAACAAAACATAGATCGATAAATCGATAGAGCTGCAGCTGAAAGAGTGGCACTTACCTTGGGCGCAGTTTGAATGGAGAATTCGAATTGAAATGTGCCTTTTGGCAAGGACTTTGACTGGGGCTTCGACTGGGATAACACTGGAGCGGACCAACCCTAGCACTACTCAAAACTGGGCTTTGTTTCAAGCCTCTGATCGCATCGTTGTCGAGTACCCTATCCCAACATTCAGGCAGTTTTCAATTTGGACTTAGGCTACGAGCAACAACAAGTCTTTGCCAAGGTCCAAAGCGGACCAACAAATATTTAAATTTATTAATTAAACATTTTTATATTCAGAAAGAGAGAGAAAAGAATTCTGTATAAGCAAAGAAAGAGATTTTAAGCGAAAAATCGTTTTGATTGCATTTCATTGGCTTTCAAGACTTGTTGTTTATTATTAATAATTAATATCTATTGAAATCACAGAGGATATAGTGTTGTTTATACCATATTATAAACTATATATCCTCTTTAATTTCGTAACAAAACCAAGAAGAATCCGTATTTAATTCTCGATTTCTTCTTGGTTTTGCGTTTAACAAATGTTTGGAATATTTTGAGCTTTGGAAAACATTTAGAAATAATCAAATGAATATTCTTTAATAATCAAGCACATTCCAAACAATTGTTGTACAACCAAACCTAAATTGAAAGAACAATCTTTCAATTTTTTTTGTTTTTTAGCAGAAAAGTCAACTTTATAAAAATAAAAACACTTAACAAAATCTCGATTGAAAAACGTCAAAATGTAAAACGAATTTTTGAATAATTACGTTAAATATTTATTCCATAAAGTTGACTTTTATAACAAGAAAAAAATTCAGTTATCATTGAAATAGGAAATTGAATTATTATCAAAAATAAATTCGAAATTTTATATGGATTAATTTTAACTGTTAATTATGAATTATAGAAATGAGGAATTTAAATTTTTATTTTTATCGAACAGATAACTGAAGCTTTTCACTTAAGCCAAAGAAGTATAAATAAAATTGGCCCACAGGAGCGACTTACCTGTGATGACCAGCCGACCCTTGGTGGCACTCAATCGTGTCTCTCCAGTCAGACGATGCTTGGTGCGGCACTGGTAGCTCTTGTAGCCATCCTCGGGTCCCACTTCGCGGATATGCAGTTCTCCAGAGGGCAGTACCAGATATTTACCATCTGTTTGCCATTCGAATGGTGTTCAGTGAGAGATAATGGTAGATGGAATACAAATGTTAGTGGATGATTGTCAAAGAGCTTGGCTAACAAAAGAAATCTACATTTACAGTGGAAGAAACTCAATTAAGTTGTAGGAACTTAATTGAATTTATTCCCACGAAAGCCACATGAATGCTCCATAAATATTCATTCGTCTTGCATATTTTAACTTTACTTTTATTTAATTTGTGCAAACTTTACTTTGATTTGTTCTTTAATTTGTGCAAATCTGTTTGTTTGTCATTGTTAATCGTTGTGTTCATGCAATGTGACTTTCATGTGATTGGAGTTTTGGGACTGAAGGAGATTTAAGACATGATTAACAACTATATACACCAGCAGCTCCCTTCAGTCACAATTCCAATCAAAAGAACTATATTCAAACTTTCAATTTAGTAAACAGAGTAAAGCTGAGTAAAAGAACTCATTTAGTTTTCATTTCGAATCAAACGAATTGCGTTCAGATATTGATTTATTATTTGTTTGTCTGTTTGAATAGAATTCTTTGCCTTATAGACTAACTATACACCAAAAGCAATGCCAGGAATTTGTGGCATAAACAAAACCAAATGCAGCTGAAGAAAGATTGATTCAATTTCAAATTATTTTAATTTTCTTTTTTCTTTCTTTTAAATGGGTACAGCCACAAATTCCTGGACATTACAGTCGTAATTCTTACGTGTAGCATGCACCAACAAAAATGCCAATAACTTTAGATGATATGCGGATTATAAATGATATTGTACGAGTATATACAGATATATATACACTGATATATACTGATTTTTTGAGTGAGAAATGTACAGATTGTTAGATCGTTCAGTTTTACAATTTATTAGCATTTTTGTATGTATTTACACTGGACTACAAAACAACGCTCTACTTTCAACGCTACATGAAGGGGTTCGGGTTCGGGATTGTGGGGCAAGTCAGGAGCGACTCATGGATATTTTTTGGGGGGAGTGGGTATTAAAATAAAACTTGGTGGGTTGTGGGATATAAACATAAAAGAAAGAACAGAAAGAAAGAAAAGAAAAGGAAAGCAGAAGTGAAAGCCTAGGCAGCGCGGGATATCCCCAGAGAGATCTTGATCACGAACCGAATCGAATGGCGGGAGAACGGAGTGGAGTGTTGTGGAGTGGAGGGACAGAGAGAGAGAGAGAGAGAGAGCTCTCTGCTTAAACTGAGTTTATCTGGACAATTATTACCGCTGGCTGTGATATCTTCTTGGGCATATATATCACGCTCCTCGTCCTCCACCCACGAGTCGACGACTATAAAATCGGCCACGAAACTGGGTATGTGGCACTTCATAATGGCGCTATTGCCGCGCAAAATGGACTCGTCCATCACATTGACGGTGTACGATTGTGGCACCACTGCAAAGTTCGGGGAGAGAGTTCAGGTTTGGTATAGGATTGGAAAATCATAAGGAAATAATGAATTTTGTGTGTGTGTGAGAGAGAAAGAAACCCCTTCATGCGGCTCTAAGGATAAAAGACTCTCTGCGCCGCCTACCCGTGATGTTTTTGGTGTACACCTCGCCCTCGGTATCGATCCAATCGGTAATGTCGATGTGATCCGCCACAAAGGAGGGTGTCTGGCATTTGAATATGGCCGCATTGCCCTTGATCACGTACTCGTCGTACACTTGCGACTCAAAGAACTGTTTAACCACTGGAAAAAGGGATTGGCATGGAATTGGAATCAGGATCGGAGTATGGTGAGTGGTGGAAAGGAGAGAGCAAAGACTACTCTTAAGCCGAGAGACAGAGAGACGCTGAATGGGTTACCCGTAGAATCGTTGGGCAGGGGCCGCTGTATCTCGACACCCTCCTCATCGATCCAGCCTTCCACGTCGATGAAATCGGCCACAAACGAGGGCACCAGACACTTGAGGGTGGCAGCATTGCCGCGCAGCACAAACTCATCGATGACGCGGGTTTGGTAAAACTGATGGACAACTGATGGGGTGATCAAAGGGGGGTTAAAATCAAACTAAAATCGAAAGGAATCGAAAGGATATTGTGTGGGCAAAGAGTGTGTCTCTAGACCAAAGATAGAGATACATATGTCCAAGTACCCGTCTCGTCTGCATTATTGGGATAATAATTGCGACCCTCCGAGTCCAGCCAGTGATCGACAAACACGAAATCCGCCACATACGAGGGTATCTCGCATTTCATCACCACCGAATTGCCCCGGATGACATACTCATTGTCAGCCTCCGATTCGTATGTTTGGATCACAACTAAGCCAAAGAAATAACATAAAAGATCAAGGTAATAGAATGGCGGGGGGAGGGAGGAATACACACACACAGTTAGGAGCTAAGACCCTTCCTTATATACCGATTAATTGCTTTTTGTTTAGACTGTACTTCGTACCATAAGCGGTAGTTGCATTGTTGCGCCACAATTCGACGCCCCCATCGTCCACCCAGGCCTCGACCTGCACGAAATCGGCCACAAAGGAGGGAATCTTGCACTTGACGACCGCCGCATTGCCCCTGATCACATACTCATTCTCTGCCTCGGTTATGTAGAACTGTGAAACGACTTTAAATCGCAAGAAAATAAGAAATAATAATTATGGACGAGGAAAATGAAATTAAAGGATGCTCGGGATTGCTGGGTATTCCATATATAATAATCCTAAATCTAAGTCTAAGAAGAGACCAAGCAACACCACATCGCACCATAGTTGTCCGAGAAGGACAGGACATTGCCCTCGTCATCGATCCAGGACTCCACGCGCACAAAATCAGCCACAAACGAGGGTATCGAACACTTGAGTACCGCCGCATTGCCGCGTATGACATATTCGGTCATTATTTCGGCCTCATAAAACTGATTGACAACTGCAAAAGTGTATTATAAATCATAAATGAAAAGTATAAATTCTGGGGATAGGATAGAACTGGGAGAGTGAAAGAGTGACAGTTGGAACCCCCTCACGATTTCAAGATGCCTTCTGTATAGCAGGTAAATACCATAATTATCAGAGTGTCTTAGCTCGGTGCCCGCCTCATCGATCCAGGACTCCACACGCACAAAATCAGCCACAAACGAGGGTATGGAACACTTGAGCACCGCCGCATTGCCGCGTATAACATATTCCATCAGAATATCGGCGCCATAATACTGATTTACAACTGCGATGCGATAGGTAGAATTTATATAGAAATGAAATCAAAGCTAAGGCATGGGATGATTGTGGGAAAGATAGGGATGTGGGGGTTGTGGAATCCTACTTAAGACTAACATCAACGTAGTTCGAAGGGGAATTCTAAGTTCTGCTGACTGTACCAAAATCCTCTTGCGGTGAATACTCTGTGCCATCGCTGGCCACCCAGGCCTCCACTCGCAGGAAATCGGCCACAAAGCTGGGTATCGTGCACTTCAATACCGCCGTATTGCCTCTGATCACATATTCGGACACCACTTCGGCCTCGTAATACTGATTCACGACTGAGAGAAGATGGAAAAATGAAATGAAATTGTAAAGGAAAATAAAAGGAATAAAGGAACGGGAAGGATCTTCAAAGGGTTTCAATGGTTTTATTGCCCAAGAATATACGTGTATGTATGTACGGAGTACTATGTACCAGCAGCTCCCTGTTGTTCGCCGAGTGTGCCATAGAGCTTGCCCTCCTCATCCTGCCAGGATACGACCTGGACAAAGTCCGCCACAAACGATGGTATAGAGCACTTCAACACTGCCGCATTGCCCCGTATGACATACTCGTTGTTGACCTCAGACTCGTAAAACTGTTGCACAACTGCAGGAGGCGGAGGAGGCATGGGAGCAGATTACAGAAGATTTTATAATAAAAGTACTAGAGAAAGAACTGGGGAGAGAACGCCACAGCCAGACAGACACCTTGCGTGTGGCGAGGCGTGTGAAAATGTGCAGCCAGAGAGCTCCATCGGTGGAGTGCATTTAATGGCCCCTAAAGCGCACTTCAGTGGGAAAGTCACTCCCTCCATCCATCCGTCCATCCATCCACCAGCCGAAAAGGTTAACAATACGTAATTCTGATAACATTGCTCATCAGCACGCAAAGGGGCAGACACAGACACAGAGATATAGATACAGATACAGCAAATGTACACAATGAAAACTTAAAAGATGAAGAAGGGTAAGGGAATACATAGGTAAAGGCGCACTTAAGCTAGAGTCATGGCCAAAATTCAATGCATAGACAAACCATATTCTTGGCCTGGCGAGAAGTCCTCGTTCTGGTCCGTGTGCCAGGACACAACGCTCACAAAATCGGCCACAAATGAAGGGATTTCGCATTTGAGTACCGCCGCATTGCCGCGTATTACGTATGCCTTATTTACATCGGTGTCATAGTGTTGGGCAACGACTAAAACAACAGCACACAAACCACAAAATTAAATGAAACTAAAGAAACGTATTTATACAAAAACCCAAAAGAAAACTAAATAAGATCCAAGGAGCGAAGGCAAAGGCAAAGGAGTATTGTTGCACACTGTTTCCGAACAGCTATTGCCTAACCAGTGTTGATTAATTGAGTTACAGTTGGAGTTTTGAGTAGAGTGTAGTTTTTGGGGTGTATTTTTTTGTACAGTGTTACAGTCAGTATTAGTGTGTTGGTTAACTGTACAGATAACTCTGTACAGAAGTGGAGTGGATTGTACATATTGTTGTTTCTCTGTGTGTTCTTTTATTTCGTTTTTCTAGTGTTGTACAATAGTTAAAGCAGTGCACACACACACACACACAGAGAGAGTCAGAGAGAAACGATCGATTTTTCACACACCATATTCAGTGTCGGGATAGAAATTCTCTTGCTGATCGCTATGCCACGATATAACGTTCACAAAATCGGCCACAAACGATGGTATATCACATTTCAAGATAGCGGAATTGCCGCGTATAACAAACGCCTTGTGTATATCCTCTTCGTAGTGTTGCGAAACGACTAAACATGTAGAAGAAATTAAAATAAAGTTGGATATACATAATAAAAGAAGAATGAGAGTGATAGATGAAATGGAAATGGATATAGTACGCGTATGACAGGAACCAAATCATGCTTTTAGTAGACCAAAACAAAACAATCTATTCTATCGATAGGGGAATAATCCCGGATAGTGTCCCGCACCGTATTCCGTGCCCGGAAAGTAGCTCTCCTCCTCGTCGGCATGCCAGGAGACCACCTCAACGAAATCGGCCACAAACGAGGGTATCAGGCACTTGATAACCGCCGCATTGCCTCGTATCACATGCTCCTTGTTCACATCCGCCTCGTAGTACTGGGCTACCACTGCAGTGGGGGGGAAAGGAGGTTGACTATGTCTGATTGAGTTAGTTGGTTGACATTCTCACGGTCTCGACCTAGGGTAACCTATTCCTGGAAGTGTTGTGGCTTGATTGCATGTTCTTTTTTTGTTGGTTGGTTGAAAACTCATTAAATGCAAACACCCAAAAACTATCATAATCACTCTTAAACCGCCTGACAGGCCAAGTTAATTTCAATTAAGCTAAGTTTTCTGTGTGGGCCATATTTCATTCCGGCCAACAAGCACCTGGCTGGCCCTCTACATAGTTTTCCTCGTGTCCGCTCGCTCTATTCACACATAACATAAGCATAAAATGATAAATTCCCCTGGTTAATAGCAAGCGAAAGCAAACGACAATAATGATGTCAGCCAAGAGAGAGGTCGAATGGGGCAAAAGGTAGAGGGAAGAGCGAGGAGTCCGTTCAGGTGTGCTGGCTGGCTAATTGCCAGGGAACACGTCAGCCGATGGAGCGATGAGTAAGCGGGGGCTTGTGCTCCTCTCCAGCATGATTTCAAAATAATTAGCTAAAACATAATCAAGTCTGGCCTATTTAGTCTTCGCTCCATGGAATCGGAAGTAGCTGCCAGAGCGAAGGGACGTGTCTGCCTGCCTGTCTGTATCTAGCCACCTCCAAAAGCCACCTCCCGCACACAGCCAGAACTATGGCTAAGTGACAGTTGCATTACCAGGCGATGGCACACAGCGAGGAAGCTGTCAAATGGCAAGTACAGTTGCCCACCAAACACTTCAAGTGGCTGACTGACAGAAAGACAGGAGGACAGGAGGACGGGAAAAGAGATGAAGCGAAGCGGCAAAACCGATTAAAGTGAAAATGCCAACTTGCATTAAATTCCAATGAGCATTGCGAAAACTCCGCAAAGAAATCCATGCGAATGTCTGTGTATTTGTGTGTGAAAATGAAAGCGCGTGGAAAACGTTCAAAGCTAAATTCAAGGGAAATTCGTTTTTAATTGCCGATAACTGCAAAACAGTGGAAGGAAAAAACCCCCAACGTCGAGTGGCAGCGGGCGGTCAAGGCGAAACGAAAGCCAACGTTGATCGATCATCGGATGGATGGGATTTAGCTGAAAATTTGAGTAGAAATGTTAAGCTGAGGGCAATGCAAGTTTTCGGAGTTGGTTTCTCTTTAAATAAATAGTCATGAATTTCGTATTTGATATTTTCTATACACTCAGAGAAAAAAGCCTTTGCTCCAAGAGTGCAAATTGTAATAAGAAAGAGTTTTATTTTTTTTAAATTTTTCTCTGAGTGTAGCTTTAATATTTTCTATAAATTTTACACCTTATATAGTGAAAATTCTATTCAGCTTCCGGCGGATCCATTTAGTCGTTTTATTGGTACAATTTTATAACCACTTTCCGTGTAAATTGAATTTCAAACCAACATCCGCGTAAGTTTCCCGCTTGCACTGCCCTTCGCTTAAGCAAGAATCCGCTCAACTTACCGGCTCGCACATGAACATCCCGCGATATGATGGATCCGAACTGATTGCGGGCCAGACAGGCGTAGACCTGGGCGTGCACCTCCTGGCGGTAGTCCTCGGCACGGAAGGGCGGGAAGACCAGTTTGCCGTCGGATGAGATTTGTCGCAGACCGGGTACATCGCCCACGGCAGTGCCATCGCTACGTATCCAGATAATCTCGGGCATGGGGTTGCCGCTGGCCTTGCACTCGATCTCGGCGCCGGTGGAGTTCGAAAAGTCAATGCGGTTGGTGGGCTCTTTGAGAAAGACGGGTCCCTTTTGGTCGGCATCTGGTGGATTGGCAGCCAAAGTCTGACTACCAAAAGCTGTGTGGGAGGGAGCAGAGAGAGAGAGAGAAACCAGATAAATTAGTTAAAATCATTAGATATACAAACAGAATAGTAAGTAGCCTAGAACTTCCGTAACGGAAGTGCATTGATGGTAGAAGTACGAGTATGCCTACAAGCATTCTCTCTGTATTCATAGCCATGTCCATGTCCATGTCCATGATCCATGTCAACAGTTTGTCTATTGTTTCCACCTTTGCTGTTTGACAATTGAGTGCCACGGATCAGCGACTCCCACGAACGGGAACCGAATACGGACAACAAAAGCTCTTTTATTTTATTTTATTTTATTTTATTTTATTTTTCCAGAGTGCTCGTAGAAACAACTTTTGCTGGCAGACAAAAGGCCCAGGCCAGGCACCAGGCGAAAATCGTTCGTTGACACTTCTTCAGACCGCTCCCTGGTCCCCTTCCCTGGTGTCTGTTCCTGCTGTCACTTTTGCACTGCCAAACGATTTCATATTCAATTTTATGCACTGCCATGTCCCGCTGCCTCTCCTCCAGCACTGTCGTCTATCCTTTGTCGCAGACTCCCCCCATTCACCCCCATTCCTCCCCTTCCATTCAAATTCTGATGCAATTCTTGGGGCGTGAGTCTGCAATTTGTCGGCTCTAGAGATATTTTAGGCTTTGGAAAACTATTTACCAAAGAAAATTTGTTTCTGGCATGCTCTAACAGTAGAGAGAAGGAAAAATGTGGGTAGACATTCCCTCATTGGTTTTATGGGAGTCAGTTGTCACTTAGAGTCACTCAGTACTGTCCATGAAAGATTAAATATTTAATGTCCGAACTGTTTTCCACAATTAATTCTTATTACAGGAAACAACTAGGTGTTCTTATATTGAGAAACTATAAATTAAACTTTAGTTTCAGTTGAATTTTCTGAAAGAGAAGTCCAGCTAATGGATATGTTATGTGTAGAGGGGAACTCCCACCCCATTCCAGCCTCATGAAAATAATAGATAGAAATGAAAACGAATCAATTGGTTGACTTTTTTTGGGCTTGTGCGTGTTCCATGTCGCACGCATTAAAAATTAAAATAAATTACGTTTCGAGGCGTTATTGTCGCTTAACAAATTAATTGGTCAATTGTTGTATGTTTAAGGTTTCCATAAATAGTGGAGGGGTGGGCAGGAGGGTGTACATAATTTTTAATTTGATAGAATTTCCTTTCAAACTTTAAATACGTTATGTAAATAGTGGCCCAATGGAATTGGGTTGTGCTTTATTCAACTTAAACTTTTATTTAATGCCAAGCTTCACTGTATTTGAACGTCTCTGCACGCACACACATATATTACATACATACATATATTCTCATATCAGATTCAACATGTGCTTGCCATACGGGAGGGAGCGTGCAAAAAGATGTGCGCAAAAAGAGGAAGCGAATAAATGTGGCGGAAAGAATAAAATACGCAATTGAAAATAATATTTTGCAGCTGTTTCTGTTATTATAACTCATCGACAGATCGATCGACAGAGGGGAAGATAAACGGTGAAAAAGAAGGATATACAAAAGGGGAAATCAAGATTACTTTCTGTCTTCGGTTACTCTCTGTTTCCATTCCAACTCGAACGAACTTTTATTCCGTTTCCTCTGAATACATTTATTGAAATTTATTTAATTCCAGAAAGTGTTTTGTCTTTGCTCTTTGCTCTTTTAGGATTGCCTTTTTTCTTTCTTCTCTTCTTTTCTTGGCTTTGCTTTTTCTCCACTTCCACTTGTTGAAGAGTTCGCGCGCTGTCCAATTGGTCATTCATTTCAGCCAGATTTTCGGATTGCACCTGCCTCTTTCCTTTTTGGTCTTCTGCAGCTTCCCCACCAAGAGCCATAGCAGCAGGTGCTTTTTGTTATGATTTTTTTTGTTAATGCCAAAAGTTTGTAGCTTTCCTGAAACCAACAACAAAATTCGCAGAACCAAACCGGTTGAAGTGGCAAAAAAAAAAAGTACCCGGCATTTCAAAACGAACAAAGCTAAATAAAGCAGAAAGCAAACGCAAAAGCAAAGCAAAACTTGGAGACAGCAAAGCTCTCTGCTCGGCTTAATGAAGCAGCCTCTTAGAACTATGTATGTTTTTTTTTGAATTTATCGCGTAATTTTCCACTTATGCAGTCAATTTGCACAAGACGATGATGATGATTGATTGTCGCTTCCAACTAAGGTCAACATTATGCACTGCATCAAAAGCCTGAGGGGTGGGAATGGGAGTGACTCAGCCTCAAGTCGGTTAAGTCGGCTCTCTCAAATGTTTAGCACTTGTCTTGGGTCAACACAGCACATAACAGTAGCCATAACGAAGAGCAAACAAACAAAAGCCACAGTGGAGCAGGAAAGAGAAAGAGTCGAATAAGCTTTGTCAGGGGAATGGGAATGACTAATACTAGTAGAGAAACAAAACAAAACTTAGACGGGGGCACAGGGATGAAACGAAGCGACACGCAATTCCAGTGGTGTCACATTACGACGTCGAAAGCTCAAGAAAAGTAAACAAATATTGAACTTCGAATTCGACAAAAAAATATACACACGACACCCACAAAAGTGTTTACGGTTCTGGTTCGAATATAATGCTTAAATCCCTCCTCCCCCTATCGAACTGTTTCCGTGGCACTAATGAACCCATTTCCAGACGTATACAAACCCTTGGCACCTCATGAACAGGCAAATTGGAAATTAATAACTTCCGTCTAAACAAAAACAAAGGGAATAAGAGTTCAATGGGCACACACACACACGCATGATGGGCCCGGCCCAACCCACCCAAAGAGAACGCCTCCTCATCACGCACTCTTGTCATCGAGGTCGGAATATAAACACACGCACGACCACCGACCATATGGGGATAAATGTGGATGTGGATGTCCAGCCAATCCCAAACCAATCTGATTCTTTAGAGTACGAGTGTTCCACCGCTGGTGTTGCATACAATGAATCTGAAACCATTTCGATGGAATTTCGTTTCGGTGGCAGAAACATCTGCTCTGAGGTTTTGAGGTTCAGAAACCAGTCCGACAGCTGTTCGAAAGAGCCGGCAGATCAGATCAGCACAGAACAGGTATCTGGTGTCTCAATGTCAGCGGTACGGCGGTACCCACACTCATTCATGCGAATCGTGTGGCGTTTACCCACACACAGTTAAGTCCACGAAATATGTCCAATTACTGGGCTAAATGAAAAAAAAGCAAATTAGAATGTTAAAGTCGATTTACGGGCAATAAGTTACCCGCTACCCCGAAAAGTCTTAACTTTGTGTGTAATAATTATCCATTGAGAATAAATGATTTTCTGTAGATCGGTAGATCGTGGTAGCTCTATCTCGCTTTTTGGTTTTATTGGACTTTGCCGAATACAGCATACCCTCTATAGGCACTCTACAAGTACTCGTGCCGGGTGTACCGAATAATTAGGTAATGCGTGACACAGATAATTGCAGTCGTCCTGCCCACACACTTCTCCAACAGTCCAGACACTCAATTACCGGGCAAGCTGCAACAAGGTGGAGCGGCAGACAGACACCACGCAACCCAACCTGTCCACCTCTGCGTGGACACAAGATGTCAGAGGGAGCTGCCACGCTGCTGACAGAGGGTGACAACAACAGCCAGAACAACCGCAACAAACCGCAGCCAGAGACGACACGTGAATGATAGAGAGAGAGAGAGAGACACCGTTAAGGCGACAGAGAAGGAAAAAGTGGAGCAGCACAGACCACGTGGGGTTCAGAGATGACATGATGATGATGATTTGACAGACAGTGGATGGCTCCGCACAGTGGGAAACACTAAAATACTGCAACAAAATGTGGACCAATGGTGGATATATCATATTCTTATTCGATTGCACTGTGCCTGGCCAGCCAGCTTTTTCCAGAGAGGGTGCACAGAGAGAGGCCCACAAATGTGGGTGACAAAAGGAGAAGGAAAAATAAAAAAAAAGAATGGCTTGAGGGTGGATTTGTTGTATAATTGAAAGCGTTGCCCAACAACAGTTACGACGGGCGAGGGCAGCAGAGAAGGCAGCAGAGATGGCAGCAGAGATGTCAGCAGAAGAGCGAACGACGGGAGAGCAGACAACGACAACACACACGTGCACAATCTGCCTGATGCAAGGGAATGCATTTGGCGGTGAAGATAGATCCAAGGAGCCCAGGCACACAGAGCACAGAGCATGCCTGCCAACGATAGCGACAGTGGAAGACAAAGAAAAAGTTCAAGAAACGAGGATGAGTATGAAGGAAGACCAAAATAAGCATTTCGTATGCGTTTTGCATATTCAATCGAGTTGACGTCGTCACCGTTGCCGGGCGCATTAATTAAGCCAGACGCAAAAAGACTTGTTAAAAAATATATAAATTTGTACGTATGTATTGTACACTTACTCGTAATTTTACAATGAAACTTTTTTTGTTGTAACCTGCAGATGGTGGAGATGCAAATGATACAAACACGATGGACAAGTTGGCAGCCCCCAAAAATAACGAAACGTGACTCAGGCAGGAAAACAGAAAAAACATAAAGGTAGAGATGACGAGATGGTGAGGGAGCAACATGCCTGGACGTACACAGCCATGCCTTGTCTCGTCGTAGATGATGTCTCTGCCTGATAAGTGTCGCCTCATTCTGGAATTGGGGTTCGCCATGTAGAGGAATGAAGGAGAGGCGAGAAGAATTGGTAGGATGGGTGGGGCACAATAATCAACATATTTTACAAATTATTATGATGGCTTGATTCCATTTTTAGGGGGCGCCAAAACGATGTTAATCTTTTCCCCCCGCTTCGCTTCAACTCTTCCACCAAATCGTCTTGATTTTTGAGATTTCTCTGTCATGTGTGTTGGAAGATAAAAGAGTTTTCAATTTAACGCCACATACATACATTGTGAATAAAGTGTGGATATATTTTAGGAAAAATTAACCTGAAATTAATGCGGGGACAAGCGGCGTAAAAAAACCAACCACAACCTGGCTTTTAATATTCCAAACAAAAAGGTAGAAACAACCGCACATCCATCTCTCCATCCCTTGCCCTTCTAATGCGGAGAATCGAGGTTGATTTGAGTCCCTTTGCGCTCCAGGGACTTCTGGCTGGTAGTGAAATGCGGCAACAGCGCCTCCTCGCTCCAAATACGCTTTTCCGAGCGCAGGCAGAGACATAAATAAGTATAATAATATTTTTACACCCAACGTGATGGGAGGGACACACGGACAGAGACCAAGAGAGAGAGAGAGAGAGAGAGAGAGAGGGAGGGAGGGATAATGTTTGGCAGAGATGAGATTTGTGCGTGTCGACGGAGTGCTTTTAGTTATTACAGTACTCTCCCTCTTTCTCGCTCCTCTCCTCTCCTGTCCCTCCTTCCACTGGCTGTATTTTAAATCTAAAAGTGCATAGCCCCAAAATGTAGAGCAAATCTTTACTCGATATAACATGTTTCATTTTTCACAAGTTTTCATTTTCTTCTCTCTGTCTCTCTCTATTTAAGAAGGGTGACGAAAACAAGTCAGAGACAGAGCGAGTGTGAGAGAGTGTGTGACAGAGAGAGAGGGAGTTGTGTGTGCGAAGGGTTGCTGGAGGGTGAAAAGCAACGTTGCCGTTTTTTTCGAGTCCATGAAAATGAGTATTTTTTCAGCTATACGTACGTACTAAATGTTGCAGCCACTTAAGTTTCTATTCTCTCCGCCCCCAAAACAAAAAAAAAAAAACCATAAATTGTAGAGATTTGCAGCCAACTCGTAAAATATTTTGACTTAACATAATACTTTCTATATATATTTTTGTAGTATGTAAAGATATTTCCAAGTTCTGTTTCCTCGAGAAGCACTTAATGAGCCCCCCCGAATGTATGACAAATGCTTTTAATGTTGGCCCCTTCGGGCTGTCATGTCTTTCGTGTGGATTTGTAAAAAATTTAGAGAAAAAGCGGGCACAACGCTCGATTCTTTTGAAGTAGATTAAAGCGTTTTCTTTTCGAGGGCTGCTGCATGCCACGACACTCGTGTGTTGCCAATTTTCAGCTTCATTATATGGCAATTATTTACACAATTATCGAAAAAGTTTCTCTGCTCTGTTGCCAATTCCCTGCCAGTCTCCATTCTCCACTCCAGACGCAGTCCATAGAGAAGTTGACAAACAACTTTTGAACTATGAGTGCTGTAAAAGGGGGAAAAGTAGGCTGAAACGGCTCATAAAACAGAAAATTGTGACTGCATGATGACGTCAGTGAAGTACTCTGTGTCTATGCCTGGATCTGGAGAGACATTCCTGTGGCTGTGGCTGTGCAACTAATAATAATACGTACAGCAAGAGGCCATTAAGATGGAGGGGCAAAATTCTATTGAACCATCCACAGCTGCGGCTTTTCTTGTGCCAGTCGATGCCCCTGCCCCTTATTCAGGTCTAAGTTGCTGCGTGTGTGATGTGCCTCAATCGTCGAGGTATCATAACATAACACATGGAAGCAGGAACAGCAGAATGGCGAGGGCGAGGAGGCTGCAGAGAAGGCCTAAAAAGTGTCCAGACGGGGGGGACGACTGGGGTACATCAATCATTTGTAATTATACGCATGCCTCTTCTCCATACCATCATCTCATTTCGGCTCCTTTCTTCCAGTCCCATTCTCCTTCTCTATGAAACGGAAATAGTCTTCTCCCTGGCATGGGGATGGGGGTCTGGTTCAGTGATCTCTCTCCCCCCAGTGATCTCTGTCATGTTTACGAGTGCTCGCTCGTTCTTCTTGTAATCTCTGAAGGAGATAGATCCCAACGATAGCATGGAGCGGTGGTAAGTGACCCAGTTGATAAGTGGCATCGCCTGCACTCTTTGCTCTTATCAGTGTGGCATGCAATCCAATCCAAAAATGCAGCGGAACAGTGGAATCAGTTTCAGTAGCGCCAGAACCAAAAGCTTTATGCTCGCGAGAGAGAGAGAGAAAGGGAGAGCTTTATCAGTCACATCTATTCCATTTGATTCGCACACATAGACTTCAATTGTTTGCTTCCTGTTTATTTTTATTTTTTGTATGTAACATACCCTTCAAAAGGGCTACCATCGCTACGACATGACGCGTGCCATATTGTTGTTCGAAGAGTGTGCTATAAATGATGCTCCTTAAAAGTGGATGAACATCATACATTAGATATGTTCATGTAAATATACATATGTATGTACCCTCTACCCTATAGTACACTTTATCGCATTTCTGTAGGATTATGCCCTGATGCCCTGAAAGAGTATTCATTCTTCGCACTTTGTTTCTCTTTTGTTCAAGCTCCATTACAATATTTCCTGTATGTGTGTGTGTGTGTGTTTGCGCTGCTTGAATTCCAATTGAATTGAATGAAATTGCAAATTAAATGCGTTGGAGCTGCCACTGAAGGCAGCCGACAGCAAAAACAAAGGCAGAAACATAACATTTAAACTTTCCCATACTACGCGTACTCGAGTAATAAATCCTATTTAATGTTCATGTCTTGCATTACATACGGTCGCATTTATTCGGAACTTTGCCGGAACATTTCAATACATAACCATAGACATACTCGCATCATAATAATAATAATAATAATAACAACAGCAATAAAAATTGGCGCAAAATTGTTTTTAATCAATTTCAATTGAATGATGACCCGGCCACAATCAAGACGTAAGATCAGGCAGGCGGCGACCTCTAAAGCTGTTGTATCTTACATATAGTATATCTCGCTTTGTACACGGCTGTGCATAATTTCGCTGAAATATTTCTTTTAGATTTCCATTACCTATCAAGCTACAGAATCTGCGGTAATCAAATCCGAATTTTGGACAATATTTCATTGCCTTCATTTCAGTTTCTTTTGCCTGTTTTGGTATTCACCTCAGGTTTGGACACTTAAAATAATGAAATAAAATTTTAAAATAATTTTATTTTATTTTTTTTTTATTTTAACATCACACGACATAAAGTCGTTTTTCTTCTCCATTTAATTATTTAATTTAATTTATTTGCTGAATTTCGAGCATTGATTGTTAATATATGACTTTTAAATCACGCATACGCCTTATGTAGCTCGATCTAAATTTTTGTGTGCTTTACTTTTGATGCAAATTTATTGATTCATGAATATGGAATTTATAATTCATTTATGGGCTCCGCTATGGCACTGCATAAGGAGTTCTCTTTATTAGGCACAAGCCCCTAAATTGGTGCGTCTGATAACATAACCTATACACATGCATATGTATATCGTGTTTGTATATAATAGATTGCTAGGGTCAATCGTTTGTGGGCTTCACTGCTCAGTTAGTTCCCATGCCAAAACTGTGGTAAAGCGAAAACTTAACAATGAATTCCTTGAAAGAAATACCAAAAGGAATAACTTAGTCATTGGTTACTTATTTTATGTTCTTGTATTTACTTTTCAATAATCTCTTATCATTCATAAAATGAGTAATTCGAGTAATGCATACAATTTATAGATAAATCCACACAGTAAAGGGTTACAGATATACATATCTGGAATAAGTGTGGTTGCCATGGGTACGGCACACATCTTGCCTTGGACCCAGCCTCATGTCTGACCCACTCACGACCCCCCCAACCGTTCTCTCCTACCTTCCATCCCGTAGCTTTGCCACAACATGATTTCCCGGACGAATGAGGCAATGAACCGCAGCAGCAAGTTTATCTGCGCGCCAGCACAAGCCGCATGCACCAAGATACAAAGATACAATCCACAGAGAGAACCGAGTAAATACATGCATATATTTCCCCACTGCAAACAGTCGGCAAAAGTGCGGTCCCAATGGAAACGCAATGGAAATGGAAAGGCTATGTAAATGTTGAGTAAACGCAATTAAAAATGCATGAAAATGCTAGGAAAATCCACAGGCAGCAACAACAAAGCTCAGAATGTGTCAACAGCGATAACAGAATGCAGAACGAAAACGAAACCGAAACTGGAGCTAAAGCGTGTAAAAGTAAAGAATTTTCAAAGAAAACAAACTAAAATTTAAACAAAAAGAAAGCCCTAGATAGTAGATTTAATAAATGAATACCAGTACCCAAAAAACTGTACCTTTTTTATGACAGAAAAATGGAAGAAACTTTGCTATTGGTCGCTGTTTTTCCCTGTTAATCCCTTTATACCACAAAACAACAAAAGCATCTATAGCTTCCGAATTCTAGCTTATTCCGTATCGGAATGCAATTGTATAGATTTTTCTTGTAATAATTTATCCCAATGGAAAATGAGTCAAAGAAGCAAAAACGAAGGCATTACTCACCAATGAGGGCAACAGCTGCGTACAGCATTAGCCATTTGTGGCGTTCGTTGGGCATATCCATAGTATAAGCCATATTTCCGCTCAGCGGGTGTTCTCCTTCTCTCTGTGATGGACGCGTGTCGATTTTTTGATGCGAAATTGATCTAAAATAAAAAAAAAGATAACGATTTTATTAGCTTTGTAGGTAATATTTCAAAAAACTAAAAAGGTCGATACTCTATATTCTTTATGCTTGCAACATTATTGATTTTATTTTCATTCACACCAGAGCTCGTTCGTTTGTTGCCAATGGAATGCAAGTAATTTGATTAGGGACCATGACCATCCCCGCCCCAGGGCACAGTCCACCCACATGAATGCACCTCACTTTTCAAAAGGGTTGGAATATACACCCCTAAAGTGGGTTTCAAAGGGTTAAATATTTGCACAAATTTGCACAGGGAAAAACTGAGTCATGCCATTGTGAGATATATACCTACTGTTGAAGATATCTATGCATATATACATACATATACATATATGAATATTTAAACTCCAACTGCTCCATCGTCACCCTGTCAGTGGCTACCAAATGTATTTACAAAGCCATAAAAAAGCGTTTAGCCAATGGAATAGAAATGCAAACGAATGAATAAAAGAATGAAGCAAAAAAAAAAAAAGAAACAGAAGACAGCGATGTGGTTGTGGTGGTGTTTGTGGATGTGGCAATGTCATTAATTAAGCCACAAATGGCCAAACACTCCAACAACAACGCCGATCGGATCGGGAGGCGACAACTTCATATTTTTGCCTTCTGCTATCCATAAAATGTCACGCATTTCCCCCCTCAAACACCAGCACCACCACCCAACCCCCCTGTCACATATCCGTATATATTTTATGACAGGCAGGAAGTCACGATTCCACATTTCTTGTTGTTGGTTCGTCTGCCCCGCTCTGTCTGACATGCGGCCCCTGGGACAGAAGGAAGCTCCTCCACTCATTTTAATCCAAGAGATAGCTACAGATAAATAGATGGACAGATATGTATATATGTACACATATGTGTCTATAGAAATAGATTCCAGAGCAATTTGCTTGGCTTTTTAACGCGTTAATTAACGCTTAAGTGGATTCCTTCATTCGCTCATTCCACAATCCACAATTTGTGCGGATAGGCAGTCAATGAATTAAGTTTCTTATTTTACTTTCAATTGAAGAAGTATCTGACAGATATGCACACACACACGCGTGCACGTACATGTGCATGTGTGTGTGTATATATGTATTTATGTATGCCGTTCTTTTGCTTTGCTCTGAGGGTTGCGCAGGCGTAGTAAAACCCGACAACTCCGCGCGTGGCTAGCTCAACAAATGTTAGCTTTTCAATTGATTTAATGAACTTCTGCAGTATTCTTTCTAAAAGGGGGTTGAGCAGCTGCTCATAGAACTTTAATACTATCAGAGGGTGTGGATCTACTTTAGGATTTGCATAGTAGGGTTTTGTCATGGTTGAGAACACACCACAGAGCCACAGAGCAGTCTCGAGAGAGTATCGTTTACCCTTGTTTCACTGTGAATGGTACTGAATGGATCTAAAAATTGCCCATAAGTGAATGGACACATTATTTGCTAGCTGTAGTAGTCTCTAGTGTTGTAAGATGTTCTTAAAGTTTCTTCAAGTGCTGAGACGACGCACTGTAAGCATTCGTTTCATGACTCATTCATCTTTGGGATGCCTTTTTCCTGGGTGAGACGCGCCCATCTCGTAAACGATTTTGCCTCTCAAATGAAAAAAAAAATTTAGAAAACATCTGGTAATCAGTCAACAGGCGCACCCATCTAAAATATATTTGTGTATATATGTACATTGTATAAGTATATAGCCAGTCAACCCCTCTTTCTCTGAGCAGATCCGTTTGGACAATCGCGTGGTAAAATCGACGATTCACAAGCATACTTGTATTCGTATTTTTACATTACTCATTCGTTCATATGATTTTGTTCGTCTGCCTGAATTCGCAAACTAAAATTGGGGTGACGAGCCAATAAATGGATCCGGATCCGGGGTGGAGGATGGGGCGTCGGCGCGGGGCCACTGTCTGGCAAAGTGCAGTGGCCCAATGCAGGGCCACGTACAGCATACAGACAGCAGTGGATTGTCCATTGTCCAGCTTGCAGTTTCCGACTCGCCCAGTTCCCAGATAGTACCCCCCCCACAGTATACCAGTCGCTGTGACCCATTCGCGGCAGCCAATTGAGAGTCAAGTGCCACCAGAGGCAAAAACAAAAGGAATACACGAGTATTTATTTGGTGCCTCATCCATATAGGCAGCCTTTGTTCACTTTAACCTTTTGTGTCGTGTGTTCTGTTCTGTTCTGAAAAGCTAAAGGCTAAAATCAATATTTGCCATCGCTGGCGATCCGTGGGCTACCCACCAGATGATTTTGGGTGAAAGGCAACCATCACATGAGACCAGGAGTCCTTCTATCTGTGCACGCTGACAGCCCGCCCAAATAGAAGCCGTGCGTCGCCTAGCAACAGGATGACGAGACGACGACAGAAAAATAAAGGAAAGAAACTTTTAAAAGAGAACCAGCAGAAGCACATCGAATACTTTAGTGCCCTTCGAGAAAAATATTTTCTTGGATCATAAAATTGATCAATGAAATACGAGAATAAAGAGCAAACACCGAAATACGAGAACAAAAGTAGTTTTTCGGCGATAATAATATTTGAGCCACATATTTATAAAATGGTATCCCATCGATAATGCGTTCCAAATTATAGCCACTGAAAAATGCTCTCCTTCTGGTAGTGTATTAAATCGTGATAAAGTGAGAAAGAAGCCAAAAGGAAATGGCAGGCAGCGAGCAGCAGACAACGTTGGAAAAAGGTGAAGAGGAGCAGAGAAGAGGCAGGGTAGGCGGCGCAACACTTGCAAAATCAAATAACGGAAACTACAGCGCGGAGGCAGCAGCAACAGCAGCTGCATGGGATTTCAGATATGGCTGGTGTTCGCTAAGCAGGGGTTGCTCTCACACAGTCGCAGATACAGACACACACACACACACACACTGATGCTGATTCAAAGGAAGAGCGAGGCAATATGTATGCCAGATGGGAAACTGCGAAGGATCTCAAAAGATGCTCGAAATGTTAAGTGGACTGTGGAATGGAGGAAAAACTACCTGCCAGAGGGATAGAGAGGACAAAGGACCCCAAGCAGCAGGCAGCAGGTTGCAACACACACGGGCAGCAGGCAGCAAGCAGCAGCCAGAGCCGCAGAGTTGCTTTCGGGAGAGGCAAAGAGCGCATGCGCAGAAAAAAAAATTCGCTGAAAAATTCACACAGGCGAATAGATTTTCTCTAGAATGGAATTTCTAAATGAAAATGTATTCGAAATGGCCTGAATTTGCACGAATATTGTTCAGAGTCTGTCGAATTTGGTTATTTCAGGCGATTCTTTGGGTAAAAGCCCCACATGCACCCACTCCAAATAGCTTTTGGCACACCCTTTTGGCCAGGTTCTATGAATGTGTGTGTGTGAGTGTGCGGGGCAGAAAGTAACAAACTGTTTTTGCATTCCCCACAGCGGGAAAACCTTTCTTTATGTTTCTGAAAAAATCAATAGGAAGCTGCGAATAAAGTCAACAATTTTGGCAAAAAACTTCATTTCCTTTGGTATTCCTTTGGCTTGTGGCAGACAACCGTTGTTGGGTGGGCGTGGGCAGGACTTACACCCACACACATTGGCAGTCTATACATACACACACAGTCGCGCACACAAAGAAGAAGTTGCCAGACAGCGCTGAAAATTGCCTACTTTTCTTACCGTTTAATGTTGTATTTGATGTTTAATTTATTCGTTATTCACACACAGACACACACTGGCACAACACAGTGAGAGTGGTGCAGCGAAATTGGTAACAGGGTGCCACTAATCCACGGGGGTGGCGACTCTGTCCAAGATCAGCCTCACACAAACACACACAAAAACAGTCAGCAGAGACGCCCGCTGCTGCTGCACTCGCTTTGCTCTGCTCTTTTTGTTGTTGTTTTGTAACTAATTGGCGGTCGGTAATTGGTCGATTGATCGCTTTTGCATACTATTATTCACTCGTTTTGCGCAGAAGAAGAATCTGCACGCACACCAAGATACACACACGCGCGCGTCTGAAGCACACGGAACCACCACCGATTGGACCGGTTCACGGGGGTGTGAGTGGGCGCACCGTATAAACCGTAGTCAAAACAACGTACACGCATACACAGAAATACACGAGAAAAACGCCGACAAAACGGTACAACCTTTCGGATTCACGTTCCACAACAGAGTGCGGAATCATCATGCTAGCCGGACATTTTTCGTAGTCAGTGAGCGGTGCGTGGTTGGATGGTGTGGATTGTGGATGTTGTCTTTGCATCCCTCTCTCCGTAACAGCTGCAGAAAGGGGCAATTGTTATGGGAAATTTCAAGGGATATTTTCTCACCTGTTGCTGTGTGGAGGGGCACAGTGCCGGTAAGGAAAAACGGAATATATTAGTAACTAAGTACATGGGCACACATCTACTAGAGTACAGAGAGACAAATAAATTATGTAGAAAGTAAAAAAGGATCAAGGTCACATCGGAAACGAGATGAAAGGTTTAAAATTAATTTACTAAAAAACAGTCAGCCTTTAGTTTCGCAGTAGCCAACTTTAATACTTTCACTTCAATTAGTTTTCAAAAGATTCGTAGCAGTCAGCTTTAAAAGTTACCAAGCAGACATCGGTGATATTTTCATAGCAGTGAGCTTGGATATTTTCGTAGCAGTCACACCCGATAGTTTCGTAACAGTCAGCTTATAGTTTCACAGCAGCCATTGTCCTGCAGGTCATGGAATTATTCGCTGGCTTGGGAGTATTCAATCCAAATAAAATACCTGCTATAAATATTTCAAATGCGTGGTATTATTTTATTAATTATTATTTATTTATTTGCTTATTTATACACAAAGTTTATCTCCTGTGGAATCTGTGTGTGATAATAAAAACAGATTCTCCCACTGCCAGGAAGGATAATTACTTTAATCTCAATGTAAGAAATTTGAATCAAAACAAACGATTAAACACAACCAAAAAGTTACAGATTTTCTTACAAATTTAGATAGATCTTATCGTGGGGATATCAGAGTATGTACTCGTATTAGTTCTTAGTATATATTAACATATATAGTTTAGGGTAAATGCTTGGGTTTCACACATAGGCTGAGTATTTTGGGTTACAACAAAAGTCAATTACAGTTGGGAGGAAGACACAAAAGTGCTTAAATGTAGGCTTAAACATAGTAAAATCATTAGCTGGGACAAAATCAACTAAATTAGTAGGTACTAAAACTAGCATGTGTTCGCCTATGTACAAAATGAGGAGATTCTCAGTTCAAAAATGTAAACCAAATACATATTTGTGTCTGCTGTTCGGTCTCCTCCTGGTGGTTGTTTGTCTTGCGAGTATTTTAAGTAGCAGATCGAGTCTATTCCGTTTTCCGTTTTAGATCTGGATCTATTGAGGATAGCTTGTTATACAAATGTATGAGTATATGATGTTCATGTGTATAGTAAATGCGGTCCAGTGCTGTGAACCATGTCAAGTCTATTTTGTGTCATGACTGTGGACGTAACTTGTTCAGTACATAGTCGGAGTGGGCGCTCTTCTCTGCTCGTCTCCGACATTGAGATTACATTACAATTGTTGAGTATTACAGATTACACTTGTGGATATAGGGACCGAGGTTCATCCGTAAATTCGCTTCTAGTTCCGCCTGCTGGCATCCTGGATGATGATTTTGTTTCTCTGCCGCGTTACCTTCGTGGCAGTTGGCGCCGGCATCAGGCGCTTCAGCTGATCCTGCCGTATGTTGGGCAGGCCCCTTTCCTTGCCCTTTCCCGTTGTCGTGGTGGTTGTTGTGGTCGTCGTGGTGGCCGTCGCCGTAGTGCTTGATTCGATCAGAGCCGTCGACTCGTCCACCGTTGAGCTGGATGAGCCTGGGGCCGCCGCTGATGCTGCCGAGGAAGCGTACCTGGTGAGCACCTGAAACTTGGCAAAGATATTCCGACCAGCGCCTCGCTGCTCCTTGTCTTTGTACTTTTCCAAGGCGGCGCCGCTGGGCGTTGGCTTGGGCGCCTTGACCAGGGCCTTGTTGTGGTTGGTGGTCGTGGTGGTGGCGGCCGCCTTGTAGAAGTCCAGTTCGTAGTCAAAGTCGCCGCTGCTCGTCTGATGGGCGGGAGCCAGGGCACGCTCGCCGTAGCTGGCCGAACTGGCCGAGGTCTCCTCAGCCAGGTGGCGCAGCATCAGCGTGAGCTTCATCTCGTGCTGCCGCTGGAGCAGCACGGCGTTGCGTTCGCCCTCGAGCCGGGCCTGGCGAACGGCATTGGAAAGGACGCGCTCCTTCCACTCCCAGGCGTCCCGCTCGCGCTCCAGCTGCACCAGCTGCAGCTCCAGCTTGCGCGAGGAGTCGCGCAGATCGATGACCTTGTTGAAGTACTTATACAGCAGCGTTCGCATCTCCTCCTCCGACAGCTTGTTGAGGCGCGCCATCAGCATCTGCTCGCCCTTCTCTCGCTGCAGTCGGTCGCTGGTGTCGATCGACTTGTGGCCGCAGATGAGCTCGTTCTTGAACTCAATGGCCGCGTCGATGGCCTCAATGGCCTCGTCGCACTCGAGCAGCTTACGCTCCTCGCGCTGGGTTAGCATCTTGTCCCGCTTCAACTTCCGGTCCAGGTGGCAGCGTTCGTCCAGCAGCAGATCTCGTGTGCCCCGCAGATTGCGTATCTCGTGCCGCAGGCTCTCCTGCTGGGCTGGCGCGGGACCCTCGGCACCCGCACACTCTTCCAGGTTGTCCGACTTCTCGCGTAGAATGTGATTCAGATGGGTGATCCGAGCCTGGACCGCCTTTAGCTGCCTGCCCTGCTGCTCCGGAGAGTCCAGCTTGACCAGCTCCTTGCCGCCGCTGGGGCCGTCGCGGGACTCCTTCAGTTTGGCGAGCTCCGTCTCCAGCTGGTCGCGCAGCTTGCACTCCTTTCGGATCTTCTTCTCCAGCTCCTCCAGCTGCTTACGCGACTCGGCCATGGACTGCTGCAGCTTCTTCAGCTTTTGGCCACTCTCGCCAGCAATGTGCTTCATGGAGCTGAGATCCTCCAGCCGATGCTCGATGTGGGCTATGATCGCTGACCAGCGCTCTGTCTCTCCCCCTTTTCCCCTGCCCTGGACGAGGGCCTTGGCCAGATGCTTCTTGGCCTTGTCGCACTCGGCCTCCAGCTTGGCCTTCTTCTTCTGGAACCGCTGCTTGGCATGGCTGCGCGTGTCGCTGTTCTTCACCAGCTCACTGATGATGTTCTGCTTCACCTGCATCGTCTGCTCGATCTCCTTCAGCTGCCGCTGCCGTCCCTCGATCTCCGCGTGCAGCTTTCGCAGTTTCTTCTGGAGCTGCTCGATGGGCGCATTGGCGGCAGCAGCTGCAATGGCCGCCTGACGCAGTCCCTCGCCCGCGGAGCTCTCCAGAGGATCGATGGCCGATTCAGGATCCAAAACAGGAGGTGGCGCCTGAACCATGGGCTGCTGCAGGGCCACGCGATTGAGCAACGCCAGCTCCGCAGTGCTCAGACTGGCTCCTGGCTGAATGCTACGCCGTCGACCTGTTAGGGGACAATGATATGGATGATACGGATTAGATACAGATTAAAGTCAATCCACTTTATCGAAGGACTTGCCCGCAATGCTGCTCTTTCGCTCCTCCATCTTCTCCGTCTCTTTGTCCGGCGGTGCCTCCATCTTGGGCTCTTTGTCTCGCTCCAGACTCTGCATGACGGCCTTGGGATGCTTGGTGAGGAACTCGGAATGGTTGGCCTGGATCAGGGCATCTGTCTTGGCTCGAAACTCCTCCATGAGGCCCTCTAGCTTGTCGGCCAGATCGGGACGCTGCGACTCATTGTCCGTGTCATTGTCGGAGTTCGGTGGCTCGCTGACCGACTCCTCGGGCTCCTCAGCCTCCTGGATGGGCACCAGCTGCTTTTGGGAGCGCATGGCCTCGGTCGAGCTGAGGCACTCCTCGCACTCCTGCTTGAGGAAAAGCCACTCCTCAATCTGCTCCTTCTCCAGTTCGGTGATCAGGTTGGAGCCCATCAATCTGGAAGCAACAATGGAAAGGAAGCATTAGAAAAGCCACTGGAAACCAGAGACTGGCAGCAATCTCACTTGGCAAACAGTCCCTCTGCGTTGGACACAAGCTTGAACCACTGGCTCGCCGCGAACTGCAGCCCAAAGTTGTCGCCGGCTGCCACCTGGGCCAAGGGTCCAGCTGCGGGATTGGCGGAGCCGTTGGGCATTGACTCCGGGGAGATGGGCGTATTGTCGTCGGAGTACGTGTTCATGATCACATAGTTCCGCACGCACTGGACCTTGTAGGCGAACTGCAGGTTGCCCAGGGTCTCCGCCACGTGCTGCTCCAGCTGCGAGACGCACAGAATCACCAGCGTCTGGGCCCGGCCACCGAAAGAGTCCTTCAGCAGGGTCGTGAGGGTGGTCTGGCCATATGGAATGTTGCCATTCACCCCGTACATGATGCTGGGTTCGGTGAGTGTGTTGACCACCTGCTCCAGCATCTGGAGACCGGCATCACGGGGTTGGACGTGCGGCGGCTCGCCCCAGCGCTCGGTGGCGCACAGATCCGAGAAGCTGGCGGTGGACAAACGGTGCTGGATGAGCCCCTCCTTGGACACCCACTGCTGCTCCAGCGTGAGCGTGAAGAGGGTGTGTGCCGGCTTTGGCTGTCTGCTGGCCAGGCCGATCTGCAGCCACCGGAACACTTCCTCCACACTCTGGCAGTGGACGTTACCCATGTCCAGCAGGTCACAGACCTCGCCCGCACAGATCTCCACGAAGCCCACATTGACGGCATAGGTGCGCTCTGTGGACAGGATAGAGTTACAGTTACAGACAGACAGATTATAACTTTGTGGGGAGCTCACCTGAGTGCCCGGCGATGTGGGCGAAGATGTCCCGAACACAGCGCTGCACCACGCCCTGGTCTGCTTCCCCGTAAACGCACTCGAAGCCAGGTCCGTAGAGTGTGTAGGTCTTGCCCTGGCCCCGCTGTCCGTAGGTCACCACCGAGGCATCGAATCCCTCCAGGAACAGGCTGATCAGCGGAAAAACCGTCTGATAGTAGAGCTGACTCTGGGTGGTAGCGCTGCCCAGGGCGTGTGTGACGGGCATTGGGGTGGCGCCCACCAGTATGAGGCCTGCTGCGATGCTGTCCTGGGCCCCACCGCCAGGCAGGGCGCTGGGCAGTCCCAAAGCGGAGGATGATATCGGGATTGCCTGCACACAGCATGCCGAACCCAGGGGCACAATGGTTCCATTCTCATTGCCATTGCTGTCCGTCTGCGGCGACTCTTTCGGCAGCTCTGCGCCCGCCCCACTGTTCCCATTGGCATCTGTCGGCTCCTCCTGCGTTTGTCTGTCGTTAGTGGACTCCCCTGACTCTGAAACCGACTCGGCTTTTGCAGCAACAGACTCAGACGCTTCTGGCTCCGCGACAGGCTTGCTTTTTTCGCTAGGCTCGGTGTGGGGACAGATGCGCACGGCCACCTGTATGGGTATCTCCATAGTAGTCGTTTCACTCTGTCGGGCAACTGGATTTTCACTTCGTTTTCTGCATTTTTGTGTGTATTTTAACGCGTTCTTTTAAAATATTTGCAAAAAAAAAAGCAGAGCGCCTGCATCAGTGTGACCGCGCATTTATCGATCGTCCGACCCGCAGAAATATACTAGAAAATACCGCATAAGTCGGCTTAGTGTTGCGCAATGCCCAGCAGTACTCATCGATTGGCGATTCCAAATTCCAAATCTGCGCGGTCATTTTAAATGGGTTTTCGCTTAAAAACGCTTTTTTATTTTGTTTTCTGGAGGTTGCAATTTTTTTTGGGTTTCATTTGGATTTGGCTTTTGTTGTCGTTGATTAACGCCCATGCAATTGAAATTAAATCGCTTGAAAGTGATTCGAATGCAATCGCAAAAGAATAACAAATAATATTATGAGCGCGGAAGGTAATGAAAAAAACTACCATTTATGGATAGGGAAAATTTTAAACCATACGTCGCAGTTTTTTTTGTTACCCTGTCGCTGTCATACATTGTCTGATTTGGACAAACGAAAAAAAGCGTGGACCCCTTTAATGTCGCCTCGTGCTGCCAATGTTCGCATACCTTTTTGTTAATGTTCCATATACAGTATATATGTACAATGTGTGTAACTATAACGAGCGCATTCCATGTGTTGCAACACGTGCGCCATAATCACCTGCCAGACGGAAGTGAGTATCGTTGTCCGGACGGGTGGGGGGGTCTTAACTTTTGTTCTCTTTTCTGCCCTGATATTGCTTTCATTTGAATCTTGAGGCTTAAAAACTCAACTTTAAGGTGAGAATCGCTATCGATGGCAGCGAGAGAGAAGGTGCCTGGTGCCTGGTGCCTGGGAGAAGTTGCAGGGGCTGTTGTTACCCACATTTGGGTAACAGCAATTGGATGAAGTTGCCAGTGCTGATGTTGCTGCTGCTGGTGCTTCTATTCCTGCATGCAATTAAGCCAGGGACGAGGAACAACTTGCCACTCAGTGTGTGTCCCACAACTGGAAGCTGACCATGCAAATTACGATGCGCCACACAGTTACGTAGCTGGGCCACGGCCAGGGGCTGACACACACACACGATGCGTCCCCCCCCCCCTTCTCAGGGTTTGAGTGATGCAGCGAGACGTGGCAGGCGAGGAACAACCATCTCCCAGCCAGTCAGCCAGTCAGCCAGCCAGGTCTAGGGCCATCTCTGCCAAAGTTAAGTTAAATGGACTTGCGGTGCACTCGAGCAGCACCACCCCTCCCCCTTGACACACACACACACACACAAACACATGGACATGCACATGGACTCCCTCACATGGGGATTGAAGTGCAGACCCTGACAAGGTAGAAGCCAGCTTTTGGCTAGTAGATTAAATTAAACGTAGAAACAACGGCCAAGGAGACACAGAGGCTGGAGCCAGTAGCCAGTAGGTCCCAGTTCCCAGTCTATGGCACAGAGGAACTGCAGCAGCCATGCATTGGCAACAACATTAAACGTGTTTACACCATGTCCGACCAGTTGATATGCCAACTGCCCTGACTTACAGGAGGCGCCCCCAACCCCAAACCCCCAAACGAATGCGTGCCCATGCATGAACAGCTCTTGGACAATGAACACATGCCAGGCAGGCCAGAGCGTGGCTCCTTGGCTCCTTTTGCTGCTCCTCCCGCTTGGCTATTGTCCTGCTTTTTGTTTACCCGTTTTTAGTGGGGTTTCGCAAGTGAGTGGACTAGAAAAAAAACCCCAAGCCCCCCCCGCACTCGGAGGTGGAATCACTGCATACATATACTCGCTCGTACCTTCAGGTACTGTCATAATACAATAGGAAAGGTGCCGCACAGTACGGTTACAGTTGCCGCTTGCTGTTGTTGCAGTTGTTGCATTGTTGTGTGCTCCGCTTGCTCGTTCGCTCGCTCGCTGACTGTGAATTAGCCATGTGCCGGGTGTCCCCCCATTGCTGGCCAAGAAGATACAAAAGGTAGTACGACGACAAGTATGCGTGTGTGTCCAATGCAATGCAATGAAAATGCTATGCAGTGTCGTGTTTGTGTCGCCTTGTGTTAAGTAAGTTTGGGCACGTTACCTTCTCTCCCTCTGCCATGGCACTTTCTCTGTCACTACAGGTCAGCCACTTGGCCAGCAGCCTTCGTGGTAAATTTAACAGAAAAGGAACATGAATCAGAGCAAAATGCTGCATTGGCCATTCGTTGCATACTTTTCACATTCAATAATTCTATATGTCCATTGCATTTTCCAGCTTTTGAGATTGTTTTTGCATTGTTTTTCAGTGTAGTGTAGTTTAAGTTCGCTTGCAACTGTCGCAGCGAGCATCTTCAGTTGAGGGTTTTAGCCGCAGGAATCAAAGTCCAAATATTACGCTCATTTATTGACCAATGGCAAACACAAGCGAGAAGTCAAATGAAATTGCTATAAACGATAGACGAACGAACGTACCACCCACTCAGCACAATTCACCTTGCCTCATCTCAGCTCAGCTCATCTCTGCTCTTCTCTTCTCTTCTTTTCTCTTTCCCTTCTCTTGACACACAGTCAGCTTCATCTGTTTGTCCAGGAATCTGTGTGCATGGAGGGCATGGCAAGGCATGGCATGGCATGGTTGGTGCTCCTGGCTCCTGCCAACTTCCTGGCCCCGGTGAAGTTCTGCTCCAGCATACAGAGGAGAGAAGAAGGTAAGGCTGTGCACAACAATTGCAGGAGATCGTCAATTTCCTGCTTGCCTCGCAGGCAACTTGATTGCAAGCACAAAAATCAATAGGAAATGCAGTTAAATATTTTCCCAGCCGAAATAATTGCACAGAAATGAGAATACATAGCCAGCAGTCGAATGCATAGAACATTTTCGGGCTAAATCCCTTGTTCACTGTCCGTTGTCGCTTCTGCTGGCTGGGCTGCAGCCAGCCAGAGCCTGCCCATTGTGAGCAGAAATTATTTAATTAAAAGCCCAAATACGTAGCTGCTGCTGGTAAAGTTGACTAGAAATTGTAGCTCAGACTGTAAGCGGAACAGCTCCAAAGCTCGCTCCCAAAACTTATGGATCAATGCAAACTTTGCTATCCTACCGCTCCTACACTTTGCCTTACCCCCATTATTGTACCCAGCATTGCCACAGAGCAAGGGTATATCTTTACTATATAGCAGCAAGAGCAAGGGCTCTTAATGTTATGGAATTTACTTATCATAATTCTTACTTATATTTGTAAAGAGAACTTTCACAAGTTAATTTATTACCTAAAGCAAAGATAACTTCCCTGATTAATGGGTATTTTATAGTCGTTCTATGTCCGTTTGGAGGTACCTTTTTTTTTATTCCTTTTTTTTCGACTCGAGTTGCGCTGAGAAGGTGAAAAAGTTTTGCCAGGCAGCCTTCAACTTGTTAAACAATTTTCGTATATATTTTCGACAAGTTTGCCCTATACGAGTTCCTCTATGTGTGTGTGTGTGTGTGTGTGTCTGTTTGCCAGTGAAGGTGTGCTGGGAGGGGGCGTAAATAATCTTAAAGATGGTACAAGTAAATGGGGTAACGGGAAGCATGAGCATCTCCAGCTAGTTTATGCGTCTGACTGGCTGTCTATCTGCGATTCCAGGGACTGGCTGGCTGGATGGCTGACTGGCAAGTTTACCAGACAATTTTTCTGCTGCTTTGCATGTCAGTGCTTTTCCCACGGCAAACAGTCGAAAAGTTATAGCAGCCAACCTGCCCAGCTTCAGCTTTGGATTTGAATTTGGCTTTTGCTTTTGTGCTCTTGAGCGCTCAGCGTTTCAGCATTATGCAATTGAATTTGCCGCGGCAGTGGTTCCAGTCCGGCCCCCCAGCCAGATAACACTACGAAATTCCATAAAGTGTGCGCTCAAAAGGGTAACGATATCAATAATAAATAGCCAATGCCAAAAACTCTGCATGTCTCTGCATGCCCCAAGGCCAACCAACACACAAGAAGCAAAAAAACAAAATAACAAAAATATAGAGAGAAGGAAGCAACAAAACAGATAGAACCTCCGGTCAGCTATAAAATTGAGCAGCTTAAACGAAGACTATATAATAAATTGATAGCTTACTACCTTAACTCTGAAGGAGTATCAGGTTCCCTACATGCTACTCTGCTGCACGGAAATTTAACAACAATTTGGCTTAAAGCAAAAATTCCTACTACGAGTATGTAGGTCAGGCATGCCTGAATTATACTGAAAACCATGAAGTAAATATGTATGTGTGAGCTTCATTGTTGAAGAATTAATTGTGTAGAATTAGAATTACATTGGCCACATCTTAGACAGCTTTCACGAAGCAAAGTCGCCCCAAAGCCCCTTACGGATATTAAATGGAAACTTGGTAATCATTTAGACAGCAGACGCATGGATGGCATGGTGAGTTGCATCTTTCCTGCCTTTTACATAGTTCTGTTACACAGAGCACAAATTAATCCTTAATTCTTAATCATTGTTTGATTTGCGTAATATTTTGTGCAATTTTCATGATGAATTTATTGATTTGTTGCCAGTTCATTTGGAGATGCAATTTAATGAAGTGCAGAGACTGATTCAAATGCAAAAAGACTAAAATTAAAAGCAATCCTAGAGCTCAATGGAAAGCTGACTAAAGAGCACACAAATCATATATTTACTGGTACCCTAAAGGTGACAATCTTTAATTCTCTGCACCACCTACAACTGCCATATAGAGATAATGGGAAAGGCATTTACAGATCTACAATTCAACTTTTGAATGGGTGTACCGACAGAAAGTAATCACCAATAAAAGGCAGTCCTAAAACACACACACAAACAAATATTTGCCCCCGAAAGTAGACAACAATAAATGACAGTTCTCACAGCAGTCACCCATACACGCACACAGAACAGCACACTCCCACCCCCACACACACAGAGCACAACAGTCCATGCCTGACCGCACCTTACCCCTCCACCCACCCACGCCTCCACCCACCCTGGCTATCCTGACTACGATAAATGACAGCAAAATGCTGCTTCTCGACTGCAAAGTCAAACAGTTTGCAACAACCACAAAACGGGCTTCAGCTTAAATTGCCACCGAACTTTTGAGGCATCGACCTCGTGCCCCAAACCAGCCATCACCCACCCCCCACCCCTAAACCCGACGCAGAGAAAACAATTTACAGTTTTACCTCGAAATTAAATTTCGCATCCAAAGCCGATTGGCGGGGGGGGTGGGGGAGGGAAGCGTTTAGTCAAATCGTTGATATGACGATTTGTGGGTCATGTTATTGGAAAAACAAAAATCAAATAGCGCGAACCGGACCCCGATTGAAAAAGGCTGCGAGAATATTATGATGGTTGTGGATTTTTGGAAGGTTTATTAAAAATCCGCACATTGCATTTCATGGAAATCATATATGATGGGTGGGGTGGGGTGGCATTGATCAAATTTGTTCTTGTGTAACTAAATGTTGTTGGGGAGGGTGGGTCAAATCGTTGGAATATTAAAATCAAAGCACAAAAATGCATGAAAGCTGCGTGAAATTATTTTCCCTTTTGCTGTGGCAAAGCTAAACTGTAAGCAGAGTAGAGATAAAGAGAGAGAGAGAGAGGTAGAGGGAGAGAGTGAAAGAGAGAAAGAGTGTGAAGAGTCCGGTGGGAGGGGGGTCATCATCGTGGGGGTTATTGGGTAAAGTAAAAGGTGTGCAGCCACGTAGCGCAAATATTTGTGGACACGTGTGCAATGGCCAGAAGTGACGAGCCGAACGAGGATGCGGCCGTTGCGGAAGTTGCATTCGCGTTTTTCTAATAAATGAAAAGCAAATAGGAAAGCGGCAAACTCAGCCGGTTACCTGCAGCAGCCTGCCCCAGTTCCTGCCACGGCCACCCCCCTTGAGGCACCATCCAGTTTGTCAGCAGAAATGATTTTATTTTTCATTGCGTTTTGCCGTGAAAAGACTTTTCTACGGGAAATGCCGAGCGCAGGTCAAGCGTGGAGCGAGCGAGCCCCAACTTTCATGTGTGTGTGTTGTGTGTGTGTGGGGGGGGGGAAAGTCGAAAGCATAAAGCAAAAACTTTTTGCACGTACTCATGATTTAACAGCAGCCGTTGGCTATATGTACAGGGAGGGGAGGATATGGCTGTGGGTGGAGGGGAATGGGAGGTTGGTAGCTGGGGTGTCCCTGGAATGTGACAGTTATGAGTTCAATAGCTTCTGGTGGTCATTAACATCAGGGAAATCACGAAACTGGAAAAGTTGCTGGAGGAAGGAAATGCTTCATATATTGGATAGCCAGGATATCATAGCATAAATCAGTTAAGGATAGGCATGGATCACTCTACGCTAAATCCTTGTAAGCTGGGGACACCTCTGTACACCTTAAACCTCACACTAAATCCAGTTTCAATTTAGCCACACTTTCATCTACGCTCTGCCATCAACAAAGAGCCTTGAGCCACACCTACGCCACGCGACCTTGACTAGACAATCGAAAGCAGCAGCCCACCTCTTGTGCCACTTCCTCCCCACCCACCCAACCATCCATCCATCCAGCAGCCGCGAAAAAGCTAAGCAAATAAAGTGTACAGCATTCAAATGGGTCGAGACTCCAGTCGCAAAGTCAAAGTTGAGCTGAGGTTGTGTCTGTTGGAGCTCAAGGAATCCCAACCAGACAGACAAACAGACCAGACCAAGCCAGGCCAGACCAAGCCAGGCCATGGCCGTTCTTGTAGAACAAGAAGGGGAACGGGAACAGGGATGGGTAAGGGACCTGCAAACAGAGATTGGGACACCAGACGTTCACTTGCTGACAGCTGAGTGTATTCTTAATAATGCATATATACCCCAAAACAACAACAAATACAGCATAAGCAGCGAGGGGAGGAAGCGTAGGATCGGGCACAAAAATTTACAATTTCGCACGCCATAGCGCCTACAAAATGTCACAGAAAAGCACGGAGAATGAATGGGGGGATGGAGGATGGCGGGGGCAGTGAGTGCCTCGGCGAGAGTGGGGTCTACTGTCGGTGGTGCAGGAGCAGGAGGGAGGTGGTTGAAGCTGCAAACAATCACAAAACAGACAAATCCAGAAGCAACGACCACGACAACGTCGTCGCCAGTACACACGGAGCTTGTCGCTGTCTGCGTCTGCGTCTGTTACGTGCCACATGTGCGTCAGATGTGGCAATGATTTGCATCGAGGTGTGGCATAAAAAACAAATGCGGCAGCTGTGGGGGGGCGCTGGAAGTGCTGGCAAAAAAAGTGGGAGGGAAAATATCTGGGATCTGGTATCTGGGTGGAGTTATGCGTTGCCTCTTTTTATGAGGCAAACACACACACACACACACACACACAGCCGTATGCACGCGTATGTAAATATTCGGGGAGGTGTAAGTGTATATGTATGAGCTTTGGTTTCATCGTGTCACCCCGGCCTGACTCTCCTGTCTCTGTCTCGTCGTGTTTATTTGTTGTCACTGATAGGTCACAAAATATAATTGAAATTTTTACCAGTTTTAATTTAGCTAGAGGGATACTCGTAAAAAAAAACAGACAAAAGATGGTGGGAGCACCCACCCTCAGGTGGATGAGACTGTAGCAAGCCAAAAAGCGAGCGCTTCCCTGGAGATTCATTCAGCGAAACATTCATTCCCTTTTACAGCCCGAAACGAGTCAACGACTGATAGCGATTTCCTTATACATAACTGACCATTTTCCTGGGCCACTAGACACGCTCCATCGAGGACATCGATTGCTAATCATCAGATGTGCAGCAGCCGCAGCTGTTTGGCCTAAAACGATCATTAAAATGCACAACAGCCTATCGAAGCCTATCGATGGGTGGGAAAATAATACGAAAAACACTTATGGCTAATTCCCCACTGCCGTCGAAGAATGTCTCAATTTGTGAGAAACCCCCTTTGCACTCCCCCTTGTTCCACAACGTTTCCTTAGAAAAAATCCATAAACATAAGCATAAAATTTAATGCGAATAATAAAAGCAAATTAGCCCCAACAAGTGGTGGTGGGGGCGGAGCGGAGAATGGGTGAGAAAAAATATACAGAAATAAATAAATACAGGGGCTGTGTAAACAGCGACATATAAATGCGATTAGAGTATCAGTGGCAATAATATTGACAGCCCTTGACAGGAATAACAGAGCCACAGCCACAGCCATAGCCAATCCAATAATAACCTCATTCAAGTTCATGTAAAACGCTTCACTTGGTCCAGGGGCAGGGGCAGTGGGGCGGGCGGTGGTGGGTATGACGCCGCTTTACGGCAGCTAATTGGCGTGCGAAGCAGATGGGCGAAAATGAAAACCAAAAGAGAATTGTAATAAATTACAAGTGTTTTGATTGTTAACCCTTAAGCGGTGACAGCAAAGAAAATTTGTATGGCCTCTAGCTAAAATATTGTCATAATAATATACAAAAGTAATTGCAATACTACATATCGAATTTTCTATACTCTACCCATGTATGCAAGTACATATGTGTGGGTAAATTCTTAAATAAAATTAATAATCGCTTAACATTATGAATTCTGGCACAAGTGAGAATTCTAACCCCAGTAGCGTTTAGGAGGGTTAAGCCGAACAACGAAAAATGTCAATAGGCAATTTGGACTGCAGGTAGACGAGCAGGCAGGCAGGTAGATATGGAGTAGAGACAGAGAGACAAAGAGAGAGAGAGTGGGAGAGTGGGGAACAGCGCTAATGAAATCAGACAACATTAACTGCGCCGCCGGCAGCCAAGACAACGGCGACAGAGTCAATGCTGAAGAGGCCAATCATGGGTTCGGCGCGACGTCACCCAACGACGATGATGATGACGATGCTCCGGCTTTGTGGGCCAAGACAACAGGTGAGCAGCAGTCGAGTGAATTAGATGGGCAATTGTTGCCCAAGGTATCCGTGTGTATTTGTGTGTGTGAGTTATGGCCCCCTGCCCACAGAGTCTGGAGGCGTAAACGTTTGATGTGACGGAACTTAAATAAATGTAATTTGGTGCGGTTATTGGCGGTGAGAAGTGCCATAAGGCAAGACTCCATCGGAGGCAATTCAATTTCATGTGTAACAACATCCGCTCAGTGTCTGTATGTGTATGTGTGTGTTTGTCCTGAAGCCGCTAAGACGTTGAACTTTGGCAATATTTGGGCTAAGTGATCGAATTAGTTTCCACAAGTCGCCCGATACTTTGTGCTTTCTGGGTTACCTTGCAGCTAACTTTTGAAAGGAAATCAATTAGGATATTTCCTTCATTTGTTGCATTGCCACAAATATCACTTAGGCTTAGGCTAAGTTGACTGAAACTCTGTTTAAGGTATTATTAAATGATTCAATCAGTGTGATGGAGGAGGGACTACCAATTCAATCGATTCGACCGATTTTGTCACGAAGTCGAGAAGTTGCTCCCCTCCGCCGAAAATTCAAATAAAATAAACCCGTGACAATCTCATTATGTGGCCAATCCTTATCGTGTGTGTGTGTTTGTTTGATGTTCAAATCCGATGAGTAAGCATAGCTGGAAATTCGCGTGGCCAGTAAAAACTTTTCAATTAGTTGTGCTCACATTTTCATAATGTGCCAGCCAAAACAAGCAAACTGAATTGGCAAAACCCAAATTCGAAATCGCAAACATGCCAATAAGTAATCCACCAAAAACGGACTGCCCATCCAGTCCGGCGAATTGTCGGATCCGTTGGGTCAGAACATAAAATAACATTTGACAGCCATTTAATTTGGTCGTCGTCCAGGGACATGGAACATTAAAAACCCCAAAATAAATACCGCGGGGCAAAGTGAACAAATAATCCAGCCAGCCAGACCAGCCAGCCAGACAGACCAAAAAAAAACTGTGACAAAATTTTGTCTATTTGTGTGTTTACGTTGTTACCATATTAGTTTTACACCATACCACACAGACAACCACCACCCCCACCCCCACACCCGGGGCGCTCTTAAGCGACAATTTTCGACTGTTTTATTTATTTGGTTAATTATGGCCGCTAGGTGCTGCTGCTGTGCAGTACGGTTCTGTGTGCTGTAAATAAGCAAATAATACAATTACACAATCTACGCCAAAGCTAAATACAATTACGAGCGAACACAAAATAGTGTGTGTCTGAGGGAGCAAGAGATATAGATATAGAGATAGAACGATAGAGGTATGCAGATAGTATAGTACATGGACAGACAGTTGGGAAAAATAATAAAGCGCGTAATTATGCGAATTAGGCGACAGGCAGCAGTTACATGGAATAAAGTCGAGCATACGCTCAGAGGCAACTTAACAGACATGACAGCGACAGTGCTGGAGGAGGGGTGCACACTGCATACATGTATACAGTATGTTAATGACTGAAAGAAAGAGTACATATTAGAGGTCTGCATGAGTAGCAAAAAACCATATTCGAATGCACAATGCTAAAAATGAATTGAGTGAATTGAATGCAAAGCCAAACTGGAGTGAGTGAATGGGGAGTGAATTACGTACAACTCTGTCGCACAAAGAATAGAGAAAACGAAACGAATCGAATGAAGTGAGAACACAGAAAACTGAGACGCTTCATTCGAATGATTCGAGTTGCAAAACAAAACAAAACAAAAAACTCGGACTACAAATACATACACAGACTACGTACATGCATACAGACTTGTCGGCTTATTTTATTAAAAGGTGTCCATGTGTGCGTGCGCATGGACCGAATTCGTACGCAACAACTCGAATTACTCAAGTACACGACGCATTGCCAAAGTTTTCATTTCCCTTTTCGCTTCATTCGTTCTCACTCATTTCGTTCAACGTCTCAAGTTATGAAGCACAGCGCGTACTCATACTCATACAATGTCGTTTCATTTCTTGCATACCACTCAACTCATTCCAATTCAATTCGAATGCATTCAAAAAGCGTATGTTGGGAGTGGACTCATGCAGATGTCTAGTACATATATTGCTTGGCCCGGAAAAGTGTGCTATAAAACTATATAAATGCTGCTAACACTACCCCCGGAAGAGAAACTAACTATTGCTTAACCAGCACCATGTAGCCAATTAAATAGTTATTCGAACCTATAAGGGATTCCAAATATACTCGAAATCCTACCCAGCAAATTCCAATGTTAAGCAACTAAATCAAAAACACTTCCGCATACCTAGCCCTGCAAATATTTGATGAGTAGCGTATTTCGACATAGGCTTGATTAAAGTTGTGAATTTTTCAAATATTTACCTTTATTTTAGACAATTAGTGTTTATATATCAGCATGAACAGGTTGTCAGAGGGCCCTTGCCGGCTGCTAATACACTCGAAAATATGTCGGCACACGTGGCCGGTCAGTGCAACATGAACAACAACAACAACTACCTCTTGCCAACACTCACTGCAAATTTTGAACAACATTCCAACATTTCAGAATGCCACCAGGGAGGGGTGCAAGCAGCAACAACTGTGGGCAACTAAGGCGCATAAGCGTCGTCATCTAATAAAAATTTAAAGCCATTATTGCAAGTTGCCAACGTCCTCGAGTCCTGCTACTGCTGCTGCTCGAGAAAATCCGCCAGGAACAAAGAAAAAAAAAGGGAAAAAGGAACCAGGCATAACCCATGGCAACCTCGTAGGCTGCCCCCCCCTTTGGAAGCTCGATCCCCGCCTGAGCATTAAAACAAATTCCCAAGTATATTGTTTGAACAAGTCTCGTAGAAAACGTCAAATGTTAAATTGCCAATTTTTTTGTTGCCTTTTTCCCTGAGAAAACCCATGTGTGTGTGTGTGTGTGTGTGTGTGTGTGTGCGCCTTGCTGGGCAGAGTCTTTTCCCTTTTCCATGTGTGTGTGTGTGTCTGTGTGCATGTGGAATTTCGGAGCAGCCGTTGCCATTTCACTTTATTTGCAACAAATTCTAAGCTGCATTTACAATAGGCCAAAAAGAGAGGGAGAGAGAGAGACAGAGAGAGGCAGAGACGTTCTAAGACGGCGTTGAATGCAACCAAATGTTGCACAGAAATGAGAGGGGAACTCGGCTCGGCTTGGGGGTTAGCCATGCATAAATTGTGTTACAGCTTTTCGGCCAGTCTTTGTTCCCGGTCAGAGCTTTACGTTTTACTACTTTTTGGCTTAAATTTTATTTTATTGCAATGCACTTTTCATTTTCTGTGTCTGTGTCTGTGCGGGAGCTGCCACACCACTGCCACTGCCCCATGCAACATTTATGACATTCAGCCAGTCAAAGGCCAGCATCCCTTTCCCTGCAACTCTGAAAATTTCTTGTTATGTGGGAAATTAATTTTGTATAGGTACATCTGTACATATGTATGTGTATCTATGTATATTACATTTTCCATGTGAATGCAAACAAAAATTGAAAGAAAATAAATGCAAAATAATCGAATGGAAATCAGTAAAAGCCAAGACCCCGGAGTACCCAGAAAAATAGAATGCGTCAAAGCAACCCTTGGGAGGAATTGCATGCGACTTTATAGTATGTCCAAGGGGCAGACTTTGGTCAACAGAACTGCAGGAGATCCTTGCAGTAGCAGTAGCAGTCCTCGAATAAATAGCTATTTTCTTGGACATTCACAGAGGTTGCCAGGCAACGCAATCAAATCAGTAAACTTGCATCGATTCTCCTCCCTTAATGCTCGGTTGTGTGTTCCATCAACAAAGAACTCGAGTTAATCTGAGGGTAACTTATACAACAAGCCGATTGTAACTCAATATTCAGAATTTTCCAGGTATTACGCCACCAAACAGTTGGAAAAATCCTTGATTGTCATATATCCTTTAGCACTTAGACGCAGTCTCCCATTGGAATGGTAGGTCAAAATATTAGGCATCTAGCCCAGTCTATACATCATTTTCTTGCGCTCATAAACAACAAAACCATTTGAGTAATGCGCGAACTTTTACGCCACGAAAACACACACACACACACATATATACAGGGATACATCATAAAAATGGCGGCCCTCTTTCCGCACACACTAATGAATTTATGTGGGATGGGGGTTATCCGGTTGGGGTCTGGGAGTGGGTGGGAAACAACCGTAAACAGCAAACTTGGTGCCAACAAACACTTCATATTCTGTAGTAGGCATTTACGAGTATGTGTATGAGTATGAGTATGTGTAAGAGTATGTGTATGTGTATGAGCGAGCGTAAACGTTGTCAAACATTTGCATATGATAAGTAACAGACAGTACTTACTCTACAGCTACAGCCAGCTCTACCTCCTCTACCCCTCTACCTCTGTACCAACCACAAAATTCTCTCTTAGGGGGGGAGACATCGTTGCCCACAAGGTCGCAGACGTTAGTTGAGTGAAATTTCTTTATGGAAAAACCATGGCCCCTCTCATTTAGCTGCTAGTTACTTGGCTCTGCGGATACAGTTCCTTCAGTTTATTTCGAGAGCCATTCACGTGGTGCCCTAACCACTCATCTATCAAGCCTCTCTGCGGGCCTGACAACTTTGGTTACCCCCAGCCACTTGGTAGCAGCTATAGCTATCCATCCACCCTCCCTCCCTACCACCACCAGAGGGGGCGGGCCAAAAAAAAACCAAAACCAGTCTGGTTAGAACATCCTCCGCCACCTTATCGGCGGCTCAGGCGCGATTTGCATTTGCATTTGTGTTCTTGTTTCTGTAGCTGTTGTTGTTGTTGCTGTTGTTTCTGCCCTTGTTGCTGCTGTTGTTGTGGGGTTTTTGTGAGAAGTGTTGTTTTGCTCGATGGTGCTCTGCTGGCGGTGGTTTTGCTTCTGGTCGTAGGGCTATGCCGCCGCTATGCCTCTTGTCGTTGGGGTTATGACTGTGTAGGCGCGCACGTTAGCCGAAAAACGGATTAAAAGGGATTAAGCATACGCAGTGTGTGTACGTAGTAGGGAAACCCTCCCTCTTCCTCTCCCGCACTCTCTCTCTCCAAACAGAAGGGCAACACATGTTTAAATTATGCTCAAAATTTGTTTAAAGTCAGCCCCAAAAGAGGTGCATGTGTATGGGTGTGTGTGTGTGTGATAAGAGAGGTAGCTCTGCATATATGCTAAGAGGAGGGTGGGGTGGGGTGGTGACCTCTGAGGTGTCGGCTTTGTGGCATGGGTAAGCTATCGCTATAGCGATAATATGGCGGGGTCTTGACTTAAATCGATGCTAATTTTCGGTTTAATTCAATGGTTTTGTTTACATGTGTATAAACAGCACAAACAACAACAACAACAGGAGGGGGTGTGTTCTATATGTCTGTGTGTATGCTTATGTAATGACATTTTGGCTTTAACGCCTTTGTGTTGTTGTTTCTGCTGGCGTTTTTGCTGTTGCTCTTGCTGCTAACCTGCGTAAATAATGGCGTTATTATATAGCTTGATATCAGCTCGAAACCAGAGATAGCAAAAGCATGATGGAAGCTACTTTGAGAGGTTAACTAGAGAGAGAGAGAGAGAGAGAGGGGGCCAGAGGAGACAGTCAGTGATGCTGCATAGTCAGTTAACCCTCTGCAAGGGTATGTAGGTACAACTGAAAGCTAACACAAAAACCACAACAAGCAGCAGGTGTTTAAAAAGCAAACAAATATATTATACATACATAAATATATATGTATATGTATATATATATATTTTTTTATTATATACGTACCACAAGTACATTGTTTTTGTTGTTGTTGTTGCTGCTATCATCGGATGGTGTGCATTTTTGATGAATATGTGTGTGTGTGTGTCTGGTGATGTGTAAATAATGCGTACTTATCAGTGAGAAAGCCATTAGAACAGGTCTCTACGCACCTAAGTTCAACTTTGTACTGAAAGGTGCCAAGGAGTGCAGATTTTTGGTTGTGTGCCTAATACGATGAATAAGCCAAATTGCTTAGATCAACCATGCGGCATAAGATCTATTGCTTCAAAGTTAGATTTATGAACGCGCAGCAGTAAATAATTGGGTTTATGAAGAGTGCAAGTTAAGAGTGTTCCCCCAACAGTTTTACCTATAGCTTGTTCTGTGGCACCCTTCCTGATGCTTTGTCAAATGTAGGCACTCTCGTTTCATGTTCATAATTTGTAGGCTTCTCAGCTGAGGCTCTTAGGCAAACGGCTTATGCCACAAGCTTGGGTAATTTTCTCTAGCATATTGCGAAAAGAAATGGCATGCCATGCCAGGCCATACATCCTGGGGATGGGTCCGGGCCCGGGAAATTCATTGAGGTATAATAACAAAGTCAATGAACACCTTGATGACATTTACCAGAACCCAAGGCCAGTACACACACAGGCATACAGGCATACTGGCATACATAATGGCCGGAAAGACAAGGTAAAAAAAAAAGAAGATGGCGAAAATTACAGACAAGCTTATTACGGAAAATTTCGCTTAATTAGCAGGCAAAAAGGAGAACAGAACAGAAAGTAGAACAGAACAGAACGGAACAACAGAAGATGTGGAAAAGTAGGCAACAGTTGCCCAAAGGGAAGGAGAGTGAGAAGGAGAAGGAAAATATACAAATAAAAGACAGAGCAAGAACTACTTGTGCTACCATCACCCGACACATGGCCTGGCAGACTTATGGCACCTTCTGCCAGGCAAAGCATAATATATGAACTGACCTTAACAACTTGCACACCAGCAACAACACCAAACGGCAACAACAGGCAACAGCCACTACACCATCAAGAGGCAGAAGCAACATGTGAGAGGGTGGGCAAGGGTGGGGGGTAAATTTACTTGGCCATCAGAATATTAAATGCCGCGTGGGAATTCTCGCTGTTTATGGCTGCAACTGAAACAGGGGCATATACACAGAGAGAAAAGAGAGAGAGAAGAGAGAGGAGGTGGAGGGGGAGGTAGGAGGTAGGAACCCAGCCAGAGATAGAGGAAAGCGAGCCCTGTTACGCTTCAGTAATTTCACTTAAGTCATTATGAGCCATTAATAAAGCCAGCCTGTGGACTAGTTGAGCTACCATATTATACATGGCCACCATCCCATATCTGGCTAACCCCCCCTCTCCATCCATTTATCCATTCGTCTGTCTGTCTGTCTGTCTGTGGGTTCTGGGCCAACTCATTTCACACATCAAAAATCAGCCAAGGGGACTCGCTCCCGTAAAGCATACCCCAGAGATGGATGGGGATGGACGAGAGGCGGAAATCAGGCGTTGCACAGATGAGAGCTAAGAATAATGAAGAGCTTGAATTAGCAATCGATTGAATACTAGTATACTATAGATACAGCTCCGGCCATCTGTGTGAATCGTGCTGATCCTTTAGCTCATTCCTAGCACTTATAGATAGATATGGCAGGCACTCTCCCAGCACTCTCGTTCCTCTTTTATTATTCAGATGCGCAGACAAATAAACATATTTGTTGACTCTACGGTGTGGCATGTTTGCTGTTTTTTCTGTGTGATGATGGCGATGATGATGATGATGGACATATGTGTGGCTTCAATTTTCCAGCTCCGATTTTTGTTTGGTTATGCAAGTGCATTTTTATTTCAATTTATCGAGGCTGCGAGACTGCGAGGCAAAGGCAATCGCAATGGCATCTCTGAAGTGCACCACCGATTTTGTGTTGTTCGAAAAGTGTGCGGTATTGTTTCATTAAATTGAAAAATGAATATACGCCCGACAAAAATATTATATGAATGTCCATATACGAGTACGAGTGTACTCCCCTTCGATTTTACCATTCGAGTCGATTATTATTTGTATATAGTAGTAGTAGTATTCCGCATTCAAATGGAAAATTAAAAAATGCACAAATATTCGGAATTCTGGTTTTTATATTCCATTCAATTTGATCTTATAGCCATTAAATTAATTGTTGTCTGAATTCCTATCTCATTTTTTTATTTTATTACAATTTTTAATCAACCATTCATTGTTCTTTGTTAACGCATTGCAGGGGGGATGGAGTTGGTAAGCCCTTGAGCACCCTTATCCGAGTCCTCGTTGGCCTATCCCAATGAGTTAGCATTCTTTCGTGCATTTTCATTTCAACAAGTTTTCCGTTTTCCATGTGGTATTTCTACTTGATACATTTTATGGCCATGCCGCCTCTTGCCAAAGTAATCCCAAATCTCAGTCAATTCATTTCCTATTATCCAAATATTTCTGATAGAACAAAGTTTTTCTAATTCATCTCTCATTGCAGGAGGCGAGCACTTTTACCCCCCATGTCGGAAACTTTGCACAATCTTTTGTTGTTCTTCTATAAAGTTTTTCGCCTGTTTTTCCACTCATTTCCTCGTCCCCACCCCGCTGCACGTCGCCCCTCAACAAGCACTTTTACTTTCATAACCAAAAGTCCAACACTTGAGGCAGCAACAGCAAGCAAAAGCAAACGCAAACTCTGGGAAAGGAAAACCTTGAATCTTATACAGCTCTTAGATGCCAGCTTATACAGCTCTTAGATGCCAGCTTATACAGCTCTTATACTCCCACTTATATAGCTCTTATAATCCTGCTCATACAGTTCTTATACGCATACTCTACGCTTATACAGCTTATACGCTCTTCGAAAACGTATTCAGCTATGGGCCGTAGTAGCTGTAGCAGACGGTCCGATGTCGTGTAGCAGAGATGCGTATAAGAGGGCGTCTGCACAGTTATCAGAGTTTCGAGCAGCTCTGGCGCCTGCGCAATGGATGCTGCGAGAGGAAACCCGAAACGAAGTCGTTGTTCTAAAAGATACGAGTGCGCGGACAGCAGAATTCAAAATGGTTTTAGACAACCGGAAGATACATATACCCATATACCCATGATGTGGAAAACCCTTCGATATTACATTTACTTTTGATAAAGTTGGGTTTCAAAAAAAACCTCATTGATTAAACAACACAAATTTAATGGTAATTATATAAAATATTGTAACTCAGTTAAATCTATGGACGGAGTATCCTAACGCTAGTCTTAGCTGGGACCCAAACCCCTGAGCAGCTGCCTGCGTATAAGTCCAGCTCAAACCTGTTTGAGGTTCGAGTTCGAGCCGCCGCCAGTGAACCGGCTTCAGTTACAAGATACTTTTCAATCGCAGCGCTCAATGCTCAATACCTTTCCAACTTTTGAGTTGAGCGGCTGCTGCCCCGCGTCGTTTAACCAAATAAATAACGAAAATTTAAAAGTCGAATTTTCCGAACTCGGTCTGTGCGGTCTTTGCGGTCTTTGCAGTCTTTGTGGTCTTTTCGGTCTGTTTTCATGTTGCAACGAAACGGTCGCTCTGGTGTCTAAGATACTTGCACTTTCGTCGTGAAACTAAAAATATTTTACGAGGTTTTTTTGGGAATTCCAAGCGAGTGTGCACCCAAAATATGTTTCGCCCAATGCAAGGCAAAGTGCGGCCAAGCCTCCGACTGGCTGGGGCCTGTAATTAAACATAGAAATCATACGGATACAGCCGAACAGCGAGCAAACAAGTATCTGCCAACTGTAAACAAGTTAAAGACGAAAACGTCACAGTGCAAAACAGTGTGTGTATTGTGTGTGTGTATGAGTGTGTGTCGCAATCCCAAAGCCACAACAACAAATTGCAAGCAACAATCGAGCAACCTACAAGATGCAGTTTTGGATATCTTTGACATTTGCCGTGCTCTTGGGTGAGTTATCAAGCTTCAAGTCCAACCAAACAAAAATTAAAGACATACGAGTATGAACCATAAGGCAATGTATCTATGTATCTCATGGATGGCCTGGCGATGTACTGACCGCCTGCAAAATGTCTGTGGCAAAAGTTCATGACATTTCGCTACACAGGCCAACGAGAACCGCCACCAAACTCAGAAAAAAAAAAAAAAAAAAAAAGATGAGTCCCGTCCCAGACTCGCAGACGCAGTGGCAGTGGCAGTCGCGTATCTTGCCATATGAATTGTGGCTTAGTCAATCCGAGGGTTGCGGAATGGAGCTGCGGAATGGGTTTGGGGAGATACTCCTTTTGTCTGCTTGTCTGCCACAGCCACTGCTGTGCTGCCGCTGCCGCTGCTACTGCTGGTTTTTCCAGCGATTTTCAGTCTGTTTGCTGTTGACATTTAAACACTTGTTTTTCTTTACCCAACGTACAAGCTCCACTGTCTGCTGCGGTTTTTCTTGCACAGCAAATAGATATAGAAAATAATGTCTTGCCACAGCCAAGTGTTGCTTTAACACACGGCCCAGCATACCATTCTCCCCCACCCTATGCCGCCCCCCTGGCAACTCTCCTGCCTTAACATGCAAAAGTTTTTCGTATAAATTTTTTCGCAGTTTCAGTTATTTTCCTCAACAATTTCTGCAGCCTCAACTTTTTATATGTAGTATATCTTTTTATTTTTTTGCTGCCGCTTCGCTTCGGCTGCTGTTTATTTGATTTATGCGACATAATTCAGGCGAACTTTGTGGCACACATAATTTAATTTTTACCATCACTTCAACTGGGTAGGGTGAGGGGGAGCAGTGGGTCGTGGGGCAGAGTAAAAAGCATCACCTGCCAACATTGTAGCCGTGCACTTTTTAATTATTTTTCCCTCCATTTTTCCATTGGATGGCAAAAGTTTTCGGTGCCTTTTGTCTCGCATAGTTTGACTTTTTATTTGCTGGCATTTGTGTTCGCCTGTTAATTGAAAACTATTTGCATACCTAAATTTGAATTTCGAATTTGTAAGGCGTTAAAAGTTTTGTTTTAAATTCATTTATTGCCCGCCTGCTAATTGCCATCTGCCACAGAACAAAAGTTGCATATGAAATCATGGATCCATTGGATCATGCAGCCAGCCGAATCAGTTAACACAAGGTCCAAAAGTTTCTGGCATTGTTTTGTTAATGCCACATGACGAATCTATTAGTGGGCATTGAAAATGTTTTGATTATCATGCTGTGAAAATTATCGGGGGCTCGGAAAATGATTGAGTTTTCATATGTAGAGCGGCGACAGCCAAAGTGGAAAAAGTAGAATGTCCAACAAACAATTTAGTCAACTTTTAGATAGAATATTCTCATAAACATTCTCCGCAATTGACATCATTTTAATAGCTATTATGTGAATTTTTTAGCCATATTATTAGTTCTTAGAACTTGGCCACTTGCAGCTATCATTAGCTATCGTTGTCGACGACTGTCTGGGTTGGTTTTAAGTGAATTAAATTAAATTTAAAAAAAGTAACAGACAGCTACAAAGGGATGAGCACCATCGCAAGACATCCTTCAGACATTATACGCCTCGAGACATCAACATCAACAGCTGCCCCTTACACATTCATGCTATAAACATACTCTTGTACGTGTACATATGTATTTATACATATGTATATGTAGACTTATATGTAGCTAGCCCACACCTTTTGCACGCGCTGAAAATTAATACAAGTCAAGCTGCAAAAGGCACACAAGCCGAATGAAGGCAAAAATAATACTATAAAACCGCCAAGAAAACCGCCGCCGCTTAACCAGAAGAACCAGGGGAATGGCAGTAGGCAAGCTGCTAAAGAAGAAATACACCTGCCCCGTGTGCCACTCAACACCAAAAAAAATGAGTAAAAAAAACACAACTCTCGTTTCGTACCTCATGTGTAGCAAGAGGCCAGGCCAGCGGCAGCCAGCCTACGAAATTAGTTGATACCAGTATATACATATGTACATATGTATGTATATGTACTTTTTATTTCCCTACTCTCTTTGTGGCACAAATGGAAAATTGAGGATGTGGTTAGGCGTTGAAAGCAGGCCAGAGGAGAGTGACAGACTGCGGAATGTACAAATCTCTTTTACCCACATAGAACATGGCAGTAGAGCTCTACCCTTTTGAGTGTCCCTCTCTCTGGCTCTGTCACTGTCCCTCCTACGAGGCTTACCAATGTCTAGTCTCTAGTGTTACACATCCATATAGTTTGTACGACGACAGCTCAGATGTGCCAGCTTTATAATCCGCAAACGATTTGCATAGGCAAATTGAATTAAAGCCCAAAAACCTCAGCCATCAGACGACGGAGTGGACTTAAAACCCGATTTGGTTTAATGCCAAAGCCGGTGTAAGTGTAAGTGTATGTATGTGTGTGTGTGTGTGCAAATATGTTAGCCTAAAACTTTTCTGCATACACTCGTAAATCCTTCTCCGGGCAGTGCATTGAACTGCCCGGCCTGAGCCGTGGCTAATCGGTTGCTTAACTTAACTTAGCCAAGCCGGACGGACAGATGGACGATGGACGGGCCGGGCCGGGCTCGTCGGGTAAGTCGGGTAAGCCACTTGCTCTGATTAAAAGAGGCAGAAAGCTGAGCTCAAAGTGGAAGTGGGAAAAATGACTGCAAATTACATGTATGACGAACTGGTTATGGGGCTGGGACTGGAACTGGGGGTTGCGTAGGTATCACGGCACTAAGCCATAAAGAGCTAAAATGATGTTGGTACTAGCCTACATCTGGCAGCTCTTCAAGCCTGCCGACTGACCGCATTCGGTCTTTGGCTAGGGCCAAAGAATGGAGACCAGAGCCCCGCTCTGATATGTTTGCTCCACTTGGAAGTGCTCCAAAGCAATCCTCCAGACCGAGTGCTCACCTTATTATGGGGCGGTGCTCCATCTCCATCTCCGACTCTGACTGTGGCTGTGGCTCCCCTTTGATGTGTTCTTCATATCCATTTACATAGATGCTACAGGATATCGAGTGTGCCTTGGCCACTCCGGAGACTGTTCAACTTTGGCCAACTTTTATTCGTAATAGTCTCCTATCATTCTTTGCCACTAGCTCATATTTGTGCCACCTCATGCACAGCTTTTCCCAGGCACATTCCAGGATGCATCTGCAGCTGAAAGTGCCGCATAATTACAACCCCTGGTCTTGGCCTTACCTTCTCATCTGTGAACCGGCTCATTCTCTATCCCATCGTAATGTTGCGTCCCCGTTCCCATTCCCATTCCCATTCCCTTAAACAACATGCTGGTCATTTGTTTTTATGTAAATAAAATGTGCTTCCATCTTGTTGCTGCGGCCATAAGTGTAGTTTCTGCTGCCTTTTTGTTGGCCAGTGTCCATATACCTACAACACTTCCCGCCTGGCAACTCTCCTGAAACAGCTTTTGTTTTTTTTTTCTTTTGGTTTTTGTATAAACATTTCCATTTGGATTCGCCTGGATTTTTCTTCTGTTTTTTTGGTCAAAAAGCGCAAAACATTTTCCTTGATTATTTTTCTGCAAACTCACTTCCGCTCCGCACTGCTCTGCCACTGAAAATGAGCCACGAAAAGCAGCAGAAAATTGCTCGCAACTTCTTTTCACTCCTCTCCTGCCAGCCAGCCAGCCAACAGTTTCTTTGTGCAATAAAAATAAATAACAGTTTATGAAAATTTGCCAAAAAATATCAACAGAAAACCCAAGAATACGTAAAGTGTGTTGGGATGGTGGGGTGTTGGGGTGGAAGCTTTTTCTCAGCTCTGGGAACGCAACTTCATGTTTGCCATTGTAGCAAAAAAAAAAAAAATAGGAGAAGAAAAACACACAAAAAAAAAAAATGAAATGAATCTAGCTAAAAAGCTGCCCATTTAAAAGGCGTTGACACTCCCCTCAAATTCTACTCAAACCATCTAAAATTTGTGCTAACGAGTTGTCGTTGTTTGCTCTTCTCCATTGAGTTGAGTTGAGATGAGACGAGATGATGTGAGACACAGGGCTTCAATAGGCCCCTGTGCTGCCGCTCTGCCACTCTCCCCTGTCCACTCTCTGGGTGTTTGGCTTTGTGCTAAATTGAACCAATTTTTTGCCATTCTTCTTGCCTTTCCTACTGCGCTTTCATTTTGTTTGTCTTTTCACAAACATATTCTATGCTATGCTATACTATGCTGTTTTTCTTCTCGTACTTTTGTTTTATTTTTATGTTTTATTTTTGCAGTACTTTGCACGTCAAGTGGGTGAAAACTCGTCGGCGAATGCGATTTCGAATGTGTGAGTGTGAATGTGAATGCGAATGCGCTTTCAAAGCTCTGCAGCTGTCTATTCATGCGTGCCATACAACTTGGCTGTAGCGGGGTGGGGCTGGTACGGGGGCTGATACTGGTACTGGGGTTGGGGCTTGGGTGGTGCAGGAGGGTCTCCCACCCACAGGCACACACACTCGATGTGCCAGGGATGAGCAGAGATGAGCCGAGCTCATGAAATTGATATTGTTTTACTTTATGTTTATGTCAGAATCATAATCGTTAGCTGGAAATATGCCTATGAGTGTCGAGCCTCTGATTACAGCTGATATGGCATATGGATATTTGATTATTATTAATTTGATGAGAACAAATAATGTTTTTCCGTACGGAATTTTCGAATCTGAAGGCACTTGGGCAATGTTTGGCGTTTTCCAAGTCACTCCATCGAACCAGCCAGTGAGCTGGGCACACTTTTTAAGTGCCAGCAGAGTCTCATCTCATTTGGCTTTCCAGTGCCTCGCTGCCGCGCTGCAAATGCAGCCAATGCAGCTACGTTGGGGCATGCTTGCAAGTGGGCGTGCGTGAGGTGTCAGTGGCACCTACCACGACGACGACGACGATGTCTGCTGCTGCTGCAAGTGGAAACTCCCTCCTACAAGCAGCCGCCCGTCCGATCTGCCACTGCCGAAGTTGAGGCTGCGCTGTCTGCGCCTTCTGGCTGTTGGATGTTGGATGTTGGCGAACTGTTGACTGGAGCTTGCCACTTGAGCGGGTGAGGGCGGTTTTCGACAGGGGGGGGATGTGCTGCGGGGACATGTTTCCATTGCATTTTCGGTCATTATTCAACGTCGTTGCAGCTTGCTGCTGCTGCTGCTGCTGCTGTGGTGTGGTGGCAGCTTCAATGATGCATAATTTGTAGCGTTATATAAATGCAAACCGTGTTGATATTTTTGTATGCTAATTGCATGCAAGTAAACGCACACAGGCACAAAAGCATACGATACACACTGCTGTCTGTAATTATACTGCCCGAGCGAAAAGAAAAGAAAGTTGACAGTTAGGTGGCGTCAACGGCATCCCAGTTGCAACGGCAATGGCACCTCCACCAGCAACAGCAGCAGCAATACCACCAGCAGCAGCAACAGCAGCAGCAAGTGTTGTTGTTCCCTATGTCGTGCTGTTTAACGAGGCACCTCTGTGTATATGGATGTTCACTGTATGTACAGTTAGATGTTTGTATCTGATATATGCAATTATGCATGACGCGCTCTCATCTCTCCACAGCAAAGATAAAGTCGCCCGGGCAAAAAGCTGAAAAGAATATTGGGTTAAAGATGTGTAACGTGCGAAGTGTTCTTCAAACTTAAAGGTTTCTTTTTGTTAACTCTTCGCTGAGAGCAGTGCAGTGCAGACTGAAAGATACATACCTTATCTGGGTACCAGGTAGAGCCATGTCAAGGTCTGATCATCAAAGACATAACCTAATGAGGCTCTGCTCTCTTTAGTTAGAACTTATAGAAATTATAGTTATGAATAACTAATTACTCAACACTCATATATATAGTATACATTATATACTGGATACTGGAGAGAATCCATAAAACTTTGTGATAGGATTACAGTCAAATTACAGCAATAAATTCTCACTTTTTAGCCAGAGTACGGTGTACGGATTTATGGCGCAGAGTAAATAAATAATTGGTAAATATCTTTGGCTGGGTAATTAATAAAGTTTAGCTCAAGTTGATGGCAAGAGCCATATGCCATAAAAATAATGCCCGACTCGTAAAACGTTCCTCCCTTAGGGAGTGAGGGGCAGCCAATACGCAATCGAAACGCTTTCAATAAATTATCAATGCTGAATGGGCATACTCGATGAGCACTTGTTTATGCCATTTCTATAGTCATTAATCTAGTACCCTGACGAGGCGCTGGCTCCTAAACAGTTCCTAACTCGATTTCCATCTCCATCCCCATACCAACCAGCACCCCCTCAGTCAGCCAATTTGACTATGCAAATAGCCAAAGTTGAATGCTCGATGTTTTGTGAGTTGCTCGGCTCTTCAAGTGCTGCCAATTAACATGGCATGGCAGTGCCAGGCAATCAGCCAGCCAGTCAGCCAGCCCTGCCAACTCGAGCTAAGTGTGTGAGTGTGTGTGTGTGTGTGCGAATCGATATTTACTCAATTAATTTATAACTTCCGCTAGCAGACAGAGACAGATATAGCAGCAGCAGTGACAGAGATAGAGACAGCAACAGCAATAGCGATTGGGACAGCGAAAGCAGCAGCAGCAGCGATTTTTCATTCATAAAAAAAGGCGAGAGAGTCGCTCCACCAACAAAAGCTGATGGAGGGATAGCCATAGCCATTGCCCCATCGCCAGTTTGCTGTCGCTGGCTGTCAGCGCCTCTTAAGCTGGTTTCGAGCCAAGCCAAGCTGCTCGCTCACTTGCTCACTTGCTCTCTCCCTGGTGCGCACAGGAAGCAATCATCGTGCTACAAGTCATATTAACTTACGCTGGGCGCACAAAAAATAAATAAACTACCATATAGAAACAAACAAAAAAAACAAAGAAAAACCAGGCAAAAGCCAGTACCAGAATCACGGCAAAAACAGAAGCACAAAAGCAGCAAAAGCGGACCAGCTGGAGGAGCTAAGAGTTGGGGTCTTGAGATGGCGATGGCGATGGAGATGGATCTGGATGGACGACTGGACAGGGCACAGCACATATGTTGTCGAGCAGCTTTGCGCATGCGAAAGTTGCACTCGAAACTATCAATGAAGGAGGAACCCAGCTGAACCGAACTGAACCAAACCGGACCAGACCTGGGCATCGCATCTCATCGCGTCCCGCGTATTCCCCCTCTCTCATGGGCTACCAGGCGAAATGCGAGCAGGTGCACCACTTACCCACACCAGCAGGCATTTCATAATGATGGATGGGCCAACACAGATACAACATACACATACACACACACAGATACTGCTCATATGAGTATCTGTGTATGTGTGGGCATGAGACGCGCCTAAGCCGGTTTCGAACAGCGTCAGTTGCCAGTTGTTTTGGGATCGTTTTTTGTTTGCTTTTGCTGTTGCTGTTGCTTTTGCTGTTGCCTCAATTAAACTGCCAGGGACGTGGTCGAAAACCCACAAAAGTGTACGGTAACTTTTGGGCCAAAAAAAAAAAAACCAGCAAGCGACAGATACAGATACAAACTGAATTAATAACCAGGCGCGACAATGTGAAAATTGTTTAGTTGGTCGCAGTTTTCAATTTGCAGCGACAAATGCCATGCCAAAGAATTCAGACTTCATTTTTGGCACTAACGAACTTTTCATACACTCCGCCGATGCGATGATTGATGGTCTATCGGAGTGGGGACTGTTCAAAGGGGTCTAGCGGAGTGCGGACTGCTCACAGGGTTCTATCGGACTGCTCACAGGGGTGTGCAGAGGAGTATGACAATAATAGGGAAGTCTTTTGTGAGGGATGAGGGCGTGTGAAGACATAATTGGTAGGGACAGTAGTTTGGTTTCTCTCTCTTTCGGAAATTGATATTTACGTTGAGATACGAGGGCTAGAATAAGAAAATTAAAAAAAATGTGTGTTCGAGGTACTCGTAAAGAGGATCTTCATAATTCGTTATTCTTTTAGATGCCCAGATCATGATTAGATTAATTTGCATCCCCAAAAATATAATCGTGTGCTGAGCCCATTGGCTTATTCATTCCCTCCAGCGCCCCAGAGGAATCGAAAATTCATCCGATTGCTGGCGGCTTTTTTGGATTGAATTTGTATTTTTGGGGTCGTTCTGTTTCGTGCCGTGCCTTGCCGTGTTAATTTTGACAAATGAACATTTTGGTTGCTGGGCATGTAGAGCACTATGCCAGATGGGGTCTTTAATTTGTTGGGATTCTTACTAAGCTCTACTCATCGAGACGCGTCTCTGCTTGTGTCTCTGCTTAATTACGGCTGTTGGATAGAGTGGAATTGGCCTTTTGTCTTGCGTCTTGCGTTTTGTGTCTTGTGTCTTTTGTCTTGGCCTCAAACTAATCAGCTCGAAGCCATTAATCTGGCTTTGGTGTCTGTGCAGCAACCAGTATTATCTAACTCCCGGCGAGGAGTTGCTATCCGTCCGAGCGTTATGGTCCAACGGTTTTCTAAAATGCCCGTCGAATAACTTGAATTTGTGGCTCTTTGGTGACGGGCAACGGGCGACTCTGGTGACGCCTGACTGGCTTTGTAGTGCTCTGTTTGGGCCTAACTGGGGGCCATATAAAACCCCATTATGAGCCAAAAGTGCAAAATAAAACTGGGCTTTTATGTGCGCCCCATTAAAATCCGTGTTAGAGTTAAAAATGGGCAACCCGAACCCATGACAATTGAAGAAGATACTCGGACATTGGTGGCCGGCCCGCATCTGTGTTCACACGCTGCCTTCATAAATCTCGAAATGTTAATGAACGCATCCTTGAAAATATAAATATATACAATGATATTTATACATATAGTATGTATGTATGTTGATATGTATAGGTGCTGGCAACATTGTGGCTGGCAATCAGTCGACCATTAAGTTTTATAAAAACAAATGGGCGAACACAATCCCACAGCTCTCGAAGCCAAAGTTTTTTGGGGGGGCTCTGCATACATAAATAAAATTATTACGAGAAAAACCCCTAAAACAAGAAAACCAAAATGTATCGAAATGTTTCGAAGCCTTCGTGCGGGTACACAAGGCAATAAAATACAATAATTTTGGTAACATTTTGATACAAATATATCCGCTTAAATGTTGTAGAAAATACGATCGTGTGCTGCATATACTCGTACGTATATTAATTGTATTTGCATACTCAGGTCGCTGGCATCAATGAAATGTTTCCTCAAAATGGCAATATGACTGAGCTACGGACAAGCAAATAAGTTATAATAGATTTATAGTTTTATATTATTTTATTTGATTTTTTATACGTTGAGTTTTTTTTGGGTAGATTGTGTCAAATGTTTTGATGATGTTTGCTGCTAATTTTAGGAACTCGATTTTGCATAGTTATGAATTGTTTTTTGGATTTGCGCGCTCAACTAAATTACAATATCATCGCATATTTATGATACGATCAAGTTTGAAAATGTGTTCCATTATACCATAGTCTTTTGGCGTTTTCGTAGATTTTTCTAAACTAATTTCGTCGCACGAAAAAAGTAGTCTCGTCGATAAAGTTCAGAGCGGCAATAAAAACGGCAAAAATATGTTGTTTGACCTTTTGGTGAGACAGACAGGCCCCGGACCAGCACAAGTCGCCGCTGAGCCAATGTACCGCTCTGGGGCCAGACATTATAATTATGCAGCTGCCACATACACAGGGGCCCAGGGGCAGCCGTCGAGTGTGGCGGCATGCAATCGACTGACTCTGTCTTGGCATTTTCAGCTAAGCGACAAGTGCAGCCGTCGTCGTCGATCGCCGTTGTTGGCCAATTCGAAACGGCATTAAACTAAGTCGAGCCAAGCCAAGCCAAGTCAATTCAAGTCGGGCTAAGACCAAGACACTGCAAAAGCCAGGTGCGTGCTTTGGGTTTACAAAACACTGACAGACCCAGAACCCAGACCCAGACCCGCTCCCCCCACTCCCCGCACATACTGACACTCTGCTCCAGCTAAAAATTTAAATTCAGCTTAATATGCGCCGCGAACTGAGGCAAAGCCCACGTCTTTTGAGGTCTTTGTAAGACCATTCATATGGCGGCTACCATTCATAAGCCCGTAGTTTTTTCTCCCTCTTCATACATCTACTACATATATCTCTCTTTTTGTTTTTTTTTACCTTTTCATAGCACGTAGGTTGTGTCGATGCCGATGATGGCAACGGCACAGGGACAGGGGACAGGCACAGGCTATGGCTATGGCGACGGCTCTGTTAGTGTCTGCGCCTGATGTTGGCTTGGCTCTTGAACTGGTTTCGCTTTTGATTATACCCGTACTCGAAGAGTAATAGGGTATATTGTATTTGTGCTAAAAAGTGGATGTGCGTAACACACAGAAGGAGGCGTTTCCGACCCCATAAAAGTATATATATTCTTGATCAGCATCAATAGCCGAGTCGATATAGCCCTGTCTGTCCGTCCGTCTGTCCGTCTGTCCGTCCGTCCGTCCGTCCGTCCGTCCGTCTTGTTTGTCGCCCATTGCTCGAAGGCTATTAGAGCTAGAGCAACCAAACTTTTATCCAGTCTGATGTGATATCTCACTCCTAAAAGTGTTTCAAAATTTCGCCCCGCCCACTTCCGCCCCCCACAAAGGGCGCACATCTGTGGCGGCCACAATTTTAACAATAACAAAAAAAAACTAAAAATGCAGAATCATAGAGACAGCCCATATCTATTAGGGGCCCAAATCTGAATCGGATCGGATCATTAATATAGCCACAATAGACAAAAACATACGCAAAAACTTCGCTCCATCCCTTTCGCACTCACACAAAATCGAGTCGATTTGGTTTTTCGTAAATATGAACGCCTGGATCTCAGAGACTATAAGAGCTAGAGCAACCAAACTTTTTGCCCAGACTCCTGTAATACCGAACCTGAACAAGTGTATTTCAAAATTTCGCCCCGCCCCTTTCCGCCCCCACAAAAGACGAAAATCCACAATTTTGAAGATAGAAAAAAAAAAAATGCAGTATCAAAGGAAATGATCATATCTACCAGATTCCCGAATTTGGTTCAGATCGGATCATTATTGTAGCCACAATGATCAAATGAATTTTCCGCAGCGGGAATACCCCGCTGTTGTGTTTCCCCTCGCCAGATTGCTGCTTAAGTCATTTATTGGGGTTGATTGTTGCTTCAGCTTCTCTCACACACACACTCACGCTCAAACATGCTGCCTCGTGCAGTGTACGTGTGTTGTTGTGAGAACTGATGTAGATGATGTAGATGTAGATGTCGATGACAGATGTAGCAAAAATGTAAAATGTAAAAACTGATAAAACATTTTAAAAATTCCACATACATAAATCACTGAGTACGGGTATAAAAGTAGAGTCGCGTTCGAAGCGACTCCGTACGTTCTTTCTCGTTTCTTTATGAGTCTATTGCCGGACCATTTTTTACTACCTTTTGTCCAGCTGGATTTCTCATTCAAATGAATCTCCCTCCATCTACCTCTCTCTCTCTCTCTCACTCTTTATCTCTCTCTTGTGTAAGTTCTGGCTAAAGACCAGTAGTTATTCCCTCGAGTGCTGTGATCCCCATGTGGAATATTAAACTTTTCCGGGACACAAATAGGCACGAAGAGTCCTAAATTAATTTTCACTGGCAGGGCGCAGAACTTTTTGCCCAAGTTTTACGATCCTACTAAATAATAATATTTTGTTGCATATTTTTTGAGGAACCGCGCCTAACTCTCCATTTTCCATTTCCATCCATTTCTTTCCATCTCTTCACGGACTAATTTATTTTCATAGACTGGCGACACAAACGGAGCTCAGTTCCGTCCGGAACTCTCTTTCCCTCTCTCACTCTCTCTCTCTCTACAAGTTTTATGATTTTCAATTTATGACTAATAAAATTTGTCAATGTTTTTTTTTTACATTTCTGTTGTGTATATTTTTGTGGGCTGGCTTATGGTGGGTGGGTGTTCGAAATCTCTTAACCCACGCAAACAGCAGTTGACAAAACTGGTTGTTGGAGCAGGGGTGGGGGGGGGGCCGGACAACCGGACCGTCGAGCGGTTTCGTTGAGTGGCTTACAGTCGTAAAATCATCAAAATCTATTACTACAGTTCTCTCTCTCTCTCTGTCTGCGTTTTAACGATTCCCAGAGTACGGAAAAAAATTGATTTTTATCCCCTGCCGTCACTCGTTCGAATATTATTTAATTTCGGATGGGGCTTTTATAGTTTTCCCATTATTATTTTACCTTTAGCCAGCTTTAAAAACATTGAAATCCTTTTTGGACCAAAGCTTTATTCGAGTGCGTTTAGGAGTGGATTTAAATACAACATTCCCGCTGACATTTCTGACAAATTTCAGCCTCGACTTAATTTAACTAATTGCCACAGCCCGCATGACCAGGCCGCAAAATACTTTCAGTTTTAGCAGCCAAAAACCCCACCAAAAAAAAAAAAAAAACATCACAAATTTTTGCTCTTTTTTGTGGGGTGGCGGTGGGGGATGGGGGTCTGCGGCTTGGACAGCGATTTTTGTATAAATATTTCTATGGCAAAGTCGAAAAATAGTTGACACAACCGAAAGGGGCAGACATTTTTGGGTATTAATTAATTAAAGATGAAAGTCCCGAAACTGTTGGCCGGGGCAAAGTGGAGCGAGTCTTCACTTAAAAACTGAGGTCACATCTCCCTCCATGTCCAGTGGGAGGGGGTTCACAACGTTCACATCTAAAATGCTCATGAAGCAGAAAATAATTAATGTTAATGCCTCCAAATGGAATCGGTATGGGTCTGGCTTGCGTCTGGGTCCCATCTCTGTGCTCTGGGCTCTCTCTCTCTCTTGGACGATCTAATTTGTGCGGACCGCAAAGTTCATAGCAAATTAGTTGATTAGTTTAACGTCGAAGAGGCTTTACGGCATGGAATTGGGAGCGGGGGAGAGTCACAGTCACAGTCACAGTCCCTGCCCGTTCCCGTGTCCCTGCCTGCCGCTTTGGCTCTTAGCATTTCATATTGGCCTGGCCACATTTGTTCAGCTGCAAATTTTATAATTCAATCAGTGCTCTCACAAATACACACTGTTGAAGACAAGGAATTGTTAATGCGGCAATTTGCGGGAAGAAAGTGAGTGAGCCACGGGGGAAGCAGGAGTTTTTGGGGAAACATTGGAGGCCATTGAATGCGGAGGTTGTTGGTCGTTATTCCCCCGCCCGCTATCTGACGATCTGCGTGATTCAAATGCGTTTTATTGTGAATTTATTAAGCGTGCCCAAGGCGAACATTAAGCGACAGTCTGGAGGGGGCCAGAGATTATTAAGGCGGGTTTCGGGTCAGCAATAAAGTCAGCCAGGACTACAGAGCCGCAGAACCACAGAACCACAAAACCATTGCACACACACACATTATGTACATGTGTGTGTATGTGTGTGGCAAAGCAAAGAGATTTCAACGATTAGATAAGATATTCTCTTAATAGATCTCCAATTCCAAGGGTCTTAAAGCTAAGATGAATCGCTCTGAAATCTGAGACTGTGAGGGCGCTGCATGATGGCCAAATCCACTCCCAAAATGCTTGCCACAATTTGTCAACTCAGTTCGATTGGATTACCACTCAAAGGCCGCACTGTCTTACTTCAGCCAAAGACAAAAAGTCTTAGACAAGTAGAAAGCCCAACCAACTGCCACAGATTTGAGTCGCTCCGAGCTGCTTGAGAGAGTGAAGCCAGCAGAGCGTATGATAAGCCACATCACATGTGTGGATTGGCCCACTCAAGCCAACCCCTCCCCCCACACCGCCTCCCGCTGTTGAAAATAATTGTTATGGCCATGCCAAAATCCTTTCCCTTGCCATTTAAAACAATTTGGAAACACTTTGCCGGGCGCTTAACATGGCTGACAACAAATTTGACACACCAGAGTCGTTTTAATCAATTTAATAAAAGACATTTGTTCAGTTAGCACACACACACACACACACACACACACACATACAGAAAATGGTTAAGAGGCGCAGCAGAGTAAACAACGAAAAAAACACAAAAAAACAAAAAAATTTAATTAAATTTATAACGCAAAGCCGCAAAACCCAGAGAGGAGATTTATGTGCCCGTTAATTTTGTCAAAGCGAGTGTTGTGTGTTATTGCTTTTGTTGTTGTTGTACAGGCTAAGTGTCCTGCTGGCTCAAAGGAGTGTGTCAGAAGGCGGCAACACCACCACCACCAACACACAATCCAGCAAACTCCAGTAACAACAACAACAACAACAATAAGAGAGACTCACCAAAAACAAAAAAAACAAAACCTCACCGGATTTCCTGTGATATGCCACAATATTTTCCATTAGCGCGCTGAAGTTGCCCCAAAGATTCAGACACACACAGAGATACACGCAGAAAGAGGCAAAAGAGGCAGGCTGGGCATTGGCAGAGGCAGAGGCAAAAGCGAAATAAAACTGGAAACTGGTCTCGATAAGGAGAGAGAGAAGGAAAAAAAAAAATCGTAGAAGGAACAAAGCGGGAAAAGAGGAAAAACAAAAGGCGTAGAGGAGCTAAATGTGCGTTGGTCCAGGGGCCCAGGCCACTTCACTCTGGATTGTCTCTGCCGCTCTCTCTCCCACTCTCTCTCTCCCGCTCTCTCTGTGGCCCTGGCTGTGCCTGGGTCTCCCAGAGACTCCCCAGCACTGGGCTTTGTATGAGTTAATGACTTGTAGATAGTTTAACTTACAAAGCAGCTAGCTCTGCCCCATACACCAAGGAATTGCCAGTGGGCTGCCAGTGGGAGCGAGACAGGGAGAGGATAGTGGACCTTCGAGTACGTTGCGTTGACCATTAGTGCGACATCCGGCGATGCGATGCGTTGCGCTTGGCTGGCCATTGCCACACGTAGGACTCGTTAGAAATGTGGCAGAATCATGGAAATAAAAGCGATTAAAAATGATGGCGTGCCCTCGTGCAGTGTCCTCGTGCGTGAATCACTTTGTAATGCGACCTAGTGCGGCCAGGACCCAGTTCAGAAACTATTAGCCAGCTTTTGAGGCCAGCACACTCACTTAACTTGTGGCCAGGAAGAAACATTGGCATAGGCTCAAGTCGAGCACAGGATATGGACTGTACCCTGATAGTCACAGGCACAGCAGAGGCAGTGGCAGCGGCACTGGGATCGACATCATCATCGGCAATGGACGTGGGTTTTTGCGGTTAAGAAGTTAGTTTAGCCTGTGTACAATTTGTGGGCCCAGTTGACAATTACTGGGTACCCCCGTCTTGACCACTGGCCAGAACGGGGCTGTTGCCCGAAGGAACCCATGAATGAAATGGTAAACCGGTTCGACCCTCCAGCCCTCTGCTCATCTTTCATTTACTCTGCACTCTCCGCTCTCCACTCCACTCCACTTGACAGAGTGCATTTTATACTCTGTCTTTCTTTCTTTTGCTTTTTGCTTTTCCTTTTTTTAGTTCCTTTTCTGTTGCTGCTTCTGTTGGTGCTTCTGGTGTGCTTCTTTGCTTCCTACTGTCACACTTCAAGGATTTCTTTGTTGCGTCCATCCTGGCTTGCATATGTGTGACAATTACCCACTGCTTATTGTCTTTTGTTTGCGCAGTCGGGGGGTTGGTTTCCTGCCAACATTTTGTTGCCCTCTTGGCCATCTCACCCGACTCTCTCCGTCTGTCTGTCACCCGTCCCATCTGTCCGCCAGGGCTCTGCTCTGCCCTGCCCTGTCTTCCTCCCCGTAATGACACTAAATGAGTTGTACTCGTATGCACATTGCTGGTGGGTCTGTTGTTGGCCCCGTCTGGTCGGGTGCGGGGCTGGGTCTCAGTTTTCCTCTCTCTGTTTTTGTCGTCATTGTCAGTGCAAAAACCTGTCAAGTTGTGCTGCTTTTTGTTGGTTTTCGTCGTCGTCGTCGTCGGTTAATTGCCGCAGGAAGTGTTCTGCCTGTTCTGCCGAGTTGGTCAACTGTCGCTTGGCTTAATTGCTTGAACTTTGGCCAGCAGAGAATGCAGAATGCAAATGGAGGTGGGGCGGGCGCCCTCAAAAGTAAATGACAACCGACCAAGCCAAGCCAACACGACTCTGGTGGGTGGCCACCACAACTCCACATTTCCACATTTCCGCTCTGACCCAATCCATATCCGTTGCCAGCACCCAACATTTATTCCGTGGAGGGAATGGGAAGGGAAGGGGTCGTTTCAAGACCATCTTAGAGCTGAATCTCCATCTCTGCTCCATGTCCGTTGTCTTCTACGACAAATAATCAATTAATCCACTGATGAAGTCCACGACAGAAATGTTTACTTTGTTTATTTGTCGAGCCATTTGCAGAGTGGCTCCCTCCCTTCCTCCATCCGACTCACGCAGCGCCCACAGTGGCACGAGAGTGGAGAGAACGAAGATAGGAAACGGGGGGCATTAATCGATTCACCTTAACCTGTTTAATTGAGTAATGTTTTTGGCTGCAAATGAATTAAACTTGTTTCGATCGGGAATTAAACATGTTATTGGAGATTAGTGCTTGATAAATGGCAAATTCATTAGAGAATCTTTGCCGAAGAGTTATTTATTAATAGTAGACAGCCTCGACAGCTGTGTTTAGCCAACTAATTTATTAGCACATAATCGTACGTATCCGCAAGAACGTGTCTAAGAAAATGACTTATGAGGGACTAATTTCGTAGCAGGTCCAATCTTATGGAGAAACTTTCTCCCACTGCATGTGGGTGGATGGATTCCATTCCAGTTACCCATAGCCTCGTACCAGTGTGCGTGCGAGAGTGTGTGTGTGTGTTGTCAATGCTTTTATATTACCTATGTAGATTGCTCTAATGCTGATTAGGTCGGCAAGACCCAGACACACACACACGCACACTAAGGACTGAATGAGTAGGCTGTTCAATTTGGTATCGAACGTGGCCGGGCTCGTTTCTTTAAGACATTTTAATGCTAATGAGCCGCAAGCTGTAGACCTACTTTGCTACGAGCCATACATATGTAGGTAGGTGTGGGCCGATACAGCGTCAAACAGACTGCGAGACCGGAGAGAACAAAAAAAACGAAGAAAAAAAAACAGACAGACAGAACGGACAGACCGAAGACCGACATATCCATGTCTCAATGACAGCCTGAGAGTAGTACCTTGACACATCGGGGCAGTAAGGAAACAGAGAAGAGAGGAGAGGAGAGGAAGGAAAAAAGTTGTGTTCCAAATTAGTGCGATGTGACTGAGCCTCGTCGCTGGGGCTTACGCTCAAGTAATGTGTATTTTATGTGTGGGCCGTAAAACTGGGTGACTGTGCAACGTTGCCTGTAACTCTGGCTCTGGGCCGCTCTCTGACTCTGGGTCTGGGCTCTGACTCTACCTCTGCCTCTGACTCTATGGCTCTGCCTCTGACAGGTCGATGTCGATTCCGATGCCAATTGAACTGTTCCCATTGCCGGTGCACTTGGCAAACTACGTGCGCAAATGTCGAACGTGCCGATTAACCATGCGAATACCCTCCGCTCTGTTTTCCCTCTCCACAGCTGCCATTGGCTGCAGCAGTGCCAGCAGCAGCAGCCTGGCAACGGCTACGACCTCGACTACAGCCGCATCGGTACCTGGTCCTGCTCCTGCTCCTGCTACCGCGCCCGCTCCTGCTGTGCAGAAGTTCCGCATAACGCCGCACGATCTGCAAATACTCGAGGGCACGGACACCCTACTGCGCTGCGAGGTGTCCGCCCGGGCCGGTAAGGTGCAGTGGACCAAGGATGGCTTTGCGCTGGGCTTCTCGGCGGTCATACCCGGATTTCCGCGCTACTCGGTGCTCGTGGATGCCCAGCACGGCATCTATAATTTGCAAGTGAAGAACGCCAGCCTGGAGGACGATGCGGAGTATCAGTGCCAGGTGGGACCAGCGGCCGGAAATCCAGCCATACGAGCCAATGCCAAGCTAAGCATCGTCGCCGCTCCCAGCAGCATTGTCATCGAGGGCTTTGCCCGGAACGCCAAGGTGGAGGTGGTGGAGCGACAGAATCTCACGCTGCACTGCATCGCCGAGAATGCCAATCCGGCGGCGGAGATTATCTGGTACCAGGGCGAAGTACCAGTACCCATGGGTAAGTCTGCACACTGGGATGCAAAGCGTCCAAAATGGAATCCTAAAACAATTTCGTCCCCCCCTACCATCCGACAGTGCCCATTGTGTCTGTGAATCAGACGGCTCCCAAGCGATTTACGACCAGTTCGACGCTGCACCTGCAGCCACGCTCCGATGACGACTACAAGGAGTACTCCTGCGAGGCGCGTCACAAGGCTCTGCCCCCCGACGTACCAATGCGAGCCCAGGTCCAGCTCTCTGTGCTGTGTAAGTCCCATTGTTTGTACCCTCCCACTCAGCCCGAGCTATGATTGTTAATCACACCATCCCCCCACCCCACCCCCACCCCACCCCACCCCCACTTGGATCCTGCAGATCCGCCCGGTCCACCATTCTTTGAGGGCTACAGTCAGGGCGAGAGCCTTCATCGTGGACAGGAATTGCAAATCGCCTGCCGCAGCCGCGGCGGTAATCCTCCCGCACAGCTGGTGTGGTATCGCAATGGCGTGGCCATCAACTCGCCGCAGCGCACCTCGGGACGACTGTCGGAGAACGTGTACAAATTCACAGCCTCCGCCGAGGACAATGGCGCCAATTTGGTGTGTGAGGCAAAAAATCTGCTGGCCACTGCTCCCCTGCGCGCCGAACTCAATCTGACTGTCTTGTGTAAGTTATTGAGGCGTTTCCCGCAGCTTTTCCATACCCATACCAAACTTTATATGAAATGCAACCCCACCCCACCCGCAGACGCACCCAAAGATGTTTACCTGAGCGGCGCCAATCGAGCCAAGGTCGGCGACTCTGTGCAGCTTGGCTGCGTGACGGCTCCCTCGAACCCGCCGGCCCGTATTAGCTGGTCCATGAACGGCCGCCCCCTGGCCAATGGCACCTACAAGACGACCAGCAGCACCGACGGCGGCTGGGTGAGCAGCTCCAACATCAGCCTGAGCATCGACTCCCAGAGTCGCACCTTCATCGCCGTCTGCCATGCCCTGAACACAGAGCTCACCCAGAATGTGATTGGCTCCCACACCGTGAACGTTCTATGTAAGTCCAGGCCAAGACCTGCCAGCCAAAGAAGGTAACTGAAAGCGTTCCTTTTTACATTCCTAGATCCTCCATCGCCACCCTTGCTGACGGGCTACAACGATGGCGACATACTCATCTCGGGATCCATACTGAAGCTGCAGTGCAGCTCCGCCGGCGGCAATCCCGCGCCCACTCTGCAGTGGTACAAGAACGACAAGAGGGTGAACGCACCCTCCAAGCTGGTGGACAGCAAGATCAGCTCCGAGCTGTCGCTCCTGGTGAACGCCTCCGACAACAATGCCATCTACAAGTGCGAGGTGCAGAACGCAGCCATTGACATACCGCTCTTTGCCACCAAGACATTGGGTGTGCACTGTAAGTGACCCTGCAAGTTCCCTCTGCAATGAGCATGACTCACCCATCCATCCCTCCTTTAGTTCCACCCGAGACTGTCAAGATCAGTGTGGCGCCCAAGAACCTGGTGCCCGGGATTCGTGCGAAACTCATCTGCGACTCGAGCTCTAGCAATCCGCCAGCCAAGATCAGCTGGTGGAAGGATGGCATACCCGTCGAGGGTCTCAATCTGGCCAACAAGCCCGGCCTCTGGGGCGGTTCGGTATCGACCCTGGAGATGTATGTGAACATCACCCAGGATCTGGATGGCATAATCTACACGTGTCAGAGCCACAACGAGGTGCTGCAGCGCAGCGTGCACGAGACCATCAGCTTGGATATTCTCTGTAAGTAGTGGGGACACAATGACTGGGCATTGCAGCTAACCTAGCGCCACTCTCTGTCCTTAGATCCGCCCAAGTTCGAGGTCCTCGCAGACCACCAATTTCGTGGGTGTCGAGGGTGCCCCCTTTCATGTGGAGCTGGTGGCCAGCGGTAACCCCATGTCGATCAGTTATACCTGGACCAAGGATGGTCTGCCCATTACCACCAATACGCTGAGCGGGCAGCGATTGATCTCCGATGGGCCGCGTCTCAATATCAGTCGTCTGAGTCGTAATGATGCGGGTGTCTATATCTGCGAGGCGCTTAATAGTCAAGGGACCTCTCTGCTGGAGATCCAAGTGGCCGTTGAATGTGAGTAAACAGAATAAGTCCCCTCTCCCGCCAACAGACGATGCTGAGTCTTTCTTTCTGTTTGTCTTAGATGCCCCCACCATTAGCTCGGTCAGTGAGGGTCAGAGCTTCATGGCCGGCCAGCCGGCTGTTTTGGCCTGCCACATCCAAGCGCGCCCCTGGATGCTTCGCATGTGCGCTGGACAAGGGATGGCTATGACCTCAGCTCTCGCACCACCTCTAGTTTCGAGAACGGCACAGCTCTGCTGCAGATTGCCAGTGTGGAGCGCAGCGACATCGGCAATTTCACGTGCATCGTGGACAACCAACGGGGCCCTCCGGCCGCACAGAATGTGCTCCTGGTAGTACAAAGTAAGTACAGCATAGGAATGAACAATGATCAGGTCTAAGTTTTGGCTCTTCTTTACTTCAAAAGCTGCCCCGGAGATCGATCATACGCCCGCCTTTACCCGCTATGCCGCACGCCTGGGAGTGAGGGCGCAGCTCATATGCCGAGCCCTGGCATCGCCACAGCCCAGTTTTATTTGGCGGCGACACGGCAAGGACCTGAAGATGCAACGCCGCAACAAGTTCAAGGCCGTCGACCGTCAAGTGGATGCCCTGAACTACGAGTCTGCGCTGCTGATTGAGAACACCTCGGCGGATGACTACGGCCAGTACGAGTGCGTGGTGCGCAACGCCCTGGGACAGGCAAGCACCACACTGGAGTTCAGCAAGCCCAGCAAGCCGGACACTCCGCTGCAGTTGCGGGTGGGCAATGTCACCGACACGGGAGTGGAGCTGATGTGGAGTCCGGGCTTCGACGGCGGCATGCAGACCTACTACCGACTGCGCCTGAAGCAGCATGGCGAGGACAAGTACAAGTACGTGGACGCCAAGCCGGGCAGCCTGAACATCACGCTCGATGGCCTGAAGCCTGGGGCCACCTACTACTTCTCGGTGATGGCGGCCAACGAGGCGGGGCCCAGCAAATTCATGCCCGACATCAAGCTCTCCCTCAGCAAGGGCTCCCAGCCGCATTCGGCAGAGTACACGGAAAAGGACGAGCTGCCCAATGTCATGATCATCGGCATCACGTCGGCGGCGATGGTTCTGCTGGTTCTCAATGCCGCCCTTGTCGCCTGGTTCGTGATACGTCGCCAGAACAAGTCCCAGGGCGAGGCGGAGCCCAGCAACGATGATGTCTACTCCAAGGACGACAATCAGTCGGTCTATAAGGTAAGAGCTCTCACTCTCATACATACATGATGCGTCCCTTCACTGACCAGTCGCCCAATCCTAACCATCAGCTGCCCATCACTGCTTTGCAGGCGGATGTACAAAGAAGGCCGCCGCCTCAACCTATCTGGTGGAGAACGTGGACATCATCCAGTCGACGTCGTATCCCCCCAAGTACCAGGAGAGCTCCATGTGCACGCCCCACTATCCCATGTGCAATCCGGACTTTACGCGCACACTGCCAAACCCGAAGCGCCACAGCCAACGGAACAGTGCCACTGGCATGATTGACGGCATGCCCATGCGTTCCAAGGACGATCATATGCTGATGTCGAATGGCCTGTACATACCATCGCCATCGCCGGCCTCCTCGCTGGTAATCAAGGGTAGCTACATATCGTCACCATCGCCAGCGCCACCAGCCGATGGCTCCTACTTCAATATGAGTGACAAATACATGTCCTATCCGCCAGTGGTAAGTTCTTAGAGTTATAGAGAGATTGAAACATAATCTACATAGTGCCAATTAAAAGTATCCCCCCTATCAGTTCATTATGATAATGATCTGCATACATTTTGGGGGAAAACTTCAACGGCTATCTATTTAGTAAATAACCTGTATTTATCGCATTCATCTCATTCCACTTCGTATTTTCTCACTCCTCTCGTCCACAGACCTACTAGGCAAATGCCGTGCAGAGCGTCAGAGACTCCAGCAACACTCCCAGGCAGCCAAATCCCAGCTAGACTGATTGACATACATCAAACATAATTACCACACAGCATCGTACACAGATCTGGACTTCTCATATGATAGAAAAGCATTTCGTGTTCATTTTGGTTTCGTTTGGTTGTTGTTGGCTGTTTGCCTGTTGCATTTTGTATTGGATTTTTATTATTATTTTTTATTTGTATCATTTTTTATTTATAATTATTACTATACGTACACATATATGTGTGTATGTATGAGACGTTGATTATTATGGAGCGCAAATGGATGAAACATGTTGAGTGTTTTTTTTGGAAAAAGACATTTGCATGCGGCGCTCGAAGGCTGTGATAAGTACCTGTGCCCAGAGCCCTGGAGACGTTGGCAGTGGCGGTGTGGCAAAGATACTCAAAGAACACGCAAGCCACACACGTCCGCCACATAACCTAACCGACACGAAGTCCGGGTGCCCCAAAACATCAATCTTGGGGGACCTGGCTATTGGTTTGGCCATGGTGCAGGTGCGCCAAACCCCGCTCTACACAAAATGCTTGCCCTCCAATTCCCCCCCTTTTAACCGGAATACCCCAACCAAAAAAAAGAATACAACAGCAGCATTGGTAGATACAAAAACAAAAAGAAAAAATACAACAAACACACAAAAAACAAAAACAGAACACTCTCAAATAAATATTGATTTGTAGTAAGTTTTGCTCGATATTAAGTAGTAGGAATTACGCATTTTAGCATCTAGCATAAATATTAACGAGTCTGCTGAGTCGTGACTCATTCTCATTAGCAGTTGTTCAAGTTTAAGCTATAGGACATACCGATATCTATATACATATATACATAAATACTTATATACATACATAAACACACAAACAATACATATACAAAAGGCCCGATAAGCGTAAACGATTTTCAACGAAGTCCGATTCGAAATCAACCAAAAGCAGAATTAAAAACGAATCTTCAATTAAGTAATCACTATTTATAAGAGTGATTTTTGATAGACCTAAGACTCGATATATACTATATATATATAAAATGTATTTAAAATATATGTATTTACACAATCGAATCCCACGACTTTCCATTTATCATGCATGACAATAAATTATATACATGATAACGAAGGATGTAACGAGCACGCGTGAGCGCCAAAAATTATGCTAAAGAATTCTACGAATAAATAAACCGATAAACATGTTAATTACAATCTAGACTTCAATGAGCATTTGCATTTAAATCGAAGAAAAAACAAAACAAAAAAATACACACAAATACATATGTATCTGTATAAATCAAATTTCATTCAATACGATAAAAAATAAATATACAAATTACATACATTACATACATATGTACTATTTAAATGTAATTAATATATTTAAAATATTTAAAACGTAAAAAACAACCACGAAAATACACCAAAAAAAAAGGACAAAAAAATAATACAAATAATTTTTGTAAATTCAAGCAAGAAAACAAAAATATTTAAATAAATCCTACAAATTTTTGAAAACTAAATAGAGGGAAATATTTTGTTCTTTTCTTAATTAGCTTTCTATCTAGCGACTGCCTCTGCATCATTAGAATCTCTTTAAAGTCTACCCGTTAGGGGGATGGGGAGGGTATTTGTCGATTTCCATCAATCAGCGCTTTGTGTCCGCTGGCCAGAGGGCTTTCGCCGAGTGGGCGTGCCAGGTTGCACCTTAAATGCCGCCTAATTGTTTCGATCTTTCGGGCCCAGGCCAGACGCAGTGGCGGCGGCATTTTGTTGGAAAGTCCTATTAATTAATAGCGTCGCCGCTTGCCTTAATTAATGGAACATTTAATTATACATATTTCCTAATTTATGATAGACGCCATTAGCGGATAGCGGAATGAGTCTAAGTCAGAGTCAGAGTCAGTGTGTGGGGGTCAGTCAGACAGCTTTCACAGCCTCAAGTTGTGAGTCGAGCCCAGCAGGTGGTCCGCCCTGGGTCGGTCGGTCGGTCGATCCCTGGGTCGTTGTGTGTGTGCAAATATTTTGTCAGAGACCGGAAGTCTGAAATCAATTTCCATCAAACTTTGATGGGAAAACTCACTCTCATTGAAGCGCACAAAACTCATGTTATGAATTATTTGATTATTTTCCATTTGCTTTTATGCATTTTATGCCGGTTGTGCTGGGCTTTCCAATTTAATTATTAATCAATTTCATAGAAATTCGCTTAGCCCATTCAATTTTGGGTTTTTGTAACTAAATAATTTGTTTATACATACATACATATACATATCTAGTAGCTGCTGCCGCTGCACATCGATTTACATTTTAAACAAAATATATATTTTCGGCTTTCGTTTCATTTTTGGATTCTATTATCATTATTCCGTTTGGCCCGTTTATTATTTTAGTTCAATTGAGTATTTGTATTTGTTTATTTTGCTGAGTGAACGCACGTAAGTCCATTTAATTAAAATAGCTCTTTATCGACATAGTCCAGTGCTGGCTTGCAGCATTATTGTCGTTCATATTCAATAATCAAATCAAATCTAATTTAAATGTAATTTTAATTACTGTTACTGCTGCCAATAGCCCAGACCTGTCCTGCCCTGTTCTGCCAGCCCTGTCAGCTATAGTGCCAATTGCCTTTTGTACAATTATTTGTGATCTTGACCCAATGGATGCCTGTTTCTGTATCTGTATAGAGCCACTCATGGGGCAGGACTGGAAAAAACAAACAATTGAAATTAATTTCCAGCACTGTATACTCTCTCTCTCTCTCACTCACTCTCTGAGAGTGCAGAAACGAGTCGTCGGATGCATAATTAAATAAACAGAATTCATTAAATTTTAATTAAAACATTTGAACGGCCAATGGACTCTTATTTTGCTGCTACCAACTTAGCTGAACGAACAACAGCGACGACACTCAAAAGGATGGGATTGGGATGGGATGGCTGTTCAAACAGAAAACGACCATCTAATGCTCTAACAGACGCTCTTTCCCAGAAGAGTGCCCTCCTCCCAGGCCATCCCACTGCGAGGTTCATTATGGCCACATCTTAGGGAGGGTATCGCTGCCAGGCCAAAGCCTCTGCTGGAAAAGTCAACAGAACCATCACGAAACGGAAAACTTCATTAAAAGTGGGCAGCAGTTGGCAGCCACGGCTGCTGGGCAGAACAGGGCAGGACAGGGCAGGGGTATATGGGATGGCCGCCAATGTGACGACGCCTGGCGCAGCTCCACTTCCTGTGACTGCCACCAATCTCAGTCCAGTCCAGTGCGAGTACGAGGCGACTCCCAGAGCAGAGCACAATCGAACGCATAATCATATTTAATAAGCGAGTTGCCAGTCTGCTTGCCTCTCATCTGCAGCTCCTGCAGCGGATGATGCTGCTGTTGCAACAAGTGCGCCAGAATCGAGCACAGATGTTCAGCAAACCGGTTTAGCAACTGCGTTTTGCCTCAACGCAATTTGTTAACCCGACTGACAAACTGTTGCAAGTTGATGCTGCAGCTCGCTGGGTTGCTTCTCCTCCTACTGCTCCTTCTGCTGCTGCTGGAGAGGTGCGATTGCAATTAAGTGGCAAGCTATGGCCAGTGACTGTGTCTGTATGTACCAGTTTCAGGCCCCCAGTTTCGTACCATGAGTACGATTCTGATTCTGTTTCCCCCGCCCCGATTCCTAGTCCGAGTCCAAGTTCAAGTCCAAGTCCTGGCCGGCAGCGAGCACTTCATTCATAAAATTACGCGCATGTTGCGTGATGTTAACGCTAGATAAGAAGAGCAGGCCGGGCTAGGCCTGTTTCCGAGCCCGGTTAGGGCCCAGTCGCCGTCGCCAGGCAACCTGTTGACGTCCCGGCAGGTTTTGCGGAAAATACACTTATATTTAGACTAGTGGAGGAGAGTCGACTGCTCGAGTGGCAGGAAAACCCAAGGCGGCAGCAGCAGAAAAAACTCGCTTTTCTTGGTAATTAATGAAAGCTGACTTGACTCCGTCTCTAGCTTTAGTTCCAGCTTCATGTCCATCTCCAGCTTCAGCTGTAGTTCCATCTCCATCTCCATCTCCTGCACCATCTGCAGTTGGCTACTGTTGCCGCCAGTTATTAAAATGTTGCGATAAGTTCGGCTTGGTAGCACATTTGTATGCAAAGTGCCAACAGTTTTTTTTTTCTCCTCTTCGCTTTTTGATGATGATGCGGCCAGAACAGAGCAGACCAGAACAGAACAGGCCGGTCGAGTAAAGGGGCATGGGGCATTGGGAAGCAGCAGGAAGTTGTCGCTGGAAAGTGATATTGAAAACTGCACTCAGAATGGATTACTTCCTCTCCGAAGTCCCTTTGGTGTGAATGGGAGCCGGAGATGAAGCTGCTGGAGGAAAACTTACTTCGATGTGGACTTGCAGATATGCAGGCGACAAAGTTGAAGGTTTTTTTTTTACACAAGAAGAAAGAGAAAGAAATGGTCTGAAATGGGGGCGGTCCATCTTTATGATCTGCCTGGAAAGAGCCATAAAAGGAAAAGCAACCAACTCCTTCAGTAGTTAGTTCGGGCTCAAAAAGCTCAACGAAACAAATTGAATTTGCCTCCATTTTGATGCACTCAAGAAGCTTTCTCACACCTCCCTCCCTGCCACCCTCCCCTGCCTCCTACTATGCCACATGCGAGTCGACACTCGAGTCTCGACGCCCTCGCCTTTGGCCTGGCCTGCCCGCATGTTCCGGCAATCAACTGCCAAGCCATTTAGAATCATTAAATTACTAGGTCAAAACATCAGTACAGGCCATAAAAAATGTCACAGCTCACCCAAAGAGAAAAGGGGAAGCGCCACAGCCAGACGAATAGTAGTTGGAGAAGTTGGAGAAGAGACGAGCAAGATGTATGTCTCCCTGCGCCAGTGGAAAGGCATTTGAAAAATGTAGAAGCCGAAAGCACTTGGTAAAACCCAAATGAAAAGTCGACTCTCTGCCTCATTATAGTTCACACACCGTCACCCCTGCACCACGCCCCTCCACCACCGCTCAACCTAACTGCGGAAAAGCTTGACAATGATTCTACGTCCCTTCAGATATTTGTCAGCCTCTGTGTGACATAATCTGCCAGGGAATCGTAGGCACCACAATTATCTCTGTCAACCAAAAATGTTCTCAAACAACGTTCCTGGGGGAGGGGGTGGTGGTGTCAGTCAAGTCTCAAGTGTCCGACGGTCAGCCAATTAGAACGTTTAAATATTTAAAAAAGAAAAGAAAATTCAACAGAAAAGAAAAACACAACTTGATGTGTAATTTTCAAAATGCACCACAAGAAACCTAATGACAAATTTAATGCTCCACTCGAATCGGGGAATAAGATCTGGAATGAATGGGAATGAGGGAAGTGTTCGAAGCAGGGGGAGGAGGGGGAGCGCCAGCCACAGTCCGACACATGTCGAAGGCAAAAAACAGACAAACAAAGTGGCGCAGGGGCAGAGATCCCCCCAGTTGAAAGCAGGACAGAGTCAAGAGGTTTAGAGTTATTAAAAAATTAAAGCAGAAAAACTGTGGCTGCTTCTCGTCGTTCGGGGAGGGTCCCCCACTCCCAGTCACAGTCTCAGTCACAGTCCCACCACCCCGAAACACATTATTCACTCATTAAAATCATCAGCTTAATAGCCTCGGAAAAAAAAAGCGAAATTATATATTTTGTACATACATATTCGTATTTTTTTAAGCTGCCGCTAAGAATTATTAACAAAAATTCTAGACAACTCCTTTCCGTACTTTTCTTCATAAATAATACAATGTGGAGTGTGCAAAGAGTGCTAAAAAAAACAGAAAAAAAAAACAGAAAAGAGACGAAAAGGGGGCAACAACAGAATAAGAAAACGAAACAGGCGTCCCAGCCAGCGTATAAGGAAAAGGGGTGCACCGCGACGTCCCAATGGAGGAGGAGAGACCAAGGCGAAGCTGCACTTGGGATGGGCCTGCATGACATACAGATCCTGTACACCGAATACGAACATCAAATTCAAATCACTTTAAAGCTCATTCATAGGTAGAATTAAATGTGAACACAAAGGAAATCGATTTAACATTTTTGAAATGCAAACAAGTGCACATGAATGCATTTAATGCGAATACTGCTTTAATTACGTAATGCAAATATGAAAATTGTTCGGACTTTTTGCGGGTATTAAATGCAGCAACATTTCCATTAGTTTTAGATGGAATGCAAAGGCGCTTACGGCAAACAAGGGAGCCACAAAAATAAACTTCAAAGTGCAGACCATCAAAATTTACTTTAGTTGGTCCATGCCCAGCAGGGCCCAATGATTTGTTATGCTTGGCCCATCTATAAGACCAGCCCAAAATGGTCATTGTAGGGCAAGCATAAAAAAAGATGAAGCGATTTGCAGGCACTGTTGTAATTGCGACGCTTATCCGTGGAAAAAGGCAGCAGGAGCAGAAACGGCAAGAGGCGGCGGCTACATAAGGCAAGTGTGTGTACTCGTACACAAACTTTTGCCTATGTATGTGCAGCACACACACACCCAAACAAACACACACATTCATATAAAAGAGAGCGTGAAGTGCTGCAGATACAGATACGAAAAATGTTTGCCTTACCGCAGTGGCAAGCAAACAGATGGGGTGAGGGGTGGTTGGGTGGCAACGAGACGGGTATCTGGGGGGATCTGGGTATCAACGAACGAATGAGTGAGTGAGCGAGTGTCTTGGGAATCGTCACAGGCCTGAGAATAATTAATTCCCACGAATTAATGTGCACGGCAGCAGCAACAGCAGCAGCAACAACTTTTTCCTTGGCAAGGTGTCGGTGTCTGAAGGAAGCGGCAACGACAACGACGACGACGACGACGTCGACGATGAGCCAAGTCTCTGTGTGCCTCAATCTCTCTGTATCTCAATCTTCTTTCTACAAGTTGAAGCTTAAGTTACTTTGGTGTGCCTGCCACGACGAAATTAATATCTGTTGCTGCAGCCTCTTTGCCGCTTTGGCATCGCTTTACCTGCCGCCACTTGCTACAAATTACACGGAGCTTGAGAAACTGCCAGGTCCTCATCATCCTGCCCAAAAAAGCAACACACTCTCTCCCCCCGCACAGCCCCGTTCGGCATCCGGCCAATGTATTTAGCCACCTTAATGAATTCTACACATGATGTGCAGCTGTAGGTAGGTTAGGTTAGGGAGAAGGGATTGGGGAGGGGGAGCTTGTGACAAAAGCCTGCACAGATTTGTTAGCGTAAATTTGCACAGCAAAGAAAGTTTCGTCAAGTGCTTACCTTACCTTAGTTATTCATACACACCTCCACTCCCCCGCCATGCCTTTGCATTCTATGGCACATCCTATGCTGGATACTTTATAATTTTATGCGAAAATGTTGCCGGCATGTGTTCAGGATTCAGGATTGAGGACCGTTTTTTTACTCCGACCTAAAAGGGAGCTTTTCGCTATACCCCAAACTTGGCAAGGAGCCGAGCTAAATCCAGAATTGATTGAGTTTGAGTTTTTTGTGGGGGATAACAAACGAGTCACAGTCTACAACTACAAGTCGCTGCTTTCCGGTCACACTTTGCAGCCAGGCTGCAGCCTTAAGCGCAGATACCTGGTCGAGAAATCACAGTTTTAGCATTCTCAAGAGAGAGAGAGAGAGAGAGAGAGAAAAAAAAGGAGCCTCCTTCTTGTTGAGCTATATTAAATAATTATATTTTTAATTAAAATAGATTAAAGCCGTGTTGTGTGCTCGAGCGCCTTGTGAGGTGATTAAGTAAAAAAGGCAGACTGCCAGAAGGACCCAGAGTGGCAAAAAAAAAAAAAAGGAGACCTGCCACACAGGATGTGGCAGGAGTCGGCAGGTAGGCTCCTGCACAAATCTTAACCAACGAAAGGTGGATGAAAAGTAAAAAAAAAACAAAAATCACTTCAAGTTGTTGATGTTGCTGTTGAGATTATGACGATGATGAAAAGCGTGCGCGCTTCGGTTTTTCCTTTTCCCCTCCTTTTGCTTTTCCTATACAAACATACATAGTATATATGTACATACCCATATATATATATATATATATATATGAATATATAAAATGAAAGAAAAGCTGAGAACAAGGACTGAGGCGCTTCCTGGGATTACGAAAAAGTGGAAAACTTTGGTGGCTGGCTCTCGGGGGTGTTGATGAGCGCCAAGGAATCGGATTTTCTCATAGACTGACAAAACGAGAGAGCCTCTCTGTGGAGCCTTTGAGGTGCCTCCCCCCCTCCCAGTTGCCATTCACAAATTTGAATTATATTTCTGTACACTTTTATGTGCATATAATTAAAAAATGGAACAAATCTGAAGCGGAAAAAGAGAAATTTCACAAAGATCCCAAGTTACTTTATAGATTATCATCATCAGCATAAAGCGAGGAGGCAGTGAAAGAAGAGGAGCCCAGCAGTAGGAAAATGGTAATTTTATATCCACAAATCCCCCCATTAGGCTAAGCCTTTGGGGGATTATACTGAAGGGATTCATTCTATTATTCGAAAAGTAATCATTGTGCAGTAGCCATCGATGAGTAGATTGAAATGCGATCTTTCGGTAGGCTAATGCCCACAGCCACACAAATACACAAAAATACACGGGGCTACGGAGTGTAGTAAAAATAAATCCAAATCTATCCATAAAAGGATACTTTTCGAGTGGATGAGCCAGCCACACACACTTCCGTCTTATGCCGGCTGGCAGGGTCAACCAGCCAGCGGCATAACCCACTGATTCCTGAAACCCGATCCATAGGCATACCCAAAAAAATCTTGACTAATTAATGTCACAAACTGCAATCCGATATTGTCGGAAGGCGGCACTAGAAACGGATAGCCCAGACCCGGACACCCGGACCCCACATCATCGAGATTACGACACGAGAATGTGTTGATATTTGAATTTAAACTAATGTCCCGCTCATAAATAAGAACCCAAATGGGTCAGGCCAGGACACACATCCTTCGAGTGCTGGCGTTTTGTTTGTTGATGGAAGGCAACAACAATTAGCAGGGAGTTGCAGGGATAGTCATAGTCCGATTGAAACCTCCTCTGGGCTCTGACTCTGACTCTGGGCTGTGACTCTGTCTCGGAGACAGCACCCATGTGGCATTGTGACGACTTTGCTCTGCTGTGCTGTGTCCTGGGCTGTTGTTGTTTTTGTTGTTTTTTTTTTTGTATATTTTTAACCGCACATTCCTCTACATGCCCGCTGGGTCTGTTTATTGCTCATGTTGCCCCCCTGCCACTACGTTGTATATGTATGAGTATGAGTATGAGTATGAGGCCTGACTTTGTGTTCTCTCTCGTGTTGTGTCTTTCTGACGCCGATGTTTTTCATGACCTTTGCGGGGGTTTTCATTCCATGCGATTGCTCCTCGCTGTTGCTTTTGCTTTTCCATTTGCTTTCCTCTGCCGTTTGCCTTTGTGAAATCATTTATTGATGCCGCCTCGGATTGGCTTTGTCAGGAGCGGAGTTCAGTTTTTCGCTCCCCCCTCGGTTGAGTGCTGTGTCGCTGGCTTTGCAGTCCCTTTGGGGCATGTATCTTGTGCATGTATAAAAATACCAACAATACACAAGATTTTGTTTTATTCTTTATACATTCGCCTCCTCTGGCCTTTCCGCGCATCTTGTTTCCCTTTCACACACACAATTACAAGAATTTCCTTACATTCTACGGTCTATTGTGGCACAAGCCTCGTTGCCTATTATGAATAGATACAAATATATCTTCAAGATATGAGGCTGCCGAAAAAAAAAAATTGAGTTGCTAGTAGACTAACGCAACGCAGCGTGTGGTGAGGGAGGTGGGGGTAGCGGGACCTCTGCGTGTGCGTTAATAAAATGAAAATTGTTTGATGTGCTGTTAAGTAGCTATAAAATTTGAAAAATGATACCATTTAGTAGGTAGTTAGAGAGGAGGAGAGGACGACGGCAATGGGAAAGACTTTCATTTGCATGAGCAACAGCCTGTTGGATCCTGATGCTGATGTTGATGTTGATGCTGATGATGTGCGGGGATCATAGAACAAGGCGCCCACTGACAGCCCGAGCCATAATGTATGAGAGCCAGCTAATGAGCTTTTGGTTAGCTCTAGTAGAAGGTGCAGTGCGGGGGTACAGGGGGTACTCTATACATAGTAGTTAAGCTTCAGCGAGTTAATTACAACAGCGACTGAATACCGCTTGACTTATGATATATGTATATGTACGACGTGCGCTGGTATACCGCTCTTTTGATCCTTGGAATCTGCTCCCCCATGAAGCCCCTCCTCCTGCAGTAAGCTGTGCATGCGGGATTGGTTTGGTGTTGCTCTACGTACTATATATACTAAATCATCTCACACACTGATTGCTGTTTAAACATCCATAATTTTCTGGTATGCAAATACATCCATCTCCGTTTATGCATATATTTGATGGTGGCCATGTGTGTGTGTGTGTGTGTGTGTGTGCATGGTAAATGCAACCGCATTTGCCCCCAGGAGGCTTCCAGCTGGACAAGACAAATCTTTCAATCAAAACGTTCAAATACCAAAGACACCGCCACCGCTAGCACTGCCACTGCCACGGCGCTACCTGCCACAATGCGAGGTAACCGCAGCGCAAACAAAAAGCGCAGCCCAGCAAAGACCCTACTGAACCTACCAAGCAGCCCTTGCCACTTGCCACAATCCACCTCAACTCACACACCTTAACCCCCACACACCCATCCCCACCCACTCGTACTACACATTGGCGCACACACGTGTCAAAGCAAACGGCAATCGTCGTCCGCCGCACCTTGCGCAAATGTTGATCGAGGTGGGGGAGGGGGAGAGCGAGAAGCGAAGGAGAGATGGTGCTTGTGTGTGGCACCATAAGTGGCACGTTCTGGGTTGCATATTTGTTCAAGTTTATGGCGACAAGCGATGCCATTTGCCATTCGCCAGCTGATGACTTGTTCGATACAAAAGTCATGAAAACTCCTCGACCAGAGGAGCGAAATAAAGAAGAAAAAGAGCCCAAAGAAATGGCTAAAAAGGGGTAAAGGGTAAAAGGGTGGAAAGGCATTTCTTCTGCAGCAGGTGAGGCGCAACAAAAAGTGTTAAGTGTTGGATATTTTTTATTTAAGCGTAAAACTCGTGAGCAAAGTCAGCAAAAGAGCGGCCAAAGAAAGGTGTGGGGTATCAGAAAGTATCAGCCTAAGTTATCGAAAAAATATAAAGCCGGAAATCAGGGAGCGGCAAAAAAATTTGCATGCAAGTCAGAGCCTGGGATGTGTGTGTTTTGTTGTGTGTGTGTTTGTGTGTGTGTGTGTGTGTTGGCCCTGTGCTTAGCGATAACACTTTGACAGGATTACGCCTGGTTAAGGACCGCATCAAAGCAGGCAACACACACAAGGATATTACCGCAACGCTTTTTGCATCTCCCTCTCGCAATTGGCAATTGAAAAGACATTTGCTGGCACATTTGCCACACCACTCAACCCAACTAAACCCAAGCAGCCGCCACTCCACCTCCACTCCAGTCAGCTCGAATCGGCAGCGACTCAACTGAACCCAAAACTGAACTCGATTCGGTACGGAACAAAGTTTTGCATGGCTTAAAAGTTATGTGAGGGTTGGCTCCTTTGGCCTGTTCCTGATGCCCCGTACGTGAGGTAATTTCTAATATTTAGCTCTAAATTAAGTCAAGAAGAAGGGCTACAGGGCGCCAAGGCAGAAGAGTTGAAGGGTTGAAGGAGCCTCTCGCATGTGTGTTTGCGGTTGGTCTCTGTCGCTCTGTCGGTCTTCGGTTTTCGTTTCTTGCCTTAAAGTGAAGATTTTACCAGGCATATATTATTGCAGTTCGGGAAGATGGGGAGGAGGAATACGAGACCGAGAGCAGAGAGCAAAATGGGCCTGGGTCCGGGCAGTTGGTTTATTGGTCACACTTGGGCTCGCACATAATTTATGTGGGAATCTTGAGCAAGTCATTCCCCATCAGTCAGCCAGCCAAGTCACCGCCGAGACACCAAGACAACCAAGACACCAAGACACACCGGGACAGTCACCTAGGCCAAGCTCAAATGAATTGTGTGAACTAAATTAAGATCGAAGCAGAACAAAGCCTCAGTTCATACTCGTATGTTTGGGGAGTGAACGACAATCAGATATCCTAGGTGCTGCAGTTTATGGGGGCTGAGCGGAGGGGGGAGAACCCATACTCCATGTTGCATACACCCCACAATCAAAGACTCGTCGACTCCAACAGGCATAGTGGGGTCGCATCCATAGGGAAAGCCCACAAATGCAGACTCCATTGCAGCCAACTGCAACGGGAACTTCACCTGGAACTTGCAACTGCAACTGGGATTGGGACTGGGATTGGGATTGACAGTGGTACTGGGACTGGGACTGGGTTCTGGGTTGCTCGACTTGCTCATTGCGTGTGGCAAAGGCAAAGGCAAAGGCAAAGCCAAAGCCAAAGGCTTCCTTCCGTTCTCAAAGCCAATGCATGCCGCTAATTGTTTAGTACTTGAGAAACCTACGACCGTCAAAAGGCAAACAAGCATTTATTAAATTCATTAAAAAGTTGGGAAAAACTTGCAGAAAACTGATGGAAAACTGGCAGAAAACTATTGCGTGCATTGGACAGGGGGTCGGGTACGGGTTGGATCTGTGCATGTTCATGTCTTAAAGCCTAAACAAAGAACGCACTGATTAGCTGACACGCCCCACACCCACGCTGATGTTACTGCCACTGCCACTGCCACGCCGTTGCAGCCCCCCTCTGGCTTCTGCTTTTGATATGCAAATTTGTGTGTAACGAAAAATCGAGCAAAGAGGGGCGACATTTTGACACCCACCCGGTTTACGGCCTGACACAAACAGTTATAATTAATTGCCTGTTCGAAATTGACAACCCACTCTGCTACACTTTGCTACACTCTGCCTTCGGCTGCTACACTAACCTGTATTCCACTCTCCTCTGCTCACCACTCTGTTCTGCTTCAGTGCGACCCACGCATAGCGCTTCAATCAATAAAAAGTTGAGCTATACCCGAGTTATACTTTTAGATACAGAAACAGATACTTTATGATGGAAACAGGTTCGCTGGGGCTCTGTCTCCGTCTCAGGCCAGCCGAAGATCAAAGTCTCATCATCGGGGGCAGCGCTTGACGACTCTGAACATCCGCTGCTGTCTGCCCACATGGCGAATACACCGACGCCACCATAACGCACAGTGGTACCCAGTGGATGCCTCTTCCTCTACACAGTCTGAATACCCAACTCAGGAGGTTGCCCAATGTTCGTGCAACCGTTCTGCTTGCAACTTGTACCACTGTTCAGCTCGACCTGAACTTGATTTCGGGGGAGCGTGCGAGCGAGTGTGTGAAATCTGGTTTGTATACATGGCTCAAACTGGATTTGGCGCTTGGGATTTTATGAATGAATGAGAGTGGCAACAGCAGTGGCAGCTACAGTTTGCTTCCCCATGGCCATTTGCGTTTACGGGTACTACGCTGCTGCTGCTGCCGCTGCTGTTGTTGTGGCTTTCGCAATATGCTGCTGCTCCCAAAGATACAACATACAAGATACAAGATACGAGAGCAACCCGAGCATGGGCGGGCGGGTGGTGGTTGGTGCCTGAGCAAATAATGAACATGAACCGATGCTTGCAGGTGTATTTCTAGCCCGTTTCCCCCAAGCCCAAGACCAAACCCAATCCCAAGACAAAACTACGAGCCGCAGCACCGGCTGCTCTCAAGTTACTTGCCAAAGCCGCAGTTGGCCACAGTTCATTAATAAAATTCACTGAAGCGAAGCAGCTTTGCTTGCCCGCCCATTTATTTTCACTGCTGTGTGTATCCGTATCTCATGGATACATGGATACATGGATAGATACATTTACGTGTCTTTTTTTACATTCTATTTCGTTTGCTTTTCGAAAACGTAACTAATTGAATAATAATCCATGCATTTCCATATGAATAGACGATTAAGACATGTTGCTCATTTAGCATAAATACGAGTAGTTTTCGAGAGGGGTAGGCAGGGGGATACGGATTAGCATGGATTCTGCCCCCATCTCTCTCTCTATCTCTCTCCATTTTTCTGGCTTTTGCTGCGAATGCTGAATGGATGATGATTGCTACGATCCCTAATTAACACGAGATTTTCTTTGATGAATTTAGGTGGTCGAGTACATATGTACATACATATATACTTATACTTATATATTATATAGTTGGTAAATGTAACTTTCATACATTGATAATTCAAGATTAAAGATTAAACCATATTGTAAATGTCCACAAAAAGAAGTAATCTGTCCCTGGAATATTGATAATACTCTTCTGGGTCTCTTTTTTTTAAAGCCGCGCTAATTTAATCAGCAGCAAACAAAATCAATGAATATACAGTAAATATTCTGCATAAAAACCGCCCCATATCAAGCATATCCCCAAGGGCTTAACTGTATTGGCCTCCTCCTGCACTGCAGCTCCTCCTACGGCACGGCTAGCATAATCCCAATTAAATGCCAGGCCAATAGTCGAGGGCCAACGCCCCAGTTAATGCTTTAAGCTCTTAAAGCAGCTGCAGTTGTGAAGTTTTTGGTCGACACTGGCTGCCACAGCCACTGCCACTGCCACAGCCACATCCACTAACGCTGTCTGTTCGTTCGTTCGCTTTTTTCGGCCATTTCCCCCACTGACAGCTGGCAATTGTTCAATTATTGGCCAGTGGCTCGGTCTCGGCCCCAATGGTGGATCCTGGTCACAATCCCGAACCCATGCCATCCCCTTTGCTGGCTGAGTACTGTCGCAGAGGGGATACAAAAAGGAAGCCAGCAACTATCATTTAATCATAAAAAATGCATGCGCCCATAGAATAAATCCCAATGCGTCAATTGTCCCCCCCGGTTCGCAAGTCCCACACCGCCTCCGATTCTTTTAATTGCATATCAATGCAGCATCAGCATCAGCAGCAGCAACGAGAGGGCCAGCAAGAGGACTGACTACAGTTCATCAGAGTGTCATTGACAGCAAGAGCCACAGCCACAGCGTTGCAGTTGCAGTCGTTGCAGTTGCAGTCGCTGTCGCTGTCGCAGTCACTGCTGGCGTCGGTGGTTGCCACCGTCTGTCTGCTGATAGTTGTAGCCACGAATGGCAATTAAACTGATAGACTTTTAACGCATTTTGCGATTTTAATTATTAACTTGGCTTATCGATAAGTCAGCCATCCAACATGACTTCATTTCACATTGCTTCTCTCTCTCTCTCTCTCTCTGTCCTTTTCCCGGTCGTTGGTCGTCTGTCTCTGTCCCTTTGTCCCTCTTTCCTCTGTGTCCTACTTGTCCTCGCCCTCTGCATGATGAATGCCTTTTTAATGACATCACAGATGTCCATGTGTGTGTGTGTGTGTGTGTGGTAATGTGTGGGTGTATGTTGGTGCTGTGGTGAATGGATGGGTAGCCTGCAGAGCCAGTGCTGCCGCAGTTGGCGATAATCAGGATATACAGCCAGGATGTGCTCCACTATTTAGTGACTGCAGTTCCAATAAAATGGCAGCCGTGCAACAAAAATATAGTAAGCAGCTAAGCTTAACAGTCAGCTGTAGGAACAGTTACCCTAAAGTTTCCATAACTTTTGCCAACGAAATCCAGTGGGGAAGCGTGGCCGTAACAAAGCTAGTTTCGGTGCACATCTAATGAACACGCATTCCCCGAGCACATACTGATTGCAATAACTGTGGCAAGTCGTCCTTTCGACTAGCAGCATGTGCTGCCTGCCTGGCACTCTGGGCATGCCACCAGAGCTTTGACTGGCTCTGGCATTGCATCACTCCAACACTGGCACTGTGTACTGGCTGGCTGACTGGTTGACTGGCTGGCATGTCATTGCACATTGTCTTTATTTAATGTTTTGCAATTTGGCAAATTTATTATGCAAGGATTGGAGTCACAGCCGCCCAACGTGTCATTTATTGCATTTATCATGGATGCACATCGACTCCTAAATGGTTCTCGTTCCTCTCTATGCCACACACACCATACACCATACCGCACCTCGTCCGGCCGCTGTGGCGCACTTCTGCTTCCATTGCCTGACACTGATTGCAATTTTAATTTACAATAAAACTCATTAGCAGTGATTGCTGTTTACTGTTAGGCAGAGACAGCCGTTAGGGCTGCAACTAAATGTGCCACAAGTGCTACGACACTACTCCTCTCTATTGTCCCACCACCTGACTGTTGTCCCCTGCCGCCTACTGCAATGCCTCTTAAGTGCATAAACGTGTCAGTGTATTACGGGTTCATTTTCTCCGCACTCGCATTTCCCCATTTCTCCCATCTCTGTATCTCTTCAGCTCTGCATCCGTCTTGGTCCACGTCTACGTCTACGTCCACGTACGTGGCAACGTGTTGACTTTGTTGGGTATTATCATTAGCATTTGGCAACCTTAGGCCGTAATGTACACTGTCTTTGGACCATCGAACCACTGATTGCTGCTGGGACACGCAAACGGAGTTGCCACAAATGCTCGCAAAATCAAATCATGTTGCCCAAACTTTGCCATTCTGGAGTGTAGTGTAAATCTTGGCATTGATTACCAATTGATTGGGTATTTAAATGATGACTTTAAGCTATAATCATGGTACACCTAACGATTGAAATGCTTCAAGGCTACACCTTAGAGTAAGTGCAACGGGTATCAGTTTATATTTCCCATTCAAAATTTGTATCAAAATCAATTTCAAAATGAACTATAAACTATCCCCATTGTGTCGTGGGGGAGGGGGTGGGAATACTGTACGTATGCAACGTGAAATGTAATGCAGCTCATTACAATTAATCATGAGACCGGTAAGCCGGCTTAGTTGCATCGCATTAAAATCGAATGTACAATTATTTTGTCCCTGCAACCCTGCCTCATACGATGTGTGTGCGATGTCATTCACGCGCTTAAGCTGGGGCATGCAACAGCAGCCGCATACGCATCCGCAGCTTTGGCTGTTGAATCCGTTTTAATTAAGCAAACGCCAGCGCATATTTTAGTTAATTTCATTATGTAATATGAGCCCTTTGTAGCCCGTTCGCCAAAACCATTTTGTTGGCATTGTAATGGCTATTTGGCTTTAATTAGGCATTACCGGCAGCATTCGCATATTAGCCATGGCTTTGTGCGCCCTCATTATTGACCGGTGCGCTTCTGAATTATGTGTTAATTTGAATTAATGATCTTTCTCTACCCCTCTACCCGCCACATGACCACTTTGCCACCTGGCCGCAGCGTGTTGCTGCTGCTGTTTGTTCCTGGCCAGAATTTCAATTTGGACCAGCACTTTTCATGCAACACTGGTGATATTTTAAAGGACTTTAAGAGTAGACTTGGTCGCGCAGTGGAGCAGTGGCGCTTAATCGCAAAATCCCCATAATTTGTTAATTAAAAAAACACAAGAATCGGGGGGGAAAAAAAAACACGTGATAATAAATAAGATAAACAATTTAAAGCTGCATCGAACGTTAAAAGCACAAAAATCAAGAGACAAATATAGTAAATTAAAGCACTCAAACTAAGACGAAGATGGGATGCTCTGTAAAATTAATTTCCATAGGGTTCATAGGGATCAGAGCACAGATATTCGAGATGCGAACATAAGCTAAAGTGCCGATTGAAAACTGGAAGAGCATCGCATAAAATGGCAAGTGAATTCAGTTCAGCCAGAGTGTGGAGTATCGACCCTGTCCAGGTCTGAGTCTGGGTCTCTGGCCTGGCTCTGGCTCTGGCTGCCTGTCAGCAGTCAGACAACACTTCAACGGCCCCTACTGTTTGTATTTTTGCATATGCGGAGGACCCAGTCGAGGACCCAGTTCAGATGCAGACGATGCCAATACCGATGTTGATGCCAATGCCTCGGCTTCGTTTGTGTTAATAATTATGGAAAATCAACGCTTCGGCATCATTTGGCAACTCATTAAAATTCATAAATTATACTTCAGCGTTTCATTAAAAAATCAGCAAGCGGAGGGGGCAGGCCTACCCTGCCTATCTGCCCAACTGCCAGACCATTAACGGGGAAACTCATGTAGCGAATGGGCGTGGCATTGTCTGTCTGAATTATGGCAATGAGGATCCGTTTAAAGTGCCCTCCAACTCGGACAGGGCCAATGTCCGATTTGAGTTGTTAAATGTCCAAATAGCTGACTATGGCAAAATACTAAAAAATACATAAATTCCACTGGAAAAAAAACAGATAAAAAATAAATAAATATGGAAAGAACCATATTAAAACAAATACATTAAATTAATAAAAAAAAATAATTTAATTAAAATTCCAAATATGCCAATAACTGATGAAGGAAGCCGGGGAACAAAAAAATATACGGCAAACTTTTAACCATTATGGACATAATTCGCATTAATTTGGAATGCATTTAAAACATGCTAAATTTAATAAATGCACATTAACGGTTGCATATATAATTAATACGTTATTAAATTAAATGCATTAAAAACTTTTAATAAAGCTAATTTAAATGCGAGACAATTAATGCGCCGGAAAAGTGAAGTGTGGCTTGAAGAGCCTTTTTTATGCCTAGCTATTAGCCTTGCGACACTTGTCTTGACGATGCTGCCAGTCTCTGCAAAATATGGGCTTATATTTGCACAACAAGTTAACTCAAATCATGCTTAAGGCGTTGATTGATTTTTGTTACATTTTATTTAATTTATTTTAAAGTTTTTGCTTCTATTTGCGAAAGCCACAGGATTGTACATACATAAATATATATTTGTATATATTATATAGTATTCCGCCTTCTTGTGGCCAACGTGGTTTAATTGGTAATTTAATATGTATTAGTAGCAAAAAAAAATAAAAAAAACAAGAACCACTTGATGAACAGAGCTCGTCACATATTAGTGATAAAAATTGTAAAAATTATTGTCCGCATTTCAGATAATTCTTATTAATTAATAGTTTGCTTCGTTTTGCTTAACAATAGCATACAGCATACATATACATTTCTACATACATATATACATATATATTCATATATATGTACCTGTTCACATAAGTATTTAAACGAGTTGGACAGTTTTCAATAAACATCTGCATTTGGCAATAAGCAGATATTTAAATATACATTAATGTATTCAATTTGGACATTAATGATTAATTATTTGCATTTGCAGTTTGGACTGCATTTTTGCACATTAAAGCCACGTTTAATTATTTAATTATTAACGAAATTCAATAAAACAAATGTATGTACATATAGTATTGTATTTTTTTCGTTTATTATACAATAAAAAAAACAAAACAAAAACAAATATTTTCAGCCAATGTTGTTTGTGGTTTTGACGCCGCAATTGAATTTGCGGAATTCTCTGTGTTGAATCGTGGGAAAATCCGCCGTAAGTTGAAACGAATGTGAAACTCTTCCTTCCTTCCTACGTCTCGGTTAGCCCCCGACAAGCATCTGTGGATTAATTCAATTACGCTACATGTTTGTTTTTACAATTTAATATCCGCCGCAGCCAGAAAAATACTATAGCATATAATTAGCAATTATTTTGTCCAGCAGCCACCAAAGATGGGGGCTTACACACATTTATTTGGAAGGTGTTTCGGCGGCTCATAAATCGGTTATATGTATGACCAGTGACCCCACCATACGAGGGTCAAACATCCAGAGGGGGGATCCTGGCACTGGCCCTGGCTCCCTGGACATTTCTGAACAGAACTTCACAGAGCCACAGGCGCTCATTAAAAAGGGCGTCAACAGAAATTAATAAAAATAATATTAAATAGTTACGTACCGAGGGTAAGTATGCCCTGCCAATTATTTGAGAGGGCATCAGTGAGCTATCGATAACTATGGATATACCCCACACATATTTCGTTTCGATTTTTGCACTGCCTTTATGTAATTTTCCCTCGTCAGGGCATCACAAAGTCTCATTCGGATGCAATCTGCATAACTTTTCTGTTTGTTTTTTGCTCGCCGATGCCCTTTTTTTGCAATAATTTTCCACCGGTACGCAGCGGCTGAGCTCACAGCCGGGAAATGTGTACACAAATATACGGACAGAGTGGAGTGGAGTGGAGCAACGAATGGCAGAACGAAATCAATTAATGAATTGGTAAAAATTAAGTGCTTCAATCGCAAGAAATTGATTTCGAGCAGCACTTTTCCAGTACGAGAAATGTTCAAAAAGATGTACATACATATATTTATATAGCTGCAAATGTACATACATACATATGTATATAAAGTATATAGTATATATAAAATGAACTGGTAGCAATGGCAGGGGGGCAGCCGGTGAACCCGTGCACTCGTATCGGTGGCAGGAGCACGGACAGGAGCCGGATAATAATAATGCATAATGGCCAGAGCCAGAGCCAGAGCCGGCGGCGGCGCGACTTTTTTCCCGCTTTTTTTCCTCAGCGTTCGTTGACTCCGGTCTCGGTTCAAAAGGCCCTCCGTCAAGCATCGTCGGGCGTTGGACGCTGGACGTCGGACGGAGTAGCGACTGGCCCCCAAAGGACGAATTTTCTGTTTGTTGCATAATAAAAAATAATCTCCTTCCCCTCCCAGCATCCCCCCGTTTCCCCTCCCAACCGTTCCTGTACCAGCACGGTGCATTATTTTCCTTTTGCGATTTTTAATGCACTTAGTTTGCGGCTGAAGAACCGCACGGAGTCCACTGGAGCCATAGGAAGCAGTGGAGGTAGAAAAGCAACCAGAAGTGCCATAGGAACAACCCCAGAGGTCCTAAAGGTCCGCCTGAGACCACCGGAAGATGGATCTTTCTAGCCAGTGGCAGGTGTTGGTCGACTCTTTATCGCATTTGCCCTTTTTTGCCCTGGCATATTTTAATGGGCATTATCTGCATCGTGAAAATTAAAAACTTTATGCTCGTTACTCGTTACCCGTTACCCGTAACCCCCCTTTTTCCGCACCACTCTATGCCGTTCCACTCCTGATTGTTGCTCTCTGGCAGTTGCAGAGGAGCATACAAATTAATTTCTCTAATTATATGGGCGAGTCCAATGCTCACAATGCACAATCGTAAATTAGCCAAGTTTATACGAGAGCGTTCCTCCAGATGAAGGAAAGTTATACGCAGTTCCATTCGGGCATGTGGCACTGTGCTGCTGGGATAACCAGTTTGCAACAAGGCAACGCGACCAATGCGATAATGTTATCTGAACAAGCATAAAGTTTTGCATCAAGGGCTAAAAATCTAAATATTATTACCAGCATCCGGTCGGGCCAGCCTCCCTCCCCAACCCCACCCCTCTCTTTCGACGGACTTTCCCCATTGATTAACTCAATGTGGAACGAGTTTCTCGCGCCTCTGCTGCGGCGCGTTCTTTTTTATTTTTAGCCTGGTCAAGCTGGTCTTGGGCCACGATCATGGTTAGAAGAAGGGAGGGGAGGGAGCTGGTGTGCCTTAATTTGCCTAAAGGAAGTTGCAAGTGCCGCTTGAGGTAGGGGAGAACTAGTCGAACCACATTGGGGGCAACCTAATCTGACAATTAAGGGGAATCCATTGATGGAGGAAAAGAGTACTAAGTGGAGCACATTAGTAGCTTTTGTTTGGCGGATTTTATTAGCATTATCTTCCGCTACGTTTACAATTTTCAATCTTGTGCTTTTGCACAATTATTTCCCCAATACAGCCTTGATAATTTATAATTTCCGACTCCGACCTGTAGCTCCTGTATCTTACCTTACACGCATGTAAATGTACATGTAAATGCTCACAAATTTAAAACCTGTAGAAGGCATAAAATCAAATCAAATGCAACAGCAGATGCTGCCATATGCTGTGCTGCATGCAACAAAACACTGATTGCCATGTCGCCCCTGCATCGGGGCGTAGTCCATGGCCCAGTCGTAGACAGATTCAGATCCAGATCCAGATCCAGTGACAAGTTTCATTTTACACATTTAATTAGAGTTTCATCTTCTTTTGCTGCTTCTCTGCTTTTTGTTGCTGTTGTTGCATTTGCCGGAAATGCAACATAATGTTGACAGCAGACGACAGACGACAAATGTGCCTGATTATAGGAAATTAACTTTGATTTGTTGGACAGTTACTAGCTACATACATAGCTGGTATTGGCCACAGTCAGTGACTGGTGCTGATGCTGGTGCTGGGTACGAGGCACGAGCTAAAAGCAAAGCGCACTGAAGCCTGGACAATATGGCCAAATGGAAATTGCCGTAAAATATGAACTACCAATTTCTGTTTGCAGCTGCAACAGCAAAAAAAAAAACACTCTGCTGGTATAGAGATTCAGAGTGGGGTTGGGGCGTTGTGGGGTGGCTGGTTTGGAGACATTGACACAATAACACCTAAAATGGCATTGTCCGCCCCGCAATATTGACTGTCGGAAAGTGCTCACGATGGCAGGAACCGAAAGCGAATAAAAATCGAGTGGCAAAACGAGAGAGGGAAAAATGAAAACCACTTCAGTCGGCAGCACTACCACGCCCCACGCCCCTAACGCCCCACTCCCAGCCGAAATCCATTTTGCCATTTCTCCCTGCTGCTCCTTGCACTGAATTCATGCATGAATTTTGAGGGACAATTTTCATACCTTTTTGCAATATTCTTGCAAGGGCCAGTGTCCGTTCATGTCTGTGTATACGTCCTGCCACTGCCACGCCCCCTATCAGGCACTAGTTACCCAGCAGTCCGTTACTTTTCAATTTCCACTTTCCTCCACACACACACACACACACATACACAAAGATCTCTCACACTCTCTCTAGAGACTGGCTGAAAAACACTTTTGACTCTGTGTCTTTCGTTGCGATTTTCCGCAACGGTGCATTTTCATTACAACAGTGCGAGGAACGAGAGAGCGAGTAGGAAAGCAGTTTTTCCTTACTAACTTTTACCCAAACCCTACCAACCGTTCGACTAACCTGCTGCTGCTGCTGCTGCCTTTGGCCCAATAACGACAGTAACCATTTGGCGGGGTGTCGCCTTATTGCAAATTGGGTGGGTTTGTTGGCTTTTGGCTCCAGGTGAGCACTTCCCTTTGCTTTCCATCTATCCACCTGCTACTGGTGTTACTGGTGCTACTGTTGCTACTGGTCAGCAGATGATGTGCCTGACCCCCCCCCCCATACTTGACCAAAAATCAATTGAGCCACAGCAGAGACAACAGCAGATTATGTTGCTTAACAATCAAATAAGTCACGCGGCGCCGAACTCAGGCCCAGCTGGAGGGAAGACAGATGCACAGCAAATGCTGCGAAACCATTTAGTGGAAGTGTGGCATGCCACACGCTGACTGACTACTGCCGAAGCTGAAATACTCTTGTCTAACTTTTTCCTTTTTTTCCATTCAAAGTGCAGCAGAGGGAGACACACACACACAGCAGACTCTACGCGCCGGCACACTTGCCACTTGGCAGCGACACCGTCGCAGTTCTGCACGAAAGAATTTTGTTACCTTTGATGCCCCCCAATGGGGGCAGAACGGGGTCCCCCTCACTTCGTGCTGTTGTGTGTGGCTTATTGTATAAGCGTTGGTCCGTCCATGTCCACCTCCACCTCCACGTCCATATCCATGTCTCTGTGGCCATGGTCATGGCCAAATGTGGGCGTATCGTATGGCTCCTCCTTGTTGGCTCTTGCCTTTCTGATTGTTTTGATTCTTCTGCACTTCGCATATGGTCGGTCGGTCGAGCGAGCTGCTAGCCGTTGGCATTCTGTCGCCCAGTCGGCCAGTCGGCCAGTGCCTTTGCCTGTGCCATCAGCCGTGTAAACATTGGCGCGTGCCGGTGAGGCACAACATTAACACCTTTGGCTGTGCGCCCTCCTGGAACTGATTCTAATCGCTACAAAAGAGAGAGATAGAAAGAGACAGAGAGCGAGAGAGTATAGTGTTAATGCTGATGTATCAATTAATTTTTATTAGTACAGCTCGTTATGAAAAATGATGCAGAATGGAGACGATGACATAACACATGGGCACTGTGGGTGGAGGATGGAGGATAGACAGCTGCCCCAGCGTCATCTAACAGTGAGTGAGAGGAGAATAGTAAAGTGTGGAGAGGACAGAGTGTGGAGCAGAGAGTAGGGACAGACCAGAGCTGGGCAGCTCAATCAAGTAACATGCTTAAGCTGCAGCTTTTAGCTCACATCTCGGGGAGGCATATGGACATGACCCATACGAAGATCCATCAATTTGCATATTGCGAGCAGCTTCTGGTACGCTCCGGTTCCAGCTCTCACCTATAAATCCTTTTTTGCTGCCTCTTTGCACGCCGTAAATAACCCAACCACCCGGAAGGCCAACTCACTGGATAGCAGGCGGTGGGACGGACCCATGGTGGATATGGCCGCCAATCATTTATCAAAAATATTATCAATCAGTCAATAGATGAAATGGCTTGATGAATGTCCAACAAGCAGTCGGGCTGGCAGGCAGGCAGGAAGGCGGGGGAAATGGGACTGGACCCCGCCGGGGCATCCAGGATCGGGTGTCCCCGTTGACAGGCAGGTTGAATGCTGTTGGCCTGAAGTGGGCGTGGCCTGGTCAAACAGCAGCAGCAACAACAACAACGAAGACGAAACCGAAGCAGCAGAGCGAGCATCAGCCTGCATTTGATTGATTTCAGAAAATGAAGAAAAATCGTGTCGAAAATGGCAAGACAAAGTGAGCCAGCATACCCAATGGCCAGCAATGGCCAGCAATGGCCAAAACAGAAATTGTATAACGGCTCTGGGGGGTTGGGGTGGGCAGCAGCCTTGGGCAGGAGCACAGAAAGCACTTACCTCATTTTTATTGCTGCTGGCTTTTGTTCTCTCTATCTCTTTTTTTCTTCTTTTCCTTGATGTGTTCTCCCTCTGCACTTTTTGCACTAACAGAGGAAATGAATTTGTGGCACAGCACAAGAAATAGATACCAATCGATTACAGGCTTGCAAACTGAAAAGGAAAACGTTATGAATGAAAATGTCAAATAATTAGAGAAAAAGTAAGGGAAAGAAGTATACAGAATCGGTATAGGAAAGTTGTTTTGCCCCGAAAGAGCACTCATTTGTGTCGTAAAGCCCAATGACTGATAAATATTTACCAATTGGCAAAGAGCTACTTCGGTGGGATGCCCATCCAATACAAGTTTCCATGCTGCTTGCCTTAGCCTTAGCCTGACAATTGGCCCTTACAAAAACACACACAAATCGGCTTATACAAATGTAGATCTTGATGTGGTAGGCAGCCCTTCCCCATTTAGAGCTAGTCCGCACGTCAATAGACTTTCTACGAATTAACAACAAAGTTGTTCATTTATAGCCTTGCTGACCACTTGACGAAATTCACTGCTGACCAGACCATAAGTCTTTGCTAACCGATGTCTAGGAGCCTAAGTCTGGTCATAGAGCAATAGACTTGGCCACAGAAAGTTACTGCACCAAAACAGCAACCCAAAGAGGATCAAAAACTATCTAAAATGAATCGCTGGGGTTGGGGTTGGGTTTGGGGTTATTCGGGGGTGGCTCAGACAGCGGCGTTGGTGCAAATTTGATTATTGCACCAAAGGCAAGATCCCATACCCATCATAACTTCAGCACGTATCCATACATACATATGTGTGTGTGTACACTGCCCTGGGATAAAGAAACAAACAATTTGTCTGTGTGCATTGGCCATTATTTTGCAATGTATTTCTCTCTGTGTGTCTGTGTGTGTGTGCTCGGACTTATTCAATTTGCACTGCAACATGTCAAAAAGTTTCCATCCAGCAGATGAAAAATGTTCAGGAAAAAGTGCAAAACGCAGCAAACATGCACCGAAAATTACAAGAGAGAGAACAAAAAAAAAAACAACAAAAATACTACTACTACTACTATATTGCAACACTTTTGTATTTCTAGTTTTTACATTTTTTTTGGGCATTTTTTTTTTTGTTTGTTTTTGGTTTGGGTTTTTGTTGCTAGTATTACTTGTCATAGCCCTTTGCGGCTTGTTTTTGTTGCTGTCCAGAGTAGTCCTGACGTTTGTCAAAAAATGTGTGCCACCCGTCTGAGTGATGAACGGAGAAGAAAAACTCTTGTTTTGGTAGGTGAAGCACACCACTCCACTTTGAGTGGGGGTAGGTACATACATGGGTCATTGGGTCTGGCTATACTCCATCTAACTGGTTGTTGCCTGGCTCACCTCCATGGCCCCCCTCCGCGCTACCATGCAGCAGCAACGAACGGTTGACAAGTGGAGCAAAACGACCAAATGCCTTTTAGTACCTCTTTCATCTGCAAATATTTGTGTTATTAGAATTTTTAAGCCAGCAAGCTGCTGGCTTTGTCAGGCAGCACAAAACTATATGTATGTATGCAAAAAGAAAAAACGTGGCATATAAAATGAGGTAATTCTTGAATGGAATTTCTGACATTATTATTATCTAATTTAAGTCTATATTTTACGTTGGGTCTGTGATTGAAATTTCTTGTGTGAGTCACTCAATATTTAAGGCTCTCATGCTGCACTTTTTCTGCCTGACATTTCCAGGTTGAAATTCATTTCGGGAACCTCCTTCACACATACAATTTTGGCTGCTTTTCCGGGTTTGTGTAGCATACTTCCCTGCGCCAACATGGCCAGCATTTGTGTACGCGTGTGTGAGTGTGTGACTGTGTGCGAATGTGAGTGAATGTTCGCTCGTGTTTATGTATGCGTCTGGGGTCGCTGTCAACTAAAATGTTTTGAAATTGTTTCGAGACTCTCTCCCATCCCATCCCATCCCGTGTCGTATATTTTTTTCATTTCATTTTTTTTGTTGCTCCGCCAGCCCGTGCTATTCAAAATATTTAATTTCCGTATTAACGCTGCGCAAAATGGCAAAAACTTTCACAACGCTTTGTGCCAACAAAAATTTCTGCATCCAGAGTGAATTTTGAGGCATTTCTTTTCGGGGGGGTATTATGAATTTTTCAATGTCAATGCATTTCAATTTTGCGGCGCGCCATCGTCCGCAACGTCGTTGTCGTCGTCGTCGACGGTGACGGTGACAATCGAGCGGAATAGATTTATGACAGCGACACTGCATTTTATTATACTTAAAGGAAATCTTTCTCAAAATTGGCACACGGCGCACCAAACAAAAAAAAATCATGAAAAAAGGAAAGCGAGAGCGAGAAATGGGAAAGTTTTTTTTGGTGGAAAATAAACGTTAAATGGCAAAAGGGATTCATCTCGGTGGCTGGTGGATGGGGGGTGCAAGCTGAGAGCCAGGGGGACTGGGGAAAGTGAAGAAGTTGGCGTAAGTAAGGCAGAGCCATTTATCAGCGTGACACCTTGCGTGCAGGAGGTGGCCTGGGTCTCCTCCTGGTCCTGCTTCAGCGTCTGCTTCTGCTCCGAATCTTTCGCCTTCTCTCTGAGCCCGGCTTGTGGTGTGTCTACTACCATCGATGGTTGTGTGTGTGTGTGCGCATAGAGGATTTTATGGCATGTGAGAAATGGCGCAGAAAGTGTGACACAAAATTGTAGACAAATTGCTCGAAATGATTTCATTTCTTTTATTTATGATGCCAAACTGTTCTCTGCTGCCGACAACCCGTGCTGCGGCAAGGGCTGACTGCCTTAAGCCTGCGACTCGACTGAGGTTTCAATTTGGTCGATGAACTCCGATGAACGTTGTCTTTGCGGCAGTTTTGGGGTTCTATTTTTGGGACAAAGTGTGGCAGGGTTCGGTTCGGTTGCACGATGATTGATGGCCCATAGTCTGCAGCGATGCTCGATTTGAATGGATAGATATTTCTAGCTACATAAAAATATCTTTAATCTAAACTTTTTACTTATCTGTAAAAGTGATTTCATACCCGACCTTCAACCGACAACTTCAATATCCTAATATGCATAGATTTAGTTGATTTTACAATAAACTAAATATAGCGACACGTAAAACCATTCACTTTTTGGCTTTTTTTGTAAATTGAAAACATAAATCAACCGGGGAAAAGCCCCAAACAATTTGCAAGAGGCAGATCCCAAAAGCCAAAGCCGAGCAGCATATTCCATATCCCATGTCGCGGCTGACAAAACTAAACTAAACAGAAAACAACAACAAATAAATAAATACATACATATGTACGTACATGTGTATGTCTGACTAACACACACACACTGGATAGACACGCTCAGAACAAATCCCCAACACAAATAACTGCCAGCACATTTGCATATCGCGCAAAAAGCCAACAAAAACGCAAAGAATTCTAACTAAAAAAAAAAAACAAAAACAAAAATAAAAAGCAGCAAAAACACACAAAAACAAAACGCGCAGGAGAAAAGTCACTGGGAAAAATGCAAAACACTTTGATGCTAAAATGAGGCATTTCCGTTCGACACACCGCTCGAGCGGTGCCCAGAAGCCCAAAAACACCGACACAGAGAAAGGGAAGAATGGGAAGAACAAGAGTGTCAAAGGAAGGGGAAATCGAATGAAAGGGGTTAAAAAGAGGCGCGAAAAACGTGGAGAATAATAAACGGCGAACACATAAAAATCAGCGATGAAATCAGCAACGCAAACAAAACTTCAAATCGAACAAAAGATCCGAGTTGAAGGGGTCAGCAGTCAGCAGCAGTGGGAGGAGGATACGACTGAGGAATACCCAGTGGGAAAATATATATAAGAAAATATGAAATATATATATATAGTTAACGAAAGGAAAGTTTGCCAATATGACAAAGCTGATTAAAAGTAGCAAATAAAATAGGATTGAAGATAGACTATTGTCACATATCCCCCTCATATACGTATTTCCTACCATTGCCAAACCCTTTCCAAAGTCCACACTATCCCTTCGCTTTTTGCTTTTTTGCGTGTGTGCCAGGTATGCACAGAAAGAGAAGAGAAGAGGAGAGTAGAGAGAGAACAACAGAAATGTATATTTAAAGCATATGCCACGGATGCGGATGCTTTGGCTAATACAATAAACACGAAACGCAATAAAAATCCCGGTAGGGTTTCCATTGGCTCAAGTGTTGAGAGGGGGGGTGGGCGTAGCAGCTGCTCTTATCAGTGTGAAGCAATCGAATTCGATTAGACCAGTGGAGGGTAGGCCAAGCCGACCAAGAGCCCACAGCCGAACTCGTGAATGGAAACACTTGACTGTTTTGGCAGCTGCAAAAAAAAACAAGAGAAATACGCAAAAAAGGAAGAGAGGAAAGGAAAGAAAAGGAGAGGAAAGGAAAGGGAAAGGAAGTTACCTCTCTGGGCGCGGGAGTTGTCGGCACTGGCCCTGTTGCTGTTGCCGCGGTAATTGTTTGTTTTGTGTTCATATTTCGCATCCTGTGCCCCCCAGTTATCCCCGCAGTTCCCTGCGCATGTTGTCAGGGCTACAACTTGTTGAGGGCCCGAAGATGGGCAAAACTGCAAATTGAATGGAAATAATCGAAAAGTTGCCCCCAAAAGGGAATAAGAGAAAAGCAGCCGCCTCTGGAGGAGCGGGGGCAGGGGCAAGGGGCATCAAAGGCGCGTAAGTGGCGAGAAAAAAGCCTCGAAAAAAAGAGAAAATCTCAGCCCAGTCTTGCCCATGGATATGGATGGCACCCAGCTTAGCCGGAACAAAACAGGGCCCAGGGACAGGGACAGAACAGGCGATAGCTAAGTGATTTTCAAGGGCAGTCGGTGCTTATAAAGTTAGCTTCTGATGGAATAAAATTGTCGGATTACACAGGGCTAGAAATTACAGAATTCGAAATGTATTGCAATTCATTGCGACAAATTGTTTCACAAGGGCGACTCTCATCAAAAGTTCATGGCCCGGTTTCGATTTCACATAAATCAACAAACCTTTCCGCCCTACCCCCACCACCACACCCACTCCCGCACTCCCATCTCCAGCTCCATCTGGTTAAGTGGCATCATCTTTGGGCTTTATCAGAGAGCATTGCCGTGTCCCTTCTCCTTCCTTCCATCCCTGCCTGGTGGCATATCCCCCTAGGGTCATATAAGCCTCAGCCTGAACCGAACACCGCCCCCGTCATTAACAGTTTACGGGTGGGTTGGGGGTTGGTGGGAAGGCGCCAAGCCTCTCGGGTCTAGTTGTGTGACAGCCAGCGAGCTGCAGGCTCAATCCCACCCGCTCGGGTTGTTGGCCAGACCAGACAATTTTACCTACTTTATGGTGGTTTATTTGCATATTTTCCAACTTAAAGACGACAAAAGAGAAAGACAACCACTAGGACTATTGTACTAAGGTACACAAAAGCCCAGACCAAGACCCAGGCCTACGACTAGATCAGGACAATGGCAATTCTCGAAGGCGAATCCAAAGGAGTCTGTGTATGCCATTGTGTTGTCGTTTCTATTTTTTTTATAATTGACAATAATACATAAAATATATATATACGTATGTACTATGGAAAAAATAGAGAGCATAATAATGGTAAGTAATACATTAGCCAGACGTAAGCCCAACAACCAACCAACCAAACAACCCCCCCACCGAAGGAGCAGACAGAAGCAGGGAGCAGGGAGCTGGGAGCAAGGAGCAGGGAGCAGCACTCACCACACTGACACTGACAATGCATTTGCGACCCTGGGGGCCAGAAAAGGTCACGTCTTATCTATTTACCTAAACAATTTGCTTAAAATGTTTACAACATAAGCAACATCATCATCAGGTGTGGCAGGGGAAGCAGGGGGAGCTGAAGCTGGAGGTGGAATTCGGAATATGTGAGCCGTCTGGCTGGCTTCTACGATGGGTGGGTGGGTACTGGGTGGGTAGTGGTAGCTAGTGCCATCCATTCACCTTAAGTAGTCATACGACCGCTCCTTTCATTCTCTCCTCCTTTCTCTGTATTTTTTCTGTTGAGATGACAGCCCTGTGATATGGGAGGAGGCTGGATGGGTGGCTGTGAGAAGTCACTAGGACCGGCCGAAGCTTTGGCCAACATTAGAGCGCAATAGCCAGGGGAATTGTTTTATAAGCTATGAATAACAGGCCAAAGAGAAACCCAAATGACAGAGGGTAAAAGCAGCAGGACTGAACAAAAAAAAACAGAAAAAAATTGAGAAAGAAAATTGTTAGCCCCCACAAACAAAAAACACACAAGATAAAATGCTCTTCCTTGTTGGCATGCACTACATTTCCAAGTTCCCTTTTCTACTAAAGGGTAAAGTACCCTTAATAGTGGTTCCCTACTCCCTTAGGTTCATGATGGGCAGCACATCTCTCTCTATGCTCAGTGTAATATTCCACATGCCATAGCTGATGTAACCACAGCAGCGGCAACGGCAGCAGAGGTAGAGAATCAACAAGGAGAATACGAGAAAGTGGAACGAAACAAAACACACAGCAAAGACCAATGCTCTGGGCCAGGACTCTGCGGCTTGTGGCTTGCCCCCAGCAAGGCTTCTGCCAGAGCCCATCCCCATATCCCGCCGCTGGATCCCTAGCTTGTTGCCTTTCCCATTCCATTATTTTTCGTGTGTGTGTGTGCCTCTTGCCACCCAAAACATTGAAGTTTGCGCTGAGGCTAAAAGGGACGCGTTTCATTCTCTTTTTTTGGTTTGTTTTTTTTTTGCCAAAAACCATTTTGAAAACTTCCCGACCCTGACCCGACCCACAGTTCGTATGGGGAGCTTGAAGGGCTTGGGTAAACGGTCCAGAGTTGATTATTGGTTCTTCGGCGTCGCATCAGTCTCTGCAATCAACATCATCTATCAGCATTAAACTCAAAGTCAAAGCCTTCCACCCAAAAACAAAAACGCAACACGAAATAAAACAAAAGGAAAAACGGGCCAAAAGGAAAGAAAAGAACTTCCGCACAGAACCCCCGCCCCAACCCAGAAAAAAGTAATGCGTGGGGGTGCGGGAGGGTAAAGAAAATGCCTTTAATTTATATGTTTTGGCAATTTCCTAATCACAGACCGTGGCACGATTGCGACTTTAAGATAAACATAAGCACTGAACATTTCCCTGAACCTTCCTTCTCGTTTCTTCCCTTACAATCTTCCGCCGTGTTAATTGTATAAATATAGAAAAAGTTTTTATGATCTACAGATGGAAGCTTTCAGCGGATGGAATCAACCCTCGTTTCAGGAAGCCAAACGGCTGCTAATTGAGCCTGGTCGGGGAGCCGAGCCCAGCCCGGCCCGGCCCATCCCGGAGACTTGCAGGATGTTTCGTTTTATATGCCTTGGGGAGGGTGCAAAAGTGAATTATCTTGTTAGGAAAAAGCCTCGAACTGTCAGCAGAACATTCCCCCTCAATGCAGCAGTTATTATTTAGAGACGTGAAGTGGAATGGAGTTTTCTAAGATTTACTACGGGAAACAGACAGAAAAAGGAAAAACTCTGTGAATTGAATGACGCTATTCCTTATCTAAAAGAGATTTAAGTTTCCCCCAAAAAATACTTTAATTACAGAGCTCAGTTCAGGGCAGCGAGTGCTGTGTAAACAAGCATTGCATCTACATACTATATGTACTCGTATCTGCTAATGTCCGGCATTCATTCGACTAACCGTCAATCAGGCGACAATTACCGCTGTCTCTGTACATTTTAGCCGGGGAATACGGCCTAGTTAGAGGCGCTTTGGGCTGGAATTTAACACAATCTACGACCGCTTTTGCACCAGGCGAGAACCAGCAGCCACCAAAGAATTAGAATAACAATGAAACGCCTGACGCTGTACAAATTTCGTGGCCGTGCCACCTAGACAGAGAACTCATGCAGAAAACCCAAACCAATTGACATGACCATTGTCATTCACATGACCATTTCCATTTCCACAGTCATTCCCATTCCCCAATCCAAGTCCCTATCCCCCCTTCCAAATTGGTTAAAAGGGGTGGAGGGCCAATGCAATGCATTCATTTGTGAGGGCCACACCAGGACGCCAGGTTGCCTCTGGCATTCGGCTTGCATCTGGGTTTGGGTCTGGGTCTCTGTGTTTTGGGTTTGGGTTTGGGTTTTGGTATTCCGCGCAGTTGAAAGTTTCGTGCAGCGTTGCGTATACGTAATTTATTACAGGCATCGCCATTTTGCGTCACATATATACCCCTGTGTGTGTGTGTGTGTGTATGTGTGTCTGCGTGGGTAAGCATGTGCAGATAAAATGCAAAATAGACTTAATGGCAGTCGCTCGCGTTTAGATGCGAGTTGAGTCCTGCCACTGTCCCTGTTTCTGTCCCTATACCAGCCCTGGTGTGACGGTCATTTGCTTTCGAAGGACTCAACACCCATTACCCATTCCATTCCAGCCCTCCTTGTCTCTAATTCAATTACACAGAAAAAATCGCACCATTAAAAATGCTGTGTGACCTGCCTGGCAAACAGCAGCAGCACCAGCATCATCACAGGGACAACAAATTTAACGCCATTCGACATTGGAGAAACTAACGAGGAACAAAGTAATTTTATGCGCCAGCTAGGAATCTAAACAACTTTTCATTATGCAAATCAATTTTACACTTCTCGCCGGTGCTTTTTCCCCTACCCTACCCTACCCTCCCCCTTCCCAATCTTCTGATGGCATTTCGCTTTGTGCATTAATTTTCTGGGTTGAAGTTTGTTCAGTTTGTTTGGGAAATAAATTTCGAGTGCAAATCTTCAATTGGGAAAACAAGAAAATTGAGGAAAATTGCAAAAAGCTTTACCATTGAAGATAAAGTTGGTTTACTCTCGTCTCCCTCACTCTCCATCTCTCTCTCTCTCTCTTTCTTTCTTTTGCTTTTTTTTCGGTCTTTCTTTTGCCTTTTATTCATCGAGCGAGCTAATTATGCGCTACAATGCTTCTTCGTGGCCATTGTGCCGAGTTTTTCATCAGGCATCTGTCTGCCTGTCTGGCTGGGCAGGGTAGTTCTCCCCCTGCGCCTTAGGTCAAGGACAGCTAGGGCTGTGGATCTATCTATTCATATGAATGCCTAGCTCCAATCAAGGGGTAAAGCAAAGCCAGTCATATTTGACAGGCGACGCAGCTGGAGACTGGAAATGGCAGAGAGAGAGAGAGAGAGTTTTTGCTTTCACATTTCAAATTAAAATCCCTGCTTTATATTGCTTTTATTTTGCATCTCCCCACTCTGGCAGTTGTCTGCTGTAGTCTGTGTGTCGTCTGTGTATTTCTAATAGAGTAAATTACACATTTTAATTGGGCCTTTGCAAAATGAATTCCTAACGATTGTCAGTGGCCTGGTCCCACAGCTGTCCCTTGCCCGGTTCCTGTCCCAGGCACGAGCTCAACAAATCAGAAACTTACAATTTCATTTGACTCTCACATTGCCCTCCAATCTGTAGTTCAAACAGTTTGCTGACTCCACTCGTATATAGTACGATCTATATAGATGAAAAAGTCCATCTATAATGCTCGATGTGTCAGGGGCAGGCTATAAATCACACATAGTGGCTGCCAAAAGTTTATGCCCTGCAGCAGCAAACTGTCAAAGCATCTGCTCATTACCATCCCCCACGACACACGAACCCAACTAGGAGTTGGTGGTCACTGGTCACTGGTCAGCCCCATTGAAATGGGAGAAGGCACTGCTCATTATACTTGGTACTGATTTTTTTTGTTAGAGTGCACAGGACTCTCTTGCAACAGGGGCAGGCTGTGGCACCACCACATACATATGTATGTACGAGTGTGTACCATGTGCATGACTGCTGGTCTTTGTGTGTGTGTGAGTGTTTGTTTGGACAGTTGGCAGAGCTCGGTGAACATTTGGCCCATTGTGTTGTCACTGGTCACTGCTCATTGCTAATATTGGTAGCTGTCCGCTTTTTGGTTTCCATTGGTGCACTACACAGCACTGGACTGCACTGCACTGCACTGCACTGGACTACACTGGACTACACTCGATAGCAGTGTCAGTGGCATTTTCCGCCAGCATTACCACGGCCAAAATTTGCCTCGTTTCATGTATTTTATAGCCACACACACACACACAGAAACAGACATACAGCCATGCAGACATAGAAAATGGCACCGGAAGCAAGTGACCCCATGGAATCAGAGTTAGAAGCACCAGCAACAGCAATAGCACCACCAGCAACAACAACAACAACAGATACAGAAACAGAAGCTGAACCTCCTCCCCATATATTTATGCCCCATATGTTTGTGCCATATCTTCATGGGCATAAACCACAACTCAACGACTGCCACAACGGAACTACACCAGAGACAACAACAGCAGCAGCATCAGCAGCAGCAGAGCCAGCAGCAGAGACAGCAACAGCAGCATCAGCAGCAACAGCAACAGCAGCAGCAGAGCCAGTAGAAGCAGCAACAAAACCCTGCCTTGAAATGGTTTGGCCTCTGTCTCGACATCAGGCTTATAACCGCAAACATAACTGAAATGAAATTATTTTAAGAGTAACAAACCAACTATATATCAAAATCAGTCTTTGAGAATTATCATTTGTCGAGGTAGGTAAAGTACAACTACTAATTCCGCAATCTGTTGCTGTTGCTGCTTATGCAGAAAAAATACTCCACATAATGTACAGATAATTCGTTAAGCTTATCCAGAGTGCAACAGCAATTTCAGGGATCCACAGTCAGAGCTTAGAAACCTCCCCATCCCCCCAGCAAGAGTCTGGGCAAAGGGAAAATCATAGTCAACCCCAAATAGAACTGCTTTTGTGTCTGTTTGGATTTGGATTTGAATGAAATTGCCACAAAAGTTCAGTTCAGCTTAACATACATATGTGGAGAGGATATATCTCTGTGGGGAATATATATCTCTGTGTGTGTGTGTCAACCCATAAATCCATTCAATATTCAACAGACAACAAGAAAGTGCAAACGTCAGCCGACTTTTCTGGCTTTCAGCCGGCCACACACTCTGTACACTGTACAAAACTCTGCCCATTATATTTATTGTCATTTTATTTAATTCCACAGTTAAGTGAGTCGCCCGCTGCCGAACAAAGCTAATAAGCTGCAGTAATAAATTATGTGGCATGCAGCATGCCATAGCATAGCATAGCATAGCCATAGCCTCATGCCTCGTACCATACATAAACTCGTATAAATAATTCTCAATTAACAACAAAAATTTCACATTCTGCATATATGCGCAGAAAATTTTTGTCCCCCATTCATACATATGTACAGTACATACATACGTAGAATACTTTGAAAAATATTCTCATTTACGTATGTATTTAGCTGGAAACTGGAAACTTTTGGTGGGGTTAGGGGATGCCCAAAAACAGTTTGCAAATAAATATTCAAAGTAGATAAAAAGTATGAGGCAGACACATGCACACACTTAATCAGCGAATTAAAATGAATTTAAATTTAATTTTAAGTGGGGGAAATAAACTCACATTAATTGCTATTTGCTGCCATTTCGAATGCCATCTAAATAATACCATCAGAGTGCTGCTGCTGCTGCTGTTGCTGCTTTATTGACATCTGATTAGAGTTTATTGATGGTGGGACAAAAGATTATCATAATTGTCACGGTATGCAGAGACCTTGGCAGTACCAATATCCAGCTGGCTAAAATGCTAAATTTAAATAACAAATAAAATGCCTAAGTGAGTTTCTGTGTTTTTATGGCTTGACTAAATGGGTTGTTGTTTATGGGGGCCTGCTTGGAATTTTTCACTAAATCAAAATGCCTGTGTGCAGTGCTCGGAAAAATATTAATTGCGGAAATGGGAATGCGAAAGGACTGCCTTTGGACTGCCACAACGGAGCAGAGAGCAACAATCACAGAGACCAATCACAGGACCTAAGCCCACATTGTTATGCAGCGTCGACGCCCAGCCACAGCAACAGCTCCAGCCCCCCATTCCCGATGGCATGCATTTAAATTTATGTCCAACTTAACGCTTAAAAATTGAGTGCAACGAACGCAGGCAGGAGCAACAGTCGCATCAAGTATACGCCATGGCAACCGGAAGCGAGACTTGGAGTGTTTGCCTGGCTCTGCCTTAGCCTAGCCCAGCCCAGACCAGACCAGCCCAACCTAGTCCTGGTCTCCTCCGCTGTTACTCCACAGCTACAGCTCCATTCTGCTGCTCCATTCTGCTGCCGCCACTAGCTGCGCCACTGGCCTGCGACAGCAACAAAGGACGAGGCTATGCCTGCCTAGGTTCATGTTTTCTTTGGCGCTTTTAATTTCAAAAATTTATGCGCTCGCGCCACGCTAAGCGTAAAATAACGATGCCGGAAAAAGTCGGCAATACGACAACATTGTCACGGATACACTGCCATTGCGGCGAACATTAAGCTACGTTACGGCTGCTTGTGCAGGAAAACTAATTAGGCTTACTATCCATATCCTTCCTGTCTCAGATGTTACACCAAGCACAACCAACAGTGACTTTATAGTTGTTCTCTTTTATGGTCTCTGAATGCTCAATCACTTATGGGGCACCTAGGAATAATCATAATCTGCGTAGAGCAGCTCAAAGATAAATCAAAATTTAATTAGCTTATTAGCATCTTTGAAGAGCAACTGGCATTCGGCTTACCAATTATACAATTCTCTCAATCTTTTGTTTGTGTTTTCTCTCTGTTTTTGTTGGTACTGCTACTGGTGCTGGTGCTGGTCCTGCCACTCGTTCTCCTTCCACTCTCTGGCTCACTGGCAACTTGATCCTTTGCCGCCATTTTGCTGGGTACTCCGACTCCGACTCCCCCCCCCGAACATGCACTCCATTAAACTCTGCCGTTGACTTTGTTGCACTGCACTGCACTGGTGCACTGCATGCCACAGCACTGCGCCACACGGAGCTGAGCAGAGCTGAGCGCTCACAAATTTTATTTATTAAAAGGGGGTTGGGGTGTTGTGGGTGAAGGGGGGGGGTGCAACCAACAACGTACAAGTCAAGTGGCCCCGCTCGAAAACAATTAAAATGAAGTTTCTTTTTGAGCGGGATTTTTGCATGGCCAACGACTGGAGAGTGGAGAAAATGTTTCAGTTTCAGTTGCAGTTGGCAGTTGCAGCTTCAATTTCGGCATCGGCTACAGCTTTAGCTTCAGCTGTATGTTCCCTCCTACTTGAGGGCCCTGCCGAGCGTAAGATCTTAATTACTTTTTAGCCAGTTTCACATGCTCATGCCCATTCCTCCCCATCAAAACCCTTCCGTTTGCGGGGAAGGAGAAGATTCATAGATGCACAAATCTTGCAGAAAGAATGGAATAATTAATTGACGTTGCAATGGCGCTTTGGTATTCAACGCTTTGGTTAAATGTTGCATGCAAATGTGATGGTTTGATCCGATGGGGCGAGGCAGCAATTTAGAGCAGCATGAGGGCAGGTTGGTGGTGTCACCCCACGAGAAAAGGTGCACCACTCTATTTGGGTCACCTACAGTGCGTCATGGTTCGTGCATATTCAAGGGTTGTCGGGGGTGGCAGAAGCTGCATTGAAGTTGAACTAGTTCCATGTTTAAACAATCAACCGGAGCAAAGTTATATTTGCATAGACACACACACACACACACACGCAGTAGCAAGCGGATAGACAAGCGGATATGCAATAAATTTATTCGATATTTGTAGAATCTACGATGCTGCCAATTCAAACTGGAATTTCACACTCAAATAGCCTTTGGAAATTCTTTTGAGTTTTTGTTCCAAGAATTCCAAGAAAATATATCAGCAAGTGTTCAGAGAGCTACATACAGCACTTTGGAGCTAGTTCTTGTTCTTATGCTGCAATCCTTTAAGTCTTTACCGGCTGCTCCTCACACTCGTTGGCTCCATACCGACAGCTGCTTGAGTAAATATTTGCCTATGAAAGAAATACAAGAAACCATCCAAGCGCCTGGCAGGCTGCAGGGCCAAGCGAGGATCCCATCCCATACCAACTTCTCTCCATCCCATCCCATACCAACTCTTCTCCATCCCACTTAGTCTCCATCCCAACTTCTCGTCATCCCAACTCCTCTCCATCCCATCTTAATTCCCAGAGCTCACTCAAAGCAGCAGTTTGTCTTCCTGTCTTTTGCTGCTTCAGTGTGTGCAGATGCAATGCGTGTGTTTTGGTATGTGTGTTGGTGTGATTTGGGGTGTGTTGGTCTGTGTGTGTGTGTGTGTGTGAATGAGTTCGTTTGTGTCTGGGTGCAATTTTGCGGCGTGAAACCATTTAGCACGCAATGAGGTGCTGCGCCTCTGAGCTCAAGAACGCAAAACGAAACGAGACGAGACGAAATAGGATGGAGGCCACAGCCACAGCCAAGACCAAGACGAACGAGCAGCCGATGCAGCTCATCAAAGTTATCCGTCTCATCCTGCTGCTGCTGCTGTTGGCTGTTGCTGTTGCTGCTGGAGTTGCTGTTGCTGCTGTTGGTTGTTGCTGCTGTTGTCTGTTGGCTGAGCTTGCCGCTGAGCTTGCCGCAGCTTAGTCTCAGCATCCAGGAAACACCCAAATACTTCCCCGGATATTTCCTTGAGCAACACTTTTCATTAAAACGCAAAAGGTATTTGAAAGAACGAGAATTTTCTTTAAGTTGCATGCCCCATAATGCCCCCGCTCCACACACACACACTCTAAATACTAATCAGAAAATTGTTTTCTGTCATATGAAGTAAACAAACCAAAAAAAAAAGGTGAAGCAGCAGCAGCGCACATTGCAACTTATTTGTTAGACTTTTGTTTTTGTTTTTCCTTTAATGCACTTGGGACATTGTTGCACAGACGTAACGCCTCTGGCGAAACTTCAACTGCCATCAACATGCAGTGGAGACGATGTACAAACGTTTACCAGGGCATACAAGGGGACGGGGTTGGGTGGGGGGCACTACATTTTAGCAAACTTTGCGGCATTTTCAGCAATTTGTGGTATTTTACTATTTAATCCTTAACTGTCTTGGGTGTCACACTAATACAGAGCGCTCGCTCTGGTACGGGGGAGAAGGGGCCCTGTTTTGTGCTGCCCTTCAACCTTCCACACTGGCAGTAAGCCAGGCTGCCGAGCTGCCGGGCTGCCAGTCAGCCAGCCTGCCACAAGCCATCAACAGTTTGTTTCAAATCAGACAACTACAAGAAAAGCAACAATGTCGACGATGACATTGTGTGGCACCTGGTGTGCAACTTTAGTTCCTTATTCCCCACATCTATGGGGTCCTGCTCCTGCTGCTGCTCCTCCTGCTACTGCTACTGCGGCTGCTCGTTCGAGTTTCTAAGCTATTGTTACCCCCAGCTAGACAGAGCCATTGTGCTCGTCCTCGTGCTCGTCCTCATGCCTTGACTTGCTACTCGTTCTAGTATGTCCTATATGTGTGTGTGTCTGTGTGTGTGTCTGCTTGAACTGCCAAAAGTACTGTTCTCGCTGTGAGAGTCCTCGCCAGCTCTTGGCAAAGTTTAATTAAAGTCGCGCTACAACTTTTGATATGTTCTCCGAGTTGCCTGCCGCGCTCTTCCGTTTCCGCTCGGTGCCTGCTGCCTACTGCCTGCACCGAGCCCAGCATACCCAAGTACAGTGGGACACATACGCTGTAGCTGAAGCTGAAGTATGCTTCAAGTACGACCGCTATCTGTGCCGATTTTAACCATCGTTCCACCAATTGGGTGGGGGTGGTCGGCAAGTTTTGTATTTCGGCTTGAAAGGACTTACATACTTGGCTCAAATCTTTCCATGACAGTTTCGAACCCCCCAACCCCTTGCATAGTTTTTGTTTAGTTTCCCCGTTGAATGTTTTAGTTTTCATATCAACTTTGATGCACATGAATGGTTTCACTTCTGTGGGGTGAGGGTGGGGGTGTGTGCGTTGGGTGCGATGAAAATTGTGGCTGCCACTGACAGGTCCTGACAGCTGCTGGCTATGGTCTATGGTCTATGGTTGCTCACCTCAAAAATAACTGATTTTGATATTGTTAGCTGTCGATGTTATTTCTTCGCTGCTGCTCACGTCACTGGTGACAATTGGCCCCACAGGCAAAAAGGGGATACGTAATTTTGTGTATTTTAACTCGTAATTTCTATCCAATTTAACATCGAATTGTATTTACATACATATGTATATATCGTACATAAAATATTCATAATTCCATTATTATTATTATTCGATATGCCATCAGAATGGTCGTTGTATTTGATGCCCTTTAGGAATGACCTCAAAAGGGGTATGGCATGGGTGCCATGGGAATATTTAATGTTCGTGTATAAAGATGTACTCTAGAATGAATAGATTAACTTTTGATAGGGATACACTCAAAAGGATTCATTTGATATGCATAATAATAAATATTTAAGTAACCATCGACGATTGATTTCGCTGCTGGAGGCATCCTGTGGCATCCCATTGCTAAGGGTATATGTTTTTCGCTTCTTTTTTTTATTGAACATCTTGCCCATTATGTTTACATATACATTTATATGCATTTATATGTATGTATGTACTATAAGCAGGCAGTGTGCAGGCAGGCGAGCAAATTGACAGCATTATGAAAGGTCAGGTCAGAATCGGGGCCAGGCCCCGTATTTATATATATTAGCCTGGCACGTAACTAAAAAGGACATTCCATTTTCCCCCATAATATCGGGCAGTTAGCAGCCACACACACACACACACACACACACACACACACTAACACATAGAATCAGAATCAGAACCCCCAGACAAGGCAGCAGTTGTCCTTGCTCGTTCTCGATTCAATTCGGTATTTTCTTAGCCAGTGGCAGCTCCGGGGTCCTGTTCCTGGCAACACATGCGCGCATCCTCCCAAAATGCCAAATGCAAATTTTATTTATGAATATGATTTCTGGCAACAAACAATAGCCATAGCCACACACACACACACTCGTTCGTGCTGATATAATAAAAATAAGAGCACCAAAAAAATATATATATATTTTCGGTTTGACAAACTCCAACAAATGGCAGGACTAACTGCCTGCTTGGCCCGAACCCGAACTCGTACTCTCTGCCCATACCATTACCCTTGCCCTTACCCTTACCCATACCCTTAGCCGTATTCGGTCTTTGCCGGCCAGAGGCTTGGTGGTTGCAGCTGTTAACCCTTTGCCACACGCCTCCTCCTCCCAAATGGGGTGAGGGTATGGGGGAATGTTGTCTGTGCGTGCCAAAAATTTTAGCATTCTATGTGCTGATGCTGGCGCGTGCTAAAATAATAAAATATGCTGGTGTCTGCTCCTTGTGCTGGTCGTGGTCCTTATCCTAGTCCTAGTCCTGGCGTCATTGCCCAAACCGCAGAGAGCAGGAAATCAAAAATTGAGGAAATGAAATTTGGTTATTAGTCAGCGTGCGACGAACGAGCGACGAGTGGTACGAGTCGGATGGAGAACTCTTTCTGTAGCATGTACGATGGATAGGGTTTAAGGTGTGGTGTGTGTGTGTGTGGTGTGGGTGTGGTTGTGGCACACAATGGTTGTCTGTCGTCCTGCCAGCACACACACACATGACAACAACACTCAAACAATAATTATAAATCAACGCCAGCACTCGAATCAAGTCTAGACAATGCCTGACAAGGGCAGCCCGGTCACATTCATTTTGTAGCTGGTTATGGAAATTGAAATGGGAATGGGAATACGTATGGAAATGGGAATGGAACGAACGGCAATGGAATGAACAGGAATGGAATGCAGTGTGCGGTACTTGCGGCTTGGATACTGCTGTGATGTTTGACCACCAAACGAGTCGCTTGGCCAGCTGCCCACGCGACAAATACACACGGATAGAGCCACTCCACCATGGATTCCATTCATATTAACACTTTTGTTACAATAAACACTTAATCAGGGTTGGCAAAACAGTGCCGCTAAACGAGAGAGAGAAAAAAAATAAAGAGAAACCCTAATTGAAAAGCACGTCAAAAGCGCGTCATAGAAAAAGGTGGCAAATAAAAAACCAACCATTTACCATGGCATTGGAGCGGCGTTGCCATTGGTAAAACCAATCGCTTCAAATGGCAAACGCAGAAACCGAACCAAATGCCGCCTTTCAATCGCTTTCCAACACTCAACGCACAATGCAGCAGGCGGCCCCACCCGCCCCAAACCCGCTTACCTTTCACCCATTTGACTTTTTACATTGACATTAAATAGCCGTTGATATAAATCGGAGAAATGTATAAAAACTCACAGCACAGCAGAAATCATTCGATGAAATCCAGAAGACCGTGGAGTTCGGGGGGACTCAACGCTGCATGCAACAAACAAATAAATATGCGAAGCCAGTTTGTGTATGTTGTTGTTTATTTTTTAACAACGAAAAGCGAAGCCTGCCTGCAGGCCCCGAAGGGAGCAAGAAATGCGGGACATGATTTTTAGCGACATGGCACGTACACGGCCAAAAAGGTTACCGGGCATGGGTATGGGTATTGGGTATGGGTATGGGGCTGGCTGTTGGCAGCGGCCCTGCCGAGTGGACGTGGGATGCAAAATACTCCTTGCTGCTGCTTTCATAGCCAGTGCCAGTGAGCCAGACGGTTGGGCACTTGAAAACTCGCCGGCAGCACAACAGCAGCTCCTGTTGCTGTCAATTTTGTCTCTCTCTCTATCTGGCTTTTTTGTGGCATACGTGCCAGACAGGCTGACGTTGAGCCTTGAGCCCTGAGCCTTGATGAGGCAGTCATCAGGCTACTGCCGCTGTTTTGTTGCACATAGCCAACCATGCCCACCGCCTGATGTCGCCAGTTGTTGGCAGGTTCAGATTACACACCAACACACACACACATACACAAAGAGCAGAGTGCTATAGATATAGCTGATGATGCTGCAAAATGGTTGTGGGGGGCAGAATGTAAGCATAAATGAAATTATGCATAAATTAAGTAAAATAATTCAAAGGTGAAGAAAGAATAGAAAGAATATTTTGTAAAGATTTCCAGGGCACATTCAGGGGACACTCTGATATTCGGACACAATCATACATGCCCATTCAACACTCAGTAACTTAATTATCAACTTTATATCTGATATCTCCGAGATATGTTACATTGCAGGTGGCGGTCCAAGGCCAGGCCCATTGTTCGGTCCGGCTGTTTGCTCCGCTTGACTGCAGCTGCGTTTCATTACGGTTCGGATACGGATTCATACAATATTTTTGGATTTTTCCCGTTGAGCATTTGCCAGCCAGTCCGGAAGGTTGGGGTTGGGGGTTGGACCATAATTGCTCGACCGTCCAGCCCAGCTAGGCGGCAGTAAAAAAATGTACAACCAAATGTAAATGCAGCACCAGTCCCAGTTCCAGTCCCAGCCCTTTGCCTGGTTAATTAAAATGCTCTCGATATGGACAGTGGCAAACAATGAGAGTTTGGGGTTGTGGGTTGTGCCATTGGATGCCGCAGTGGCATCGAGCTGCAGGAGGCAGGAGTCATTTAAAGCCAGACAAACAATGATAAAAAATATGCTATGCAACACGGCACAGCAACACCAAAGAGTAATAATAATAGTAATACTACAAATAATATTCGAGTACTTGCAATAAAAAAAAGCAGAATCAATAGAAGATTTTGAGTCACTAAATGAAGTATTTATTCCCTAATACTAACTGCAAAACTAGACCATATGGAACTAGCCAACTGCTTAAGTAATTGTTAGTTTCTTCCTGCCCTAATCCTGCAACTTTTCACTATAATTAAATGTACCTTATGCACATAATTCTCACGTATGTATTGGTATGTAATTCCGTCCAATAATAGGGTTTAAACAAAGACCGCATATACCTGTACCTGTACCTGTACCTATGCTCTTTTTGTCTCCATGGTCAAGTTGGGTTATTCGGGGCTTGGCAATCAGCTACTGGGGGTAGTAGTAGGACTGCATATATATAATTACACTAAATTGTTGCTGTGGTTAACAAATTTATAACGCTGCATAACGAGACATTCGTCTCCTTGGTAATTTTCTAAACCGAAGCACACCACCACACCACACACGCACAGTGTACAGTGTACAGTGCACAGGTGGGGGGGGGATAGTACCCCTCCCCCTATAATACTCGTACACATGCTGACCAGAGCTATTTCCGGAGCTGTTGGGCCAGCCAGCCACAGGTTGTCACTGGCACATTGCTGAGGTGCACAAGCCATCGGACCAGGACCAAAAGGTAGTAGTATTATTTCTGCATCTGGGGTTTCTGCTACCCACTCGTACATACCTGCATATGTACTATACATACCCATGTATGCTACATTTATGTGGTTCCATGACCAATGCCGACAGCAGTCAGTTGTTTGATTTATGTTTCGTTGCTGTTGTTGCACAAATTAAAAACTTTCAAATGAGTGAGGCCATAACTCAAATGTCAATGCATTTTGTTTAATTTGAAATGTGTGCATGTGGCAGCATTCGTTTGCGGTTCCCGTTGCAACGCCTCCCTTGCAGTTAAAACCCAATTAAAGTAATTGCAGAGACAATGAAAATATATACATATATGTGACAAAAATCAAAGTTAGCCCGTGACCTCTGACATTTTGAACTCTCTTATTTCCTAAAGCTAAAGTTTAGCATTTTCCATTTATTTGTTTTGGATTTTTTTAGCACCTTTAAAAAGGAAAGATCCAGGGCATATAGAGTTTCAGGAGAAGAAACCTTCTGCTCGACACTCGATGAAAATGAATTTCTTTTGATTCTTCTTTTTTCTACTATATTTATTTACTCTTACGAGCAAGGGACTTAAGTGGGCTGTGGATGGGTGGTTAAGCTCAAACCGCACCTTGGCGCAGCTGCAGACGTCCTTAGTAATTATAAACGCTTGCCACAATCGGGCATCGCAACCACATCAAACTAACAGAGAGGAGAGCCTCCCTCCATCAATAATATTGTGGCAAATGGATGGGCGGAAGGTGGTTATGGGTGTGGCAGTTGCAGGCGCTGGTCAAACGGCAATTCCAGACATCGGCGTTGGCGGCAACAATTAGATAAACATCAGCAGACAGCAGGGGACAGAGGGAGGAACGTGGCATGGGGAGTGAAGGCAACTGGTGCAAGCCACAAGCAAAGCCGAGACGTCGCGCAAAAGAGCGCCAAACGGAACCGCAAACTAAAGGGCCACGCCCATTTAATTGCAGAAAACATAATGCCACATGAGGCAGTCAATTCGCTGGCGACATTCAGCATCAAAGGGCAGCAGCCGCATCACCCGCCCCCACTGCACCACGGTGCCACAATGTCACTACCGCGCCACCACCGATCCACCGCCACCACCGCTCCCCCACCACCACCACTCCTCTGCCCATGTCAATGCATAAAATTATTTCCGCTGGAACTTCTGCCCTTTCCATCTTGACAGCCAGCAATTCTAATTAAGGCAAAAGACATTTGGATTGACACGAGACAAGCGAGCCAACTGTGTAATCGGAGCAGTTGCTGACCACCACTGCTGATCCCATCCGCCTCTTGCCACCCTGCCCCTGCTCCTGCTCCTGCCCCTGCCCCTGTTCCCGCTGTGCTGCAAATTGCATAGAATAAATTTTCATTAAATGTCGAGTCGTCGTCGGTGCCTGGGCACAGAGGGTTTTGTGTTGTCTCCGTCGGCGGAAAGTCAATGCAAAGTGTCAGGACATACAAGCAGGGGCGTGGCCTTAATGGGTCAATGGCCCCCCCCAAGTGCAGGGGGAGATGGAAATGAAATTCGAGTTCTTCTGTCCATTTTCATAATTTTTAATTATTTTTAATTTAATTGTCGCGCCTCGCGTGCTCTTTGCAACAACAAGTGACTCGAACTCGGACTCGTACCCGGAATCAAAATGGGAATGGGAACATAAAATGGAACTGGGACTGAGACTGAGACTGAGTCTCTGTCTGACTGAGTCAACTGTGTTCTGCTGATTGAAGACTCTACAGCGATGGGTTAGGGTAGAGGCAGAGTCAGTCCCGGGGGTGAGAGCAGTGAGCAATAAAAGTCGTCTACATTGGAAGCGATGAGTGCGTCTTGAATGTCTTGACTGAATGTCGACTAAGCAATGCTCTAGCCACAGAAAAATGCACAACAAGTAATCCTCTTAAACTAAGTTTGGACACTGCATAAAACATGACACCTACCCACCAGTAAAGTTATTTGTAAACTTTACACCAACAAAACTTTTGCCACAAAAACCCAGCTTATAAGTACTCAAAAGTGCGTTGCATTCCAACTAGTTCTCTTCACACTGCTGCTATGGAACTGCAGCGACAAAATAAACACAGAGACTCGAGCTAATACCCTGCCATCAATCTCTCAACAATATTTTTGACGGGTCTCTACAATTCTTGAGAAAAAGGCAGCGACAGCGTGAATAATGCCCTCCACTACGAGCGATCATACTATTAACTATACCATACGTTTATATGTATAATGCTTATTTCAATAATTTTCTGTTTCTGCTTTTACCGAGAATTGTATTTTGAATTTTTGATGGTCGCAGTGGACCGAAGGAACGATGAAAAACATAAACAGAAATTTTAATTACATCAAAATGTGCGGGCGCACTTAGGAACATTTTATGGGGTCACGCGATCCATCCATCCGTCCATTCCCCCTACTGCTATGTGTTTACCCACTGGCAGGTGCCCAGTAGCCGCAGCCAGTAGCCACAGCACCAGCAGCACCCATCAGTGTGGTGCTGTGGGAAGGGGAGCCAGTTCCGTTCATAGTTCAAAGTTATTTACCCCCTCAAAAAATTTTATGTAATTACAAAAGTTTTTTGGCTCTTTCTATCTCTCAGCTAACCGAAAATAAACGCTGCTGCCCGTTGTCAACGTTATGGCAGAACGTTATCATCTGCAGAACGAACACCGCTCAAACACCACCCCCTGCCAGCTCCACCTACCCAGTAAAAACCAAAAACGACCCCCAACTATGTGGCGGGCAGGTTGCCTGAAACTGGAACTGAAACTGGGGATCGGAGCATTTAGGAGGGTCTCTCTCTCTCTCTCTCTCTGTCTGTGTGTGTGTGTTGGGTGCCAACTTATTGTCGCCGCTCAAGTAATTCACACAGCAGGTGCTTGCCGTTAGCTGCGGTTCGTGTACCGCCCGAGTCCAACGAAAATAATTATCACTCTTGATTATCTTTTGCAGAAATTAGTGTGCGCACAGAGGGATCCACACAGCCACACTCTACGCCTTCCTGCCACCCTGCCCAACCATGTTGCTGACTTTTCCTATCCTGTCTGGAGCTGGGAAGCCCAAGAGTTCTTACCCGACCAAAAGCATCGTAAAAGTAATTGTTGTGTTTTGTTGTCAAAAACCTTTGGAGCACTTTAAGTGGCAAGTTGTGCGGCTCGGAGGGCGCTGTGGCAGTGATGGCGGGGCGGCCAACTGTCAGCCAACTATGCTAACTGTTTAATGTTGTTACCTGAGCAAATTGTCGACGCTTGTTGCAAATTTCTCAACGTTTTATTAGGTTCTCTTTTGCCCCCCCATGCGGGGCAGACAGGATACCGAAAGCACACGATGTTTGGCTTGCAAATTGCTTGATAGGATTTTAGCCCCGAAACAGCTTTCGGGGCAAACAGTTGCTTCACATCGAGTTTTATAAAAGTTATTAAAGCAGTTAAGTTAATTAATTGCTGGAGGTTGTGGCTATACAAATAATCGTAGCAAGAGGTTCATAATGGTGGCCTGAATTGCTATTCGAGTGTATCAGTAGTTAGATCTCTGATCTTTAATGGATGATCTTTGTGGATGATAACCAGTCGATATCAAGAGCGAATTGAGACGACAAAAGTGCAGTATTCAGTGCTTAGACTATAGCCGGAATCTATATAAAGTCTGGCCAAAAATCATCGTATCTACCCCATAGCACAGATAACAATCCAATGGGGCAGAACTTTTTGAATTTCCTTATCGCCAGCTCATTTGCATATAGTAGCACGAAAACTACCATCAAAGAACGGCATGAAAATGTGTTGAGTGTTAGTAGCTTGGACGGGCCCTCACAAATGGCTAAGGCCAAAAACTTTTGGATGACATTTCCAACCCTTTTACTGGGCCTGGGCGGCACCCAACATTGTCTGCGGTACTCTCTGACGGGTTTCTTTTGAGCGGCGCCTCACCCCCTCCTCCATCTTGGCCGCACTTTTGTGTTAACAACTCTCGCATTGCGCATTTCCGCTGAAAACGTGGGTAAAACTTTTACTTTTGTTTATTTGTCGCTCATTTCCAGTAGATGCGATGGAATGGCCTGGGCTGGAATGGGATGTTGTTGCTCTTGAAGTAGTACTCGTAGATGTTTTCTGTATTTGTGTTTTTTTTTTTTGTTCATCATTTGCAGCTCTCTCTCAAAAGCTGGAGGCACACTGCAATCGCACTGCTGGCCGGCTGCTCTTGTCCGTCTTTAAATGAAAGCTAATTAAGTTTTATATTTTCACCCCCAAACCCACTTCCCCCCAGTTTACTTTCTGAATGCAGAGTTTTTCCTCTCTCTCTATCTCTCTCTCTGTCGCTCTTGGTCTCTTTCTTTCTGTTAACTCAGAGTAGAGGCCGCACTTCAAGAGTCTGGGGTCTGGGGTCTGGTGTCTGTCCATCCATCCTTTGGTCATTACAAGTTGATTAACTCATAAACATTTACTGACAGCCGACGTCGGACGTCTGACAAGTGGCAAACTTTGTTAGCAACGGACGGACGGACGGGCCCTGGCCAAAAGCAAATGATTTTTGTGTTTCAACTTAACTTTACTTGATTTCTTTATTACTTATTTAATTCTTGCATTTCTTGTGCCCCTCCTCGCCCCACGCTATCTCTCACTCTTTGTCGCTGGCCTTTTTTGCATTCACTCTTTCCGGAATTCGTATTTCAGTTGTGGGCTGTGGAATCTTCGCTCTCTTTTTGCATTTCGCAAATTTAATTTCTCTCTCCTCCTACCTCCTCCACCTCTCCGATTTTCAGCTTTATCTTTGTTTGTTTTGCCGCGCTGCGTTTTAAATTTTATTTTTATTTTTATTTTCATTTTATTTTTCCCTCCCCTTTTTGTTGTTGTTGTTTTGTCATTTTGTGCTTTTCATTAATTTGGCGCAATTTTTTTTGCCATCGTGTGAACCCATTTGATGTTTTTACTCTTTTATTTCTTCGCTTTTGGCCCGCAAAAGTAATGTTGATTGTTTGCCTGGTTGACTTTGATTACGAAATTGTTCAAAATAAATAAAATTACATAGCCCACCCCTCACACTCACGCCTCACCATCACAGGCCCCGCCCTAAGTAAAGACGCTTTTTAATTGAGTTTTTTTTTTTTTTTTTCGCAGCGCTGGACTAAGGCTAGGGCCATGGGTCAGGCCAATTTCCTTGAACCTGGACACAGAGATTTAGCTGCGACGATAGGGTCCGCGGCAAAAGAAGGAAGAAGGCCAAAAAGGTAGGTCGGTCTTTAGATTTTCTTGGGTCTTGTTAGAGTTAATTAAAATGTGACTTGTTGATGTGAGGTGGCAATCAAGTTGTCGAAAACAATTAGCAAAGCGTTGCCGGACCCATCTAAGATATTACTTTGTATTGGCTGGGAATCTATGTACAATATATGTATGTACATATGTACATACCTTTTAAATATTCCATTGTTTGGCCAGCCACATAATCCCCATCCTCAAGCCCCATTTTCCATTCAGTTTGCAGAGAAAGATCTTTCACAACAAATCTCCCATTACATGGCGCAGGCACAGCTTCTGGAATGGTATTTACACGACACAATGTCCAGGCATTTTCCCAGGTGTATTAGCTCTCAGAGTGGGCTACCACAATCGTACTCTACCGTATCGTACCGTACGACTGCAATACAATAATCCAGGTAATTAACATGCAAACGAAATTATGAACGAGAGCAAAAGGTAAACACACACGCACTCAATGGCAGTGCATTGTGCAAGGGCCGACCCGCAACCGAACCGACTGCTGGAACCGAAAGCCAAAACACAAACGTGGCCCAAAAATGGAAGAGATGCCTCAAGATGCCTGGGAAACGATGCTCCGGAACGTGATGCGACAGTTGTGATGCGGTCTATTGGCATTCTCATGCTTATACTTAAAGTCATTGTCATTGTCATTGCCATTGATAGCGGGGCAGGGCAATGATTGGCAGAGGTACATATGTACATACATAGACCCAGCTCCAAAGTCAAAAAAACTACCGCCACGACCTTTATGCGTGTGTTTTCCCTGTACATATATGTATATAGTCATAGTACGTGTGTGTGTATGTGAGCGCGTTAATTAAGCAAAGTGAGCGGGACACACGTAGTAGGTGGCAGCACAAAAAAGGAAGGTGCCTGCAACCCGAAGGGGCATTCAAATGTAATGCACAGACACAGACGTGGCCCAAGCAGAGGATGCACACAAAAGGACGCTGCATAGAAGAAGTCGAGGAGAGATGTTCGGGGAGTTTTTCTACCTAAGGAGCAGAGGAGTCAATAAGTCAGGTGCAGCTATGCACCAGGCGATACCCCGTGATGCACAGCCACAGAGCATTCTATAGCAGTCTTAGATGGAAGTGCTGTCCCTGCCCCATATACCCATCCTGAGTGCCCCAGCTAAGTGGCATAGAAACGCTTGACGGGGGCATTGAAGCGTAAGTCGGTGATAATCACGGCAAGCCGACGCCTCAACACGTAAACGTAACGTCAAATGCCACGACACGGTCCAAGACGGATCGAAAGTCAACTTCAGCCGTGGCAGTGGCAGTGGCAGTGGCACCGTCACCCTCAACGGCAGGGGCACTGGCAGGACGCAGTCATTGTCATTGCCCCCTCCCCCATCTGCCAGCCAGTGAATATTGTAGGATAATCATAGAGACTTGAGTTCTCAAGTGAATGCCGAAGGGGGCAAAGGATGAGGGAACAGAATGCCTTTGGGCAAGGCAAGAGCACGGGCAGCAGGGGGAGTCAGCCTCGGCTTATGCGCGTGGTAAGCCAATTTTGATATGTAGCCCTAGACCAAAAAATCTTAAAGCGACGACGAGATGAAAGCCAAAAAGAAAAGGTTGCCATTGTCGGAGTGCAGGGGCCAAGGAAAATTAGAAAATCGAAATGGTATGAGATGGAAGGGAATGGAATGGAATGGGCATAGACGGCGGCACAGAGTAATGACATTTTGAGCTCTTCGACATCTTCATCATCTTCATCTGCTTCTTCTTCGTTGTTGTCATCTTTGTCTGCATTTTGAAAGCGATAAAATGTAAAATTGAATTCGTTTTAAATATAATTTTGGATTGTACTCCCACTGCCTTGCTGGACATTTTGATTCAACGATTTAAGGGGCACACACAATGCATTGTAGAAATGCATTTTCTGTGCCCAAATATCCATCATTGGATGCCAATTTGAATGAAAGACAAAAAACCAATACATACATACAAACACATATATACATATTTACAGAGCAATGCAATGTTGTTTTCTGCTGAAAATGCATTTAATTTGTATTTCATTTCACAATTTCTCACAGACTTTGAGACAGAGAGAGGAGGGAGAGCTTATAATGGCAGTGCCAGGCAGCTCAAGAATTACCCTGGAATGGGCATGTTTGACTCTCCCCCAAAGAAAAATCTTCAAAACCAAAGCTTCGATTACGGAATTGCCCAAAAAGGGGATGGCCAAAATTGGAAGTACAGAAATTTCTTTGTGCAAAGTATTAGGGATTAGATGGGCCCTCAGAAATGCATTTATATTATTGGACATGGTACGGACAGGAAAGCCTATAGGATTAGGCAGACGTATTTGTTTTGCAGACCATGTAAATTGATTTACATTTACGCATTTGATTGAGTTTTTGTGAAAGCTAAAAGCCAGAATGCACCTAAAACTTTTTTGAATAAAGAATCATTTTTCGTTTCATTTGTATTAATAATAATGGGTGTGCACACTTTTATTTGGTATTCATTTAAATACATATATTATGCAGTCCGTCTGCTTTTAGTTATCATCAAATATTTTACATAATTTTTTAGATATTTTGACGGATTGCTGTTCGTGGCCCGCGTCGCTGTCAATTTGCTGCTGTGCCACGCTGCAATTTTCGTAAATTGTTCATAAATCGTTTCATATTTTCACTTGTCTCACTTTTGATGCTCCCCTGAAAGACTTCTCCCCACAAGAACCCCCAAGGACACATACTCCACATAACTCAGCAAACATTTTTCCCCATTTCACATGAAGCACAAGGACCATAAACCAAATAAATCAATAAAAAATTATGCGAAGTAATGCATGGGAAAAAAAAAAGAAATGAAAATGGAAATGGAAATGTAAATGAAAATGAAAATGGAGGAAAAATTGTTGAGGAGAGCCGTAAGCTGTAAGAGAAAACGAATCCGTAGAAGGTCGCAGCGCGCTGAAATGAAAAACAAACTGTGCGCCACGGCATTTCTAGATGTTTCTTTCCCCATTCGCATTTCCCCCCCGTATTTTTCCTTCATTTTGTATTTATTTCGTAGCGACAAGACCCCATCTAGAAAGAGAGAAATTTTAAACGGCATCTAAAGCTGCAAATATGAAACTTATGGCTGTAATATTGATGTCGTCTTTGACTCAGGGATACTCGAACTTGCACAACCTCGGCACAGACCATGCCCATGCCCCTGCCCAGGCCCCTGAAACAGCAACCCGCATCAAAAGAGTATGCCTGGCAGCGGCAAAAGGACCCCGTTACCAAACCAGAACCAGAACCCTGGACCAATACCAGTAACAGAAGGATGAAGATGAGGACACAGTACCAGAACTGAAGTATGAAGATGAGGAAGCACAAGAGGGGGGACAAACGAATTGCGATAAAGATAAATAAGCAGAGATACACTTGATGATGTCCTTGTTGCTCTTGTCGCGCTCACGGCTGCTCCTGCTCCTATCGAGTGCTGTTCATAAGAGTCTGCACCATCCATCGCAGGGGGTAGCATGATTTTTAACGCACAGAATGATCCAATGTTCTATATAAATATTTATTAGCATTATCGATATAGCCGATATATGTAGTTGCCATGCCAACTAGTGCCTCAGATCTGTCCTTGAAGGAAATTCTCAAGTGTTTGTTTTTTGCTGCTGTACATAACCCTACAGTAGGGTATCAGCAAGTCTTTGTTTTCAGCTTGTTGTTATTGTTGTTGTTATCCTTGCTCGTTGCACGAACTGGTGTTTTTGGGCAGCTTCCCCTCCTCCGGGTATACCCATTCAGCCCTCGTATTGTATTATTTAAATTTGATTTTATTTCATGAAAATTGAGTTGCGTTTGCGGGCGTTGGTTTTGTTGTCTTTTCGTCCTCTTATTGCTGTTGTCCTTTCTGCTGCTGCTGCCTTTTCTCAAGGAGGCTCGCCATATCTGCTTATCGTTTCTTATCTGTCTCTTTTCGTATTTTTCTTCGTTCTTTTGTGGCGCAGAAAGTTCGTAAACAAATTATAATATTGAACTTGTCATAGATACGCGCTTTTGATTGTGTCTATATTTCTATAAGGGTAGGCAGGGGGTGTGTGATTGTGCCAAGTGGAGGTAGGATAAAGATGGAGAGAACTGTATCGTTTTGTGGTCTGATGTTTTCCTTTGCTTTAATGTATTTTTTTCCTTTGACAAACGGAGGCCTTACAAAAGAATCAATTAATTGAGCAAAACTCTCATACCTGCCGCCGGCATTTGCCACAAAAAGTTATACGTAATTTTCCGTTCTCGCATTTTCCCGTTCGCTTCCTTGCAGTTTTCCGCTTCATTGCGTGGCCATTAAACCACAACAGTGAGCTTCATTTATTTTCAATTAAAAGTCAATCATAACTTGCACTTATCAATGCAGCCACTTTCCCAGCCCTCCCCTCCTCTTTGTCCCCCCCTCTCTTTCGTTCTTTCCACCCACTCAGGTGAAGAGGAAAACAACTTTTTGAGAACAAAACAAAACAATAAAATGGTTGCTGTGAGAGCCGGTGCTGCGCTGTGCACCACTCGCAGTTTTCCAGAAAAATGTTTGCCTTATGCGTTTTCCTATTTTCCACCGAAAACACACGATGCCACAAGCTGAGCAAGGTATTTTTTTTTTCCAATAAGCTGCTCCTCCATTGTGCCTCGACCTGGCTTCCTTCTGTTGATTTTTCCTCATGCCATGGATTACCCGCTAAATGGGTAGTGGAAGGGGAATGGGATTGGGATTGAAGGGGGAATTTGGGAATCTCTTCCCGATTTTGTTGCGGCTTTGCCATGGCTTACCTTTTGATAGCATAAAAAGTTCTAATTAATGCAATGAAATGCCATAAGCGGATTTTCATTTGTTTTTACAGCTTAGCCAACAGTTTTTTATTCCCCTCTCTCTCTCTCTCTCTCTCTCTCTATCTGCATTCCATATTCTTCAATACTGTGTAAACATGTTTTCCACATTATATTAGCGGTTTTAATCAGCCTTTGTTTTTGGTTTTAAAACTTGCACACATGTTCGAATTATAGCAATAAAATTTAATATTAAATGTAGCACTAAAAGCATTAGGGGAAGTACTACATACAGACTATTCTGTGTAATGTTTTTCCCTTTCTTAGACGGGTAGGGGTGGTAAATCCAACGAAGCATCCACTGCAACACAGCCAATTATTTTGATAAGGCAAAAGGAAACACCCAAGATAATCAGAGCAGAAATCCTTCAGGTGGAATTGCCTCCCCAAGGAGGCCGCCGCATGTCTGTGAGCGACGTCCCACGCATTTTGGGGCATTCAACCCCTTGATGGAAACGCAGGGAATGGCCCTCTAAGCCAGCAAGTAAGCCAAGTTGACGAGCAAATTTTCAGGGTTATGCTCAGCGAGTAGAGTGCTCTGTCGCCCGACCCCCTACTCAACTCCCTGGTAACTGGGTAACTGTTAACTGGGTACTGTCATTGACATGCTTTTACAAGGGAAACAAACCCCCAAAAGCATCAGACCAGACCAGACCAGTCTCCGTCTCCATCTCCATCAGAACTATAGAAAAATAAGAAATGGGAAAAATGGAAGGGCATCTGCCAGGTCAGACCCAAAACTTGAAGTTCTCCAGACGCCACAACTGGCAGGAATGGACAATTCTTTCTGGCCAACAAAGTACAACAATTGCAAGAAGAAAGCATTTTGCACAGAAAAATACGGAAGGTTTTGTGTACCCTACCCTACCCTAACCAAGCAAAAAAAAAAAGTAAAGTCTTCTTCAGTGTTTTGATGTGGGTGGACATTTTTCCACCGAATAAAGCCCCACAACAGGCGTAGACAGCAGTTCAAAATTGAATTTAATTTTCTTTTCAATTTGCCTAGAGAGCGGTCGCTCAATGGTTAGCAGAGGGGGGGTGTGTGGAGAGGGGGTGTTGTGTGATTTAGCTAATATATGGTCGTGCCCTCTAAGCCATGGTTTTTCTGTGTGTATTTTATACGCTCTCTCTCTCTCTCACTCTGCTCTGTATTTGCATCCCCCTCTGGCTCTTAAAGAAAGTAAATATTTTATTACACACATTTATGACGCACTTTGGGTGCAGAGGAGGAGCGCGCGCCGGAAGAGGCAGTAGAAAAACTTTTGGGACGCAAAACTGCCAAGTGGAACTATTAAAGCTGTAAAAAAGTTTTCCCATACACACACACACAAAACACTTACGACAGAGACAGAGAGAGAGAGAGAGAGAGAGAAAGAGAGAAGGATAGATAGGAAAGCCAGTGGGACACACACACAAACATGCGGCTGGGGCTGTCAGCAGACCGCGTTCTCGTTCTCGTCCTCGTCCTCGACGTCGCTCTGTTTTCGTCGTCGTCGTCGTCGTCATTTTGACCGGAAATGCGCAGTTTTTAGTGAAGTGCATGCCATTTTGAATTGCCAACACACACACACACACACATCTAGATGGACTGTTCGCTCACACACACACAGAGATGGTAACCACTGGCGTTTGTCAACACAACTCGTGCACTTTGGCTAAAAACAAAAACGAATAGGCAGCATCCAACCCTTTTGGCCCACACCCACATGGATTTACACTGCTGCATGGTGCATGGTGTGCATGTTGCATGGTGTATGGTGCGTGGTGTGCATGCTATACTCGTTTGGTCAATATGGCGCGCTTTTTCCCCACATTTGTTTCGTTTTTCTTTTCGGTTAAGCATGCCCCGGCCGCTGTGAGCGATGAGCAAACGTGAGTGCTGCAAATGCAAAAATATGCATAATGATGCCATGGGCTGTGATAAGCTACAACAAATCCACAACAGATCATGGACTGATATTCAAATTGATTTAACTATAATCAAATTTCCAATGAGACAGTTGCTAAAAGTTCTCCGCTGTCTGCACAAGCTATGAACCTTCAATTGTAGGGAATATTTCAATAGTTTTTCCTCACTTTCACTGTCACATATCTTAGTCCGGGGAGGGCGGGGCGAACTTCTGTTTCTCCTCACGCTGCCATCGCTGGGCGAGAGCGCGTCGTGTCGTGGTCAGTGAACCCCTTTTGCCCCATGTGTGCCAACTGTAAACTGCAACTGGAAAACTGGGCGACTGTGACGCTAACTGTCGCTGATGCTGCTGCTGCTGCTGCTGTTGTTGTTGTTGCTTTCTACAATGCTAATATCGACATTTCCGTTTAGGATTCATTTTGCTGGCTCTGCCTTGGCCGTTAGTTGTTAGCTTTTTCTGTTTTTAACCCAATGTCTCACACATCTATCCCTCTATGTCTCTCTCTCTCTCTCTCTTTCGGTTTCTAACTCATTCCCTTGCTTACACTTTCTCCATTTATGTGTGTGTGTGTGTGTGTGTTTTTATTGCATTTTGACCCAGGAATAAATCGCCACACTGTTTGTTGTCCGTTTCACTTTAGAGATTTTCTTTTTGCTCTTTGAATTTGTTCGTCGCTTCGCTCGACGAGGCTTCTTGAGCTCGTTGAGGTTTGTGTTGCAGCACAATGGGCCACTTGGCAGGACGCTTAATTAATTTCTGCAATCAAAAGTCACAAGTGTAAACAGTGAGTGAGTGAGTGCGGCCATTGATTAGCATCCAAAATGGATGGATCATCGATTGATTGTTTGAAACAATAGTTGATTTAATTTAAGCTCCACTCCAGCAGTGGCGGCTGTGTTTGATTGGCCTGGCTTTTACGCCTTAACTCATGCAAATCTATTAAGTGTCTTATTTCAGACATAGCCATAGCCACAGCCACACCCCGCCCGTCCGGAAGGGAATGCAACTTTATCCTTTTGCACTTTGCCGTCTTCTTGAGGAAAGTTTTGGCCTACTTCCTTGCCAGAGCATCTCGCACTGCTGCCAAGTTTGCATTCGGCTCTGGCCATTATTTTTTAGAAGCTGCATGCTGCAAGCCCCTTGGCTTTGGCAAGTTTTCCTTGAATCCTTTCAGCGGACTGCTCGCCCACACCTACTCCGCCCGTCTGCCGCGCGAATTACTTAGACTTTCCACTCAAGTCTGCCCCGTGTTTGCTCGTCTCACGGCTTCCTCTTTGTTGCCCCACATTGGGCTTCCAATCGGGCTTAGTTGGGCTTTCCAAATGTTCGTTGCCTTTTGTCCATATGCGAATATCCTCTTTGGAGGACGCGCTACTCTAGGATCGTCTCTTTGTCCTAACAATATGAAATTGTATTCAAAATTAAACCCGTCTCCAAGGGCCAAAGGGAACACAAAATACAATACAACAATAAAACATTCAACTAAAATGTTTCTCTCTCATTTTTTTTCATACAAATTTGTAATAAAATTCAAAATGTAACTCAATCAACTTTTGGGCGATGCTCCTTCGCCCTGGCCACTCCCATGACTGGCCAAAAGTAATACAGACAGCTCTGTTCTGTCATTCAGCAATTTCTGTTCTTCTGTGTGTTAAATATTTGTCCCAGCCCTCCCCCCACCCCCCGCTTCACTTTCTGAAGTTGTATTCATATCTACTCTCTACCTCTCTCTCTCTCTTCTTCGTGTTTGCATTTGTTGCTTACTCATTTGCCTGTTCCATGCCCATTAGTTATATTAGTTCTAAGTGCAACTCATCCTCGCCACTGCCATTGACACATCTCCACATCCCCCTTATAGGAGGGGGCAAACCTCTCACTTTAATCATATGTATGGCTCTGACTCTGTCTCTATCCTGCTCTATGAGTATTTGCCCTGAATGGAGCAGAGAAATGGATTGGTTGGAGAGGGAAAGGGTCCACAGATATGGCATTAACTTTCGTCTATAAACATGCATAGTAAAAACATATGGTAAGCCCCCCCCTAGATCCCACCTATATGTATCTACTTCATCAATTCCATGCACTGAAATAAATTTCAGAAAATATTTAAACACAAATCTGGCAAATCAAAAATAATATTCCAAAATTTTCGAACAAAATTTGACAACTCAATCGAACGCATAACATGATCAAGTTGCAGATTATATTATGATTTTTCTTTCGGTGTGTGCAAAACATATGGTAGCTATCCTTTAGCTCCTGCTCTGCCCCCTGCCCTCGCATCAATCACCATATGTAGTGTATGTGCGACACTTGAGCAAGTTTTAGCTTGAATGCGCCTGAAGATTTTTGATGGCTCCATTGAGTTTATTGCTAGATGTCGAGGACGTCGATTGCGCACTTTCTGCCATCCTACATATATACTAGTACTGCGTGGAGCGTGCAGGCAAAAGGGTGAGGGGTGGGGGCTGTGGGGCTGCGAAAGCCAATGAATTATTTTCATATTTTCTCTGTACTTTACTACCCAATCTCTTTGGCCCGTAGACGTGCCTTGCTCCCAGTCACTCACTCAATCGCTCTCTGTCATTGTCAATCGTAAAAAAGCGTCCAAGAGAGCAGCAAGAGCAGCAGCAGCAACAACAACAACAAAGGGGCGAAATATAAAAGATAAAAGGCTGCAAATAATAAGCACAAAACAAAGATTCCAATATCGTGTAAATAAGGAGAAGGGGATGAAGAAGAAGACTCTTTTTTCATAGCATCATTGTCCATGGGTGTTGATGGGAGGGGTGCTGGTGGGATGCTGCAGTTCAGAGCGGTAACTGTTAGCCAAGTTAGTCCAAGTGAGTGAAAAATGTAACAACAAGTGCCCTTTATGTCTGTGTATCTTTGTGTGGGTGTGCTGTGTGTGTGTGTGTGCGTGTGTGCCCGCCCGTATCTGTGTATCTCTCTGCATCTGTGTGTGGATCTTATATTCATATTTATTGAATTTACGCTTGACAGCCTCAAGAAGCTGCATGAATGGGTCGGTCGTTCGGTCGGTCGTCCTCGGGGGAGCAGTGCGGTGCGCTTCGGCACCGTGGCTAAGAGCCAGGGGGTGTCTTTACTTAAGGGTAGCTCCAGGCCCCATACGTACATACATACATACATAGTACATGTGTGGATATGTGTATTCTTAGTGGATATTTATGTGGCTAACAGAGCTCTTTGGCTTCGCGTTTAGTTTCTTTTTTTTCATAAATATTAAAACAGCTCAACGAGCAACAGCAGCAACAAGATCAGCATGAACTTAGACAACAACAACAACAACAATTACAGCAACAACCACCCACTAAAGTCAAAAGTCGCATGCTACTCCTTCCCCTTCCCACACCATTCATTCTTTTCGCGCGCGTTTGAACCACGGCATGCATGTAGAATTGGCCAAGGGAGTGAGAGAGACAGACAAAGAGTGATAGCGTGAGCGAGAGAGGGGACGGATGCATTGGCATCTGTCTGAATGCATTTCCCAGACACTCATCGAACCTGTCGCAACACTATTGTGCTGCTCAAACATGTGCCAGTTGAAAGCATTGGTTCGCTGTGGTTGGTGCATTCGCTAAGGCAACTTCTAAAACATGCGTATAAGCACTGAATATAAGTGTGAGTTCTATATGACTAGCAGTAGAAGTGTTGTATAAGTTAGCATATAACAGTTTCGTCACTGCTCATACATATAAGTTGCATCTGAGTTCGCGTTGCAAGCATTTGTTTTGTTTACATCCTCAAGGGTTCGACGAAGAAGCAGATGAAAGGCAAACGAACTTCATCGAGCAACAGCAAGCAACAGAGGTGGGAAATGCAAGAGAGGGAGGGAAAACCCCTACAATTAAATTACATTTTGTATATTTTCAGTACAAAAAAGAGTTAAAGTTTCTACTTACATATTTCTACTTTTATGGTACCCCTTCTTCACTTTGCCTTTTCATAAGTTTTATTAACCAATCCACGGATAAAAGCACCATAACGTCGCTTGATTGATTAGTTATCTAGGAGTGGCTGCAAAAGTTCTCCATGCGATTACCTTTGTCTGCGCACAAGTTCATTTGAATCCGTCAATGTTCATTTTACTTTGCACTCAACCACCACCACCACACTCGCACCTACAAGTAAAAATCTGAATGAATAATTTGAAAAGCAAACGAAATACTCGTTCTATTTTCAGTAGCATGAGAATGAGGGTGCACCAGAGTCAATGGGGCATGAGACGCGGCGCTATGCGACAGCGGCAGTGGTGGTGGTTGGGCCGGGCCAATAACTTCCAATTTTCACTCTCGGACACAGAGTTAAATGCACTGAACGATAGTTTTAGTTGCACTTGAAACTTTCAACCTGCAGCCCGCAACCGGCACCTCTTCAGCAGTGGGTAAATGAGAAGTGCACTTCCGATGAAGGGATTGCCAGCGAAAGAGAGAGAGAGAGAGAACAGTCATGACCAGTCATGACCACCCGCAACTTTTTTTGTGCACCCGCAGAGCGGTAATGAAAATATTTCCCCCACCCCCCTCCGCTCTGTGTGAGTGTGTGTGCCCTGTCCATGCCCCTACCCCTGCCATCCGCACCACTGTATTCCTTGTGCATTGAATCGTGCAACGTTCAACCCGTCAACTCGTTCATCTAAATTTCATTGGCCGCAGGCTGTAGAAACTGTAACTGACATCCACCCAAGACCCGAAATTGTACGCAAACTGTCTGCTCCACTCCCCCCACTCAACCTCCTGTACCCCTGCCACTCTACCACCCTGCAACCTGGCACAATTTTCAGCTAATTGAAATGTCTGTCTGTCTGTCTGTCTGTCTGTCAGCGAGGATGCGGCACATTGAGCCCGAAAATCTCCGCAAACTAAATGCAGCTCAATCAGTGAAAGTTTTCAATCAACTTTGGCAGCCATTAGACAAAGTTCTTCTTGCCCCCAACCCCATGCACCCCCATTTACCGCCACTTTGCCTCTCTTTTGGTCAAATAATTGTACAAAAAATAGCTGCAGAAGATGTGGCAAAAAACGATACGGGGCGATAGAGGGAGAAGCAAACAAAAAAAAATGGTGAACAATTAAACATGAATTATGTATTAATAATTTCTGTCCACTGCAAATGGGGTTGGGAAAATACTCAAAGTGCTGGGCGGTGGGAGGCGCAGAGGGTGGTGCCGGTCTGGGTCCTGCCACTGATTCAGCTTCATTGCAGCAGCAGTAGCAGCGGCAACACAAAAGTTTTCTCAAACAAAACAAAACATTGGAAACTTCCCACGCGCCACCAAACAATAGTGGGAGAATTTTTCTGTTTCGTTTCGTATTTTTATGTTTTCCAGCCATTGGTAATACACGTACATACTACCGGCACAACAGCAAGAAAAAAAAAAAAGAAAAAAAAAAACGAACACCAACAACAGCCAAATACTGGCAAATGAGGGCAAAAATCTTTTGGCCGCATCCAAGAAACATAAAAGCAGAGGAAACAGAAGCTCCACCAAAGAATAGCGACAGTGGAAAGATATGAAAGAAAACCAAACAAAAACTACTACAGATATGGTAGTTCTATTATGATAGCAGAGTTTTGTGCAGCTCTCTATACAGAGGGTTTTTACTTAGTTCGATGAAAAAAAACTTTGCAACTAAAAAACTAGTTTTAAAACCAACGATTGCAGGTTCGGTTAGTTTAAAGTTTAACAATTTTAAGCGCTATTTTTGTTAAAGATGAAACTATGAACCGATAAGCGGATCAATCCTCACTAACACTGTGTACACTGACAGCTAAAAATATCTACGATTTATTGCTATAATGCATCTATGTAGTTATCTAGGCAACTATGTATTGCATACAAATACTGATATATATATATATTGTGCATGACTAGGCGTGTATCTATAGCTTGTCAATGGATTATATATGAATTACCTATCCATTGCCATTTATTTAAATCGGTTTTTTTTTTATTTGTTGCTGTTGATGGAACCATTTGTTCCATTTGAAACTCGAAGTGCCCCCATTGTGCTGCGTTTTGTTAAACAAAAGGCAACCAATTCTCACACACATACAGACAATGCGTGGGAGAAATACTGCAACACACACATACCCTCACACACACACACAGTCATATATATGTATGAATATTTGCACTCGTGTGTGCCGCCATTTTCATAAGCAGCCAAAGCCAACATTTACGAGCTGTATCTGGGGCTGGGGCTCGTTTCTATTGCTCTTTTTTCCACATATATTTATTCGTATATATTCGTATTCATTTAAGTATATTTGTGTTGTTGTCTGGTGCGGCGTCTAAATAAGTTTTTCCGTTTCTTGTTTGCATATTTTAACCAAAGCAAAAGCAGCTCCAGTCAGCCTTCCCGTCTCTATCCCACACTCGAGCTGCGTCTCTGTCTCTGTTTTTGGACTGCCTGATATCTGTATCTGCATCGCAGTCCTTTGATATTTATTCGTTTTCATTGCATTTTCATTGTGGCTTTCCCTTTGGCTTTGGCACTGGGCTTCAGGGTCTTATCATTCTGCATTTTAATTAAATGCATAAAGCCAGGAGTCCGTTTGCCATCAAATGTTGCATTAAAAATCACTTCAGCAACCAAAACAAACCAACAAAACACTGATTCCATATTACTTTACTTAATCCAGCAAAAGGTATTTTAGTTTTAAGCAGATGTTTGTAACGTACACATTCAGAAGATTTATCACTGCCACAGACTCTGAGTTTTTTTTTTCATCAGATTGGTATAACATTATCAAGTTGCATGTACTATACATCGTTCAAAGAACATGGCAAGATGGTACACAAAGCTTTCAAGAGTATCTAAAGATAACGTATTTTCCAGTGTCGAATTTTCATTTGTGTTGTTTTCCCCTGTTCTGGAGACAAATTACCGAAGGGCTGTAGGTGGGATGTTGCAGCCTCCCGTTATGAGTTCTTTTTAATTGCATCGAATTTGCTGCTGGTGAAAATGCGGCAACGTCTCTCGCTCTCTCAAACATACACCCGGAATCGAGGGCAGCAGGAAAAAACACACACATACACACACAAAAACAGACCAAAGAAATTAAACTGTTAAGTAGGAAAAGTGTGCAAAAAAAAAAAACAACATTCTGTTTGCCTTTGTTGTTGCTGGTGACGTTGATTAAAAACTTTTCGAGACAGTTGACGTAGCAGGAAATTTCTCCAAAAAGGGATGAAAAACTGCCGTGGTGGCATTCTAGCAAGCTGGTAGAGGCGACTTTAAAATTAGGTTAGCCCAGCATTGGGGTAGTGTTGGGGTGGTTATGCCTGACTTTGTGGGGGGGACACATGTGCAATTTGATTAAAAACTTGCTTCACACCGACAAAAAAAAACTGTTGCTAAAATCGAGAGGAAAACGAGAAGAACCACTGACCAAATGAAAAAGAACGTTGTCATGGCCAAGTGGAAACCATGTGGCAGGCAATCGTTTGGATTGCTAACCAGTCGCGTCCCTTTTGACACAATTTAATTGACAAGTTTTAGAGGTAGTATCAAATGATGCACACAGTCCAATGTGTGATGCCCCGTGAGGAACCATAATCCTTAGCTAATTAAAAGCTTTTTAGTCCACGACACTCCGTGCGACGCCTGCATCTCCAGAGTCAAAATATATGTATATTAATGACGGCCTCCGCCTCGCCATATAGTATTTATATCCATGCCACCAAAATCCAAATCGCTCCGTTGCACTCAAACGTTATTCTGTCAAGAAACTCTTCTCGGACTTTCGTGAGCTGCAACCAGTGAAATTCTACCGGATTCTACACAATTCTTTTTCTTTTAGTGAATGTGGTTAGCTTGTATCAGATTGATGGGCGCGAGTGCAAATTTTCAAAAACGCCTTTAAGTTTCGCGCCACAGGGTAGCTGTTTGAATAATATCGAAAAGATATAAAAATAATTATCGGTGAAATACTTCGCTGAAAGATTCACAATAAATGGTTTGTGTCTTAGCTGTGTATTTGTACCCATGTAAGGTGACTGTAATTTTTAATGTAGCAAGAAATGTAGGATTTGGATGAGATGTAGATATCCTTAAATATAGTACCATATATGATGTAGAGAACACATTTCCCGATTCCCAATAATACATATAACAAACTAAATAGACGGAGCGGAGCAACCAATCGACAGAAAACGTTTACAGTGCATCTATATTACGTTTTTATTACCTAAAATCTACACATATAACCTTCGTTTCTTTTTTCTTACTACATTGTACTTATGTTTCTACATGGTCTCCTTTAATCTATACACGTGTCAAACGTCCTATGATGCCGCAAGGACCTCACTTGTAGAGCCCGCATACCGTTAAACTTTTTGTAAATAAACATGGCCGCCAGGGTATGAGACAAAAAGAGAGCGAGAGCGTGAGAGAGCCAGTCAAAGAGTGTGACTAACTTGTTATGCGTGGGAGCGTTGGTTATGGAATGCGCGCGCTTTTTTACAACACCAGCAACAAGAACAACAACCACAACGAAGTGGGTGGCAGAAGGAGGCGGCCATAAGGCGGCTAAAAGCAGAAACAGCGGCAACGGCAACAGCAACGACAACAGCAACGGCGGCAAGCAGACAGGAAGCTTTTCCCAACAATTGCACAACATCGAGAGCGAGCGCAATTATTATTACGCGACTGGCAATCGGTGAGGCAACAACAGCGTGCCACGCAGCGCAATAACAAAAAACAAATCTATTATCGAGGGGGAAGAGGGATACAACTAAGCCCCAACCCCCCCAGAAAAGTAATCAGTCCCACCCCCTGTCGCGTCGGGAGCGTGAAGGGCTTGGCGACTGTCGGGGCGGCGTTCCTCCGCGACATTCATTCAGTTACACAGAACAGCGGCGCACTTTTCTCATTCGGTGTGTGAGTGTTGATGAGGTTAGTTGTGAATGGGGAGCTCGGTACGAGTCCAAGAGGATACCCCAAAAAGTGCATCGTAAAGGGGGAGAAGTTCAATCGAAGAGGAGCATGTAAAAGTGAAGAAAGAAAGCGGCTGACATAAATATTAGCGGTTGCATCGTACCGGGAAGGAGGACAGGACTGAAGGAGGAGGAGGATTCAATTGTGTTGCATACTTTGGGGCGGACTGCTGAAATCGCTGCGAACATGTTGGTAAGTGTAACCAAAGTTGGCCATGTAACTGGTGACAGACAGATGGGTTGGATGGCCAATTGATTTGTACGGTCAATTAAAGAATTTTTCCCAACAGCATGATTTATTGATTTTTCCGCAATGCGTTGTGTGTGTGTATTTGTGTGCGAGTGTGTGTGTGTGCGTATATATTTTTCGGTATGCACTTTTTCCCAGAGAAACACCCCGCCAGCACAACAACTACAACCAACAACCCCCAAACTAAAAAGCGCCAACTTCTATTTTTCCATCATCAATACTTCCCCCTGCCACCGCCACACGCAGAGAGAGGGAAAATATCGCAATGGTATTGGTGTGGAGCAGGCGCTCTCTATGCAACGGCCAACAACCCCCAAACAATGCATCCCCAACAACCCACACTCTCTCTCTCTCTTTCTCTCTTTCGCTTACACTCGCTCTCCCAACAATGGCTCTCCAGTGTTTTGGCATTTGAAAACTAAAAACCAGTTGTCAGCCCCTCCCGCCACACATTCACCCACATTCCGCCACCTTTTTGGGGGTGGGTGGTTGTTTTTCAGAGCCAGAGCTACATCATAAATTTCGTGTCTATAACAATTTTTGTTATTTCGCCCCCGGGCAAAGCCCACCCCACTCCCAAAGTGCAAAGGAATTGTGTTGCAGTTTTCACAAAAGTTCAACTTCCGCTTGCTCTCTCTTGCTCTGTCTCTCTCTCTCTCTCTCTCTCTCTCTGTATGAAAGTGCATAAGCTGACGCTCTCTCCGGCTTGCTTTTGGCTCTCTTCTGCTGCCGACGCTGCTGCTGCTGCTGCATTTCTGCCGTTGATTCTGCCGCTGCTGCTGCTGTTGACTGCTGCTGCACTTTCATTTCGATTTTTGGGGGCGTTGGGCGGTTTTTGCATATGGTTTTTTGGGTTTTGGTTTTTATGCAACATATGCGACATGCTACTGTGTCTGTCCATGTGTGTTGTGTGTGTTGCTATTGTATATAAATGCAAACACACTCGTACACACATTATATAAATTGTATTTGATTATTTTTGCCTCTGATGAATTCCCATTGTGGAATGGAGCTGAATGGCACCTAAAAATTTGTGGTTCCTATGTTGCTAGGCAATGCACTCGTCCAATAAATTGTGGGCGGTCGTCTGGCATAGACTGGAAAACATAGCAAGCGGCAGGGGGGTCGGTAGGGAGATAGACATAACCACATATGTACATATGTATTTTATACATTTCTATATTCTATATTATATAAAATGCAATTTGTATGCACTTGAATTGCGTGTCTAGGGATTTATGCTTATACAAACATACATACAATATGTACTATATGTACATATATAAATAAATCCACATAGATGGGTGTCTCCCTGGATTATATGGAATTTAGTTGTGAGCCTTCGTATGCACCTCCCCACGCAGACTGACAGCTTAATTGCTTTTTGCTTGATTTCTGTATAGCGAAAATTGAAATTTTTAAGCACAATGAATTTAATTCGTAGAATCAGACATTGCTTCCACGGATAGAGAATGTTCCAGATCGATTATGATTTTTTCACAGTTTTAGAATTTGTCTAGAAGTCAACTATGAAATGGAAACAATTGCCTTATTAACTTATCTACTGACAACCAGGTTGTATTCCATTAAACTGCACAAACTAATACTCAGATGAGATTTCTTGCAAGAGTTCTGCAAGCGTATTCCAACTAATCGCTCAAGTTAGAAACAACTGAGAGGTCAACCATTTCCTGTCGATTCAATTTCATTCACACTCCTCCATCAGCCATGGGGCCAGCGGAGAGTCAGTGACTCACACTCGCCCAACCGCAGGCAAGCGAAGCGAAGACTGTACCCAACCCAGTCCAACACACACACACACACACAGGCAGAGACCCCGGCCCACCCACTCACACGGGCCGCGTTGGAGTTTTGAAGAGAATTGCGCATGCGTGGCCGTCCCACGCCCACCCGAGTAGGGGTGACGCCATATTGGATGTGAGAACGATCGCACAACCACCACCACCACCCCCCCAGGAGGGCTCGAGTGCGACCCCAGTCCCGTCGCTGTCGTTTTTTTTGTTTTTGTTTTTGTTTTCAAGTCTTCTGTTAAATGAGACGTGACAAAGTACAACCCATTTCAGGGGCCAAGGGGAATGCAGATTTCTTCCCCTTAAGTGGCGCCCATGAGAAGCCCTACGCTCAGACAGAGGGAACTTTCTCCCCGCCAAAAAGAAGGGCTTCGCGGGCAACAGGTTTTTGGCCAAAGGAAGCCATGTGTTACTGTTACCGCCGTTTTGTAATTGGCCCTGGCTCATTACGGCCCTTTGGTTATATCACAACTTCCACCGGTCCAAGGATGGGCCCAAGTAGAGGCTAACGGGTCCACGTCCACCCAGCAAGATGTTACCATCAAGGTTTCCTTCATTTCGTATCGGCCAGAACCTCTCCTCTTGGGAGATTTGGACTTGTGTGCATGCCCCTCTGTCTGTGTGTGCGTCGTGCATCGTGCATCGTGCGGTGGTGGTGGCCCACATGTTGGACGGCGGCGACGGCTGCTGTCGAACCGGTTCCAGTTTCCAGGCTGCTCCTTCAGCCCATCATCGTCGTCATCCACTTCCACTTGAGTGGCAATGAAGGTAAAGTAGGGTGCTCACGCTGCTCCATTTCGATGGTTAACCTGTTGCCTTCAAGAAGAGCATGTGGGATTCTCTAAGCAAGTTGCGCAATAAAATCTCATCAACTAAAATCCTTACAGCTTGGCTGCAGTTGGTTTGGTTTGGTATATGTATCCAATATTCGGCAGATACTTTTATTAGAAATTGCTGCAATCTTTTCATAAGTTTTAAGCAGTCCTATCGTTAAGCAGAGCATTTACAAGTCTGCTTTCATACGAAAACACTTTTTATGCCATTTTTTTTCGACAGTCTTTGGAGTTTTTCTTCGTTTCCTGGGGGGAATACTCACGACGCCAGTTGCTTGATCAAAACGATCGGTCAGCACCACTATAAACACCATGGTCACCAGTGCATCCATAAGATGATGCACTAGCGTCCCCGTTGATTGCGTTTAACTTTCAGTTTCAATGAATTGTTGATGTTTTTGTTGTTGTTGTTGTAGTTGCACTGCTTGGTGGCTAGGTGTTTCCCACTTGCATATGAGTCATTGATTTTGCATAGCAATTGAATCAGAGACAAGTTCTTTTTATAGCTGAACGGGAGTACGCAATGGTAAAGGTTGAATGGCAAGACTTGAACCCTACATCAAAATCGGGTTGGAATCAAACATCAGCCCACGCCACTAAGCAGCGGGCAGTGCCACCCAATACATATGCATGTACAATGTGCCTCTATGTTATGTGTCTACCTGGACCATGTATCAGCACGCCCTCCTTGTGGCCATATAACAAACCCAAAAAAAAACCCCGGCCCCGCTAATGAACGCAACAGTCACAGTCTCCCTCCGCCACCGACGACGCAACTACAGCAGCACCAGCAACCCACATGCACGAAGATCATTACCAACCCGGCCAAAGCACAAACAAAAAGAGGTAGAAAAAATCACCATCGCAAACGCATAGGCCGAAATCTTATATACCCTAATTTTAACTACTTGATTTTGGAGAGAGCTAAAACTAAACAGATTGTTGAATTTGGTTGGATTATGATACACAATACACTATAAATGCGCGTTTTAAAAATCGAATAGAAATCATAATACTCTCTGCAAGGGTATACAAATCAAGTTGCTGACCTGCTTCTGCGCGACCCCCGAAGTCGACCAAAAATTCTACCATCAAACCACCCTACGCTATGCTTGTCTCTCCCACTCCCACTCTCGCTCTCTGACGACGCCAACAACAATGAGAGGAAGAGAAGGAGAGAAGGAACAACAAAAATAAACGTGAATGAGCGGGTGCGACGGAATGCTTGCTTGTTGCAATTTCTCTTTTATGCGATCATTCGCTTGTAAGGTGGCCGTGTGCACAGTGGGCTTCAATGCATTTCATTTTGCTTTCTAGCAAGGATACTAAAAGGAACGATTCTTCAATATAGCTACAATTCGTTCTCCATATGTTTTTATATAAATTATGTTTTAATTCGAGCTATTTCAGAGAAACTTTTGCACAAAGCAATAGGCTAGATCGCACCACCGTATAATCATTGTCAGATTATGGTATAGTTAATAACATGCAAAGTTACATACCGTATACAATGCGACAATGAGCGATATATGCATGGGTTCATAATACTCTCCAGCCGCTATTATTTTAAGCATTTTTCAAAACCAAATCCTTTGCTTCTTTATCGACATTTGTCCCACTGTGCGCGGCTTTGTGCGTCGGCATCGTATCGCCAGCACAAACAAATGTCGGCGCACTCCAAATTTTATCGTCGCCTCGCGTGGTTCGTTTCGTTCGTCCGTTCTTTCGAATTTACTTGCGTCGTGCGGGATTTGTATGAATATACATTTTTGGCACTATTCTTATTATAAAAACTACACAATTAATTGTGCGTGGTTGCATTTGAATTGCACTTTCTACCGGTTGTCGAGCAGTGAAAAATTGTGCAAAGTGCTTGACACACAAACAGAGAAAAGTGTAAAAGCCGGCTAGGAAGCTGAACACGGCAATGGCCTAAGGGCCCGTTTACGCAGAATCGAAAGAATCAACAGTAAAAGGTATGCAAATCGTTATAATATAGTATTTGCCAGGCGTGTCCGCGGGTGATGTGGGGAATTAAGTGCTACTAGAAATGGATGTGATAAATGGGAAGTTAGGGAGTTTTACAGCCAGGAAACCAATCTCAGGGGGAGAAATTCTCTGAAAGTGACACATGTGTTTTCCAAGTTGAGCCCACACAACACAAACTCTCTCACAGACCGCGATCTTCGACCCATCCGAGAAATCATTCCGAAGGCCACCATGTGCAGAGCCCATCGGAGACAAGCCCAACCAACCCACAGGTAGCTCTAATCGCAGCGCACAGAACCGGTTACCCAATTTCCAATTATACTCAAATCCACAAAAAAAAAAACAGCCACTCCAACGCCCAAAAAACTCTGTTGGGCACCCCTTTCCTGAGCTGGGTCTGCGACTGGGACGGGGTCTGGGTCTGTGATCGGGGCCCCAGAGACAAAAGATGCCAGCAAACTCACAGAAACACACACTTACGTATGTATGTATGTATGTTCATCCAGGGGCCCTCCCTCGCTTGGCGCAAATGCGACGCCGCAAGGGGCTCGAAAATAACCGAAAAAATGATGATGAAACCCACCACCACCGCCAACCAAATACCATCAATCCTTGGGCAGCTTGCGTGTGGTGGCCGCCTCTCCTACCTCCCTCATTATCCTACTTTCTTCTGCGTCTGCTGCTTATCATCTTCGCCACACTCACATACACGCACACACACAACCAAACTCGATATGGGAGTGGGTGATGTGTAAAATCTTGCCTGCCTTGGATCAACTCTGTCCCAGGGCCCAGCGGCACAGCACAGAGTTGCTCAAGCAAAGCCGCCTACTCACATGGTCTCTCCTATTCCGCTGTGTCACATGTTCCTCTTCCTTTCCCTTTTGCTACCTCCCAGCCCTGCCTGTCTCTTTCTTTCTATTACCCTGTTGCGCTCTTTAATTGCCGCTTCTTTGGTCGAGGGCAGAGCGAGACGGGGAGAGGCGGCGACTGACCGTCGCGACGCCCGCTGTTTCAAATGTTGATTTCTTGTAGGTTCTTATTTTGGCGTCACTCTCTCCTCTTTGCTTTATTCCTCCCTCTTTCTTGCACACACACACACACACACACACAAGAACACTGGCATCATATACACACCCTCCTGTTGGTTTATCACAATTCTGCGACTCTGCCTGCGCACTCTCTTGCATTCGGATGAATTTTTTACACCCACCCATCATCGATGGCAACTTTTGCATTCAGCCCACTCCGCCTCCTCCTTCTTCTTCGACCCCCACTCCTATTTCTCTTTTTGCTTGCGTTGTCTCTGCTGGCGTCGCGGCCGCCGCCCCCACAGACAGTCGCCCTCTATTATTTTCCTGTTTATTCGCCCCATCTTCGTGGATTGTGTTTTGCTTCTCTGTGCACGTTCCTTCTGCTTACTCAGCAAGGAGTTTCGCTCCCGCTGGAACGATCGACTGGAAAGGGTTGCCATGCTGATGCGAAAAGAAAAAACTTGAGAAATCAATGCAAAGTTTCTCTTGACGACAAAGAAGGGTAATAGGTACTTCCCCTCTCTAGAAAATTGAGTCATCATTCTTCTCGCATAACTGCACTCCCATTACCCCCGCACCTAGACAAACCCACGCGGGCTGACTGGCTCTCTTCCCATCCTCCCCTCCGTCGAACAACTTCATGTTCCCATGAAAAAAACAGCGACCCCAAAAAAAGGGCAAAAATAAATTACGCACTTCCCGTCGGTGCAGAACAATTTTATTGGGCTAGTGGCGTATGATGGGGAGGGGGAGGGGAGCTGCCGCATTGAGGGGTGGCCACCACCGGTACCTGCCCTGTCACAGGGGAGGTTTTGTTGCTCTACTGCTGCTGCTGCTGCACCACCGACCCGACCGATTTGATACGATCCGATCCGATCGACCCCAGTGGCAGCAATCTCACCGAAAATCACATAGGAATTTCCTGTGTTACACCCGCCCCCTTCCAAACATCCCAGAAAAGTTACCTGCCCTCGATCGGCTTACCTGTTTTGGTCCCTGCAGCAGTGGCATCAGCAGCAACAGCAGCAGCTGTTTGTTTTGCGGCTTTCAAGGTTTCTACTTTTTACCTGTTGGCGTCGGAGTCCGATTCGGAGTCGGAGTCGCGTCCCCTTTTGCAGCAGCCACCCCATTGCGTAGGATTCATTTCACTTTGGGCTCATTCCTTATTCTTTCTCCTTTGCTTTGCTTTGTTCGCCTGGGATGGGCTTGGGCTTGGTGTTGATTGGGAGGGGGAGGAGTAGGAGGAGACCCACTTCTTTGGTTCGTCATTATCATCTTTCTTTTGTTGGCCCAAAACTCGAAAGATCTTCAGAGTGGTCTCGTTTTTTGCTTTTGTGCTTTCCGATCATCATTATCTCCGTTTCGCTGCCTCATTCTATGGCACACCACCATCATCGACTCGGCTCGGCCCGGCCCGGCCCAACCGCCGCATTTGCCTTCTGCTGCCTCCTCCTACTACAATTTGCCTAAAAAACCTCAACCGTTTCGACCGTTTTTCAATATTCAACGCGGCCAAGCCAACACACAGCACACAACAAAAAGGCAGAAACAGAAAATGAAGAGGAAGAAGACCACGACAGCAGACGGCGACGATGTCTGCTTGAAGGTTGTTGTGAAATTTCATTATGGGTCTGGGTCTGGTCTGTCTCCTCACCTCCACCTCCACCTCCAACCACCAATCCTCCTCCTACTTCTTCCTCCTCCCCCTCTTCGAACTCTTCTGATTGCCTGCTGCTGCCGCTGTTATTTTTAAGAGGCGTCCAGCGTCAACATTTCAACGTTGGGTTTTCGGTTTTGGGTTGGGTTGGATATAGAGGGTAGGGTAGGGTATAGGGTATACATATACACACTCGGCTGGATAGGCTGGCCGCCCGTCTGCTTCTGCCCGTCATGGGATGGGATGGGATGGCATGGGATGATGATGGTGGCATGGGCTCTGTGGCATTTCTCGTGTGTGTAGGTAGGTGGTTTCTCGGAAACCCATTTGTACATACATATGATAACCCAAAAACCAAAAAAAAAAAAAAAAACTAAAACTGCCGGAGGAAACGCAGTCATTTGCTGACGCGGAGCTTAAACCACAACCCGATCGCCATTCTGGGGGAAGAGTATGAAGAAGTCATCCTCCTCTCCCACACACACAGATTATATCAGATGGGGAAGGGTTTTCATGAATGAGCAACGAAGAAATCGGAGACTTTCGGGGGTAAATAGTGCAGGCATAGAGCGATTCAGCAGAAATGAAAGTCACACTTAAATGCATTTTCGGAGCGCTCTTTCGAAAACCAAACGAACGCTACCATACAAATCCATTTATCTGGTATTATTCCAGGCCTCCTCCTCTTTCTCCTCCCCAACAAACGAACCTCACTCGTCACCCTCCCTTTCTCGCTCTCGCATTCCCCGAGGGAGGGCCCAGGAGCATCCGTTAGTCCGCAACAAAAGCAACAGGATCAGTACTTAAACCCCACTCCACTCCACCTCCCCCTTCCCAGCCGTCGGCAGAATGGCAGCTGCAACCTGCAGCCCAGCCTGGTGGCAACCCTAAAAGTGATCTCCGTCTGGGCCCGGGCAGCAGGTTGTTCTGTGTCTGTGTCTGGATGTGCAGAGAAAAACCACCCCTAGCCAAAGACGAGAAAAAAAAAAATAAATTGAAAGGACAAGAGGAATAAATTGCTACCCCATGGATGATCGGACAGGCACACCGACCGAAGCACATGTTGCATGCCTCAAGTGAGAGGCAAAGATTTCACAAGAAAACGTGCAGGAGCAGCAAACGAAAGGAATGGGAATGGGAGGGGTGCAACCGACACTCGGACTCAGGACGTGGGACGACAGGGCCAAGACGCCGTTCGAGTCGAGTCGATTCGATTCGAGTCGGGGTCGAAGCGAAGCATGTGCATCGTCTGCGCCTGCATTTTGTTGCTGTTTTTTTTTTTTTTGGGTTAGCCATTCGTTTTATGAGGGCGCGCACCTGCCAACAGCTGCCGCCACCGACTCCAGCAGACAGCACAAGCAACAGCAGCGGTTTAAAGAAGAGGAGAACATAAGTGATCATAGCCAAAAGCTAAAGTCCAAGTCAAAGACTTGACTTGTATGCCCTTGAATGTGGATGTTGAATGCCCGCCCACCAGGCGGCATAGAGTGACCATTGAACCACCCAAAAATTCAGATGAAGAAACCATACAAACATATCTACGAGAAACCAGCTTCGTTGGAGACTATGGGCCGAAAGAAATTTGCTTTTGTTGTCTGCTGGCCATCCGCCTCGGAAAGACGAGCTTATAAAGAAGACGCCAAAAAAGAAGAAGTGGCAGCAACAGCAGCTGCCTTTAGGTTCGTGGTCGGGTCGGCTCCGTTCGTTGTTGGCCACAAAAAGTACCACCTGCCGCCCATATACATACCTGTCCTTTGTTCGGCCGCAGCCCCCACATTCACGCAACAAGGTCTCAAGGATAATGAATTGAATTGAACTGTTGCCCCCAAAATGCATTTCTATTTCGAGTCTCAATTCTCAAACGTATGAAAACTAAAGGAGAGACAGACCCCGCGTTGACCCACGCAAAAGAGTGAATGCAATCGATGACAGAAGCCACAACCCACACACATAGACTTGATGGCCTCACCACCCCTCCCCATCCCACCACCCCCACTCCACCCGGCTGCGTCTGCGCCTGCGTAGGCGTCGAAAGCCAAAGAGAAACAGCAAGAGACCGAGAGAATACCGTTTTGTTGTTGGTATTAGTGTTAGTGTTAATTTGGCTCGCATATAAAATCGAAGATTTTATTCGCCTGTCCGTTGGATCGGTCGAATCGCTTGGATCAGTGGGACGGGACTGGGACAGCTGTGGTCGGTGGCTAGTGCTGGTGCCTGTTGTTGCTGTTCGGACACCCACCCACTTTGATGATTAGTGGTTGCTGCTAAAATGCTTGAGTCGGATCGGGTGCACAGTGGTACAGTGGCTTTTGGCTTTACAGATTTCATCTAAAATTTCTGTTGTTCCCACTTTTGAGGGTAAACCTATTGATCTTATCATTATTCCTGATGAGTGTTGAAGGAGACCTTAAAGCCATTTCCTCTGCCACTCTCTCAGCCAGTCTTCGTCCCACTGTGCGCGTCATTGGGCAAAGCGTTTTTTAATAACTGCGTGCTGGCCTATAGCGTGATGGCGGGAGGGGGGAGGTACGGGGGGTTCCGCTGGGGCACTGTGGCGGCGTTAACATGTCATTAGCCAGGCGTCGTCTGCTGCGGGTACTCCTCCTACTGCAGCTCCCTCCTCCCCCTTTTGTGCCCCTTTGTCTTTCTGTGGTCGGGCTATGGCCTTTCACCGCAACAACAAGTAAATGTTGTGGCTCACCCTGAGCTGCCAGGTCGCCGCAATCACTGATGCCTGATGCTGAATGCTGGCTGGCTTGTCTTTAGCCCAACCCACGGGTGTTAAAAATTGTCCATATAACTCCGAACCACTGTATGCGTGTCCATGTATGTACATACATATGTATTGTAATTTGCACTTTGATGACCGCCCCCGAATAGAGGCGATACTATATAGCATTGATTAGCCGAAGGCTTTCCGCAAATCTCGCACGCAATAAAATAGGTATTGCACATAACAGCAAACAACACAGAAATGCCCAAATAAACACCCCAGAAAAAAGCCCTGGAAAAGGGAAAAGCCAATAATAAGTTTACCGTTAACAGTGGCCCGGCATCTGCAAAAGCAACTCCACCAAAATGCGACATCTGCCGCCAACCGGCAGCGTCTCTCTGTCTCCCTCCCTCCCATCCATAGTGTTTCATCGGGGGAGAGAGAGTACGATCACGAAGCGCTCTCACTTATTACGTGAGAGCGGCGAAGCCAAAAAGACAAACAGCGAAAATTCCCCCAACCGGCATTTTTGTTTCAGCTGCCCAACCGGTTCTGGCTCTCTCGCTGCCTTCGCTCTCTCCCGTTCCCACTCCCGCTCTTCTGCTCTTGCTGCTGCTCTCGCAACTCCCCCAAGTTGGCGTCTGTTTGCACACCCACCACACAACGCAGACGCTGACGTCGCCGTCGACCGATCGCTGTTCTGATGTGCGCGTGGTGGTGTCGTTGTTGTTGCTGCTCTGCTCTTTTTGTTGTAAATTGATTTTGTTGTCGCTGCCTGCGCGCCCATTTTCAGCCCACTCCCGTTGTTGTCGTTGCTTTTATACCCTTTCAGAGAGTATATCGATTATCAACGAATGTTTGCTCCTCCTTCTAATGTGTTTGGGAAATCATCGAAAAATTTGGAAAATTGATTTTCCTATTAAGGATTAGCCGAAAGGTTCAACTCAGTTATTTAAGGGTATTGATAGCTTCGTCGCTATTCCATTTTTGTTAGTTTTTTTCTGCTGCTGTCTGTTATTAGCAAAGCGGATGTTGTTGCTGCCTGCTGCTGGTGGTGATGCCTCCCCCACACCCCACAACGGCACCCACACGCGCGATATTTGCTGTTGCTGTTGGCAACGCATGACACTTTTTTTTTGTGTCGTCTGTCGTCTCGCCCACAAGAGTTGACCCCATGGCTGTCGCCTTATCAGAGGGGTGGGTGCTGGTGGTGGTGGTGCTGCTGCTGCTGCTGGGAGTGGGAGAGGGAGTGACTGAGTATGTGTGATAGAAATCTAGGGAGTGCTACGAGTTTTATTTCCACTCTTCTCTCATTAAAGGAACATCTGAATGAATTGAGTTTATCTTGCATTTCCTATAGATTGGGATTTGTAAAGTAATCCAAAACTGGTTTCGATCCTCTCCAACACTTGCACTTTCCACTCCCCACACTCACACACACAAGAGAGAAGGCTATGGTGCGGCATGATCTTGAGCGTAGCCCAGAGTCAAACGGCAACAACCACAATGCCCTTGGCTTGAGAAACCACACGCAGAGAACTCAGAGTCAGGCCCAAGCCGCCAGATCAGGGCACAGATCGCAAAGTCAGATCCCCAGACCCCCAAACCAGACCCCGACCCCTGGCACACACAAAGACATGCGACGAACAGGCCGCCGCAGAGGCAAAGCAAACAGCAGGAACAACAACAACAACAACAAGCGAACGCCCCCATGGAGGCAGCAATGGCAGTGGCAGCCACAGCAACACCCAACTGTAAAAAGCACACGAAGCATAAAAAATCAAATATGCAAAACTCAAATACGAAATATGAACTCGAAAGAGACCAGAGAAACATGCTGGGGATCGTATCGGATCCGGGGACAGCAGGGTCTACGGGAACTGCGGGAATGGTTGCTTTTGTGTGGGGGCGTGGGTGGGCGCAGTTGGCGCTGGGCCATAGAACGTGCCCAGGGCCTCACCACACAACGAGGACCATTTTGTCGCCACAATGTGGCACCAAAAAAAAAGAAACAATGTTGGCATCTCTCTAAAAACAAATCAAGGCGCAGCAACATGTGGCCTGAGAGAGAAAGAACCCGCCTATGCACCCAACCACCCATCCAAGAACAAAAGCACCGCCAAAAAGCGATTTAGCTGCTTTCTGATGCTGGAGATGAAGCCTCTCCGGATGGGTTTTTGGGTTGGTTCACGTCACTCTGGTGGGCACGTCAAGGTGGTTCAATTTATTCAAAAATATGCAGCTGAAAAGCTGAAAAAGATGTTGAGCCCGAGACCCAAAAATTAAGTGAAGTGTTTGGTGCGGGATCGGCACATAAAAAAGGTGGCGCAGCCGACAAATGTGTCAAAGTCGTTCTGATGGTCCAAACTTAAAATGAAAAAAGGAAATAAATATATCTAAATTATTCATAACCAAAAGGAAAAAACATTTATAATATAATAGCTGCTGAACCAAAAATGATTTCCGACACATTTGTCGCCTGTCGTTCGCCCAGCATCGGCGCTCAATAAAGAAAAGGCTGTAAACAAAAAGCGCGCTCCAATCAGTGGCGCGCCGCTGCTGACTCAGCTGATGCTGCGCCGTCGCTAGCAGCGTCAGAGCGAGGCACACCGTAACCACAACTAAAACCAAAACCCCCCACGCAAGCGCCCCAAGGCAGACCAGTCCCAGTCCCAGCTCCAACACACACACACACACACACACACTCTCTCGCACACCCAGGCCGCCCCCTCTCTCTGGGGGACAGACAGACAGAGAGACAAGCTTGATGTGTCAGCGGACAGTTCCCAGAACTGACGTCGCTCTGGGTATTTGTGTGCCGGATGTGGCTTGGACTTAGCCAGATCGACTAACTCTCACTGTGGCCCCCATTCTCATGCGCTCTCTTCCTCTCTGTGTTCGTTTCTTGCAGCTCTCGGAGGGTGGACGTCGAGGCAATAGCAAGAGTAGCAGCAGTAGCCGCAACTTGAGTGGAACGCGCCCGCAAGCCAAGGCCAACGGCACCTCCGCCAAAGAGTCGCAGTCGCAGTCGCTGTTGCTGCAATGGCAACACTAATCCCAGCGAACGGCGGCCATCCAGGAGCGAGCGCACAGTCCTCAAATGTTGAGGCGACATATGAAGATATGTTCAAGGAAATCACACGAAAATTGTACGGCGAGGAGACCGGCAACGGTTTACATACGCTCGGAACGCCGGTGGCTCAGGTGGCCACCAGCGGACCGACAGCGGTACCAGAGGGAGAGCAGCGTTCCTTCACGAACCTGGTGAGTGACCGGCAATTAAGTACATCCACATTGGGCAGATAACTAACCAGATACTCTCTTCGTTTGTTTCCCCCACTCCAGCAACAGCTCGATCGCTCGGCAGCGCCCAGCATTGAATACGAATCCAGTGGAGCAGCCAACGGGGCAACAACCAGCAACAACGTGGCCACCTCCCAGGCCAATGTAATCCAACAGCAGCAGCAGCAGCAACAACAAACAGAGTCGGGTAACTCTGTGGTAGTCACAGCCAGCAGCGGGGTAGGAGGAGCAACTGTGGTGCCGGCACCCAGTGCGGCTGTGGGTGGCTTCAAGTCCGAGGACCATCTAAGCACGGCCTTTGGCCTAGCAGCCCTCATGCAGAACGGCTTTGCAGCGGGCCAGGCGGGACTCCTGAAGGCCGGGGGCGACCAGCAGCAACGCTGGGCCCAGGACGGGGCGGGTGTGATCGCCGCTGCGGCCGCTGACCAGCAGCCGCAGCTGGTGCAATGGACGACGGGTGGCAAACTGCAGAGCTATGCCCACGTCAGCCAGCAGCAACAACTGCAGCAACAGCAGCAGCAACAACAACATCCGCAGCAGCAGCACCACCACCAGAGCACACCCAAGTCCAAGTGAGTAAAATGAAAGCTGATTATCTAAAGAATTTCCACTCAAGTCTCTCGTTTTCTGTTTACTTCTTTTCTTCTTCTATAGAAAACATCGTCAGGAGCATGCGGCCGAATTGATCTACGCCAGCCCCTCGACATCGGCCAATGCGGTAGTACAGAACTTAACCCAATCCACACCCACCTCAGCGCCCAGCAACAGCAGCGGCGGCAGCAGCAGCTCCGGGGGCAGTCGCAAGAAATCCTCGGCCCAGGCGCAGGCAGCAGCCGCCGCCGCCAATGGGGTGCACATCCAGAAGCGTTATGCCTGCACCCATTGCCCGTATTCCACAGACCGGCGGGATCTGTACACACGACATGAGAACATCCACAAGGACGAGAAGCCCTTCCAGTGCTATGCCTGCCTTAAGCAGTTCAATCGGGCCGATCATGTGAAGAAGCACTTCCTGCGCATGCATCGAGAGCTGCAGTACGACATTAACAAGACACGTCGCCATGTGTCCGCCGGCAGCAGCTCGGGCAGCGGTTCCTCGGGCAACTCTCACCACTCGGGCGGCCGTGGCAATGTGACGATCAATGCCACGGGCGTCAACATCGATAACGCCTTCCTGGAGGCCCAGCGGCATCCCACCTCGACCAGCATGAGCATTGTGGAGACCATCGAGGCAGTGGCCTCGGCCGGCGAGATGCCGCTGGCCCAGCTGAAGCAGGAGAAGCTGGATGATGGCAGTGTCATGCCCCTCCATGTGGGCGTTGTGATGAACAATGCCCAGCAGCCGGTGGCCAGCTCCAGTTCGGGCAGCAGCTCCGGTGGCGGTGGCAACGGTGGTGGCAACAACAGCGGCTCGGGTCTGCTAAAGCCCAAGCGCGAGAAGCGATTCACCTGCTGCTACTGTCCCTGGTCGGGGGCCGACAAGTGGGGCCTTAAGCGTCATCTCAATACGCATACAAAGCCCTTCGTCTGCCTGCTCTGCGACTATAAGGCAGCGCGCTCCGAGCGCCTGGCCACCCACGTGCTGAAGGTGCACAACAAGCGGGCCTGCAGCAAGTGCTCCTATCTGGCGGACACCCAGGAGGAGTATCAGGTCCACATGAGTGATGTGCAGTAAGTATTCGAAAAGCTCCTCCCCAAAAACTCAAATAATGTGATTGTCTGTGTGTGACAAAAACCAACTCTAAACAGCTTTTGAACTCTCTTTCTTACTCTCTCTCTCTCTCTCTCTCGTTGTTCTACTCCGCTACCCACTCCCACTCCTCCTCCAACGACAACTCCCACACACTCTGTTCGCCCTCTGATCCGCGATATCAGTCCGCACGATAATCGACCATCTCGCAGCGGCAACTCGACAAACAACAGCAACAATGGCAGTGGCAACAACAATGCCGGAGGCAACAATGTCTCGCATAGCCAGAATCTGAATGTTTTGCGCACCATTGGCAACACTCTGGTGGCCAATAACCAACTAAACAACACCTATGCCGGCAATGCTTTTGGGTAACATTCTCAGACCGCCTACACTCCTCTACTCCCCCCCAACCAACCCAAGAAAAAAAAAAGACACCCCTAAACACACACAACAAAACCCGCACCCCAAGCCCCAAAAGCGCGCACAACGTTCCTAACTCTAGTTACTACCCTCCGTTCTCTCGTTCTCTCAACTCGCTCTCATGCTCTCGTGTCTCCAACTCTGAACCGACAATCGACAACCAATCCATTTCACATGATCTTCATCATCATCATCATCATCTATCATCCATCATCCACATCAACATCGACATTTTGCTTAGCTCCTCCAGTGGCAATGTGGGAAATGGGAATGGAGGCAATGCCGTTACCATCTATACCACATCCAACGAGGGCGGCGGCGGCAGCGGCGGGAACATCACTGGCGGCGGCGGTGGCCCACTGCAAGAGATCATTGTGAATCCGACATCGATGGTCGGTTGGCGACTGAGCGCCAATGGATCGTTGATACCACCGCATGATCTACTCACTGGTGGCCTACCGAATGCTTCGACCCAAAAACGCGGATCGGAGCGTTTGTTTCAATACCTTGAGGCCGAGGGCAGCGATCCGGAGGACTATGCGCGGTATTTTGCATAAAATCTGTTTCTGTTTTTGTTTCCGTTTTGTTGTTACTGTGCCTGTGTGTGCCTTCCCCACCAGTTTTATGTTGTGTGTTTTGTTTTTGCCGGTTTTTTGTTTTCACTGATGGGTTCACCGCTTTTCGCTGTTTGTTTGTTTTCGTTTCTTTTCGTTAAGTTTTCAAATATTTTGCTTTATTTTGTTGGCCCCCCCCCGCTCCATTTGTTGTTATCTTTGATGGCTGTTTATTTAATTGATATTTTCCTTGTGATTTTCACTCCTCGTTTGTTCCTGTTCTTATGGTTTATCATTTAATCTAATCGATATTTTTTCCATTTGTTTCGTTTTTCTTGCAGTCTGCTGAAAATGGACGCCATTAGTCGCAACACCGCTTCGGTCGCTCAGGATTTTCATAAGGCGGGAGGCGTGCACGAGTTGAAAATACCAGCAAATCATCAACTCCTGTTTAATAATAAACTGCCTTCGCAATGGACGACACGAGAGGCTGCTGCACTACTGTACAGCCTCAGCAACATGGGCACCCACAGCGGCAGCAACAGTAACAGCAACAGCAGCAGCAGCAGTTCCCAGCGACAAAAGTTTGGCATCCGTGCCCGGCAACATTCCACGGGTGAGGATGACGAGAATACACCATCGTCGGCATCCTCGTCGAGCTTCTCGGGCGATGAGTATAACATGCTGTCCACATCGCCGGTGAAGGTGTCGCGTCATGTGAAGCTGGAGAAGCACGAGGTGGATGATGGGAAGGAGGAGAAGGTCCAAGTCCAGGCAAAGGCGATGATGGCAACGGCATTTCTGGAAGCGGCTAGCTACGAGCAGACGGCCATCGAGCTGCTTTCCAGCAAGCGCAAGATCAAGATCGAGAATGACGAGGATCAGGAGAACCAGGAACAGCCACAGCCACAGCAGCTACAGCAGCGATTGCAGCTTATTAAATCGTCTCCCGCGTACAAATTGAATTCCAACAATAACAACAGCAACACAAACCACAAGGACAAGTCGTCGCACAGAAATGCCGTTCATCATAATCATCGTCAGGATGATAAGGAGAACAACACCAAATCTGCTGCAATTGCCGCTGCCGCAGCGGCTGTCACAGCAGCTGCAGCAGCAGCCGCAGCAGGAGGAGGAGTAGGAGCAGGAGCAATCGCACCCAGCACCACGAATCAAACACCATTTCTCACCCAAATGGAATATCAGAATCTCAACCGCATTGGCACACAGTTTCACAATTATGTTAAAGATATCATCAACAAATACTACGCAGCCGAGACGCCTCTGATGATGGCCGCAGCAGCAGCCGCCCTGCCCACGGCCACCACCACGGGCCAGCACAGGCAGCTGGATCTGGAGCACCTGTCGCCGAGCAAGCGTCGCCGTCTGCTTAGCGAGACGGAGGAGTACATTGAGTATCTGCGCAACAAGGAGGACATCACCCTGACCATCACACCCAGGGCGCCCACAGTGAAGTCCTCGCCACCCCAGCCACCAGCCTCGTCCCTGTTGAAGCGGCAGCTGGACCTGGCGGTGCCCCGCAAGAGTCCCAAAAAGGCGGCTCCAGCCCACAGCCATAGCCACAGTCCTAGCCAGGCAGCTGTGTCCAACGGCCAAACAGCGAACTCTGCCCGCAAATCCCTCAGTCAGCTGGCCACCCTGCTGCCCCTGCTGGCCGATGCAGCCAGCAAGCAGGAGTATCTGGCGGCTCCGCTGGACTTTAGCAAGAAGTCGGATGGCGAGAACGGACGCAGCTCCCGCAAGCAGGCGCAGCCGAAGAAGATACGCCTCACGCCGGAGGCTGTGGTGGGCCTGCTGCGCGACAAGTATCTTGAATCGCATGGTCCGCCAAAGACTGGGCTGCCTAAAGTGCAACCAGGTGCGACGCAGTAGCTCCATTAGCTTCAACTATCACACGATTGGGTCCCTGGCTCTGCACCGCTACTGGCGGCATGGCCAGACCAAAGCGTCCAGGCGTAGAGTGCAGGCGGCGCTGCTGCTCAGGCGTGGCAGGCAGACTGTTGCTGCAGCAGTACAGATGACGGACGACTCTCCTCAGCCTATTTTGGGTTAATTCTCGTGTAATTTGGTTCTCTTATTAATTAGCAAATGTTCGCTTGCCATATGGAATGCATTAGGCATTAACATTGAAATTGTTTAAAAAATTGCATTTAATTTTGTAAATTTTAAGTTGTGATGTACCTGAAATATGATTTCTCTTAAAACAAACAAAAATTACTTAACAAAACACGATTCATGGAACGAAATGGGCTCAAAAATGCTTTACGCAGCCGCATCTCAAATGAATTTCATTATAATTATTGTCATTAATCATTATCCATTATCTTAGTTGTATAATTGAACTCTCAATCGATCATAAAAGCACACACACACACACACACAAACAAACACACTCAACACATACTCACAGGAAGACGGATATTTAAAGGTTTAGTAATAGCATGTGTGGAGGAGCATTTATCAAATGTTTTAACCTTAAACCTATAGTATGAGAATATGATTTGCTCCAATTGAAATGTGAAGTAAAAAGCTTTAATTTGCCATTTACAAAGCTTCATTCAGTTTAGTTACGCGAAATGATTTGCCATTTATTTACAATAACTTAGAATTAACGTTTCTAGTTGCCTTAGTTGATTGTATAATTTATAAACAGCCCAGCCAGCATGCGGATGCGCAGACCTCATCGTCGTACCCTTTGCCTTATTTCTTAAACGTAAGACTTGAACGTGAAAATACATTTAGTTTTATTTACTTTAGCCATCGTTGTTTAGAGTAGTAGTTCACAAGAGTCAAGCCCAAGCCAGCCCACAAATGCCCACATCAAACATTCTCATAAGGAACATTTTAAGCATATTGAAAACAAAAACAAAACAAAACGTATAGGAATATTAACGAACGAAACAAAACAAAAGCAAACTATATTATTGTACGTGTAGTTGTACTTATGATTTTATCAAAACAAGAACAAAAATTCAAGAAATACTCAAAGAACATGAATATACATAATACATACATTCAACTTTTTACCACACTGAACAAAACAAGAAATATTTGACTGAAAAGTGTCGGGGGGGAATATATGATATACATATATAGTATTATACATACATACAGTATATCATATGAATGGCAGAAAACATAACGAATAAATGGTATAATTAATATAAACAATTTTAGTGTACAATGTGTGTTTTTGCTAAATGTGGTAAACTTAAACGTAAATCTATTACACAAAACTAAACTAAACTAAAAACAAAGCATATAAAATGAGGAGAAATTCTTAAGTAAAGTAAATTTTTGGATGACAAGCCATTTAGACAAAATTTTTGAGACGAAAAAAGACATATGGGGTAAATGAAACAAAACGAAAAAAAAAAAAAAAAAAAAAGCAAAACCCAACAAATTACTTTACATTTTATTTAAGCAAACATTTGCAACACAACAAACAAACAAATAAAAAAAAACCAACAAAAAATGGAAAAATAAAAAAATATATAATGTAATGTGAGTGTTTTTTAGTTTAAAAATTATATATTTCCAAAACATTCAAAATAAAAGATAATTAGTTTAAAATATAAAATTGAAAATAGACTTCAATCATTTATGGGAGAATGGAATCATTCTGTTGGGAGATGAATAGAAAGAAATTTCCAATTTAATACAAAAAAACGGCGCATATTTTTAGTTATTTTGGGTACTTTTTATTGTAGCACACATACATATTCAATTAAAAACTAATTCCTTACAGCTGTAGTAGTACAATCTTCTGTTGGTTTTTAGCGCGCATCAAAGACAACCACTGAAAGGCAAGAAAACGAAAGATTCCATTAGGGCCCCGCTTTGGCTTGCATACAGTTTGAGAGCAATTGGAGCATGCTCGGGGCTACTTACGACGCTTGGTGCGCTTCTTGTACATGAATGCGGTAGCCGCACTCGCGGCAACGTATGGGATCACGTGGTCGCATCTCATTCTCGTGATGACATTCTGAAAGCAGAAGCGCAATTATTAAATTTTCTTTGTACAATTTGCGTGAGTTTCTTAGCGGCCATGTGCGTGGCCCAAAGATGACCCCCGTCTTGTTTATATACAAGCTCTGCCAGACTTACCGCCACATATGTAAGTCATTGCTGTCTTAACATTATCCTTGGAGCTAGTTTCGGACATTTTTAATTAATAAAATACAACAAATTTGCAATTTTTTATTCACTAAAAATGTGTTTTGTTTTGCCGAATTCAGTGTGACCGTGACTGTACCGAAATACCATAACGGATCGTAAATATACCAAAGAAAATATACATATAATTTTGCTACACAGCGATGTAATTATTAAGAGAGCCACCTGACGACGAATCACTGTACATACTGAACTAGTTTAATTATCGATGAGTGAACCGAACAAGTTCGCTCTGTCATCGGTTAGTGCTGGAAAGCGAAGACCACTGCTATCAGTGCTCGAAAACAAGAAGTGCCCGCAATATTTAAATTTACATTCAAATAAAAATGGAATATTTTTAAAATCAGACACTACAGAAGAAGTTTTCCGAAAGAGAGTGAGTGGGGCAATGCTATTTAAAATGTAAACACCTATTTAGTATTACTAGCATACAATTACCAATTTGTGCTACATTTGCCATTTAAAATGGCCGTAAATTAATGAATGCATTGTAAATGACAGCGATAATTGACATTGAATGGCATTTTGTGAAGTACAGCATAATAACTCGTGCGTGCCCTCGGCCGCACTATCTCAATTTGATAAATGAGTGTCCCTCCCTGCCATTATCATCGCAGTCATCTAGCATAACATAACCCTTTCCACCAAAAAGCAGCCGCAACCCCCAGCTCCTGCTTCTGCTCCTGCTCCTTTGCCACACACAGGATAACACAATAAAGAAACAACCAAACCAAAAACAAACCGAATGGAAGGAAGAACAATTTAATTAGCGATGACATGTTGCCATTTAATTTTCTTGTAAAAAGTGTAATTAAAAATGTTTGTCTCGCAGCTGGATAGGTTATATGGTATGGGTAAGGGGGGGCAGGGGCAGATGTGGGTTGTGAACGGGTAAAGACGCAGCCGTAGCCGATCATATATCGGTGGGTCGGTGATAAATCATACTGCGACTACCTTTGGGTGCATATTAGGCTCTAAACGATGAGATAATCTATGGTTAGAGCGACAACAAAATGCTGCCAACGGCAATAAATTTGGGAAATACAAAACATTTGACAATTTTCCAAAACAAAGGTAGCTGCTACATATACATATATGTATGCGGTTGTGTGTGCGTATGTGTGTGTGTGTGTATATCTAAAGGGTTTTACTGTGGTCCCGTCCCTGCGCACACATCGAAGGGGACGGACACAGCAGTCACGTCAACACTTCCAACTCTTTCGGTCGCCTTTTGTTTCGCCTTTCGTATCCTTTCGGCAATAAAAATTCCGTTTGCTATTTATCTTGATTGTCCCCAAGTCGCCATTGCCAGGATATATTCAGGACATGCTCCGGACACTTCAATGTTGGTCGCAGTTGGCATAGCCGTCGCGCCATCGCCATAGCCATAGCCGTCGCGATGCCTGGACATTTTTTGCTTAATGAAATGTACATAAAACTAAATGAAATTAAGTTTGTGGCGTGCTCGTGGGGCAAGTCCCAAGCTCCCCTACCCATCTCCATCTCCATCTCCTATGCTGCTAGCTGCGTGTTTATTACCGCGTCGGGTCGAGTATAAAATGCAAAACGCGTTCCCAAGTCCCGCTCCCATCAAATGGCACAAAATGGCCGCTCACTGGCCCCCACTGGCACAGCGAACCCTTTTCCAAGAACTTGTCCAAGTCCGTTTCCCAGTCAAACAGCTGTTCTGGGCAGCACTAGGGGTGAGCTGGGGTGAGCTGGGCTAGGGTGGAATGAGGGTGGTGGGATGGGAGGGGAAAGCTCATAAAGTCGAAATTAAATAATTTGTCTTCTTAATTTTCAAATAAATTCTTCATCATACAAATAAAAGGAAAACCAAACCCCAAGCAGCAAAAACAATTGTCAGGCAGCCTTCAAACCCCCCGCCCCACACCTACCACCCTGCCCAAAAAGTGAGCTCACTCAGCCAACCAGAAGCGTGGCGAAATCCCAACCAGCATCGCATCCCTCAGTGCCATCGCACCCCCATCCACATCCCATCCATCCCATCTTCCCCTTGGAAAGACGACGGAGAACACTCGAGATGTTGCCGAGCAGGAACGTTTTATTAAATTCGACCTACGCCATGCCATGAATATGCGAGAGCAGTCTCATCCTCGTCGCAGCACCATATCCTTATCCTGTTGCTGCTCTGGGCTCTGATCCTACCGCCCTCGCGACAGTTTTCGTATTGTATTTTTTAATATGTTTGTCTGTCAGTCTGGTCGTCTGTCCGTCCCTCTATCTGTCGCCCGGCACAAATAATCGTGTACACCATTAATCCTTATTTCACGGCATTGTCCTCCCCGCCCTTATCTCGAGCATCCTCCCCTTCTCCACAGCCACCCGACGGCCGCATGGCAAACACCCTCCACACAAGGACAAGTGGCATGTAAGCGATTATCGCAAGGACATCCGAGCAAAAGCAGAGGCAGCGGCAGTGGCAGTGGCAGAGGCGAGGATATGATATCAGAGGGGGAAAAAACAATAAATGTAAAAATAAATAAAAGGGTGTCAATGACTTTTGATAATAGAAATGATTGTCCAAAAATTCTTAAGCAATATTCAATGGGAAATGCACTGCAAGAAAAGTGCTTTAAGTTCATTTAAATATGAATATTTAAACATAAATTTAAATATAAATATAAATAAATATAAGGAATTGAAAGGCATTAAAATTGGTTATAAAGAGAGAGAATGTGATGGTAGATAAGATAAAGATTTAATTTAATATATCAAAAAAACATATTTCTTTCCATCTAATGAATATTTTTCAATGAATATTCTATTATTAGATCTATTTTAGGTCTATAGATCAATTAAAGATCATATTATATATATACAGATATATTTTTGTTGTTAAATATATAGCCATAAGCTCTACAGATTATCCACGTGAAATACGAGCTCCAAAATAATTTATTCTGAACTTTACATTAATTTTTAAAAATATAGAATAGTCTAAATATGATGTATATATCCATATATTCAGAATAGTCTATTCTACCTCTCTTCTACTCTATTCTTAAATTCCAAAATGTCCAATCTATGTATGTACTTTCTACTGGCAAAAAGTTAATCAGGGTTTTGGTAGCACTCTCGAGGCATGGGCCATCGCCGCTCTGGAACTCGCCACTCAATCAGTTTCTCCCACTAGTAGTCCACTTTCTGGCAGTGCAGATGAAATCTCGTTTCGGAAAACCAATAAAGTCCGCAGACAGCTTTTAGCAATCACAAAACGATTTGGAATACACGCACAGCCCCATAGCTGACTGCCCTTTCCCTTGCCTTGCCTTGCCATTTACCACCCACCCTCTCTCGTGCTCCGTGAGTGACTGACTTGTCCTTTTCTATAGTTTCAGCACGCTTTACGCTTGGCCTAATTGCCGGATCCGGATCCGGATCCGCAGCCGTATCTGGATCATCGGCGGCACTGAGGCAGCCAGCCAGCCCAGCCTCTGCTTCCCCCTCTGGAATTTTTCGTTGGACTTTTCGACATATACAAATTTCGGGTGTGCGCAAAATGAAAAATGACAACACAGGCAGTAGGCAAGGGGGCGACAGGGGGGAGCAGGAAACAGCAGGGTCGAGTGACGACCGCACGCACTTTTCCGAGCGGGAACAGGAGCAGGACAGGACTTTGACTGCTTTGTCCTGTTTGTATGCTGTGCCATGTGCCATGTGCCATGGCAGTGGATGGATCCCTTCATTGCATCCTTTTGATGCCCGAGGGGTGCGAAACGTTTGAATGCGAAATTAAATGATTAAAGATAGCAATGACACACGCACCGGCAGACACATACCACCCCATCTCATCCCATGCCATGCCACACCCCACCACACAGGTTCCCCCTTTCCACTTGAACCGTTTGAACGCTGAAGGTCGAGCACCTGTTTTATTAAAAAGCAAATAAACGAATTTGTTGAACGACAGAGAAGGGTGAGGGCCCGAGCACCAAAGGACCACCGCAGACAGCAGGGCAGAGGATAGGACAGCAACAGGACCCCGAGCTACTGTTAATGGCCGGATGATGATGATGATGATGGGAATGGGGATGGGGATGATGACTGCAGTGGTGGGTGGCTGCCCATCCTAGATGAGCTGTGATCCCTCGCACACACACCGCCGCTCTAGGGCTCGAGCTCGAGCTCTGGGCTCATGGGCTCATGGACTCATGGACTGTCAAGTGGTTGGCGTAGCATAATAATTGTGCATATTTGGCTTTTTAATAAAATCTAATCGTCATGGCATCGCTGCTAGAGGGTGGCAGAATGGGCCAGGTCCAAAGCGTAACCGAGCAGAGCAGAGCCAGAACAAAACTGGACCAGAGCTCATGGGCGGCAATGAAATTTAATTAAATTTACCCAAACAAAGTCCAACTGGCCCTGTGCCCTGTGCCCCTGCCGGTAGAGTATTCGGTGAGTTTTGGGGACGGCTACGGAGAAGGGAGGTGGTGTTGTATGGTATGGTGTGGTGTGGTATGGTGTGGTATGGTGTGTGCATTGGTGTGTTCGATATGCGAGTTCCATTGATTGAGCACCGCAAATAGATGGTTCGTTATGGATATGGTTGAAATGGCCAATTACCACTGCCAGCAAATAGAAGATATTCCACGCTGAATACGGAATGCGGCATGGGAGTGAGTGATATGAAGATGCAAGAGTTGGTGGAGCTCCAGAGAGCCAAAACCCAAAGCCAATGCCAGAGGAAGAGCAAGGGCAGGAAAATAAACGAAATGAAATGAAATGAAATGCCAAACATGAAACTTTGCGAAATGAAATTCTGTTTTTCTTATCGTCTGAGGAAGATGTTGAGGGGCAGAGAGGCAGAGTCAGTTCTACGGCAAACCACACCGGATACTGAGGTAAACGTGATGATGCATTTAAGATTCTTCCGATTGGTCATTATTGTCTGGCATTTAATGTTGGCCTCGTCTTCGGACGGCTTTTTTGATTGATCTACTCATTGACGTTGCTGTATCCACTCGGGCCTCCCTCCTGCTACATCTACTGCTTCGCCCCCCACCCCCGTGGGTTCCACACCACAGATACAAGAAGAACCAGGCCCAAGACGACAATGACGCTGATGATGGCACAGATGGCGGCATTCGATAAGCAAAAAGGGAAGAGAGGCAGCAAAACAAAAAAAAAACTGCAATGGCGTTGACAAAATGGATGATGGGGATCCCAAGGTTGTGTCGATGCGAAGGCACAAACTCCCTCCCGCCGCAGTGCCCCTCCCCCGTGGAGGCCTGATAGAGTTGTATAGGAAAATAGATCATCAATCTGCTGAAGCGGTTGAAAATGCTGGAAGATCTTCAAATTTTACGATTATTACCCACAAATTACTTTATTCCGGATCAATTCCACTTATGCGGCTTGAGTGGCTGAGGTACAAGGCAAAGGATGGTGAGATTAGTAGTGAGATATTCCATATCGCATGCCAGATAGTTTTTCATTTATATACAGAATCCATTTATAGTCTCTAGGGTATTTAAAACTTTTGAACAACGCCTCGAAGATGTTTAAAATATTAGCGATTTATTTTCTCTGTCTTTATCCGTCTTGAAAAAATTTATCATTGCGATGAGATTGTAATTGAAAGAATAAGATCCTTAGATTCAAAAGGTTAAAGGTTAAAGGCCCCCTTCAACCTTTTCCGTTTTTTTTCCATACTATATACTAGTAATTGAAAAGACGAAACAAAATATTTTACAAGGATCGTTCATTATATATTCCTCTCTCTATACTTTCTTGATAATTTTAACAAATAATTTTAATAAAAAGAAATAATTTATGTCCCAATGTCCCCTAGCTCATTCCGTATAATATTTTATATTGATTTTGATTTTGCATATATCTAGATCATAAAAATATAGATATCATAAATATCTACTCACCCTCTTTAGCTTTTTTCTTTCCTCTTCATTTCCTTACTCTCGTTTGTCCCCTCTCCTTCCTTGAATAGACGAAACTGATCATCAAAAATGCGCAACGTCAAAAAGCGTTTTGCAACTTGCCGCAAAAGCAACAAACCAACACCAACTTGCAGTTGCATGCCCCGGCGTACACAGGAGGCATGCTATGCTTTGCCTCCCTACCTCTCCAGCCTGCCCCCCCATCTGTCCGTGGAGAAGGGGAAAAAACGTTTCTCAAGCCTGCGATTGGGTCTGGCATCGATCGTGCGTCATATGAATGTTTCGTTTAGTTGTGGCCGGACCTGGTCGGGACGGGATGGGACGGGACGGGCCGGGCCGGGCCCTCGTCCGTCGTTGTCAAGAAACAAATTTGGTTGCTACTCGTTCTCGTTCCTTTCATCGTTCGTTCGATCGTTCGATTGGGAGCGCACCAAAAGGGTCGCATGGGTGGGGCTGTGCGGCAGGCAAAGGGGCAGGGACACACAACTGCTAACAACTGCATTCGAGTTGCAAGTTGAGAAGTTTGCAAGGCAGCAGCAGCAGCAGCAGGAGAAGCAGCAGCATCGAAGCAGGAGAGGAGTAACAAAAACGACTTAAAAGCATTTTGCAGTCGAGCCGACTGCCGCAAGACTTCATCATCTTCGTCGGGGAGAGGGGGGATGGGCAGGGGATCGAAGCAAAAGAGAGAGAGGCAGAGAGAGGCCATTTAATTCTGAAGATCGGAGTGGAGTCCGTTTTGCCCGTTTGGCCATTTGCCGCCGCAGCAGATAAGAAATTTCGCGATTTGCAGTTCTGCAATTGGGAAAAACTAGAAAAAGCAACAATTTGATTATCCCAGATGCGCTTCGTCTTCCCAGGAACCCCACACCACACCCCACACCCCACACCCCACAGCGAGCGGCAAATGCCTTATCAGTGCGGGTACGTCCCGTGGGTAGCCGCCGGATCGTGTTCGATATCGAGTGTCTTAGAAATTTCGTCCTGTTTTGCCTCTGCTCCCAGAGATTGGCCATCGCTGGGCTTTGTCTTTGTGCCGCCCCAACGGCCTGGAGTCTGGGGTCTTGGGTTGTGTCTGGATCGGGATCGGGAGCGGTGCTACGAACAGGTCCGAGTCCAGGCTTCGGTGGGCGAGCTGAAGGGGGGGGCTAGCAAAAACGCACCGAATATCAAAGTCAAAGCAGAGACTGCAAAACAGAAGCACGCACGGAATGTGAAAAGTTGGTTCCCATGACTCCATCTCCTTGGGACGAGGCGCTGTTCAAAGACACCGAAATTCGTCGTCGTCGTCGTCGTCGTCGTTGTCTTCGTCGCCGTCGTCGTCTTCGTCGTCGTCGTTTCTCGTCTTCGTTGTCGTTCGTGGGTTTTGTTTTGTCTCTTCCGTCTCTGGCTCGTTTTGTATTGTGCGAGTATTTGTTGTTCCAGCTACCGCTCCCTGCCCCAAGCCCCAATGCCCCATTCCTCACCTGCGCGCACACCGCACCGCACACCTTTGTTCCACTGTTTATCAGCGATTTGAAGGCATTCAACATGCTGTTTGAACTTACATAAAAACATATTGAAACATTTGGCATTGCCGGAGATAAGAAGGCCTTGGGGTGCGTACAGGAGCAGCGAAGGGCGGTGCGGTTGGGTGTGTGTGTCAGCAGAGAGGTTAGGCATATGATTATGGCACTTACTCAACCGACGCTTTTCGCATTCGTTTCCACTAGCCTCTCTTGGCATCTTGTCTGTTTTTTCTAATTAGAATGCATTCAAATATATTTTTTGCCGATGAAAAATCAACGCTTCGGTGGAAAACTTATCGTGTAAGAGCAGCTTTTTGTACTGCTTATCTGTAGCAGGGGGCATGCCGTGCGCCTAGCATACTTCTGTGCGCATCCCATCGCCGTTCATCCCCCCCCCGCACAGGGCCATAGAGCCAACCATTCGCGATTACCTCAAAGTAAATACTTCGAAAACATTTTCATTACTCCAATTTGTCGTCGTCATCTTGGCTGCTTCGTGGGCGTCTGGTTCGTTGCCCGCCTGATTGTGCCTCCGCTATTCATAACTTCCACGTCCGGATGTGGCACGCGGCGCTCACCAGAGCAGTGGGCGGGCGGGGAGGGGGAGGATGTGACCGGGTAATAAGCCAGGATAGAAATTACCAACGTTGCCATGGTTTCGATACCTCCCCCACCGCGCTTCGCTCTGGCTCTGTTCATCAAACCATTTGCCGGCGGTGTCTCCTTTGGCACCTTTCTCTCAATTTTTTTTTTTTTTTTTTTTACTGTTCATGCATTTCATTTGTGGCCCATTGAAAGTTGTGCTTGGCTCTTGAGGGGGCCCTGGTATGTGACCTTCGTAGGTATGTATAAAAAACCATGGAAGCGGGCGGAATGCCTCCAATGGGTTTATTGATAGTAAATTGATTTAGCCGTCACACACACACACACACACACACAAAAGGCCAGCGTAAAAAGAGTGAATACGAGCAGTGCAGTGCCGGAGTTCCACGAACCATTACATTCCGCCCAGGAATGCAAACTCCACTGACACTTTTACAGCAAACTCCATCTACTGGATGGGAAGGTCAAAGCTGTTTATTTGGGTTATCTAACAGCCAAAGCGGAAAAGGAATGGAGACAAATGCATAGCAATCGATGATTACAGGCAGTCATCTTAATTAATACTCTGGCATGGATACACAAAAGAAAAGAAAAGAAAAGAAAATGTAACCTACATATAATTTCTTTTAAAGGTAAGATAATCATGCATCGAAGTATCTCTATCCATGAAGCATCGAATTATCCTTGATGCATTTAGTACATTTCTTTCACTGACTTTTTCATGCTTAAAAATTATTTAAAAAATTAAGTCTGAGGAAATGGAAATAAATCTTCCTTTCCCTTTGCGATTTTTTTCGGATTTCTAGTCAAAACGCAAACGCAAATTAGTTGTGGAAACTATTTTGGGTATACCAATAGTACAAACTGAGGCATTCGAGGCAACACTCGACCAAGGGTTTTCGCTATTTAGGCGAATTTGAAAGAGCGATTAGCGAGTACTTGTAATAGCCTCACGTCACCTATTTTATTGGTTTCATTTATGTAGATGGGTAACCTTCTATTATCGTGACGAACCACATCAACAGTTTTCATATTCAGTTTTTATATTCTCTATCGGAATATAATTTGAAAATCATGGAAAGCCTGCTCCGATGGCCGTCTATTTTGTGGAGAGTGTAAAACGTTTTAAGGATCATCCGGCTGCATATATTTTGAGTGCCGGGTATAATTATCTTTCACTTTCATAAAAGAGAAATAATATACGAGTATTGATGAAAACAGCCCTTTTATGTGTACTATGATTAGTAATCTCTCTTGTATTTCTATTCCTATTCTAACTATCGTATCGTAGCCATAGTTCCATCAAATTTTGCAGCTAGAGTATACCAGATTCGTCTGTAGTGCCGCTTTAGTTAGTGTTCATTATCTTGGTTCATGCCGCAGGACTACTCGAGTATCCGCATCCCATTCCCGTCCGTGCTGCATATTCGACACAAATGCCGAACGCCCGGCCAGGCATCAATTTCAACAGCTGCTCCAGGGGAGACGAGTCGCGTTGAGTCGCGTCGAGTCGGTGGAGTCGGCGGAGTCCATCCTCTGCGTTGGTGCAAACGAGGCGAGTGCTGAAAAATGCAAATCAAGTTTCAAATATTTGAGCAATAATATTTGTGGAATGCCACCGAAATTACTCACGCAGTGAGTCCGAGAACCCCCAAAACAGGAGCAGCACAGGGCGATGGATGGAGGATGGGGGATGGGGGATGGAGGGCATATCATCGTACATATTTAAAATGTCGCGTGCCGTTAACTCTGAAATGCCAAAAATGAACGGTAGCTGGGGAAGGGGCACAAAAGCAACGGCCATACATTCTAATTAATAGCGAAGGAGCAAGCAGGAGGAGAGCGGAGTGGAGTGGAGTGGCGTGTAGAGCGCATAGGAAGTGCGGCACATTTGAAAGAGGCATTAGATGTCGTCCAACCAGATGCTGATCCTACCGATCGGTGGTCCCGTCGCTTCGCCTCGGTCAGAGCTGTCAAATGAATGCATTATGCATATGGAATGAGAAGGATACCCATAGTACCCATACCCCCGGCGCAGAGTGTTCCATTTAGACAGAGACGCACCCAGACCCAGTCCCAGTCCCAGTCCATGTTCCAGTCATCCATCCATCGTTATCTGGGGCCGAAACGGCTACTGCTGTCCGTCGCTTGAGTGCGCCATCCTCCAATGCGCTCCAATGTGCGGTGCGGTGCGGCTCCTTCTGGAACTGCTGCTGCTGGGACTGGAGATGGTGATTTAGCAGGCCACCGGGGCGCCGCATGACTTATCGAAGACACATTGACAGGACATAATCGGCACACTTGTAAACGGCTTATCTTAATTGCTACTGACCTGCGCAACATACGAGTACGAGTATCCAGAATATCCACCATTCAGTATACCAAGACGGGGTCTTTGGTCTCTTGGTGTTGTTATTGGAGTCAGGTTCTTAGAGGCAAAGGTATTTTAAATGCGTTTCTCGAGTGCCCTCCAAAGAGCCAGCGCCCTCTCGCAGCGTGTGTGTCATAATATTTTGCATATTTACTCGGTTTCGAATTCGGATCGTTGCCGTGTTTTCTGTTTCTGTTTTTTCTCTGGTTTCTGTTCTGTTCTGTTCTGTTCCGTGGTCATTGCTAATTAAAGATTATTCGCTGCGCGTGTCCCCAATGCATTCCCCGGATGGCTAACCAGTTGGGTGGGATTGTGATCAGGTTAGGATATTGGCAGTGCTGTAAATGGACCATACCATATCGTTGGATTGCCGTGGATTGCCAGTTGCCTCTGTGCGCTAGGTCTGAGTCTCAGTCTCAGTCTCAGTCTCAGTATCAGCTCAGCTCAGTTTAGCTTTGCTTTGGTTTGGTTTGCTTTTGTTTTATTCCGCAGAAGTGTAAATTGCGGCTCAATGTGCGAAATTATCATTACCATATCGGGTTGTCAAGAATTTTAACGGCCATTTGTGTGTGTGTAAGCCGGAGCAAAGTCATGTAAGTGCTTCACGTCAGGATTTACGCGGAATTGTATGGCAGCTACTAGACTCTAGCTACTCTAGCTGTAGCTCTGACTCTATCTCTATCTCTGACTCTGACTCTATCTATGCCTCTTCCTGATGGATGGAGTTGCCACAGCAGCAGTGCACACACACACAGAGACAGTGTGTTGTACCCTCTAACTGACACACACAGGTGGACACCCAATATGGCTATTGAGTTATTCACTTTGACATGCCGGCAGCGACAGTGGCATTCCATTCCATTGTGAGTGGAAGTGGAAGTGGATGATGGAGCCGAGCCCTGACTGAATGCGCTCCTGCGGATCGGGCCGAGCCGACAAGCGGGGACTACGCCAGTGGGCGACAGTGGCTAAAACTGCAGCTGGAATGCGTATTAGCAATAACAGTGCGCATATTTCATACACGTACATACACCCCGCCCATACGTGTGTGTGTGTGTGTGTCAGTTTTTGTCATTTTTTGGGTGTGTGGTAGATGGAAGAATTATGGCAGCAACATTGCATAGTTGGGGAAAGTATTTTGTATGTGGCAATTAAGAGAGAGAGAGAGAGCACTGAGCTGCCTCTCCCTCTCCCCCCTCCCATCCACCTACAAACTTCCTCCACCTGGCGGTTGCATGCTCAGCCACCATTACCGCCCGCCCACGCCTGCCTGCCCAAAATTTTAATTACGCCCCTTTCGCACAGGAGTTACTCCACAGAGTGCCCGTTTACGCACATTTTTGGCCAATTTTGTTCGTGTTAAGGTCAGGCGCTGGCGCTGCTCTCCTGCAGCATTCGGAGTCGAGTCCTTTCGGCCGGGTCCAACCCTTGGAAAGATGTCTGCCACAGCACACAAAACACACAATACACAGGCACTGATAGCACTCACACACAGCCATACACTCGGTGCACAGTTTACGCACACAGCGGCATCAAACCGGTTTCAGGCACAAGCACACACACACACACACACATACAGACACAACGGGGTTCAACCTCTTTGCCTTTTGGGGCGGAGACTTGAGCGAGGCACTGTGTGTTGTTGCTTTTTACTTGCTCTTATCTGATGGCAATAAGGCTCTGCGCCTCTCTTTCGCTCTGTCCTCTCAACCTCCCCTCCGCTCAACCATCTCTCACCAGGCCAATATGCTGCACGAAATGAATTGTGTTTGCGATGCGAATATACATATATATCACGCCAACAGTTTGAAGTACACTACAGTCGTCTCGCTCCAACGCAGGCCCACTGCAAGGCTACGGATGGTTGGGTATGGCAGCGGTACCAGGAATGGGAGTGGGAGTGGGAGCGGGAGTGCGAATGCGAGTGGGAGTGGGAGTAGGAGAGGGCTGGACAACCGTAAAGTTTGCTTCTTTCGCAGCAAAAGTTTTGCCAAAATGTTGCAATTGTGTGTTCGATGGTACCAGGCGGGGGGGTACAAGGAGTGGGGGTGGATAGAGTGGGGTATATTGGGGGTGGGCCGGCCATTACCGTCACTCTCCCACTCACCCGCTGCGTATCACGGCATTGAAATCGATTCAACGAAGTGGACTGCATTTGCGGCACTTGCACTTGGATGCATTTTAAAGCCCAAGAGCCATAGAGATGTATCATACATACCATACATGTATGTACATACATACATATGTGCATACATATGTACATATCCTATCCACATACAATATTGTATTTTTGCAGCAACTTTCAACAATTTCAACAATTTGTATACGCTTTTGCCCTGCAAAGTGCATTGGGCATTTGCCGTTATGAACTGCATATGTACATATGTATGTATGTTTGTATATGCATATGTATGTGTCTGTATGTGCGTGCATATTTGTGCATGCAGATTTCATGTCTGGTGCGTTGTTTCATTATTAACCAAATATTTTATATCCATCTCTGTGTTGTGTCTGTCTCTGTATTCTTTTCTGCTTGTTGGTGTTTTTTTTTTTTTTTTTTTTTACCGCAATTCCGTGTGGGCGGTGCAATGTGGAAATCCCTTTTAATTAACTCAATTTCGTGGCATTTTCTCCTCTCTGCTTCTTCTTTTTTAACACATATTTCATATCCTTTTTACCCACTCCCCCATCCCCTACGCCGCTCATCGAAACGATGATGCTCGGGATCCGGCAATAAGTTGCATTCTTTCGGTACATTTGGAATAATTTCACACAATTTGTTAATGAAACACAGTGCAAGGTGAGAGAGAAGGGGGAGAGGAGAGAGAGAGAGAGAGGGAGTGATGAGAGTAGAGTCAATGGACAATAATTTATCAATGAAAAATCTGGAAATGCATTGCGTCTGAATCTGTAGGGGCTTTTAATTATAATTAAATCAAGTATAATTTAATATTCAGACAAAACTATTCAAAAACTTCAGTCAATTTATTCATATTTTGTACATATTTATATATGTTATCTAATATGATACATACCTCATACAGATTACATATTTCAAATATGGATATAGTTACTTACGGACACATCTCTTGCGAAAACTTTAGAAAAGGATACTAAAATCTTCAAATTAAACTACTATTTTGTCTAATTTAGCTCTCCAGGAATCGAATGTATTATAGAGTATAATCATACGTATAACTAACCAACTCTAACTAACTAAATAATTGAATGTATTGCAGCTCTTAACGAAGTCCACGCCCTCATTCACTAACCCACAAAACTTAACCAACTGTCGACCAGAAGTTTCCCTGCGCAAATTAGATCTGATTGCGCGAAATATTCCTAATACAGTTTACTTTCGGCTAAGCCTGCTTTGGCCTCCCTTCGAGACTGGGCTCCAATGGAGTAGACGTGGCTAACCCGGACCCAGCCAGCATCCTTTGCCAGGTCAAACTAATAAACTTTCCGGGTGCTTTTTATTGGTCCCCTTTATTCCACAGTAACCTCATCCAGGGTCTGTTTTGTCTTCAACTTGCGTCTCATATAATTGCTGTTTAAAGGCACGGAACCGGAACCAGAGCCAGGGGCAGACTCCCTCCCGTAGGCTGAGTCCTTGGATACCCGGAGCGAGGGGGGGTAGCAAGCAAGCAAGTGCAAATGCAGCTACAAACTTGAAGCTGAACATTTTTGTGAATTATTTTCCCATTATGAGCAGATTAAGTTTATTGTGCGGCCTCTTGGGTGAGGCGGAATGGAAGAGTCTTGGCAACTCAGCCTGGGACTTGGCCTGTGACTGGGACCTGAGACTGTCAGTGGGGGGCGGGTATGAAATCAACCCGACATCTTGGCTCTGGCACTGCCACTGCCACTGGAAAATGTACTCCAACAGGCACATCCGCACACACACACACACACACACAGAAAGAGAGAAACAGACAGACAGAAGGGGCCTTTGAAAAGGAATCATGGAAAAAGTGTGTTCCTTGGTCCTTGGGGCTGGGCGCCATTGTTGAAGGGAAAACAAAAATGAAAAGCACACAACGGGGAAGGGTAGGCGAGGTAAGCGAGGAAAAGTATTTTAACGCGGTCTGAATTTCAAAAGTTTGTCAAGGTATAGCTGCTGCTGTTCCGGGGGGTGAAAATGGGGAAATGGAGCCGGGAAATGACTTGAAATTCTCGCTTTGAAGCATTTTCTTTATATGCAAAAATTTTGTTTCATAATTTTCCCATTTTATTTCGTTTAACGTGTAAATTAGAAAATGCCACAGAGGTGGCATGGGTGAGCAGCACCGAGTGGCGGGACGGAGGGGTAACTAGAACATTTACACACATTAATTAGAATATCAATGAAGCATTTGGCGTTGCCTTTGTCACCGATACAGGAAATGTCACCTTGCCACACAGGCACCACAACAGAGGGACACTGGGACACAGGCACCCAGGACACATACGCAGACGCAGATGATGATGATGATGATGAGGCTGCTTGCCACAGACAAATAAATCACACATAAACGCCACTCCAAATGTGGCCCCGACATGACCGGACCAACCTACCATCCTCATCGCATCCAAACAGCCATCGCATCCCGATCCAACCAAAAAGAACCGGAGAGGAAAGTGGAAAGTGCAAAGGAAACCGACCAGATGCACATGCAACCGCAGGCAGCACAAAATGAACCCGAAATGAAGCAATGGTGGGGGTCGCAGGGCGCAGGGAACAGAGTGTATGGAATTGGGATTCGGATTTCGGATTGCGATTGCGGTGCAGGAAAATGATGTATGGATTTTTTAACGCTGCTGATTGTCTGCGCAATCGCAGGAGCCACCGAACCACATGGAGCCATCGAACAGTAGGATGGACCGGGGGGCACTGCCGTAATCAACGCCGCATGTGGGGATAAATGGACGGACGGAGCCAGAATGGAGCCCAACATATGCTCGAAATGTGTTAATTCAACGTTAATTATAAAAATTGATTTCTGCTACTCGTATACGGTACGGTGCATACATATCTGTGGTGGTGATGCTCTCATGCAGAGTAGCCAATATCTGTTTCCGCACCGATCCTCCCCCCTCTCCATTCAGCATCCAATTAGCAGCCAATAGAGTTTGATCAAATTTACGAGATGCATTCGAGTTCCAAGCGTACGTGACGCAACGGCTCTTCCATCCATCCATCCATCGATCCATTCGCCGTCCCCAAAGACTATTGTAAAATTTATTTATTTATATTTTGTGGCCAGTCACAAGGCACGAACGAACATTCGTTGGCCATAAAGTGTCGTCGAGTCGAGTCAAGTCAAAGTTCCCCCCAGAAGAGGCCACACTCTCACCCTGCACACCCGCCACTGCGGCTAATGCTCCAAAAATATCCACGTGCCACACTCCGTTGTGTGACTTTTATTATTGTTTTCCCATCTTATTTATTATCCAACTTCGGTTCTTCGCGCTTTGTTAACATAATTTAACCGAATACCAAATTGGAAAATCTGTTTTCCCCATTCTTGTTTATCTGGGGTAAAATTAATTTCCATTTAATGTGGCAAACAGTTTCGTTGACACTCGGTCGAATGGCCACTGGGAGATCTCAAGGGGAAGTTGCAGAGGCCAAATCACATACATATATTAGCGGAACAACTGCTGAGGTCAGACCAAAGATACATAGCTGACGACTGATAGTTATCCAAATAGATTCAAGTGTCGATTCTGAAGTTGTTTCCTTTTTAAATGGAATGCGCAAAGGAAATACCCTAGTGTATCCTTGTAATTGTTGGAGTTGCTTTTATTCTAATATTTATTGAAAACCTTGGAAATAACTGAATAAGAGTTCTAATCTATATCTTCAAAGTGCGAGTTTAACTAAATTTTTAGCTTCTAAATTATGTCGAATTATAATTTTCAGAATATTCCCAAGGAATCATGTTGATAGAACTTGTATAAGTCTTCCTTGATAGCCCCTATGTGCAGTGGAACTCTTCCTATAGAAAACCCCTTGGCTCCTTCCGCCCCACCACTCCCATTCCGACTCCACTCAACCATGAACAACTCATACGAATACAACTCATTAGCACACAATGCCACAATAAACAGCCACAAATGCAACCGTTTGAGATGGCTTTCGGCCACTGGCCACTGTCCATTCGTATGCAGGAAGGAAGTAGAGCCGCCAAAAACGGAACCATCTGTCCCAAAATGAAACCTGAGTGACAACAAAAAGACAACAAATAAAAAGGGTAAATAACAGAAGAGAGCCAGGCAGAGGCAGAGCAAAAAAAGTGAATTGAAAAACTCAAAGGGGGGAAGTTATTAAAAAGCGATAAACCCAGAGCAAAACGCATTTGGCGAATTGTTGAACACCTTGAAGAGAGCTCTAAACTCCGCCGTCCACCGACCCAGTGCACTCCTCTCTGTTCTGCTGTGGTCCCCGTCTCGGAATTATGGAATTCTTATGCTAAAATAATGGACCCGCCAACCGGCTTCTGTTGCCGTTCTCCGACCTGGCCGATCTGGCAATGCATCCCACGGCAGCACAGCACAGGAGTTGGTGGTTCATCGATCAGTAATAAATTTGTTGCGTACACAGAGAGCCCACAGAGGAGCGGGCCGCGACAGTGGCTACAAAAAGTATGGGGAGCGGGAGCATGTCGCGCGTTTGTTTTATTTCTTTAATTCATGAGCAGGAACGGGGATCCGTTTTGCTTTCGACTGGACCAACTGTTCATGGTTCATCGAGTGAGTGAATGAGTTAGGTGCAGTGCGGGGGATTGTGTGGAGTGTGTGAGCGTTGGCGTTGCGATAAGTCATTGAAAGTCAATAATATGTCGTCTTCCCGTCTGTCTCTGTCTCTGTCTGTTTCAACTTTCATTGTACATCATCTACTCGTAATAGCGAAAAAGAAATGAAAGAAGACGCAGCCCACAATCCTGTCCATCCGGTTGGGGCGAGACCAGTCACCGTTCCCAGTCACGGTTGCAGTGGCAGTGGCTGCAGCCGCTTATTTATGACTTGTGCCACCACTTGGCCACTATCTCAGATTTGTGCTTTCATTAATTATGCAAGATTCTTTATGGGATTTTCGTTGTCTACTGTTTTGTATGTTTTATTTTCGTTTTGTTTTGGGTTCGGTGGGTGAGGGGGGCCTCTCCTTTTCGCTCCTTCTGTTCGGATGATAAATAGCCCAAGATTAATAAGGCGCCTGGCTAAATGGCGTGGAAAGCATTCACATTCACATTCGACGATTATGAAAATTAGTGTTCCTTTTTTTTATCTGATTCTTATCTGATTTGAATACGTGGGTTAATCAAAATGAAATCATTAGCCAACAACTCAAGATATGAGAGAATATTTATGGATTATTATTGCCTGAAATAAATCTATTACGATCGATACTTACTCCCCCCTCCCCACAAAATACCATCCCCAAATAAACAAGGAAGGGAGGGATTCAACAATTGAAACAAACTTTATTCTATGATTGTATTCAAATTTTGTTTTGATTTCCATTTATTTTTATTATCTCTTCTTATTGCATTTTGCTTTGCTTTGTTCTTTTGTTGTTTTCCATTTGAAATTCGTTAACCTAATTTGTTTGAAATCGCATAAATTGAAAGTTTTAAACAAAATAAACTCTAACATTGTTTTGTGGCTTTAAGTGTATTTGTTTTTGTTTTTAAGGGTTCGCGTTAACTATACAAGAAATGTCGATTATTAAATGTTATCAACGCAGGCGTCGAGTGGCCAATGCACTCGTATTTAGTATATATATATATATATATATTGTATGTATATGTATAAGTATTTTGTATATTTATTTATGTATAGAGTAGAGTGTATATGCATTATATATATGTATATGTATGTTCTAACTTGCTGATATGGGATGCTAAACTTACAAAATCAAAATTACTCTGAAAACCCTAATGCTTAATGCGCGACAAAATTGTTTACAATTTGTATATGTGTGTGCGTGTGTGTGTGTGTTGTAAATGTAAGAATTATATTTAAACATTAAACATTATGGTAAAATTAAATTAGATTTCAATATCCTGTTGTATTGTTTTGCTCACACAGAAACACAGACTTCAGGCTGCTTAAGAGGCTTAAGATTCTTCCCCAATCCTTAGGTTTATACATTTGCTGGCTGAATTCTTCGGTCTATCTAGAACCAATACAGATCCTTTGACGTTTCCTGCACCTGAGCCTCCAGACCTGTAGAGCAAACCGAGCATAGAAAGAGTGAAAGCGATTACTATACTTGTTCGCGGCACATCCCCATACGATCCACTCACCTGCCATTGTGGGATAGCTCGAGTACTCGAGGGCATGGGCCGTTGGCTGGTCGTGGTGGAGTCTGCAAAGAGTTTGGTAGAAGATCAAGACAGAAAATTAGTCGCAGTTGCAACAGCCAAGGGCCGCATCGATGTGGGGGTCGCACCTTGAACCGTGGCTCGCGTACTGTTGGGGCAGCCTGAGCAGGCTACCGTATTGGGCCATATTGTGGTGGTAGGCGTGTGCGTGGGCTGCGTGCGCATGCGCCGCATGGGCATAGGAACCGTAGTGGGCTGCCGCTGCATGCGGCACCCAGGGATCTGTGGCATAGCCAGTGTCCGTCGCCGAGCCGTACAAGTCGGTCACCTATGGCAGGGAAATAGGGAGCAAAGGAGATGGTAAATGGAGATCGAATTACAACTTATTTAGAGACAATGCAGCAGGCTTCGGCCCGGAGCCCGGAGCCCTTGAAGCTGTAATTGCATCACGTATTGCAGTTAATCGGTTTCGGCTTGGTCCGGCTGGGCCTAGGCATTGTTCGGTAGCGCTTACCTGAGGATGTGTGGGCGCGGGTATGGGGTGCACGTAATTGCTGTTCCAGAACGATGGTGGGAAGTTGCGAGTCGACATGGGGCTCTGGCTTTCTGTAAGACACGAAACGAGAAACAAATATCCATTGTAGTTTGTTGCCTACTCTTTGTGTAACTTTCCATACAAGTTGTTGTTTAAAATATCTTTAACTTTGGAATAATTTCATAAACAATTAAGATTTACTTACACTTTCTCTTCATATTTCAACTGAAAACAGAATACTCTCTCTCTCTCTTTTGTTTTTATTAATTAATTTTAATAATATCTGATGTGTATATCTCCCTCTGGGCCTTAGTCCTTAATTATTTCTTACGACATTTTCTGTGCAATTTGCAAAAGATTCAAATGTGTTAAACCCGTTTTCTGCTAGACTTTCAAGTGGTGTTCTCTTCGGGGCAATTTCCATTCACTTGCCGGAATGATTAACTGGCAAAGTGCGACAAAAGAAGTGGCAGTGGCATCCCAGTCTTGAGGGGATTCCGGGATTGGTTGCCAGCTTCCACGCCTCAACGACGGCGCCACGGCTTGTTGCAAATAACTGAGCGGAATGTTTTCGGTTGTCGTACGTTGTCGTTGTCGTTGTCGTTGTCGCGTTGTTGTTCAGGATCATCACTTGTATTAAATGGTTGTAAATCTACGCGTTTATGAAATCGCACGACGCCAGCAGCCCCTGCAGCAGCAGCAGCAGCAACAGCCAGGGACAGGCAGAAGAAAGACATCTCCATTATGTGTAATGGAGCTCCCTATGGTCCCAGGGCCCCAGGCCCAAAATAGCAGCCGAGAGGGGGTAGTGGAGCCGGCAAGGACTGCAATTGAGGAGAGTACGAGGGAGCCTGATACCAAAAACTTGCATAGGCGCATTTGCGTTGACAACATTCCAAACTCAATTCGAGAGAAAAATATACAACAACTGGAGGAGGAATCGAGTGGTGTGGAGTGGAGTGGAGTGGAGTGGTGTGGAGTGGATGCTGGCGGTGCAGTGGATTGTGCCTGCACTGAAGGATGTGGATGTGGATATGGATGTGTAATGTTTGTGCATCGATGCCGTCGCGAGTCGACAACTCTGGCCGGCACGTCTGTGAGTGTGCCATGCATGCTGATGATGCGGCTGGATGCCGCGTGCCTCAGCTCCTGCCACCGAATGCGACTCCCTTGCCAGAAGTCGTCATCAGCCGCACATCGCTGTTGCCATTCACTCACTCGCTCAGCTGAAACCGTGGAATTCCCATTAATGTGCAAACAAGCAAACTGCTAAAGATATTTCAGCTATACTCGTAGCTGCCACTGCCTCAGTCTTTGTCCCAGTCCCAGTCTCAGTCGCAGTAGCAGTCCACAGTTTTTGGTGAATCTTTGCCGGCTTTCCATACTCGTTGTTAGCATTTCACTTTCATCATCAAAAGCGAAAGCCGCTGCCTGGCTGACTCTTTCACCTTTCACCTTTATCCTAATGAAGTCACCAGCAGCGACATGGCCAGCAATTTATGGCCCGATAAGGTTCGATCGCCAACGATGAACTGAGCGAGACGGCTAGAGAGGTGGAATGAAAAGGAAAAGATTGTCCTAGAAGACAGCCAAATGGAAATAGCTGTGTGACCTCAGCACAGTCTTTGGGTCTCTGTTTCTGTTTCTGTTTGTTCTGTTTCTGTATCGGTTTCTGTATCTGTATCTGTTTGTGTTCTGTTTCTGCGGCTGCTTCTGCTTCTGGTGTCTTTTTCTGGTTTTGGTTCTCCTGCTGCAGCGGGTGCCAAGGAATTTTAAATCGAATTCTTGAGGCATCTAATTAAATACTCCTCGTAGCAGCACAGCCCAAACAGACCCAGAAAGGAGCAGATGAATCGAGGAGCGATATTTTTGAAGAGCGATACGAAAACGAAAACAAAACCAGAGAGAGAGAGAGAGAGAGATGGAGAGTGGCAGAGAAAAGTGCAAGCGTGCCACTCAGTCTCACTATCTCTCTCCTCATCTGTGTCCCTGTCTCTCTTTGGCACCCGTTCGTGTGGTATGGTGTGGTGTGCTGTGGTGTGCCGTGTGGGGCAGGGTGTGTGCGGAGCAGTTAATTGAAATGCATTTTAAAATCGTAATGAGGAATCTATGCGGCATTCGGCATTGCCACCGCCAGACGAACCGCAGCACCAATAGCACCAACAGCACCAGCCAACAGCCAACATCGACCGCATCGCATTCCGGCGACATTTCATAGCACATTCCAAACAGATACATACATACATATCTGTATATCTGTATACATACTATATAGCAGCAGCAGCACATTGCGATAAAAAAAACACACACAAAATCTATATAAAATGCTGAATAGTTTCAAAAGTACAAATGCAAATGCAAACATCGGTGTGCGAGTGTGCGTGTGTGCCCAAATAGACAAATGACCAAAATGAACTTTAAATACCATTAAGCAGCCTCAACTCGACAGAAAGCACTACATAAATATACTATATATACGTACATATATGTACTAAAATCGACACAAATGAAAACAAAAGCAAAATGTGAAATGAAGCGCAAAAAGTAAACAACATATTTGTCTATGTATATTTTTTTTTTAAATTTAACAACTTGAATTTTATTTAAGGGATCGTCTATAATCGGCAATGTGTGCCACTGTGCAGATCAGACACACACACACACAAAAACACAATACAACCCTGTCGCGGAAAGAATTTGCAGATCACCCTGCATAACGGTATTCAAAATGGCTAGCGATTAACGATATCGATTATGCAGTATCGCAGCACTTCTCACAATATTTTGAATTTTGTTATATTTTCAACACCTAACAACAAAAACCAATCCTTCTTGGATATTTTTATTGTCGTTGTAAATTCTCTGAATTTGATTTAAATTGTAGTAATGGCAAAAACTCATTTACCGCTACTCATTAGCAGCCAAAAACGCAAGAAAAATTGTCCAATTATCCGCAGACAGAACGGTAATTGAATGGAAACTGAAATTTGCACAATCAAAGTTGGGAGGTTGGTGGGTTGGAATGGCAGCCACAGAAAGTCAATAAAATCCCAGGTTTAAGAGCAATTGGCGGTGGGCAAAGGAATACACCGCAAACTGTTCGAATCGGTGGGGCTGGATGGAGAAGCATTTAAGAGATGGAGAAGCACTGTTAAGTGGGTGGAACACGTTCGAAACATTAGCATAGAGACTGCCGACACCTGCTCGGCATTCAAATGGGAAGATAATTGATTGATTGAGCAATGGCAATGTATAAGCCCACAAGATATACGTAGATAGAGTATACTTTGAGGTTCCAAAAGGAAGACGATCATCATAAGACTTGTCTTTGCAACTGACATCTGTCTCAAGGAAATTGCATTAAAGGAAAACAGCAGCACATATTAAAAACAAGGCCGACAGGCAAAACCAAAGAAGAGACATATGTATGTACATATGTACGTTTAGTATATGTATGTATATGTATATTCATCGTATTTATAAGATAGACGGACAGGCAAAACAGACAGGCATGAACAAACGAAACGTTTATCTTCATTAAAGGAGGTAATTAATTTTGAAATCGAAAGAACAAGCGAGTGGCAAGTGGCAACTTGATTTATATGTTTTATTGTGCGCCCCGTTTTGGGTTGCTTATGCTCCCCGTGGCACTCACATTCACAGACATCCCGAGAAGGGGGATCCACTCGTTGGGATGCTTAAAGTGATTCTGTTTTGCTTTTATCCGCGTATGCGTATGCCAGCATAAATTCAAATATTTAAAATAGTTTTCGCAGAAAAAAGATGGATGGAAATAGGAAGAGCGTATATGAGTTTTTAATCAAATTCACAACACAAAATTCACTCATTCAACCAAACATCGCAAGTCCCCCAGGAATGTATTGATAAAAGGCCACTCATCAAGCTCCCATGAGCATCAATCAAAACTTGTTATACCGTAGGCCGGCCACTCAACAGTAGCACACTTCTGGCATTTGCAGTTGCATTGAGAGCAAAGCGAATGAAAGAGAGCACACCTGTTACCCAGTACATTTACTATTAAAACCGTATTCGATTATTTTAACACAAACACTTAAGTGTTTACCAACACTAAGCAGCATTACCCATCTTTATATCGAACTTAACTACATAACAAGCTAGCTATACAGAGCATTAGAATTACTCTTTCCCTATCTATTCTCTATCACAACTATCACATTTTTTCATTTTCAATTTTCTCCCTCCATTTGTACTATTCATGAGAATAATTAAATGTTTATTTTTTGTTTTTGTAATAAAATGTCACTCAACGGTTGTTATACGGGGTAGAACACTTGTGGTTGATGATGAGAGTAAAGCGCAGTTAGTTGACATTTGCGGGAGAGCACTTGTGTGGGCTGATTAAATCTCTCGCCTCTCTATTTTGTTTTTTTTGCCCTACCTCCCACATTCCAGTGGCATAATTTGCCCGCCGTAAATTTCCCGCGAACATTTTAATAACTTAGCTGAAGTTTTTCTCCATTTTTGCTGCGGCTGCTGTGTTTTTCACCTAATTATACACGAGTGTCCCCATTGGGGGAACAAGTGAGAGACACTGCCGCCACTCACATGCAGGGCAAATCGGGGCAAACACGCAAACTGACAGCCGAGACAAGTACATGACACGAGCGGGTCTTTTGATCAGAGCTCCCCACTGAGGACGGTGGTGAGGGGGGAGTGGGAGTGAGAGTCGGTAGAGATGGATGCTTGGTGCTCCTACCTTTAGTGTCCTTGTTGTTGTAGTTGAGGGCGCGGGAGAAATGCTCATCGACCACGCTGGCCGTGTCGCCCGAGTAGTTGGTGAATACAACGCAGGTGGCCGACAGATACTGAGCTTGCCCCTGGCTATTGCCGCCGACCTGCTGTGGAGCATCCAGGGTCGGCAGATCCTTCGGTATGGCGCCCGTGGCCGTTCCGCCCGCCGATGATGCACCCACTGGCGCCCCGCCGCCGTGCAGCGAGTGGCTGTGCGCGTGCACGTGCCGGGGCGAGTCCGGGCCGGAGGAGCAGGATGATTCGTTGTGATGCTGGTGTTGTTGGGAGCCCACCAAGCGTGCTGCAAATAGAAATCGGTGAAATAGTTCACAATCATTACATCTAGTACAATGGAGGGGGATTAAAAAATATGATATCATTTATTGAATGTTAACTGGTTTGGAATGTGAGAGTGCGCGAACGCAATTCAAAGAATTTTGTAAATTAATTGACTGCCAGTGTACACTGGTATCCACTGTTACTCTCTCTCTCTCTCTCTGTCTCTCTGATTTTAGGTATGTGTAAATATATCGATAAGGGCATTAAAGGATCGGCATTAAAAATGAATGCGGATTCAAGTGTGGAAAACTAAAAAAGGAAAGTGACGCAATGTTCTCAAGGATCTTGAAATGGAAAATAAACGGCAGGTTTGTTAGATGCTACAATCTAAATTTTATCTGAATTTCTAGGCAGCTATTATTGTGATAAGAGATCGAGAGAGAGATTAGCCAGAGCTTTCTGTAGTTTATTAAAGGTTTTTCCGATTTTGAAATTTTTCATTGGTCATTGCGTGGAGTGGTCTGTGAAATAGGGTTTTTGAGCTCACTCACCTTCAGCTTCGCTGCGTGGCACGTTGAGATCCTCTTCTTTGGTTTGATGCGTATGCGTATGCGGGTGCGGGTGCGGGTGTGTGTGCGTGTGTGTGTGCGTCTGCGGGTGCGAATGTGGATGCGAATGCGAATGCGTGTGCGTCCGACTGTGCAGCGAGTGTCCGGCGGCACCACTCAGACCCGGACTCATGCCAAGTCCAATGCTACCAACACTACTGCTCCCGGGCACATTGCCCAGCAATCCAGCGGCAGAGCCACCGACTCCACCGCCCAGCTGCAACCCGGAGGTGCCCGCCTGATTCGCTGCCACGGCAACTGCCGCTGCCGCACTATTGTGCGCCGCGGCTGCAACCGCCGCTGCAGCTGCATTGGCGCTCACCGAGGGCGGCAAAATGGGACTGCAGGGGGAGTGGGAGCTGCCAGAGGCACTCGATGAGGCGGCCAAATTAACGCCCGATGACGAGTACAAATCCTGATTAAACTGCAAGCATGATAGAGAAAGAGAGAGAGAGAAATGGAGATGTTAGTGGGGTTATGCACATCTATAAGGTAATAAAAGTTCTGCATTATTTTGGGTACAAATGTGGCAATGCCCAAATAATTTATACATATCACTATAAATCCCAAAACTCAAACTCTCAGAGTATTCTCAGAAATATAATAGAAATTTGCTGAAAATATTTAATAATCTTATGGGAATGATACTTTCAATTAAGGATCGTCCCTAATGATTCTAATGTCTCCCAAATTTAAACTCCTTAACTCTCAAATGTTCTCAAATTTCCTATATGTACATTTCTAAAGTCAAACAGAGTGGAGTGGAGTGTCTGCGCGTAGACTGCCCCCAGAGGTGGCAAGTAATGAGTTATGAGACGCGTTGCAGCAAATTGAAAATGACACAATACGGAAATTTATGTTGATGGAAAATGCGAGTGAGGCCATTAAATTTACGACCGTAGGGCGCATATTATCACGGACTCATCCAAGGTTGCACCACAGCCCCGCCTCCGTAAGACCAGGGGGCTGGGTGGCCGGCCGGCCGAGTGGAGTCACGGCTAAGGCGATAATCACGCCGCAATCTTCCAGCTTAGTGGAGTGTCAAACATAATGCGGCGCTCGCCACGATTTACGAGCAGCACCTTTGTCTGCCGCCGTCTCTGTCTAATGAGCCCATTAGGGGCAACCCCCTACTCATAACCCCTTTGGAATCGGTGCCCTTCCTTCATGCTACATTTGCCCCCGAAAATGTTTCTAAATTTAACTCTGAACTACAATCGAGGCGAGAAGAGACCCTCCTGCCTCTTCTAGTGGCACTACACTCACTCTAGTGGCGGGGCACATGCCAATTATTATCGCGTCTAAGGGTTAATAATGGGTTAACCAGGCACGAACCATTTGGGAGAGTGCATCGGGGGCATTGACAGCCAGCGCGCAGGCATTGATTTATGTGCAGCAGTGCCTGTGCCTGTGTCTATGTCTGGAGTGGGTGTATCGCAGTGTCTAGTGTCTTTAAGAGAGCCCAGAGCTACGGCTTGTATTTGAAAGTTTTCAACTTAATTAGAAGAAAGCGCTGAGTCACCAGAAGGCTGAGCAGCCCAAAGATACTTTACGGCGGCTTGGAAATAGATACAATTTAAATTGAGACATCCCCGGAGCATACCGATGACTGGATACACTTGATACACAGCCAATACGAGTATGCCCCTCAGATCGTGTATCTGAATCTGTCACCTGGCTTAAGCACATAATCAATGCGTTCCGCCTTATCGCCAAACACTATCAGCGACGACACAACGGCAGCAGGAGCGTCCCCTGGCTGCGCTGATCGTCGCCAAATTGCCCAAGTGGGGCAGCGGAGGATGGAGGATGCCCCCAAGTGCAGTAGCCCCCGAGGCGAGGCAGAACAATGCTCGCAAGAGATTGTACACATACATACATACAGAGTGCGTATCTGTATCTGCTGCTGCAATGACCGCCTGTTATTAGGTGCAACGATATTTCGATTATGCTGAGCAGTCAACCCGCCGATCACACGGCATAAATCACCAAAAGGGAGACCGTACCGTAGCCCAGACCAGAGACGAACCAACGCCACTTTTGGAGGTTGGTTTTGTTTGTGTGTTTTTTAGTTTTTTCAGGTTCCTTGGGTCTTGCGTTATCTGATCGCAGCCGTGTCGGTTGACAAAAGGCCCCAGGATCGGGATGGTTGCTGGAGCTGGAACTGGGCATGGAGATGGGTGACCAAAAGCGATCGGCAAGAACTAATGGCGATACACACAATAAATTAACAGAACGGGAACGAGATCGCCAAGGTTTTTGTTTGTTTTAGCTTCCCCCCAAAGAGTCGGAGGGGGATTGGTAGGGGGAGTGCGAACAAAGTGTCGACGGGAGGACAAAATTGTGCGTTGTGTTGTCCGGCTGGGCCTGGGCCTGGGCCTGGAGGTAGCCCAAAGCCAAATAAACCGGTCATCCAGCTCAGCTTCAAGCTGCTGACTCAATCTGCGATTGGCTGCAGTAGAGCCCAGTCGAAGGCCCGAACTCAGACCAAGACCCAGACCCCGAGCGAGACCCTGGCACACAAATCCAGCTCGAGGGCTCGGGTTTATCTCTTATGGGCAACTCTTTATGGGCATGCAAAAGCATAGAATCAGAATCGTGTCGTATCGGTTACTTACATAAAAGGCCAATTTCGATTTGGTGCCGCGGCCTTGTATAATTGGAACTTGCGACACAAGAATTTCTTTGTGAACCAGCGACAGCGGCCAGAGGCCGAGTCCCAGTCCCAGTCCCACTCCGAATCCGAGTCCATCCAGACACTGGCCAGAGTTCGGACCCTGACTCTGACTCCGCTCCGGCTCTGAGGGAGCCCTTTCTGGCATCGTGAGAACTTTTCTGTACTTGTCACAGAAATCACAGCGAAATCTTCGAAATCAATGTTAGCAAAAAAATAATACGAACAAAGCCCACATTGACCGAAAGGAATTCCATGAAATGTTTCCCTTTCTTTTACTCGTTTCTGCCTGTTGGATTTTTATTGTTTCGGGTGTCCCCAAATCGATTTGCGTTCTGCGTGAATTCTTATGATTTGTTAGAAGCTTCTAATTATGCAGTTCGATCAGCCCAAAACAAATTGATTGAAGTCGCATAGCAGTTTCGCTGATTGGGAGAAGATTAATCAGGTCGAGAGTGGGTCGTCAGGAAATGTATGGAAAATATGTCACTGCTCTTTTAAGTATTCTGCCAGTCATTGCAGATTCTATTCTATTCGATAATTGTAACATTTAATTTCCAACATTCACCATAAATAGTTGGTTCCTATTCTGGGGATTTTTAAGAACTATAATTTTTTTCTAATGTTTCGGTTCAATTTTGTATTTGGTTTACCGTTTTTGCTATTCTTCTTGCTATTTTTAAATAGATCCCAAATTTAATTGTCATTCGAATTTCAAATTTATTTTCTGTTTATTTTATTTTCTATTTATTTGTATCCATATAGGACACTGCCTCCCAACCACAGAGAATACTAATTTAGACCTCCGCAAGATAACATATATATAATTTATAATATGTATATTTGAAAATACTCACCCTCTCATACTGATAGAATGAACGACTTGGTCCAGCGCGCCCATACAAATATGGATAGTAGGCACCGTACATAACTTCGGGACAGGACACTGCCATTGTCGCAACCGCAATTGCAACTGCGTCGAGTCACACACAACACACCAATACGAGCGACTCACTGTCACAGTCACAGTCACAGGACACAGTACACGCACAGAGTTATCACAGTTTTTGTCCCGTTTCCAGTGGAAATTGATTTGGAATTTGGTATCACCAATTGTCAGGGTCGCAATGGGAGTGGGAATCGGAATCCGATCAGAATCGGAATCGGGATCGGAATTGTGTGTAAGCTGCGCCTAGGCCTCTGGGCCCGGCTGGAGCTTCTGTTAAGCTCGTCAAAACACAGAGACAGAGACAGATATGATACGGAGAGAGAAAAGCTAACTTGGTGTAATTATAAAACCGGCTCTGCTCTCTGATCTGCTCTCGACGGACGACTCAAAGCTGGCCCCGGTGGTGGTGGTGGTGGTGGTGGTGGCGTGTCTTGTTGTTGGCTGGCGAAATTCCAGGAATGAAAACTCCGCTCGGCTAATTATATTTACATATTGTAAAACACCATCGCGTTTGTATCCAGAGCTTTAATTGCTTTTCGACTTTTTTGTTTCAACTTTTGTTGTATTTTTTTTTTCCGCCACAACTCCTATTTGGCTCTCTTTCTTCTCTCTCTCTTTCTCTATTGCTATTGCTATTTCGTTTCTTTTGTTCACAAACTTATTTTTCTTTGAATTCGCAATTCCCGTTCGTGAGTGTTTTCTATCTTGGCCTTTTCCGTACGCCCCTCGTCTTCACTGGTTTTTGCTTTGTTTGCTCCGCCAGGCAATTGCAATTATCATTTCCACATTGTGGACTGTGGATTGTGGACTGCTGATTGTTGATTGGTACTGCGTTTGTTTTCTATTTTACACGGCCACACCACTCCACTGCACTCCACGCCATTCCGTGTCACTACTACCTTCCTTCGGCGTTGGAACTCCAGTTTTGCTTCTCATCCGCGTTTCCGTTGAACCATCGCATGCTGCGGAGGAGAGGAGAGGGAGGAAAAAATGCGTTAACAATTTGTTTAATTGTGGCCAACTTAAAAGTTTGCATTCATCTACAGTTTATACATTTATAGTATGTAAAGCTGTCTGGGAAAGTCCCTTATATATTTATGTACATACATACATATATAAGTACATTTATATGTATATTATCATTTGTATACGTTTTGTATATTAAATCAAGCAAAGGGCATTAAAATACAATACAAAATACAATATTAATTCAATTATTTCTGCATATAATTATTCCTGAATAGAATAAGGGGATGCTCAACTAAGGATATGATACAATTGATACAATTAAGAAGATAGATGTTTAAGATGTATTATTTATAGTTATTACATATTTATTGTTTATTTTTTGTACTATTAGTTATTATTGAAGTAAACCTTTAATCAATAAATTGGAAAATAAATTGGTTTACTTTACTAAAACAGGGTTTATACAGAACCTACTAAGCTCACTCATGGTAAGAACTTGGCGACTTAAGAAGCATGAAAATGTATGTAAGCATAAGTGTTATATGTTATATGTCATATGTACAAAATGTTTAACGAAAAAACTAACAATATAAAAATAGAATGTATAAAATGCCTTTATATTAAATTAACTTAATACTAGTCTACTAATAAATTGAAAAGAAAACGTTTAGTATACTTTCTACGACTGGACCCTTTCAATGTTTTCTTAGCAAGCTAAAAGAATGCACAAGAATGAATCCTCAAAAGGACATTTAAGCAGTCCAGCACATGAATAAATCCTCAAAAGGACGTTTAAGCAGACCAGAGTACTCTTCACTCAGAGAATTTGCATGATTGGATTCTAAGGATTTGCATGATTGGATTGCACTGAAAGTACTACTCGCTTTTGTATTCTATGTGTGTCTGAGGAGGAGTATCAAAGAAGGCACTATAGATATTTGTATATTTTACATATGAACTTTATAGTCACATATGTATGTATGTTCATATTATTGGTCTTAAGAACATTTTTTTGCCCCATGCCTAAGTATAAGTTGTTAAGAAACTAGTTTTTATGTAGATTTATTCACTAATAGCCAAAAAGTATGCGACGGCAATCTCTGAATGTGTTCCTGAGTTTTGCCCACCGCTCAAACCCTAAAGTGGAGATCATTTTCTATGTCTACTTTAAAGGTGTATTTACTTATCCCTAAAGATACAATCCACAATCTAGACGAATTTAAAAATAGAAATAGAAAAGGGTAGCAGCAACATTATGCTCTTAATTATCTTTGCCCCTTGTTTTGGTTGGGTCGATTCGCAGACCTTTACCGTCGGCTAATATTTGTCGTTCTATTATTAGGTACATTGAAAGCTCTTTTTTGTCGGACAACCCATGTTTTTACTCCTTTGATCATTTGACTAAAGTGTATACATGTATCTTCAGTGGGGAAGACATAATGGGTAATCAATCACCCAAATCCCTCCGTCGGTATGTGAACCATTTACCACATATTGCAATTTCGTTTGATATTAGAAATGTATTCCACATTACAACAAAAGGTCTCCAGGTAAGTGATTCCAATTTAAATTGAATTAAATTATAGTTAAAGGGTATATGTATGTACATATTCAATTGGTTGACAATTAAACTAGCAATAGATATCCCCTCCTCTGGTAGATAATCGCTAACAAACTTACCGATTGAAAGTCGTATAATCCACAAAGATTTTCCAGGTTTTAGTACCGCAAGATTAACTGAATATTTCCCAAGATATTTATCATGTGTGGGGGTGCACTTTTGGAATATGTAAAAAATTCAACAATTTCACAAATCTGACACGGCTTTTCTTTTATGTATATTGTGTGGTAGATTAAAACTGATGCTTTTATGGGGCCGTTTTTTTTTTCGTTATGTGTTGTTGCCGTTAATTTGAATAGTAATTAAAATTATAAGCGCTGGGAATTCGCACGTGAATACTTGAGATTTTCGCGTTGCTTTTTGTGAATTTTATTGCTGGCCGAGACAAAACGACATGGTAGCACACAAAACATTTGCTCGGGGCACTCAATGAAAATATTTTCGCTAAATTCACAAAATGCCAAATTCCATAAATTCTTGGCGCAGGCGATGACAGCGACGGGAAGGAACACTGGCACACTAGTGGCAATACATTAGTTTGACGCTTGACTTTGGCATTACGAGCCGCATCCGTTCAGCTTGACGGATCCGGAGAAATCTCTATTTTAATTGCACTGAAAAATGAACTGCACTTGCCGCAATCGCTCACTGGGATTCCTTTTCGGGTTTATTTCTTGTTAATTTTGCACGTCGGATAAATGTCGGGACAACGAAACGGCAGACGCGGCGGGCAGCAGCTGAGAATCGAATCGGAGAATCGGATGAATCGGAGGAATCACGAGGCACGAGCTCCGCTGCCGCTCAATCGGAAGATACAAAACAAACTGGCTTGAGGAGCGCGCGCTGAAGCAGTGTTGCCAGCTGCTGCGCCGGAAGAGAAGGTCGAAAACAAAATGGCATTTGGAAGTGCTCTCCCGCTCGGGCCAGCCGGGCAGGGTGTGTGTGCGAGCGGGACAACTGCTGTGCACCATTCAGCTATTCACGGACGCCCCGCCCATTTGATTGTGTTGAGCGTTATTACTGTTGTTGCCGTTGTTGGCGTTTTTGCTGCTGCCGCTGCCGCCGCCGCTGCTGCTGCATGTTTGGTGTCTGAGCTAACGATGCCCCGCATCGGTGTGGTGTGAAAATAAAATGGAGTGCGTCTCAATTGTGTCTTGAAGTAGACGGAAACTCCTCCGCAACGTATATATACGATATGCTGAAAATGTCTGCGTGTGTTTCCTCTGGTCTATGGACGACTCGACCATGTTTGATTTTAAAGTCCGTTTCCCGATAGCAGCAGGCAGGCAGGCAGGCAGTCAGGCCGGCACACACCAGATTGAAAGGAATTCGCATTCGTCCTTTTGTTCCCCACCGAAAAGTATGCGCCAACTGTGTCAACAGTGTTCGCAGTGCTCCCATCTGCCCCATGCCCCATGCCACTACAGCTCGCAGCTCTCAGCGTGACGTGCACCTATTGATAATAATCTGATTCCAAATGAATACAATTTATTGTAGTGATGGTTTGCGGCTGACAAGGTACAGACACGGCGGAGCCCTGAGTTGGTCGGCTACTCTTTAATTTGTGTAACAAGATTTACTTTAAATCTTGCTTTAATACAGTGAAATCCTTCTGACATCAAAGTGGATTCGTTTGAGATTAACATGCCCCATCACATATCTGTGAATTATCTACATAGGTTTGCTGAATTATTTTTTTTTTTGGTTTTGACTATGTTTGACAAACATACTTCAGGAAATTTTGAAGAGTTTACTGAAAAACTTGGCTCCCGACTTAAGACTTTAAATCACAAGATATCAGTTGTTTACGGTAGATGTTAATAGGAAAAAAAACTAGTATAGGGTTCCATCAGGAGAGGTATATTGTACCTTATAAGGTGTATCATTGCAGAGCTTTAAGATCTTTCCAAAAGCTTCTCAGAGACTGAGAGATAGCCATCTGTCATATTTATTCTCCATTGAATGGAAGAAATGCCCTTCAACCACTCAAATCCCTTTTAAACCTATGGATCAAAATAAATCCAACATAGAATTGGTTGCTCGGTCGAACAATTGTCTTGTCCATATTGAAAGTCTTGTTAGAAATACCCCAAAACAATTAATTTTCGATGAATAAAGTACAAAGACACGCGTACAGATTTATTTTCTTACGAATTCATCCAATTAAACTTGATTTTAGGCAGTCTTCTCTTGCACTGTTCGTGTTGTTGAACAACTCTGCAGCATGCTAGTCTTGTAAGATGGTGTAAGAGGGCCGGATCAGCGTTTAAATAAAAATAACTGGAGGAGGATTGGAAGGTCACAGGGAAATTAAAACAATGGGGTTTTTTTTCGAATCTAATTCAAATCGATAGAGTATCAGGATGGTGTGTGGTGATGTGTTTAAGGCGTCAGCCGCTTGGGATCGCGTGGGAACATGGAGGTCTTGCGAATGTTATCCAAGCCCAAATACAACATGACCACTCGCTCCATTCCAATGCCACCGCCAGCGTGCGGTGGGCAGCCATAGCGGAAGGACTCGATGTATGCCGCAATTTTGGTGGTATCTGGAACATGATAGACGAAGAATTTTGATTTAAGAGGAGTTCAGTTGGGTAATAGTTTCATTCTGAGATACTAACCGATACCGTGGTGCTTGGCACGCTCAATTAAGTACTCGGGATCGTGTATACGCTGTGCCCCTGACAGGATCTCCTCGCCACGCATGAACATGTCGTAGGAGTTGGAGTAAGTGGAGTTGCTGGGATCAGGCATGGTGTAGAAGGGGCGTATCGCCAGTGGGAACTTGTCCAGGATGTAAAAGTCAGTGTCGTATTTGGCCTTGACCAGACGACCCAGTAGCTTCTCATTTGGCGTCGACAAATCCTCCTCATCGCCCGTCTCCACGCCAGCTTCGCGCAACATAGCCACACCCTCGGAGAACTGCAGTATCAGTGGTGGCTCCAAGAACTTGAAGGCGTCCACTTTGTACTGCTGGCCCACGGACTCGATCTCACGGCTGTACTTGTCGCGCAATCCCTTGAAAATGGCTGTGAACGTGTTGCCAATTGTGTGCAGCACCTCGTGGTAGTGGTACTTGAAGGCCATCTCCAGGTCGAGGCCAACAAACTCCGTCAGATGCCTGTGGGTATTCGAATCCTCCGCACGGAACACGGCGCCCACGGTATACACCTTGTCAAAATCGGCGGCAATGGCCATTTGCTTGTACAGCTGAGGCGACTGGGCCAGATAGGCAGAATCCTTGAAATAGCTGACGGTGAACACATTGGCTCCTCCTTCACTGGCTGCCGAAATGATTTTCGGCGTGTGGATCTCGGTGAAGCCCTGCTCGGTGAGAATGTCACGGAACAGGCGGCAGACACCAGCCTCCAGGCGGAATATGGCCTGATTGGCCGGCGTTCTCAGATCCAGGACACGATTGTCCAGTCTGGTGTCCTGATTGACGCGAATGTTGAGCCCCTCATCATCGGCATTCTCTGGACGCGAGGCATCCTCAATTTGCAAAGGCAACTGAGCCTTGGCCTGGGAAATTACAAATATCTGTTCAACACACAGCTCCAGTGTTTGCTCCGTGCAAGATTCGATCTTGTTGGGCACTGAGACAGGCTTTGCCTGGATATCGATGATGCTTTCCTTGGGAATACTGCAAAAAGATGATTGGGATTAGAATTTAATGATCGTGCTTGCTGTATTTCAAAGGACATACTTTCCCGCGAACTTCACCATCTGCTTGGAAATGACGTCGCCCACAGCCAGGATACACTGCACTGTGCTGCTCTGCTGGCGCAGAATAAGGAAACACTGTTTGCCCTTGGACCGCGAAGTGTGGACGCGTCCTCGCACCCAGAGCAACCCCTTCTCCACGTGGCTGCTCAGCTCGTGCACGGCCACGAAATTGCGCTCGCTGCGCTTGTCCTTCGATTGAATCATCTCGGAGAGGCCATAGCGGCCCGCGGCGCTGTCCTCTGCGCTGTCGCCAGCTGCATTATTAGCAGCAATAGCAGACGCAGTCTCCGCCTTCAGCTCAGGCTTTCTGTGGAGATAATGGTACACACATTAGAGCTGTTATCGCCAGTAAACACTCACGCCACGTCCGCAGAATCAGAAAATTACCTTGGCTGCCTTGGCCAGCTTCTTGGCTCCCTTCTTGGAGACCTGCTCCGCATTTTCCACGTTCTCCTTGTCTTCGACCATGTTGGAATGCACAGAAACGGCTGTAAAATAAAAGTTTATCGTTCGATACAGTACCACAAAACAAACTCGTAAACCGCATAGATTCTGATAAGCAACAGGCGACTAGTGGAATGAGAACGAATGCAGAGGGGGAAGAGACGAGTTGCGTCACTATCTTTATAAATAGAAACTAGCGGATGAGATGTTCCATTTGCGAATTAAATGACAGAGGCTTCCGGCTCTTTCCCAATGCAGGTCAGCAACCCGATCGCCCACCTTCGTTTTCCATATGTATCGTCGAGTGGGGAGCCCTTTGTCACAAGCGGCACGGCACGCACATAACCTAAACTTAAACGCTTGTGTTCGCCAAGACAATGGTGAAACTCGGTATGATTCACAGTCACTGATTGATTATTTACATTGTTTAAGCAATTTCAGTCAACTTACCAGCAATTTCTCGCCCTTTTAATACAGAAACGAAATTACACGAGCGTCGTGGACAATTTCAGCATGCAGTGCTGACAAGTCCGCTTTTTTCCGTCAAATCTGGCTCGATTGAAGACCAACTGCGAAAGGCGGTAATTCTAGACTTTTATGTATTCGATTGGCTTTTTTCCGCTGTATTTAATGTCATCGTCGTCATCTTTTGTATCGATACTTGTGACGATTCTTGTCTTTTTGTCAAGAGCATGGAATTTTTCAGCTTTTTTTGTATTTTGACCACATTTAAAACGGCTTTTTTTCCTGATGAAAAGTTGGCAGTACTGGCAGCATGCCAGTTGCAGCTTATCGATAGTCGCTATACACAGCATGGTGTTGCAAAACCATTTTACTTTTTCTGACGTCACAGTTAAGGTCAATATTAAGGCTTAAATATCTGCTCTCAGTGGCTTCCTTAAAAGGATATATAGAGGAACAACTTTAATGTCATTGGCGCCACCTTACCAAGACCTGTCACACTAATCGATAATCGATATTTATGCGATAGCTCAACTAGCACATCTCTATAACAATTTCGTGAATAATCTAGAAAAACAATACAATTGTCCAGAAATTGTGTAAACAATCCAGAGGTAAATATTTATCTTAATGTTTAAAGTTTCGGTCTTGGGCCATGGCAAGTAGTAAGCAACCCCAATTAATTCTCAAGTGATGTTCTTCCCCGGTATATGTATTTGTGGTGCTGGTGTATAAGTGAGTCACCATTTTTCTGGCGTATACAAACAAACCGCTCGCGTATGTATTATTGATGTGTGTAAACTCCAGCTGCGCCAATTTAATAGCAACGACTAGTTCAAAACGAACGCATTGAGCTGTGTTTTTGTAGGTAAATTAATGAACAGCATTCCCTTTCAAGAGCACTCCCCACGCTCACGTACACAGTTCTGCGACGACAGACGTCATTTCTGGCACAACAAATCCATAAAGCTACCAGAAAGAGTCCGAATTAATTGATAATTGAAGTTGCATGCCACATGATGTGCGTTTCAAACAAAACGAAATAGTTGTCCCGTTAATGAACCACATTTCTTTGCTGCTAATTTAATTAGCCGAGCAAACAAACTGTCGGTGATGTATCCGGCACTTATTTTATGTTATCACTTTCCCCTCCATCTCTGTTTGCAGGTAAATTCTCATCAAACTTAGTGCTACACAGCGACCTCAACGATGCAAGGTGAGTGCAAAGGGGCAAAGCTTGACTAATCGAAAGTTTCTTGGGTCTAATTCACAGCAGCATCTGTTAGAGATCTTTAGAGAAAGAGAGAAAGGCCGAGAGCAGTACCCGCTGTGCAATGTCGTGGCAAAGTGTCCCCAGTATCCCCAGTACCAAGGTCTAATTTTATTTCCAATTTGTTTATCTAAATTAATTGCTTTTTGGGTTTTCGCATGCTTCTGTTTTTGTAACCCGTCTCCTTGTCTCTCCTCGGAGGATTGCATCAAACGTAACCTGCTGCGCTGGTGCGGTTTTCTCAGAGCCGCAACACTCCACATAAAATGTTGAATCATTGTAATATCGTACTCTTTCCATTAAGAACTTGTATCTGTACTTCCTTATCATGGTTGAATGTGTTTGCTCTAGAGAATTGTTGGATGCTTGCTATCGTTGTTCTCTCATTTTTTCGGTAAACACCTTGCGCAGCCATCCAAAGCGAATCATTCCGATTTCACAGTTCTGGGTAGCGAATGCGAGTTCTGTTTTCCATAGAATATTCATCTTTTGGGCCTTGTGGAATGCTCTAGAAGAAAAATTTTACGTATTGAGCACCAGAACAAAAGCTTAGTTTAAATGTCTTCAACAGATCCAAATCAGCAATACAACTACGGTGGCTATCCACCACAAGGACCTCCCCAAGGCGGTTATCCGCCCTATGCCCAGGGTGGAGCTCAGCCCTATCCGCAGGGACCGTATGGGCAACCCTATGGTCAGGGACCCCCACCAGGTGGCTATGTACCGCAGCCAGGCTTCATTCAGCCACCACCATCGGCGGGGGGCTATGGCGCCTACGACGATCCAGAGAGTCAGCCCAAGAACTTTTCCTTCGACGACCAGAGCATTCGCCGCGGATTCATACGCAAAGTGTACTTGATTCTAATGGTAAGTGCAACCGCGACTTCATTCGACATTATTTAACTTCTAAATTTGTTATTCATTTAGGGTCAACTGTTGGTTACTTTCGGTGCAGTTGCGCTGTTCGTCTTTCACCAGGGAACTAGAAACTTCGCCGCCAAGAACATGTGGCTCTTCTGGGTGGCTCTTGGCGTAATGCTGGTCACCATGCTGAGTATGGCCTGTTGCGAAAGCGTCCGCCGGCAGACACCGACAAATTTCATCTTCTTGGGAATATTTACAATCGCTCAGTCGTTCTTAATGGGCGTTTCGGCCACTCGCTATGCCCCCAACGAGGTGAGTGTACTTCCATGCTAATGCTTTCACAGGCTGCTGAACGATTCTCGTTTGATTTCAGGTACTTTTGGCGGTGGGTATAACGGCGGCTGTTTGTCTAGCCCTCACGCTCTTCGCTCTGCAAACCAAATACGACTTCACCATGATGGGTGGCATTCTGATTGCCTGCATGGTGGTATTCCTGATCTTCGGCATTGTGGCGATGTTTATGAAGGGAAAAATCATCACACTGGTTTACGCCTCAATCGGAGCGCTTCTGTTCTCCGTGTACCTCATCTACGACACGCAGTTGATGATGGGCGGCGATCACAAGTATTCGATCAGCCCCGAGGAGTACATCTTCGCGGCCCTGAATCTCTACCTGGACATCATCAATATCTTTATGTACATTCTGACTATAATTGGAGCCTCGCGCGACTAAGGATCCAGTGAGCAGACAATCTGCATATTTCCAAATAAATATTCTTTACAGTTTAACCGGGTTTAGCTTTAACCGGCTTATCGATGTTGTTGTCGCATAATCTCTCATTCGCCTTTAACCTGTTTTGAAATTGAGAAACGAAACGAATCAAAACGGCAGCAATTCTTAACTTAAAGATTACTCAAATATTTGCTATCTATGTATGTACAATATCTTTCGCGTTGTGTTTGGCCAGTTCCAGTTTCCTTAAATGTAGTTTCTAAGGAGAAGTGAATACCGAATTAATATTTTAATTTACTTTTTGTTATGTTTAGTCGTATTTAAGCCGGTTTCCGACATATGTACGTGCATTATTTCCCCTCAATCAATCTCTCTTTAGAAAATTATCGAAATTCAGTTGCGATGATAATTATTAAATACCAAAATGATATGCCATTCAAATAATAACAATAAATAGTCACGTATATACATATTTATATTGAACATATATATATACCTACATATGCCTACGTACATACATATACTATATGTATATGCAACACGGCTTGCAATTGTTAAATACGTTTAACTTTGTAACAAAACCAAAAAAAAAAACTACAACGTTCCGAACTGTAATTGTAAATCTAATACCGAACGATGTAAGCCCTGAAGCAACACTGAGTTTAAAGTCAACAATAAAGCGCGTCTATTTATTAAAGCTGGATTGTTCTGACCACAGAGAGCAGCCTTTGTAGGTCTTCCCCATCATCGGAGTTCAACGCCTGGGGGCATTGCCACCCGCAGTGGCATACAACATTCATCAGTCTGCAGTCGGCCAGCGTCGTTTGCGCACGGATTACTATTACCCCAAAAAGGGGAACTTTATCAAATAAAATACCTTTTCTTTATCATTTGTCGCGTTAGTTGGGTTGACTTTCTTATCGGTGTTTGTGGGTGTGTGTGAGTTTTGGTGTCTTCTAAACTGTGTGTGCAACCGGGTCACCGCCACCTGCTGTTCAGTAGTTCGAGTGATTTCCAACCAGTCGTAGCCGTAGTCATCGATTATATACAAATAAAATGTATCACTACCAGCAAGGCAAGTACAGGATGGGGAGTAATACCAATGGCGGCTAAGCGAGAAGAGTTTCGACGAGAAAGTGTTCCCGATAAGATAATCGCCGATTGGCAGAGTTCTCTCCCTCTGGCACCAATATGTAGCTATATTGCAGCGTTGGGTCTCTGATTCACCTATTGGGATGGGAAGTGCGAGATATCGAACATTTGCTGGGCCACATAATACATACATATCAGTTACTCAACAGCACACACAAGTGTGTTATCTGCATCCATTGCTTCGGTGAGCTGTCTGTGTATTTGTGTGAGTCAGTTTGATAAGCGTCCAGCTAATCTGCAAACTGTCGGCCAAATGGGATACCTTCTGGTAGGGCAATCGGGTTAGACCATTGTCACCTGCAAGCGGAATAGCTCGCACGATTCGTAACTGCGGCGGCACACAGAGACGGAGAGAGAGCATATATATTGTATACTATCTATAACAATCTAGCCATGAGCACCCACTTTCAATACGGTTAGTCATCGCTGAATTAATGCCCAATTCCTTTGAACCTGTCTCCATCCATAGGCGATGAAACTGGCGCCTACACAGATGCGGAGGCCGACAAGACCTTCGACTTTGATGACCAGAGCATCAGGAAGGGCTTCATCCGGAAGGTCTATCTCATTCTGATGGTAAGTAACCAGTAAGCAGCAGCTACTCATGGAATATCTCATCAGCTATAGTCTATCTTACTGCCTAGGTACAACTGCTGATCACGTTCGGTTTTGTCAGCGTGTTCACCTTCTCAAAGGGCACTCAGGAATGGGTCCAGAAGAACCCGTACCTCGTTTGGATCGCCCTGGTGAGTGGTTGCCCTTTGATCGGCACAGCCTATCCAGTATGGATGTAACATCTCTTCTCTGTTTTGTGCAGGCCGTTCTCATTGTGACCATGATCTGCATGGCCTGCTGCGAGAGCGTTCGGCGGAAAACGCCGCTCAACTTTATATTTCTGTTCCTGTTCACGATCGCCGAATCCTTCCTGCTGGGCATGGTGGCCGGCCAGTACGAGGCCAATGAGGTGCTGATGGCCGTGGGAATCACGGCAGCCGTGGCCTTGGGCCTCACCCTCTTTGCATTGCAAACCAAGTGGGACTTTACGATGTGCGGCGGAGTGCTAGTCGCCTGCCTGGTAGTCTTCATCATCTTTGGCATCATTGCCATCTTCATACCGGGCCAGGTGATCGGTCTGGTGTACGCCTCGCTGGGTGCCCTGCTCTTCTCCGTTTATCTGGTGTACGACACGCAGCTGATGCTGGGCGGCAACCACAAGTATTCGATCAGTCCCGAGGAGTATATCTTCGCCGCCCTCAACCTCTATCTGGACATTGTCAACATCTTCATGTACATACTGACCATCATTGGATTGGCCCGCAACTAGACGCGTCCGTGTCTGTTACTGTGTCGGCGGCAGTTCGCATTCCAGTTCTAGAAATATGTAATTTAATTTTATGTACCCTATACGAAGAAATACAAAGTTGACTACTAGCGAGCCCACCGTGTCCGAGTGCTCGCTTTGGTTGGGCTTTGCAGTGTGGATCGTTGCATCTCATCGGTGGCTCAACTGTGTCCACAAATCTCGAACCTTGTCCACGCCGCGGTGTCCAATTAATTAAAACAGATGAAAGGCCGTAATGTAATTATGCTCAATCAGCCCCTGCGGCGATTGCAGCGCGTCGTCAATTCCTGGCCTGGAAGTGGGCAAGGTCCCCAGCAGCACCACAGTTCGTTAGTTGTGCGCGCGCTTGGCTCGGATGCAGACGACATGGACTTCGATGAGGTACTTAAGGAGGTGGGATCTTTCGGTCTCTACCAGAAGGTCATCATATGCTCGGTGCTGCTGCCGGCTGCCCTGCCCTGTGCCTTTCACGCCTACAGGTAAGCGCGTGGATTTCTTTGGGTGCAGTCATTCTGAGCCTTTGGCATCCTTGCAGTCAGCTGTTCATCGCGGCCACTCCACAGCACTGGTGTCGAGTGCCAGAGCTGGAACCATGGACCCAGGACTATGTGCAGCTGGTGAAGAACCTCAGCATACCGCGGAACCGTCATGGCGCCTACGCCGAGTGTTCCATGTACGCCCGCAACTACAGCGACATTGTCCGGTATCTGGAGTACCGACCGCCCTTGGATCTGATTAGGCAGGAGGCTGAAGATCTGCTCAAGCTGCAGCCGGAGACCGCGCGGATAGTGCCCTGCCAGCATGGCTGGCACTATGACAAATCCATTTACTCCAGCACAGTGGTCCAAGAGGTGGGTACAACGATTTCTCTCTCTCTCTGTTCCTTTCTGACTCCATCCGCTTGCAGTGGAATTTGGTGTGCGACAGGAGCTACCTGGTGACCCTGGCATTGGTCATCTTTGGAGTGGGCGGACTGCTGGGGAACTACGTGTTTGGCTATCTGGTGGACATGTGGGGCCGACGACCCTCCTTCTACGCCTATCTGCTGCTGGAGATTGTTGCCTGTGCGGCTAGTGCCTTTTCCTGGAGCTTTCCCGTCTGGCTGGGGCTCCGCTTCGTGGTGGGGCTGACAGTGCCGGCCATTCTGGCGAGTCCATACGTGCTGGCCATTGAACTGGTGGGCCCGGATCGTCGCGTCTTCTGCACAATAGTCTCAAACATTGCCTACTCGTTGGGACTGGTCGTCCTGGCTGGCGTAATCTACATTGTGCGGGACTGGAGGGAGCTCAGTCTGGCCGTGTCCATGCCGCTGCTGATGCTCTTCTCCTGCTTTTTTCTGCTGCCCGAGTCTCCTCGCTGGCTGATGGCCGTGGGGCAGACGAAGCGGGCTACCAAGATCCTCAAAGTAATGGCTCGTGTGAATGGAGTACGCATCACCAGGGACTTCGTAGAGCGCCTGCAGAATCGTCTTGTGACAACGCAGGCCGCGGAGTCGTCAGCCACCATGCACTACGGCATCTTGGATCTATTTCGGGGCACCAACATGCGCCGCAAGACCCTGATTATCACCCTGATCTGGTTCGCCAACACCAGCGTGTATGTCGGGCTGAGTTACTACGCCCCTGCCTTGGGCGGCGATGAAATATGGAATTTCTTCTTGGCCGGGGCCGTGGAGCTGCCAACGTATCTGCTCCTCTGGCCAGGACTCAGCTACTTCGGACGGCGCTGGATCCTCTTCATTTCAATGCTCGTGGGGGGAGTAGCCTGCGTGGCCACGTTCCTCTTTCCGAAAATCACCCTGCTGCTGTACTGTGTCGGAAAGATGGGCATCAGCTCGTCCTTTGTGGTGCTGCCGCTGCTGGCCTCCGAGCTGTATCCCACTGTGGTGCGAGGCCTGGGCATGAGCTTCAGCTCCGTGGTAGCCATGATCGGGCCCATTGTCATTCCCATTATCAATCACATGGTGAGTGTCCATGAACCTGTCCAGATCACGAGCCGTTTCCCGTAGCTTCTGTTTCATTGCAGGGCCAGCAAATGCTGGCTCTGCCGCTGATTGTGATGGGAGCGCTGCTCATTGTTGGCGGATTTGCCAGCCTGCTGCTGCCCGAGACGCGGAACAGGAATCTGCCACAGACCTTGGAGGAGGGGGAGGCGGTGCCGCTCAGTATTCTGCTTTGCTGCTGCGTGGAGAGCGGCAAGAAGAGTCGCCCCGGAAATCGTCCCAGGGTGATACCCGAGGTCGGTCCCGCTGCCGTGTATCATCGAGTGGAGAGTCCCAGCTCTGGTCCTGCCAGCTGCAAGGTTGTCTGCAGTATATGCAAGAAGGAAATGCGAACATTGTAATTAGTTTAAACTTTATATTTTAAAATCGTGTTTTCGCGGGAAAAAATTATAACTGATGGCAGCACCGTTGCCATTTTTGCAAAAAAGTTTGCCACCTAGTTGAATATCAACAGTAATGGCAAAAATATTGGCCCAGTTCGCAGAATGATGATTTGTTTATTTCAGCCTAAATTAATGTAAATTCTTCAATTAAACTATGCACACCATATTCACACTTGCTGCTTATATATATACATATGCGAATATACATGTGCATTGGCCTTTGCCCTGTACATACATACATACATATGTATGTTTAAATGGGCCGCAACTGATAAGAAACCCAATCGCAATTTGTAGCCTATAGAAGGTTCAAGAAGCGTTCCCGGCAAAACAGCCTATCCGCGAATCGCAACACCTTAAACCATTTATGTATAATTCGAGTTGTGGCCGTGACTCATGACAGAAATTTAAAACAAATCGCACCCATACTCCCAGAAACGCATGCTTCACACACACACACACAGAACAGATGCACACTGGCAAACATTGGGTTTTCGCTCTTCACCTTTGCATTTTGGCGTATAATTATGATATTTCGAGAACCCTAGCCAAGGCATAGGCATTATTTAAGTAACGAAACGCGATAAAGTTCAGTTATTGTGCCCACAAACAGCTGCCGGTGGCTTTTAAAGCCCGAATCTCAATGTCAACAAGTTTGGACTGCCGCGTGCTTTTGCTCCCCCCTCGCCCAAAAGGCGTTGCCAGGCATACACACACGCGCGCACACCAATACAGATTATGCAAGAAAAAAATGAAATGCCAGAAATAAAATGTCCAGAAATATAAATGTTTTCTTTCCAGTTCTTTTAATGTATGTATGATGGTCTAAAAAATACGTTTACAAATTAGAAAAATGTTTACAACAATTTTGGTTCAAGTTCGTTTTAGCTTTGATGGGGACTCTATTCTCGTGTTTATATGCGTTTTTGAAGCCGGGGGGGAGGGGATACATCTTCATTGGGGTTGGGATTTGAATTTCGAATAGAAAGCAGATTAAGTATGAGCTAATGCTATAAATAAGTATACATTCATGCGTCTACTCTCTGTACCCCGCATCAACCTGGCAATGACTTCTTCTGGAGTGTCTGTGTTGTCCCCTAAAATCACTTTTCGAAATTGAATATCTCCTCAAAACCGTATAAACTGCGTGTATGTATGTGTGCTTTTGTGGGGGAGGTTGAAACAATACGAGACGGCGGCGTTGTGGATGTGTGTCTGTGTATTTTGTTTTTCGTATAGAAGGAAACGTGCTTTAATCGCATTGGAAAATACATTTTAGGGTTGTAGATATCGTTTCCAGCTACACTACGAGTAGTTCTAAGATTGAAAGTTCCCTTATTATATTAGATATAATTATTATATTTAACGTGTTGTTGTGTTTAGCGCTCGCTAGGATGCCTTTTTATTTTTGTATTTAGTTTAGTGTAGCATGACCCCCGAAATAGAAAAAGGAACCGGGCGGGCGGCGCATCCAGTAACAAACCACATGCCAGCAGTCCTACTCTCATCCCCATCCCCCACACAGCTATCCAGAGGGGAGAAGAGGATCCGCTTGACGGTGTGTTTCTGCATGCCAGACGCTGTGGCCCCTTCTTTCCTTCTGTCGTCGTATGTTTTGTATGTGTGTGTTTTTTGTTTAGAGTGTGTGTGTGTGTATCTACGCCTCAACATCATTGACTTATTAGGCCGAGGCCGCCACTTCACCAGCCTTCTCGTCAGCCTTGGCACCGGCAATAGCCACCTCCTCGAAGTTCTCGACCAGATCGGGCACATCGTCGTCACCGGCATCCGCTCCAGCAGCGCCAGCAGCACCACCGGCGGCGCTCTTGTTGGCGATTTCCGTGGCCAGCTTCTTCAGCTGATTGATGTCCTGGGGTCCCAGTTGTGTGAGGATGCCAGGGACCATCTCGGTAATCGTCTTGTTCTCACCGTGTCCAGTGATGGCGAACGTGTTGGTTGGCAGCGAAGCCTGTGCCTTAGGGTTGTTGAAGTGGATGACGGTGCCGTCGTTCTTGATGATGTTCACCTCCTCAATGCCGGGAATGGTATTCACCGACAGCTTCTTCAGGGACGACTGCAACTTCTTGTCGTCGGTTGCGGGGGTGGAGTGAACAATCTTCTTCTTGCGACGGGGGGTGCCCTTGCCGCCAATGCGCACCTGCGCTTGCAACTTCTTAAGCTTCTCCGGATTCATCTGCACACACGAAAAGTTCAATGTTTATAGATTAGTCTACGCCGTTTTTCACGCTGATTACAATTCACTGTGGTATTTACTTTGCTTTTTACTAAAATTTACACAGAGCTATGCCCGAAAACACGTGCGCCCAGTGGATGTCAAAGTGAAAAGAAGGAATAGAGGTGTCAAACAATCGATAGTATCGATGTTTCGCTGCTAGCTGCGACTATCGATGGTTTTGCCACAAACCATACAGTCAGTAGATGTATCGGCCTAATGGTCGCGTCGCCAGCATACTTTGATATTGCTTTTTGGGTAAAATACCATAAAGTGGGTGCTCTGAAGGAATTTTTAGTTTTCGTCAAGTTTGACAAAGTCGCTTGCATATTTACTGGTGGCCTGCATTTTTAGCAATGGACAAGTTATTAAAATGTTTGAATAGTACGTGAAGATCGATTAAGATATCGAAAAAAGGCCCAAGGAAAACGTGAGCGTGGTGGTGCCAAACCAACAAACTATTAAGAAATTTCTTATTTTCAGACTAATGTGTAAAACATTTCTTACTTTTAAAGGATGATTATGAATAAAATGTCTAATTTTGAACAATCTTTACATCATTTTGAGTGAAAAATACTGAAGAATAGCCCTTTTAAGTATACATTATTTGCATCCTCTTCTATCACCTATACTAGTATCGATTGTTTTCAGTAAAACATTTAAAACTATCTATGGCGCCAGTATCAATTGTTTGACAGCACCAAGAAGGAAATCGCCATCATTGTGACCCTCAGAAATATACTAAGATATACTGTAATTTTCAAAAAATACTGCCAAAAAGAATTATATTTATTTCAAAAAATGTAACAAAACAATATGTCTCTTTTATTAAGATCATCGTCTTCATTCCTTGGTTGTTTTAATAATATAAAACAGTGTTTTTCTTTATATTGGTCTTACTGTGTGGTTACCTGTCATTGAAAACATAACTGTATCCGATAGCTGAATAAATTTTCTAAAATATTGGCGGTTTTAATGACTCTTTTTGGTACGGTGTTATTAGAATAAGAGTTTAAAAAATAGCAAGTACCAGTACTGATGGCAAATCAGTATGTATGCATATTTGAGTGTTACTGTTAAACAACACTAAATTTGAGTGCTACATATCGATAGGTGACTATTTTCTTTCGATAGATATTGTTGTGAAGCAGCTGTTGCTGCTCCACCAACGAGTGTTGTAAAACATCCGAGGCTCACAAAATCTTACAGCACTAGCCCGTGTCAAAAATTATTGCAAGCGGAGTTTCAGATTACCGTTTTTGATTAGATTATTAAAATATTGATTAAAAAAGCAGCGCGCCCTGTGTAGGCAGTGAAATTGGTTGGAGGACTGTAGAGTACACGTGTGCATAGAGAATAGTGAAGGTTTAGCAGTGCTCTTATCGCTGTTTAGCCGACTGCAACAAGTGGAATTTTCGCTTAAATATTTCCAGAAACTAAACAAACGTAAGTTCCATGCCCCCCAAATCAGCGAAATCTCTTTTCATATTTGCTATTCGCAGTGGACGACTTCGAGTTTGACGACCTGGACGATTTCGCCATGGATTTCTGGAGTGTTTTCATGTTCTTTGTCTTGACGTTCCTCATCATGAGCTGCTGCGGCTATTGCTGCACCAGCAGACGTCAAGGCGCGGTGCTATCCAGTGAGTAGAGATTAAATTTCTTAATCACATGGAATGTGCCGATGACTCACAGCCCCTTCAGTGGAGTCGGCAAGCATGTGATTGTGATGCTCTTCAGTTTAGAGGGAATTCAAATTTTCCAGGTCAAATTTTGCGTATACCAAAAGTGAATTTTCTAAGAGATTGCAAGAGAGTGTGAGGGAGAGAGGTGCATTATCGAAAAGCTTTCCAAAAAAGTTGATTTTCTTCTCTTTGCCATTTAGTTTGTGTTTATTAGTCAAGTTTTTTCTTGTTCGCTGCTTCGTAAACAAAATCAATTATGTTTTATGGCTTATGCCTGTGTGTGTGCATATATGTAGCTAATTTGCTTTATCAATGTATAAATAATTGTCTAATTAACTTTATATATTCATATCTTATCGGGTGAATAGATTGCGTATCGCAGTGTAGCCATAGGCTACAGCCGGGAGTTCCCCTACGAGTGTCTCTGACTACTACTATTCCCACTCTTTAAGTAGATCATCTGCTATTTCATCATAATGAATCTGTGCTTAAAATAACCGCGATCTCAGCCATTGGGAAACCCTTCTATGTAGACTGACGCAGAGTTATTTACAAGGGTACCGCTGACTCAGCCGCAGTAGCAAAGCCTCGATATCGCTTCGATTTATTTTAATAGATAACCACATATATACACATACATACATACATACATACATGATGTACATGATCGACTTTCCTATATATGTAGGTGCCATTAATATCTATGGCACATGTCTGGCAGGTATCGAAAGTAATTGCCTGCAGTACTCGCTGAACTTTAAAACCCCGCACATCGCATAACAAAACACATTCGAAATGATTTATATATACTTCGATATCTGGTTCCCCATTCTGATGGTCTTCTTCATAGTGATGTTGATCATAGTCCTGCTACGCATCCGTCGGGCCCGTCAAATTCGTTTGGCCAACTGTGCTGTAGTCTCGAATGGTGAGCAGAGAAAAGTGATTAACTTGTCATCATTAGATGATCGGATCGTTCTGGGAACAACTTGAAACCCAAGAGCCATCGAAATCTAATCATGGTGCCCCACAAGTGGCATAAACTTAAGTCGCCAATTTTATATAAATTATCGCATTAATTTATTTACAAATTCTAATGTGGTTTGAATTTCGATTAGGGTGTGTTTTGCACTCTTTGACATTGGGCAATAATCTGCCTTGAAAAACCTTTGACGTCAGCTTGATCGGTGCTCATGGGTAGTGTGCACTAGTAGACTAGATTTATGTATCTACTTGATCGGAGGGAGTTAAATATGAAAGATTGCCAATGTATACTAAATTTATATACCACCTGTTGTCAAGGTATACAGGGGTATATACAATTTGTGTGGAAATATGCATTCTATAGGTTGCATACTTGTACTTTTGTAAACTGACAAAAAAAACCAAAATGAAACTAACTTTTATAAGACTCTTAATAGGCTTAACTGATAACTCTTAACTAGCCCTTTAATTCAGGCGTTTCTTGATTTTGGGGAATTTTTTCGTTTCCAAGAAAATTGATAAAACCAAAAGTATTGGCACGAGAAAGAAACAAAAGTCGCCAACGGATCAAGCAACAATTTTAGCAAAACCAAATAGAATTATAGAATTTATTTCTCTTGAAAATCTCTTGATTTTACCCAAAACTTTTTGTGAAGCGGTGAATAGGAATTGATTTTAGACATGTGGTTTTATTGGTGAATAATTCTTTTGTAATTTCTTTCTGGAGTAGATTCCTTTTCTGGTGTACGCCTCCCATTTATGTTTTTTTATCCATCAAATTATAGTAAGACTTCCAGACATGAGATAAATCGCGCTGACTGCGCTTCCATGTTCCAGCTTATTTGCTCATTTATTTCCATTATTTATGTATTTTTTTCTTAAGACAACAGTCGGTATTCCAAGAAATATGCTCTGTGCGAAGAGCAGAATATCTGTACACATGAGTATCAGTTGAAAACCCTGGAATGAGATACTTGTCAATGGGATGTAAACAGAGCTTTTGTTGTGTTAGCACTTTAGAAGTCTTTATACGACAAAGAACGCACAACATCTGGGATTATTTCCACGAGTTCTTCTACACTTTCGTTGTTGTCTTTCTGGTTTTGATCTCTCTCGATTGATCTGGATCGACACGTTTTGCTAAGTGTACAATAATTTAATAACTCGATTGCTGCTGACGTCGGAGCCATTCGAATATTTGTGGCAAGTGGAGCGCAAACTTTACTTTACTTTACTCACTTGAAGGTGATTATCGTGTCGGCTTGATTAAGGGTGGTGGGGTTTTCGTTTGCCAACATACACATTTGATATTTTTGTGTTTGCTATAGTTTTGGAACCAGAAATAAAACTCTTCTCATTTGATTGATTCAAACAATTGACGTAGGTTTTGAGCTGTAAATAAGCTGTCCACTTGACAGTATTTACGATCCTCGTGGCTCTATGCTCACGTTCAGCTTGGTATCAGGACTATATGGCGACTTTTAATCGTATTAACTGCTAAACGTCATAGCCAATTCGACGGCCCCTAATCTTATCTGCTCTTCCAACGCCGAAACCCACTCTGTTGGGATACAATGAGCCCGTCTGGGGACTCTTACAAAAGCCTATAAGGAGGCAACACTCGTCGTGTGCAGTCATTGTCCAACCTCTGAGCAATGGACAAGAGGAACACTTACATAAGATATTCGCCATTCTGTGGAGTTTCGCCATCCGTTTGAATCCAAACGACCAATTCTGAAAGACTGAAGGAGCTCCTAATCGAATATAGTAGCTACATACATACATATATTAATAACACACCGCAAAGATGCCGCATGTTCCGGGTGAAAGGGATCTGACGATTTCAACCATTGTCTTGTGCTCGATATTCGTGGTGGCTCTCTGTGCAATAACGACGGTCATAATACGTTTTGCCATCCGTAAGAGAAAGCAAAGAACAAAGGACATGGGTGTCATTCAAGCAAGTTAGTATCTAACATTCCCGAGGCTTTGAATTTGGACTAAACTAAATGATGATTGTGAACAATTGTAATGGATAATAACAGTACCTTTGAAGAGGTAGTTTGATCACTCTTAAGAACTATTATCTAAAGTACTCGATACTCGTTTCGAGTTCCTAGAACTTTGTATATTTCGTTATTCTTTATTTACTTTGTTCTTATATTTAAGCACTTTTTCTTTAATTAATATATGTATATTTAAGTGAATAATAATATTACTGTAAATATACATAATGCATTGTTGGTGCCCTCAAAATTTTTTTACCCAATTTTCCCTATCGACAAAAGTTGTGAAATTCATTCATGATTAGTCATCGCTTACTTTGGTAGCTCTAGTTTTTACTAGTATGTAAAGTTCCTTTCCTTCTCACTCGTACTATACATTGTACTATATGTTGTATGATTTTCGAATGTGACCCAAAAGTAGGCTGTGACATTTTTGCTTGTTTGCTTGTTCGTTTCTTTTTTTTTTTTTTTCATTCAGTTTGAAATTGTAATACTCTCGAAAGTGATCGTTTTGGCAATCGGAGATCTTGAATTAAATCGACGATGGATGACGATACATGGACATCACTGGTGATTCACCTTTTTGTTATGCTGGGGTTGCTGGTGGCATATTTCAAGTTCCTGTTCTGGTGGCACGGAAGGCTCGCTGCACAAGAGCAAAGTAAGCTGGACTTAATCTGCAACTGCTTATGTTTCCCGATAATTCCCAAGTCTGCCAGCTGTTCCAGTTGCACCTGCACCTGCCGCTAAGACTAGCTCCATTCGCATTTGCATTTGTGACAGTTTCTAATCAGTTTCGATTTATAAATCCAATGGCTTGGACGGCCCTTCTTCTGCTATTGGCCGTCGCTATGATTTTCCTAGCCGTTTGGATAGTCTGCATTTGTGTACGTTGCTGCGTTGCACTGCAAATCTACAAACAGATTTTGAGCTTTGCCAGTGAGTAAATGCCATTTTCGCCCATTTCGGGTTTCCCCGGCTCGATCCACGAACAGAGCCGAACATGGTAATCCCCAATAGGCCGAAGGTCTATGTGAGCTATCGCATATAATTCTCTTAAGACATTTTGATTGCATTTTGGTTGCCTATCACTGTTCATATACATACATACGTACTTATGTATACTGCATAATTGGTGCCCTAACCCTAGCAAATCTCCAGAGTCTTGATCAGTTGAAAGTTTCAGTTCGTTGCCTTTAAACGTGTTTTGTTTTTGCGAATTCTACAAAATGAATGACATTGCCTTCAGTTATCGTATGGATTATAATAGACGTTTAGCAGAAACTATGGAACAAATTAGAACAGGGTTTTAATAGTCAAATAGCAAAAAATATGAAACAAATGAATATAGAACATAATACAAAGGAGTCTATCTCAAATGCAAGTCCTAAACTTGGTGTACTAATTATCATCTTAATCGGCTTTTGTGTGCGTTGCTGCAGACGTCGGTGCAACAGACAAAAGCAGGAAGATATAGGTATAATATGCCAATAAATAAGCTAGCTATAAGCTATATTTATGTGTGTGTGTGCCTACTGCATAGTTGATGCCCTAAGCCTAACAAATCGCTAGAGAGTTGATCAGTCTAAAGTTGCAGTTCGTTGCATTCAAACGTGTTTTTTCATTGTTGTCGCGAGATCTACAGAATGACACATACTACAGAATACAAAACTTATGGGCAAATCAGAATTCCCTTTTTAATATACAAATTAATTTGGATCCTAATCATCGCTCCCAGTCTGTATTGCTCTTGGCGTTGGTGTTGCGCGGCTTGGTGCTGCAGCCGGAAGGAGGAAGGTATGCCCAATGGATTAGCTAGCCAGTACACACAACCTCGTATAGGGACAGCTAAAAACGTACCCCCCCGCTTATCTAATCTATAAGCTAGGCAAAGATCTTGGCTATCTGTGCAATATATCTAAGCATTCAGTGAGCTTCTTTCACTCAGTTTGATCTCGTTATTCGGTGGCAGTGGAACGGGTTTGTCTGCCATGAACTTCTATATATTCGTGCCTTGGGACGATGATATTTTGGCTATTAATGTCGCTTACATTGGTGGTTTTGTGCTATTTTTATTGCTCTTGATATGTGCTAGTTGCTATTGCGGGATCAAAGCCAACAAGAAAAGACGTCAAAAGACGGATCGTGAGTAATACAAACTGTTCATACGTAGTATATGTATAAGTTTTGCCAAAATATTATATAAAGTTTAAACAAAAAATGCCACTTCAAAAAGTTGACATTTTTTATCTGAAAAAACTCTGGAAAAATGGTTCAAAAATCTCTTGGAACTGCTATGATATTCATTTGAAAATTGACTGGTTCTTAAGACTATTCTTTTGTCATTGGATAGTTAAAGAATATTTACTCTCATGAGTAATATTCTGCAAACTGTTTTTGCTCCAGACTATTAGTCAGAATGGGTTTATTGGATTATCTAAATGAGATTCGCATCGTAGAAACGTTGGTAATTCCCTTATCGAAATGAAAGCCAGCAGCAGAAAATGGGAAAAAGCTCTCTGCGTCAGATATGTAGATAACTGGTATTGCTACTGGTCATGTCATGGCAGAACTTTTGAATGACGTCACTCAGCGTTTTCTTGTTAGCTTTTCTTGTCTTCGATCACATTAGGGGTTTGAGCAACTCGCTCTTGTAAAAAAAAACTAAATTTTTGGATTTTCCCACCCATAAACATTCCTAGCTATCGGGTAACTGTACGCACCGTTTAATTTATGGCCTAAATGCACAACAAAATATAATGGGATGTGAAGATTTTGTATGAACTGATAGCGAGATTATTCTCATATTTTATCCTTTGCTGGCTGTGTCTGTTATTCTCTCATGTGACTTATCACCTGTACTCTTCTATGTACTGTTGTACTTGTGTTTGTGTATAAATTGCATCGTATATTATATTTGGCATATAAAAAAGTGATTATAAATGAAATATTAAACCAAACCCAACATGTATGTATGTATGTATGTATGTACAATACCTAAAGAGCTATTTTAACAGTTGATCTAATGGATGCCCTAATTAGCCATAATTGTGGCTAAGCGATAAGGAAATTAACTCATAAGTTATATTTATTATCGACCATCATTGGCGTAAATGATGCCATTCAATAGAAGAACTTTAATACAAATGGTTATTGAGTGACCTTTTGACATCATTCGAACAAAGTGTATGAATATCCTTTAAATGGACTAAAAGAAGTTTTTGTCTATCCCACTGAGCTCTGACATGCATTCCATAGAAGATTATAGTATCTATGCCATAAATATGCGTTGAAAGATTAAGGAATTGTAATGCCCACTAAAGTGTAGACAATGACTCTGGGGTTTTATTATATTTGCAGACACTGATACGAGCGGACTGTGATTGATAAATGACACTGCTGTACTCTTTCAACTGCTTCCAGTTGTATTATTACCCAGCTGAAATCCATTAGTTGATATTACCAATTTGCTAATTGCCAAATAGAACGTTTATGCCTCTCACTTAATCATCATAGTAGGGCTTGGGCCATCGGGCAAATGATTAGGTGTGTCCCATTTAGTTCTGTCGAACCCTCTCAGCATGAACGCCACCATATTCGATGTAATCGAGAGAATTTCTCAGCGAATGCATTTGAATTGTAAGTTCCTGGCACTCGAGCTGGGATCTCTGTCAATTCTGGTGGCTCTGGTGGTCGTCTATGCCTGGATCGTGGCCAGAGACGTGATCTAAGACGAAATATGAGCAACCTAACGCTGGGGGTCAGCTATCAGACCGAAGAGTTCTACCACCACACCTATCTGTACGTCAACGTTATGCGTTTTCTCATCAAGCTGCTCTGCTATTCGGTGAGCAGCTGTGTTTTGGTCACTGCAGTGTATTTGGGACGTCGCCAACGTCGCATTCAGGCGCTCAACGATCTCCGTAAGTTCCGTGGCATGTATAGTACATAGTTCTGCTGTTAGTGTATGTGAGTGTGTGCTCTGTCTGATAAGTTATCTTTATGAGTGCGATTGCCCTTTTCTTTGGCCATTACTTGCACTTTTCCGACTGCCAATTTAGAAGCTTTAGCTCTGCAGTTCGGGTTTAGTCTTTGTGCACAGTCGATGCCGTGAATATCGCTCTAAACTCTCAATATCATGGATGATTCGGGCCTATACTGGATACTCTTCTTCACATTCTCTGTCTTCTTCCTGACATCAGTGGCCGCATTTCTCACCCGCGGACGCAATCAAAGGGCGCAGCTCACCAAATGTGCAGGTTGGTCTCAGTGGGGTTCCCTCCAACAAATACGATTGATACCATCGAGCTGCCGATTTCGGTATCAGTCAATTTAACCATTAGCTTTATAGCCATAAAAAACATCAGTACGTTTCGCGTGCCCAAACCGAAAGCATTGTGCCCTTTGTATTCGAAATGGAGTTCTATATAATTCCCATTATATCGGTATCTGTGTTTCTAATAGTCTCGTTTTGTATGTTTCTAACACTATTCTGCATTGCCAAGAAGTTCAGGAGAATGGGTAAATAATTATAGTTTAAAGAAATGAACTGCAGAAGAAATGTAAACATGTGTTTCTGTCACATCCCCATAGGCGTAATCGCTTATCGTGTCGGCCATAATCGGCCATTGATTAGACACGGTCTGGGTGTGGGGCAGCAATACAGCTGTCATACGCGAGCTTTTCAGTTTGTTTTCTGACCTGACGGAAAGGTGTTTTGTGTTCTCTGTCTCGAAATGTTGGCATTTTTCATCGCCCTGTCCGTAGCTTGCACTATATTTGTCATTACCTCAATTGTGGTTTGCATACGACGCAAGCAGAAGGCAGCCCGAAATGTTGGCTACACAATCAATGACGGTAACAATCGATGTGGGGATTTCCCGTTTGATTAATGAATTTCACCATGCCACAATCCTAAGGAAATGATCTGCCAAAAAACTGCACGAAAGAAAGACAGTGTACACAAGCCATGGATACATCGTAGTCATTTTAATCGCTTATCAGTTTGGCCAAAATCGGCCATAGATTAGGCACGTTTCGAGTATAGAAATGGCAAAGCTGTCATGTGGGAGATTTTCAGTTTGTTTCGCGTGGGATCGCAAGACGTTTGTGTCTGTCGAAAAGTTCTGTCCTGTAATGGATAATAGTCTGTCTATGGGCTTTCTATTGGCCATATTCACCTTTACCACGATTATGGTTTGCATTCGACGCCAGCAGAAAGCTGCCCGAAATGTTGGCTACTCCATCGGTGAATGTGGTAAATAGACAAGAAGAAAAAGTTGCATATTGGGTGCGAATATGTGAGTCATCACTCTGTTCGCAATGGCTTATCTGGCTGCTTATCATCGGGCACTGATTAGATACGATCCGTGTTGGGGACTGAAAGCTGTGCCCTGTGCGAGGATACAAAGATGTTGACTGCTTTCTCTCCCAGAACTTTGAAAAGCTAGGACGAAACATTGTATTAGCAGTCACTGAAGTGTTCTTGGTGCTCGGTCTATTAAAGTCTGAACGCTGGGACTTATCGCGAGCGCTTGCGGTTTGTTTTTATTGCATCCGGATATATACATAATTAGTTTTCAGCTTTCACATAGTATTTATTTTTTTCATATTTTAATATTTCTTATCTCTTGCATTGCAGCTCCCGTTGTGGTGACATCCGCCACCCACACAGCTCCAGGCGGATATCCCGTTACGCAGCTGCCCCCGCCTGGCTATCCGGCCAGCAATGCCTACGGCGCTCCCTATCCAGCACAGACCACTGGGTAAGTGCAAATAAGTGCGAAATGAAAGTTTCATATTCCATAACCAATGCCTTTCCTCTGCAGCAATGTGACTGTCCAGATGCCCATGCCGATGCAGCATCAGCCAAACAATCATCAGATGCCGATGCCAATGCCAGGGTAGGTGCTTTGCTCTAGGGGCCCCGGTGCTAGTCGCAGCAAAGTTCAAATGAAATGCAAATATTAATATTTTGTTTCCACATTTGCAGCATGCAAACGCATGGCGTGGCCTATCCCCCGTATCCTGGGGCGGGAGCTGCCAACATGAATCCCCCGACATACGACATGGCCGTTGCTAGTCCCGGGCCCAGCGTGATGCCCGCTGGCTATGAGAAGCAGGCACCCTACAATCCCAACTTTGGCCAGTAATGATGGAGCAGCTGGGCACCACCTCATTTGAAATTGATATAGCGACACGTTTTTGAGAGCATTTTTCCTTTGGCGATATACGCTTCCGTACTCTACGATTTCATTACTACACTGATTATCCAAAATGAATTCCAAATTAGTCAACGATTCGTTTCTCTTCACCCCAAGAGAAGACCAAAGCAAGAGCGACAGCAAAACGAGCCATTTATATTGTATATTCCTTGTGATGTATGTATCTGTACATATAACCTTAGCATCAGCCTAAGCTTAACATTAATTTACTATATATATTTACATTAAGGAACTCTTAAACAAATCAAAACCACACACAAAATACTTAAACTGTGTATGGTAACAGTCATAAAACAAAACAAAACAAACATTGCTATACAACATAATAACAACGAAGTGCACATCAAATATATAGTACACTCCAATTCTGTTAATTCCGATGTGCACTATCGGTGGAAAAAAATGAAATAAAAAAAACAGCAACAAACCAGAAAGTGTAAACAAGTTTTCAATTATTGAAATGCCAATTGAATGATAAATGTAACACATTTTATCAGATGCTTTTTTGATACTTATTGTTCAGTTAGATAGAGTGCTGCATCGAAATGTCCTGCCTTTTTTATGATTTATCAACGATTTGGTCTGCAACCATATATGGTTCTTGTAGTGTTTTCGGAATAAGAGGGTATAGTGGAAGTGTTACATATAAAGCCAAATGTTTTTCACTTTGCCACGCTGGAAAGTAATTACCATTTAATTTAAAGCTCATTCCATGTAATTTCCCGCTCAACTACGGCCACACAGCGGCCACAGTCTCGGTGGCGTGGCCCGATTCCCTCCATTTCATTTAGATTATTTCCTCGAAATGTGGTTCATGCTTGGCTTAGCGGTCTGTCTGTTGCTGAACAACGGTGAGGTGGGATCCACTGATTACTGCAGCAAGGATCTCTGCCCGCCAAAGATGAAGCATATTGCCTGTGAGAATTATGGGGTAAGTGCGCAGAGAATCGATGGATTTTGGCAGTCACTGGAAGCTTATTCTTTTGCAAGGACTTTGACGAGAGCTGCGGAACTGGAGCGACCATCATGCAGTTTCCCATGCATCTGCAGTCCCAACTGCTGTCTAGCTTAAACTCATTCCGCAATGCCATAGCGCTGGGAAGGTACCCGTCGTTCCGTCCAGCCGCCAGGATGAGCACGCTGCGATGGAGCGAGGAGCTGGCAGGGCAGGCTAAGTTTGCCCTGCGAGGCTGCGACAACTTGCAGGAGTACTGCAGCAATACGGACGCGTTCAAATATGTATCCTACATCTATGGGAGCACTCGTTGGCTGCACAAAGCGAAGACAGCAAAGTCGGTGCTGCTGTATGTGCTGCAGTTCTGGATGGACGACCACAAGAGCTGTACGATGGAACACATCAATGCCAAGAGGCCGCTGAAGGATGGGTAAGCTGCCTCGGATGGCATGGACTTGACTAAACCTAGATGAGCTTCAATTTCAGTAAATGCCGCGGCTATTTCACTCAGCTGGTGCAAGACCAGGCCGATCACATTGGCTGTGCGTTGATTGAGCGGCGTACCGGCCAGGGCAGTGGCAGTGGCAGCGGGAGCCAGTACTTTTACGGTTTACTCTGTCAATTCTCGCGGGGCAAGATCGCCAACCAGCGAGTGTACACAGAGAATATGCATCCGGGCGAATGGTGTTTATCTGGGACACATGCCAGCTACCAGGGACTCTGCTCGCCCGAGGAGCATGTCAATGCGAATGATCTGCAATTGGACACCCCCAACTGAATCGGTCACACCTGCTGAATAAAGAATAACGAAAACAAATCAGCTTGATCCAAGATTTGGGTTATTCGTGCCACGCTGGCGATGATATACAGAAGGCGCTTCCGAATGATTCGCCCGCTACTGCTGCTGTCTCTGCTCTCCCTGCTGCCCCTCGCAACGGAGGGTTTTGGCGATGAGAAGCCCACTGTAAAGAACACGAACCTCTGCAGGCCCGATCTCTGCTCATCCCAGACGACCCATGTGGGCTGCATTGAGTCCAAGGTATGTACATGGCAGGTGCTTGCACGGTCGACACTCCAACTCATTCACAGAATTTCGCCCCGGCCTGCGGCAAGGGCAATCGTATCATCTTTGTGAACGGCGGCCTGCGGCAACGTGTGCTGCAGAGCATCAATATCCTGCGCAACTACGTGGCCAGTGGGGTGGGCAACTTCTCGGTGGCTGGCCGCATGCCCACCATACTTTGGGACCGCAATCTGGAGCTATTGGCCAGCCTGCTGGTGCGTCAGTGCGACATGGAGGGCAAGTTCTGTGCGAACACGGAGAAGTATCACTATGTGGCCACCACCCAGCTAACCGCCTCAATGGGGCGGCAGAGCAATCTCGCCCGTCAGGTGGTGAACAAGCTACTGCCCACGATGTACCTGGATCTTCTCGGCTGCCGCATGGACACAAACCAAAAGATGGTGCCCCTGACCGAAGGGTGAGCGAATGGCAGGTTCCGGCTGGAACAGTCTCATTTATTTTGCATTCCTCCCACCAGAACCTGTGTGGGCCACTATGTGCCCCTCATCCAGGACAATGGGAATCGTGTTGGCTGCGCCATTCGTGTCAGGGCCGATGGGGGAGGGAATGGGACCGTTTCGTTTACACTGCTCTGTCACTTCTCGCGGGCCAACGTGAACAATAATGCGCACTACCAGGTGGCCACCATTCCCGGAGAGATGTGCAGCTCCGGCCAGAGTAAACTCTATAGATTCCTATGCGATCGTATTGAAGAGGTCGACGCCAATGCTATTGGCGAAGGAAGAAGCGACTGGCAGCCACTTTAAGTGAATTTTAACTGAATTTTAAATGAACTGAATGAATGAATAAAGTGGGAACCTGTTGGCGCTGCATAGGGTATTGCTTCCAGAACATGCTGTGTATCCAATCGGGGCTGGTGGGGTGTCGAATCGGGTCAGCTGATAGATCCGCTTGAGCAGTAATCGATTTGGGGGGCGAACTCTATAAGAGACCGCACGCGAGGTCAGAGCTGGCTAAGTTGGCTGCCTCATCGAGATGTTGGACACAAAGTGGCTGCTGCTGTTGCTGTGGCACCTCGGGAGCACTAGCTCGCCAGTAGCACTGGCCTTTGACTACTGCGATCCTGCCCTTTGTCCAGGCCCGGAGAAGCACATCGCTTGCAACAATTTTGGCGTAAGAGTGTCGTAGGGTGCAGTAGGCACAGTGGATCCCATTGCTTACATTGGGTTGATCCTTGCAGGAATTGGCGGACAGTTGCAGTCCGGATGCCCATGTGGTTCGCATCTCGCCAACCCGGCGCAACATGATTCTTAACGAGCTGAACGAGTACCGCGATCGGATCGCAAGGGGAGATCTGCTGGGCTTCAGTCCGGCCACGCGCATGGCCACGCTCCAGTGGGACCCGGAGCTGGCCAGCTTTGCCGAGCTGAATGTGAAGCGCTGTGCCCTGGTCAACGATCATTGCCGGAACAGCGAGCAGTTCCGCAACGTGGCCCAGGTGGTGGCCGAGGGCGGCTGGCAGGGGGCACGCGAACGGCCAGATCCTGCCTCACCCACCGATCATGCCGTCGAATATCACACCGAGGACGAGGTGATCAAGGCCACGCTGGAGCAGATGTTTGCCGAGTACAAGGAGTGCACCATGCGCGATATCATCGCCTACAGTCCCCCCATCAGCAGGTAGGGCACTCTCTCTCGACTCCGCCATTCGTCCCAACTGACCCTCCCAGATATCTGCACTTGCGCATCAGCAAGTGCATTGCCTACTTCACACAGCTCGTCCGGGACAGCACCACGCATGTGGGCTGCGGCATACTGCGGGAGTCGCGCAACACCAGCAACGAGGCCGGCCAGTGGCTGCTCAGTGTCCACCAGTACATGACCTGCAACTTTGTGCGGGCCAGCGATGTGAACGCCCCTGTCTACCAGAGCGGCGATAGATCGGCCACCGAATGCCGCAGCGGACGCAATCCGATCTTCATCAATCTGTGCTCGGTCAATGAAATCTACGACACCTCTTCGATCATGCAGGGCCTTGGTCTCTATTAAGTTATCAATTACAATACTTACAAGCCATTCATTATCCAAGTTAATATGTGTAGGGGAAACCGAAGGAGGGTTCTGAAAAAATAAAGAAAAGCGAAAATAGAAAATATCAGTGAGGGGGGTTACACTGCTTAGCGAAACTATCCCCATGGTAAATATTATTGAAAACAAGAAGATCTCCAATGGGAAGATCTCCACTTAAAGGATTCCTCCTCTTTAACCAATTTCGATTCGCATATCATTAAATTGTTGTGTGCTGTTGGCTTGTCTGTTGCACGGCAGCGAATCAAAGTTAAAGTTTCTTTTTCCATTGTCATCATTATTATAATGAACTTAATTCTGCTTTTGGCGAATTTCCACTGCACAGTGTCAAGCAAATTGAAATGTGTTTTGCCTTGGGCTCTTTCATCTGCGCTCCTCCATCTGGCCTCCGGTTGACAGTGGCTGCCTGCATTCTGCTTGACACTTTTCGCACCTCGGTGACCTGTCAGCCAGCAAAAAAAGTTCGTTGACAACTTTAGCAAACAAATTTTTTATCGCACACTTTGCATGCCTTCTTCCTCTTTAACTATTTGATTCGTACATCTACTACTATAGTGAGTTTATTTTATTTTTATTTTATTTTAAATGCAAGAGAGTGTGAATAAAAACAGCATGAACCACAAATGATGCGCAACAAAATGCATCAAATGAAAGAGAACAAAAGCAGCAGGATAGGTCCACCACGTTACTGCCACTACTATAAAAGATACCTATTAATGGGAAGTCAGCCAAATGATGGCCTTAAATATTAAGCGATTGTAAGGTATTTCAATTTTCTTTTTATATCAAACATCTTCTTGTTGTAAAATGCCCATTTGCCCCATATGCCCTTGAACTCTTCGAATAATGGGGTATGACAATTGAATGCAGCGTGAACAGTTCAGGAAATTTGCAATATGTATATACATATGTATGTGTGTACGAGTATGTACATTGTATATAAAAACGGTTTTTTTTTTGGTTAGCATGATTTATTCAATTGTGAAATTTGGTGCTCAATTGTGAACGGAATTAAACATTCAAGTGAGATCCTTTATATATGTATATATATATGTGTGTGTGTGTATGTGTGCCCATATGTGTAATACATGTAGAATTATGCACATTTTTTGCACTATAGTAGTTTAACCATATACCCGTTTAAGGACCGTAAAAAATGTATAAGTTGTATTGAGTAAATTCTGAAACAGTTCCAAGGTTATGGGACGAACGTTACCCAATAATATCTGTAAAAAAAAGAGTGTAATTAATATTCCATTTGTACATATAGTATGTTTAAGGTATGTTTGAACTCTCTCACAGAAGCCGGACGCTGTGACCTCATCATCATAAAGAGAATATTCTTCTGCAGGGGAATTTCAAAGGTAAACCACTCCGTTTCGTAGGCAGCCTCGGCCACGGCCAGATTCTGTTCCCTCAACTCGTTAGCGTACCAGTACAGAGCCAGGATTTGGGCCAGTATCATGTTGATGTAGAGACACACAATAATCAGCTGGCTATTGGAGTCGACCTGTCAGAATGGGAACCATTGAACCATGTAGTGAGTGCACTGTAGGATCCTAGCACGCTGCAAGCTCACAATAATCAGCATGAAGAGAAGCGCACACAGGAGTGCGGAGAAGGCCAGCAGCTCGAAGAGGAAAATCATGGTGGTCAGGCGACTGATTTTGTCCACATACTCAATAATGTTCTGCTGATATCGAATGCATTGGGCTATCTCTTCGGCCAGACACCTTGAATTGCGACCCCTGACCGGATGGCGTACGGCCAGGAGGCGCAGGCGATGCTGCAGAGCCTTGCACCGGACAATGCCGAACATGATGAAGGCCACAATGAGGCTGGTGTACGGAATGTACATGCAACAGCCCATGGGGGTGATGAGGAGCTGAAAGACGTACCACAGCTGGTAGTAGGGGGTCGCATACTCATCGAGGCCAGGTATCCGGCTGCCAAAGGGTAGCACTGCGAGTGAATAGGAACAGAAGCCATGCTCGCTGGCAATTTGATGTTTGACAGTTAGTTAGTTGTCTTACCTCTCTCGCTGGAGCTGAGGGGGTAGAGCCCGAAGCCCATGCAGGTGAGCAGGCCAAAGAACAGATTTCCCCTGGCCATGAACATACCCTGTCGGTTCAAATCATCCAGCATGCCCCGGATGTACGAGTCGTTCTCACTCTCCAGATCGTAGTAGGCGCTTGTCAGGCTCTGAATCAGTTCCACATAGCCACCCTGATCCTGCATCAGTAGGTAGGCCCTCAGCACCGTATTGATCCACAGGACCAACATATAGCCGTTGCGTATGATGCCAGTGAGGCCCTCGTTGGTGGTCAGCATATACACCACCTGCGTGAAGATGTGGAAAAGCCAGACCGAGGCAGATGTATCGCTTCGCATTTTGGTCGTAGAGCAGGGCCCAGAATCGCAATATCCTGACGCTCATGTAGATCAATTGGATGTCTTCAAACATTGCTTGCAGCCTGGTTGTTTCCACTTTAATGAAATGCCTTTCTGATTCGCCCAGCTAGGACCTTTTATAGACTTCACTTAAGGGTTTTTATGATTGCCATTTTTACACGGTATGCAGATTCGCAAAGGATGTATACATTTTACAGCATATGTGACATGATTGTGATTTGGGGTCGAGCCTTGTCTGCGACTTGGGTTTCAAAGAGATTTCCACTGATCTTGTCGATCAAACAATATCACTACTCTTAGCCTAATATGTAATTTCTGAATAGCTTTCCATAAAAAAAAGTACGAGGTATAATAAATTTCACTTTTTATTTGATTTTTGTTGTGGCACACGTCTTGCATCGACTCCCAGCTGAATGCATATTTCTTTTTCTGCCTAAATTGCTGATGATGTTGCAGTATTTTTGCCATGATTTTGTAGATGGTTTTTTTTTGTTGCATTTATTGCATTTAATTGGCTGCATATTGATTTCTTTCAGCCAGGAGGAGTGGCCAGGGATGAACGTTTGCCGAACATGTGGTACGAGTCTTTCAATTCATTTTTCATTAGGCAAATTAGGATTGAAACATGGAATCACATTTCAATTTATTTCAATTCCATTCGCTGGCAATTTGTTTAATGGCATTTTTTGATGATTTAACTGCAGCAGCAAATAATGAAACAAAAAGTCAATCGAATTTAATATGGCTATCTCGCATTGCGAATCTAAGTGCAGATAAAACTTATCCAATTTTGATATGGATAATGGGAGTAGGCAACCTAATGGGTCGATCGCTAGATAACAGAACGAAGAAGAAGTGCGCATGATGAAATTATACAAGGTGATCCCATCCCAGAGCACGAACTCTTTTCGGGGCTTATTTGGCTGCCTGTTTCAACGAAGAGTACAGAATACAAAACAAAACAACTTCTGTATATCTTTCTCTGTCTTGCCTCTTTATCAGACATGGCGTCAAAGCTCTCTCAGTAGTGCGAGCGTAAAATAAACCCCCGAAGCTTACGCACGGGATCGATCACCTTGTATAATTTCACCCATGGCAGCCCGAGCTTTCCGGAGAAAGCTTCCCCTCCTCCACTATACTATACATGCCCGAACTATCATTATTCTAATCGTGTGTATCAGTTAATTTCCAACGTTTCACATGTGCGGTTCAATTAAGGTTCACTCTCGGACTCTCTGACATCATGGAACAATGGATCGTGGCGCTCTTGCTGCTCGCCCTGCTGCTCGTTCTGCTCTACAAGTGGTCCGTGGCCAAGTACGATGTGCTCACCGAAAGGGGCGTGCCGCATGCTCCGCCCAAGCCGCTGCTGGGCAATGTACCCATCAGAGCTATGCTCGGAGGAGGCCTGCCCGTGCTCAAGTATATGATCGAGCAGCATATGCAGTACCGGGGCAGTAGGGTTTATGGGATGTACGCCCTGAGAGATCCACTCATCTTCCTACGCGACCCGGAGCTGATCAAGCTGGTGGGCATCAAGGAGTTTGACCATTTCGTCAATCACCACAGCATGCACAACAACGCGCAGGAGTCGATTCTCTCGAAGAGCCTCATCTCGCTGAAGGACGGCCCGTGGCGGGAGATGCGCTACATTCTGACACCCGCCTTCACGGGTAGCAAAATGAGAGTCATGTACCAGCTGATCCACTCGTGCAGCGAGGAGGCAGTGCGGCATATTGGGGAGCTGTTGGAACAATCGAATGCCGGGGCCATTGAGCTGGAAATGAGGGATTACTTAACGCGTTTCGCCAACGATGTGATTGCCACCGTCGCCTTTGGCCTCAGCGTCAACTCATTCAGGCGGAAAGACAACGAATTCTTTCGAATCGGACAGTCCCTGTCAAATATTAGCGCCTGGTCACTTGTTAAGGCCGTTCTCCATGCCCTGGTGCCGCGGCTAATGAAGGTGAGTCTGCGACTCATAATGTGGCTTTAAATTGTATCTTTCGGTCCCATAGCTGCTGCGCATACAGGTACTGGACTCCGAGAATATTGATTACTTTACAAGTCTAGTGAAGGTGGCCATGAGGTATCGCAAGGAGCACAATGTGGTGCGTCCCGACATGATCCATCTGCTGATGGAGGCCAAGCGGATGGGGAAGGACGCCAGCCAGTACGCAGAGTTCACCGATGAGGATCTGCTGGCCCAGTGTTTGCTTTTCTTCTTCGCTGGCTTTCAGGTCATCTCCTCGGCCCTCTGCTTTCTCACCTACGAGCTCTGCATGAACCCCAAGAGCAGTCTGCATTATACGAGGAAATACTGTCGGTGGATAGGGAGCTAGATGGCAAGCCTCTCACCTACGAAAGACTGACGCGAATGAAGTACCTGGACATGGTTGTGCAAGAGGGGCTGCGGAAGTGGCCCCCAGCCATATCCACAGATCGCGAGTGCAGCAAGGACATCGATTTGTGTGACGAGAGTGGGCAGAAGTTGCTCTCCGCCAAGAAGGGCGATGTCCTGCAGATACCCATCTTTCCGCTGCACCACGATCCCGAGCACTTTGCAGAACCAGAACGGTTCGATCCCCAGCGCTTTTCAGATGAGCGCAGGGATGAGATTAAGTCCGGCACCTTTCTGCCCTTCGGCGTGGGTCCGCGGAATTGCATTGGCAATCGGCTGGCCCTCATGGAGCTTAAGTCTATCGTCTACCAGCTGATTCTGAACTTCAGGTTGCTGCCTGCCCAGAAGACATCGGAAAATATGCTCGATAGCATCGTTGGCCACAACCTGCAGCCGAAGGATGGCTTCTGGCTGAAATTCAAATCGCGAAAGTGACTGCTCCCCATCGATTGCATTGTAGCTAATTAATCGTCAAACGTTTTTCATTAAAACTTGTATGCAGCTCACACAGTTTTCCATTAATCAACCAAACAGCGCAGTCCAGTGGGATGGCCAGAGCCTGTCGCGGATTTATTCAATTAATTTTGTTCCTCACATCAAGCGTAATTTCCACCCAGGTCGAGTCTCAAACGTCTCAAGTTAATCGAGAGTAATTGGAAAAATAACCAAAAGGATGTTAAGCCGAAGCGTTTTATACCTTTAAAGATGCATTTTTAATGTAGAAAATAAATGTTGATGTTATGTATAGAACTGTAATTTGTATCTACTAGTACTCAATTTTTAGTGGGAGTCATGCAATCGTTTTGGAGCCAACAAACATCTCGAATCTTGCTGATGATCAGCACTTAAATAGGAAAATACTCTTTGCAAGAGTATAGGGACTTGCTTGGCAAGTGTCAGAGACAGGCACTGGCCCCTGTGCCACAGCATTTGACTTCTTGTCCAGTTCAGTTGTTCCTCAAGCAGAATGTTCCTCCAGTAAGGAAGGCCACCAGGGAGACCAAAAGTTTTTGACATTTTCGTTATTTATGTGCTTTGCGGGGGCAGTATTTAGGCAAAAGTTTTGTGGCTCGCCTAAGCAGTTAATACGATATTGATTTATTCGCCAGTCAACAGCTGTGAGATAATAAATATTATGCACCCAAATACATGTACATATATATATTCGAAATCTGCCCGACTTGTCCAAGGCAAAACTTTTTGTTTTGATTTCAAGATTTGATTTATAAAGCGGCAGGCGATTAAGCCTTGATCTACCCAGACTTTTACCCAAGTTTCAGTAAGCTTAAAGTTGCTAGGGAAATGGCCAAAGACTGTGGGGACGAAGGACTGACTTCGAGTTTCTTCCTAGGGTCCTGGGGTGCAGTGAAACTTTCCATCCCCCAATGGCGGACGCCGCAAGTAAAGTTGGAAAGGCGCGAAAAAGTGAAAAGTTTTTGTTTGCGTTTTGCGTTTTGCATTTTCTTTGCTGCTGCTGATAATTATTTTGTTTTGTCAGTGACGTTTAAAGTTGTTACCCGGCCAAAAAGGGCAATATTTTCTATGGTTTTTATGTGTGTGTGGCATCGTGTGGCTTTCCTGGTTGAATGTCTGTTAAATTGTGCTGAATCTTGCAATTTGTTGCTGCGGAAATGGTTACATAGTGGCAAGGCGGCTTGACCATAAGCTGGCACATTTGCATAATTATTCATTGCACAGCATTATGAGCATAAATAAAATGATGCTTCACTGCACATACAAACACTAAGGAACTCACACACACACACACACAGATACACATACACAAGACCAACAACATGTGAGGATAATGCCTTGTACAGCATAATAAACTCATGTAAGCCAGAGTGCGCCTCGACGGGTGCAACGCTTTTTGTTTCTTTATTTATTGTTGAGCATTTTTTATGGCCCCCAGCTACAAGCTTTTCCCCCTCACGCTCTCTCTCTGTCTTCGTACTTCCAGCTATTTTATGGCCTGCATTAGACTCCCGCACAAACACTCCACTTCCATTGCATTATATTGCATCGGAATACCAATTGAAATAATCATAGAAAAATGTTTAGGTTTCCGTTTCGGTTGAGCAAATGCAATCCCAAAAGGATGGCTGCACACTCGCAAAGATTAATATCGAATAGAGTACAAATGTATGTACATCTAGCAAATAATAGTTTCAAGAGTTTTCAACTCGAACCAAAAATGTGAGTGGCTTTTGTGGTGTCGCCACTGCTGAAAATTAAAGAGAAAGTTCCACAAAGCTACAAAAGCCTCATCCAACTATTCCCATAAGCCTGACATCTCTCTGGAGTGCATGTCTGGCATCTGTGTGTGTGTGTGGGTGTGTGTGCCGAGGACAACCTTAACACCGAAATACTCAATTAAATAAAGTTCAACTCGAAATTGCATTACATTTATGAACGTAAGTGCGACTCTCTCTCGCTCTTGTACCATTGGATTGGCTCTACTTTTCTCCCCCTACATATCTCTGTCTTTCTCTTACCAGGCACAACTGCAGGCAAGCTGCAGAAAGTTTTTGTCCTAAAAGATTATACCTAATATACGAATCTACGTTTGTATGTATATAAAAAGGAACTCAGCTTATTTCCCTTTTCCTAGTTGGAGAAACAAGGAAAACAGTAAAAAGATTCTGGCGTAGGAGAGACTTAACATAATATAATATATCTCTTTTTCACTACAGAAAGAATCAGCGAATTAATGGATAGAAAAAGTTAGCAAATTCGCGATTATTTTTTAATTTTTAAAACGATTTTAGTAGCTTATTATAAATTCTACAAAGTCACTTTAATATTTAAACCATTCAAATAAAATTGTCAACGTATTTAGAGGTCAAATATAAATATGTGTGTATGCTTTAGCTGCTTGCTGTACATCGTAGACAGTCTTTACTGTGTGGTTTGGCTTTGTGGTTTTGTCAGTGGCCGTGCGAAGGTTATTTACTATTCTGTCTAGCGGATTTGTTGAATACTCTATAATGTGGGACACGTATATAAACACGGCTACTCGTCTGTGCCGAATCGATAATAATTTTCCACTCAATCAAATTATATAAAAGGAAATTTAATTAACATCGAAGAGGGCTAATTACTCTAATTGCATTTAAGTCTTTAAACCACTTTAGGGATTTGTGAATGCGTTTGGATGGGGAGAGCAGGTTGTTCATGAACAACCTGCGGCGAATGCAATTAATGTAAATGCTCATCTGCCACAACTCCTGCCAACAACGTACATCCATAAATATGTATGTACATGTATGTATATGTGTCGAATGTATAACTACATGGAATGGTAGATATATTTGACATATTTTCAGCTGCATTTCACAGTTAATATTCAGACAATTGTTGGCATTTTGCGGTTTTTGCACTAATACCACCGGTCGAGGCTTACTGTCCCCGACCTGTGGCCTTTCGCACTACTTAGCCAAATTGCCCACAGAGCCCTCTTCATGTGGGCTTCATGCACATGAAAATTGCATGCAAATAATTTATTTCATTTTGTTCCACCTGGGTTTATGCGTTGGTTTAGATGTGCAAATCTGCTGAGGGTTATCCCCAAAGTAAGTTGATTTAAATGGGATGTACGAGTGCAGTCTTAGTGGGGGAATTATAGTCAGAGTGATGCAAATTGATGAGTTGGGGGTATTAGGAATACTTCCTTCATTTTACACTCGCTGGGCTTACGTTGATTAGATCCGTAGACCTCTGCTCTCCAAATTCATTCAGCCATGAGATGTGGCAACAACCTGAAAACAATCTTGTTGGGGGCTTAGCCCCAAGCTCTGTGGACCATTTTGGCGTTTTATTATTTCCTTTATTTTCCAAAAAGGACGGCCATAAATACGGATACTAACGTGCGCGCATCCCGGCATTCCGTACATCCGTACATCCGTATTCCGGCTCTTTTATGACAGCCCAAAGTGCCTACTTATAAAATCAAAATCATAAAAAATAATGTTAATTTCAATATTGTCTCATTAAATGCGTATAAAACTCCAGCCGGTGAGCATGTGTGTGCCTGTATGTGCCTGTGTGTGTGTGCTTCTCTCTGTGTGTGATGAAAGAATTTTCAGAATGGCTGTCCAGCGGGTGTGTGTGCGGAGGAATTTGTTCATTTAACCTGCCTTAATGTGGCCCAAGCACTGTGGGAATAATATGCATAGTACTTACATATTTCTAATAATAGATTTTAAAATCTGACTTTAGGTTAAATTTCTAACGCTGCCTCTAAACCTTTCTTATTTTCCTCTCTGATTCCAAGACGGATCTGAAAATTAATTGAAACTGCTTTTGGCATCTGCACTTTAGCTCAAATTTACCCACTGTAATGGTTTTTATTCTTGCTCGAGTATGGGTGCGTGAAATTTAAATAAAACGTGCGATTGTCGAGCAGCTGTTGCCGCCTCCACCTCTTCCGGTTTCCCTTGTCGGAGTGACGTGGCTTAAAGGCGGCGGCATAAGGCAGACAATCCATACGGACGGACAGGCAGACAGACACAACTGCCAGTTGGGAGGGGGTATCACGCACACACACACAAACACCTCTGTCACACACACACACACACACAAACTCACTCTTTCGTACGCATAGCGGTGTGGAAATGTGACAGGATGTCATTTTGCAACGCATCCGAAACATAAACACGCCGCTGCCAGAATCGCTTTTTCTTTTGTACTCCTCCGACACACTACGCTACGTACTATATATATATATATATATTATATATATGTACATATAGTATGTGTGCATGTATATATGTATGTACCTACAGAAATGTGAAAATTATGCTGCTAAAAGGCGGCAAATGTTTGCATTAGTCCCTACCTCTTTGCGTGGTGGATGGGGGAAAGTTTTTGGGGGAAAAAACAAGCGAAACTAGGAAATTTGCATAAGCGTTTGCTCGTTGGCAGGTTCCATTATCGGGCTGTTGTGATGTGGGGCTGGGAGAATGGGTATCTGAGTGTGGGTGTGTGGATGTGCGTCTGTTTTCAGTTACTTAAAATTCCCCGTAATATTCATAATATGACGTAAATGCGTGTCACATACGGAAAACTGAAAATTATGCGTAGTAGGGGATACTTGTTGATTTCAAATGCAAATGGCAGCATCCGATGTTCGTTTAAGAATTCAAAATCAAAGTGCATGGAGAACACAAGGCATTGGAATAGTTATTTGGTTAAAATTTAAACACTAAATATGTACGTATCATTATCTACTGTATCTTCCAGCCAGTTAGGCACATTTTATATTTGCATTCAACAATTTTTGCTACAATTTACATACACGCCCATTTTCCAGGGGGTTGAACATTTATAAATCAATTTCATTTCATTTCATTTAATTGGTATGCAAGTTATAAAAAATGCTATGCTGTGTATGCGCTATGCAAAGTATTTTCAATGGATTTATTACATTACAGACAGCCTGAAAATTTTCCTTGTTTTTTCCCCGCTTCTTTTCTACAATTGCAATTTACATTTACATTTAGAGTTGCAGTTGCAAGTTGCAAGTTGAATGGAATATTCTGAATATCTGTATGTAACTATTTATTAATTTGTAATTTTATTATGTGTTATTTATTGGAATTGTTGTTTCCCCCGAGCGCGAACACACGTTTCCTGCAGTGACCACTAAAACAAATAATGTATAAAACAAAAAGAATCAATTTTATATATATTGCTGGTGCGGGCAGTAGTTGGCTTTCTACCAATTGCCCACAAATTCAAATATGCACACAATTAATTTATATTTTACGGCTTTTGGTCTAAACAGGGGGAGCGCAGCTAATGGCTGATTGCATTTGGCGGCAACAATAATGCAGAATTAGTTAGTTAATTGAATTTATATGGTGTCATACCGGTGTGATAAGTGTGGGCACAGGCAACCAATATGATTTGGGTTTGGACTACACTTTGCAAATTACTCGTATAAATTATACATATTAAAGCGTATTTAAATTTGCATTATAAAGGATGCAATTTAATCATTTTTTTCACAGAAAGCACAACCTATTAGGCCTCTCACTGAAGCCACAAAATCCTGCCATTTTAAATAGTAAATCTCATTTATACATTATATATGTATAAGGAATATACATTATTCAAACACTTCACAAGTTGTATCAATAAATTAATCCTTCGACCAAGTCAAAATGGATGACACTCTCTCTCCAGGAGCTCAGCAAATGCCTTAAGTAGAATTGATTTTAATTTAATGCAGTACTTTAGAGTACAGTGAGTATTTGCAATGATAAGAGTAAGTAGTAAGTAATATGTAGTTATGCAAAATACATGTTAAAGTCAGAAAATTAATTGCATTTCTATGTTTTGCTCTGAAAGGGCGTCAAAGCAGTGACGCTGCCAGTTTGGTTGTGAAAAGTACCTTGAGGCCAATGGAAAATTTCGGAATTTCAGTTAACACAATTAATTATTGTACGGGTATGTTTGGCTGTCAGAGACAAGTCTGTCTAACTGTTGACATCTGCGCAGACACGTGCTTGGGGTTTAATGGAATTAGTTTATTTGGATTTAACAAATTCAGCGTTGACAGTGACAACTATCGCAGTCGGCATGGGAGGGGGCAAAATACTTTGACATCCAAACATCCAAACAGTGAATACCCCCATAGAATGAACTTTGAAAGCCCCCACACAAAAGTGCTTGAAATTCGATTAGTTCTACGAGCGGTGACTGTACCTGTACGTGAATGTTGTTTGACTCACATAATTAGAACAGTAAAAGTCTGTAAAATCAAGCCAGACATCGCAGACGTAGCTGAAATTGTACAAATACGAGCAATGATAGAGTTGGCAAACTTTCCCCCACCCCATCCCCCTGCAGCTCACCGGACGAGTTAGCAGGGGAAAAACTGCTATTTAGAGGCCTGGGGCTTATTTGCCTCATGCTGTGGGGGCCGCCTGTGTAATTTGGCCTATTGATTTTTGCAGGTGGATAACCTTAAATTCGGTAGGCAACAACTTTGCCCAAAAGATTTCAGGTGGAAGGCAGAAGGAGGGCTAGGAGAAAGCCGGCAAAACACTTGAGGCAGCATAGAAAGGAAGAATGCGGGGAGGGGACTGTGGGGGGTATGGGAACCCAGACAAAGTTTGTCTTTTTGAGGGCAAATAAATTTAATAAGCGCATTCAAGTTTATGCCAAACTTTGGCCCCCGAGTTGAGCAATTTGATTATGACAGTAAGTGATTTCTTTGAGACTGTCTTCTCCCCTCTGTGTGTGTGTGTGTGTGTTTTTTTGAATGGATAGCGTCTGTGTGTGCATGTGGCAGCCACATAATTAGCCGGCCTAGCCGTTGCATACTTCTCAGCTGCGGCCCACAGCAACGAAGCAACCAAAAGTAAAAAAAAGTTTGGCCTCTTTCTTTCGACTTCTTTTCTCGCATATTTCATTAGCCCTATCGCTCCTCTGCCGGCCAGATTCAGACTAATTTATGGCCCTTTTATGGCCACATTGCAGACCTATTAACAATGTGCAGTCAAATTTAATTTCAGCTACACAACGCTGTCCAGCGGCAAACTAAAACAGAAACCCTACAAAAATTCAGTCGAATTTATGTGACAGCGTTTGAAATTTATTTGCTGCAACGATTACATGGCTCTGGCTCTGGCGATGGCTCTAGCACTGGCGATTGGTGTCTGCAGCACTCAGTCCCGTGCTATACTCGTATAAAGTTCCATTGACCCATTTCCGCTCAGTATCAGACCCCCGACTAAAGCATGCAAAGTTTTTCGACAGCCAACAAAAAGAACACGAGGAATTCCGTTCCCATGAACTGAACGACAACAACAGAACAACAACAACAATAATAGCAAGTGCGCAGACGATTAGTGCAACATTTGGTGAAGGCTTCGAAAGTAAGCGTTTATGCGGCATCAAAGTGGGTGATATAATTTTAAGTGTATCCATCATCGATTCAGGATAATAGTTTCAACTGAAAGGATGTGGAAAGTGTAACAGGTGATGAAACTATACATATATGTATATATATTAATAGTCAGATTCTGATTGATCAGATGAATGCCAAATACTCGTAGAAAGAGCTGAAAATAATCTTATTATTATATTTTCCTTTGAATTGATACACAAACTCTTTGCGCATAAACCTCATTTTATGAGCTATTGTCTGCAACAAAAACCCCACTGCCACACACACACACACACACAACAACACACACACACTAGTGCAGTTCATGCTGCTGCTGTTATTTACAGTTATTTGTTTAGCTCGGGTCCCTGTTTATTTTTGGGCTTATTTGTTGCTACTGTTGGCTGTCATTGTTCTGGCCGAGTCTACTTGTGCCTCTCTCTCTCTCTCTCTCTTTCTGTGTATTGGCTAGTGGCCTGACGGGAATGTGGCTAGGCGGCTGGGCGACGTCACAGAATGAAATATTCAAGTACGCATTAAGCCTGCATGCCCCAGTTGCACGTTCAGTGGTAGTGGTAGTAGCGGCAGTGGCAATGGCAGCAGTAGTTTGAGCCTGGCCCAGCATTCAGAGCATTGGGAGGGAGGCATTGGTAATTGCAAAATTACCACAAGAGTCTGCATGCGGCTGCATGGCAATTGGAACGGCAATGATTTTTGTTGTACATACACCTCTGGGGCTCTGGGGGCAAATAGCCCCTTTTTGGGCCCCCCTACAAACATGGCATATGTTGATTTCAATTGATTTCTGCTTTGTGGCAGCTCTTTGCTGGAGTCCTGCTTCCATTTTGGTTGCACAATGGCCGACTGTGCATCGCTAACCGAAATGCTGTCTACCATCTCTTCGCTCTCCTCTATCCCTGTGTCTGTGTCGGTGGTGTCGGTCAGGTGCTGGCTGGTGCAAGGGGCAGACACAGGGGCTAGGGACAAATGCACAAAGGCATATTATAAATGCCACACTCCAGCCTCCAGTCTACTGCTGCTGCTTCCCATTTGAATTGGCTTAAATGGCAGCCATTAAAAGTTTAGCAATTGTTGTCCATTCTTCCGTTTGTTCTGCCCCTTGACTTTGCAACATTTTCAAGTTTATCGAAATCCTCTGGCAGCAATAAATACGCATTTTGCAATGCAGTGCTCAAGATATGTAAAACCGTATTCAATTTGTCTATTCTTGGTCAATTTCCAATTGTAAATACTACGAATAAATATTAAATGCTACAGTTATGGAATTATTCTGTGGAATAAGCTCTTCATAGGTTATGCATTGTGTATTTTGGGTGTACTTTTGTGTGGAAATCCATATTTGTATATTAAGAGTTGAATCTGGAAAAAAGTTGGAACCCTCTACTGCTGGTTGCCAGAGGCAGAATAAATATTTCATTCTTGCGTATACGTAATATACCTACATATATTTTGTTTTTCCTCACAATTGTGGGCCTTAACATCCTCAATCATCAAACCAACTCGTGCTTCAATTGATTACTTTTTTGAAGTCTTTCTCTTCCACTCAAAAAATGTTGAACAATTTAATAATAAGAAAATTTTCAAATAAAGATCTTAACTAAGGGCTCTTATGAGCCATGCCAAAGTATTTTACCACAGCAGTGCATTGTTTTCTGAATGGTAAAACAAAAAAAACAAATCAAATACCCTTTAAAACTTAGGGTTATTGCGGAAATAAAGTACTGGTAGTAATGCTTCTAAATGATTGTCTAAAATGTTCTACAGATGTTTGTTGATTGAATAGAATGATGTTATTCGACCTAAAATTTTTAAGGTATTTTTAAAAATGTTACTTTAGTATATTCTATTCTTAAACTAAACTCTAGCAAGGGTATAACTCATAGAATTGAGAATTTCAAACTCTAGGCCAGAGTACGAGTATATGAGTGCACTTCCAACAGCAAACAAATGAGAAGGCATTGTTCCTGGCTGTTGGCTAGTTGGTCATTTTTTGTGGTGCAGCTCTCTCGAAAGTTTTCCTCATCCACCTATGCCTGCACTCACACCAGCATGAACTATGCGCAATTACTCGGAAGTGAAGTTAACTTTTGCCACTGTCGAGGGGTTTTTTGTGGTTCTCCTTTTAATCTGCATAGTTGGCAGTTACTAAAATATTAACTCTGGCTGCCTTTGTTCAATCAGGCAACAAAATGACAAATGACTTGGCTACATATTTTACCAGTTTTCTGTTTTTTTTTTTTTTGGTTCCAAAGAAGATGCAAAGACTTTGTGGGGACTCTGTTTTAGGGAAGAGAGAGAGAGTGCGAGTACGAGTATAAATTAAACTTTTATTAGTGCAAATAAACACAATTAAGTTGAAGGAGCTTACAGAGGCTTTTGGCTTGCTAAATGTTTTGCTATGCAAATTGAAATAGTTTGCGAAAATGTACTAAGTAGAAACATGTAATGGTGGGGTTGTTGTGCGGGGAGGGATGGCATGGTATGGGTCATAGTAGACAGACAACAGGGGGACGTTGAGGATGCATACATATTTGGGTTGAAACTTGTTGGAGATGGGAAATGTCTGTCTGGCATGCAAAAGGAATATTTAAGTTTCGTCCCGGGCATTTGTTGATGTTTATTAATTGTTTTGGAATTTAAATACAACTATGAAGTAAAGAGAAGAGTAAAGAGCAAAAAACTTAAAGTTTAAAAATAATATAATAATAATTTCTTAAGGTATGTCATAATTTGCAACTCCATTGGATAGGGGTTAAACCATCAAAGACGTGAAGTGATTCTAATCCCTTCAAACTGCCATTCACAGTGAAGCGTAAATACCAAAAGCTCAGCTTCGTTGAGGCATTGAAGCATGGACAGAACTGCCATAAATGTTCCTTCCCTTACGGTGGTTCCTTTTCCGCTTCTGCAACGACAGCCACAAAATATGAATCTGTGTGTCCTGGTCCTGGTCCTGGCCCTGTGACTGTGACTGAGGCTGAGGTCTGAGGCTGGAGTTTTGAGCGCTGTTCCCTGGGACTGTGGCCTGCTTATTGAAACGAACATTTTGTATAATTGAAGTATACGAAATTTCTTACAGTTGACTGAACAAATCTAACGACGTTGGTCGGACTTGCACAATGGAAAATGCCATCGGGATAGTTTGCTGCTGGCTTCTGCCTGAGCTGTAATTGGAAATCTGTGGCGGTGCAGCAAAAATTGATAAATATTGATGGAAATTTCCCCCCCCCTCTCTCTCTGTCTCTGTTGTATATTAAATAAAATGCGGCGGGGGTGGGGTAGGGCATTCGTGGCTTGTTTGCCACTTTCCACTAAGTAGTTTACTTTGCTTTTGGCTATAATTGAAATGCCAACGCTGTGAAGTGTGAAGTGCTTGCACTGCACTGCGTTCCATTCAGGAACCATTCTTTCTTGTATTCGATTATTCTATATCTTAAAGGGGTATATTATGTTTGTTCATGATTTTGTAACAGGTTAAGGGAATTATACAGAGATTGCTGTAGTCCAGTTTATGGATAGTTATGTGAAATAGAGACACAAAATGACAAAAGCCATCTCCATAGATACATCTATTTATAGATCATCATCTGGTAATAATGGGCAATTGGTATGCTCCAGTCGAACCCATTGGCTTTATATATGTACATATATATAGTTTTGTTGTTGCTCTATTTATTCTTCCGACTCGACTGCATTTATAAATTGCATTCATTGTCGCGCTGCTCCTTCCTTCCTTCTGCTTCTCCTTGTGCGCATATTCTCTGCCCCTGCTCTCTCCCGCCCTGCATTCTTCCACAAGTTTCTCTCGTTTGGGTCTTCGTTTTCTCCATCTACTCCTTTTTTTTGTATCGCATTGCAATCGCATCAAGTAGAAAAACCAATTTGCAGCTATCAAAACGAGACTGAGAATGGGACGAGCGAAGTGGCACCGATTGATCGATTTGTTGCCATTGTTGTTGCAGTTTATTGTACCCTATGCAGTGGGTATATTGAGTTTTCACAGCCGTTTGCTACTCAAAGAGATGCAGGTACTTTAGACACCGTAATGAGCAGACTTTTTACATGATAACTATCCAATTAAGTAGTGCACTGAGTTGCAAGTCTGTCTATTCATCATTTAGCTCAATAATAATCGTTTGAAATTGAATCACTTAATAGACCCAATCAGTGTATAAGGATATCTTTAGTTCCGGCATTCGGAGCTTGAATATTTGCCAAGGAATTCGATTTGGAGAGTTTGACTGCGTAGCAATTTCAGCCCAGTTAATAATGCCATAAACAGAGGAACTGCTGCGGAGGATAAGATTATTTGATTCCACTTGACACACTTGGATTTCGCATGCTCTCTGCTGTTTCCTGCTGTCTCATTGCTGGTTCTATTTGGCCCTCAAACTTATGGCCGCATAAAGCTCAAAGATAAATGTACAGATTGAAGTCGATAGCACTTGATTAACGTGTGTGTGTGTGTGTGTGTGTGTGTGTAACGCTGGAATGGGGCTATGTAAATGAAAGCCCACACATACATAAGTAGAGCCGAAAAGGTGTCGTCGTGGGGGTTCGGCTTGGCGGTGCTAATGAAGGCAGCGAAGAAACCGCCGATGCCATCGCACAATCACGAAAGTAAATAAGCAAACAAGCGGCACATCCCACACGGATGTGGATGGGGGGCAGTGATATACGAGTAGCAAGAGTGAGTCAGCCTTTTACTGATGCGACAGATACAAGGGAGAGAGAGAGAGAGAGAGTGAAAAAGTGGTCCTAGAGTCCTGTTTACCGTTTAGCTTATCGCTGCTTAGCTTAATTAAAGCGCTTGACGTTTAGGCCAATTGGCAGCTGAACTTTGATTTTCCGACTACTAGCTTTAGGTCGCTGAGCAAAAGCTTCAAAATAAATATGTATTAACCGAGTTAGGTGTCGGATGGTTAATTAGGGTAGCACATCCACCACCCACCTACCCAACACCCCACTTTTGCACACACGCTTGCAGCTATACTCCATTCAAAGCAGTGCCTACTGTCCTGCGGCAGGGGGCTGGCTATTTTTGAAACGGAATTCTCATTCAGGACTCGCCCATTGTTGATTTGAATGATGAAGCAGAGCCAGGGCCAGCCACGGCATGGCAGGACAGGGAGCGCAGGGCACAGTAGAGCAGAGCAGACAAACATCCGTCTGGCCTCTTTTCGGCTTGGCTTTGTAATGCTGCCACAGATACTCACTCGTACAGTAGCGTAAAGTATCATTAATAAAAATAATGCCACAAGAAGAATAGAGCTACTCGCTAGCACAAATGCCAAAGAAGCGGACAGAGCAGGGGGAGTATAAGCGGCAGCATCAGAACGTCTCTAATTGAATTTCTTATGGTCCATTAACTGTCAGGACCGAAATCCTCCTCTAGACCAAAACGGCGACCCTCAGACAGGGGCAGGGACAGGACTGCTAAGAGCCAAGGTGAAGCTGCTCCTGCGCCTGCTCTTACTGTTCCTCCTGCTGCTGCTGCTGCTGCTTGAGGAGCCAACTGAATGAGTAAGCAAGGAAAACCGTAAACGTGACAGTTTTTAACAATATTTAAGATGTCAGCATGATATATCGTTTAATTTATGTATTGTGGGTGTGTTAAGTGTGTTAGTGTGGGCGTTGCCGTTATTCTGCTCTCTGATGACTCTCTGTCAATGCCAAAATACAAGTGGAAAATGTAATAAAATCATTTTGCAAGCACTTTTGACGGACGTCGTTAGAAAAACACAGCTTAAGCATTAAAATATAATTAGAATACAGGTTAAGTGGAGGAGTAGAACGACAAGGACGAGAAATAGAAGCTCAAGCAGATGCCATTATTTCGACTGGAAACAGAAACTGGAACCGGAGCAGGACCAGGACGTTGCATTCCATAATAATAAATAACATTAATCAGCAGATAAAATAAATGGAGGGCGGACACAAGGCATCTCGTTCAGCTTCTACCGATTTGCATACTTTAAGCCATGTTTACGCCGTCTCCTCTTTCGCAATTTTCTACTCCAACTATTCACAATATCGGAGGAAAGGAGAAACTGCAACTGGGTGGAGGAATGGGAACGGTTGAAAAGTCACCCAGGTAGCGTCGCTTGAACTTCCTCTTCCTGTTTACGATTTACTGAATTATTTATGCAAATATTTTCCGGCCCCGGCCTTAAAGACACTTTAATGTGTTCTTGTTGGTTGCGACTCCGCTTCCGACTCCGCCTCTGACTCTTACTCTGGTTCCAACTCCGGTATTTGTGAATGAGTTGCAGGAAGATTTTCGCTTCACTGCCTCCGAATAGCCTGGGAAATGTTCAAGCCGTTTTCATTTAAACTACAGCTGGCCTAATCCTCACCCAGGCAACCATGATTTGGGACTTGCACCCCGGTTTTACGTTTCCTCTCCCATTTCCATTTCAAATTTCAATTCCATTTCCATTGATTTTTGTTGCCTCTTTTTGGCTGGTGCCGCTTTCAAGCCACGAAATAATGAACAATTATGCCCAATTACGAAGGCAATCCGGATTGCCTCTAACGGTTTTTCCACAACCCACATCCGGAGGCCTCTTTTCTGTTGGATTCCACGGCGTATGCGTAATGTGCCTGGATTTAAGCTGAAGCTATGGCGAGCCATAGTGAAGAGCGTGTATCTGCCTTACCGCCTAGAGTTGCATAATTAGAGCATTGCCTCGGGTGGGGCGTGGGGAGTCACAGGGAGTCCTGCAGTTCGGCTTATTGCAAATCCTTACCACTAGTTGCGCCTACACCAAATATTCATGCCAGACACGTACGGCTCTAACGGGAGCGCAATGTCAATGCCAGGAACCGTATATCCTCCTGGGGGTAGTGCACCCTGGGGCACAGTTAATAATAATTGCTTGCCTGGCATTGAACATGAACCTTCATCAGTTCGGGGATTACGTCGGTCCGAGTTTGTTAAAGTTGTCACGTCGCCGCAAGTCTGTCCAAATAAATATCCACGAAGGTGTCAGTCGTTCTCGCTGGCACATCCAATAAAGTTGGGGTTTTTAAAAATGAATCCCCAGCCCCACCACCCTCCCGTCCACTTGAGCCTGCTGATAATGGACGAAAGTTTGGCTTTAATAAATAATTGCGTCAGTTTTCTGCGTACAGTCAAAGATGAAAGGACCCTCCCAAAACTATTGACTACGCAGCAATGTTTTAGCTTATGATGTGAAGGCCAAAATTCGGCGAAACAAATGCCATTTTCCCATGGCAATCAGCCGTGACTGTAGGCCAAAAGCATACGCGCTTAATTAATTTCAATTAGCAGCATATACAAAGCTCAACTCAACACATCTCTGGTGCTAACTAGCTTTTTGGTACGCTTGCAGAGAGTACTACAGACCCTACTATCTTTTAAATTTATGTTCCCATCTTTAAAGATTTCATGCGAGTATTTAGCTGCCATAAACAGGATCGTTTTCATAAGAGTATCAAACTCTTCGGTTCCCAAAGATAGCCTTCAGTTTCTACTTCTCTCTCCATAATGAGATAGAGAGAGAGAGAGAGTAGGAGAGAAGAAGAGAAAGTAAGAGGGTGAGCGCTGCTTGAGCGCAAATTGATTGTATTGTGCACGTGTTTGTGTCTGCTCCTTCCTCCATATGAAAATTCCTGCTTCAGAGGAAATTTTAAATACGAGTATATATACATATTGTATGTATGCTCGTATCCAATGGCATACCGAGAGGCAGGAGCCTCATGGATGCCTCCTCCTGGATGTATGTATGTTTGTGCCTGCCTCTGTTGCCTTCGAGTCTCCAAGGAGACTTCGTTCTGGCTTTTCTTTTATGTGCAAACAAATAACTCTGCGGTTCAGACCCCATTCCCTCTGCCCCCCTTGGCTTACTCTGCGGCCTCCCTTAGATGCTTTCCCCTCCCCCCGTACAAGTGCAATAAACTTGCCACTGACTTTGATTGACAGCTCTGGGGTTTCACTTCCACCAAAGGTGGCAAGCAACAAAAATTGGCATTTTCATTCAATTTAAATGCATTAAAGAAATACGTGCAACAGCAAGACACACACACACACACACACACACACACACACTGGTAGTAATGGAAGGATACAAAGCAAAGTTTAGTATGCATAAAATATTAAATTGCATTTAAATACATATTTTTGCAAGCTATTAAATTGAAAATAAATGAAACAACAGAAGAACAGAACAATAAAAATCAACTTGATTATATTTAGAACACAAAATGTATACCTATCTAAATTGCAACATGGCCAAAGGGCAAACCTGAGCTTTGTTTTGTTGTTAGAATTTGAACAACTGGCTTAAAGCTCTGTCAATAACTCAGCACAAGAATAAACTTTAAGGCAAACGATTCCCAGGATGGGAGCTTGATTACATTCACTGCACACACAAAATGACTGGGAAATAGATTCCGAATCGGTTTTGCAGTTCGCACAGCAAAACTCAAACTTGATAATAATATGCAAATTATAATTATGGGGACCCACTGCCACACCCACACTTCTGGGTGTATGTATGTACATCTATGGGAAGTGAGGAATAGCTGAAACAGAGCAGAAATTGCAATGTTTATGCTGTGCAAATTGTGTTCCCTAATGTCGAGAGAACGCGTGCCTCTGAACTTCGGGGAATGCCTCGCCGAGTGGCGTGTAATTCTTGTGTTTCGATGGAGCATCGAACGATCGATCGGCTGAAATCAATTCTACTCTCATGAATAATATATGAACTTGCGCTTGCACCGTTTTACATACAGAACAATTGAGAACAAATTGACTGAATGAGTACGAGTAGGAGTATGTGATGGATGCATATTTTAATTACTCATTTGGCATACGATGCAGAAAATTGAATTTCCCATAGCTCCCATATAGCACTTGTCCTAAAGTGCAGGAGGAGTGGCTGCTTGCTGGTGTAAGATTTATTCAAGTTTGACTGGCAATTATTGTTATTTATTGCGGCACAGTGCCTGGAATTCATAGTCCGAGTATTTTGTGTGAACTGTGCAGAATTTAGATTGGATTTGGAACGGAAATAACTACGTTGATAATGATGATGATAATGTGGATGTGTATGGACTCAGATTTGTCTCTCCAACTGCCACATGCACACTTGACACTCAATAAGATTAGCCATATTAAGCTAAGCCATTGCAGCATCAGTCCACACAATTGTGTTGTGTGTGTGTGTGTGTGTGTGCGACTGGTCTGGGGCTTAAAGCAATCGTATTTGCAACAATTCAAATTTGCTCAGGCCTCCAGTTCCCCGGACTCGACAAAAATTGCAATCGCATCAAGAGTTACTCAAAGTTCAGAAGTTGGTCAAGCATTTTGCAAATAAACCTCTGCCCCAGCTCCAGCTCCAGCCATTCAGCTGCAGGCCAGGCCAACGCATTTATTACTTATTCAAGTTTTTCTCGGTCTAGATATCGGGCCGGGCTGGATGCAGGCTCGAGGCCCGAGGCGCGGCAAACTTTTCATTAGCCCGCTCGAGGGCCAGGTAAGTGTGCTAATTGTTCGCATGAGAATGGTTAAATTTTTCTCAAAAGTTTCCCCTTGAGTGCGATTCTTGGCGGAGTCTCTGGACTGCGAAAAGATTTTCCATTATTGGCTGCTATACACATAGATCGCATCGCACTAATTAAATTGTACTTTCGGATGATATTTAAAGTCGAATTTGTTATTCCACAGCGACGCTGCAGTGCCCTGCTCTGCCCTTTCCTTTTCTCGATGTAATTTGGCGAGAATTTATTTAATTTATGCAAACAATTAATTATGTAGCTGCACGTTTGCAATTTCATTAAATGCGCGTTTATTAATGTCAACAGAGAAACAGCAACCGAAATAATAGCAACAGAAAACAGAAACAATATAGGCGGAAGGCGCATAATTAATGCCGAAAATGTGAATAATTTCACCAAAATCTACGGACAACAAACATTGTAGCAACTCCAAGGGGCGGGCGGGACTTGTGGTGGGTGGGAAGGGTAGGCAGGTGACTCAGTAACAAATTCCCAGTGACATATGTGTGTGTGTGTGTGGGGGAAAGGATTTAAGCTTTAAGCTCTGCGCTTTATTAATTCTCATATTTTGTTTCATATTTTAAGGCAATCCACTCTCCGTTCTCCACTCATAAATCATCCGCATTAATAACTGTTTATAAACGGTACAGTACGGGGTGTTCAATGGGTATATTTGTACATATGAAATGGTATGCAAATACAAGGCCCTTATATTGGCATGGGTATTAACTGATTAACTAATGTCGTTGATTAACTAATGCGACTATCATTGTTGAGGATTTCTATGGTAAATTAGTGGGTATCTTTTAGTCCAAAACTCAGAAATCGTTTTGTTGTTTCATGTTAAATACTAAAACCAAAATTTTTGCATTTGTTGCAATCATAAAACATTAGCGGGGAAGCTCGAGCAGCTGCTGCTGGATAAGTTGAGCAGCAAATAAATATTTGCCATAAAATTCACGTGAATGTATGTATGTATGTATATATCGTGTCGTGTGTCTGACAAGGTCGCTTATAAATGGAAGCAGCTGTATGAATGTAGCTTAAATAATGTTTAAGGTTAATGGTTTAAGATCTTCTAAGAAAAGAAAACGCTTCAATGGAGACATTTAGGCAGCAATCTGATTTGATTTGTCGCTATGCCAATATACTCTAGTACTCTACAATATACTCTCTACGCTACATTACAAGTTTCCATGGCTACCCCTAGATCCCAGCCTAGACGCACCTAATTTTTGTGTGTAAACTCCTGTGATTTACAGTAAATCAAGTTTGTTTCGAAATGTTGCCACGCCGCTTACCGCCCCCTCAAAGGTAAATTGTTCAAGCCAGCTTTAAAAGTTTCATAGCAGCCATTGTTGTTAGTTTCATAGCAGATACCTTTTATTGTCACAGAAAGTTACATACATACATACATACATATGTAGCTGGCTACAGATGTCTGTTAAGCAGCGAGCTATAACAGCGAAAGATTGAAAGAGATGTTAGCTAACAGAGAAAGGACAAATTCTCTAATGTGTTACAGAGGCATGTTAATTTGGAAGCTAGCTTACAGCGAAAGATCATTGGAGAGTGAGAGAGACCTTGATTCGGTCACAAGTTCGGGAGAGTTAAACCGAGCAGAATCGAAAGCTTTAACTCTCCCGTCGCTGCGTGAAGAGTTATACTCTCTTATCGCTTTGCAGTTGGAGAGACGCGCTTCATTATGCATTGAAAAAACGCTTATTAGCATTGCCTGAGTTTATTTTGATAGATAATCATATCTTATCCCTTTATATACCACTGTTTCAGTACCCTTTTATACCTAGGTATACTGCATGAAAACATATTGAACTTTAACTGTGGAACGGAAAATCACGCAGAAAATAAATTGGTGGGGAGAACGAAAATAGAAAAGAAATAGGAAACTGCCTGCTGATTCAATTAAAGAGTTCAATGGCTTCAGGCTGGGCTATGACCAATTGGTTCAATTTGCATATTTGTACGTATGTACATACATATGTACATATGTACTTCTTCCGTCTGTAGAGTGGGTGGAAAATCTTCCATTCATTTAACATGTAAACACCGAATACGAATCCATTTAGTTTTAAAAAAAGATTGCATAAAAAGTTCCTGTGAAACATATTAAATTTGATTTCTTGTCGAAGCCTGTGGCTAAAGACTCAATTAAAATAAAGTTGACCGCAAGATTTGCCAGTGAATTATCAGTGGAGAGGCAATGCCGAGCATCCTGTCTGCATTCTCAGTTCCTTAACGCAGTTTGTGGCCCACCCACGCCCATTTACATTCATTTGGGGAGGCAACTGGCGTGCCGTTTACATGCTGAAAGCATTAAATTAGTACACCCCGAAGTACACCTCGGTCTGTAATAGAGATTTAGAGCGGACAATAAAGCGAGTGGCACTGCCTCAGCTCAAGACATCAAAAGAGATTGTTCCCCAGATACTTTAACAACGCCAGGCGTAAGCTGCCTCCACATGCTCCTCCCACATCGACGTGGGAGAAAAATATACTCAACAGATACAATCGTACGAGTGTGTATGTGTGTGTGTGTGTGTAGCATGTGGCAGACTCTTATGGTATGTCTGTCTTGTGCCCGTCATCAAAGTGAAGCATAAAACTTGCACAAGGCAGGCAGTATGTGTGAGTGGGGCCAGCCGGACAGCAGGCGGAGGCTAATTACGGAGACCCTAATGAAAAATCCAACACTCATGGACAAAAAACTTTGCCTTTTGCATGCGTGCTGCATGAGGCATGCGGCAAGTTTTTAATTAAATAAAGTCGCTTTCAATTTTTTGGGGCTATGCTCCCTTGTCAGGGGCAGAAGTTGGGCGCGGCAGTGCGTTTGTGCAACGGAAAAGGAAAACTTCAACAGCAACTTCAAATCAAGTTTGGGCCGAACTTTAAGTTCCATGCTGCACTCTGCACTCTGCACTCGGCTGCACATCCACTCTCTCTGGGAACGACGATTCGGAATGTCCTTTAGCTGGCTCAGGATTAACTTTGTCTTACTTCATCAGAATGCAAACATTTCCAGGCCCGGCGAAATGAGTGTGGTGTGGACTGGAGTGGAGCGGAGGGGGCGAACTAATAACAAAATATAAACAATTTGCGGCCACATGAAAACTTTCTTTTTTTTTTTTTTGGCGTGGGGGAAATGGAAAATGGAGTGCTGCAGGTGGCGGCGCATGTTGCTGTTTGCTGGCCACGCAGCTGGGGGGTGAGCTTGAAAAGATAGGTAAACAAAATCACGTTGGGCAAATATTATTCCGTTTGCTCGACTCATGAGTCCTGACTCTCCTGGCGCTCGCCTTTCCCGGCATTTGCGCCTTTTTTGCCTAGGGGGGATTTACTCGGCTTTTCTGTTTTCGTTTTTGTATTAGAAAACAAATTTAAATTTTGATATTTCCAGTGGCTCTGTGTTTGCTGTTTGCCATTGCCAGACAGATAATGATGAAAACACCCAAAACCTGTGGGTTTTGTGCACCCGGAACCAACCAGGGAGTAGAGTGGCAGAGTTGAGCCCACCCGAAAGTGGAAAACAATTGAAAAAGCAGAGGGAGGATGTTGCCACCCTAAAAAAAGGCATAGAGTATAAACATATGTACCTACATGCATACGTACATATGTATTCTTGAGTCTCAAAAACAACGAAGAAACTTTGTATCAAGTTTGAATTTTGTGTCACTCTTTGGCCTTTTGTCCCCTATGTATATTATCTACAAAACCCACTAAAAATTGCTAACAATCGTATATCTTTATTAATGTTTCGAGTATCTTTTATTTGTGAGTATTTTATTGGCGAAATGTCGCAATATAAAACGTACCAACTGGTTTAAAATTGGAAATTTGTTCGTCAAATTGGACAAATTATTGGGAATTCAGCAATCGGATTCCGTGTGCATAAGTCAAAAAATCATAGACGAGCATTTTTATGTCATGTCAATAAGTTGCCCGAGCACGTACCAACAAACACCCGGCTCTCACTCTCTCTCTGTCCCGCTCGATCCGCCAACGAAAAACCCCACTCCACCAATTGACAATGCGTTGAACGTACAATATTTTGTCGTATTGTCGATTTTTGCACAGCTCCGTGCGCACATACACTCAGTTTATTTATGTATGTGCATGTGTATGTGCAGTAAGGACATCTTACTGCCCGACCATGAGTTATATTTTTGGTATGCCAACTCGAAAATCCTGTCAAGCAGCTGTCAGAACGGGTTGGCATTGGCTGCTCAGGCTGCTGCTGCTGCTACTGCTGCAGGGTCCTGCCTTGATGTTGTTCCTTCAGCTTATGCTCCTGCTGCAGCTTTTGCTCCTTTTGTGCTGCATTCAACTGTCACTTGGATTTGCAGGAACAGGCACTGGCACACACGTGTGCACTGTTCGTTCAATCTTCAGTTTTATCATGCAGCAGAGGCATAAAGCAGACGCAGATACGTTCAAATATGGCTAAAGAGAATAGGGCAGAGCTCGTTGCCCTGTTGGCCCGTTGGCCAAGACAGATGACAGATTGCCAGCTTTAAATGCCAACTCGTGAGGCATTGAGTTTGAAAATGACCAACGAACTACCTACCTACTGCTAAGTACAATTCAACCTAGGCAAATATTTTCTTGTACAATTTCGATTTAAAGATTCAGTTTCCTCGATGCCCATTTACCCATAAGCAGCTTTTTCTCTTATTTCTGTTTAACATTATTACAATCTGATGTCAATATTCCAAGGGAAGTACGTTGAGAGAAACTTACTGCTAGGTAAGGGAAGCATTTGGCCAGCCAGTGGCCTTCTCCTTTCGTTCCACATCTACGTTTCCGTCTAAGCGCATTACACATACGCACCGTATGCCAGTGGGCGGCGTTGCATTGAAAAGAGCATTGATACTCGTAATGCTCAGACAAACATTTGTTTAAATTGCTTCCTCTATATTTCTCTCGAACATTCACTTAAATGGGGGGGGGGGATTTTGCTACCCAAAAGTACAGTCATACAGAACTAATGCCATGTAAAATGCTTTGAAACTGTACATTGCTTTGCAGTTTGCAACAACATGCAAGGGTCTCTGGTGGTTTTCCAACCAGGAAAAGTGCCAGTGCAAGTGCCAGTGCCAGTGTTAGAAACATCTTCTAAGCTGTGGAAAATCCTTGGCGCTTTATTTTCATTTTGATTGCCGTTCAAAATGCCGTTCGTCGAATGGAGTGCAAAAGTGTGAAAGCGCTACCAAAAATGTTGCTACAATTAAGTGAACCAGACAAAGAGAAAGAGATGAAGAGACGTGAAGAGAGAGAGAGAGTGAGAGAAAGGGAAAAGCGAACGAACAGGCGGTTAGCTTATGGTTTGTAAGCTTGCTTTTAGCCCTATTCGAAGTTTCTTGCTGCCTTTTACTTCTGGCTTGAGTAATTTAAAACTCAATGGCAGTTGACTGTTAATTTTAGTTTTCCTTGAAGTTTTCCCTTAAATATTTTATATCCTTGGTCTACCACGGCGGCAGTCTAAAGCATGTTGGGGGAGAGAGGGCGGCATGGAGCCAGGAGGAGCCTGCCGCCGGCCGTCATAAATCAGCCGCTGCCTGTCTGCCTGGCAGACACACGATGTAGCACACGATGGGCAACAAATTGTCGGTTTCTGTGGCTGCTTGATAAATTTGCTGCTCGACAAACTGCATGGAGATGCGCGCTCGTCTTGGCCACGGCTACTGGTACATCTGCCGGCTTAATTATGGCCAGCGTGCCGGCAGCTTCTTCAGACCCAACCACAACGTGGCACTGCCACGAATTGTCTTAAAAACACACGAAGGACATCACTAGACTTGCACCTGTGAGAATGCCACCTAAAGTCACGAACCATAGCCAAAACAGCCCACAGTCAAGCGGAAGTGCTACTCTTTTCCACTCACTCCAACTGCCAACTACCACTAATGCCAACGGAAGGGAGCTGGACAGCCGGGTAGACAGACGGAAACATAAATTCGGTCAGGTTCGCCATGAAAACCACTCCAAAGGCGGACAGAAACTTTGAATTAGTGCGAAAATCGTTGGAGGGGGCAAGGCCGCGCCCCAAGGCTGCATGGAAAGTACGGAAAGTGGAAAGCAGACTCCAAGTGCCACAGTGGCATTAAAAATTATGCAATCCAGATGAAAGGAAAGAAATTCACTTTTTTTTTATCATTTTGTGGCGATGCCGTGGGAGAGGCCGGCCAAGCTGTGGAAGGAAGGGGGATTGGGAGAAGTGATCTTCTTGTGCCCTCTCGATTCGAGTGCTAATTGCCGGAAATAAAAATGAAAATCGCATCCTGTGCTTCAGCTGGCGGAAACGACGACAGCCGCCGCGCCATCATCATCATCATCATCACCATCCTCATCCTCATCATCTTCATCCTCTTATTCGTCCTCGTCCTTTCGCGAATGTTTTCGTCGTCGTCGCGAATGAATTTTGCAATTTCGAATTTGTTGTTGCGTCGCGAATGAATTTTCAGGCTTTCATCCATTTGTTGTGCAGTTTTCCGCTACGTTTGCGACGGCATTCGCAGTGCATAATACAAATAATAATAATAATAAAAATAATGGTCGGAGCGCTGCCGCAATGGGGTTGAGTGGTCGGGTAAAGCTCTTTAGTTATGTTTTTTCTCGTATTTTTGAGTTGTGACTGCTGCCTGCTGACTGCCTGATGACTGTGTGCCGACTCTCATTGCTGTCGCCTAATTTATTTCGCTTGTGTTCACTGCTATTCCCCCCCCCTGACTCATGCCCCAGACTGCTTTTGCTGCAGGATCGCATTGCATTTTCCAGTGGGTAAAGCAATGACAGCCCCACTCTCACTCACTTGGCTATGCATAACACAAAATATTCTCTGAAATTATTGGCGCTCGCATAAATGAATACCCCAAAAGCAATGAAGGAAATATATGTACATATATCGAGGATTTAAATACCTTGGAATTGTACAGATTGTGAATTTTATGTGTCAAACGGATGGAAACAAACAAAAATTATTATCCATGTAAGTTCTTCAACCTTTATTTTATTCATTCATTTAAATATTTCTCTTGATTTTTGTTCACAGTAATACAAATTATTTTGGGCATTTAAAGGAAATATCGACCGAATATTGTTTCATGAACGAAACAACCTTTTTTTTGCTACCCTCTCTCTTCGTTCCATCCAGTGGCACAGGCTCCTCCTCCTCCACACGCAGTTCAAAATTGCGTACACGCCGCGTTGGCCAATCCTTTTGGCATTCGACTCTCAATTTGCGAATGCTGCCTGTCTGGGTTTTGCTTTGTGTTTACTCATTGCCTAATTGCATGAATATTTTTGTGCATGGGCGCCATTCAATTATTATTATTATTTATTATTGCCGTAGCTGTTGCTGTTGACTTTCAGCCAAAAATACAATATTCAAAGGCCGAATACCAATAAATTGTGCGACAATTTGAAATTGCAATTGAGTTAAATATTTACAGTTCATTTGGCTTACTGTTTGCTGTTAATTAAATATACATAGGCACCGTCTGCCGACGGCTGTCTAATGATGAGAATGTATAGAATTGTGCGGTAGGTTTCGGGTGTAAGTTGATGACATGTCCCTTTGTGCCTTCCTGGTGGTCCAATCATTTCGAGACCAGCTCCTGTTATTATTCCCGAGCAGCAGTAGAAAGTGGAACTTGCCTAAGATAGACTCTGGCTTGTTGACAGCCTTTGAGCTGAAGTCGAGCGAACACAGCTAAGTGGCCTTTGCCTTTGCCACTGACTGTCTCTGCTAGTTACCAGTTGCTCTGCCATCGAACACTGGTGAGTGTCACCACTACCTCTGGCTATGCATTCCCCTTGCTCTCCATCTCGTTCTACATTTCCATTTCTATCTCTCTTTTATATTCCCCTGTAGAGTGGAAAGTGCATTTTCCGCATAAAAACACTGAACCGCACGGACTTTGCTTGACTCACTCATGGCCCTAGTTGGCTGAGGGCAACAAATTGCTTCTGATTTCTTATTTGACTTCTCTTTCATTCGTATTTTGCCGTACTGTATACGGACAAACATCTTCTGGGGGTCAGTAGGTGTGCGTCTATATGTGTGGAATTTTATTTAAATTAATACCCTTAAAGTGTTGAAAGTTAAAAGCAATTGTTGGCACGTGCACTGACCAAAAATTTGTTATATAGAATTAACAGTGCGTGAGATGATTTCTGGTTTTGCAGCCAAAAAAGAAAAGAATAAAAACACAAACAAAATAAATGAAATTCCTCACGTATTTAAGCTAATTTATGCTCGTATATGTGGCATATAACCTCATTAGAGCGTGCATGCGTTCCATAAAATTCAGTTTTTTGGGGTCGGGCATTTTTAATGGCCTTTTTTTGTGTGAGTGTGTGGGTGTGGAGGAGGAAATTACAGCAGAAATTAAATGATGATGCTGGAAATGAGGCTGAAAAGTGTTCATCCATCCAGTGCCAGCCCCAAGGGGTCCTGGCAATGTCATTTAATTGTTTTTTACTTTCCTTTTAATGCCGCATCTGATCAGAATTCTCACTTCATTTAAGCCAGAGTTTAACATTTTTAATAGCATACTTTTCAGGGCGTATTTAAGCAGCAATGAAAAGACAAAGGCAAAAGAATTTCTTTATTTAAATGTGTGTGTGTGTGTGTGTGCCAACATGATGTGCAGCTGTCTCCGTAGCTAAAACGTGTCAGCTATTCGTTTATGTAAATATACATATATGTACTTCTATATGAATACATATGTATGAGTGTTTGTAAGTATAGCCTGCTCGAAGACGCCCTCATGCCTGTGTGTCAAGACAAAGCCATGCATAAAATATTCATACATATATGGTAAGAAAAACATTGAAAAAGTATGAGCTGGCCTGCTTCAAGTACGAAGCTTCAAATACACTTTAAAAGAGGGGTAACAGCGATCCGATTTACTCAGATATCTGTAGATAGATATATTATATATATCTATAGATAGAAATAATAAAGAGAGAGCGAAGGGAATAATGATTATCAACATTCAAGGAGTTTCTTTTCCTCTCGCTCTTCCCCGGGAGTGAGTACCTTAACTTTGCAGCGTTCCACGTCAAGTTTCAGATATATTTTTCAGTTGGAAATACATATATCAAAGAACAGACAGAAAGGCTTATATTTATTTACCATTTTTTTTGTTGTGCATCGTTAACTTTGAGCTAAATTTAGAATCAACCGCCCCCCCAATGGGCCAGCATATGGCAACATGTAAATATGCGTGGGAAAATGCAAGTACTCGTGAGTATGAGTATGAGTACACACAAATAATACATTACAGGATTCGTTTATCTACCATGGCGCTGACGAAGCGCCAATTCCACTCGAATTGTTACATAAGTGGCCATGTTAGATGCATATTACTCGTATACTCGTATGTTGTAACTCTCATACACTCGAGTGGAATCTATTTACGACTTGTCTGCACCTCTTCTACCCTTTCTTCTTATACTTTCTGTCTTATACTGTCCTCCTCCATTGCTGGCTGTTTAATTTAGCAACATTTCATGGTTGTCTGTTTACCTTTTCCCTGTTTGTTTTTGGTTTCTTCTTATTTTGTTTTTTTTTTGTTTTTGGCAACATTTCACGACTCGACCCGCAACAGGCTTTGAGGCTTTAAGTCCGTGCACAAAGAAAACAAAAGCAAGTCGAAAGCAAAAACTTTGCCGCTGCTCAATGTCAGGGACTAATTGGGCATCTTACGAGTGGGTTGGTCGCTGTTTGGGCCCCTGTTTACGAGTTGGCTACATTTTTTGGACTCATTACGGACGTTAATTCAACAGCAGTGACTACATTGTGTTCCGCCCCATACCCGCCACAGTCTGTCGACTAATTAAGCTTCGATTAACTTTGCCACGAGAACAATAGAGCGAGCACTCTGACAGTGGCAGGGGTATGACAGCATCTACCCACCCCTCTTTCCGCAATGCCACTCATTCCGAAGGCCTGGCAACAATGGCCTAAAGCAAATATCCAGGGGGGTATACAATCGCTTTGTATCATATAATCGAAATAAGTATGAGAAACATTTCAAGTGCTTTGGCCGGAAGTTTAACACCCCCTTCCCACCCACAAACGTAACCCACACGATGCGGTATCCATTTCAGTTGAAACTATGGATCCATAGAGCCATGGCTATATGGCAATATAGCCGCCAGTGCTGAAAAGTTTAAGATTGTGCACAATTTCAACAATGGCATAAAAGTTTTCATGTTAAATGGGAATTAGAGTAGAGTAGAGGCAGCGGATGCCTCGACGATGTTTGTGCCGTGGGCCAAGTCAATGATGATGCCAGTATGGATCAAATATGAAAGCAAAGTTTTTGAGTGAAACCAAATAAATGCAGAGTACGATACAGTTAGCTGGCTTTAAAGTGAAATGATGGGGATTACTGTATTTGATTAATCTACTTTTCATTGAGGGGTATTTATTCAATTTCTAAAAGTTATCTTTTATCTTTTGAAACACATTCAAAGTATCTGCAATCGGAAGGTCAACAATGCCGTGTGCTTACTGTATCAGTTGGTTGAAAAAAATCCTGACACATTTATTTGTTTTTGCTGGGGGACAGGATGAGACAGACGACGCATCGCTGCGGGTGCTTTCAGATCGTTTTGTCCACGACACCGATGCCAATTTCAATCAATTCAATTAATGCCTCAATTCATGGTTTTATCGCCCAGCTCTCGGGCTGTGTAATGTCAGGAACAAAAAAAAAATTAAAGCGAAAAGCAGAGCAAAAGAATTCCGAACGGAAATCCAAAATCCCGAAACAAACCACACTGGCCGGCAGCAGACAATGCAAATTGTTTGAGTACTGCCTTCCGCTTCTTCACTCTCACTCTCACTCTCACTCACTGTATCTGCATCTGTATCTGTCTCTGTATCCCCTATCTGTAGCTCTGTATCTGTATCTGCTGTAGCTGTATCCGTATCTGTAACTGCGGTTTCCGTTTTGGCCTGCTTTTTGTGTGTGATTTTATTTGCATGTGAAGTATTTGAAGTATTTGCGCACTACGCTCGAGTGTATTCATTCTCTTTGGTTCGGTTTTACGTAGCACACAGGAGGGCAGAGGGCAGCGGGGCAGAGAGGGTGTGAGAATTTAATGTACTTGCAGTTCATTCCGTATTCATGCACTCTACAATTTCTTGTTTCCGAAGCAACGGCTGGCCACACTGGTCGACACTGGTCGACTGGCTGCAGAATGGGATGGAGTTTCGGTTTCTGTTACGGTTTTCGTGTGGGGCAATCATCTGCTCTTGAGTGCCTGAGTGGTCTTTAAGCTATCCTGCATGCTCATGATGGATAGACTTGGGAATGGAGTTTCGACTGGGGTTACTAGCTGTGCAGCTTGTAAGCATGATTTATGTGAGAACAGTTTCGCTCATAATTCTATCCACCGAACCAAAGAATTTTGCTTTTCGAGTGAGCCAAATTTAAGCACAGCTTTAAGCACAAACTTATATGCAAACTAAGGGGGTTACTGGGAGGAATTTGGAACAATGCACGCCATCGAAGGGGAAACACGTGCAGGCTGGCGACAATCATTACAAGGACGATGAGCATAGACGACACAACAGAAACATCATGGAGAACGGAAACGCAAACACAGCACACACACACACACACACACACACACTATCGCAATGAACTGTCATCGGGTGATGTGTATGTATGTGTGCAGCATTTACATACCACAGCACGTGTCGCTGTATTTGTGTCACAATTTATAAAGAGGTCGGACACATACACACATATGACAGAAAAAAATCCTCCCATTATGTCAAATGTTTTGTTTGTCTTTTATGGGACATGTCAACGGCCGTTGTTTACCACCTTCCCTCCTGCTGCAGTGCGAGTACGTGCCTGTTGAATTGCTAGCGCCACGACTCGGATTTAGTGCGCATTTTTACGGGGCAATCGAGCACAAATTAAGCCCGGATCAAAGACTTAAGGGGTTCCCACAAAGCCACTCCATTCCCCAATCACTGGCCAAGCACTTCGGGCGACTCTTTTCCAATCGAACTTCTTTCTCTCTGCCGCAACTGGCAGCCAAAGTTTTTTCCTTCGTGTGTACCCCCTGCCATTCCTAAATGCCAGCAAGAGTAGTGGGAGCCAAGTAAGTAACAGAAGTGAGCGCAATTAGGTCAATACTCTGCCAAATTGTTTGTGTTCGAGCAGAAGAGGACAGATCGAGACTCTAACCCAAAGGGCAACCAACCAACTAATCCGGGTACTGCCGGAGCTCCTCTGAAGCTCTCGTTCAACTTTAACATTTGTTGGCGTCCATTAAATGTTGTCTTTGTCTTTGGCCATAATTGATATACGGAATTGGTTACTCAGACATCCACACAGAGAGAGATGGCTCCATTGTTCTCGAGTGTCATAAGCCTATTATTACGGACTGCCTCCGCTCCGTTCAATTATACTCGTACTAATAATGTTATCACAATAGTACTCATACGCAGTGTGTGCGCCGCACATAAGCGTAGCTCGTAAATTGCAGATACATGTGTATATATAGTAGCATTATTGTGTTGCAATTAGATGCAGTGTGTCTTCACTTAAATATTAAAGACATCCAAAGGGAGTCTAGTGCCACGTTAGGGTCTTTGTTTATAATTTATCTAAACAACAAATATATTTTCAACAGAATTTTCCAGGCCACAAATTGCTGGCAGAGCTGCCACCGAATGAAGCAATAAATCCTGAAGTTCATTAAAAAGTCTATTTAGATTTCACCTGCTGCGCGGGGAAAGTGTCATGGAAATAAGACACCGAATTGCCGACAAATCTTTGTTAGGCTTGACCTTGACGAATGGCAGCTCATAAGAAGGCAATGGGAGAAAGTTTTACCAAGAAAAGTACCGAATGGAAAGCTGCCTTAAAGTATAGAAGCATTTAAAGATAACCCAGAAAAGATACAGCAGCAGACGAGGGGTTGGGGCATTGGGGAGGGCTGAGCGGACTGTTGCGAGTAGGCATCATTATTATGCAGTTGCTGACAAACAAAACTGTGATGAATATTGTACGGAAAAACAACACTGAAAGCGTGCATATACTATAGTACACAATTTTTGCAGTTGGTTAATTAATACTGAAATAAGAGACGACCGAAAACAACATCAAGAGCAGTATCTGTGTTGCCAAATATGTGTATGTATTCACTGACTTTATTCAACTAAAAAGTGTATCCCCTCATTGAAGAGTCAACCAGAGCGACATCAAAAGGAAGCGCTCCAATAAATTTGAATAGCAACACGAGAAGGCACATGCATATACCTACATACTATATGTACATATGTATGTACGCACTCGTAGTAGTATCTGTATTTGATTTGCATGTATGTTGCCAGAGATAGTGAGCACCCCGACCGTTCTTGTATTAATCCTTCAGCCACAACATACTCGTAGTTACACAGCATTCAGTTCGGGCTTTAATTGATGTCCTGGATGTCCTGGTCCTGCATATCTTTTGCAGGAACTTGTGAGTGCAAATTGACTGATAACGAAATAATATGTATGCAAATTGTTGCAGCCTCAATGGTGATGGTCGTCGCAGCAGCATTGGTCAATTGGGAAATGATAATTTTATGAAAATATTGGCTTGTTGTCAAGCAATTCATGCCAATTCATTCGAGTCTCATTCATGCAGCTGCGGAAGACCGTAGACTGGAGTCAATTAAACATCAATGGATTGACCATCTGGCCGCCACTCACCCAGTACTGATTGGCTCCATTAGTCCTGTAGTCTATATAGAGGGCCCACAGCGAAATATAGATGATGAGCACAGCCACCAGGATTATAATATATACGACTTTCCAACGCTGATCGATCTTATTGCGCTCGAAGCTGATATTACGGCGCGGAAACATTTGATTTGCATTCCATGTGCCACAGATGAAACTTCTTTAGCTGCGGGATATCCGGCGTCTTCCGTTTAAACTTTGAGCCTAAATCTAGCCTTGGAATCTGTTCTTTAATTGATTAGATTGTCTCGGCCAACCCCGACCGACAACAAACAACAAAACAACAAAAAACAACACAATGTTAACATTTTATTGAAATTACATAACAGTCGTCTCTCAGTCAGAGATTCATCTCAACGGCAAAACTTTTGGCTAATTATTTAAGTTAATTGGCCTTTGTCCGCAAAGAGCCACAGCTGGGGTTGGGCTGGGCTTTGGGGGTTGTGGGGTCAGGCCCAAAATATTTGCTAAGAGCCCACAAAATGTCTCGCAAATTTGTTCAAATTACTTCAAACACAACAAGAGTTGTGCCACAACTCTTCGACATCCTAACGGCCGGGACAGGCGGACAGCCGGGCAGCAGGCAGCAACAGAATTTCATGCATAAATAAAGCCATTTCCATGGCCCACACAGAGGAGGGGAGTGAGAATGTGAGTGGGGAAGGAGCAGGGGCAGGGCAGTGTAGTGTAGTCTATAGAAATGACTTTGTTTGCGGTTGAGAGATGAAAAGTCATTTCTCTCCATTATTTGGCAACTAATTGGTTGTAGGACTTTTGTGAAATTTCTTGCCCACAGAATTTGGTATTTCGTGAGGTGCCAAATGGTCGGCACTCTTGTCTGTGGTCTGAGGTATATACTATACTATAGTACTTGGCCATCAATTATATGCAAATGGCTCCAAATGAAGAATGCAACTTATTGAGGCCGCCGCCTGCCACATTAAGTGCCACTCAAAATACACAACTGCCTGACGGATGCTTGTCGGGGGTGGTAGTGGGATTGGGATTGAGCTGAAGCTGAAGCTGGAGATTGCGAATTGAAGGCTGCTGCTGTCCCTTGTGGCTTGGCGCGCTTCTCTTTCTGTTGCCGCTTCAATTTCAGTTTCTGTTTGATGTTAATGAAAGTTTCCGTCGTGCAAATAAGGCCAAAAGCATGGAAATCAGTGAAACAAATTGCAATCTGCTTTTATCGCACGTCGCTGCATGACAAGGAGCGAATGGCTGCCAACTGCCGAGTGTCGAGTGCCGACTGCTGGCTGCTGACTGCTTCCTTGGGCCATCATCGATTTCCCTGACTCTGGCACTCTGCGAGTTTTTATCCTGCGTTCATTCCTTGGCCCTGATCTGCTCTGCCCTGCCCTGCCTTGCGATGCCTTCCTTTTGCTGGGCAGGCTATTGACTTGCTCATTATGGCCCAGTCCTGATGCTGATGCTGAATGCTCTTCCTCCTGCTCCTCAGTGTCTGTCTCTCTGTCTGTCTGTCTCTCTGTTCGGCTCGCCTCGTTTCGGTTCGCTTCACATGGCTTCGTTTCATTTTCGATTCATTTTCAATTTGCTGCGAACGGCACAAAGCATAGCACTTTTCATTCCATATCCGTATCCGCATATCCGCGTATCGTGGCAATCAGAATCAGAGACCATAAATTGTTAAAATATCTTAACGGATATTCAATTTCCTGTGACTCGCCGCCCCCAAAATGCATTAAATTCATAACAAAAGCTAAGCCGCATCAGCCCGACAGTCCGACAGTCTGCTCCCGCTACAAATGCCAGAACTGTTCAGCTCAAGCATTCTATTATTAAAAAATTCAAAGTCGTTATAGAATGGCAAACTTTCTCAGACGATGCACCCGGACATAATAATAATATAGGGCAAAAAGGAAAAAAAAAAAAAAAAAGAGAAAATAAATAATAGAGCCAGAAAAGTCAAGGCAGGGACAACGAGGAGACAGCCAGCAAACTATGAGCCATGAGCTATGAAGAGCAGAAGGGCTGGCAGCAGAAGGACTCGGGGAACTCGGGGAACTCGGGAAACTGGGGGAACTAAGAAACTCTACGAAACTGAGAAGTTGAGCGACTTGAGAGAGACTCAACTATGCCCAAGTTGGCTGTCCAACTGTTTATTTTCACTAGAGTTCGCCAGTTGCACCGCCTGGCTTCAGCCCCTATTACGCTTGGTGGCGCAACCCATTATCTGCATGGCTAGCGGGTGGATGAATAGATGGATGGATGGGTGCAGCTCGGGGCGGCAGACAGGAGGCAAGTTGTCAACTAACTTTGCAACAATAATCGCCAACGCCAGAGTGGCAGCAGCACCAACACCAGCAGCAGCAGCAGCAGCAGGAGCAGAAGGAGCATCACAGCAATGACAATACTGAAAAAACAGTCCATAGATAAAAACAAAAGTAACAAAAGTCTACATTACGACCATAGAACACCCTGTATTTCTACCTTGACTATATAGTCTGTAGTCAGTGATTCCATGCCCCTCTAAAACTAAATAAACTGGGAAAGTAGCTACCAATTATAATCCAGTTTAACTCTGTTTATGAATATAATATACCCCATATTGTACCGTGGGTATGACCAGAAAACAATAAGACTTTAGGCTGACTTTCATTTTGCCACCGCCACCAATGCACTGCACATCCCCCCTTCGCCCAAAAAACACAAAAACAAAAGCATAAAGGTCCTGAAAGGAGCAAAAGGCTGAGCATATTGGCTGAGCCCGAGCCAAGGATCTCTTTAGAATTTCAAGTGGGCCGGCACAAAGGCGTGATTACTTTCCTTTGTGTGTCGGCCAAAGAGTGAAGAAAGAGTGGTGGTGGGCGGCAGAGGAGTGGCTGTGGAGAGAGTGCATATGACATAGTTGGGATACCGGAAAAAAAAAGAGCGCAGGAAGCCAAGTTCCGGGGTGGGATTACTTATGAAACTTAATCGTATTTGAAGATGATTATCCATAGCCAACTTTCAGGTTTAATAAACTCTTCGATTGGGCTCTTCAAATGCCAGGCATTGTCCTTGAGTTTATCCTCTCTTCCCCTGCCCCACCCCAAGAGTCACACAAACATGGCAGCCAGAGATAGTGTGCGTGGCATATGTAGATTTTATGCTAATTAAAATTAGCATATATTTCCTAGCCCCTCAAGAGCCAGCAGGGCGTGGGGAGGCGGGAGGGTTTGGTATGGTTGGTTTGCTTCAGTGACATTATCTGGCTCCAGCCACACGAAGACGGGGCAAAACTACGCGCCAAAAGCTGATTAAAAGAGAAGGCTAACAAGCGTACCACAGCCACAATCCAATCCCCATATGGCGCCCGATGCCATTTGGGGCTCCCCTCACTGCCATTAGGTTCTGTGCCAATTTCGGGCACCGCCTTAAAGCCGTAAAAATTTATTATAACTTTTTTTTTCTTGAGCTGTTGAGCTTAAAAGGCATTATGCCTTTTAATTAAATCGTTGAGACGTGTGTCAGACCTAAAATAAAATGGCAAATGGCAAATGGAAAATGGAATGGCATATGTACATAGACTCGTATATATTTTAAGCTAAACATCCCTGGGAGTGGGGGGCCATGTCCGACTACATGGTTTTATATTAGTTTGGATAATTATGTGCAAGCCTTTGCTGCTGGCATTTTAATTGCTCATACGCCGCGTTGCACATTTATTATTATGAAAAATGCAAGGCAGAACGAGGGAAAAACCCAAGCGCTAATTTCATAATAAAAACAATGAACAATTAAATTTGATAAAAATAACAATAAAAGCGCAAAAATATCCACTAAGCCCCAAGGATGAGTAAAGCGCCATGCATCAATTTGGATCTTTAGTTCCACTTGGCTTATTTTCGGAAGGATGCATTGTCCTTGGCCAAGTCAAGTGGAGTCCGAGTACGAGTACGGGTTCGAGCCCTTTCTTAATTGCCGGAAATGCAAATGGGCGTGGAAGTGGGAGAGTGGTGGGGGGTAATGTGCGGGGAAGCCATCTCGACCATAAATGATTTCCATTTTAAATGCGTGGGAAACGCTTTTCCATTTTCCATTTATTTACTTTTGGAGGTGAGCGGTCTTCCTTTTTGGTTCCACTTTGTACGCAATTTCCTTTGCCATTCTCTTTGCCACTTTTTACATTCTTGTAGAGAGGGTATTATGATTTCGACCAAATGTTTGTAACTCTGCAAATTTTCCATTTTACTTGCATGACAATGGATAGATTTGTAAGTGTATCTATAGCATCGGCATCTTTGAACAGCTTTTCTTCTTCAGTTCTGTTTTTTTTTTGGGCATGTTGGCGAAAGTCTTTACCCCAAATTTGATTTTATTCGCAAGACGCTCTTAGGTTAAATGGAGCAGAAACTCCTGTTGACTGTCCGAAATGCCGACTGGCCGACCCCAAGTAACATCTCGGAATGAATTTAAAAGCCACTTCAGGGGCCACCACTCGTACAAGGAGCAGAGCAGAGCAGAGCCAAGCTCGTTTGTTGTCTGTCTATAAATAAATGTCACAAGTCTTCTTACATTTCAATACGAATGCCCTACGTATGCGTATCCTGTCAATTTGTATGCTCTCTGGCGCATTTGCATAACAAAATTGCCGTGCATTTGTCATCCGGCACCGATTTTTTTCGCTTTGAACTTTTGCTGGAAGCAAACGAAAGCATAGATGGAGGAGGAGAGTCACAGTCAGTTATCCATTTGCAGCTTGGCGAGTTTTGACTGCAGAATGTCAACAAAATAAATGCATAAATAAGCAGATCAGCGTGTCAGACCCTGTCCTTGTCCCCTCAAAGGGAGATTCCATATAGCGAGAGGATGAAAAATGTGTGAGCTTTGCATTATTAAAGTTCTGCTTGGCTGACAGTTGGCAACTTTTCTCCGTGCTGATAAATGGCCACCCCTCCCACCTTCAACCATTCGAAAGAAAACTATTCCATCTTACTCTGAGTGTGAGGAGCATCCTTCAATTGAAATATATCTCCCTTTTTACTTATACGTACATATACTATATATGGATGTATATATGGATGTGTGTGTGTGTGTGTGTGTGTGTGTGGTGTGCATGACTAGGCAAAGTTCTAGCTCAGCCAGCGTGGCATACGAATGGGAGTGATTGAAATAGGGCGGATGGAATGGCATCCCATTCCACATCCCTCTGAGTCGATTACTTAGACTCTGCTCGGATTGAGTTCTTTTCTGCCAGTTTAATTAATTATATGTTCATGAAGTCTTCCAACTCCGCTCCCTACTACCTCTCCCCGCTATACACTTACATTAAAACTCCCAAATATTTATTTTGTTATTTTTTTTGTTGCTTTTTTTTTGTATTTTTTTTCTTTCACATCAATTTATTTATTGTAAAATAGGGCCGTGCCTTCTGTGTTTTTGTTTGTGTTTTGTTTCGAATTTGAGTTTCTTAATGTACATGACATAAAGTTCATGTATACAAGTATTGTATACATACATATGTATATATATATATAATATAGTTCATAACTTATATTCTAAATGCAAGTTTTAGCTCGTATGTTTCGCCCATTCTTTTCCTTCAATTCATTTGTTTTGGTTTTTGGTATATGCAAAACTGCAGAAAATAGTTTTTCGTTTTTTTATGTTTTATGTTTTTTTTTGTTGTTGTTTCGTTTTTCGTTTTTGTGTATAAATTTGCATACGTTTGTAGGTGTTTCGGTAACTATTTCTGACTTGATCTCTTTGGCATGCGACTCCGTTGGTTGGTTTTGGGTTCGTTTTGTGGGGGGAAGTGGTTACAACTCTGAAGCAGACACTTAGAAAGCATTAATGGGGGCCGGGGGCGGGAGCTATATATTGTAGACCCAACATTATACATATGTTACAACAATTACAATTACAAGTACAAGTACAATTACCAACGCTATATCTAGATATCTGTATATACTATATGTACTGTGTATGACTGATGGGGGTAGGGGTACGGGGCTGGGTTTCTAAGCTAGATCCTAAAACTGCCGCTGAAAGTACATATTTTCCATTTGCATTTCCATATTCTGTATATTTATTATTTGTCTGAGATGAGCCTTAAACTAGAGTAGATCGATAGCTGCTGCTCTTAAAGGTTAGAACTAAGTTACGAAGGGGGGGATTATATCTAGACATTCACTCCACTCGGCTTCTTCTCATATGATATTCCCGCACGCTCTCTCTCACTCACTCTATCTCTCTCTCTTGAGAGCTGCGTGGGACTTAAGCCTCTATGAGATCTGCTTGAAAGACCAAAGAATTGAATATTTATACGGTTTGCTTGGGTTTGACGACGACTGATGGACCGACATTTTGACTACGCGAACGTCTCTAGGGTAAGCTCCATTCGACAGATTAATGCTACAACTTAGGGCTGATCGACTATGTACAAGGACTCCCCGTCCACTTTACACTAACATAATTAGGATTAGGATTTGGATTAGGGATCTTTAAGAACTCCAATGCCACACTCCACACTCCACTGCCACATTCCATTTCCGCCTGCACTCCCACAAACGATCAGTGCACTCCCAACTATAGTAGGCCTGGCTCTGGTGGTTCACTGTAGCCGTTCCCTGTTCCCGTCTCCCGCTGCACGGGGTGGGGGTGGGTGTTACAGCTCACTTACGCCTGTCCGGCGGCAATGAACTGCACCACAGTACTGGGCGTACTGGTGGATGCCGCCAATGCCACCGACACCGCCTCTGGGGTTGTGGTTGAGGTTGAGGTTGCACTTGTCGCCGACGCCTGGGCCGTGCCGCTAACTGCTGCCAGACACTCGGCGGCGGGCAGACGCTTCACCAGCATGCGGCTGGACTTGACCGCTATCCATTCGTTGCGAGCGGCGTCGAACCAAGTCAGCCCCAGATTGTAGCGACCATTCAGATTGGCGTGCTGGCAATGAGAGAACCACCAGCCCCCCTCATAGTTGGCAGCGCAGTGCGTCTGTGAGATGTCGCGATCGTCGTCGATGGCCGAGAACTGCATGCCCTGCTGGTAGTTCAACGCATCGGATGCGTTCCCGCTGTACTCCCCAATCTGCAGCCGGAAGCCATCGGCACGCGACGATATGTAGAATCGGGCGTACTCGGCCACCCACACGTTGTCGTAGATGTCCTGCATTTGCACCCGCAGGCGGCTGCAGTTGTCCAGTGTGAGGTGATGGAGCTGCTCGTTGCCTATCCAGAACTCGCCGCCGGGCGTCCCAAACCCATGGGCGTAGTCGGCCCAAGTGCGATTGAAGTCGGCACTGCCGTCGAAGCGCCGCTGCACCGTGGTCCATCCGTCGGCGGTGCAATGTGACATCAGCGGGTGGTGCTGGCCGGCGGGCGCAATCAGATGCAGGCCATCCGCCTGGGTGTGCACCTTCGCTGCAGTCGTGTGGCAGCTTGTTGATGATGGCCTCGTACTGTGCCTCAACGTTCTCCAGTTCGCTTACGAGGGTCTCTGCCAGTGCCGAGTCGATGCTGGCCTCCTGCTGTTGCTGCTGCTGCTGCTGCAGCTGATGGTGCGGACGCTTGTGGGGCTTGTTCAGGTGTGAGAGCTGCAGGGGAGACAAGACAGAGAAAGAGAGAGAGAGAGAGGGATATATAGAGTGTGTGAAAGGAATGGGGATCAATCTTCGTCAGAGGAATTAGGGGCGGAGCAGGACCTACCTTATTCTTCAATTCATCATTCACCAGCGACTGCAGCCTGTCCACATTCGTCTGCAGGCTCTCCACGGTGCTCACAAGCTTCCGTATGCCATCTCGCTCATCCTGCAACACGCTCACGCTGACGGCCATGGCCTGGAGGGAGCGGGCCGCGTTCTTGCCCTCCTCCCGCACCAGGCTCTGCTCCGAGGTCATCTGCGCGTTGGCAAACTCTAGCTTGGAGATCTCGTGCCGCAGCTCCGGTATGCTCTTGTCCATCTTCGTCTGCAGCCCCTCCACATCCTCGAGCAGCTCCAGCATGGAGGCGTGCAGCTTGTCCAGCGACGCGATCTGGCTGCTCAGATTGAAGTTGGCGTTGGCGATGCGATGCTGCTCCACCTCCAGGCTGCGCACCCGCTCGTCAATGTGGTGGAAGCGCAGCTCATTCACCTGCCGCCGAAGGCCGCGATGGGCCTGCTGCAGGGCGTGGATCTGCTGGCTCTGGAATCGGCAGTGACGGCGCTTGTGGTCGGCCAGAGTGGCGCTGGGCTGGAGCTGACGCTGGCACTGGATTCAGAGAGCTGTAACGGATAGAGAGTGGTGGGGGTATGGAGATTAAGAGCTTGAAAGAACGAAATGCGTTTTAGAGTATCTAAAGAGTGCTCCTAAGCTCCCCGAGATTCTTTTGTTGTGTGTGTCGTGACTTGGGCTTGAGTGTGTGTGTGTGTGTGTGTGCGCGCAGGCGTCTTTGGCGGGGATTATGTGCTGGGAATTGAATGCTAAATCCATTTATTATAAATGCATTTCATAACCAGGCACCACCCACCAGGACACGGTTGTCTGACAGGAGCTTGGGTTGCGTATGGAAGCTGCAGGATGGAGACTGAAAAGCTTCCAGCAACAATGTCAGCACCAGCCCCAACCCCAACCCCAGCCACAGCATAAAGCGTGTAAGTCCCCGAAGCTGCCGCTGCTGCTGCTGCCAACCCTCTGCGGGAAAAAGAAGCTGCATAAATTTCCACATACCCACAATATGCATAGAAATAATTTCGCAGAGTGACAGCCGCGCGAGCAGCTGTAAACTAAGGTAATGCCATTTGGGTCACCATCTCCAAGTACGACGAGTATCTGCGAAAGCAGTGAATGGATTTGCATGGCCGTGATATCCATCTACAGCCTCTCACTCTCACTCATTTCGTTATGTTCTCCTTTCATTAGATGGTTACATCATTCATAGAAAAGTCTCTCGTAATTGACTAATAAAGAACGATGCTGCTGCGGACAAAAACCAACTGAAAATGTGCTGCTAATGAATGCAATGAATGTGTCAACCAAGAAGAAGGCAAGGTCCTGCCTGGGGCATATTTATGATATGTACATATGTATGTATTTTACGTAAAAGTGTCTCTGCTTTAAAAAGTTTGAAATAAAAAGCAAAACGAATACCATTTCGTGTTCCATTTAAGTATTTTTGCAGCTTTGACTTTGATGATTATTTTTTTGTTTGCATTGGCAACTTTTTGATGCTTTTGAATACATATATAAAATATACACTATATAATTTCATACGTTAAAATATAAAGCTAAATTATTTGAGTTTTTTTCAAACTCCAAAGGGTAGATCTATTGAAAGTATTTATTTATCCAGATCAGCGAGATTTCAACATTGATAAAAAAAACTATACTGAAAGTTCTTTATGGGTAAGTCCTTTTTGGCAAAAGAAAATTATTGAAACTCGTTTTTTTTTCGCCACACTTTGTATTCAATTATGGCAACATAAATATGGAAAACATTTTGATTTACTGTTTGGGAATGGGGAGACTTTATGAAAATCTTCTCTTAAATAACAATAAATCAGTGCAAAAAGCGTAATTAAATAAAGGGGTTTTCACCGAGAATTACCCTTTAAATTGAAATACTGTTTGACTTGTTCCCCGAAAGATATACAGAGCCAGACTTTTAACAATTATTTTATTTTCTGTAATTTGAAGGAATTTCTCTCCTCGAATTCAATTAGTTGCCCGGGAAGAGAAAACAAACAGAAAGCCAACAATAAAAAAAATATGGAAAATATATACGTATTCATGAATATTTATGACAAAGTTGCGTTTGTGCCCCATCGAGGTTCGAACGATTCGGGGCAGCACTGGAACGATGGGGACGGGAGTGCTGCCAATCGCACTCCAGACGCTGTGGCTTCTACTCTCTGTCGCTCCCTTTCTCTCTGTCTCACTCTATCTTTCTCTGTTTGCTTTGCCCCCACGCACGTGCCGCAGAGTGGTGCGGCAGTGGTGCGGTGCTGCACTCGCTGCTGTGGGTTGTGGGTGGTAGCGACGTTGTTTTATGCGAAAGGTCACGAACGCAGCTAATACGACACGTTCGCGTTTTATATGAACTCTGGACGAGACGGGAAGTGGCCATCAAAGAAGAAGAAATCCCCCAATATATATCTACATACATATATATATATACAGTATGTATATGTATGTCCGTGTCGGTGAGGTGGCATATAAATTCCGGCCATCAGCGCTATAATTAAATGTGATTTATGCAGCTAAAATTTCATCGCAAGGCGACAGGTTGTATGCCCCGACTAGGAAATGATTTCTTTTCGCGGGGCGGGGGGGGATGGCTCGCCGATGGTCGCGTTAATTGAAATCGAAATTGAAGCATAAATATTTGAAATGGATAGCGGGAAAAGTGAAGCGGGGTACATGGAAAAGTGCTGGCAGGAGGAGCAGTCAACTAATTAATTTCCAGACACACACACACACACAGACCCAGGGGGAGAGGGAAAGGTAGAAGCTGCAGCATGCCAAATCCCCCAGCTCCTTTCGTGGGTTTGTTCAAGGATTAAAAGTGAAAATTTTACATGCTGTACTTAAGTGAAAGCTAACAAGGATTTGCTATTAGCGTGACAGCTATTCCAGTGTGGCAGTTGGAAGGGGGTGGGTGGTTTGGATATGTGCATTGCAAAGGGAAAATGAGGGAAAAACTGCTCGTGCTGCTGCTGCTCCTCCGACAGTTCCTGCTACTGCTTTTACTTCTGCTCTATGGCGAATTGTCGTAAAAATTTAATAGGACTTTTGTGCGATGCTTGAAAAAGTTACGCTCAGCGGGCTAAAAAGCAGTCGAAGGGGGTGGGCGGATGGTGGAACAGTCTTGGGGTAACGGGCGCCACAAAATGCCATTAAGTTAATGCGCATTTGGGGGCCCGGTGCCAGGACGACCTCAACCTCTAGCCTCTGAACCCGAATCCGAACCGGCAGCCCGACCTCAAAAGGCGACGTCAACGTCAACCTTATCCTTGGCCAACAAAAAAATGGCAGACGTGTGCATAATTTCCAACTAGAATTATTTCCACAAATATTCCGCCAAAAGAAAATTTAATTTTTCTGTGTAAAATACAAAGAGCACAGCAGTCGCCTTTTCAATGCATAAAAAACTCTTTTAGAAATTGAAAAGCAATTCGAGTCATGCAGATCAGCCCGTCGCCCCCCCGCTGGTGCTATCACATTTCCATTCAAGCAGACCCGCTCCGATTTCGATTTCCAATCCAATCCCAAACCGAATCGAGTCCCAAGTGCATGCCAAAAGTTTCAATAAAGATAATTCGACTCATGAAATAAATATCAAGTATGTACAGCTGTAGGTATTACTTGTATATGTATAAGAGTAGGGGCTTCTGGGTTGGAGGGGGTTGCCCCACCTTAGGAGCAGCAGGAACAACCTCTTGAACAATCAAACAAATTGCCAGCAACAACAGGAGTAACAGAAGCAGAAACAGAAACAATAGAGGGCCCAGCAGTGACAGGACGGCTACACTGAGAGAAAATAGCGAAACAAGTTTCAGTTGCATAAGAAATTCATACTCAAGAATCCTTCCTTGGATGGAGCACTTTCATTAAGACCACCCCTATTTGTTTGCAGTGTAGCGAAGAGGGATAGCATGGAACGCAGCATGAAACAAAAGCAAAACAAATATCAACATAAATAAGGTAAAAATGCCTGAGAACGGAGTGTGGTGTATGGGTGTGTGTGGTGTGTGGGGGAGCAGCAAACGCCGAAATGCCTGGTACCGAAACCGGATTCGCCTTGTCTCTCAGGCCTGCCCATGGGTTTTGTTCCTTTATGTTCTGGTCCTTCCTGCTCCTGCTCCTGTTCCTTGATGCTGCTGCTGCTACATATGCCTGTCTGTCTATCTGTCTGTTTGTCCGTATGTCTGCCATCCTCGCATTTGTTTGCCTTGCTAATTTAACAGCAAGTCCCTCATACGAGCAGGAGCCATGTTACCAGATTCTATGCTTTCCGACTCCCTTGTGTCAGTTATGGTAGCAGCATCAATAACCAATGATAAACATTTGTGTTCTCATTTCTTTTTTTTCTGTTGTGTTTCTTCTTTTGGGCAGGAGTCTGTCCGTCGCTCACTCTCGCCAACTGTTGCCACTGACAGGTTTCATCAAAGCGATTTGTTATATAACATATGAATGTGTACACGCATATGGACATGAGCATGAGCTCTGGTTGTATGTTTAGGCATATCATTTGCAGAAATTTGCAATTAGAGCTGTCCGATTATAGCCAATGCCAGGCCATGTCACAGGCAGATGTGTCCTTTGTGCAGCAGGCGACCACAACGACCCCTGGCTAGAGGAATCGATTAGAGCTCAAACGACATCAACTCTAATGGGTGTACAGCTACGACAGCTACGAGAATGAAGACGTGAACGAGGTTGGGCCTTAAGATTGGGCCAATAGGGGCACCTCTATCAAAGAGGTTGACTGCCATCGAAGGGGCAACCACAACCAATTTGAAACGAATTTCATTTAATTAATTATTTACTAGATTGCCTCGTAATCCGACCCTTGGGTTAAGAGTTAAAGTTCACTTTAATCTGAAGGGCTTTTTATCTTTTGCGATATTTACACATTTTCTGCCAATTATTTGTGTTTCTATTATTTATGATGCTTTTCTATTTATGTATCTCTATCTCTCTCCACATTTGGCTCTGTGCGTTCTCGGAATTCTTCTACATTTTGCCGCCTAATTCAAAAAGGTTCTCCCTGGCAGAATCTTTTTGCATATTTTTTATAATTTTCCTAATTTTTGTTCTACTCCCCACCCACCACACATTTGCCGTAGTTTCGTTTTCTTTGCCACATTTTCCATGTAATCAAATAAAGAAAATTTGATTAAATTTAGCCAGACACACAACGAATTTGGAGCTTTATCCTACACAGCCACCTGTACAATTTTATTGTTGTTTTGTATTATTTTTATTTATTTTGCTGGTGGTGGTTCTCCTTGAGCTGCTTTCGGTTCCCCAGCTGCCATCCCATACTCTTCTATGGCTGCTCTGTTCTCTCTGTGAGCTGCTGCTGGTTGCCTGCTCTTTGTTCTAATTTAACCTAATTTCTGCTTTGTTGCGCTTTTATAATAACAGTTTCCAAAAAAAAAATTGCTCGTGCTTTTTGGTCTTGTGTCTTGTGGGAAAGTTTCAGGAACAGGTTTCGATGGTCTGGCCGGGTCCTGTTCCCTTCCAACGATTTCGCTCTCTTTCTGTCTCGTCTGTCAGTCGGTGGGAAGCTAAAATGATGGCCATCACCGTATACCGAAGCTATTGATACCCTTTTTATAACCATTATATTTCTGTGGCATATATATCGTTATATATAGTATTGAGCGAATTGTAAACGATTTCGAGCTTTTGCTAATCGGATAATAATATGCTTGATGGGTGCAGAGAATGTGCTGCTGGTCTGCATCATAGTACCCTTTGCTGGGCATACTCTCATAATGAAAAGGATCAAATTTTGCTGAAGCATCGCGAACATACCATAAAAAAAAAGGAAAGTTCGGGGCGAAGAAAAGGGAGCAAAAGGGAGCGAGAAAGAGAACTGATTATCGGGACATTTGAGAGCATCTGCCGTTGCTCCTTCGTCCCTCTCTCTCTCTGTCTCTCTTTTGCTACTCCCTTTGTCCCTCCCTATCCCTCTGTTAACTGCCAAAAGTTGTTAAGACAAAAGACGGCAACGACAAGAGTCGTCCCTCAGAAGCCAGTTTCTGAAGCAGCTGGCCGCTGGACCACTTGCCACTGGCCAGCGGGAGGGAACTCTGACTCTGGTTCCCCCTCCCCCTCTGTGTTACTCCCTGCTCATCCTGAACATCCATTGAAGGCGATTAAAAGGTGATTTCCTGCTTTTTGTTTAGCAATTTTCAGCAATTTCGTTTTATATTTTTTGGCAAAGGCCTCTCGTACCCATTCCATTAATGATATATACACATATGGACACACACATGCACACATAGGCTAACATTAACACACACACGCATATGGAGGCCATTGATGCGTGTGTGTGTGTGCTGAAGGTCCGGCGAAAGCCGCTTAAGCTGCCTGGCTGAACATTTAATCCCCCATCTGATATACCCCGTGCTCGAGATGATCCTGGGTATATAAGGGTTTGGAATTGATGTGAAAAGAAAGAGGTATAAGAACATAAGCAGATCATCCGCCAGAAATATAAATTATCTAAGACTATGCCGAACTTCAGAGCCAATTTCCATCTGATAATAAACTATTGGAATTATCGTAAACGTAAGCGGGTATTTCATGGTTGGGAGTCGACCAAAAGTGCTCCATTTTGTTGTTTCATTAATATGCTGCCTTCAAATTTCTATTTCGCCGTTGAGTCACGGGTAATTGCTTCATCTCAATGAAATTTCTCGGCTTTTTTGTGCGGGCGGACACAAAGGATGACAAAGTATTCGTCTAAGCAAGCAAATTTCGTTTAAGCTAAACTTCAAAGTGGGGCACGCTAAGAGCGAGGATGGACGTGGGGGGTTGGGACAGCCGCAACTGCCAAAGCAGCAGCAGCAGCGACGACGACGACACCAACAATGGCCAAAACAGGTGGTGGCAGATAAACCAGTTTTAAGCTTTCCCCGAAGGGAAGAAGGGCCCCCACTGACATATTTTGCCCGACGGTCGTGCGACGTAGAGGCGTTCTCATATTGAGACGGACCGACGCATAATCCTTTTAATGAAGCAACTTGGGGAGCTTGTTGTCCCGTTGCCCCGCAACCGGGGCTCAACAGCAGCAGTCCTGCAACCGAGCAGCCCAGCAGCCCGACAGCCCTGCTGTTTGGCTGCCCCTTTACCTGTTGGCAGCTGCTTTTGTTTCACCCTTGTTGTTGCCTCCTTCGTTGTCCTGTCTATGGTCAATGCTGATGCTGTTGGCCCTTTATTGACATTAATTATAATTAACAAGGTGCAAGGGAATCGACAGTTTGAAATCGCCCGGCATTATCGCACCCAGATTTCCAGTTGCATCGATTCCCGGCCTTTGGTCTGTAGAGGTTTATCCCTCCCCCAGCCTTTGACCTGATAACCCAGCTAGAAGGTGTCCAAAACGATCCCCAATGAAAGATCTTTAAGTCCAAACATCTCGCCAAATGATTCACATGGCCAATAAGGCTTCATTGGCTTAGAGGGGAGCCTGAGTTCCAGGCATTAAATATTAAATACGACTACGTCCTGCGGTGCGTATGAGTAATTTGGGCAACGTATGTGGCGCTGCCGCTACCGCTACCGCTGCCACTGCCACTGCCAGACCATTAAAACAAAAGGCAGAGTACCGGGCCTCGGCCCTCGACCCGTCTCAACGCGACTCGTTAGCACATCGTGCCACATGATGATGGGGCACGCCACAGGCCACCCGCTCCACCCCATCAATGCTGCTGGCTTCGGGTATAAAATAAGGCATAAAACGGCCAGATAATGCCCCACCAGGTTGGTGGCGGCTTTATGCGCCCACACTTAAAGCGGGGCCCTAAACCAGGGTCCTCCACCTGGACGGGCCCTGCGTGCTTATCTGATCATTAGCATAAAGTGTGCACCCACCTCCTGGCTATTGCTGCTGCCACTGCTGCTGCTCTCCTCCTCGATGCTGGCGGAGTTCGGCTGGGAGTGTTCCTTCTGCTGCTGCTGCTGGCTGGCGGTTAAGAGCGTGCTGGTAGTCCTCCTCCTGCTGAAGCATCTCCTCGCGCAGCTCTTGCACGAGCACCTCGGTCTGCTGTTGGCGCTCGTGCTGGGCGGCCAGCTCTAGCTTGATCTGCTGGAAGTCGTTGCGGATTGTGGCCAGGTCCTCGTAGCCAGCGCTACGCTGCTGCACATCCTTGGCCACGTTGCCGGCGGTGTGCTGGAGTTCTGCCAGCTGCTTGCGGATCTCGGATATGGCCTGCTGCAGCCACTCGACGGTAAGCCGCTCCTTGTTGCCGCCCTGGGAGCCGCGCAGGCTGGACACCTCCTCCCTGTGGAATGCAGAAAATCGAAATTCAAGCATTAAAATCTCTCTCTCTTTTTGTCTCTGTGGAAATACGTTTAATTAGCAGGGGCGTGCAGGATGCGTGTGCGTAACGTTATAATTGCGGCTCTGTCTGGCCCCGCACCCGAGAAACTAATTTAAATTGACATTTTCAAACGGACAGGCGACCTAATTGCCTGCGGTCCGCTAATGGGATTTTAGCCGCCATATAATCAAGCTCCAACGCCCCGCTAAAACTTCTCGCCCCCCACCGACCAGTGGACATTTTCAATTTTCCATTGCGAAATAAATTCAGTCACAGACAGACGGCGCCCGACATCCGACGCAAATCGAAATCACAGAAGTCATCTAGCAGAAAAACAAAAAAAAAATATGCAAACAAACAAACAAACAAACAAACTTTAACCGAAAAATCCAAAAAACGGCAAGAGACTGGGGGCGGGCAGCCACAAACAGCGGCAAGTGGTTGGGAAAAACGATGTTTAAATGTTGAAAACGAAAAATGTTGCAGCACTTGTGTGGCAGTTATGGGCAAAGACAGAAGAGCTTGAGCGCATTTTTGTGGCATTTCTGACAATTAAAGAAGTCAGCTGGAAGGAAGCGGAAGTAGATGTGGATGTGGAAGTGGAAGGGGGAGGGGGCAGCAACAGAACAATTCAAAAGTGTAGGTAAAAAGTTTTGTTTTGGGGGCGCCTTGCTGCAGCTGCCTTTCCGGCCTCCACTGTCTTTCTGTCTGCTGCTGCTCCTCCTGTTCCTGTTCGTGTTCCCGTTTTCCTCAGTCAAAAGAGCAAAGCCACATGAAATGTTCATCAAGAAAAGCGGGGAAAAAAACAGGGGTGGGGAGGCCTATAAGAAAAGTTGGGTAGCGCTGCTCCTTTTCTCTGGCTTGTACATATCCACATCATATTTGGTTGGGTATTTTTTATTTCCGCCTGCGTATACGCAATATTTCAAATTGTTTCCATGCGTGTGTGTGTCTGTTTTTGTTCATTTTATGACTTGGAAAACTTTTTCGACCCATGTGGGAAAAGTTCTGCTGCCACTTCCAGTGCTGCTGTTAAAGGTTGCACAATACAATTTGTGTATTATTTTTATCATAATTATTTAAATATTTAATTAAAAAACTCAGGGGGTGGTCTGTGCCATGGAATAGTCGAGTGTAAGCTGTCCGAAAATGTTTCAGGAGTTTCCACAGCAGCACAGCAAGGGATTTCCCAATGTTTAGCAAAGTGAACCCGAAAAAACAGAATTGCTTTGTTAGTCCTTCTCTGTGTTCGAAATCAAAGAGCGGTGGGAAGGGTGGGTAGCACCCTTACGAATGAAAACTGTTGTGTAATGTCAAACAAATTGGAACATGCATTGCTTTTTTTTTCGCTTGAGTGCCTCACGGATTTTTCATCAGCCACACGGCTGTAGGAAGATGTAGAAAAACAGCCAAACAGGGCACGTCATTCAGGTGAAAATTGAAAATGCTGTCAATGACAAGCGAGCAAATTGAAAACGCAACATGCACAGCTTGGCTGCCTGCATCTGCGAACGATTTGATGACGATGGCTGATGGCATTGCCCGCCACATTCAGATCTACATTCCCATCCACATCCACATTGAATTCCGCATCAGCCTCGCGATTACTGGTCACAATTTAATTACCAAAAGTGGGGGTCCTCTCCGAGGCAGGGCTCCAGCCAGCCAACTGCGAATGCTATCAAATCTACTAAAATCTACTCGACTGGACAACACAGGACAGGACAGGACGCTCCATCCACACAGTCAAATCAGATAATGATGTGGGGGCTGGGAACCTGCTACCAGGAGCTGGCTTAGTGTGTGGCCAGTGGATCACATAAACCACAGTTGACATGACGTTTGACTGGCGGTTGTCCTGGGAGCTTCTTGCCCTGTCTACATGGCACATGCGAGTACGTTCCGTATGTGTATGTGTGTGTGTGTGTGTGTGTGTGTGTTTCTGAATTATTTACGGTGTCACTGACAAAGTTTACGATGTCCACGACAGCAACAACCACGGACTAACCTTGGCTATTTGTACAGTAAATTAAGAGTGTGCCATCTTTACGTATTTTTTACGCCGGATGTGGATACGGCACGGCCAATGGAACAGAGACAGAGTTGGGGAACTGATGTATGTGTGTTCTGCTCGATGAGACAATCATTATTAGTCAGCCTCAGTCCCCGGACAACAAAACAAATCACGAATACTACGCAAACTTGGGCTGGGCAGGACTGAGCTGGTCTCATGGACAGAGGCATGGCTCGCTGCTCGTGGCTTGTGGTTCAACTCTGATTAGATTTCTTAGCTCCTTCCCCGCCCTGGCAAGATTTGTTTGCATTAGAAGGAGACAATCCTAGCATTCCTTTCGCATTTCGCCCCCAAGAAGCACACAGAAAACTTGGGCAACTGGAAAAATTTAAAGTCAGCGTAACATGAAAACTGTTGCCTACTTTGGGGAACCACTAATTTCCCAACTAGACAATCCAGGTGAGGCAAAGTTACACAGTTACCCGACAAAGTTCTACGTGACTCGGGGCAAGTTGGCTCAGAGTTCTCCCTCTGGGGCCACAAATTAACGGAAAGACATGGACCAACTCCACAGACTACTAATTAACATTTCAAATGCAATATAGAGTTCTCCTCTTGAATAGAGACATGGATGGATGGCATGGCTATAATGATATTGTATGTGCGGGATCATCCTACCTGAGTTTGTTCAGTTCCGTTCGCATATCGGCATCAGCGCTGGCTGCGTCCGTGGTGAGCCTCAGGGATTTGCGGAGATTGTGTTCGAGCATCTCGTAATCCTCGCGGCGACGCATCATCAGGGCATTGAGCTGCTTGGAGAGCAGGCGCACCTGATCGCCCAGTTTGAGGGAAGCGGTGGAGTCCTGGGGATTCTGGGGCAGAGTCTGTCCGCTGGAGAGCATTTCCAGGGAGCTGAGGCTCTCGTCCTCGCTATCTTCGCCATCCTCGGCATCCTCGACAAAACGCAGCAGTTCCACACTGGAGGGCACTGCCTGCTCCTTCCAGTCCTTTGCCTTCGCCGGGTTCTCCGAGGTAACCCGGGCGGCATCACGCAACATGTTGTTCACGTCGCTAAGCACGACGCCGGCGGTGGCAGCTCCTACCACGGGACGGCTCAGTGCCGCCGCCAATAGAATTAGCCGCAAAATGTTGGTGGCAGCCATTGTTGCAGGGGCAATTTAAATGCTTATTTATGCGAAACTTTCTCTTTCTTCTTCTGGTTGCTGAAATGTCTGGCAATTTTTCATTCACACCGCGAAAAAAACTCGGAGTCAGACGTGGAATTTATGCAAATGGCTCTCACGCATGCCGACACAAACGACTTTCGGTTGGGGTACGGGGTACGGGGCGAGACGCTCGCGGATGGGCGTGAAAGTTAAACACCCTATAAAGGCGCTGGCAAACAATGTTACAATTATTTCCGCCGCCTACACCGCACTTGTTTCGTTCTGTTTCGCTCTGCTCTACACCGCTGTGCACTTTTGGCCACCCGAATAGAGGCGCAACGAAGTCCACTAAAACCAAATTACTGTACTCTTCACTCGCTTCACTCTTAATATGTTTGTTAAATGGTGTATGGTGTATTTGTAGGTGGAGTTTGCTCCAAGGCAAACGAACTAGTCAGCGCGGCGGTCGTCGAAGGACTTGGCCGCCGCGTCGTCGGATCTTCCTTTTATACGCGGCTGGTTCGTGCCCGAAGCGGCGTTGAATGAAGCCTGGCTTCGGCTGGAGTGCTAAGAGAGCCGAACGCGAGAGAGAGAAGTTGTGGTTGAAGAGCATGCAACAAGCAGCAGCGACGTTCGGTTCGTTCCAAGGTGTATTTAATCAAGGGCTGGCATTTTCAGAGAGCGCTCAGTACAGCTCAATGACAATGGGAACCTCGAAGAGCGGAAATACACCTTTAAAGTCTGCGTTCCTGAACAAACGACGCTACGAAGCGTGGGCAAAGAGAGCAGCTGCTGGCACACTTAAGAGATAGACAGCCTAACAAACACAAAAGAGCAAACAAATCTAACTACGAAATAGAGGCTAGGCTTTCCCATCTCCATGAAAATCTGTGGTGTACATTTCGTTACGGATTGAGCAGCCAAGACTTGCAGTCAGACCTATGTAGCGACAGCGAGCAAAAAATGGCGTATGCATATGGCCCGTTCCTGGTCATCCTGCTGCTGCTGCAACTCCTGTTTCTGCTTCTGACACATGGCGCGCTTGCGGTGAATCAACATTCAGACAGGACAACAACTCCAGCCGTAGCAACAAACGGCAGATGTTAGGCCACGGCCCCTGCCCCATAGGCAGACGTAAAAGTGCGAAAACATGTTAAAGTGCTACGTTGCAGTGCAAAGGGAGTAGGGAAAGCGGGACTGCTCTCTGGCCAGGCCGAAAGCAGAGCTGAAAAAACAATGTGAAATGGTAACACGAAATGCCAGGCTGTGGCTGAAATGCATCAGTTCTTTATCATACATTATGGAATTAAAGATTTCTTGGGATAGAAGAAAGTTTGCAACATCCAACAACCAACGAGCTGTTGCTGTTCAAGGATCTACTTATGTATACTTTTCTATATATGTATCTCAACATCGAAATCAAAAGATATATATTCCAATAATCGTCTACTGATTTCTATCTCATACTTTTTCTCTACAGCTTTGACAGTTACCATTTCTGATATGCCCCAGGCTCTCTCTTCCATTCTCCTAGATACCTCTATTATTCTGGACTGTTCTTTTCTTTTTTGTAACTGTCAGAATGGATTGTTATCCTGGCAGGGATTAGAGAATGGCCAGATGTTCCCTTTTTTCTGGTCAATTCTCTGATATTTTGCAGCCATAAAAGCCGGAAAAGCTTTAAAGTGGAAAATAGGAATGCAGATGAAGTCATTCGAAAAAAAAAACCAAAATGATAGGCTCGTGGCAGCAGCATTGTTGCCATAGAGCTGTAGCTGGAGCTGTACTATGGAGTTTTGCAAAAAATATGCCAGAAATGGCGCCTTGCGCGCCACTGAAAAAGCATTCCCGGCTATGCATTCTTTTATTGCACCTACCTATAAATGTGGCAGGTATGTATGTATGTATATGTTATGGGGGTCAACTGAATGAAATCCGCGCATCGCTGAGCACAGATAGGAGTCGGGTCGGGTCGAGTTGGGGTTGGGTCGACTCAGATCGGGCCGAGTAAGGTTCTGCCATTGTTGCCACTCCACTTGCATGAGCTGCAACGCAATTTGCAATATTTTTTCGTTTTCGTTTTTACTCTTTAATGTACTTGTATGGGTCACGGAATGGCGTAGGGCATGGGTACGGGTACGTGCTCTTGGACAACACAACCCCTTTTGTGGTGGCCATCATCAATGGATGCATAATCAACCGCTGACCACATGGCTATCTGGCCCGTTCCCCCTTCGGGGCGTTCGGAGCTGTTTGCATATTTTGAGTGGACGCAGTTTAGTTTTTAATTTGATGCCTTTGTTTACTGTCATTCTGTTCTAGCTTGTTGCACACTGCCACTGCCACTAGCACTGGCAGGGGTGGGGGGCAAGGGCAAGTTGCAACAGGGTGGTTCACCTGGGAGTGGTTGTTGCCGCCATTTGCATGGCTCCCCTCTGTGGCCATTTCCCCCACCCCTTTCACATTTGTTTCATTGTCGCCCGTTATTGCTGGCTCTTATGCTCTCCTTCCCTATATGTCCCGGCTGGGAATGGCCTGGAATGGCTCGCTTTATGGTCAGCACATTAAGGTAATGGTCTGGAAAGTCAGACTGGTCAGTCCCTAGAATGGAGTTCAAATTTCATTGGTATTCATATTTGATGGGGACTCGCAACCTCATCTCAATGGCCATGGCACAGGGCACATTTTATGCCGGTTCCACAATCAATGCCGCCTCAATTTCGACGAGACAGTGGGGGCAGCAGGTGTCTGTGGCCGCTGACCAATCCATACCATTTCATACCACTTCACTCCCTTCCCACTCAGATGATGAGGGCTCATCAAGCGGCCCAGAGGCATTGTCAGTCAAGCTGCACACACGAGCCGAGGACAGGTTCTGGTTCTGTGGCATCCAAGCAAAACTCAAATGCTAGCACGCGATATTATTTAGTCCCAGCGACAGTTTTGTTAAAGCAAAAATATGTGCACTGAGAAAAACTATCAAAATGGAAAACTGAAAGGATAACTGTTTTTAGTCTATTCATTTAACCCCGCATTATCCCCTCTAAGTAGAACAACCCACCATAAAGAGATTTCCCTATGTTAAAGGTGCATATCTGTGACTTTTTCTGTCAGTGCACCCAAAAATAAAATATCTACAGAAATACGTGCATGTCTCCCATAAAGGAGTCTCAAGAACGCTGCGCAGGCGCAGTTCCAGGCTGCGCACTAATCATCTGGCTGACAACTGCAACAAGAGTAACAACAACAACAACATCAACAAAAAACAACAACAACAACAGCATTAAGGGAAGCAACAGCTGAGGATGAGGCAAAGGCAACGGGCAAAGGCAAACCGGCTGCTGCTGCGACGGCAGCAGACTAACGGCAGGTGCAAAACATTTACCACTCGAACGAAAATTTCCTACCTGATTTAATCTGCTGTTGTTGCCGCTTCTAGTCTCCTTGCTCTCCGTTTGGTTCTTCCTTGCCATTCATTTTACTGTTCCAGGCTGTTGCTGTTTCTTGCTTTTGCTTTTGTGGCTGGTGTCTGCGTTGCCAGGGCTTCGTTACGTGTTGTTTCAACTAGTACTCGGGGCACGGCATGGCATAGCGTGGCATGTTGCTGCATGCTCCACTGGTCACACACACACACACATGCATACGCCGGCACAAGCATCAGAACAAGCACGGACACGTTGCTATCACTCAAGGCTGTTGCTGTTGATGCACGGCTGCCTTCACTTTACGCCGTTTCTCTCCCACTTTGGCTTCTCTTTGCGTTTCACTTTTCCTAACAGCAACAAACATAATATCGAAGAGCGGAATAGATGGCATACCAACTATAGTTATACCCTCTATCAAGAAACTATCCAAGATCTACATGTATTTAAGAGCTAAAACTCAAGCTGTGTATATATAAATGTTATATATGTATATAAATTATTGTTTGTTTCCCTATCTTCTCTACATACCTAACCACTCATACAATATACCCATCTAGTTTACGGGGTAACAACAACGCAGCAGAGGCAGAGGTTGAAGCGTCGTCGTCTGTGGTCTCTTTGGCTTTGCTTTCTGCGCTCTTTTTTTTTTGGCGTGGAGAGAGCGGACAACGAGCGGACCAACACGCATTGACGGGTCATAAAAACAATCCCCTAGGAGCAGTCATCAGACAGCGTGAGGGGAACTAATGCTGACCAACAACAACAAAAACACCAAGACGAAGCGGGAGAAGGAGAAGGACATGTAAAAGAAGAAGAAGCGACAGCTGCAGCGACAACTATGTGTACATCTGCATCCCACAAGCAGCGAAGCACAAAACCAGACAAAAGCAGAGCATCATCCTAGAATGTTTTGTGACGTCGCAGCTGTCCTCACTCCGACCCCGATCCCGACTCCCGCTACCGTCACCGTCACCGCCTTGGTGAGGATTCAACAGATTTTCGGTTTTCGGATTTCAGCCGGTGCAGCATAGGACTGTAGCAGTGCTTTCAAATTGGTTAATAGACAGCCCGAAGGACAGCATAGCGCTCAGCACGAAACTGTTTGCACGACGCTTGTGCCGTGCCCTTCCCCTCTCCACCTCCGATTGCAGGACAAACAATACAGGAGGCATATGCCTGTAAGTATGTGTGTGTGTGTGTGCGTGTGCGTGTGCGTGTCCGTATGAGCATAGAAAGTGCCAGGATGTGCAACTGTCAATCCAAACACCCCTCAGGGGTACTCATTTGGAGCTACGACAGTCACTAATATCGAATTCTGAGATGTGCCAGATTTGCGAATGATGGGGCTCAATGGCTGGGCCTCAGTCCATTCAGGCAGGGCCTGGTTCTGCCTGTGTTGCAAATTCAATGGGAGAATAGACAGGGAAATGCAGGAAACATCCAAATATAGCCAATTGACGGATGTTTAAACTTTTGCAGTAGTATTAGTAGATAACCTTGAACATTCTTTTCATTGTGGGTTCACGTGATTGATTGTTTTTATGATTTTACCTAATACATCTTATACTCTACGAGTTTATATTTATTTTCTTAATATCTGAATTTATTTTGCTTTCAACAAGTAGATGCTCAAAAGATTTATCCTCACGAGAAATCTCACAATAATCGTATTATACACACAACAAATATTCGCTTTGGGTTTCCTTTTGTTGTCGCCGACAATGCAAAGATTTACATAGATTGGCTTTTTACTGCATATTTCACATTTCTTATTTTCTGTGAACGCTTTTTGCATTTCCCATGTACATTGTGCACTCTTTGAGGTAAGGGACCCTCCTTCGTCTATAGCCTCCAAGTAGAGTCAAGTCGGGGCCAATGACAAATCATTTAAAGCCTTTATTTTCTCGGAGGAACATTCCGTTTAACAGAAGCAGCGAGGCGCTCACTGAGGCTAAAGGGAGGTCAGATGCCGGGCATTTAAGCAATTAGCACTTTTACAGCTCTTTCCATTTAAATCACGAACCTCGCTGCCACATCTGCCGTCAGCCGAAAACGAAAAACATTTCGAAAGAGTTAATAACAAGCTGTAAACAATGCCAAGTCCCTGGGCCCCCTGCGCCCCTATAGAAGCCCCACCACCGTCGTCGAAATATTGAAAAAAAGAGGAAAGAAAAACAGAAAAAAAAGCAGCAACTGGGACTGCTCCTGATGCTGTGTGCAATGCACAGATGTCGCTCAGATTACGAACTTAATTGCCCCAGTGCACGATATGAAAGCCCCAACACCATCCCCAACCCCAAAAGCATTCCCAGTCTCAGTCCTCGTCCCGATCCCTGAAAACAGACCAAAACCCATCGCAAAAACAGGGCAGGCAAGAGGGGAATAAAAAACATAGCTTGGCTAGCCCAAAGCTGCAGGCCAGACCAACAACAAGCCAACAACAATGTGGCCAACATGTCAGGGGCCAACCATTGAATGCGAAACATTTTAGTTCGAAGTGAAATAGCGCAGAGCATGCGTTAGAAGTTCCCTTAAAAAATCCAATGTACAAGAGTATTTGGCTTTTGAATTTTTTTGAATTTTTATGCAGCTTAACATTATTTAGATCGGGGCAATACATTTGAGGCTATATAGAAGCACTTAATTCCTTTAAAATATTTCAGGGATCACATATGCATGGCAACTGTATGGTATTTTGGTTACAATTTTAAAATTTGCATGCTAAATGAAGTCAAAATTGGAACACTGCTCAGTGAGGAGTCGGAACTCAATTTAATTCCATCGGTAGAGGCGTAATTGACAACGTTTTGATTCCTTTTTGATTATATTCTTCAGTGTTCTTCAAACCAAAAGCAAAAAATGGGGAACACTTCAAGTTCTTTTTGTCAAACATCAATTTCAATCTTTCTTCTTAGAAAATATTCATCGATCCCTAAAGGGAATACGATTTTCACATATGTATGTACATATGTACTTTTCAAGCACAATTTATATATTTATAAAAATGTCCTTTGGTATTGACCTTTAAAGTACAAATGCACATATGTACATATGCTTAAGCGTACTCATACATTTAAAGTCCTTTATTTTGTGGGGGTCTTATCGGCATTTGAGTCAAGTTGAGTGCTTGAATGGCTCCTTTGCAATGGAGCCTGCATTTATCCTTTGTTTCGCCTGCCATTCGGTGCACGTAAATCTTTTCAATTTGAATCAGCCGAAGCGTTTGTCATTTTGACTAATGGCTTATCAAACAAACACACAAACAAACGGGCCCGAAAGCCGAAAAGATGTTTGACAAAATTTATTGTATCGTAAATTACGTACAAGCAAAAGAAGCGGGCCAAATGTGTGGCAGAACAAACGGAAAGTGAAAACTTTTCTGGCTTACAGCTCGTAAATTCTTTGGAAAATGTATGCAAACTTTACTGTTACCTTTTTGGTTTTCCTTTGGCGGCTGTCCAGGACGATTGTTGGACCCTTTCTTCGTTTCCGTTCAGCTTCTTCAGGTAACTCCTCGATGTGCCTCGACATGCAAGAATGCTTCAACTCCAGCGCGTCTGCACTCTAATGACCGGCAGCAGGACTGGGAGCAGGCCCTGGAGTATCACTTGGAGCAGTAGAGGTCATGCCCCGCGCGCCCCAAGAGAGCTTGTATTTGGAACCTTTTTCGGGTGTCATTATAAATTAACAATGGGACTGGACTGGGCTGGACTGGAGACCAGAGCAGCGCAAATATTTCAGCGTGCAACGACTCCAGACACGCTCCGTTCAACATTCCCCACCAAATGGTGGAGCATTCACCATTTACCGCTGCAGGAACAATAAAAGTCGCAGGAGACGAAGAACAAGTAGATGCTGGCCTAAGGATGACAAAAGTTTCCGTCGTTGTTTGTTCGTTCATTCATTCGTTTGGCGGCATCTACTACACTGCTCAAAAATATTCAAGATTTAAGTGAGTAAATCTTACAAGGGAGCACCCAAATAAATCGAAACTCCAAACAGTCGATTGTGTCTATCGTTCAACGTATTGCATATGTATGTATGTATGTACCATACACACACACAAGTGTGAAGTGAAAGCGCTGCCTTGGGCGAACTCATATCTAGGCACCATTTATTTATAATAAGCAGCTTACTTGTAAGCCCTCTTTGACGGATATCTCTCTTGAGAATAATGAGACACTAATAGGATGTGAAATAAACCGATGGAAAGGATTTGCCTACTTGACATATCATTGATTTTAATTTGTTGCTTTTCAATGACAAATACTTTCTCCACAGGATAACAGGAAATTTATTTATTCAATTAAAGCAATAAAAGTTTTTAAATTTTAGAAATTATTGTTTTATTAAGAAACTTCTCCAAAACTTATTGACACTTTTTCTTTGAGTGTACCACCGCCCACCTTGTTGCTGCATTGTGTCAACTGGTCGCTCCACTTAGTCCTGCCTCCCAGCCCACCACCGCTCCTGCTGTGCCTGCCAACCCTCCTCCCCAACCATTCCTCGTGGGCATATGAAACATTTTCTTTGGGACAAGGAAATATGAATTGCGTGCCAAAGAACAAAAAGCAGCTAAGGAGGAAAGAAAAGTTTCGCATTTTGTTTTGTTCGTTTCTGTTTTGTGTTCTGCTCTGCTCTGCTCCCCGCTTCTTATTTTTTTTTTTTTTTTTTTGCTCTCTTTGTTTTCTTTTCGTACGATACCCGGTAATTGTAGGGGACAAGGGTGTGTTATGGTCCTGGAAATCGTAAGAAACCTTCGAAAAGAATGCAGCACTCATGTCTCTTAGACTATAGAGGGTAGAGCCTTCAAGTGCATTGGACTACAGGGTATCCTTTTAGTCGGCATGTCGACTTTCGGCTTTGTTTTATTTATTTTTGGTTTCCTTTTAGGTCTTGTTGCTGGGGCTTTTTTCGTGTGCTATTTTTGTGTTTTTCTGCTGGCTCTGCTTGTTGTTTGTGATTTATTTATTTTGTTGTTTGCCGCTTTGTTGTCACTTTACGCTTTTATTGTGCCACCCCTCAGTCCAAGAGCCATTCTTCCATCCACATCCACCAGTCGCCCACCCTCCTCCCAGAGGAGCGGCAGCCGCATCGAGTATACGCCTCGTTGTGCTTTGCTCTAAGCCAGAAATCATAAAGTTAAACTTTGCTGATTACCCCTGCCCCCGCCAGGCCGATCCGACAGGCCACTAAGCCGTGAGTATAATGGGTTGTTGCCGGGGCAGCGGTTCGGTGGCGCAGGATAAGCAGGTAACAAGATAACCCATTCCCCCATCCCCCGTCGCAGTCACAGTCACAGGCACGGCACAGAAGCAAAAGCAAAAGCAAAAGCAGGCATCAATTGAAAGTCAAATCATAAGCCGGAAATCGTTATACATATCACCTGCTGCTGCTGCTACTCCTGCTCCTACTGCTGCTGCTGATGCCACAAAGAAGAAGGAAACAAATGCCAGGATCAGAGCGAAATGTGTTTTTGCTTGGGGTTTCCGGCACATCCGTTCGATTTTGCTTAAAAGAAATGCGGTCGGGGGCATAACGACTCTCGACTGTCAGCTGCCGGTGCTGAGCTTCTCGTTTCCGTTTGCAAATAAAACATATGCTTGTTCCTGGGCCGATGATTCCGATTCCTGGCTCTCTCTCCTGAATCCTACCTGCATGCCATTCCCAATTCCATTCCCTCCTCCCCACCCATTAAATGTAAATAAAATTAAAGGTGGGGCACTCACAATCTCTTTTTGTCTTAGAAAAGTCATTCCATCTGAATGCTTTACCTCCACTCTTTATAGACCTTGGCCCCTTGTGTGCTGGTGCCTCAATCATTTCGATTCTGCACATTTCCTGTATTTATGTCAATAGCTAAAGGGCTTGGGAGGGATTCCGAATACACATACACACACACACATACCATCCATCCATCCCGTGCAACATTCAAGTGGCTTGATTTTTATTTATTTTTAATTATGAAAAATTTTAAGCAAAATATTGCCGTGTTCAAAATAAACAGCGAAAGGGTAAAGGGACATATGGAAAGGCAGAGAGAGAGAGAGAGATATATGGTGCAGAGAAATGACACAGAAATCACATATTTGTTGACTCTGAACTTTTGATTTATGCGTTGCAGGCAGAGCCTGAGGGAAGAGGCAACTTCATCAGTTGGCATCCGTGTGTGGCAGCCACACACCCTCCACACCCTGCCCATATCCATCCACCACACGCACTGCTGAGCATGCAAAGGATGCAGCCAGGAGACAGGACAGGGGACCGGGACAGGCGAACGGACGGGCGAGCACTCGCTTACCGCATTGTCCTGTCAGCGTCATTGAGAATGAAATATGAACAGGAGCCGGAGCGCAGGAGGTGAGTGAGGGGGCTGGCACCCCAGAGCCGGAGCCATGTGAAAAGTGCGGACATTGAACGGCAGTCTCTGTTGTTGTTCATTTCCAGGATTGCCACAAACACAGTGGCACTCCCTCCATCTCTATTTGCCTCTCTTTTGCTGGCCAGGATTCACTGTGTATGGCAGCACACAGTGGTTGTATATATGCCTGGGCAGAAGGTGGCACTGCAAGCGGCAAATTGCATGCGGTACGTATACCAGGCATGGAAATCATTTAAAATGTTGCATCCGAAATGAATGGGACCCCACCACAGACCAGTCCGGCTCCACCTGCTCCATCCCCCTCATTTGTTTTGGCCACCGCAATTTAAACGTTGACAGCAGGCGAAGGACACAAAGCAGGAGCCAGCAGGCAGCAACCAGCAACCAACAGCCAGAAGGATGCTGACCGGCAAAAGAAAAACCATTGAATTATGGTTTGAGCGAACGAACAGTGTAAATCGCTATTTAGCTCTGGCCTCAATTAGTTGGAAATCCCGACCAGAGATGATGCCCACTGGCCATTGCCCAGGCGATGGTGGTTTCGCTTTCAGGTCGGTGGATATTTATTCTTTTTTTTTTTTTTTTTATTATATTTCATTTTTGCTTTCTTTTTACATTTTATTGCCGGCCGCCACACGCAAAAGTTCCACTTCGTTAAGCAAAAAACGGCCAAGCGAACATTTTATTGGGGTGCCAAAAGGACTCTTGACTCGACTTGTCATGTCCGCTCGTCCGCGCGGAATAGGGAGAGCATCGAAGAGACCTACGGACACGCACAGTCACGCAGACAGTGTAAACTTGGCATTGGTCTTGGTCTTGGTCTTGGTCTAGCTTCCAGTACAGTCAATTTTTTTGTTTGGCCTTCTTTGGCCACTCCCACTCTCCGCCAGATTCTGCTGCTTCGTCAACTCCGCTGTGGCACTCATCTTCTGGTGTTATGTTTGCTTTCGGGGATAAGGAAAAGAATGGAGCAAAATTGATGGGTGGCAGTGGTGGTGGGGGGACTCTTCTATAAATTCCATAAAATTTGTAACAAAATAAAATCAATATAATGGGGCTGTAATGCTCATCAAATTTAAAGAGCTTGTTATTCAATTTGAGATTCTGCCGATGAATGATGGATCGGAAATACATACATTTTGTAATAGAATGAATGGAAATATATTTGTGGTTTAGTACTCATAATTGAAAAGCATAATTAAATTATAAAATGAGTTGAAATAAGACTCTCATTTAGTGAATGATGTGAATCATTTTCCATTGCTTTAATGAAAACTTCAAAATGGATTTAAAGCTCGTATTTTCCATTTGACTTTCATATACTAAATGTTGTTCTCGTCTACTTATTCCTTGCTTTCTATAGATGAATGATAGATTATATACCAGACCGTATTCATCAATGTTTTCTCGAACTGGATCCAATTATCTTGATAATTCTTTCTTTATTTCTGTCCATCTGCCTTGAATTTGTTTTATTTTTTTTGGCAAGAGTTTCAGCCTGCTGCAAAATCATTCCCGATCATCTTTTTGGGCCCGAGCCCATGCTCTCAGATGTCTATCGCAAACAGCGTGTATTCAATTAAAATGGATGAAAAAAGGAGCCAAGGACTCAGAGGCAGATCGCATAACCAACGACACAGAGACAGGAGCAACCCCTAATCGAGAAACGGGAGCAGCTGCTCCCCGTGGCATTGCTTTGGTCCTGCTTGAATCCGTACAACAGTCTGCGGGAACTGTCGCCCCTACTTGGGGCGACTGAATGCGGCAGATGCGGCAGGAGCTTCATTAAAATTAACAAAACTTAATTGCAGCTTTCGTGGCACGTAGCATGTTGCAAATGCGTGTTCCAATCTGTTTGATGGTCTGCCCAATCGAGGGAGCGGGAGCGAAAGCGGGAGCCTCAGCACCTGCTGACGATCGGCGTGGCCAAGCTGCCAAAGAATTTGATATATTGCTATTGGGGTTGATCCTGATACTGGGATCCTGGATACTGGCTGATTGCAGCTGCCCAATCGCTACGGGCTGGATTAGCCGTGCCTCAAAAGTCTTTTGCCTGTCACTGCTTGTAATTCTGAAATGGAAATTTGTGAACTTTTGGCATGTCATTTGGCATTTGCATGACACACAGCCCCTCACCTAACCTCACATACTAACACTGGTAACCCTGGATACCCTGGCAGACCGCCCGCCCCCAAACAATTACCCCAAAGTGTACCAAAAGTTCATTGTGCCTCAACGGATATTCAATTCCATTCAGCTCTGACATTTGTCTGGTTTTTGCGCCTGCCCCTTGGACAACTTTCCAAAACTGCCATCAATTCCTGTGGCCAGGCTGGTCATTAATTGAATGCCCCATGTCCAGCTCTGCTATGCCCTGAATAGCCTGCTGCTGTGCCTCGGCCTCGGCCCCGGCCTCCTGCTGCAAAATCATATCCATAAATTGCCGGGTCACACTTGTGGCCAACTATTTAACATAGCTGGTCGCATATGGCGGAGTGAGCCGCCACCGACGCGGCCAATGTCGCCCTGTATGTGTGTGGTCAATGGTCTGCGGTATCGATGTCCTGGCAGCAGCTCCAACAGCACCGAACAACAGCAGGCGAGCGGCAGTTGGGGCTGGTGTGGCAGTTGTTTGAAGTGTGCCTCGATAAGCGGCCAGTTGGTCAGCAGCACAATCGAGGGATCCGGTTTCAAAACAAAAGTTTATGGTTACACCCGAAGCGCACCCATGTGGATGATGATTAAATGTTGGATGGAGCCACAGATAGAGAGCCAGAGGGAAGGAAGGCCACTCTACCACGCTGCTTCTGCCTCTGCCTCTGCTTTTGGCATTCTGCCACACCCTATTGTCTTACGACTCGCATAATTCCCGCATTAATGACGTCGATTTCAATAAAAACAGCCAACATTTTATGCCTGAGCGAGCGCGTTTTAATGCGAAAGTCAAACAGACACGAGATAAAATAAATATAACTCATACGCCCCGTCTGCAGCAGGAGCCATAAGCCATGCCAGGCAACAGCGAGGCAGGGGGGGCCAAAAGCAGCCACAGAAAGAGCAATAGCAACAGAAAGAGCAACAGAAAGAGCAGCTGCCCAGCGATATTTCCGGTCCCAAACGGAGCAGTGCGTGACCAATGTGGAAGGGCCCGGCCACGTTTGCTGACCAAGTCCCAGGGAACTGCAGCAACTGCAAAAAAAGCGAGGGAATGCACAGCAAGAAATAGTTTAGCTGCAGGCAGGCACTGAGAGAAAAGAACGTATGCACATTGTTTGTCACCCAATGTCAATGGAAGAGCTACAAAGTGAAGTCTCCAATCCGCACTCTAAATTACTCTCCCTGCATAAATAACACAATGGACAACAGGCAGTCTCAAAATGTCTCGCAGTGCAGAAATAGGGACAGTGAAAAGTCCGTTGAGTCCATTACAATAATAGCGGTAAACTATGTAGCATACGCTCTCTCTCTCTCTCTGTCGCTCCTGCCCCATGCGTCTGGGACAAACAAGGATAAGGTGTACTCGCGAGTCTAGTATTTGCATGGTGCATAATTTGCCGAGAGGAGAGGGGGCTGGGGGTTAGCTCAACTCAATGTAATTTAGATCGTCAGATAAACAGAACTAGAGTAAACTAATTAAGGATGAAATGCTGGTCTATCCATATACTCGTACGAATACATACTCGTAGTATGTACTGTCAGATGAATATTAATGGCCAATTTTTGCTGCTGCTTTGGCTGTTGTTCAGACAACAATCCATCAATCAATCAATCAATCAAAGTTGATCAATTAATGGCCATTAAATGAGCATTAATCATTAAAGCCCAATCAAACACTTCAAATGCAGCGTACTCTAACCTTATTTCACTGTCAATTAAAATTCCATGGAAATGGACAGCTAAGAACTCTGTGATGCAAACTGCGAATCAATGTTGCAACACTCGTACTTGCAGCATGCTTGTGGTTTTTTACTCTGCCATAAAGTATGAGTATCACGACAGTTGCAATGCAAAAGAGAAAGTTTAAATGCAGATCGGATCAGCATTTATTATATATTTTGTACAAATAATGTTCTGTTTTTTTCGTACTCTTAAAACTGTAGATCTGCAAGAGATCCAAAGCCTCTGGCTTTTGCTTGCTGGCATCTGTCGACTTTTCTGGCTGGTTCTCCCTCTCTCACTACTGTACTGTGGGTGGATGTAAATCAAACAGTTTCCACCCAACGCCCACACACCGCCAACACAGCGCGCGTGTGTCCTTCGGTCTGGTGTGGCCTTTTGCATAAGCAAATACGCGCAATTCACAAACACGTGACGCCGCCTCTCTGCCACTCTTTTCCATCATCTCTCTTTGTCACTCGACTGGGTTGGACTGGGCTGGTCTGAGAGCTGGCTGCTTGCGTGGCATAGTGGTCGAGTGGGAGTGGGTGGGTGGCTGAGTCAATGAGTGAGTGACTGAGCTATGGCGATGGTGACCAGTTCATGGTTCAATGACAAGCAACTTTTCGTTGGTTCTGGTTCTGGTTCTGGCCATTCCTCAGCACTGCCTCCCCCTTTCGCTCTTTTACACTTTTTTTTTGCTTTGTTTTGCGTGTGCTAACTGTTGGATCTCTTCACTCCCACTCCACACCCACTCCACTTCTTCACCGTGTGTCCAGCCATCGGCTATTTGTCTGCGGTTTGGCACTCCCAGTAATGCCACGACCACCTGCATACACCCAACGGGCTCTTGTTACATTTCTGTCTTTCTTTATTTGTATTTTGTTTTTTTTTTTTGTTTGTTTGTTTGCGGCTTTTGTCTGGACAATCGTTTAATTATGTACAACATTTGAGCGGATTGGGGGGCGGTAGGTGGGGATTTGCGGGGAGAATGCTCACAATAAGTACCATATCTGTGATATAATTTACGTGGAAATTTGAGCCAAGAATACATTTCATAATTGTTTCCCTCTCTTTGTGAGTTGTCTTGTTAAGTACCGTTATTATCCGACAGATTTACTGAGCGAAAACAGTGTTGAATAACGACGGCTGGTGGCTTTGTTTAATCTTATCTGAGTAGAAGAAGTGATATTAAATTGGGTACAGCTTAGAGCTTAGAGCTGCAGAGCATAGATTAAACACCTAGAATGGAATGACTAGAATGGAAAACCCTGCCAATCTAATCTGTATTAAGGGGTCTGCGAGGATTAACTATGCTATCAGCAATATTTTCTACTATTTTCATTCGAAATCAGTGTTCGAACGAACTTAAATTAACTAAAATATATATACTATATGTACTAATATCGCACCAGGCCATTACACAACTTTCGATAGCATTTGAAGCACCCAGCACCCATTCAATTTAATCTGAAGAGCATTTATAACCAATATTGACCCACAATTAGGCGTAAAGTAGTTTACACCGCACTACCCCCTCCACACAGCCCCCACCCACACCCCCACACACCGACATTTCCAATTACAATTTTGATATTAGTTGAACACGCCAAGTTTGCAACTTCAACATTGATTTGTGCCCCGTGGGACAGAACAGGACAGGACAGGGATATGGTGCAGGCACAGAATATTATTGGAATTGGATCATATAAACATAACACTACCGATTTATGGTCGAAGGTCTGTGCTATGGCCACGCTTTCCTGCCAGAATAAACATTTGCATAATGAGGCGGGCATTTTATGAACCATATAACCCTCGACGGTTTCCTGCTTTCCCACCCATCCCGCCATGCCACGTGACAGAAAAACGTTAAAGGCCATAAAGGACTATAAGTGCAATGGGGGCGCCTGGGGGGATGCCTGGCTGGCAGTCAAGAGTTAATTGAAAATGGCGGAGAAAAACAGCAAATGGAAGAATCTGTTTAGATGCGTTAAAGCCAAAGGCAGAGCACCCTTGGAATTTTATTTACCTGGCATATTTGATTACAGGCTCCGCTCTCACACACGAAGTAAGAGCTCCCCACAGCCACCTAACCCCAACCCTGTGTATATCAGGTGTCAAAGCGTTTTCCATGCCAAAGCATTAAAGCGACTGGGAGCAAAGGAAATCATTGAAAAGTACATATCGTTTGCATCAGTTTAGTCACAGAAATGCATCCATCTCCCGGCCGTAGTATCTACGCGGTGGAACAGGAACGTAAGCGCATTCGGGCAGGTCGCGTTTCTGTGGCGGACACGTGAAACCATCATCAATCTAGGAGCACTGGCAACGACACTTTTAACGACTTCTTGTGGATTACTTCAAACAAAATAACCACTTTGTAGTAGGAAATTTTATGGTGCCCCGGTTGGTGTCGATGGCTTTCGGCTTCAGCAACGTCTACGGCCACGGCTATGGCTACGGCTTTGGCTTTGGCTTCTGCTCTGGATATTTCACTGCATTTTGGCCAAAGTTTTGCTGCGTGCCCCGAAAGTTTACCCTTCCCCACCCCCAACCACCACACAGTGTACATATCTTCGTGTCAGTTGGCAGCCGCAGTGCAAATTGTTGGAGTCTGCCGCCTGGCTTAAAGGAGCAACAGCCGCAGGAGGCGGCAGATAAATATTTATTGATACTGCAGCAACGTGGCGTAATTTTCGTGCTGTTATGGTCCAGTTAGATGCAGTCATTTTGCGTTCAAAACGTTTCTGCTGCCTCTTTACTGCAAAGGGCGGCAGTGTAATCGTTTTATACATATATGCAGAATGTTTATGGGCCCAAGGAGGTGCAATGGATTTATGTACAACTGCAGCATAAATACATAAAAACTATTACACAATTCCATAAAGTGGCTGTAAATTTCTGCATGAATAGTTTTCCTGAGTTATTAATTAGTTAATCATCAATAATTACGCGTAGCAGTGGATACGAAACTGAGTAATATCTACATGGGTATCTTTATCCATTTTTAAAACCTGAGTGGCGCCAAAAGCCTTTCAAGAAAAAGCTTCTTTTCTTTGTTTTCGTTTAGGGGAGCTTTTGAAACCCGTTACAAAATCGATTTAAGCATTTCAGGCATAAATTTGAATGTTCATCGAAATAAATATAAACGGATATATTTATTATTTTCCACACATTAATCCGTATATTCACAGAGGTTTTCCATCGCCCAGACTAGTCTGTTCAATCGAAGATACCCTCCTCCTCGGCCTTGTCGACCAGAGCAATCAGACCAGCGGTAACCTCGACACCCACCTCGGTGATCTGGTTGGAGGGCAGGAAGAAGCCGTAGGTGCCCTTGTCGCGCAGCTCCACGGTGCAGGTGAAGGGAATGTTCTTCACACCGTACGCCCAATCCTTGGCAGCGCCCGAGACCACATCTAAAATGTTGAGTGAGTGTTGCGATTAGTTGCGAAATCAGTTGGAATCACTCTGAATACTCACAGTTGAGCAGACCGCTGGCGCCGTAGGTGAAGCCTGAGCCGTAGGGCTCAGATGCAGCATCGGAGAAGGCGGCGGCAATGCGCTTCATCTGCTCGTAGTTGGGGGGGAATTCGGTGTTGCTGTGGCCGTAGGGCAGGAGCACGTACTGGCCGTAGGCGTGGAAGGCCATGTAGGAGCGGATGTAGCCGTCGTCGAAGGAGCTGACGAAGGACTGCAGGGAGAGGATCTCGATCTCGGTGTTGGGCTCATCGCCGCCGAACCAGTGGTCGCAGGGCTCATCGATGTTCCAGCCAGCACCGCCCCAGTGGTAGTCGAAGTTGCGGTTCATGTCGATGCCGTAGCAGAGGCCGGAGGAGTTGGTGGCGCCATTGGGGCGGCGGTTCTTGCGCCACAGGCGCTCAACCTCGTGGGTGTAGACGAAACCATCGGGATTGACCATGGGCACTACAATCCAGTCGTACTCCTCGCTCAGGCGCTGCATCTCAGGATCGTCGGAGTTGATCAGCTGATTGAGCAGGAAGGTGACGGTGGCCGAGGAGATCCACTCCATGGCATGGATGTTACCCTCGAGGAAGATGGCCTTGTTGCCCTCACGCTTCGACAGCCTGATGCTCTTGATGTCGCGACCCTCGTACGACTGGCCAATCACCTTGCACTCCAGGTAGTCGTGGGCGGCGCACTCCTTGTCCACCCAGTCGTAGATCGTGTCCAGTGAGTGATACGACTCCCACTCCATCTCAGTGTCCTTATCCACAGCAGACTTGTCCAGCAATCTAGGTAACAGAAGTTTTAGATGTGATCCGGTGGGACATCAGGTCCACTTACTTCTGCAGATCGTCGACAATCACCTTAAAGACAATCTTCAAAGATTCCAGGGTATTCTCCACGTACTTCTGGAGCAGGGGACCCACAATGATGTTGTAACTATTACCGGGACCGGCCAGTTCGTTGAGGAAGTGCACCTGGAATGAGATTCGGATTGCACTGGCCCGTTCTCCCATAGAAGTTTTATATGTGTCCGCTTACGGAAATTTCCTGGTTGATCTTCTTCAGTTCCTCCAACTGATCTTCGTTCTCGATGAACAAACTGTAGATCTTGAAGTAGTCGTAGCGAACGGCTAGGCGGCCCGTGGTTGATGACTTGGGCGCGGCCAAGGCCAGCGGCAGGATGGCCAGGAGTAGGAGGAGCAGTCTCATTTTGGTGTCTTGAACGGTCGAACGTTCACTGTGTCGCCAGCAGATCCGGACAGGGCTTTTATTTGTCTCAGGAGTGGCCACTCCAGATGGTGTTATCTAATGCCGATAGCAGCAATTGAATGTGGGAAACAATTGATCAGTCATCTGGCGTGTGTCTTGCCCGTGCTTATCGGGGCTCTATCCAACCTACCACAAAGTAGAGACTGAAGTGAACTTTGCTACTCCCGGATACTTGGAATACTGCGTTCTCCTCGTCGGAGCGGTGACGATGACGCCTCCTTCTATTGACAAAGTCAAGTCTCGTCAAATAATGAAATAAATGCACCAAGCGGGAAGACAGGCACTCTCGTTATCAGGAAGTGCCAATATGTCAAATATGTCAAATTAATTGGAAACGAGTACTCACTTAAGGGCTTCGCCAACCGTCTGCGCGTGAAAGAGCACTTCTCGGAGAATGCACTCGGCACATATGGAATGAAATATTTTATTTAATTAGGCAATGCAATGAAATAAGTACACCTAAACTTGTAAATCGTTGTTGCTTTCAGGAGCCAGTTTCTCTTATTTGAAATTATCTTTTCAACGCGCCAAATGCCAGCCAATACGGCCACACTGAGTGGTGATGCACTTTTGATGGACAGTCTATAGAGATGGCAATTGCGTTGCGAATGTCCGTTAGCATTCAAATGGAGATTTAAATTGCAGAGTAAGGATTTTACTTCCGCTTTTGAACTTTCCTACTGTAAATTTGTTTATGGCCAAGTTTTTTAAACTGCCAAAGTGATAAATAAACGTAGGCTGGATTCTTTGAATTATTACCGCCCTGTTTTTTAATAGCCCAGCAACCAACCCAAGACTTCTAGTTCCCAGTTCCCGCCCCGTTTCTTAAACAATGAATGTTTATAGATACGATTGCGCTGAAGTAGTCCCTAACTAACTTTTTTTCCACTTTTAACATATATTTTTTTTATATATCGCCAAAGGGGTACAAAAATAAATAACAAGTTTAATTAATAAATTCAAAAGTTAACCAGCGGCAAGTAATTTTTAAATTACGCGCTCTCAAAATTTGTTTCAGTTTCGCAGTAAAATACGGAGGTATATTTCTACGGATCAAGCCGGTATATATTTCCAAAAGCTCCGCGGTCACACTGAATAGAGCTTTCAAACTGTCAAACAGCTGTTTTTCATGTGTATTGAAAGCCCATTCATTTTCGCTTTTTCGCCCAGTTTTGTTCCAGCCAGCTCGCGCTCTAGAAAAGTCTTGAATAGCTATTAATCGCTCCCGCACGTGCCTAACTATAATTTGCAGTGAGATAATACATTACTCCAGCTTGGCAGCGTCCACGGAACGAACAGCACAATCTGCGGAAAAGATATGCATTTGGCATTACATAAGAAGCGAATGGCTACGCGAAAATAATTGAGAATCGGAAGAAAATTGAAAGCAGCGCCAGCGAACGCTGCTCCCCAAGCACTTGAAGATATTTCATCAGCAATTTCGGAGCGCAGCCACAACAAGAGTTTCAAACTGAGAAAAAGTCTTGTACTCTGGGTAACAAAGTAAGAGAAAATATGTGCTGGGCAACAATAAAGGAAAGGCAGGAGTGTATCAACTGTAGCAGCAGCAGCAGTGACGCCGCCAACAACAACAGCAACAACAGCAACAGCAGCAGCAGCAACAACCAGAACCGCAGAGCGAGTGCGCCTAGCAACAAGATCGATTTGGCGAGCGAATTTCTTTGATTTGCGCCCATGAGTTCGCAGAATTTCTCAAGCCAAAGAGTGTAAATAGTAGTAGTACATAGTAATAGCACAATTCACGCGCACAGTGAACGCCGCAGAAAGGAAAGCCTACGTACGATTATAGCAGTAATACAAAGATACAATAGAGATCGAACCCAAAATGAATCCCAGCGGAGCAGCAGCCAAGGGCAGTCCCAAGAAATTCAATGTGTTGGCCCACTTCAAGTACGAGCATCTGGTGGCCGGAGTATCCGGAGGTGTAGCGTCCACAATTATACTTCATCCACTTGACCTCATCAAGATTCGATTTGCTGGTGAGTAACAAACATTTCATTCTATTTACTTGGTCTCCACTGTGCTCGGGGCTCGCCAGCTGCTGATAGTGGAGGCGACAGCACGTGCAGCAGACGCTTCCACAGCGTCGCCAGCTTGGCTGGAGATTGCACTCCCCATCCACCCCCTCCCTCTCGAATGTGGTTGCGCAGTGCATTTGGAAAATTTCCATGGAAAATTCGTGGCAGCTACAGTCTACAAGCTTCGTCCCTCCGTAAACTGAGACGATGACGACGGCCTGGGATGATTCTCATTTTGTGTTTGGTTTTTGTTTTTCATTGCTTACGCGTCCGATAGCTGGTCGAAATTTATTGATTTGTTGACAATAATGCCGTATGACTGATTACCACTCCACTGCTGGCTAAATTTACTCTAATCTAGAATTCTCGAGAAGACAACAAAAACACGCCCTCAAATGCTTCTTGTTGTTGCCCGTACAAAGATCGATATTAACAGTTAACCTCAATGATTGGCATCAACAGTTACAAATTGCAGAGGAAACGAACAGCTGATTGTCATTCTGCATCAGCTGATAGTCGTTGTTTTTGCCTCTTCCGTTTATTTTGTGGAAAAACATTCAATGAATCATATCCCAACATACATGCATAAATGTAGTTGGCCTCGTTTGCGCTTCATGCGCAAAATACGTGTACACGAGCAATATTTCCGTATAGTCGGGTTCAAAATAACAACAACAACAGGAGCGGGTTTATTAATTATTATTGTTGTTTTGCTGCTTGAGATCAGCGTTAAAAGGCGACCAGCGTAAGAGTCAATATGTAAATTCAGCAGAAAAAAAAAAGTTTAATAAACAACAACCATAATGGGAGTCCCAACAAATTAGGTTGTTTATGCGAATAAAAATCACACCATGCGAATTTTCGTAAACTGATAAAGCAGCTCAAAGACCCAGATAGACATACGCGAGTGTAGGGTAGATAGCACCCTGCTTTCAGCTTTCAGCTCTCTGTTCTTCTATTTCTATGAATTGTTGTGTATCTCTGAGTAATATATTTCCAGTTTGGAAACTCGTTAAATCTTCTCCAGTGTTCAACAGCTGTTTTCTATTGACTTGCGCAAGGCCTTCCACTTTTCTGCGATGACGCATTTGCCTCAAAGAGCGAGGAGCGCCATACGAAACTTGTTTGCATTTGCTCTTTTGCTCACGTGACCACGCTGCCTGCTGGTGCTGTTGCTGCTGCTGCTGACTGTACATTTGCTTTGTTAACGGCAACTTTCGGCGCTTGACAGACGAGAGCTTTGGGCACTGTCCGGTTTATGTGGCACAAGCAGCCGCAAAACGAGTTCCAGCCTGTTGCCAAGCGGGAAGCTTGCTGAATCAGCACCGCCACTTGTTGTGACCTTATCGGGCGCTATCGAGTGCACCATCAAAAACTCATTACTCTGGCCCAAAACTTGATTGTGACAGTAGATATGTGCACTTTTGATTTATAGATCATCATCCGGACCCACAGAGCAGCAGCCAGTTGCTGTCATCGCTCAAGGTCACTCATGGGGCAACTAAAAATAGCCAAGAAATACAAAAATTGAGAATACGGAAAGTTCTGACGGCAGACGAGCCCCCTTTCTGACTTGTGGCACGCTGTTGTCAGGCCAGCTCCGCTCCTACAGTGGTCGTACATATTTTCATATAAATAGATGCTAATGGAGGCGTAAACATGTAGAGCTCATTTCGACTCAACCTGCTTATCGCATCCGCTGGCAATTAACGCTATCTGTTTGGCGAAAACAACTTTGGCCAGGGCCTGTTGGAGTCAACAACTGATTTGCCGTCCGTTCCGGGCCGTGCTGTACCGATCCCAGGGCCGTACAGTTACCTACGGTAAAGAACAGCAAAACCCCGGAATGACGTGTCCTCGCCTTACCCTTCTTCCCAGTTATCCAACTATATGAACACACAATATTTACTGCACTGTCTAGACGTATTTATCTTCAACCGATTGTCTGCTTTCAGTTAACGATGGACGGACAGCGACGGTGCCCCAGTATCGTGGATTGGGCAGCGCTTTTACCACCATTTTCCGGCAAGAGGGCTTCCGGGGGCTCTACAAGGGCGTCACACCCAATGTCTGGGGATCAGGCTCTTCCTGGGGGCTTTACTTCATGTTGTAAGTGGATCTAAATTGTCAATTATCTCGAAGAATCAAACGATTAACACTTCCCTTATCACTTTCAGCTACAACACCATCAAGACATTCATCCAGGGCGGCAACACAACGATGCCACTGGGTCCCGCCATGCATATGCTGGCTGCCGCCGAGTCTGGCGCCCTCACCCTGCTCCTAACCAATCCCATTTGGGTGGTGAAGACGCGCCTGTGTCTGCAGTGTGACTCCTCGGCCAGTGCCGAGTACCGGGGAATGGTTCATGCCCTGAGCCAGATCTACAAGGAGGAGGGTGTCAGAGGACTGTACAGAGGATTCGTGCCCGGCATGCTGGGCGTCTCCCACGGAGCCATTCAGTTCATGACCTACGAGGAGATGAAGAATGCCTACAACGAATACCGCAAGCTGCCCATCGATACGAAACTGGTGCGTATACAAATCAGTGGGGAACAGCATCACATGACCAGGTTGCTTGTGCCGTTGCCATTTCACTTAATATATATACAGATATACATATCCATATATGTATATATCCGGCTGCGACTGGTATTTGGTGACGTCTGAGCGATCTGGCAGCTGTTCAAGAAAATTCATTCGCATTTCTAACCGTTGCTCGCTTTCCATCCACAGGCCACCACCGAGTATTTGGCCTTTGCGGCCGTCTCCAAGCTGATTGCGGCAGCAGCCACATACCCGTACCAGGTGGTGCGTGCCCGTCTGCAGGATCACCACCACCGCTACAGCGGCACCTGGGACTGCATCAAACAGACTTGGAGGTACGAACGCATGCGCGGTTTCTATAAGGGACTTGTGCCGTACCTGGTCCACGTCACGCCCAACATCTGCATGGTCATGCTGATTTGGGAGAAGCTGACCAGCTAGATAGAGTATTAACTAGAACCTAGGATCTAGCTTCTAGAATCTGGAACAGAATTTAAGCACCTAGAATACACGAATCTTTCTAGTTTCATCGAACGTGCAGCAAGCAGCAACAAAATGACAACATATTTTGTATTATTGTTATAATTCGATTAAGAACCATCTAAATACTAGCCCTAAGTTAATTCCAAAATTAGTTTATTTTACATTGTGCGCCTCTTCACTTTCAAAGTAATTGTTGTGATGGTCTGTAAATTGAATGTTGCATTTCTTGCACACTTCACCGAAGCAACACACACACACACCCCCACACCCACATTTAGTTGGTAGTTTAGTTAAATTATTTATTTTGTAATGGATTGGAATTGTAAACGCAACTGAAACTAGTTTCTAGTTTAGTTGAGACAAAATTTCGTTTTGGCAAAAAGATTCTTCATAGTTTCGCAAATGGTTTATAATCTTAAGGATGAAATGAACCTTGACATTTATGTAAATAAGCATAAAACGCATTGTGAACCACCAACTAAGCTGCTGAAGCAGAACAATCCCAATCAAATCACACAACCAAGAGAAGAAAATACAAAATTAGTTACTTACCTACCTACATTAAAATGCCATGATGGCAATCCAAAAGGAACAACAAACAAAAAAACAAAAACTGAAAAAAACCAGAATGTCTCGGGTCTAACCAGAGTCTTTTCATTTGGCCAAGGGCTATGGGCTTCAGCTTCAGCCGTACGCTGTGTTGTAAGTAGTCCGTGCTCCTCGCATTTTTCTTCATTCTCGTAACTTGTGGAGAATCTCTTTGCTAAACTGAAATAGCCAACGCGTTGTACTGTAAGTAATTGTAGCCACCTCACGACAGTCACTAACCCCTATTCGTGTTTCGTTTCATTGCAGATTCGAGGGCGTCGGCGGCTTCTACAAGGGGCTGCAGGCCAGTCTGACGCGTGTGATACCCGCGTGCATGATAACGTTCCTCGTGTACGAGAACGTGTCGCATTACATGCTGGCCAAGCGGAAACGTGCCGAGGGTCAGGCTCAGGACATACAGAAGGACAACAAGTGAACCAAACTCGCAGAAACAAACGATTCAGGATTCCTCTAGTTTATGCTTAAGAATTGTACCTCTATATCGCATTACATTGTATCAGTAGTCGGAGGACAGCTGCACACGTGTTGAGCACTGAAAGCTGTTCTTAGTTCTGATGCTGCTCTAGTCTTTAAGGGACTTGTTTTACATATATATACATGGAATGTTGTTCCTACGGTGCTTAGCCACGGATTTGTCTGACAAACTGCCAGGCCACTGATTGCTGAGACCCAAATACCTAGATTATTGTGTAGTCCATTATTTAAATGTAAATAAATGTTGAATTAAGATCAAAGTACTTGTAAAAACAGCCTCCAGCATCAGGCATCGTACATTGTCAGGGTAAGCTTTAAAAAAAGCATCATTGGTTGTTTGGGTGAATAACTAAATCATTAAATATTTTGCATTTCAAATTGAATTTTGTTCTTTTTTGACCTGCAATCGAAAGCTTGTCGCAATCGATACACACACAAAAATAATCGCCAATATCGATTTCTTTCAATCTATATCAGTTTGGAGGCTGTTTAACGGTTGTTTGTGTAGTGCTTACGAAAGCTTTGTGCGAAAGCTTTCTGCTTTCGTTTTCATTGCTTTGACTTGCTTAACCGTTCGCCCGGTTCATTTATACCGTAAAACTCATGGAGGGCGGACGTTGACACGCTGCACCGCTTTTGTTGTTATGTTCGTCGCTGTTTGTTTGCGTATTTCGTTCGTGTGTGAATTCCATTACATTTCGTGATATAGAATTAGCGCCAAGGGCCCCATACCCATAACACAATCCGAGCCGAATCAAAACCGTTTAAGCTTATGCAATTGACTAGGTGGTGACCACCAAAACCAAAGTGCTCCATTTCTTCCATTTGCATCGTAAACGAAACCAGTTTCGCCTGCATTCACGCCAAATACACCAACAAAAATTGTCCAAAAAAGTGCACAGGCGAGTTCAATAAACCTCCCCATGCAGCGATAACGACAACCTCTGGCCACCATCACCATCCGGGCCCCAAATTGCAGGGAAATCGAGAATAAATTCCTGATAATTCTGATAAGTTCAAGTGCAGACATAGAAGAGCTTTGTTTACCGTTGAAACAGAAGCGAAGCTTGCGAACAAAGCGCGTGCGAACAGGAGGCGGAGGGCAATTAGAGCTGGGAGAACAGAACCACATGTTGCCGCCAGTTAGGCGATATGTGATACGAGTGAGCGAGACAAGGCGACAATCAAACAAAACACTCTAAAATCCACACTGAATTGTTGGGGACAAAGAGACGAGGCATAAATAGAGCGTGTGTGAGTGACCTTGACTATAGAGGGAGTGTGATAAACGAAAAGGATAGCGAGCCCGCACACTTTCCAAAGTCTAAAGAGCATCTATCTGCATCTGGAGTTGCATGGCAACCAGCGTCATACGGAGCAGCGTTGTCTCAACCTCCGCCGGACGCCGCAACATCTGCGAGTGCCTGGCCAAAGAGTCCTCTGGTTTCGGAAGTCTTGCATTCAAATCCCAATCGTACAGCAATCTCAGTGGGTGTGCCTGTCTGCGCTGCCACTACCTGGCCAGCACGGTTATCGAGACTAGCACCTCTTCTGACGACACGTTGCCCGTGGAGCATAGGCATAATCCCCTCAGTGCCATTTCCCTGGGCACCCTGAGCGCCAAGGAGTCCCCCATCTTTGTGCGCCGCCAACACTTGATCCTGCCACAGGAGGAGCACCAGCCGCCGCCGCCTGTACTCAGCTCCCCGCCGTTCTCGCTGCGCAGTGCATCGCCCTCGTACACCGAGCGCCAGCCGGAGATCGATCTCTGCGCCGTCGAGGCGCTTCCCCTTGCATCCGAAATGCCCGCGGCCACACGTACCAGCATGGACATCAACCGAAACAACGGCTACCTGCACAACGGAGTGAGTATCTCGTTCAGTCGTACCAGTAGTCATGTTTATTTCTGTGAAACCCATGTAAAATCCAAGTTGGGGAATGGGGAATTGCCCAAAAATAAGTGGACCAAGTTTGGCAATGAATTGCTTATTGCTTGGTCAGTCCGTAAGTTGGCTACGCAACTGATGGCTTGTACATTACTCTCGTATGGCACTTGGTAGTCCGGAGAACTCGGTAAACTCGTTAAGTGCCCCCCAGCTGCGTTTTGTAACTGAAACAGATGCCTAGAATGGGGCGTCATCATGGGATTTTCCGCAGCTTGCGCAGGGAATTCAGTTGTTACTTATACAACAAGTTTATACGCGGTATTTGTAGCAAAAATCATCTTGCTGAAATTCGAGACTATAGACTGTGTAAAATTCAGCCAAAACATTCTCTCGTTCAGAATTTAGATCAGCTTTAATTTTTTCCGCTTCTCGCTTAGCTGTCTCGTTTTCGCAATCGCTTTGTGTCTTATCTTGGCCAGTATAAATGCCGTTTGCCCCTGCCATTAACCGACCAATTAAATGAAATTTAAATTGAATTCGTTGCCACATTTGAGACCGAACGCGGGTATAAACAAAGCAATGAAATCAAAACAATACCAGTCGAAAATTAGTCGCTGTTACTGCAAGCGACCACAAAAATTTCACTCTCGTCACGGCATGCCATGCCCCATACGCAACATCGACGGACAAGCTGTGACAGCGACAGACTCGTTGACGGAGACGGGAATGAGAAAGACGGGGGCAAACCATGTGGGTGTGCTCGGCTTCTTAAGTGATTGCTGGTTATAGCTAGACATAGATGTAGATATCCGCTGGCTGCTGATGGGAAACTATAATGGGAATCCAAATGAGAATGGGAAGGGCTATATGTCGATATAGCTATGGGAATGAGTTGCTGCCGTTTTACATATCGTCACGTTTTAAGGTCAATTATTGAACGAAACAAGCGAAAGTGTGGAGGCGGGAATCGCACGTGGCAGTGGCAGTGGGGGGGAGAATCTTAATTAATTCAAGACGTTTGGAATTGTTTCAATTATACATTACACACACACACACTTTTACCCAGTATAGTATCCCCAGTCAATGAATCACAAGGTTGCAATGCATTTTCGGTACAATCTAATCAAACTCTGCTCATATTTTTGCTGGTGACTCCTCCTCCGCCTTGCCAGTGATAAGATATGAGCTGACTGGCACTCCACTCCAACTACGAATGGGGCATGGATCAGAGTGCTGCGTGTGCAGAGTCCATTGAGGAATGGGTGGTGTTCGTGGAGATATCATCTTCCTTATGTAATCTGTCTCTTTCTCTCTCTCACTCTCTCTTTGGTAGGCGCACTAAGGCAATGCACTTTCTGTTGTGCTGCTGTTGTCGCAGGCTGATTTTATTTACATGACAATTGCCAGAGCAATCGCGGCTGATAAGCAGCCAGCCCCTTATAATCCATAATGGCGGAGAGTCACATAAATATGTGTGCCCTGAAGTCACGCAAGGTGAAGCGCGCATTTCGAGCTATCTTTATAATATCATTGGGTAATACCTAATACAGCAATTGAGATGCAGTTACCCCAGAGGCAAGGTGTTAAGCCTGCAACAAATTAAACTAATCAAACAGAAATAACTATCGCATATCATATACTATATGAGCTATAAAATCCCAGTTTTGTTATAGACTTTGTCTCTACTTCTGTTTTAGGTGCTACATTTATTCATAAATCTGATTGAAACTTGTTCAGTTCGTAAGATATTAGAAGAAACTCATAAACTACCTACTCCCACGCAAGTTAAGAAAAAATATATATGTAGCAATTATCAGTGTAAATGTTACAATAACAATATCATTATCTACACGCAAACTAAAGGAGAATTACATGATATACTACTTTAAAAATATCATAGCATAAATTCAGGAGGTAGTACATGTACATGTAGATTTTTAATTTAAAAGCCGTTAATTTCACATTCAATAAATGTTCAGAAAAACGTGCAATAAATGTGTCTTAAGATTTTAAGAAAATTTAAAAAAAAGTGAGTTGATATTGGCATATATGAGAAAAAGCAAAAGATCTGTAACATAACCTGACATACATACAACATAACATAGATCCTTACATAACGTGCAGCCAACATTCTTTTTCTCTTAGTGCTTTCACTTTGTAAATAACTTTGCAGAAAAATGTTAAAGATATTCTCAACCTGTTCACGTGTCGTGTGGCATGCAACTAGCACCCCATCCAGAAACTTGTCCACGTGCCTATTCCTTGATTTATCACACAAACCATTTGATGGCTGGGATGCATGGGAGTGGGCTCCTTTTGTTTGGTCTTTATTTTTAACGTTTAGCAGAGCTCTGGGAGGATTGCTCCGCCCATTCGCCGCCTCTGGCATCCGTGTGGCTTTTATGCGGAATGGGGTCGTTGGGGTAATTGCAGACTCCCCACATGCCTATGCGCCCTGCTTCTGGACCGGCTGCCGATTGCGTGCAAACATTTGCATGGACAAAGGCGCTGCCGATCCCTTCGACATGTCGTTCGACATTTATGTGGAAAGTGAATTTCTAATGCTTTTGGTTTCCATGGCCTGAAAAGCCGTAAAGAGGTGGCTCGGCTCGTCTTGAGGTTTTCTGTAATCTCCGTGCCATAAATTATGTAAGCTGTTGCCTGTGTGCGACACTCGAGTGTGGAAATAGTTGTCCCCGATTTCAATATGTGCATATCGAGGAAGCTTCACAGACAGGCAACACGAATATTGAATACATTGAATACCTAAAAGTAACCGCAAAGATTCCCAATAAGCGATAGAAGTCTCTTTTTCCATACGTATAAGGAAATGTCGATTAAGCTACTTTACACAGATGAGCCCCCAGTTCCGTATGTCTGTCGGGGATCTGAAAACACATATGTGTATGTATGTATCGTATGTAGATCTATCTCGATATACATATGTGCCAGTCAGTCTTCGCTTATGGGTTTATACTTGTGTAATCCTATATACTCGTACTCGTACTTATATCTCCTCGTCTTCTCTGCCTCGTCTATGCATTGCGGCTAACCACGTTTTGTAATAAGCGTAATTCTATATACTCACGTAGCAGAAACATCAGCAATCATTCAAAGACATAACCAACATCAACACCACAAGCCACCCACCCACCACCACCTTCCTCATTGATGTGTCTCTCCCACTTAATGCTGAGCGACTCTTTTGGGGCAAGTTGATGCGGCAAATCCTCAGCTTAAAGGAAGCCACCGAAGTGCGTGAATGAACAGCTCTCGGACGTGGCTCCGGCTAGGTCAGGTCCAGAGCAGACCATTCCATTTCGGCCCAGAAATGGACACTGTCATACAGTACGCTTGATTGACTGTGCCAGATGATTGAGCCAAGTTATCAGTTGCAACCCCCAATGATAGAGTCGATTGATTCGGGAGCAGGGCCAGCCGGTGGACAGACAGGCAGCTCCATTCAGTCGGGCAGTTGGTCGAGACGGACACAGACCTGGCTTTGTCCTACGATTGCTTGATAAGCGGCTGCCCCAGACCCAATCGCGTCATTCAAAAGCCGCCGCTCTTCTCACGATCATTTCGCAATATTTCGACTGTGCCGGACCAGTGTTGGTAAGCGCAACACTTTGGTTGCTTTTTTTGTGTGTAACTGTAATGTAAAACCGACCACAAAACGGTGTGGGGCAGGGGCAGGGGACAAGACAGACGACTTGGGCTTAATAAAATTTATAAAAGCCTAGACGTCAACAAATTTGATTTCAGTGCGCGATTGTTTTGACTGCATTGCGGTTGCTCAATTCGCTCAGGATCCCAAATCCGTTGCAGGATCCCAGGATAGTCAGGATAGGATATAGTACCCGAAACGACCACATGGGAGCGCCGCCGTTTAGCCCCGCCACAGAGACTCGACTCCCTTTGAAGAACAGGCCTCTGGTTTAGCCCTAGGTGAAAATATGCAAAACGTTGAAAAGCAGCGGGAAAAAGCAGTCATACAGAAAGTGGAACCAGAACCCGAATCAGAACCGTTGCCAGTGGAGAGGGAGAATTCGTCGGAAAGAAAGGACAGGGAGGAGGAGAAGGAGAAGAAGGAGGAGGAGGAGGACACTAGCTCCAAAATCAAGACCCGTTCACGCTTCTCGGCTGCATTTCGGAGTTTCTCCAAGCCAAAAGTCAAGAAGGAGAAGGAGCAAGAAGCCAAGAGTGAGGAGGAAGCCACCCCCACGCAGCTGGAGGACGTGGACAGCACCGACAGTGGAGCAGCTGGGAAGACGCTGAAGAAGAAGAGTCTGACACGCCGTTTGCTGCTGGGCGGTCTGAAGAAGACCCCAAAGGTTCGACCGCACAGCCTGGCCACCAGCGATGAGATCAGCCTGCTAGACAGCAGCCACGAGCGGGTGGAGACAGCCCCGGACCCAGACCCCAGATCCGGACCCAAACATCAGTGCACCATCGGCCAGCAGCAGCGGCACCCTCCTCCAGATAACCATAAGCGGGAAGAAAGTCGAGCCAGCCAAAGGCAAGAGCCGCAGCAAGAGTCGGTCCAAGAGCTCAGCCAGCGAGACGGATTACCTGACACCAACGGCAGAGGCGTCGACGGGGAGGGCTACAGCGGGTGGGAAGAAGAAGGCGACCACGACCACAACAGTGACGACCAAAGACACGAGCAGCACTCGGACGACAAAGCTGATTGTGGCCAAGAAGAAGCAACAGTCGACCCCCAAGCCAGCAGAGGCAGCGACAACGACATCGGCACCCACAGCGACAGAACGACTTGCGACAGCAGCAGCGGCAGGGGCAGGGGCAGTGGCTGGAGGGAAAATCGCTATCACCGAGAGCACACGAGATACACCGCCCAGAGAGCGGGCCCCGGCCAAGCCGAGTCGCGTTCAGGTTCAGTCTGCCAGCAGCACCGGAACCGTACGCAAGTCATCCTCCAGCAAGAAGCTGGAATTGCTGCAACAACAGCAGCAGCGCGGACACCGCCTTTCCAGACAAGTAGCCATCAACGCCACAACGGTGGCCACCCCAGAGAGTACCCAAGTGCCGGCCCTAGAGGCGCCACCCAGTCCAGAGTTGGAGCCGCCCACGTGCCCGCCCCCACCCCTGCCAGTCGTGAACGAGCAGACTGCCGACGACACCGTGTCCTCAGCGGAGAGCGCCCAGACTGTCAACCCGTCGCCCGTTGTCCGTTTTGCCGTTGGTAGCGCCGTGCGCAGTCCGCTCAGTGCCTACGAGGCTGCCTTGGCCGCGATAGCCAATCAGCCGCCCAGCTCCAGCGAGGAACCCAGTGACTCGAGCCTCCGACGACTCAGCTTTGCCCAGCAGCAGCTCATTCTGGGCGACCACGACAGCATCGAGGGCAGGAGAGAGACTCTGCACTATCACTCCGTGGCCAGCGAGTACTCCAACGAGGACTCCGTGTCCGAGGAGAGCGGCGAGCAGTCCGTCAAAGATCCAGCCACTGCGAATCCCATGCCGGCCTTTGGTGACCTGACCATGGATCAGGAAATGGAACCGGTAAGGTGTCGCCCAACTGTTTACCTCGCTGATTTACAACCGAAGCCCCACAAGTGTTGTGTTGCTTCTGTGTGCCGTGCCTGCCCTCGACGGCTGTTCATATACATCGGCCCCCCTTTTCGTGGGAGGCTCTGTGTGTTTGTGTGTGGGTGTGCGAGTGTGTTTGGGTGTGCGTGTCATTCAACTACGCGGATGAGGGGTCTAGACAATCGACTATTCAATCACAGTCTTCATTTGAACGATAGACAATCCAGGTTCGGTTCGGTTCGGATTGAAGTGCGACTACTTCCGGAGATAGATTTATACAGACTCTTCCAAAGCGACCGACTAAATTTCATTTATTTTTCATATTTTCAGGCCATCATGACGTCGACCAGCGAGAAACGGGAACATCTGTACAAAATTCTAGTCATCGGCGAGCTAGGCACTGGGAAGACGTCCTTCATTAAGCGCTACGTGCATCAGTTCTTTAGCCAAAACTATCGGGCCACCATTGGCGTGGACTTTGCCCTGAAGGTGCTCCAGTGGGATGGCAACACGATAGTGCGGCTGCAGCTGTGGGACATCGCCGGCCAGGAGAGATTCGGCAATATGACGCGCGTGTACTACAAGGAGGCGGTAGGAGCGTTCATCGTGTTCGATGTCACGCGCAGCGGAACCTTCGACTGTGTGAGCAAGTGGAAGGAGGATCTGGATTCGAAGGTGCAGCTGCCAGACGGCAGTCCCATACCCTGCATACTGCTGGCCAATAAGGTAAGTGGGAAAACGTTGCTCAAGTATGAGGAGAGTTTCCTGACTGGATTCCTTTTTTGCTGTGATTGCAGTGTGATCAGGAGAAGCAGGGCATCATCACGAATCCGGAGAAAATGGATGAGTATGTGCGGGAGAATGGGTTCGCCGGCTGGTTCGAGACATCCGCCAAGGAGAACATCAACATCGATGAAGCGTCCCGCGCTCTTGTGAATAAGGTAAGAGATTCCAGCTGCCACTTGGAGTCCATCTTGTGATCAATGTGTCCGTCTCTTCTTTACAGATACTCATCAACGATAAGCTGATAAGTGGCGACCTGGCCGATGGTGAAAAGTTCAACCTGAATAGCACCAGCGATGCAACTGGCACGGAAACCAAGAACAAATGTTCCTGCTGACCTGGGACCCAAAAAAAAAAAAACACCAGATGCCAGAGGCCAGCCATCTGCCAGAATCCAACAATCATTCCAATTTCCCCTCCCAGTCTGAGCAACAGCTCTAAAGCTAAACGGAAATATGTTTATGTTCATTCCATCTTCATGTTGTTGCAAGATAACGACGATAACTATGCTTAGGATTTCCACTTAACATTTGTCCAAGACTTAGCATCCCCATCGTGTTCCATCCATCTATCTATCCATCAGTCACCCGATCTTCTGTTTGTTTGCACCGACACTGGCGACACTTGTGCCCGTAAATTCTGGATAAGACCACATTGTGGCCGCTAGATCGGGGTCAGTGCGTGAATTTATATGGCGGCACCTTCGCATACATACATACACACATATACATACACCTACATACATACCATTATCATTCACATTATCTAGGTGGCAGCATCCATGCTACCCCCACCCACCCATTGTAGGGTCTACATTTGTGTAAAATACGAATCGTTCTTCTCGTTATTTTGTTTTGCCTTATTTACCTTTGTTGGCGAGATTGCTTTATCTTGGAATTCTTATACACATACACACTTTGCCATCTTTATTTGCATTTAATTTAGATAAAAATACGTACCGTACGTTCTATGCAATACGAAATGAAAAATAAAGTTTTAATTGTAGTTAAGCCAAGTGAGGAAGTGTTTTATTGTGCTCATAGAACCGGCCGGACAGGTTGGCAGCTCGCTCCGTGTTCTGATCAAACACATCCATGGGCATACGGACTTCCGCTGTCGTAATAGATGGATGTTAACGATTTATGTTTGAATTTCCCCAGGTTCAATTAAAGGTTCTGTAAAGTTGTTGTGGATGGTATGTTATTACGCTGTTAAGTGCAGCTGTTTTCGCACCTAACAGCACCTAAAACTAAAACATTATCATTACTACGGCACTTGGTATTTCTCGCTGTCACGTCCACACTATGTGCAGTGCTGGAAATCGCCATCTTTTAAGTGTTGTGTAGCTTCGGTACCGATTACTAATAAATTGTTTATTGCAAAAATCAGCGAAAGGAAAAATAGCAGAGGATATAATTGGTTTAGCAAGCAGGGGAAATGTGCTAGATGTTTAAGGTGAGTCCCAACACAACCGGTCGTACTGCAGAACGCATTCTTTAGCAGCTGAGATCCGTTTTCCTGGGGCATCTCGTGTTACTCGTCACGTTAACTCCCCCTTTTCGGGACTGGTCTTTGTTGTGTGCGCTTCGCGGCGTTGGCACTTCTGCTGATAAGTGGCAGGGCCAGGCGCAGTCAACTTAATTAATCAGTGCCCCAGCACTGGGCAAGTCAATTGGATATTTTGGACGCCGACCCGACCCATGAATGAAATGAATCAGCTGTGCGTCGCCGCGCATCGACCGTTCAATGCAAGAAATTCCAATTAAGACAATTTTCTCACACTCTCTTTCACTCTCTGCCGCAGTTGTTGCATAGTTGGAATTTAGTTGGATTCACTGGCGCGACAGCTGCAAGATACGATGTTGCCGCCACGGGAAAACGTCGACCTGGAGTGCTTCCTGGTGACCAAGCACTCCTGGAAGGGCAAGTACAAGCGGATCCTCTCCATCGGCACAGCCGGCATCTCCACCTACAATCCAGATAGATTCGACCTGACGAATCGCTGGTCCTACTCGGATATTGTGGCGGCAGCCCCCACCAAGACCTCAAATGTATGCACTGAATAAACATTCTGGGGATTTAAATAACCAAATCCAATCTTTTTCAGATACCCAATGAGTTTGTGCTGACCATCAAGAAAGATAAGAAACTGGATACGATCAAACTGTCTTCGGAATACCGCAATGATATACTCACCTCTATACTGAAATACTACAAAGAGTTTGCCGATAAGCCGAAAAACACTCAGGTTTGCCCAACATCCGTTTATGACTCATGGAATCGTTCGACAAATGTCGTAAATTATGGAAATGTTTCTTCACAGTGCTTCAGTGCGTACAAGTACCACTGGTCGGGCATCAGCCTGCCCACTGTCCTGGAGGTGACGCCCTGTTCGCTGGACCAGCTGGATCCCACCACAAACGATGTGCTTGCCAGCTACATGTACAAGGACATTGAGGGAATAATAGGTAGCTATGCAAACTGGGTCTCACTTGCAGCAGATGTTGTGCACTGTTCGTTCTGTCGCCATGTTTCTTAATTTTAATTCAATGTGTACGCTTTGTTTTCGTCTGCTCTTGCACTCATCTTTACGGTCTTTGTTTACGTTTGCGCACGTTTTAAGCAGGCATCTCGGACTATGAGGGCGGCATTGTGATGGCCTACGGCGGCTTCAGTCGCCTGCACTTGTTCAAAGCCTTGAATCACCACGAGATCGTGCAGAACATTGCCCAGAGATCGGCCCAGTTCCTGGGAATCGAAACCAAAATACTCAAGAGCCAGATAACACTCGAACAGTTCGAGAGGCAGCGATTTGGCAAGTTCAGGTTAGACACAGAGAGTGGAGAAGGTGTGTTCTCTTCAATAAAGAAAGATTGTTCTGTTTATTCCGCAGTGACGATCAATTTCAAACATCGATGACAGAGTTCACAGTGCAAAAGATAACGTCCCGCCATCCGGATCCAGTGAAGCGCATACTTTGCCTTACCGAAGTAACGCTTTTGGAGCGGGATCCCCAGACCTACAGTGTCTGCACTCTGCGCCCACTCACCGATGTGTTTGCTCTGGTTCGCGACAAGGACAGTCTGCAGCGCTTTAGCATCGAGTACAAGAACGGAATCGTGCGCAGTTATAGTACCAACGACAGGGACTCCTGCTGGCCACTCTGCTGGATGCGGTGCGCTCCAGCGGCAATCAGGATGTGCACATACGCATCAGCAACACGCCCAGAGGCAAGAGATACGTACCCCTCAGCAGCTCCGTGGACGAGGAGACGGAGGCCAACTTGTTGCGCTTGGTCATCAACAATTTCCAGAATCCCTCGAAGCGTTACGAGATCCTGGAGCGCTTCAATGCAAATGTGCCGCACAGTGGACTCAACTACAGTGTTACGCAGGACGTGGGTACCCCCAAAAGAATCATTTGGTCATGCTTATGCAGCCATTTAATTTGCCATTTCAGAGTCTGTTTGCCGAGAACAAGGAGAAGCTCATATTAAGTGCCCTGCAGGCGTTGGCACAAAAAGAGCTGGACAGTCCCACTGCACAGCTGAGCAACCTGGAGCTGGAGGCTATATTCCACGCCCTGACTCGACTTCTGGCCAGCAAAGTGGGCTATGCTGCCTTCACCAATCTCACAGGGTTAGCATGCCTCCTGGAAAAGCTTTAATTTCCAGCTTTAATTTAATTTCCCTTTGCTGCGTCTTTAGATTTCGTGAGATTATTGGTACCAAGGTTGTGGCTGCTTTGCGACGCAAGGATCTGGCTGTTACATACTCTGCCATTGACATGATCAACTCGCTAATGCATTCGGTGAACACTGACCATGACCTGAAGCAGGAGCAGCTAAATAAATCCTCCATTCTGTCATCGAAATCATTTCTGGAGACCCTGCTCAATATGTGGACAACGCATGTGGTATGTGCAGCACAGAAATTCGCAACGTGAAGCATTTCCCATGACCTTTTTTATTTCGCAGAGCCATGGCAGTGGAGCCCTTGTTCTGTCGGCCATGCTGGACTTCATGACCTTTGCCTTATGTGTGCCTTACAGCGAGACCACCGACGGCAAGCAGTTCGATACGCTTCTGGAGCTGGTCGCCGATCGTGGTCGCTATTTGTACAAATTGTTTCAGCACCCCTCCCTTGCGATCGTTAAGGGAGCTGGCCTGGTTTTGCGAGCCATCATCGAGGAGGGGGAGCTTCAGGTGGCTCAGCAAATGCAGGCCCTAGCCCTTGATGAGGCGGCCCTGTGCCGCCACTTACTGGTGGCGCTGTACACGCCATCTAATGATCCCACTCTGACAACGCATCGTCAGCTGTCACGCCATCTGATTGGGCTGTGGCTGACGGACAGTGATGAGGCCCTGGAGCTGTTCAAGCGTATTTTCGTAAGTTGCTGTCTTCGAGGGTTCTGCCACAATAATTTATATACATTTATTTGTTTAGCCCGCTGGCCTTTTGACCTTCCTGGAGTCCGAGGACGGCGTGCCAGAGACAGATCTGGAAGAGGATAAGCTGAATTTTCGCGATAATCTCAAGTTTGCAATACAACATTCCAACAAAACTCGCAAGAATGTGATAGAGAAGCATTTGCAAGGCATCAAACATTGGGGCATGAATCTGATCGAGCAGCAGGATGGAGCAGCGCAGGCTCTGAAGAATCGTCCAGTAGTTCTGCGCAATCGCCGGCAGAAGAAAAAGACCACTGATGCCATTGTCAATTTGCCGTACTTCTTCTACAGCTTTGCCAAAAGATCACAGTCTGCCAAATCTCATCTGGAACCACAAGGTGAGAGGAAGACCCAACCCCCTTGTATATGTAACACATCTCTTTTCTGCAGACGCGCGAGGAGCTGCGCATGTGTTTGGAAAATGAGCTAAGGCAGTTCCTGAACGATCGGGACTTGGCTGGCCAGATGATTGTAGCCTGGAACTACCAGGAATTCGAGGTGGCCTATCAATGTCTGGCAGATGAAATCAAAATTGGTGACTACTACATACGACTGATACTGGAGAAGGACGACTGGCCCCAGAATCTGGTGAAGGATCCGTAAGTACACATCAATCAGGGTTCAGGGCTGCCCTCTCACTTTCATTTTTCTTTGAAGGATTGAGCTCTTCAATGCTCTATATCGGCGTGTTCTGTGCCGACAGCGAGTGAACGACGACCAGATGACCGTGTTCTCGCTGCAGGCGCTGGCCAAGGTCTACAGGCGTTACCATCAAGATATCGGAAGGTTCAACGACATGTCATACATTCTGCAACTCAGCGATAGGGTGAGTAAAATGCACATTTAATTGGTTAGAGTCTCTACATTATATACATACATGATTACCTTTACTTTAGTGCCTTTCCCCCTCAATGCGCGATGCACTGATAAACCTGATTTCCTGCCTGGTGCTGGAGAAATCCAATTGCCGGGCCCTCATCGATCACGTACAGTGCCTGGTGGATCTCATCACCCTCGCCCATCTGCACAAGGGACGCGCACAGCTGAATACGAAAACAAATGTCATTGAGGCCGGCCCAAATATGGCGGCGTATGAGGAAAAGGATTGGTATTACAACATCGAGAAGGACGGCCAGAAACCGGAGCGCCAGGGACCCATCACGTACTCTGAGCTGAAAGAGCTGTGGCACAAGGGACTGATCACACCGAAGACCCGTTGCTGGGCCATTGGCATGGATGGCTGGCGGTCGCTGCAGCAAATCCCACAGCTCAAGTGGTGCCTCATAGCCAAGGGCACGCCGCTCTACGACGAAACGGAGCTATCCTCCAAGATACTCGACATACTGATCAAGTGCACCAGCTTCTTCCCCAGCCGCACCCAGAACGGAGTGGCTGTGCTCATTCCAGGACCGAAGCTGTCGCGAAAGCTCTCAGAGTTTATTTGCCTGCCTCATGTGGTCCAAGTGTGCCTCACCCACGACCCCGGACTGCTGGAGCGCGTTGCCACCCTGCTGTGCCAGATAATGGAAGACAATCCCGAGATGCCCAAGGTCTATCTGACCGGAGTTTTTTACTTTATGCTCATGTACACGGGCAGCAACATTCTGCCCATTACGAGATTCCTCAAGATGACGCACATGAAGCAGGGATTCCGCAGCGAGGAGGTAAGCGCAAACTATTTTGCATACCTTTGTGCGAGTTAAATATCAATACATTTTATTTTTAGACTTCGCAGTCGGGAATTATGCACCGCAGCATCCTGGGGCAGCTTCTGCCTGAGGCTATGGTCTGTTTCCTGGAGAATTACAGCGCTGAAAAGTTTGCGGAAATCTTCCTCGGGGAGTTCGACACACCCGAGGTGATCTGGAGTTCAGAGATGCGTCGGCTGCTCATTGAGAAGATTGCAGCCCACATTGCAGACTTTACGCCGCGTCTGCGGGGCCACACGATGGCTAGATATCCCTACCTGGCCATACCAGTCATCAGCTATCCGCAGCTGGAGAACGAGCTCTTCTGCCACATCTACTATCTGCGGCACCTGTGCGACACCCAGAAGTTCCCCAATTGGCCCATCACGGACCCAGTGCAGCTGCTGAAGCATACTCTCGACGCCTGGCGCAAGGAAGTGGAGAAGAAACCTCCTCAGATGACAATCCAGCAGGCATACCAGGATCTTGGCATTGACCTCACCAAGACTGAAAAGCCAGACGAGAGCATGATACGAAAGAGCTACTACAAACTGGCCCAGATGTACCATCCGGACAAGAACCCGAATGGCCGCGAGATATTCGAGAAAGGTCAATCAGGTAAGGAGCTGAGGGAACCTAAATTAGATCTTTATGTTAATTGCTTTGCATTTATCCCAGGCCTATGAGTTCCTTTGCTCGCGAAACGTGTGGAGCTCGGGCGGACCAGATCCCAATAATATTGTGCTGATCCTGCGTACACAAAGCATTCTCTTCGAACGTTATCCGGATGGTGAGTTCACGCTCCCAAGCTCCCATTATCCAAGGGGTGTCATCTTATCTTATCTGATCACTTATTTCAGTTTTGCGGCCGTACAAGTATGCTGGCTATCCGCAGCTCATCAAGACAATCCGGCTGGAGACGCGCGACGATGAGCTCTTCTCGAAGGAGGCCCAGCTGCTGACAGCCGCCTCCGAGCTGTGCTACCACACGGTCCACTGCTCCGCCCTGAATGCCGAAGAACTGCGGCGGGAGGAGGGCATTGAGGCTCTGCTGGAAGCCTACACGCGCTGTGTGTCCATTCTGGGAGTCGACTCTAAGCCGGAATCGTTGCACTATCAGGTCATATCGAATGTGACGCGCTGCTTCGAGGTGGCATGTAACTTTGAGAAGTGCAAACAGAAGATCATACAGCTGCCGCAGCTGCTGTCCGACGTGTGCCGCGTGGTCTACTTTAAGCACACGCTGTCGGTGAGCCTGGTGACCAGTCTGGCGGCCAACAACTACGACCTGCAGTGCAATCTGTCGCGGAACGGCGTGCTCTGGTCACTGCTGCTCTTCATCTTCGAGTATGACTACACGCTGGACGAGAGTGGCGTGGAGGTGAGCGACAAGTCCAATCAGCAGCAGTTGGCCAACAATCTGGCCAAGATGTCGGTCCTGGGATGCATATCCCTGGCCGGCTACAGCATGGAGCTGCGCCAGAAACCGATAACAGGCAACGAGTCCAACTCGCCGGCGGCCAAGCCCCCGCCAGCCATCAAGCCCAAACCAGTTGGTGCCACCAACTCAGCCTACACCCAGAACGCGCATAATCCGCTACAAAGCAAGCAGCTGGCTATCACAGGCGGCAAGGAGAGGGAGCCGGACAGCTCATCCGGAAGCAGCGACACCTCCAGTTCCACGCCCACCGACAGCGAGCAGCAGAACACGGCTAAGAGCATCAACAGTGCCATCCAGCAGAAGTACATTGTGACGGGGGAGGCCAAGAATTCACTGGTTAAGCAGGTCCTGGACCGCCTTCTCACCCGCTACATTGCCAACCAGATTGCCACTGCTCGAGACAGTGACGTGCTCAAGCTGCTCACGGCGAACACGCGGAATCCCTACCTCATCTGGGACAATGGAACCCGAGCTCAGCTCAAAGACTTTCTCGAGCAGCAGCGCACTTCCTCCGTTCGAGAGACCCATGAGGACATTGCCCAGGTCTACGAACTCGTTTCCAGCTTCGAGTTCGATGCCCACAAGTGAGTCCCACCACCAGAGAGAGGAAAGATGCTTCCTTTTAACAATATTTTACTCGTTCTTTAGGGAGGAACTGCAGATTGGCGGAATATTCATACGCATCTACAACGACATGCCCACCCACCCGATTGCGCAGCCCAAGCTGTTCATAATGGACCTGCTTGAGTACTTAAAACACGCGTATCAGTTTCTGCAATACAAGAAGAATCCAACCGTCGCTGCAGCCGCTGCTGCCGCACCCAAAATGGGCAGCGACGGCATCCTGACCCCCACCCTGGCGCCTAATCATCCGCAGCTCCAGCAGCAGCAGCAGGCGACGGCCCAGCCGGGCACAACCTTTGACGATGTTCTCAATGCTTATAATCGGTCCAAGAGCCGAAAGAAGCTCGAGACGGATGCCCAGTCGGAACAGAAGCTGGCTCTGCAGCAGAGTAAATATGACTTTGCCAGCGATAGGAAACTGGAGCTGCACATAACAATGGTGCTCAAGGCACTGATAGCAGTAATCAAAGCAAATGCCGAGGTGGAGATCCAGTGCATTGGCAATTTCGATATGATCTTCGGCTTCCTGGCCAACAACATATTTTCAGATGTAAGAGCAGAGCTCTCCCTAAATATCCCTAGAGCAGATATAAATCTTTCTCCTACCTTACAGAGCTCCACGGTTAAGTCGGTCGCCCTCGAGGTGGTCGCCTTGGTCTCGCGTAACAAGGAGTGCGTTTCAGAAGTGGCCTCCTGCGAGATTCTGGGCAACTATCTGGTGGCCCTCAAAGATCCAGAGTTGCGTGCCAGCCAGGTGAAGGTGCTGGAAACACTCTCGGGTCTGATGAATGTGCAGGAAATGATCAAGGAGGCCCAAACCAAGGGCGCAGCCATATATCTCCTGGACATGTTCTGCAACTCGCGTAATCCGCAAATCCGGGAGATGTGCGCCGAGATTCTGGCCAAGATGACAGCCGATCGTTTGAGTGGACCGAAAGTACGCATTACCATATCGAAATTCCTCCCCACATTGTTCATCGATGCCATGGTGGAGTCGCCGGCCACATCCGTGCAGCTCTTCGAGTCCATACACGAGCATCCAGAGCTTATTTGGAATGACAATACACGATCGAATGTTTGCGATGCGGTCTTGGAAGCCTGCGACAGGTGAGTGGCAGTGGATCCCAGCAGCTTTGCAGTTTTTCTGATGGTTCCTTGTGCTTGCAGATTTTACCAGCTACAGAAAGCGAATCCTCGACATGTGTGGAAGGACCCTGAAATACTTAAGGACATCGTATCCAATGAAATTGTTGTGGCTGGCGTTTACTTGCGCCTGTTTGTCAGCAATCCCGCTTGGACACTGCGCAAGCCGAAGCAGTTCCTGTCCGATCTCCTCGACTTTGTTGTCGAGCAGATAAGCAAGAGCTCCTCCGAGCAAGATGTCCTCGATCTGTCCACCACCGCGCTCGTGGAGCTGCTGCGCTCCCAGCCGAATCTGGCAGACGACATACCAGTGCTGGGCCACATACCAAAGCTGTTTAATCTGCTCTCGGTGCAGCCGAAGAACACGCTATCAGTATTACATCAGCTCTCGCTGTCTGAGGTTAGTTCGGCGATGCAGTACAAGCACCACACTTATCTAATTACTCATTCCTTTGCAGTTCTGTGTGAGTGCCATCTCGCAGACAGAGTGCGTGGCGCCGTTGAAGAAGTGCATGGAACACAATCGGGATTGCATTGAGAAGGCCTGCGAGGCGCTGAGTCGGCTTTTTAAACACCAGCACGTGAGTATTTTAGCCACACCATCACCACTCCATCTAACAAATATTCATCGAATGTACTCCTAGGACTCATTGATCAGCCAGTCCTTGGAGGTGGGACTCATACCGTTTTTGCTCGGTCTGCTGGACAGTCGACTGGAATTTGTTGACAATCCATCTGCGGTTAAAGCACAAATCGTTGCGGCCCTTAAAGGGATGACGCACAATCTCAATTATGGCGACCGGGTCACGCAAATCCTGCTCAAGCATCCAGTCTGGGCAGAGTTCAAGGATCAGCGCCACGATCTTTTCATTGCCGACACAAACATACGCGGCTACCTGACGGGTAAGTCAAATTTCGTAAGAGAAGAATTCCAGGCACTGAGTGGCTTTCTTTTCCAGGCATTAATCCAACGGCTGGCTACCTGACGGCAGGACCTGCGCAAAGCGTGGAAGTGCTCACCTCGCCGCCGCCCATCGATCGCGACGATCCTTCGGCACGTCCTCCCATAGACTAGCGAGTTCTTTGCCTGTTTTTGCTAAGCTCTGCTGTCGGTTGGCTGGTGGACACGGACGACTGTGGACGGGGGACCCCCCATTATTGTATTAAACTTTTTCATATTTTGTACACACGCAGCAAGGCGCCGCGTCCTGGCTGTCCACAGCCAACATATTAACAAACTGTAACAAAGTTTAATTTTTTTATATTTATAAAAGCTGTATAAATAATTAGAGACTAGTTTACATATACACAAGCACCCAACCTAACTAGAGCATGCATAAAGTGATTATATATATTATGGAATGAAGCATTAAAGATTCATTAAAAATGAAATATACCCGATTTGTTGGATTTGTTCCTCTCCAGAAAAACTGTTTTCGATCAAGGTTTTTTAGCTCTTCAAATAAATATACCCTTTTCCTATTTAGTATACGGTGTTAATAGTAAGGGTACTCCAATCCCTACCTATTAAGTTATACCATGGTTCAGGTTCATTTGAACGAACAGCGTTCATTTCTGGTCAACAAAAAAACGTAAACAATGTCGCTTGTGGCAGATTATAGCGATTCCTCCGAATCCGACGAGGATAGCAGCACCAACAGATCGGAAACCGAAGTAATACATGGGTAAGCACATTCGATGATTAAAATCTAAGAAATAAGTTACAAAAACCTCGTACACAGGCCCCCGACAACCGAGAAGATGACACCAAAGCTGCCGAGCGCGAACCAGGCGCTGGGCAAAGCAGGAGGAAAGAAGACAGGCGAGGTTTTCTCCAATCCATTTTAGAGGCGGAGCTTCACAAGACCGCGTCCCTTGAGCGGCATGTTAAAATGGTCGACAACGACACACATTTGCAGCTGAAGAATGGACGCAAGATATGCTGGAACTTTAGGAAAGGACGCTGTCGTTTTGGAACCAGCTGCCAATACGCTCATGACTCCGATTTGGCGATGGCCGAAGCGATTCCTCCTAAAATTAGTTTTGAGCCAGTCCAAACTGTGCAGGCTGTGAAAGATCTTGGAAATTCCAACTCGCGCAAGCGTCCCGGCCTTGGCGATGGCTTGGAGCCAGCCAAACGGGTAATGAAGTCGTACCACCAGCAACATCCATCGGGCCGTCGTTAAACCAGCCCAGCATCTGTGATCTGCAACAAGCAAGTGTCTCCCACGGGACCATAGGTGTTCGTCATTACATTTATCATTCGGAGGCCATCGTCCAGGCTGTCAGTGTCTCCAATGCCATTGTAGTTGTCGCCGCAGTCTGTACTCTCCGGTAGCTCCAGCGACAATCTCAGCGTGCATACTGAACTCCAATAGGTGCCTAGCATTGGTTCAATCTGCTGCCGGGTAGACTGACCGTCACTGTTGCCATCCTCCTCATCGTCAGAGCATTCTAGAAGTAGAACAAACTTATTAAATATATTAATGTAAATAAATCGTCCTATACACAAAATGCTACCTTCATCCTGGCCAGAGAACGATATGTTGCCGATGACAAAAGCCACGCCCCTTACAGCTAACTTCCTCACTCTACATGCAACCTCTGTCAGCAGAGAATCCCTCATCATTCGCATATCGCTACCGCGATGGTTAGCAAAGCAAGCGGCCAGGGAGTTGACCACAACGACTTTTGTTTGTAGTGCAGCCTGGACGTTGTCCGTCATTTGCTGATCGAGGTCTTTTAGTACTTCAAGCAGCTCCTTTGGTGTGAGGACATCTACCACCTGAATGTTGGCCATTGCTTGCTCACTTGTCTCCTGATCCACTTTACGCTCCAGCAGCATGTCTTGTATCCTTTTGCTGGAGAAGTCCTGCTTGGTATCAACGAAAAGCAAATGCCGTTTGTGTTTCCAAACAAAATTTAGAGCCACGGTGTACAGTAGTTGCGTCTTTCCCACGCCAGTCTGGCCACAAAGTTCCCAGACTCTGCCACGCCTGAACGGCTGTGCAATGGAGTCCAAGAGCTTGTCCAATCTGAAATGGGTCAATCCGTAAATACAACAGCTCTATTGGCAACATTTCTATTGAGTTACTCTTCTATGCCCGTTCCAAAGTCCAACTCGTGAACTGTTTCCAAAAATTTATCCGAATCCAATGGCTGCTGCGCCAGCTCCTTTTTTAGCTCAAGTACGGATTCCAGTTTAATGGCCAGCAGCTTGTGCAGTTTCTGGTCATCCGCATTGTAGAAATCGAACAATGTCTCGATATTGTTTTTGGTCAGTAGATGCAACTGATACTCGGATAATTGTTTCCCGGTCAAAGTGAGCAAGATCTTCTTTCTCAGATCCATTTCTTGTAATTTAGCTCAATGCAGCTTTTCTTCTTCTACTTCATCATTCATGTCTCGACCATGGGTTAATAGTTCTCTGTCCATGATCGAAAATCATATTCCACTATTTTGATATTCGGTTTAATATTACCAGCTAGCTAGGACTCTCAGCACTTAACATATAATTTTGTCCGATAGATACATACATGTTTTACAATGTTGGCTATTTTTGAGGACTCCTCTTTTTATATTTCTTATAGAATAAGGTTTAAACAAAAAAGGTCAGTGAAATATAAAACGTCAGTCGGAATGAAATGTACGTAAGTGGGAAGGGAATGTTACGTATTTGACCACTTTTAGCTTATCAACTGGTAGTAGAGCGGTAATTTGTATACCTTATTTCCTTTAATTACTGTTTAAATTCTGAATTCGAAAAAGCCGGTTTTATTTTATTTTCTTTTTCGATAACCATACTAGCTATCGAGCTTATCGACATCGAGATTATCGAATTTAAACAATAATTATATCTAAAATGTATATATAAATACATATTTTAATTATTTGCACAGTAAACGATTAGCGAAGGACCTTTTCTCATACCATCGTCGTCAGACTGTCGACTGTATTTGGTCGAGATATAGCACACCGAACTTTGGCTGCTCAATTAAAATACTGTGTTTTTCCTCACGCTATATTTCGGATATACAGGGATAATCGAGACGTGACATGTCTTATTGTGATGGGGAGAGTCCTGCCAACGGATTGACTCCCGAAAAACGGACGCCCATTTACGGAAACAATTTCGCCTAATTCGCATTTAATTAAGCAATAATCTACCTAATAATCACAATTGAAGTTTTGATGCCGTTATTTTTTAATCAATCGAAGACTTTAATAAACGTAATCGAGATAATTATTACTGTGCGTACATAGCGTACAAAGCGAATACAAAATGTGTTAGGACAGTTAGATGCGTAAACAGCTACATGACTACATAATCCGAATACGCTTATATCTTAGTTACGTTGCCGCGTTGCTCGTTACTTACTCGTAAGCTTAACAAGTAGATCGATCATCTTTGAGTGAGTAATATCTGTATAGATTACAATATGCAGCATCGATGTGCGAGCGCACAAGCGATTCAAGACTACTCCAAAGAGTAGATTTACATAATTAATTATTACATGTAGGTTCTAATGTTGTAAACGATATACAAAAATATAGATCTAGGCGTACCAGAACGATCTTCGGTTTGCCGGAACTTAATTTACAAAAGTGTGGATCAATCAAATCACACGAGTAGTAATAGTAATCGTAAGAGAAACTAGCAGATAACGAATTTACAATTACATCTAAAACGGTACTCGACCAGTGCGAGTCCATGAACAGGAAATGGTGGTAGTAGTGCTTGCGGTTGTGATATTGCCATTGGTGGATGTACGCGCTCAGCACGCCATGTCGCCGAACAGTGCATCAGCGTCGCTGGACACAGCGATATCTCGGTGCCAACTTATTCTTCGTCGCGGCGATGGAGATGTCGGCGTCGACGCCTCCGAATCGCCAATGTAGACCGCCGAATCATCAGCACTGGCCGGGGTCAGCGGCCTCTCGCAAGTGGCTCCAATCTCCGAAATGGGTATGGAAAGCGACGTCGTCGACGTTGCTTCCTCACTGTGCGGCACAACCTCCTTGAAGCTTTGATTGGGCGGCATGACGACGAGCATGTTAATGGATATGAGCAGCGGATGGACCAGCTTCGGGTCGAGAACCATCAGCGGGACCTCCTCGTTCTTCTCAAGACTCAGCGAGCAGATCTCTGAGGTTTGTGTAAAAACTGGCTGCCGTTGAGCATTGATCGAAGTGACAGTGGTGCGTATCATGAATTTGCGTTTGGTCTGGAGGCTCAGGACTCGCTCGTGCTCGTGCCGGTGGTGGCGCCGAATGTTCAGTCTGCGCGAGTCCATGATGAGTATGAGATCCATTCCGAAATTGAAGCCCGTCCAGCGCCATTTCTGATACCCCGGCTCGGTCAGGAGGCGGCCACAACGCATACAGTTCTCGAAGAACTGATCGTCGTCCAACTGCTGCGGGCTACTGTGGGAGCAGAGAGATTAAAGAATCAACATCATCTTCGGGAGACTGAACGATGGGATGGACTTACCTGTCCTCTTGACCGTGATCGATCCTTAGCAGGGCGTCCCAATGACTGTGGATGTGGCTGTATAGCCACTCCTTGGGTATTATGTTGTCGTTATATATGATTTTCAAATCCATGTAGTGGTTTGTGAGGTACTGGGTGCGGAGCTTCTGGAAGACTGGAACAAAGGGCTGACCCTCGGGCGTAGCCAGAAAGGAGCGTTCCTCCATCCGGCTGGTAAAGTACGTCCACTGGGCAACATCCACGCTAGGTGTATGCGTATCTACGCCAGCGTTGACCAGCCGATCCTGAGTCCTCTGCGCCTCCGCCCGCTGCGCTGGGTCTTCGGGATCATGGTCAGGGTGCAGGCGCAGAAACATCCACGTGCGCAGCAGCGTGTAAAGGGAAAACTCTGTCTGCATCACGTACAGGTCATGGCTGGCAGTCAGGGCGGTCATCAGATCTATGGAGATGTGTCGCAACAGGTTCGGTTGCTTGCTGTAAATGCTGAGTAGGTTGATCTGGAACCACTGGAAGGTAGATTTCTTCACCCCCACCACTCCGTACTGGCAGGCCGCCTCGTAGTAGTGAATGGCAGTCTCCGCATTGATGGTGTCCACCATCACCTCGGAGCACTTGTCGATGATGCCGTCCAGGTGGAATAGCGTGGCCGTGGCCAGCACTGGTATCACATCCTTTGGATCTATCTCGATCTCGTCCGAATACATGGAGCCAAAGACCGCATCCAGGCTTTCCACGTTGATGCGGTCGTCGGGGATGGTGATCTGCACAAAGTTCTGTTGCGCCTCCTTCCACGTCCCGTTGAACATCGTGTAGAAGTAGGGGCTCTGACTTAAGTACACCTTATGCAGGTGCCACACCTTGTCCAGCACCATCACGGCCACATCAGAGTTCTTTTCCTCCTTGAACAGGGCCTTGTAAATGTATTGCGTGGTCGTCAGCAATTTCTTCCTGTCGGTGGTGGTAAACAATAAATTAGTAAATGAACCACAAACAATGACTGGGTGGGAGTTTGCTTACTTCTTGGGCAGAGTGGTACCCAGCTGCGCCTGCTCATCCGGACCGAGAGTGGAGTCCGTGCTGCGCTTCCGCTTCCGGCGGTTGCTAAAAACCTCGGCCACATTGCTCTGCATGGATCCCATGATCTGACCCATGGCTGGAGTCCGCTTCCTGGCGCTCGTTTGTCTGAAAGTATTTTTTATCAACGCATAAATACGTGTGTGTTTACGTTTGTGTTACGTTTGTTTACAGATGTTCGAAGGGGGAAGATTTGGGTCGGGTTTATCGATTTGACAGGTTGCGTGTTGATAGTGCCTCGGCCGCCCTGACTGCCTGAATCGAACAAGTTGACCCACTTTCGATCCAACAGGGCGCCCCCGTAGCAGCTTCAACCACGGCAAAATAAAAAACCTTTTCCCCGTGGGCGTCGTGTGGGTGCTCAGCATAAGCCCTAGGTCCACTAGAAAGTGTCTACATCGATAGCCCTGCTCAACAGATGGTGATGTCATCATAATCATCATCATTATCATCTTATACAGTGAGCTTCGAAGTGGTTGACACTTGCAACCAAATTTCACATGACAATGGGACAAGTCTTACAATATCTTCTGCATATGAACATACTAAACGTACATAAATGTTCAATACGATATGTTTAATTACCATAACCGAGCATATTCCATATCTAAGGCAAGTCCCATTCTGCCCTATTCGAAATCAGGTTTCATAAAACTATGAATAGTTACAATAAACATATCTATGTAAGCCCCCCACTCTTTCCGTGAACATTTTCGTGTAATTTCGGGGAGCCTATATTTAGAACGAGATCAAACGAAATCGTTTTCATGACGTTGTTTATGTTTTGCGCGAGCAGCTGGAGCTGGATGATTGTTGTAACCATGTCAAGGCCGTTGATTCCATTGGTTACACTGCCCATAAATTAAAGCACACTCGCATTTGGGTTGAATGTTGATTTTCTTTATAGAGTCTCTATCCGAGGAATGTTGCGACTAAAGTTCAAATTGTAATTAGTCGAGCCACAAACACAAGAATAGCTTTACACGAGTATAATATTAAACCTACAAACTAAAGAAAATCCAGTCCGTCTGTGCAGTTTCCCAATTATTAATCGCGACTGAATCGACTTTCAACACCTTTATTGTGTTGACAACACCGCGATTCGCATTGATATGGATGGCCAGCCACGCTTGATGGTCGCCTTCAACCGACTTATCCAGTCAGCCAGCCACATCTTGAACTCGCATTTCAGTGATTATGATATGGGATGGTGGTAGGGTGGGAGCAGCAGCAGATGGAAGGTTTGTTTTGGTGCGGCGCAGTTCCGAAAACAAAAGTAAACTATTGAGAACCGGTTTGCGCAGCCATACACATTTCTTATAAGACCTAAAACAAGAAAAGCGATTGCAGCAGATTCAAATTACGTCACCAGTTAGAGGCACACAAAAACACACACACACACACACACACACACACACACAGAGACGGAGAGACAGAGAGAGAAACTAAACAATTGTCGTTATATTTGAATGGCAATGATATCATACTATCATCTAGAATATCTGTTTTCATGGAAAATTAAAACCAATATAGGGAAAAAGAGAAAAAAAGTTAATGTAGCCCAAGGAGTAACGGCTAATTAACGTGGGTTTTCGTCGAAGAAGCCAACAAGCTCGGGCGGGATTCGAACACAAGAACGAAACGAACGCGCTGCTCGCTGCCTTGGTTCCCTACCTAAACCGCATGAAGAACATTTCTAAACGTCTAGACCGCATAGCCACGCCAGCTAGAACATAGATAACTTCCCAGAGCAAACATACGTACATATATTTAAGGGGCCGGGGCCCTTCTTGATATTCTTGAATTTTTAGTTTGATCACACTGAAGAACAGCTGTTGTTGCGGTTGATCCCGGCCTGATTGGCACTCTCCGAATTCGCACTAATATACGACTGTTGTTTGACTGATAACGCCACAGGCCCCACTGTGATATGGCGGGTGGGAGCGCACACCATCTATCTTTCTTACCCACCCGCGTGGAGGCTTTTGTTCTCTCCTTCTACTTCTCTCTGATTCCATGGCGCTTCGTAGAGTGCAGTTAATCTCTGGCTCTATAAATAGGAGACAAATGGGAATTCGGAGTATGACGTAGTTTGAACGTATGGGAAAGGGGAGGAAAGGCAACTAGTGCGTTTGCTGAGAGACAGCCAGAGAGAGAGAGAGAGCGCGCGCAGGAAAAACAACAACCGAACGACGCAAAATTATAGGCACAAGGGTTCGCGGGGCGCGGGCAGGCATAGGCAAATGGCGGTGGTGGAGACTGAGATAAATGGAAACTTACTGTAAAAGTGCAGTTACAGTAACGTGATTTTATATAACTGCAGTTGCACTCCACGATCACTTTTACCTATTTACTAAAAACACCAATTAAAAACAGTTCTACGTCTTTGATTAGGATTTAAATCAATTCATATTTAAAATTGTCTCTTATTTGTATGCAGTTCCGCAGACGATGCACCCCGAACGAAAAATAACAAAGAGTGCGCACACAGCACAGTGGGATTAAAATTTGATTTGTTGTTGCTTCGAGCGGGTTAAAGGAGTGCTCATATTTGCGTCACGGAAACAGCTGACTGTTTGCTGTCAAACGTATCCCTGGTCGCACTGTAATTTTTCAAATTTGAAAAAACCGGCAACCCTACACAGAGGCGTCTTTAAAAACGCGCGAATCTTCAATATAACAAAACAAAAACTGCAATTAAGCAAGAAAAGGTGGATTTGTTCACTTTGGAGTCCAACACACGTTATCATGAGTGATTCGTTTAAAACATCAACGCGTGAGAAGCGCTCTTTTCTGATGGCCCGAGATCCCAGCGTTGACCGGCGCTTTCGGCCAAAGCCTAACAAAAAGTTGCGTCTGTTTGATGATATCCACGAGTCAGCGGAGAGCACAGACGCTTCGGACACGGAATCCGAATACGCATCGAATGCCGGAGATGATGCAACCAGTACAGAAGATAGCAGTGTGGCGGAGACGGGGCCACAGGTGTTTCTGCGTCTGCGTCCCGTCAGTTGTGCGTCCAAAGCATATGTGGTATCAGACGATGGAAAAGTTCTGGTTACCAGTTCGAAGACTGAAAACACCAGCAACAATGTGAACCGAATGGAAAAGCACTTTGGATTCACATCCATATTCGATGGCACCGTTGGGCAGCAGGATGTCTACGATATCTGTGTTGGCCCTAAGATTCTGGAAGAGGAATGCGTGACCATAATGACATACGGCACTTCAGGCTCGGGAAAAACGTACACGCTGCTTGGTATGTTCGATATTTTAGTGTCTGATTTGATGCCATCATTCGTAATGTTTTTTCACCCGTAGGCGATGATGTGCGGGCTGGTGTTTTACCACGCGGTCTGGAGCACATATTCACCATCTACTTGGAGAACTTGTATCACGCACCCAAGCTAAAACTGATCAACGGGTGCATTGTGTTTTTGCAAGACGACGCCACGCTGCGGGAAATGCAAATAAGCAAGAAACTGCTGGATTTGTGCCCGGATATTGGCGCAAATCACGAGCGACTGAGGCAGGTGATTAAGGGCGATCATACCTTTGAAACGAAGGCCGAGCCAGACGTATCGGTAATGATTTGGGTGTCCTTTGTGGAGATCTACAATGAACTGGTGTACGACCTACTGAACATACCGCCGCGTCAAGAAAATCTTGGTGCCATGCAACGAAAACCCCTGAAGATCGCCTGCAATAAAGGGCAAGTATTCATCAAGGGCCTGACGACTGTGTTCGTAAAGAGCAGCGAGGACGCATTGCGGCTGCTGCGGCTGGGACAGCAGCGCTCCACCTACGCATCGACCTCCGTGAACTCGAACTCTAGCAGATCGCACTGTGTCTTCACCGTGGATGTGTTGAAGTACAACCGCTCGGGCATGACCACTCAATGTTCGTACAAGTTCTGCGACCTTGCCGGCTCGGAACGTGTGAACAACACTGGAACCATAGGGCTACGCCTCAAGGAGGCGAAGAACATCAACACCTCCCTAATGACACTGGGACGCTGTCTGGATGCGGCTAGTACTTCGCGAAAGAAGCCAAACACCGATGTCATTCCATTTCGTGATTCGAAGCTTACCATGCTGTTGCAGGCAGCTCTACTCGGAAAGGAACGATTGGCCATGATAGTGACCGTCACACCGCTGGAGAAGTACTATGAGGAAAACCTGAACGTGCTTAACTTTGCCTCCATAGCGAAGAACATAATTTTCAAAGAGCCCATGGTGAAGCAGCATAGTACACGTTATTCCAGTTTCATGGACAACTCAAAAAGGGATAACCAGTACGATTACATCAAAGAGATTGAGGAGGATAACATCAGGTATACACAGTTAATGAACACAACACTTGACGGGAATATTATCTCTTCTCTTGTATTGAACAGCCTGCGGGAAGAGATCGATCGCTTGAAGTTCGACCATGTGCTGAAGATGCAGCTGCTGGAGGAGAAGCTGCGAAAGGAACTTACCGACACCTTCCAGGAAATGATGCGAGTGAACAAAAAACAATGGGAGGAACAGGCCGAGAAGCAACTCCTAATGGCAGAGAGGGAGTTTGAGTTTAAGGTTTGTTCGCCCTACCAAAAGATTTGTCATTCCATTGTCACTAAGTTCGCTTACCATTTCAGTTGGGCTCCCAAAAGCGGCACTACGAAGAAGAGATTGAGGACCTTAAAGATGAAATCGAGGATCTGAAATCTCCCTTAAGTGACATGGATAATGACAGTATGGATGCAACGGAGGAGGATTCAAAATCGCCAATCGAAATAATCGATGACGAATAGTAGAGACATATGTTTTATTTCCATGTTTGATTTTTAGTTTAAGTGTTAGTTATTTCGTAAATTTAATTCATTTTCCATTGAAAACAGTTCTCATTAAATAAACATATGTTTGTCTTACAGTCTAAAGAACTTTGGCAACAGAATCTGAATTTCTAGCTGCGTAGGCAACCCTCAGCACTGAACAAATAATTGTCTCCAATAAATTAATTAATTTTCTACAAGACTAGCTGAGTTTTAATTTTCCCCTTAGTTGGATATTCAAGAAAGTTAGGACGTTGTACACTTCCCAATATTTTTCGATTCAATGTCACTGAGATTATCAGTGCCTGAAATGCCGGAAGTCCAAGAAAATGACATTAGTCAAATCAGATTAGAAAAAGAAATTGAACATAAGAACATTAATTAAGAGAAATAGGGTATACAAAATTGTCCACACTCATAGCAAAAACCAGATACCATCCACAACTACGTTTTATCCTTTGACCTTTTTTGATTAACCTAAGTAATCCAATAAAAAGAAGGCCTTTAAATTAGACAATAGCCAATCTTGTAGAAAATTGATTCGTCAATCGGATACAATTATTCGTTTAGTCCTAAGAGGACTAAGTAACTATTAATATAAGGCCGAATATCAAAATCGAATTTGATTTCGATCAACAAGATAGAACGTTACCTTAAACGTTATTTCGATGTTATCGATGTTTTTTCATACTTGAATTTCGATCAATTTGTTCAACTGATAGAACGTTAAATCAAATATGGCGTTAAAGCTTCATGGTATGTTATCGATGGTTTTTCATAAACATACGGGTGAATCGACCTTTTTCCTACAAATTTTCGCAGTCGTATATATATCTGTATATATTTTAATATATCCAAAATAAATTCCACTTTTAAATATCTGTAATCACTTGAATATTAAATTTATGAATTATTCTATGTATTTAAATACATCGATGTTTAAGACAAATAATTTGTCCCAAACATCGATGTTATATGTTATCGATGTTTTTCCATTGCGCAGTTCATTAAAAAAGTCCATAAAACCAAAATCTCTTTTAAATTTGGAATTCAGTGCCAGCTGCATCAAATCAACACCGCAAAGGTATATAAAATAAGTGGTTCGTACGAAAATTAAGAAACGAAGAGTGTGAAACCGTGAAAAACAATTGTGAAAATTTCTCAGAAGGCATCAAAAAAAAGTGGCACACAACATGCATGTACATACAGACACACATACACACACACACACACATTGACATTGACTGTAACCGCAGCCGTGTATATATGTATATGTGTGCTTATGTATACATTAGTGCGAGTATATCAAAATAAACAATATTAATACCTGGTGATTTGCTATCGTTGCAGTTTGTGGCACCTCTTGTCTGCGGGGGCGTGCAATGTTAAGGATTCACGTCAAAATGGGTCCGCAACGCAGTCATAATCCAAGCAGCAGCAACAACAACAATGGCAACGCCACCAGCAGCAGCGCCAATCGGCATAAGGAGTTTACGTGCTGTTTTGGCCTGCATGTCCATACGGCTACCCTGATGATAGGATTGTGGCATTTGGTAAGGAACTCAATTACCACCCTCTGACCTTTACCCCACCCACACACACAGCTGCAGTAGGCGTCTCGAAATGTGTATACACACCTGCATTCCCACGCATGCAAGTTGTTGCCGCTTCCTTCATATTTGACCCTGTTCAGTGTCAAGGAGGGGAAAAATCAATTGACCATGCCTGCGCAGTTCCTCAAAAACTGCACGCATCCAGCAACTCTCAAACTTTCGCACTGCACACGTCCAACTTTCACCGCGTGGGGTGTTCCTCCCCCTGTGACGTCAATCGGAGCACCAACGGAAGCCGTGCGTCATCTGATCTCCAACAAGGGCTATGAAGCTTTGCATTACTTTTCCTAATACGGAAGTGTCGAAAAGTGTCGGTCCGAATCCGTGTCTGGCAAACGGAATAGTACGGTTACACAAGCCCAAAGATGTGGCTATTGTCCAGCCGCCTAGTTGAAAGTAGCCCCTACTCCAGCACATTGAGGGGCGGCATCGCCTACACATGACTTGGCATCAGCAATTGGCATAATTCGTGTATTTCAATGCTCGTTCCGCCTCTTATGATTGGGGTCCCCTGCGACACGCTTTCATAGCCGCTCGCCGTGCCGCCCTCACGTTTTGCAGCAACAAACAGTCACATGCGTCGCGAAATTGATTACAGTTTGAGCAGCAGCAGCAGCAGCAGCAGCTGGAACTCTCAAACCTATTCGATGGTTTTTCGTTTCACTTCTTATCAGCTTCAAGTGCAATTTAATGCCACTTCGACGCTGAGTTTCCCCTTTTCTTTGTTTGCTTCTCCAATTGTCGGGTATCGGCTGTTCAAGCACTCTTATTTATTTATGTAGCGTAAAGCCGCGAGTTGAATATTCCGATTATATCATCATATAATGATATAGCGATCTCACGACTCTGATCAGAAGCCCCCACTCATTGGAATATCCACATAGCATACCATGCTTATAGGTAGTGTCGCATTAAAGGTCAATTTGAAATTAAAACAGAGCCTTGAACCTGAGATGTCTAAACACGGGCGGCCACATGTGCAAACAGCAGCACCAGCAGATACCCGAAACCATGAGCTGTTCCATTTATTTTTAAAGACTCCACGTACTCGCCAGATGATATGCAAACATTTGCTCTCCCCTCTGATATGTATGCACAACATCTTTCCGTTCGGTCAACAGATTCATCATCGCAAGAGAAGGCTGCCATAAATTTGACAATTGTTAATTCAACTGTCACTTATCAGCACACAAATCGCAAATCAAATCTTCTGAAGCTTCCTTATCTGATGTGGTTTTTTTTTCGCCTGCCAGCTCATCATCAGCTTATGATAAGCCATAGAGTACCCAAACACCTTCCAGGTATTCCAAAAATGTGTTTGGATGAATCAAAATTTTATCTGTATTTATATCTGCCTTCCCTGTCATTATACAAATCATCAAAACTAGCATTCGAATCTACATATTTTATACAAGAGCATTTGCTCATCTCCAATGAGATCGCTTCAAGAAGAAGCTTTCGAAATAGTTTCTGCAAGATTCGAATGCAATGTACCACGGCGCAGAGAGCGATAATGAAGACTCTGAAGTTTCCTATTCGGGGAGCACCTCATTGTGCGAAGACCAAGAGAGCTATGACCTGATAGAAGAAGAGCAGGATCAGATGGGGGAGAGTAGCTGCTCTGGGGACGTGGAGAGCGAGGAGAGTGGCCTTGTCTTGCTCTACAATAACCCAGCTTTGAACCATCTTTCGTCCTCAACCTTGCCCAGAAAGGATGGCGACTGCAAGGAGCGCTCACTGTTCTCCTTGGGCTATATCGCATCCGGTAAGTGGCCGACGCTGGAAAAATCTCCTTGCCGAATGAAGAACAAGCCCAATCTGTATGCGCTCATGGTGAAGCTGGCCAAAAAACGTTTGAGGACCGATACGATTATCAAAATCGGTGACTGTCAGTTTCCTGTGCATCTCATGGTCCTGCGGAGCTATTCACAGTCGTTTCGCGATGCCGGTCACGAAGTGGAATTGCAGCTGCCAGAGCAGTACGTGAGCGCTAGGTGTTTCAGTCTTATCTACGAGTGGATGCTCACAGACAAACCGCTCCTGCCCCGATTGGGCCTGCTGGAGGTCCTGCGAGCGGCAAAGTTCTTAAAGATCACCCAGCTGGTGCGCCAATGTGAGCATTGTCTGATAGATGGCTGCAAAGAGGACGCGGCCGCAATGCTTTACGTAGAGGCGAGACGCCTGAACATGGAGCGCTCTCAGCGACGTTTCCTTCTGCGAATTTCCAAGTTCTTTCTGACACTGGTGGCCTCTGAGGAGTTCCTTAACCTGCCGCTGAAGCCGCTCCTTCTTCTGCTTAATTCCACTATGCTCGGTGTCAACTCCGAGCTGGAGGTCTTCATGTCTGCAGTGCGCTGGTTGAATTCTCGGTGGCCTCAGCGGCAGGACATGGTAACAAAAGTCACATCTTGTATTCGTTTTGCTTTGATCGCGCCCTGGCATTTGGTGCGACTCCAGAATACGGAATTATCTGCCTTGGAAGTGTTGAGGGTTGTCTCTGATTCGGATGTGCGTCAGCTGATCCACGACGGCATTGCCTACACCACCACGAGAATTTACTACGGCCCCGATCAAGAGGGCTTCAAGGGTTACCTCATCAGAACTGCAACGAGAACCCCCGAGCCAAGGACTTGGATCTTCGACCCCAATTGCAGTCATCACCATCGCATTAACTGCAATGTGGCACTGGACTTTTCCTACAAAGCGTTCATTGGATATCTCAGCTACCTGCAGGTCCAGCCCAAGAATTACTGGCAATCGCTGGAGTCAGCAGTAGCTCCGAGCGGCGTCGAGTGCGTCAGCAAGCATCACTTAACCCAAAGTTTGGAGTCCTTGGAGCCAACCGATCAGCGATAGCCCGTTTCTGTTGTATTCATTTGTTGGAACAATGTTTAATATATCTTGATACTCATTAAAATTAATTATCAGCCTATTATTCATCTCTCCGTGTCCTCCCCATTTGCAGTTCCTCAACATTTTGGCCCTCAGCGTTCTGGCTGTCATTTGGCGCAATCCCGAGATGATGGATGAGCTGGAAAGTGGCAGCCACGACTACACCGTTGATCTTAATGCTCCGGCCTTGCCGACGCCCCTGAGCAAAGTGGACCCGCCCTATGCCTACCGTGACCATTCCCTCAACTATCGTAAGCGTGAGCGTAAGCATAAACACAGAGTGGATCCGGGGACAGATTATTAATTTGTGTTTTTGTTTTGATTCGAATGCCTACAGAGAACTTTGACATGGGCGGACTTGTGTGCACCTGCATGATAGCCATCACGCTGATGATGATCTATGGAACCATCAAGGGTAAACCGTCGCATCTGTTGCCCTTCTTCTGTCTGCAGCTCTTTGACTTTGCCATAACCACGTAAGCAGATACTGGGAAATCTTTTTGTGGGCAACCTTCCCATCACGTTCTTTCCTTTCCCATTGCAGCCTCACCGCCGCTGGTTATCTGTGCTACCTACAGGCCATTCATCGCATCATTGCCGAATCTCACCGCTTGCCCTGGCGCGAGAAGCTGTTGGAGCTGCCGCCAGAGGAGCTCGTCGTGGTGGTTCTCGTCGTTTTCGTTTGCATCGTTTTCCTGAAGGCCTACTGCATTGGTATCGTCTGGCGCTGCTACAAGTACTTGACTCTGCGCCAGCAACATATCCGGACCTTGTTCCCCTTCCTCGAGACTGGATCCGGGGTCCATGGTGTGGGCGGAACCTTTGGGGCTGAGGAGCGTGCCTACTCCACTCTGTTGCCCAACTATGATGAGGCCATTGCCCAGTACTTGAAGCAGGCACCGCCGCCATCCTATCAGGTGGCTATGTCCAACTACCAAGAGGATCAGGCCGGAGAAGCTGGCGGGGCTGAAGCAAATCCTGGTGTTGCCCCACTGTTCGTGGCTTTGGATGTAGCGGCCACTGCAAACGCCGCCTCCAATGTGGATGATAACATGGACAACAACAACGAAATGCCGAACAACAACAACACTATGCACGTGAATGCCAATACGCCTCCAATGCGACGAAGCGATGCCGCACTTGGCCCCATTTCCGATGATGATGATGATCTGGAGGTGATCGACGCAGGCTTGGAGGTGATGGAGGGCATTCCACCGCCGCCGCCCTACAACGATGTTGCCGATGCCGAAGTGCAGGTGCCATCGCCGTACCCGGTGGATCGTCAGGTCAACATGACACCTGGGCGCAATGAGAGCCAGGCCTAAGTTGTGATTTCTTTAAGTTTGTTTCTCACTATGTAATCGTGATGTGCAGCACATGCTCGCATTACTGGCATCCACATCCACATCATCTTGCCCAGCCGCACAATTTTTTGGTTTTCATTACTTGGCTCATTCCGTTTCCTCCATCACTTAGGTGCACTCCTGCGCTTATACATATTTATATGATATATATACATAACTCTATCTATCTATACATATGTATATCTATGTGTTTAAAAGTGTTTTTAGCAAATCAAAAATTTGAAGTAATTTCCTTTTATAGCCGTCGCTCATTATATTATATTGTTGTTTAAGGTAAAATGATAACGCAAGTAGATTGTCTTTATAAATGCGCATATATGCTATATATATATATGTATCTATATATATGGTTGCTTTTCTTCATATTTCCAAAACCAAAAGAAAAAAAAATCCAATTATTTCGGTGTGGCCCAGAAAAGCTTCAATTCCTTTTCGGCCACATCCGATATTCGAAGGTAGATGCAACAAGAACCTGTTATAAACGTTTTCATTCGGTTAACCATGAGAACTTCAATTAGATTAAGCCCAAGTAGCTCGTTACCAGATAAATTCGATTGGCGCCCGCAGCCCACAGCCCACAGCCCGAAATCTCTGTCTATGGACATGGATATGGATATGGATGTTCTATGTGTTAAGCTATCTTGTAAGACTTTATGCATATGCTACACATACTTTATACTTGATACGGAACACATGGCGTACATAGCCCATCCGTTACGTTGCTATATATCACCCGGATTTTACTATTGTGTATCAATTAATTAACAGAAAACGATTCGTTTTATGTGTGTACGATATCTATATGTAACTGTATACTAAATATGCAAAGATATTCGAATAAATATTAGTTTGTATTTAATTCAAAATGTAATTCTCTGCCTTATCATTTTCGGATCGTAAAGAGGATCTCACATACAAGATGACTTCTAGGGAATATACATAGAGTGAATTTTTTACCGCCGTTTGTATGTCAATAAATGAATCACTCTTGTGCCTGGCTCTGGGATCGTGCGAGCGATTTCTACGATGACGATGTTGATCTCGTCTCTTGCTTAACCACATCAAGTCAAGCGTTGATTTCCCGAGTAAAGTCCCGCAGCAAAAAAGTACCCGAAGTTTTTTCTCAAGCGTGTGTATTATATTTATAAGATTTTATTTGCATTAAATGTTTTTTTTTTGGTTTTTTTTCATATACATGGATGGACCTTGAACGCTTAAGCCTTCCAGTTGGACCAGGTGCGGATCTCGTTCCAGATGTTGGTGCCGGGGCACTCAGTGGCGCTGACCTGACGATGGCCGTACAGAGTGTAGCCGGAGACGATCTGGCCGCGGGAGACGGCGTCGGCGAGGAGACCCTTGGCGGCGTTGATCTGACCGGAGGTCATTTTGTCGTTGTTGTAGTTGCCCAGGAAGGAGATGCCAATGGACTTGGAGTTCCAGTTGGTGGCATGGGCGCCCACGGTGTTCCAGCCACGGCCCTCGTATACATTGCCATCACCGCCGATCAGGAAGTTGTAGCCGATGTCAGCCCAGCCGAGGGAGTCCATGTGATAAGCCTGGATGTTCTTTAGCTGGGTCTGGCAAGCGGCTTGGGTGGTGCAGTAGTTACCGGCGGTGTGGTGGATCACAGCGTAGCTCAGGTACGAGCCCAGGGCGGTCCTGCTCTTGGCCGCGCGGCCTCCCCACTGCGCCTTGCTGATGATGTTCACACCCAGAGCGGCCTGGGCGCAGAAGATCACAGCCAAAAGAACGAGAGCTTTGTTTGCCATGGTTGAAGATTGAATGTGAATTGTTCCAATCATTTTGTCCTTATATATACCACAGCACCGAACCCGAGCAGGCTTATCGCCAGCGATGAACAGGCGCGCGAGTCAGTCGAGTTCGCGCGAGCTTCTATCTGATATGGGGACTATCTGGAGCCCATCCTGATATGGCCCTGATGACCACCAAATCGGACTTCTAATCAGCACAAGTGGCACTAATTAATTTGTCCAAAGTTTCTGTGCAGACCTATACTGTGCTCACTTTCGAAGAGCCCCCATCTAATAGCTGGGATAATTATAGGAAATATTTATAGATTGGCATGTAATAAAATTTTATGGGAACAGGAATACGAAGGATGCCATAAGTTACGCCGGATAAATCTGGTGTTGTTCGAATTTCAAGTCTCCAGATATCCATAAACGCCGTTGAGCTTTTAAGCTTGAAAAGTTATCGTGGATTCCTGTAACAGATGACGCAGTCGTGTAATTTTCTGCACAGATAAAAATAATTTACGATTTGCACATTGCACAGTCCTAGGGTATGTCGTAGAATACATTAAAATCATACGATTTTCAAATTACTCTGCTATAAATTGTGTCCATTTATTTTGTTTCTTTTGTTATCAATGCGATATTATGGGTTTTATACTAATTTACGAGCGTCTTGAAAGCGATGAAGTGGCTGATATGATTTAAATCAAATTCTTACAGCAAACATACATTTGCACGAGAGGATTCCATTTGGAATTTTGATTAGATTACTCTCCTTAAACATCATTAATTTCTAAAATGGCTGGTAGGGGTCAGAAGCTGTTTATTATTACCCATTTCTGCACACGCTTCTAATGGGAACACTCGCAAGATAACTAATTTATTTCATTCGCATTTATATTTAGATGACGCACATATTCGTACCACAGGACTGTTTGAATGAGAACCAGTTTCGGGCAGCGCAAGAGAACGACTCATTTGCGAGTCACTGGTTCCGCGAGAACCAAATTGATTATCTCTATCCAGCAGACGCCGTTAGAAACTTTGAGCACAAACAATTTGCAGTTGTTGAAAGAGATGACACTAGTATGATGTACGATGATGCATCTCTACCTTCTGACTTACAAGAAAAAAAAAAAGCTTCGGGAAACAAATGTGACAAGTATCAAGAGTATTATAGCGTTGCAGTTGAAGATTCGGTAACAAAGAGATAAAGACAATCGTATACAGGAGACTCGGCACCAAAACCCACGCTCCAACAATCCGTATACCGTGTATACACATGTGTAAATACATACGAGTATGTACATATATAGACATGACCTACGATCAGAGTGGAAAAGCGTATTTATTATAGTTCTGTTGTCTTGTAAAGCACTAGCCATTGGTCGATCCGAATCTCTAATAGTGGATTCGAATTAATCAATGTTTTTTTCAAGCAGATAGCAACAAATTTTCATTTAAAATAATTATCTAGATTATTAGAGTGTTAGATATTAAAATAACGAGTATAAATGCTCCGTTTAAGACGCATTCACATCCACATCGTCTTGTCCAGCCGCACAATATTTGGTTTTCATTACATGGCACATTCCGTTTCGTCCATCACTCATATTTATATGCTATATGTAATACAGCTGTGAATAGTGAAATAGTAGTGCCGCATCTCACCACTCTCAAAACTATTTTTGAGACACTTCCAGTCTTTCAAATTGAACAAGTGATACCTGTTTAGAAAGCCTCAAATGTAAGCATTAGAACCCTGAATAAATCCCATTACATTTGGATTGCATGAATTAAGACAAATACCCATAAAATCAGCTGCACATTGTAGTAGTAGTTTGGTGTAAATATTTAACAAAAATTAAAAAATCGAACAAATTAATTTTAAAAATTTACCTTCAGCTAGTTTGTTTCAGTAATTGAGTATGATTTCAGTGATTTGCATGCGAAAAACATATCTTTTGCATGGATGGTCGACGAAGGTTAGAGGCAAGACGCAACCTTCATTATCCTCAAAAAATATGAACAAAATTGTATAACGCTTAGCTAGTGAAGTGACAGTTCGTAGACAACTGATTACACATTATTGAAGTTCAAGAAGATCTGGAAAGTTACGCGTTTGGTCATTAAGTTATCAATGAGAAAGAGCGTGTTGAGTCGGTGTTGACGCGACACTACTTCTATACCCGTAATCAGTTAGTATGATTTATGTGAAATTTTTAAATGTTTACCAGTTTTTACATTTTAACATCAAGTCGTGCGTTGATTTCCCGAGGAAAGTCCGGCAGCAAAAAGTTTTTTCTCAAGCGTGTGTATTGTATTTTTAAGATTTTATTTGCATTAAAGGATTTTTTTTTGGTTTTTTTTTTCATATGCATGGATGTCCATTCATCGCTTAGGCCTTCCAGTTGGACCAGGTGCGGATCTCATTCCAGATGTTGGTGCCGGGGCACTCAGTGGCGCTGACCTGACGATGGCCGTACAGAGTGTAGCCGGAGACGATCTGGCCGCGGGAGACGGCGTCGGCGAGGAGACCCTTGGCGGCGTTAATCTGACCGGAAGTCATTTTGTCGTTGTTGTAGTTGCCCAGGAAGGAGATGCCAATGGACTTTGAGTTCCAGTTGGTGGCATGGGCGCCCACGGTGTTCCAGCCACGGCCCTCGTACACATTGCCATCACCACCGATCAGGAAGTTGTAGCCGATGTCAGCCCAGCCGAGGGAGTCCATGTGATAGGCCTGGATGTTCTTTAGCTGGGTCTGGCAAGCGGCTTGGGTGGTGCAGTAGTTACCGGCGGTGTGGTGGATCACAGCGTAGCTCAGGTACGAGCCCAGGGCGGTCCTGCTCTTGGCCGCGCGGCCTCCCCACTGCGCCTTGCTGATGATGTTCACACCCAGAGCGGCCTGGGCGCAGAAGATCACAGCCAAAATAACGAGAGCTTTGTTTGCCATGGTTGAAGATTGAAGATTGATTGTGCATTGTTTCACTCAATTTGTCCTTATATACCACCGCACCGAACCCGAGCAGGCTTATCGCCAGCGATGAACAGGCGCGCGAGTCAGTCGAGTTCGCGCGAGCTTCTATCTGATATGGGGACTATCTGGAGCCCATCCTGATATGGCCGTGATGACCACCAAATCGGACTTCTAATCAGCACAAGTGGCACTAATTAATTTGTCCAAAGTTTCTGTGCAGACCTATACTGTGCTCACTTTCGAAGAGCCCCCATCTAATAGCTGGGATAATTATAGGAAATATTTATAGATTGGCATGTAATAAAATTTTATGGGAACAGGAATACGAAGGATGCCATAAGTTACGCCGGATAAATCTGGGTTTGTTCGAATTTCAAGTCTCCAGACATCGATAAACGCCGTTGAGCTTTTAAGCTCGAAAGTTAGCGTGGATTCCTGTAACAGATGACGCAGTCGTGTAATTTTCTGCACAGATAAAAAATAATTTACGATTTGCACATTGCACAGTCCTAGGGTATGTCGTAGAATACATTAAAATCATACGATTTTCAAATTACTCTGCTATAAATTGTGTCCATTTATTTTGTTTCTTTTGTTATCAATGCGATATTATGGGTTTTATACTAATTTACGAGCGTCTTGAAAGCGATGAAGTGGCTGATATGATTTAAATCAAATTCTTACAGCAAACATACATATGCACGAGAGGATTCCATTTGGAATTTTGATTAGATTACTCTCCTTAAACATCATTAATTTCTAAAATGGCTGGTAGGGGTCAGAAGCTGTTATTGTTGGAAGCTGCCGAGCTTTTTCGGCAACTCTGACTCCACATTTACGACAATTATTCTCCGTATTTAGTTTTTAATATTTCTGTTTATTATTCGACGATTTTATACAATTTGAAGGAGCGTGGCCGTGAACTGCGATTCGGTGTGTTAAACTTTACAATATTTGCGAGCTCGATTAATATAACGGGTTCGAGTTGGAATTTTGTAGAACTAATTTGGACTGCTCGGAGATGCGCGGCGATTGACAATATTTTAGACTGCGACTATAAAAGGGCAAAGCACTGCAATATAAACAGTACGAAGGGTGCATACATATGCGTGCGCTTCTATGCACTGTAAGAGGGAGCGATGAGCGCGACAATAGCAAACTAGTATAAGAGCGTATAAAGAGAGTATACATGTAAACAAGGCGAGCTGCTCTTAGTAATTATGTAGCTGCTGCTGCTCGAACATACTCCCCGTTGAAAAGACCAGGGCTTTTAACAGGATCCTCAACGGGTAGGACGCACAGCTTGTTGACAGCTCGTCGAGTGGTTCCGGATGGTGTCCGCAGGACGGCGACTCGCACAGTCCCATCAGCTCCAGCGATGACCTCGATCACCCTGGCCAAAGGCCACTTCAACGGCGGCAGGTTCTCATCCTTGATGCAGACGACGTCGTTGACTTGAATGGAAGGCTGCGGTGTGCGCCATTTGGCACGTTGTTGGAGTAGAGTCAAGTACTCCTCACCCAACGCTTCCAAAAGATCTGCTGTGCACAGGCGACTCGTTGCCAGCAATCCAATCTATTGAAGTTTAGACCCGTTACGTCTGGCTCGGGAAACTCCATCAGCGGACGACCAATTAGAAAATGTCCTGGTGTGAGGACGCCAAGATCTTCAGGGTTTTCTGAAATAGCAATAAGAGGTCGAGAATTGATTACTGCCTGGATTTGGTAAACCAGGGTCCGCAGCTCATCGAAGGTAAAGAGGGAAGATCCCATGGAGCGATACAAATGCTTCTTGGCCATCTTCACTGCTGCCTCCCCATAAGCCACCGAAATGGGGCGAGCGAGGTGGTATAAATTTCCAATCAAAGCCGTTGTTGATGCAGTGATTGTGCACTTCATCACGATGCTTCTCGCTCAAAAAATAGCTGCCGAAGGTCCTCCAACTCATTCCTTGCTCCCACAAAGTTTGTGGCATTGTCCGACCAAATACACCGGGGAATGCCGCGAGTGGCAACGAACCGTTTGAGGGCACTCAAGAAAGCAGCAGTTGTCAAGTCCTTCACGAGTTCTAACCAGACGGCCTTTGTTGCAAAGCAGATAAAAACGCTGATGTAGCATTTCATCAGCGATCGACTGCGCCCCTTCTGGCTTATAGTAGAAGGGACCGCAGTAGTCAATTCCACAAACGCTAAATGCAGGCGAATCCTGCACTCGATCCTTTGGTAGGTCAGCCATGATGTGTTCAACTAGACGAGGTCTGGATCTACAGCAGATAATGCATTTCCGCAAGGCTCGAGATACGGTTTTCATGCCGCCGATGGGCCAGAACTGCAGACGAATCGCTCCAAGTAGCGACTGTGGACCAGCATGATGATGTTTTCGATGAAAATGATTTATTATGGCGAACGTCAAAGGATGATCCCTGGGACAAATGATTGGGTGACGAGCATCGAAGTTGAGAGTTGAGTGTTGTAGACGGCCACCAACGCGAATGAGACCAAAGTCATCTATAAACGGCGACAGCGATGATATACTGCTAGTGGACTCCACGCAACTCCCCTTTCGAAGAGCACGGTATTCAGGGTAAAGATGGGCGTGTTGAACGATCCGACATAGCAGATGTGCTCCATTTCGAAGGTCTTCAGAAGTGAGGTCCGGTGACTTCTTTCCTCTGATGAACTTGTGAACGTAACCAAAAGATGCGCATCATGACTCCGAATGAGTTGATGTGCTTAAACGAACGCGAGATGTCGAACCGCTCAGATGACAGCAATACCCGATGTCGAATTTCCGGAAGGTTGACTTCTGGCGAGCACCTTTCGGGCCAACAACTTCTTTCGCCTTGCAAGAAGGATGGTCCATGCATCCACAAACTCGATTGCAAGAGCTCCTGAGGTGCTGCTCCCTTTGATAGAATGTCAGCCGGGTTCATTTCAGAGTTGGTACATAGCGCCACCCATGCCCCTAGTAAGTTGTTGTATGGCAGAGATCTTATTCGACACAAAGACGTTGAATTTGGAAGACTCTTCTCGTAGCCAAGACAAGACTACAGTGGAGTCCGACCAACAATGGATTGGGCAATCGAAGGTGCTCATTTTTCTTATTTCGCGAAGTAAATTGGCTAATAAGAACGCTGCACACAATTCAAGTTTAGGCACCGTGAGGGTCTTTAATGGAGCAACCCTAGCCTTCGAGCAAAGTAAATGAACCTCAACGGTAGTATCCGTAAACGATCGAGCATAGATACAGGCTCCATAGGCTTGGAGGCTTGCATCACAGAAGGCATGTAGTTCGAACCTTGATTTAGGTAGAAGTATGTAACGTGGGAATGAAGCGTGTCCTACAGTAGCGAAGTCCGAGCAAAAATCCGCCCAAGCCGATTCCAAAGGCTGAGGAAGACTTTCGTCCCAATGCAGCTTGTCTCTCCACATGCGCTGCATGATGATTTTCGCTTTTGTCAAAGTAGGCCCGACTAAACCCATAGGATCATAGCATCGCGCAATTGTTGACAGCACCGAACGCTTAGTGTGCTTGCCAACACCGATTTGAGGAGCAAATGTAAATAAAAAATTGTCCTTGTGTGGCTCCCCAAATGAGCCCAAGGGCTTTGGTTACATCGCTTCCATCATCCAACTTCAAAAACTTTCCCTTTCGGAATCTGGGACCATACGAAGAACATCAGGGGAGTTGGAACACCATTTCCGCAATTGAAAAATTGCCTCGAGCGAGAAGATCCTTGGTTTGAGTCATAATTTCCAACACTTCCTCGACCGAATTGCCTCCAGAAATCATGTCATCCACGTAGAAGTCTTGTAGAATGGTTTGAGATCCTAATGGGTAAGACGAAGACTCATCCATGGCTAGCTGATGCATAGCTCGAATAGCTAAAAACGATGCAGGCTTAGTACCATAGGTGACTGTGTTTAATTTGAAGACCTGTATGTCGTCGTCCAGAGAGTCCCTCCACAATATGCATTGGAGCATGGTATCAGGCATAGAGACACGCACACACCTATACATTTTCGATATATCACCTGTAAGAGCAATAGGAAATGCACGAAAACGGATAAGGGAGTGAAACAGCTTGGCTTGAATGGTGGGACCTGACATTAGCAGATCGTTTAGCGAAAGACCAGATGTGGTAGCTGCAGAGCCATCGAATACGACTCTCAGCTTTGTTGTGGAGCTGTCCTCTTTGATGACGCAGTGATGAGGCAAAAATATTGGCACCTTTGCCTATCTTCGCTGGGCACCAGAGACATATGGCCAAGGGACAAGTACTCCTTCATGAATGCCGAATAATTTACATAAAGAGCTGGATTGCGGACGAACTTCCGCTCCAAATTTTCCAAGCGCCGTTTAGCTTGCAAGAAGGAATCACCCAAGGACTCCAGACTTCGCTTCATAGGCAAGCGAACAGAATATTCCCCGGAGGGAAGACGAGTGTGATGGTTGACAAAGTGTTCCTCGCAGTGCAGCTCCTCCTTTGTTGCCCTAGCGATTGGCTCAAAGATGTGCTCCACTTCCCAAAATTGACGAACCAGCTCATCAAGCAGAATGCTGTGATTGGTGTCATCCGAAGATTGGGCTGCGATGACCGACGATGTGTTGGGGGCCAAATGCACGCCCGAGTGCCCGCAATCCGAAAGAGTGGGCTGCGACAAAACGAAGACAGGTTGGGGGCCGAGTGCCCGCCACCAGAAATGATCCATCCGAAATGTGTCTTCTGCAGCAACGGAAGTCCAGGCGCCAGCTGAATTTGTCCCACACACAGCAACTCGAAGAACAGTCCAGCTCCGATGAGCAGGTCAATCCGTTGCGGCTTGTGGAACGAAGGGTCAGCAAGCTGTATATTAGACAAAGATATTCCAATTAGAGACGCTAATTGGGATGCTGGGTTGCTTGTCCGTGATCTTCTGGGCAACGACGGAAGTGATGCTAGTGGTGAACTCTGAAATCCGCGATTTCAGAACGAGATCCACCGAGATACCTTCAGTTGAGAAGCTAGCATCTCCTATGCCAGAGACCGCGGTAAGCGATTTGGTTTTTCTAAGTTTTAGCTGATTAACTAGACGACTTGTGACGAAATGTAATTGTGATCCTGAGTCCAAAAGTGCGCGACATGGCACGAAAGTTCCAACGTTGTTTTTACGAGAACGACGACGGTGGCTAACAGCACAGCATCAGAATGACTTTGGGATATTAGGGCTTGAGGCAATGAGGACGACATGGCAACCATGGCACTATGACTTGGTTGTTGTTGCGAGGCTTTACTCGTAGAAGCAGATTGAAATGTCTCTGTTGGACGAACGAAATGCAAAAGCGTGTGGTGCTTCGATCGGCAAGTACGGCAGGGACCGGATTTACAATCCTTCACATGATGGCCCTTTCGTAAGCAATTAAGGCATAATAAGAGCCGCTTTGCTTCCACCTGACGATCATTCGGCGACAGCGGTGCAAACCGTGGACAATTGGCAATTATATGGTTCGTGCCCTCGCATAACACACAAGAAACGGGGGCGCTCGATGCGACGAAAAGATTTTCTATGCTGCGTACTCACGGTTTTCCCGGACTTGCCAACCTGATCTTGCCCTTTGCGTTGATTGATCCACATTTTCAAGCGTTCGACATCTCCTTTCCAAAAATCCAGACAATTTTTCCCATGACGGCAGCTCTTGATTCGACGAAGTCTCCTCCCATCTGCTCTGAGTGGCCTTGTCCAGCTTCTGAAGTACACTCTGTACAAGAATACAGTCTGCTACTTCTTCCTTACTAGCCAGCGATTCCATTGCACGAATATGTGAGGTGACTCTGTCAGTCAGTTCCCTCAGCTTGCCCACCGATGCGTCAGCCTTCTCCAACCCAAAAAAATCCCTCTGATGTGTGCCTGCAAAATAAAACGTTTATTATCAAAGCGACGCTTTAAAATATCTAATGCCACGATATAATTAGCCTCATTTATCTCCAATGAGCTGATGGTATTGAGGGGCTGCGCCACTCAAACAGGAACGTAGATGCTGCAGCTTTTCGATAGGGGTTAGCTCGGACTCCTTGTCAATGATCGCGGTGAACATTGAGAAGAAATTGGCCCACCCGTGTAAATTCCACTAAACTTTGGCAGCTCCAGCTGAGGTAACCGAGATCGATTGGCCATAACGACGATTGATTGGGATGCACTTGAGTTGGGGTTGATTGTCGAACAATGCTTGGTGCTGGACCGACTTCCAAGCTCGCGCTGAAGAATGGTCCGCAGTGATAATATAGACGAGTCGAATTTGGCAGGTACTTCACTGGACATGGACTCAAAATCCATTTCCTCTAAGCTGTTGTGCGCCACGGCAAAATTAGATTCCAGTACAGTCAACGATTGCAACAGTCCTTGCAGATCATATTCATCCATTTGGCACAGCTTCTCACAATCCATATCCGTGCGTATTGATTCTAGCTTATCGAAAATAGATCTAGTTTTCAACTTCAAAAATGTAATCCGAGACGCAGGGAATTGTGTGCTGTGTGCTGCGTTGGCACTAAAACTTCCACCACTTGGAGCAGCGCCAAATGCCACCGACTCGCTATGTGTTTCACCAGCCTCATTTGCCATAGCAAACGATCCACCTTTTCTATTATTTTTCTATTTCCCATGTTTTGGCTACAGATAGTTGACGCGGAGTGTATTGGTCGAAGTTAAATTCGATTTTTCAACAAGCGATACAAGCTCAAACGTTTTTGTGTGTTCACTTTTGCGGCACTTTTTGTGTGCGCGAGAGAACGATCGAGAGAGTGCACGGATTTCGAGTTCGAATTCCAAAGAGAGTTATTGCAGCCGGTCACGAGAGATGGCTGAAGCAAACGACGAAAGAGTAGACGAAAAAAAGCTAACGGACCTCGCTTAGAACTCTATGCAGCCGGTCTCGACAGTGCGTTGCGCAGGCTGAAGCAGACGGTGAAAAGAGAAAAACGAAAACGAATAGCGGGCCGCTAGCACTGCCACGGTCGATCACAACGACTTTTGTTCGCTCTTTCTCTTAGCAAATGTTGAGTTATATGTTTAAAATTCGAAGAATTAAATGTTTAAAACACTTTAACGCACTATAAGTTCACGGCGATCACGTCGGGGTCACCAAAATGTTGGAAGCTGCCGAGCTTTTTCGGCAACTCTGACTCCACATTTACGACAATTATTCTCCGTATTTAGTTTTTAATATTTCTGTTTATTATTCGACGATTTTATACAATTTGAAGGAGCGTGGCCGTGAACTGCGATTCGGTGTGTTAAACTTTACAATATTTGCGAGCTCGATTAATATAACGGGTTCGAGTTGGAATTTTGTAGAACTAATTTGGACTGCTCGGAGATGCGCGGCGATTGACAATATTTTAGACTGCGACTATAAAAGGGCAAAGCACTGCAATATAAACAGTACGAAGGGTGCATACATATGCGTGCGCTTCTATGCACTGTAAGAGGGAGCGATGAGCGCGACAATAGCAAACTAGTATAAGAGCGTATAAAGAGAGTATACATGTAAACAAGGCGAGCTGCTCTTAGTAATTATGTAGCTGCTGCTGCTCGAACAGTTATTATTACCCATTTCTGCACACGCTTCTAATGGGAACACTCGCAAGATAACTAATTTATTTCATTCGCATTTATATTATATGTAGATGACGCACATATTCGTACCACAGGACTGTTTGAATGAGAACCAGTTTCGGGCAGCGCAAGAGAACGACTCATTTGCGAGTCACTGGTTCCGCTAGAACCAAGTTGATTATCTCTATCCAGCAGACGCCGTTAGAAACTTTGAGCACAAACAATTTGCTGTTGTTGAATTTAGAAACTGTAGCCACTAGAGAGTACTGTGGTTCGAAACAAACGTGACAAGTATCAAGAGTATTATAGCTTTGCAGTTGAAGATTCGGTTATGTACTCACATATGTATGCGTCGCTACAGTGATAACAAAGAGATAAAGACAATCGTATACAGGAGACTCGGCATCAAAACCCATGCTCCAAAAATCCGTATACCATGACCTACGATCAGAGTGGAAAAGCGTATTTATTATAGTGTTGTTGTCTTTTAAAGCACTAGCCATTGGTCAGTCACTCCAATAACATTTAATTCGGATTAATCATGATTTTTTTTCAAGCAGATAGCGAAAAATTTTCATTTAAAATAACTATCTAGATTATTATAGAGTGTTAGTTATTAAAAATAAAAATAACGAGTATAAATTTTCCGTTTAAGGCGGGGCTAGGTGCAACCCACAGCTGCAACTATTTTGGAGTGGGGCTCGACTTTTACAGGGAGGCAGATAAAGTCAAGCAGTTTTACCTTCCCCCCGAATGCTCTTTCGCGGTTTCATTGTTGGTCAAAGAGGCACGGGGCAAAAGGCAACCCAGATTCATCTTGAAACTGAAAACTTAAGCATAAAAACAACGTCAAACTATTCTGAACTACTTTGTTAACGGCGGATGTTGTTAATGCTGCCAATTGAGGAGCTCTCGTCCGAGTTTTGGGTTCAGTGCTGGCAGTGAACAGTGCATTACAATTTGTAGCTACATTGCACGACTTAAATCAAAAAGTTGTCGAATCCCATTCCTAATTCTTTGCAGGAATTTCCCGTTGTCCCTTGTCCGAATGGGCCGCGATTGCGTCCTCTGCTATTGTTAGAACGAAGCCGTCAAGTTGGTGTCAAAGTTTAGCTCAACAATTTGAGCGTGAGATGTGCGACGACGACTTAATGATATTCTACAAGTTTCTCATGCTTGAATGGCTGTTCAACGGCTTCCTGCCATCCATCCACACATACTCGTATTCTCGTCTCTCCTCCAACTCCGTCTCGCCACCGCCTCTGCGGAAAATTCGTTGGTTCGTTGGTTCGTTGGTGGGAAGCTCGTTGCTCGCTGAGCGCAAATTTGAAAACTTTTTGGTAAATTTTAACGAATGAAATACTTTGACAGCTCGAACGTGAGTGCTTGCCTGCCAAACGAAGATGGAGAGTGGAAGCTGCCCTACTCCCATACCACCCCTAGGGCCATGGATTTCTCTTTTGTCCAGTACATTAGACATTTACATGACAGCGATCCTTAAATGGAATTTTAAGCCAATCTCCCTTCCATTTTCCCTCTCCCTATATCAATCCATGAAATTTTGTCTTCTTTTAGTTTTATTTAATATTTCAATGGCTATGTCTAGCCGGACCAGTGGGACCAGCCGCGGATCTCGTTCCAGATATGTGTGCCGGGGCACTCGGTGGCGCTGACCTGTCGATGGCCGTAGAGGACGTATCCAGAGCTGAGTTGACCACGGTTGACGGCGTCTTGGAGCAGGTTTTTGGCAGCGGCGATCATGTTCGGCTCCAGGGTGTCCCAGTTGAAGTTGCCCAGGAAGCTGATGCCAATGCTGTAGGGGTTCCACTCGGCGGCATGGGCACCCATGCGGTTCCAGCCGCGGCCCTCGTACACTTGGCCATCGCCGCCGATGAGGAAGTTATAGCCGATATCGGGCCAGCCCAGGAGTCCATGTGGTAGTTCTGGACACTGCGCAGGACATTCTCACAAGCCCAACGGGTCTCGCAGTAGGAGCCAGCGGTGTGATGGATGATGGCATAGCCGAGGTAGTTGCCCAGGGCTACAGTCCAGCTGGGATTACGGCCGCCCCACTCTGCCTTGGAGATGACATAGACGCCTTGGGCCATGTACTGGCTGCACACCAGCACGGCGAGAAGAAGAGCAACTTTGGACACCATGACTATGGACAGTAATGGTTCTGATGAAGAAGCCCTTCGTCTACTCGGTGCTTTTATACCAAAACGATCCATTGGAACGGAATGAGAACGGAACATGAATGGGATCTTATCGCGGTACTCCTATATGAAACTGATTTACAACGTCCACTAATCATTAATTCGTGTTGGGGGAAGAACCTCTCTGAACAAGCCTCGTCGCAGTTTTCTGATTTATAAGAACGGCCACTCCAATGCGGTTTATCAAATCACATGGGGCGACACATTGACTGGCAATTTGTTTGGTGTTTTGTTTCTACAGGGATTCTACTATACGTATACTCGTATAAGGAAATAGTTGTAGGTTCGCTTAGATTTTATTTCGGTTCAATGTCACGATCATAGGCAAACTCATGAATCACATTCCACTCAACGAAGGCGGCATACACGACGAAAACGAAATACAAAATAAACTGGAATATGCCCGCGGAGCGGCGAGCGAAGAAGTTGAATGTCAGGGTCCACCACATCATGGCTCCAATGGCCAGATAGAAAAAGATATAACAGTTCTCCCCAAGATTTCCAAAAGGAAAAATGTGAGCCATGGCGGACGGTATCCTGGAGTATGATAGCCGAGCCCATGCTTACCAATATATCTGAATTTGGTGATGCGGAAATGAGGCGAATGGATACGTTGAGGGATGCTGCAGTGACTTACTAAAGATGGGAGCACCCAAGATGGCGCCCAAGGCCATTTGTTCGTAGCCATCCATGGCTAGGGAAACAGCCACAATCATGTCTGAGACGGCAGCGGCCAGCGATCGGAAGGTGACGGCGACAAAGCCCTCGGATAGGTACATGATCAGTCCGGCAACGCAGCACAGGATCTCGAGCTCAGAAGCACAGATCCCCATTATTACCACCGAACCGGCTGCATTCAGACCCAGGAATATCTTTAGAGTGCGAGTACAGTGGTTAATGGTTAATGGTTAATATGTGGCTCTATGTCTATGGACTTGAGGATCAGTGCTCACCGAATGGTACGGGGGTGGTATGTCGGTTCGGGAATGTATCAATGCAAAGATGGCCATGGGAACTGTGATGGCCAGACTCCACTTGGCACAGGAGAACTGGAGTGTAATAAACCAGCCAGTGTATTTACTATCAAAGATAGCTAAGGACAAGGAGAATCCATATGTATCCACATATACACATGCTGTAATAGGAAAAATACTATATACTTACACTCCACCAGGGTGATCATAAGTAGGGGGCAAGTGACTATCTGTATGCAGTTGAGCAACTTGCTCCAGCCGTGCTTGTCCTTCTCGTAGTCCACTATGGGAATTACCAACGTACAGAAGACCTCCAAAGGTGCCCTTAATACAATCATAAGCCGGTTAAAGCATCCGGCAAATTGCCATTCTTCCGCATCAAAGGGGTTGATGGACTCCAAGAAATCTCGGAACAGAAACATATTCTTCGAATTTTGTCTCGAATGCAGTATCTTGCGTGTTGCCTCAAAATCCACATCCGGATTGGTAGGCTTTGGCCAGGGTGTGGTGAACCCATGAGTCCATGAGTCCCTTAAAGGAGTGTCGCTGTCGGTGGAAGCTCTCCAAGAGGAGCTTCGTCGATTGGTCCTGTGTTTGTGTATACTCAGTCGATGATCTTTCTCCAATTCCGAGAGAGTGAACTGCATCCGCCCTATCTGGGCAGTGCGCTCCAATGATGGTGCACTCTGCTGTGCTTCCGCAATCTGTCTATGTAGCGCTGAAGTCGGAGAGGAGAGGAGTCAAGAACACACACATACGAATGATCAGAGCTAAAAAACTCACAATTGACGGTCATTCGCACAGCGATGAGATCGCTAATGCCCAACGTCATGTAAATGCAGTACCCACATATCAGATCTATCGTGAAAGGTTTGGGTTAGGGAGTTTGGCGATCATAGTATTTAATTATGATTGCAGATGCTTACATATCCCATCGATGGGGTAGAGGGGCCCGCTCTTTTGCAATGTAAAAGTCAGGATCTCACACGCCAGTATCAGAACGAGTAGATCCCTCATGGTGCTGAAGGGATTCATCTTGAAGGGTTTCAGGTAAACAACCATGCCGCCGGCTAACAGGACGACGGCCAATGAATTGCTGATGGCAATGGAGTACATGGGTGCCTCGGATCTCACTGGCATCATGTTTGCCAGTAAATCCGGCATGGAATTTCCAATGCCCAGCAGCATAGAACCGGCCAGGTACTCACTCAATGTCATCTTCATCGATATTATCTTCAGCATGGGACTGAAACTGTGTGAATAACTGAGCATAAGCAGATGAACTTCCCTTCTCAGATCAGCCCACTCACTGAGACTCCAAGACAATGCCAATGGTGACCATCAGAGAAAATACCAGCCAAATGATAAAGAATAGAGCGCACAGCTCGGCCGTCTTGCTTCGTATATTGAGGTCGCAGTACAGAACGATGAAATAATGGACCATAGTCGAGAGCAAGTTGCACTCGTGCAACTTGACGGCCAACATGCATCGATCTTCAAAGGGAACGTCCATTATGCCAAAGCAGCCCATCTGCAAGGGCAGCCAATCGAATCTACTAAGTCCACCCTGCAGCAAGGACCAATGGGGAAATCACTTACCTCATGATAGTTCATGGCATAGAAGGTATCATTTTCATCACTATCCATGGTCAAGCGATATGTATATGGAGTATATGGAGATTATTGATATAAAGTTGTATTCGAAGTTGTGATTGAAACAGAAAAGCCAGTTTCATCTACATACAAGATGTATATAAGAATTCGATTACAAGAATTCGAAGTGCTCTATCATGCATTCTTCAATTAAGTACGATCTGTTGTTACTCCACAGGTATTGCAAGAGCACTAATATATCATTGAAAGATTTGTGGTAACTCCATTTATAGTTTATTCTTCATTACAGAGTTTTGAGTTTTCCGTATTTTGCACACAAGCACACAAAGTTGGTTGTACAGTTTCCGTCAGTCTGTTAAATCTAAATCGAAACTCAATTTTAGTTGTATTAATCCAGAATAGGGAGAATATCTTCACAATGTCTGATAATTCAAACAAAACTGACTTAAGAATGATGGATGAATTCACTCACTATCTATCGGAGGTAAGTAATCTGCTGTAAGCTGCCACATCCCTGTTCCATTCCTGTTCCTGCTTCCCTGTTGCAGATGAGCTGTATGTCTATGATGGGTCTGCCATATAACAAGCGTTGCATGATGGCCGTCGAAGTGAAGAAATGTGAAAAAATCATGAATATGTTCAACTACTTTCGCATAATGTACTGCTCGTTTAACATTCACGATAAACTCACAGAGATATGCGTGATGATGCTATTCATTATGATATGCCTCGCATTTCTGGAGCTGATGTCATCGAGCATTCGGTTATAGTAAGTTATAGCCGCTTGGATTATCTCTCTTCCTGTTCTTTGATATCTTCCCATCCCTAGCTTTACGCCTGCCTTGAAGATCGTCTCTGTTTGGCTGCACATGAATGAGTATTTGACTGGCGTTACCCTGCTCTCCTTTGGCAATGCATTACCAGACATTATAGGCAACCTAACGCCAATAAGGGCCAATGCCTCGATATTTTCCATCGTCGCTGGCAATACTCTGGTCATCATACTCCTGAGTGGGGGCATGGTCTGCTTCCTGAAGCCATTCAAGATGAGCGGTCCCAGTACCACCAGGGACCTGCTGTTTCTTTTGCTTTCCGTTGAGCTGGCGCGATATATAATATTGTACGGTGGCAAGGTGAACATTACCATGAGTGTTGGTGGGTTTCCTATCCCATCCCCATCCCTATCTTGTGGTTGTGATGTACTCAATTCGAGTGGTTTTATTTCAGTGATGATTTCCATTTACTTTATCTATTTGGCCGTCAATATAATCGATCTCGTGATTCTGCGTCACAGCATCAGAAGTAAGTGAAAGGATTTGTTAAGTACGCGACGAAATTCTTATTTTTCGATTTGCATCTTCCAGAACTTCGCAGGGAACTCCACGAGTTGATGGCCAAACCCCCAAGCGCGCAACGGGACCAAGAGATCGCAGAGAAGCGACATTCAATATTTCACCTGAAAATTCACGACGAAATGATTATCACGGACACGGCAAGTTACCGGCGTAAGAGCGCGGAGAGACGTCACTTCTTGAAGGGTAACACTACCAATTTCTTTACCACAACCAAGACGATGGACCATCACGAACCAGTTGACTTTAATGCCACTGGGAAAATGCTGCACGATGACCGAAACCCAAAGAACCTGTATCTGTTTAGCGATTTCCTCGAGTCCCTGAATCCCGTCGATATGGAGGAATGGCAGCTGGGTGGCATGTGTTGGCGCTTCTATCAGATAATCGGGTGTCCATTGGTGTTCCTGCTGCTGCTGCTCGTTCCATATGTGGACTATGAGAAGGAGAAGCACGGCTGGAGCAAGTTGCTCAATTGCATGCAGATCGTCACGACACCGTTCTGCTACATTGTCCTCGTGCACTGTAGGTACTGGTGGAATGAGGCGAATCATCTCATTATTCCCCATCCCACCTTTGATTATTTTCATTTAAGCAATGATCGTGGACCAATACAACGGCTGGCACATCATCCTCCAGTTTTCGTACGCCAAGTGGTCCTTCCTGGTGACAGTGCCTCTGGCCATCATTGTCTTCCTTCATAGTCGCACAGATCGACCGCCCTTCTATCATATCGTAAGGAATGGCATCATCTGTATCACATCTGTATCCACCACCCGCACTATCCCTAGGTATTTGTTGGCATGAGCTTCACCGTTTCGATTGTGAACATCTGGATATGCACCTGCGAAATTGAGGTGCTTACCTCTGTTGTGGGCATTGTCTTCAACGTGTCCGCCAACTTCATGGCCATCAGCTTTGGCTCGGTGTCGATTGCCGCCGCGGACATAATAGCGAACGCAACCCTCGCCCTGCAGGGCTACGAGAAGATGGTATTTGCGGCCATAATCGGTGGACCATTACTCAGTAAGTGAGAGATCTACTATATATTCCTCCTCCTCCTCCATCTGTCATCTGACTTTTTGGTTTGCAGACAACATAATGAGCATTGGAATGTCCCTGTGGTACAATGAGAGTGTTCGGCAGCAAGGGACGGCGTCACCGCTCTACGGCTTCCACGGGGAGAACTGCTACATATTCCTCATGATCACCATTATAGGCACACTGTGCTGGTGCTTGACCTTTAACTTCTTCATCCGACGCTCCGCTGGCATATTTCTGTGGATCATATTTGTGCTGTTCTTTGTTTACACAGCCGGCATGGAGTGGGGCTTTGTGCATGGCTTCAACGATGACCTGCAAAGAGATCCTCGGTAATGCTGATGTCTTATTCCTTGCACGGCGATATTTGTTCCCATTATCCCTAATAAAAATGGTAGATATTATTTGTGCTCGGGTTCGTTTATTTATTTAGATTTAGATAGTATGTGTCTGTCTAGCCGGACCAGTGGGACCAGCCGCGGATCTCGTTCCAGATATGGGTGCCGGGGCACTCGGTGGCGCTGACCTGGCGATGGCCGTAGAGGACGTATCCCGAGCTGAGTTGACCACGGTTGACGGCGTCTTGGAGCAGGTTTTTGGCAGCGGCGATCATGTTTGGCTCCAGGGTGTCCCAGTTGAAGTTGCCCAGGAAGCTGATGCCAATGCTGTAGGGGTTCCACTCGGCGGCATGGGCACCCATGCGGTTCCAGCCACGGCCCTCGTACACTTGGCCATCGCCGCCGATGAGGAAGTTATAGCCGATATCGGGCCAGCCCAGGGAGTCCATGTGGTAGTTCTGGACACTGCGCAGGACATTCTCACAAGCCCAACGGGTCTCGCAGTAGGAGCCAGCGGTGTGATGGATGATGGCATAGCCGAGGTAGTTGCCCAGGGCTACAGTCCAGCTGGGATTACGGCCGCCCCACTCTGCCTTGGAGATGACATAGACGCCTTGGGCCATGTACTGGCTGCACACCAGCACGGCGAGAAGAAGAGCAACTTTGGACACCATGACTATGGACAGTAATGGTTCTGATGAAGAAGCCCTTCGTTTACTCGGTGCTTTTATACCAAACCGATCAATTGGAACGGAATGGGAACGGAACGGACTGGCGGCATCTTATCGAGGTACTACATACATACATATGTATATACAACTGATTTACAATGCCCACTAGCAGGCTTCCCTCCTACTCGTACAACGGGTTATGTTTAGGGGAAGAACCTAGGAGCACAGTACACGATCCTCTGATATTGATTTATACGATGGCTCCGTATCAAATCGCTGACGTAGACATTTTGGCTGGCAATCGCTTGGTTATTTTTGGTTTTCCTGCAGGGAAATATATTTCTGTTTTGGTTTAAAGAACTCTCGGAATATACTCGAACAATATGTAGGTGTTCGTTCGATTCCCTTCAACGCATTTGGCTTGTATAAAATAGTTGAAATATTCATAAACCGAAGGAAAGAAGCTCTGAATAATGGCTGATCCAGATAATAAATTGAACTGGACATATCTGGACCATGAGTTCTATTCGTATCTCAAGAATGTAAGTCAAAGTCATGGTATATACTCTGGATCTTTCTGGATTCCTTTTGTGCAAATAGATGAGCTGCTTGACGGTGATGAAACTGCCATACAACAGACGGTGCATGATGGCCAGACAAGTGCTGGACTGTCAGACCATCATCAATCTGTTCAACTACTTCAAGATGATGTACTGTGCATTCCATATATCCGATAAGTTAACTGAGATTGGGGTAATGGTGCTGTTCTGCCTGCTCGTGATTGCCTTTCTCCTGGTCATGACTCTGACCATTGACGTGTTGTAAGTTGTCTGGGATATGATAAGGAATGCCCCCAATGTTAAGCTGCTACCCCCCATGCCATTCCGCAGCTTTGCGCCTGCCATGAAGATATTTTCAATGAAGCTGCATATGAACGAGTACCTGGCGGGCGTTACACTCTTGGCCTTTGGCAACACATGTCCCGACTTGATAGCCAATCTAATGCCCATTCGCGCCGACGCACCCATATTCACAATAACCGTGGGTAACTCCCTCGTCATCATACTCCTGAGTGGCGGCATGGTCTGCTACCTGAAACCCTTCAAGATGAATGGGCCCTGCACCATCCGAGATCTTCTGTTCCTGATGCTCAGTCTGGTGATGCTCCGTTCGATAATTTTCAGTGAGGGAAACGTCACCGTAATGGAGTCTATTGGTATGTTGATTCTCTGTCCCATATACCCCTTTTGATTGCTGCAACATTAACCCATGATAACCCACGATTTGACCTAGTGCTGATTAGCGTTTATCTATGCTATCTGATTATCAATATACTGGACCTACTGCTGCTGCGATACACCATAAGAAGTAAGTCCCGAAATCGTAAGCAATTTCTTTTGTTTTATGTATCTGCACAACGTAGAGCTTCGAAGGGAAGTTATCCAATTGGAACCTTCGCCAGCCAACCAACGTGAGATAACCGAAAAGACGCGTTTGCTGAATGAGCTGCAACAGGACGACGAGCTAAATATCAACGATACCAAACAGCTGAATCGAGCCCAGTCTGGATCCCTCCAGAAAGGATTCTTCTTCAACACACCAAAGCAGCGAGTTCGTCCCCAGGTCGTCGATCATGTAGCCACCCGAACTATTCTCTATAATGTGCAAAATCCGAAGAATCTTTATCTACTCACCGAATTCTTTGAGTCTCTGAATCCCATCGATAAGGAGCAATGGCAGCTGGCTGGCTGGTGTCAGCGCATTCTTCTTATCGTCCGAAGTCCACTGTACTTTTTCCTCATTTTATTTGTGCCCATTGTGGACTTTGAGAAGGACAAGCATGGCTGGAGCAAGTTGCTCAACTGCACGCAAATTATCACGAATCCTTTCATCATGATCACCCTGGTGCATTGTAGGTATTACACTAGGGGACATTGAATCGTAATGTTCATTGCTTTTCACCTTTAGCTTCGGCCACGAGTGAATATTACACCTGGTACATAGTGCCCGATTTGAGAATCTCCAAGTGGTCCCCCTGTGTGACAGTGCCGCTGGCCGCAGCTGTCCTCATTCACAGTCGCACCGATGTGCCGCCCTTCTATCACATTGTAAGACATCCATCCATCCATCCATCATCCATTTTGATGACTCCACTGCCCATGCTCGCTCCTTTTCCTTATTTCCGCATTTCCTTTAGATGTTTCTCGCATTCAGTTTCATCAGCTCAATCGTTATCATCTGGTTGTGTGCCAGCGAAATGGAGGTGCTAACTTCCATTGTGGGCATTGTCTTCAATCTATCGGGTAACTTTATGGCCATCACCTTTGGCTCAGTGTCCAATGCGATGGCGGACATAATTGCCAATTCCAATCTGGCCCTCCAGGGCTACGAGAAAATGGCCTTTGCCGCCATTATAGGTGGTCCCGTGTTTGGTGTGTACTCGGCTGCCACTTTTCCCTCTCATTATAATGTTATACTCGTATCATAGCTAATTTCCTTACCCCACAGCCGTTGTGGTTACCATGGGCATTTCCTTTATTTTTAATGCTAAAGTACGCACGGCTGGTGCAGCATTCTGGCTGTATGGCGAGCACGGGGATAACTGCTACTTGTTCCTCATGATCACCATCCTGGCCACATTGTGGTGGTGCCTGACCTTCAATTTCAACGCCCGTCGATCCGCTGGCATCTTCATGTGGCTGATATTTGTAATATTCATCATTTATTGCATTGGCGTCGAGTGGGACGTTGTGCACGAGTTCTCCAAGGATCAGTACTTCAAACCAATGTAAAAATGTGCTCCATTTCTCTTTGAATGTCACGTTCATACATATATGATAAGCTTAAACTTTAATTAAACTAATGAAGTATCATAATTAAGCCCCTAGCCAGTGAAATGCAAACCAAAGACAAAGTCGACCACAAGAACTGACAGTCCATTGAAATTCAGTGGAGCAACCAGTGCCAAGTTCTGTCCTGCCGTCCTGCCACTTGAGCAACCAGCAACCAGCAGCAACCAGCATCGTGTCTATTACAGAAAAAAAAGCGCTCTGCATAATGAAGGAAAAACTGATGGCCACGACGACGACGAAAGCGTCGCGTTAATTAGGGTTAAAGTGGTCCGGGGTTGTCCGGGGCTGGTGTCCTGTCAGCGTTGACAGAGCCAGTGATTTGTGCGACAGTGTTGAGGATGCAAAGAAGCAACGAAAACTAACGCCAGAAGTAGGTCAAATTGAAGGGGTTTCGGCCCTGTCTTTCACAGTTCATATCTGCACCACAAATTGGGGCAACATTCATATTGGGTCTTGCATGTAAATTTCATTTTATTCCGGCTTTTATTCCGTCTCTAGCTGAAGCATAACCATTACATTTAAGTACAATTGCATAGCCAAGCAGGGGGCGGCACATACTCGTACTCGCAGAGAGGCAAAAAACGATGCGGAAGCCATCTCCAGCATCAGCAGCAGCAGCAGCAGCAGCGTCAGCTTCAAAGGCAAATGCAACACAGAGTTCCGGCTGCAATAAAAGCACTCAAGACCCTCCGACTTCCTGCCTGCCTGTCCATCTGACTGTCTATCTGGCGGTCCCCTCTATCCGTGCACTTAATGGGACATGTTTTTGCAACAGCTTTGGTTTCTCTTTTCGCCACTCTAGTCTTTTGGAGTCCTCCGAACCCAACCCCGCCCAAACCTGAGCCCAGCCATGACGTCCATGAGATTTGATGCATTTTGCTTGTTACCAAAATTGTTTTGCATTTCCCATCACGCTCTCACATTGAGACGCCATCCCAAATGGAAAGTGAAAAAATAAGAATGAAGGATGAAGAATGGAGCAGGGACTATCCTCCTATCCCATTTCCTTGCTCTGTGGCCATGATTCGGTGTGAAAGTCATCAAATATTTAATGCACAAGTGCGAAATCGCATTCCAATTGGCAGCTGCTTGCTTATGCATGAGCCAAAATTGATTTGAATGGATCAGACCGTTGGGTGTTCGAAGCAGCCATTCAGATGGGGACCATCCATGTGATGTGGCTTAAAGAGTCCTACAAATCGAACTGAACGACCTTCAACTCGCTTGTTTTGCCTTATCAATTTTGGTAGCTGAAAAGACAGTCTCTAGCCTACCCTCGGATCGTCTACTAACTGATCGCCTAATGAATGAATTTATTTATAAGGGCCGTGCTTCCTTATCAGAATGAGCGTGAGTATCATAAATTTCTGTTGTAGTAGCCAGAGCACACGCGTGCGTAAAATATGATTACAAATAGCAAAAATCATTCATCAATTCAGGGGATATTTTTTTCGTAATCGTATTGTATGTGTCTTTATTAAGTTATTGCCCAATTGTGTGCTTGGGTTCTAGCATGGCCTGAGTTTATTTCGATTCATTATACTATATATCCCACTATACATATACCAACAAACTGAACTGCAGCTGAAATTCCAAAAAGACAGCTCTGCAGCTTGGTTATTTTTTCAGCTCAATCCTGGACTCCAAATGGGATCAAATGGTTCTCTAAGTTTTGCTTCTCGCAGGATATTTGGAAGACTTGCAAAGTTTTTCGATGGCAACTTTGTGGCAGGTCCCTTGCCACAACAAACTATTCATAACAAGTTGTGCGTATAAAAATTACATGGAGTAGGGGCCGGGACGGACTGTGGCGTGGCATGGCTTCGTTCTGTTCTGGTTCTGGGTAGGCTGCTGGGGCGGTGGGTAAATTCATCATTTTTCTTAATAAACGGAAAATATACCAAGGAAATACCGAAAATATCTCACAAGTTTCAGTTTGCTGTTTGCCATTTCCGCCCGAGAAACTTTTGCGCTGCAGTTGTCGGCTGCCGTCTGGCTAAAGGGGAATGGAAAGGGGGTGGAAAAATATATGTCTGTCCGACAGCTGGGGGAAAGGGAATATTGGACAGAAACATATTTATGGGATATATTAAATAGCCCAAGGGGGCGGCCAACCCAAGACCCGTCGCTGCATTGCGTGGTGATTTATGTCCGAAGACGGTCTTGGCTGCTGTTGCTGCTGCTGCTGCTCTGGTTCTTGCCATAAATTGCCGCTTAGCATTATAACTCAATTAGCTGGCTGGCACGTTGCGTATACGCCAGGTTGCACCACAGGAAGTTGGCCAGGAACAGGAACAGCAGCAGCAACAGTTACACTTACAACTGTACAACTGTACAACTGTACTACTGTAAATTATGCAATCCCTAATTAATGTCAGTGAAGCTGTGGTGGGCCTGAAACTGGACCAATGCCACTCCACTGAATGAGGCTGTGGTAGGTTGTGGCTGTTCTTGGCGGTCATTGTGGTGTACCCTTCGCCCCCCTGAACCCCACTGTCTGTGTGTGTTTGTTGCGTGGCTAATGAATCGTCTGCCACGAATGGGCTTGTGACCTGCCTAGTTGCAATTAGCGTAGACTTACGTTTGACTTAACCGTTTTGTCATCGTTGCTGAGGTGTGAAAAGTACTCGCACTCATGCTGTGGGGGCGGGGGCACGGGACATGTGGCAGACTTTGTGGCGTATGCGTAATGCTGTCTTTTATCGTTGATTGCACACTGCGTGGGGCTACGAGGGTATTTGCTTCACATTGAAGATGTCTAAGACCTAAAGCGCCCGGTGCGAATGCTTCAGTTTTGAAGTGTTTCAAAGTCAGCTGTCCCCTCAGTGGTAGTAGCATAAAAACTAACATACTCATACATACATATATATTTAAGGAAAAAACTAGAATGAACAAGGAGGACAAAGCTTCCCTTTCACCCCTCCCCAAAACAGCAGGCACTGACACAGAGAGAGAGAGATGCCACGTCAGTAAAACGGCAACATCCGTTGCCATTTCTTTCGTTTCCAAGAAATGGAAATGCTTCCGCCTGTCGCCGGGCAAAGGTTTTGCAAGGACCTCCTCCACTCGACAGGAAACTTATTAGTTATACATTGAACTATCCTCAGCTGCTTCGTTATGATATTTATTTGGTTTCCCTTGCCAAATGGATACGTACTCTTAAGTACTTACGATGTCGATATGGCAGGCAGCCAGCCTGCCAGATAGACAGAAAGCCAGCCAAAGCAATTGACATAGTAAAACGGATACTACATACTCGTACCATACAGAACTGTTTTTAATTTATTTAGTTCCATTAAGATTTTGATTGATTCAAAATTTAATCAAATAAATACATCCATTTGGATATCCCTATCACAGTTTCAGTACAAATCAAGCGATGGCCCGACACTTGGATCATCGGCAAACGGATGAATGATGTTCTCATGAATTAGGATTGAAAATATTAGGAATAGAATGTATATGCCCATCGAGAATATGCCCATGGATCGGCGGGCAAAAAAGTCCAGCGTTGAGGTCCACAGCAGCGTGGCAAAGAGTCCTAGATTGAGGAAAATGAACGCATTGGTTCCATACTGTCCGGTCTGCTCCTCGATGGTCACCTCCATGCCTCCATTTAGTTTGGCATACATAACAGCGCCCGTGGCCAGGAGCACGTCTAAGGGTTAGAAATCAGCACAAAGGCTGCGGGTACAAAGGCTGCAGGCAGGACTCACTGAAGAAGGGACCGCCGATGGCTGCCGCATAGGCCATCTTCTCATAGCCCTGATAGGCCATGGCCGTGTTGGCCACCAGATCGCCCAAGGCCTGTGTAATAGCATTGACTGTAGCGCCCATAAAGTCCTCGTCTATATTCAATATGTTGCCCACCACGTCCAGCAGCTTGTCGATCTCCGACGCACAGACGAAGATCAGGAAGATGGAGCCCGACAGGTTCATGAACGTGTACAGCTGAAAGAAAGTTTGAGCCACAAAATATATAATATATTACCCTCGCCCGGAAAGCGAACTCACCCAGTGGTAGGGGGGCGGCACATCCGTCCGAGAATGTACAAAAATCACAAAGGCCACGGGAACGGTGACGGCACAGGAATACACACCGAAGATGTATGTTTTGCCCAGTTCTGAGTACCAGAGTTTCTTCTTATCGGGATGGCGCAACGCTGCAAGACGTGGAAATGCACCAGAGACTCACCACACAACAAAAAGACTACCCACTTACCCAGGAAGACGACAATGGTAATGGCCGGATTCAGGAATGTGTGGATGCAGTTGAGCAGCTTGCTCCAGCCGTGCTTCTCCAGTTCATGATCGACGAGCGGTATGTAGGCGGCGCATACAAATTTCGCTGGTGCCATGCCCAGCAGGAAGGTGCGCCCAAACATGTTCTCCTCCCGCCATTCCTCGGGATCGATGGGATTTAGTGACTTCAGGAAATCCTTCAGGAGCCCCTGGTTCCGGCCAGCGGTAAGATTATAAAAAACACTCTTGGTGGCCTTTGGGTTAACGCTGACGCGCACCCGCGAGACACGCTTGGTGGCGTAGGTGAACTTGTCGTGGACGGGATTGACAACCGAGACTCGAATCTTGCTGTCAGGCCTCTCCAGAATCTCGACCATTGCGTCCTCGGCATATTCCGAGTATTGCTCCTGCAGTTTCTCCAGTCTCTTTCTCACCTCCGCCGTCAGTGGCTGATCCCGCAGTTCGATATTTGGCGTTCGAGTACTACAAATGGAATAGAGGAATATGCTATGCGGAATATCTCCGCTATACCACTCACCGATCATGGCTTTCCGCATTAGATACACATCCACAATGTTCACTATAATGTAGGATATGTAGACCACAACCAGCACTGACATGAAAGAAGGGGCACAGATTAGATAATGATAGATCCCAGAGAGATGATCCCTTACGAAAGCATTCGTTAATGGTAACAGCACCGTGGGATGCCATTACATACTCCAGCAAGGATACTCCCAGTATAAAGAACAGTATATCGCGCACCGTGCTATGGGTATTCATTTTGAAAGGACTTATATAGCAGATCATGCCACCGGTGAACATCGACACAAACAGGGCCATTGACAGGAGTTGGCAAATACTGGCACATCCTCATTGACGGCCGCCAAATTGGCGGCCAGATCCGGTGAAGTGTTGCCAAATGCCAGCAGGGTGACACCCGCCAAATGCTCGTTCATATGCATCATCTGGGAGACGACCTTCAGCGCTGGACTGTAGCTGAAAGGGTAGACAGAGACAGTTGGGTATGCACCCTCTGGCCATTCCATGCCCACTTACTACTTGTCCACCACATGGGTCAGGCACATCAGCAGCTGCAGGCAAAGGGCCACAAACATTGTGAGGTAGACGAGCTCCTGGAACTGGTTCCTGCACTTCAGGTCGCACGCCAGCATTCGCATATAGGGCACAAATATCGTTTCGGTAATGCAATTCGTGGCATTCAACACAAAGTCGCAACGCTCGTCATAGGGGAAGTTCGCCACAACGTAGCAGCTGACCTTGTCCCAGAACTTATCGAACTCCTCGTCCATGGCGTTATTCTCAATCTCCTGATCGGCCATTGTAAAAAGTGTCCAAGTGTGTGTGCTGCCCGTTCAAGGGAGTGAGTAAAACTATGTTCAAAACTGGCATTAATCGATGTGTGATGTTTATTTGTTTTATTTTTATTTGTTTCTGTGCGACTTCATTCAGTTTTCCGAGCAGCACAAAAATCCAGTAAATATGTGTCAAATGTCAATAAATTTTCGTATCGCGTTAAAGTCAATCCGTCAATGAATTGGGAACCATTGCTGGCCGTTAAAATGGTCAGCCTCATACAGCCACAGCCGTCACAGTCTGTCTTGGATAAAACGAACAATCGGCAGAGTTCTCCGGCTTTCGCCCTGGACGTACTGCCTGCAGTGCCCCCCGCATCGATGTTCCTGTCGCTTCGCATCGAGCTGTGCAACGGCCTGCGGCAACTGATGTCATTTTTGGCGGTCAAGGCCCTTGAGTTCTTTCGACCGAGTCGTTACATTACCTACAAGGAGGTGCCGCTGTCGCTCGTCTGCGCCGAGCAGCTCGAACGGGTGTCGCGAAAGACATTGATACTGGATCTGGACGAGACGCTGCTGCACTCGTGCTACATCGATCCGGAGACCAAGCGAGTATGTGGGCGGCAGTCAAGTGCCGGCCAACGCAGTTGCCGACTACAATCTCCAGCTGATGATCGATGGCATCGGGCCGATTCTGTTCCGGGTGTACAAACGGCCACATGTCGATCTGTTTCTCGACCATGTGTCCAAGTGGTACGAGCTGGCCATCTATACGGCCAGTGTGGAGGCGTATGCCACGCGCGTGGTGGACCTGCTGGACGCCGGACGGGGCATACTGCAGCGGCGCTACTATCGGCAGCACTGCCGCTCCAACACCTCCATTGTGAGCAAAGATCTGACGCTGGTCAATCGGGACATGAGCAAGACCTTCATCATCGACAACACGCCGAATGCGTATCGGGACTTTCCCCACAATGCCATCCCCATAAAGTCGTTCATCTACGATCCCAATGACACGGAGCTGCTGAAGCTGCTGCCATTCCTCGATGCCCTGCGCTTTACCAACGATGTCCGATCGGTTCTTCGTCGGCGTGTACTCGATTGAATTGTCCCAGATAATTGCACAATTAAACCCAAGAGTCTAGCTATTAATCGCTCTATTGGATTTTCCACAAAATAAATGAAGAACCTACGCAAACACATGACCGACCTAGTTAGAACCTGTGACCCACAAATAAATAATGTTGTGCCAAATTGTGTAACAAGTATGTAATCGAACCTCAAGGACTGGAAAGCTTTCGACCGAAAACCCCCCGTAGAGAAAAACCAACCGCACTCTAGTAGTGCTCGAATTCGAAACCAAATTTGTATCATAATTGCTTTGTACTGCACTACAAATATTTGTGATTTTTATAATTAAAATGTCTGTCTATCTATGCGTATTCTGCTGCTAATTAAATATATTTTCATACCCTCTTTAATATGCACTGAACCCTTTATAAGCAACAGCAACAAAAAGCAACAGCATCTGGGGTGCCTCGACACAAATGCATTTTATTGCTGGGCGTACGGCATTGACTCCGGGGTTGACTCTTTCAACACCACGTACGCGTACACGGGTGTGGCATGCTGTTTCAAAGTGCAACGATATGGCAGAATGGTACATATATAGCTTATATCATATTTGTATAATCTAAACTGAAAGAAAGTGTGTAGCCATTTCGTAATATGCACAGTTCAGATAGTTTACGATTGAGGGGTATCTAGTAGTCTAGCATGTTAAGCATAGCCCTTCTTCCTCTGTTCTTACTTGGGTGTGTGTGTGTGTGTGTGTGCTGAAGTTTGTGGCATGCCAGCAGCATGCAAATGCAAAAGCGTAATGATGTTGCGGCTTTTTGACTTTACACCGCCACAGAGAAAGCCGCAGCACTGAGCCACCTGATGCGATGCCTGCCACAGCCTCGTGCTTCTGCTCCTGTCCCCCGCTTGTCGCGTCCCTTACTCAACGCTAAAAGTTTCAAAAGTTTAAATTGAATTCTTAATTATTGCACACACAGAGCGGAGCGGTGCAGGTAGGTTATGGGGAATTATTTTGGCCTGGCCAAAAATGTTTAGATAATAAAATATCTTTCCAGCAAATTGTCAAATGGTTTTCATGCATGCAGCATATGGATAATAATTGCATTTTTTTTCCATACGGTTCCACCGTATTTTTAGGATCAAAGAGATTCATGTACGGGACAGTCTGATTTATGTGACGGCGCGGGGTGGGGAGCTCAACAAAATTTGATTTGTGGCGCCATAAAATGTTTCGGCTAGCAGAGACAATCCAAAAATCAACAACAACAAAAAATGCCAGGCATGGTTATTGAAATCCAACAGATAGCTTGACAGAGGCAGTGACAGTGGCAGTGGCAGGAGCTGGAGCAGGAGCAGTGGATGGAGTAGTATCCCTGGCAGTGACAGTGGCAGTCAACGGTGCGTGTGAGCAATCAGTCAACCAGTCAGTGAGTCAGTTAGCTACTGATATCTGCATTTATGCTTGGCCTAGTGTAAATTTCCCGTAGCATCAGTCGGAAGTATGCTTTAAGAATCGTTCTTTTTTTTTGTTTGTGCATTTTGCAGGTTTTTCTTGTTTCAGCATTCCATTTCTTACCCTGTGCTCCTCCTCCTGGGGGATTAATTATCATTATGAGAGTGGTTCCGTTTTTAGGTCTGCTGTTTGCCTGGAGTCAATTTTGCTTACTAGTCGAGAAAAAGCGATTCGCAAATTAGGTTTCTGCATTTCTAATGAATCTCTGTGGTTTTTCGCTTCTGTCAAAATACACAAAACGGCACCAGAATCGAGTGTTAACAGACGCACTAGTCGTGCCCTGGGCCCGAGTCCTTGAGTCCACAGTCAGATGAAGAGTCTCACGGGAGGAAGGAGTCTGGGAGTCAGAGGAGAATAGTAAGGGGCATTTTGGCAGTTGATTGCTTCTTGTGGTTTTTCGAACCACAACCAGAAGCCAATTAACAATGCAAATGGTTGCCATGGTGGGGGGAGGGATGACGGACAGAAAGACCCAGGCGAGTAAGTGAATTCGTTCAGCTTCCGAAATTCAGCTTAAGCCACAGTGAAACTCCCTTCTGGAGTAGGAATCGTCGGCTTAAGCTGCACATAAATCTTGCATTGAATGGGTTAAGTGGAACGGCACGCAGAACTTTCACCTGTTCCGCCATAAATTTCCATTTTCCCTTTTTCCACTGCAGCCAGTCAATTCGGCTTAAAAGTCCCCGACCACGACAATTGCCGGGGGGCGGGTTGAGAATGAAAATGGGCTGAAAGACAGCCACTCGTTGGCTTGTTTTAGCCATTGTTGCCACTGCAAATTAGACAATAAATTGTCTTCACTGCAAAATGGCAGTGAAATAAAAGCCTTTAAGCTGGATTTAACTGAGCGAAAGACTCGTCGACTTGTTGTTGCTGACTTACACTTTATTATGCTTACTGGCCTCCCCATGGCCTCTAGTCGAGGGAACTCAGTGAGAAGCCCGCTTGGGTAACTATTTGGTTGATCCACTCCCTTAGGTGGGGCACATTCGTGTAGGCCGCTGGAAAGTCCTTCTCGGCGCACTCAATGCCCCACGAGACGATGCCGGCCAGCTGGTAGCGATCCGTCTGGCCGGGCATCGAGCAGAAGAACGGTGATCCACCGTCGCCCTTGCAGGTGTCCTTGCCCTCGACGCCGCCGGCACAGAGGAAGCTCTCGTGGAGGCGAAAACGTCGGCCCAGAATCGTGCGGCGCAGCAGGCGCTGACAGTTCTCGTGCTCCACCAGCGGCAACTCGATGCGCTTCAGTAGGTGCACCATGCTCTTGGCCGAGCTGTTGCTGTTGCCCCAGCCGGTGGCCAGGCAGTGTGCCCGCCGCATGTCCTCCTGCACCTGAGTCGTCTCTACGGGGGGCAGGCAAATGGGCTGGATGTGGGGGCGAGTCGGAAGGGCCGCTCCAGCACCAGCAGAGCCATGTCGTTGTAGAAGTTCAGCTTGTTGAATGCCTCGTGCCGGTGCAGCTGGCCAATCCGACGCATCTGGTAGGGATGAGGCTCCCGCTGGCTGTTCAAGTCCCAGTCGCCGGCGCGTGCCAGCAACGAGTCCTCGCTGTAGTTGGCCACATTATGGGCGCTGGTCAGCACCATCTGGGGATGGATCAGAGAGCCGCCGCAGATATAGGCGCCCTCCATGTCCATCAGGGCCACCATCCAGGGGAACTCGGCAAAGCTGGACTCGCCGTCGTTGTAGCCATCCAGCTGGTAGTAGAGACCCTTGGGATTGCTGTACCCGCAGCCCCTGTATTCGAACTCCTTTAGGTTTTGCTGCACGCGACTCTGGCCCTCTTCGATCTGGGAATGGATAGACATACGTTAGGGCTGCACTTCGTCCTGCCACTGCACATATCTGTCACCTGTTCGTTCTCGTGACAGCAAATCTCCACCGAACGACAGCCAAAGTTGCTCGCCTCGTTGATGCGCGCCATGATCACGTAGCGACCATCCTGGTTCACCGTCCCAGTGGTGCACAAGTGCCGGGGCACGCACAGCCGCTGCTCGCCACAGCTCTTGTAGTCCTCCGGCTCTGGCTCTATCTCTGCCTCCCTGTGTTTTGCTACAGCAATCTCTGTGCTCGTTGTCGTTGACGTTGCTGCCGTTGTCCCCACCCATGGATTTCCTTTCCTCTGGTTGCGGTACTCGATTTCCGCCTCCTCGGCGTAAAAGCTCTCCAGCTGCACCTTCTCGCAGCACACCAATCCCCGGCCACAGCTGCGTTCCAGAATGCGAGTACCGAGCAGGCCCCGGCCGGAGTCATCCGTCTGGTCGCAGAGCTTTTTGCCGATGCAAATCTCGAGATCGGTACAGCTGCGCTGCGTCAAGCCAAAGGGTAAAAGAGAGAACAGAGAGAGCAGCACTACCAACAGCACAGCACTCATTGTGATCTGCAAGAGAGAGACAGAGAGAGAGGCCGCAGTGGGGAAAAACCAGTCACAGATATTCATTCATTTTAAACTGCATGATGCTCATACGCCGTGTGTGCCCCTTCATACCGTTGGAGAGCTCCCCAGTAAAGTCAATGAATATGAGAAATTGGTTTTTCCCACTCGCACACCTTCCTTTCCTATATAATCAAATTTGAATCAGATCAATGCGCAGTTCAGCTTGAGTTAAGATCGTGTTGAAGGCACGGCGCGAATACGACTAAGTTATGAGACGGAACAATCGACGATCTTATGGGCTCAACGAACTGCCACAGAATGTGAAGCTCTCATCTGAGCAGATTATTGAGAAACTCCGAGCACAGATTGCACTCCATCAGTCGGGCACCCCGACTGCTCTCCCGTTTCGAAATCGTTCTCTTAATCAGCAGCTGATCTCTGTCTACATCTCTCTCTCTCTCTCTGTCTGTGAATAGTCGTAATTTCAAGCCGGTTCTACGTATAAATTGTCTAGCGTTTGGCTCAAATATTTCAGTTGACTTTTTGCTAGCGACCAGCCACAAGTTTGTCTTGAGATCTACGCCAGACTTTAATATATATATACTACATACATACATAGAAATATACACATACATATGTAAGTATGCAAAAGTGTTTGTATGCACATAAGTGCATCGATTTCTGGATATATATAGTACTATATAGTAATGTTCGTTGAAGTCGTATCCGCGCCATCTGATGATAAATCAATTCCAGTGAATTCATATCGAATACGTATTGAAAAATTATACAAAAAAAATACTATAAACATGTTTGTTTGTTGTGATCATGGAATAATCGTCACTTGGCACCGTTTCAGAGCCAAGTGTGTGTGTGCGTACGATCGATTGTGATTGATTACTGATAACCTCTGGTTAAGATTAAAAGTGTTATCTGCCAGCTGGATTTAGTTCTAATCATTATTCTCTCTCTCTCTCTCTCGCTTTTTTTAATAGCAGCCACAATGAGCGGCACAACGAGCGGATGCCACTGGATCTGGATGGCCATGGCAGCTTTTCTGCTGGTGGCGCTGCAGCAAGCCACGAATGCACAGGATACGCCTTCATCGATGTGCCGGAATGACGAGCTCTGCACCACAGTGGAGCACTGTGAGGAGACGGACGACTCTGGCAGAAAGGCTATTGGACCGCGCATTGCCCGATTTTGTGGCTCGGGCAGGATGTGCTGCGAACGCGCCCAGTTGGAGAGCTGGAATGCCTCGATAGTTGAGCGTAAGGAGCGCCAGCAGAGGACAAACACAAGGCCGGCAGTGTCTGGGATCAAGGGACAAGAAGGGCAACATACTGGAACCTGAACCGAACGAGAGCTGCGGCATGAACATGGAGTGCGTGCCACGGAAACTGTGCCGCGACAACATCATCATCGACGACGGACGCAGCATCATCAATCCCAGGATCGGCGTTGGACAGTGCAGTCGGTCCCTGCATCGCTGCTGTGCGGTGGACCAGAAGGTGAGCTCTCCCCTTCCGCACTGATCGATTCGCTTGGTAACTTCCTCTCCACTTCCAGGTGGACGCCAGCCAGAGTCCGTATGTGGTGAAGTTGAGCGGATTTAAGTACAAGAGCTGTGGCTGGAGCAACCCGCAGGGTCTCATACCCGACAAGGACAAGTACAACTACACGGAGGACGTGTCCATTTTCGGCCCCTGGGTGGTGGCCATCTTCAACATCGTCAACGCTCAATCGGGTGGACACTCTGATGGCCCGGGCAGGTGACTGGGATCTGAACAGTGTGGACGAGCCGTACGAGCATCAGGGGCGGCGCATCAAGCAGATCATTATGCATCCAGAGTTCGACCCAGAGGTCCTGTATAACGACATTGCCCTGCTGGTCCTTGACGAGCCCGTTCAGCTGGCGCCCCACATCCAGCCCCTCTGCCTGCCACCCACGGAATCGCCAGAGGTCGTGGACGATCTGTTATCGGCCAACTGTTTTGCCAACCGGCTGGGGAACGAAGGATCTCAGCAACGGCATCCTGGAGCGGGTGCTCAAGCGCATCGACCTGCCGCTGGTGGAGCACGAAGAGTGCCAGGCCATGTTGCGCAATACTCGTTTAGATACCAGATTTCGACTGCGCCCGAGCTTCCTCTGTGCCGGCGGCGCCGAGGGCAAGGACACCTGCAAGGGCGATGGCGGATCGCCGCTCTTCTGCACGCTGCCCGGCCAGACGGATCGCTACCAGCTGGCCGGCATCGTCTCCTGGGGCATTGAGTGCGCCGTGGCGGATATTCCGGCTGTGTATGCGAATGTGCCCTATCTACGTCCCTGGATCGATGAGCAAATCAAAACTCTCGGCCTACAGGTAGGTGGGCCATGAGAATGAAGGCTTTAATTCCTGTCTCTTTGGGTTTTATCTTAATCTGGATTCAAATAAAAAATGTACGGCAATGATTTAGGTTATTATTATAGATATTGAAATGAGATCCAAGATCCATAGCTACATAACATACATACAAATCTGGGTAACCTATTCGTGGCGGTTGTAGCTTCCCTAGAGAGGAAGTTGACTAATTTATTAAAATCTAAGATCCGTGGCAGCTTGGAATAATAGAGCTAAGAAGCATCTTTATGTCGGCAGCTTATACTATAAATACGCAAGTTTATAGACATTGCAGAAGCTCCACCATCCTCGATTCCCTCTCTTAATGACTTGAACTTAAATAGGACGCGAAGGGGAAACTGAAACTACACCAACATCTGGGAAGCATGGAAAGGCAGGGCATAAAATTGAGAAATTACACCAATGCCAATGGCTGAGTGAAATTAATTTTCTGGGCAGTACGCTCCATGGCCTGCCTCCGTCTCCAGCCAACGACTTTTCCTTCCATGGCTTTTCCTCCGCGACTTCGTCTATTTCATTGGCCTGGATGTTGCGCTAAAAACTCATTTCTCAAGTAAATGGTTTGAGCATTTTCCATTGTTTTGTGTTTTCATTTTCGCTGCAAGTATTTATTGCCAATTTTCATGCCGCTCGCCTTTCGTATTGATTTTGCTCGATTAATTCATCGAGTGCATGGCTGGCAGTGGAGTCGAATATTATATAACACTTGCAAGCCCTCGGTGGCTTCGCTCGCTGATATTTTGAAACAAAAACAAATTAAATGCTCTGTCCCGTCAAAACGAGAATTTTCCCTACTTTTGGTGGGAGGATGGAGAATCGGTTCGTTAGCTGGCATCCTTGGCCCAAAAAGAATATAATCAGGTCATTGAAGCCAATGGTATGAACAGTGGGTTCTTGATTCCACAAACAGTATACACCAGTATGTATGTGCATCTGTATATATTATTCTCAGAAAAAATTCTACCATTGTTTCTTCCATTATCTGTTGAGTGTGCTCTTGTGTTTTCGCTTTTCATTCATTGCAGATATTTTCATTTTCATTATCAGAACTCAATATAAAACATTCTTATCGCCTCCTCTTATCACTTACCGTCTGGGGGATTAAAACTGAGTTTGAAGTGATCAAAATAGAACGTGGAAGGAATAATTTTTGCTGACACTCAATGATTTATTGCTGATACTCGTAATACAATTAATCGTATTAGTAGGAAATTCCAGTGTGGTCGCGAATCCAGTCAAGATAGCTGGTGACGCGAGTAAAGCCTGCGGGCTGGCCGGCCGTGCAGCCAGTTCCGTGGCCGAAAGGACGTGATGCCCACAATGCGGTTGCCGTCGTGGAGGACAAGGGGGCCGCCGGAGTCACCGTTGCAGGTGGACTGGCCGCCGCTGGTTCGGATGCAGATGGTTTTGTCGGTGATGTAGTTACTGCTGTAGGAGTTTAGGCATTCGTTGTTTTCCATCACCTGGACATCGACGCAGTTAAGGTACGCAGACATGCCGCTCTCGTTGGAGGTGCGTCCCCAACCGGAGGCCACAGCCCACCAACCGGCGAAGCTGTTGTAGCGATCATTGAAGCTGGGCAGCTCCACGCGGTTCACCAGCGACCAGAAGTCCACGTGGGGAGTGCGAATCAGGGCGATGTCGTTATTCAGGAAGTCGTTGAAGTTGGGATGGGTGATCATGTCGTCGCGGCTCACCCAGTGGGTGAACTGTGCCTCGTGACGGAAGCTGGCGCCGTAGTAGATGAGCACATGGTTGGCCTCCCTGGTGCAGTGGGCGGCGGTGAGGATCCAGTTGTTGCCAATGATGGAGCCACCGCACCAGTAGTTGTCGTTGAAGCTCAGGCCCACAATATACGGCACCTTGCCCTCGTATGCCGGGTAGCCGTTGGTGATGCGACCCTGGATCTTTGCCGCACTTGGCATATCCCTGACAGGAATGGGGATATCCGACACATCGGTGGGCGCGGCACTGGCCACAGCCACAACCACAGCCAAGGCTAAGAATGCAAACAGCTTCATGTTCATCAATAAACTAATTTCGAGCAGCTGTTCCCTTGGCGCTTTTATTGTGGCTGGGTTCCTCCTAATCTCTGTGGAAAGTTTCGCCAAGAGTTATTACACTCATAACAATTTATTTGATATGTTATCAATTTGAGTTTCCGGCTGCACTACCTGACGGATATATGACCTCTGTGAGCATCTTAGCCAGCCCCAATCATGCTTAGCCTTTGGCCCTGGAGAAATCCATTTTTAACCTTTGAACATTGTGAATCGGAAGGGTTTGATTTGTCTCTCTTTGGGCTTACCCTTAGCTTCAATTATCTAGATCAAAATAAAGAAATGGTAGGCGATGACTTATGTTATTATTTTAAATGTGGAAATGGGATTCTGGATTCATAGCTATCCGTCATACAAAATATGGGTAGGAGGAGATCATGCAGTACAGTCCAAGTCGACTGATTTATTAAAATATTAGAACAATGCCGCAGGCAGCCAGAAACAATGGAGCTGCGAAGCATCTTCATGCCGGCAGCTTATAAATTCTCAAGATTTCAGACGGGCATATTGTAGCAGACCAAACCTGCTCGATTCCCTCTCTTAATGACTTGAACTTAAGTAGGTCGCAAAGGGGAAACTGAAACTACAGCAACATCTAGGAAGCATGGAAAGGCAGGGCACAAAGTTGAGAAATTACACCAATGCCAATGGCTGAGCGAAATGAATTTTCTGGGCTGTACGCTCCATGGCCCTCCGTCTCCAGCCAACAACTTTTCCTTCTATGGCTTTTCCTTCGCAACTTCGTCTATTTCATTGGCCTGGATGTTGCGCTAAAAACTCATTTCTCAAGTAAATGGTTTGAGCATTTTCCATTGTTTTGTGTTTTCATTTTTGTTGCAAGTATTTATTGCCAATTTTCATGCAACTCGCCTTTCGTAGTGATTTTTCTCGATTAATTTTACGAGCTTCATACAGGTAAAACTCTGAAACAATTCCAACATTCTTTTTTCCATCATCTGGTGAGTGTTCTCTTGTGTTTTCCTTATTCATTCATGAAATATATTTTGCTTTTCATTATCAGATCTCAAAATAAAACTTTCTTATCGTCTCAGGGGGGGATTAAAACTGAGTTTGAAGTGATCAAAACAGAACGTAAAAGTGATAATAACACTGACATAAAAAAGGCATAGTAAAAATAACTAGACTCGTATTTGAATTAAATATGTGATTTTTAAATAAAAACATAGTAAACTTTAATGGAATTCACTTTGATTTAAATATACTATATATAAATGTATAGAGATGCTTTTAAATACGGTCATATTTAATTAAAATAAAAAACTCTTTTACGTAAATATAATATTATAAATATATTAAATATGCAATTGAAATATATGTTTCATATTTGTATTGAATATTATTGTGATTTAATTTTAAATATTTTATATTAAATTAAATAGTTTTTGTATTTCTTTTAACTTTTAACCTAAATTTATATTTGATGTCCCTCATATTTCCAACTGGTTCAAGTCAGTGCCACCTTGAATACAAATCTTAGTGGTAATGATATTATCTTTGCGCAGAAGCATTATCATAATCAATATAGTTATACTTAGGTTGCGATTATTTCTAGTTGAGAACCAATACACGCCATAAGTATATCTAATAAACTAATAAAAACTAAGGAAAACTATTAACTAATTCATTTAAATATGAACTAAATTCAATTTAAATATGAAACATAATCAATTTAAATTTGAAATACATTAAACTTGAATATAAATTATATAAAATTCATATAAATATATAAAATATATCAAATTTAAATATTTTTATATTAATAACAAAATTTAAGTTTAAGTTTGATGGAAAAAATCAATCAATCAAATAATAAAAAATCAAATAAAGTGAAAATATTAAAATTTCAGAGATTTTTTCTATAAGTGAACGACTACGATTACTCGTATTGCTGTTACTCAATGATTTATTTCTGATACTCGTATACGATTAATCGTATTAGTAGGAAATTCCAGTGTGGTCGCGGATCCATTCGAGGTAGCCGGTGACGCGGGTGAAGCCTGCGGGCTGGCCGGTCGTGCAGCCAGATCCATGGCCGAAGGAGGTGATGCCCACGATGCGGTTGCCATCGTGCAGGACCAGGGGACCACCGGAATCTCCGTTGCAGGTGGACTGACCACCGTTGGTTCGGATGCAGATGGTTTTGTCGGTGATGTAGTCACTGTTGTAGACGTTGCGGCAGTCGTTGTTGTCCATCACCTGGACATCGATGCAGTTCAGGTACGCAGACATGCCGGTGTCGTCGGAGGTGTGGCCCCAGCCGGAGGCCACTGCCCACCAACCGGCGAAGGTGTTGTAGCGGTCATTGAAGCTGGGCAGCTCCACGCGGTTCACCAGCGACCAGAAGTCCACGTGGGGAGTGCGAATCAGCCCGATGTCGTTGTTCAGGTAGTCGTTATAGTCGGGATGGCTGATCATGTCGTCGCGGCTCACCCAGTGGGTGAACTGTGCCTCATGGCGGAAGCTAGCGCCGTAGTAGATCAGCACATGGTTGGCCGGCCTGGTGCAGTGGGCGGCGGTGAGGATCCAGTTGTGGCCAATGATGGAGCCACCGCACCAGTAGTTGTCGTTGAAGCTCAGGCCCACAATATACGGCACCTTGCCCTCGTATGCCGGATAGCCGTTGGTGATGCGACCCTGGATCTTTGCCGCACTTGGCATATCCCTGACAGGAATGGGGATATCCGACACCTCGGTGGGCGCGGCACTGGCCACAGCCACAACCACAGCCAAAGCTAGGAATGCAAACAGCTTCATGTTCATCAATGAACTAATGTGGAGCAGCTGTTCCCCGGCCACTTTTATAGGGGCTTTCTAATCTCTGTGGAGAGTCTCGCCAACAGTTATTACGCTCATAAGTTAAAATAATTATGTGATATGTTATCAATGGGAACTTCCGAGTTTCTGCACTACCTGACGGATATACGACCAATCACGACTAGCCTTTGGACACGGAGATGTCCATTTTGAATCCTTTTGTCCGGCAAACCTAATCTATGGCCAATTCTGATTTGGGTTTGGTTTCCATTTCCCAAGTTGGTTCAAGGCAAATATTTGCCAAATTGATTATCATTTAATTACAATGAAGCATAATGCAAAATGCAAAATGCAGCTGATGGATGCATTTCTATCCATCTATACTCTGTCTCTGTACGTGCGGGTGTCTGGCTGAGGGATTGTGTTGCAATATGTTTGCGTTTGCCTGTGTGCGTGCGTGTGTGTGTGTGTGTGCTTGCAATTATAATGCCCCATACCGCAATTGTGTTGCATACTTTGAGGCACAGTACGTATCTTGCCTCCCTCTCTGTCTCTGTGAACTCCTCGTTGTGCATTATGTAGAGGGAGGAAATGGGGCTGACTGTGTGGGGCAGTTGCATGACTGTGGCCGACCAACGGAAATGGAAACAGCTGCAAATGGCAGCTCATACCCCCATTCAGTCATTTGTACTACTGCTACACATACATATCTATGTATATGTAAAAAAAAAAGCCCAACCACTAATGTTCCACACTCACACTGGCTAATTGCAGTGAAAGGTCTGGCCAAATGCAGGCATAACCATGTTATTCCGATACCCTATGGTGACTATTCCACTGCTCAGGCCCCTTAGTCCCGAGAATGAGTGTTTAGATTATTCACCCTCAGTCAGTTCTAGAATTACATGCATGCATCTACCTCCCCCCCACACCCGCCACATCGTTGTCACGCTAATTAACAGCCCGAGAATAAATTACGAACATGAACATTTGCGAAATGTTCCGAAACGGAAAAAGGTCCTGTCTGCCTGCAGGGAAGGGCTGTCCGCTTTGAAACAATTAAATGCATGCCTGTGTCCCAGTTCCAGTTTCAGTTACAGTCCCACGCTGCGTATACGCAATGCACTGCGCGAACAAATTAGGTATGCGCCCCATGTGCCCACCTATCTCACATGCCACAGGCCATTGGAGCTGCCACATTCTCATGCCCATTCAGCTATCCGCATTTGGCAATTCCATGCGACATGTTGTCAGCCGTTTTAGACAATTTGTTATGCAAATTGCTTATTAACTTTATGACCAGCCAGATGTACTGGTACGAGTATGTATGTACATATGTATGTATGTATGTATATTCCAGCTACAGCTCCTGCTGTCCTCCTCAAAACATTTTGAATTGTCAATTAGCTGAGGTATTGCCACATAGCCATGGCATGGCCATAACCAGTGCCAATTCCCAGTAACCAAATGAAATTTCTGGCATTATTTAAACACTGGCCTTTACCGGTTTATGTCCATTTTATGGCTAGCCCACCCACCCATACCCATTCAGCTGCCACGGATCGCCATTAAGCGCGATGCCAGGGCTGGGTTTCGATTTTAATTTATGTGCTGCTCCAATTGCTCCGCTGTCGCCCCCTTACCTGTAGTCCTCTAGTCCTGCTAATGACATTGGCTCGCTATCGGCGGTGGCCTTTAGTTTAATTGAAAAACTCTCACTTTGTTTTAGCCACTCGGTGTTATTTATGGCATTGGCCACTGGCTCCGAACGACCCCATCGCCCATGGCCCGAAATGATTTGTGTCGTTTCTGTTTAATGATGTTTTCTATTGTTCGCTTGTGGGCATCGGCTGGAAAGCTACAAATAATTTGCAATTCACTGCCATTAACTGAAAGGTAGTGTTTGGAAAGTATTTTAAGGATATTTCCCCTCCATTAGTCGGGCAGAGGCGAAGTTTTCTATTTGGGATGCTAAAAATGTATTCAAAATGTGTTTCATATATTTTGGTTAGACTTCGCAGTTGACAAAAAGCCTGTGCTCCCCGAGAAGTTGCTACTTCCGACCTCTCCTAAATGGGGCAGGGGGCAGGCGGAAGTGCAACAGAGAATGCAACAAAGTGGCACAGACCCTAAATGCCTGTATGAGTATATCTCTCGCTCTTTCTCTCTTTCTATATGCTCTACCTCTCTCTCTTTCGTTTGGGGGCCTGATGCATTTGGCAACATTTGCAGGTCCTCAGGTTCTCCTGTTGCCCCTTTCTGCTACTTTTGTTGCTTGTTGGTTGTTCTGGGCTGTGGGCTCTGGGCTCTGTGCTCTGTGCCCTGTGTTCGCCCAGCGCCCTGTGCAGTCGTGTCTTGGACATGAATTACGTTTACCGACAATTAATTTCAAGTGAAAATGTGCTAAAACTTTTAATTGGGCAGCCAAGTGGCTGATGGCGGAGCAGCGAGCGGCAGCAAGGTAGCAGGCAATAAGCAAACTGAATGTGGCAGCCATAAAAATGTCGACAACATCCCTCGAAAACATTTCATTCAACCAATTTTCATAGCAACTGCAAGCGTAATTTTCGTAGGGTTCGTAATGATTGTTGGGGCTCCTAATGAAAGAAAATGATATACCATTTCATTTAAAGGATTCCGTTTGGCCCTTCATCACTCTCTTTGGTTCTATATCTGTTCCAGAAATTGAAAGAAATGACGCGCAACCTTTACACTCGCAAATTCTTAAAGGACCAGCGGGATTCAAACAATATGCACGCTGCAATAAAGGCGATGATAACAATGAACCAAAGGCACAAAGGCGCACCCCCGCTGAGGTGCAATATGCAGCAGAGAAAAAAGTTCAATATTTGCTTGACAAAGAAAACACACCTGCGGAGAAGAAAATCCATCGTCCAGAGGCCAAAGGCCTTACCCTACCACATGACATCGAAACAGGGTTCATTGTGTGTCCCAAAAAGTTCATATGCATATCAATGAGCTGACTGTCCTTCATCGCTTTGAGCTGTTCCACTCCCAGCAAAAAGTCAGGTGTTGGGCTTTGTCTTGTCCATCCATTGCAACATGGCCCTCCTGCCACACTCCTGCACTCAATAACGGTATTAGCACTGAGCCCTTTAATTTAGTTGCTCGAATTTAGATGCAGATTTCAGGCTCTTCAAAGTCCTTTCATAACAAAGAAAACATGGAAATTTCAAACAAAACAACTCGGAACCAAGAGACAAAAAGACAGACAAACAGACACCGAGTCACATGAGTGCACTGACAGTCAACTAATTATGTCAATTGCGAGCTGGAGCCCCGGACACTTTTCCAGCGATTGTCTGTGGCAACACCGACCCGGGCTTTTTCTATGGGCGAAGCAGGTTCCTGTCAGTCAAATGGGATGGCAATGCAATGGCATGAATGGGCAGGCGGGAAAAGACGGGCAGGCATGACTGACTGTACTCGTATGAGTCTGAAGGCCGTACGCAATATGCAAATAGCTAAGTTCAATTCACACATGACAATAGCTATGCCCCTCAGAGAAAGAGGGAGACTCGTGCATGGTGAGTAGGTCAGGGTCGTCTTTCCTTGCCATTAAATGGCTGTAGATGGGACTACGGCTACGACTACTCAACCATTTAGTGCAACATTCGACTGACCAAAAATTCTGGTAGAGCACACAGACACGTGGCCGAAACGAACACAAACAAACAAGAAGTCGAAGTGCAGTGTGTGGTACCAAAATCCACTCACGTACGTTGTAGCTATTTGTTCACACAGACACACACACACACATGAGATTCCATACCCATCCTACAAGATGGAAGCCTAAATTGTGCACTTTTCCAAATGGACGCAAAAAAAGCAATGGCGGAATAAGAGGAAGCAGAAGTAGAAGAAGCAAAAAGGAGATAATCTTGCGAAGGAGAATGGTAAATCCACATAGAAACAGACAACAAACAGTCGAATAGCAATAACAATTCAATCAAATGTTCGTTCCCCCTTTCATCTATGGAAATCTTCCCATCGAAACAAATAACCTGAGAGGGGATGAGTTAGCGGGGGAGTGCAGCGTGAGGTAAGAACTGTGAGTCCTGCGGCTAAAATGTTTTGATTTAAATTCGTTTCAGTTGCGACAGCAACGAGCTTTCGATTCCGAAGTCTCTCTTTAGAATTCTCTCTATGCGACTGCGCATTGCAGGCCGTCCCAATTTAACCGTTAGTTATCTGAGAGAGAGATAGAGAGGGAGAAAGCAAGCGAGCGTATAAGTTCGAAGGGGAAATAATCATACGTGCGATGATTTTCCCATATTTATTGTTCGTTTTCTATGGTTATATGGATTATAAGTGATCTAGAGATCTTCAGCTAAATATAGTATAAAAAAACTGAATATATTCAGTTCTATATAAAATATACAATAACTGCAGAAGTACTATAACTGGAAGCCTCCCCGCTTGGACATGAAGGCAAACCGACATAAAGGCCTACCCAAATCAAGCAGGTATCCCATTGCAGAGGGCAGATAATCGCATACGAACTCTTAATCCTTGATACAAAGCGCTACCTGGACATTGCCTAAGACCAGAGTTTCGCTTCTTCGTTTATTACGCTTATCTTTATTGTTAAAATAAAACATTTGGATGCATTTTATGGGGTATTATTTATTTTGCTCAAGATTATAGCGAAAGATTCTTTAAATGTTGCCCTTCTAATAGCCCCTCTAGTACCCTCAAATGGTTGAAGGGAGTTGTGGAGTGTCTCGCCCATACCCACCAGCCCTTGTGCGGGGCACGGGGCACGGGGAAACGCGTGTGCATTTTCACAGCCGTTTGAACTTGGAAACATTCGCAAAATGTGCAACATGGCGTAAAGAATTCGTGTTAAGCGCAGCAGTTAGCTTTCGGGGAGAGACTCTTTGCTTTGCTTTGCTTTGCTTTACATATGGCGCAGGGTACAGCTAAATATACAGACATTCTTACGCATACGATATAGGACAATTCAGGGAACCATGGGTATTCTTTCTTCAATAAGCTGGATACAGGATAATAAATAAGCCAATCTTTAGACAGATATTTTGCCAGGTACGCAGGGTTTTTGGATTATTATTTTCTTACAAATAAATTAGCAATTCAATTAAATTTCAATTTCTGTGCACGATGCATAAAATATATGTTTAAAATGTTGCAGCAATTGAAAAGCAAAATGCAAGATAATTGAATTGCCAAGAGTCATTCAGAATCAGTGAGAGTGCCGTCAATGACATCGAAAGTCAGTGAGGGGGAGGGAAAAGTGCTCTCCTGCTCCTGCTCCTGCTCGACTGGAAAAGTTGACAGCAAATCGCATACTTTCACTTTGAAGGCAACACACAACCACATACACACGGACACTATAGCAAATGGGGGATTGACAGACAGTTGAACGGTCGGTCTGTCAATCTCAGTGAAGCGTCTGCTGCTCGCTGAAGCGCAAAACGGAAATCGGACGCCATATCGGACGGATGTGTTCGACAAGGCCGTGCGGAAATGAAACGTATGTAAGCGTGCGATAGCATTGAGTAAAACCAGCATGGCATGGTAAAACTGCTAGCTGGATTACAAAATTGATTAGGTTAATACACGGACCAAACATAAACATTGCCCACCGATGAGGGGCATAGCATATGCTAGCGAGCCCGAATAAAACGCAGTTCGGTCATTCTCCATTGTTCAGCTGCAGTTTCCGAAATAGGGATGTAACCCCAAGTCGGTTCAGAGCACAGCACAATCGATTTTGAATTTTCAGTTAAAATGCAAATTTTTTGTGGGACACAGAGGAGTGGCGAGCGAGCGGGCGGAGCCCAAAGGTCAGAGTGCTGGCTGTGGCTCTACCGCATGCAAATTCCCATTTGACTAAGTTTCGATTTTGTCAAACACATCAAACGAACAACAGGACCAAGAGTCACGCATCATACGCAAATCACACAGTAGCAGTTACATTTGCAGCTGCATTTACAGTTGCACATGCAGATGCAGATACGTAGAGATACATCTGCATTGAGTGCATTTCGAGTGCACTTTCAGTTTAAGCTTGATTTTGTTTCCAATGCATTTACACTAAGCTTGTGCAACAGATTTTCCCAAGATAGGAAAAGAATTGAATGTCATTTGTGTCCGTACCTTACTGACTTACTATAATTGGATTCTAATTCGGTGATTTAGATAGAAACTAAAATGACATCCCTTCCCTTCTATAACACCTCCTGATCTGACACTTTTCACCGAAAATAATCCATTTTTTCTATGCCACTTCACTCTGTCTCTGACTGTCCATCAGCCAGAATCCATTGAGCGTAACATACTCGTATGAGTATGAAAATCCAAGCGTTTCTTCTACACGATTTTCTCCATCTTCCTTTTGCCTGTCACAGTCTATTAATTTCAGTAGTGCCATTGCGCATACGATACGGTTGGGAGTCGAGTCCCAGGAAAGTCTTCAACTTTTTTCTGGACTGCACTCGGTTTTTGTGAGAGGGAAATTCTAATTTAATCTCCTGCATGCCATAAGTACTCAAAGTTCCACAAAAAAGTGCAATAAATTCGCCTACAGTCTCCATTTCTTTGGTCAGCAGCAGTAGCAAAAAAATGTCGAATGGAAAAGCACTAGACGTGTGGCAGCCCCTGCCCATCTAGACTAGGAAATGCTCTGCCTTGTCCAGGAGCAAAGGATTTTCACTATGGCATGTTACATGGATTGGATGTGCCCCAGCTTTAGCTTGTCGACCCACAGGGATGGAAAATTCTGTGGTAGCTCCGTTTTTACTCCGCTTTTACTCCTATTTTCTATGATTTATTTGTTGCATTAGTGAATGTCGCTGGCAGCAGTGGCCGGAGCAGTTTCTGGCGGCCACTTCAGAGTGTCTGAGCCTGGGCCTGTGTCGGCCCAAAGGTGCGCCTAAAGGTGCAACGCACTCTCCTGTATTATAAATGGCCAGACGCTGTGGCTCTAGCTCTGCCTCTTCCACTCAAGTGCTGAACATTCGGCCAGCAGTACATTAACAATTCCCTCTCTTTTTTTTTTAATGCTATAAAAATGCACAAAGTCGCCGGGGAACAAATAAACAGAGCACAGAGGAACTACGACTACAGTAAACACTGCAGTGAGTGAAAGGCAGTGCAGCGAGCTGTGCTAATTGTGTCATTTACGTTGGCAAACAAGTGCGAGTGAATAAGTCAGGGGCTCAGACAGATTAATGCGGATGAGCGCATCTCCGGAGCTCTTTGCACAGTGCAAATTAACGACAGTCGGCGACTATTTGCCTTGATGTGAGGGAACCCAACCCCATTGGCTTTTGGGGTAAAATGTGTTAAATTAAATTTAAAAAATGCATCAAAAGGAATACTGATTTGTCAAAAGTGGGATTCGAACACAGGCATACAGGAACACACTTCTAATAAACTCTAAGGCCCACCCAGCCTCCAAAGGTTTGATATATGTATGTAATTATTCACTCTTCAAATAAAACTAAAAATTGTTTGTATTTTTATTGAATTATCTCAGTATTTGATACGATCAAAAGTATAATAATGCAATGATACTTATGTGTAGAAAAGTTTCTTAAATATTTTGCTTTGCTTGCCACTCATCAAGATATCATTAAAATCTTTCTTATTAGCATCTTAGCATTCCATATTTAACACCAACATAAATGTTAATTATGAAACAATCCACCACTCACGCACTTTGTAAAAATTCCAAACAGATCGTTCGAATAAAATAAATTTATTTTGTTTAGGAAACGCAACGTTTCCCACACGTAATTGCTAGACGTTCCCTAGGTCGCATATAGTTGAACTAAAAGTATGACTAAAATGTATTCCAAAAACTTCTTGTACATCTAGAACAAATCGAGTTTTTCTTTTACTTTATAGCTTAGACGTTGGTTTTTTTTGTTTTTGTTGGCCCAGTTTGGGTATTTCTTTATCTGAGTTTTGGTTTTTTTCTTTCTTTAGAACTAAGTCTTTCATTATTTGCATTTGAATTTTGAGTTTTCGCTTTTGCTTTTGACATAATGGATTTCATAAAATACATTTGTTGTGGCCCTTTGCTTTTCTCTAAACTAAATTGAGCTAAAATATATATTACGTTTTTACCGTTTGTAACCATTTTGCCATTTGATTTGTGTGTTTTAAAATAGTTTATGGAGGGTTCCACTTTTGCTTCATTTTGTGTGTGTGTGTGTGTATATGTATATGTATATGTGGGTTTGTTGCGCCATAGAAAAGCTTTTTGCCAAGGAAAATATGTTTAATGGTTTTTGTGTTTAGCTGATTTTTATATATTTTTGTTTTGTTTTTGCAGTTTATATATTAATTCATAATCAAGTCGTTTAGGTTTTGCTTTTGCTACAATTCATTATTTCAGGATTTCCATACATTAAACTTATCATAAAGAAGTACACTATATATATAAGATGTATATATATATATTTATATATATATATATATATATATATATATATATATGTGTGTGTATGTGTGTGTGTTTATAATATGTATATACATAATTAATAGGCAACCACTTAAGCTTACTTATATGTTTTTCTATAAAAATAAGTATTGTTTATGCAAATTGTTGTTGCCACAATGTGTACTAAAAACCGAAAACTGTACATTACACAATATTCTCATTCTCATTCATAATATTCATTATCATTATCATAGGCATTCGGTCATCATATATTGTGTTTCTTTATCATTGTCAATCTGTTCAACAGCATTCTGAGCACCGACACAAAGCATTTGTTACCAAGCCAAACCCATCAGCGTCCAGGAATTCCCATTTATTATTCGACGAAGAACAAGTATAATTCGCAAATAACCCTGGCTAAATCAAAGGAAAGACAATCGATATACATATACAAATACATAAACTAAAACTCTCTTTACATGCTGAATTTGGCTCGTGTGTCTGGTTTAGCTTGTAGATCTTTTGGTTCTTATGCTAGTTTGGTTTTCGGATTTGGTATGCATGCTTATCGTTGTGTCGTTGCTGTCTCTCTGCGTGGGAGTGGTACTAGGCTGCCGTGTAGTACACACGGGGCCTCGTTGCAGCTCCTCCACTCAAGTTATCATAATGCTGGTTGTTGTTGTTGTTGTTGTCGTTGCTGTTGCTGCTGGTTGGTAGTTTAGTACATTGACTTTCATGAGGCGTACATGCGGTTAATATCGTGCTGATATCTGTCCTGGATATCCTTGCGCTTCAACTTAAAGGCAGCCGTCACGAGGCCCATGTCCGGTGACCAGACCTCTTTGCACAGCGTAATGGCGGCGGGCACCTCGAACTTTTGCAATTTGCCTGCAAGCAAAAATAAACGATGAATTTAGTAAATTAATCACAGAGATGGGGTGTGATGGGCGACTTACATTTCCTCGAATGATCGACAATCTCCTTGAGTATGGCCTTCTCAATGACTGGCGACGAGCACAGCTCCTCATAGGTTTTGTTCTGCAGGCCGTGACGCTCGGCCAGATCCTCCAGATGCTTCTGATTTGGCACGACCAGCGCGACGGTGAACTGCTTTGTGGGATCGCCATAAACGCAAATGTTCTCTACGATGCCGCATGTTTTCAGCTCCGATTCGACCTTGCCAAGAGAAACGTATTCGCCGGCCTGCAGCTTAACCAAATCCTTCTTGCGATCTGCGCATAGAGAGAGAATCACAGAGTATTAGGTGGCTGCTTAAAACCATTGCAGACAGATGAGATACTTGCCAATTATCTTAAGTACGCCATCAGTTTGCACCTCGCCAATGTCGCCGGTTTTGAACCAGCGTTTGCCATCCTCCTCGAAGAAATCCTCGCTGGTCTTGCCGGGCAGCTTGTAGTAGCCCTGGGAGACACAGTCGCCACCGATGAGTACCTCGCCCTGTGGGTATGGCTTGTTGGTGATGCGATAGTTGCCCTCCTCCCAATTGACCAAACGAATGTCGCAGACAGTCAGGGGTCCACCAGTGCGTCCATAGGTCATGTCACTCTCTACAAAAAGTGAAAAAAATAGTAAGTATTCTGCTAGCTCAAAGCGGATGAGAGGCTCAGTTTCCCGATCACTTACCATGCATCACAGTGGCTCCCGATGTGGTCTCTGTCAATCCATAGCCCTGAATCAAGTCCACGCACAGGCAGGTCTTGATCTGTTCGTGTGTGTCGGACGAGAGCGGCGCTCCGCCTGACATTATGATGCGCACCTTGCCGCCCATCAGTTTAGCCACCTTCTTGAAAACCAACCTGCAAGTAAGACAAAATATTTAATAGCTGAACATAAATGATCATTGAATCTCCGAAGCTTCTTACTTGTCAATAATGGGCGTCTTGTAGCCTCGCTGTATCCACTTCACTTTGTACTGGTAGAGGAATTTGAAGAGAGCTTTCCTGAAGGCCGAGCCGGAATTGACCTTGTCGTTGATGCCCTTGGAGATGCGATCGAGTATCAGTGGCACCGAAGTCATGCACGTGGGCTTCAGGACACTGGCGTCGCCCTTGCAGCCTCGCCTGATCTTGCTGCTCGTATCGATGAGGGTCAGCGGCGTCGAGTAGCCAATGGAAACGCCAGTCATCAGGCAGAGACTCTCCGCCACCAGTTCGAAGACATGAGCCAGCGGCAGGAAGCCAATCAGCACATCATCCGGATAGATGGGCACCATATCGACAAAGCCCTTCATTGTGGCAATGCAGTTCTTGTGCGACAACAAAACACCCTTCGGTGTGCCAGTCGATCCGGAAGTGTACATAATAATGGCAATATCATCGCCCTTGGGTGGCACGCTCTCTGTGGACACAAACAAATTTAATTAGTGAATGTTTCTAGTGGAACATAGAAGGCCTGCACCATTGCTGTCACCTATCACAGATAACATAAAATAGAAAAATCCCCTCAAAATTGTAGCGTGTTCAAAAGTTTCATTGTTCCGAAAGATGGCAAACAATTTGGAAGAGTTCATAATACTGACACCGCTGACATGTGTGGAGCAATGCAATGCTCTCATGGAGGCCACAGCAGCGAAGCCAAAGCCCTGCTACCTATTCATCTCGCTCTTTGGCGTGTACTGTGGGCTGGTTGCCTATCGTTCATATCGCAGCTATATCGCCAACATTGAGAAATCGCAGGAGCCAATGCCAAGGCCAGTGGATGTGGTCTCGGCTTCGCCAATGGCGTTAGCCTCTGAGCTGGGGGAGCTAAGGGAGCTGCCACCACAGCTAATGTTTGAGTCCCTGAGTTTTGCAGACAACAGGCAGGAACCGACAGGAAAATGAAAACAATCCAATTAGTTAATGGCCCTACCTCTTCTCTTTCTTTCTACGTTGCATAGCTGGTGCTATTACAGTGAGCTGACTACACCCAGCATGGATCTCGGAAGGACAACTGAGATAGTGGATAATAAACAAGACACCAACAAGCCATCTACCTCGAAATCAGCCTCTAAGCTCAGGGCAATTGCACATCAAACGAGGGATAAGAACTAGACAAGGGTATGTACTGAATTGTGGCAGGATATCTATTTCATACCAATTTTAACTATCATCTCATCTCCCCTCTTTAGAAACTCACCAAATTTGCTATCCTGTCCGATTTTGACCACCTGGTTGAATGGCAAGACCTTGACGCCCTCCTTGAAGCCAGTGGTCTCCGTCTTGTGCAGCTGGTCCTCCATGTAGATGATGGTGTTCACATTGGGGCACTGGGCCAGCAGGGTCTTGAATTTGGGCAGCAAATCGTGCGAGGTGATAACCGTGGTGACTTCCGTTTCGCTGATGCCTGCCAAACAAATTAATTGAGATACATTATTACACGAAAATAAATATAAATATGGGTCATGAACTCACAGTGAGCCACTCCATCGTCTCCCAGGGTGGCGTAGACGGTGACAATGGGCATGGCTTGCTTGAAGCATCCATGGGCGGCCACCATCCACTCGGCGCGAGTTTCTGCAAAAATTACAATATTTTCACGCGGCTTCTGTCCCAGTTCTCGCAGGCCGCGCCCAAAGTTGGCCGCCTGCCGCTCCGCCTCGGTGAAGGTACGCCACTTGTAGTCGCCCATATTGTACTTCTTGAAGACACGTCCGTTCGGCTGCAACTCGTCCTCCTCGCTGAGGATCTGCCGCGTGCCCAGGCAGCGCTTATTCGAGTGCGTCTTGGCCACATAGTTGAAGACCTTCTCCAGGGTGTCGATATTCTCCTGCAGCATTTTTACGTGCACATCGCGTGGAGGGTCCGTGGTCCGGTATGTTAGCTCGTGTTCATCGTTCTTGATAATCTTGGCCTGAAAAAGGAGCAGCATACATAGATTACTTTAATGCCATCACAAAGTTTGACTCAAATGAACGCCAGATTGGGAGGGGGCGGGCAGGGAGTGGCCGATCAACAGGGAGAGAACAGACATGTGAGCTTAAAGGGGCGGTGGTTGAGGTGGTTTGGATGGTTTGGATGGTTTGGGGGCCGTAACACGGGAAGAATATGTGTCTGGGACCAACACCAAAGAGAACGAGTCGCCAAAACAGGGGAAACCAACTCTTTGCATGAAACACCAAATCCTAGGAACATTTATTGTGCTTTCTTTTTGTGTATGTGTGTGTTTATGTGGGGGTGTGCCAGTGTATGTGTGTTTTTGTGTGTGTGTGTGTACTCTTCCACAACAAATATTATTAATAAAATAATAAACGAATTTGCATAAATTAAAACCTCAATGTCATCCGGCGCGTACTTGGACTCATCGACCAACATTTTCTTGTTAATGGGCTTTGCCTGTAGGAGGGAAGGAAGGATACAAGGAGTGATACAATATATGTATGTTATGTATATGCGATGCTTGTTCTCAAGCCAGTGCTGCCTGTGCTGATGTCTTACTATATAGTTTTTTACACGTTCGTTACTGTTCGGGAACTTTTTGTTCCTTACCTTTTTGTATACCCTATTTACGGCACACGCGATTGTGACCATAAACATATAGCCCCATAAACCTTATCAGTCCGGCTCTAAGCCAGACAAAAGTATTCTTCATTTAGATAGGAAAACATCAAATGTTGAAGCAAATATAGAGAATGCCCTGGAAAGTAATCCATCATAAGGAATGTGCTCCTAAGCAATTGAACATTTTAATTTTCTATTTAGATATTGATTTTACTATTGGTATACTCATTAAACATATATATATATTCCACTGTCTCTTTCTCTGGCAACCAATATGTTCCTGCCCTACCCTCGCTTATCAAATTCTGAGGTTTTTTTCCGGTTTTTGCCTTATCAGAAAGGAGGGCATCGCCTGCAATCATCGTATATGGCGTAACAACAAGTGCAATTATCAGAAACTGCTATGATTTGATGTCCGCGAGCAAGGAAACAAACCTCTACCTCTATGTCTAATTGTCGCATACAAAAGCGATTGAATCTCTGATAAAAAAAAAAACAAAACTACAACAGTGAAAAAGAGATAATGAATAGCGGACAGGGTCAATAAATCAAAAGTCACCCTGCATATAGTAGATTAGGGAAAATATAGAGAGAGAGAGAGAGAGAAGGAGAGATAGCAAAAGCAGAGGCAGACATAGAAATTGAAATAGAGGTAGATTTAGATTTAGATTTAGATTTAGAGGCAGGGAGAGAGACAGAGATTGCTAGTGGCTCAAAGGTGCACATGGGATTGCGTGACGTGAAGTAACATGAAAATCAACTGATAGCAAAGCGTGCAGTTATTTCAAAAACTATATAAACAAGTACATGTACTCCGATCATAACTAAGCCAGGGCGCTCTTAGTATCTGTCTGTCTGTGTACTTTGGAGCGGCACGGGCACAGAGGCAGGGGCAAAGTCGAAAGTATTTCAAAGCGATTCTCGAGATACTAGTTGTTACAGCGCCGATTGGCTGATTAAATACACTTGCAGGAAATGGACTGGTCGCGTGATCCCTTCCCATCGAAGAGGTTGCCCACACTGTACTCACCTTCACTCGTCGCGAGTCCTGTCGGCGTGTCCATGGCTTCTGCAGGACCAAGTATACCGGCAGGGTTATGATATCGTACACGAATGCGATCGCCTTGATCGCCCCAATTGCGCTCTGCACCCAGAAGCTGTCCATTCTGGAAGAGTAATTGAAATACACAAATTAGATACAAATAAGTTGAAGCTGCATCGTAATTCATATGCAAATTTTATTCTAGACCCAAGAAAGCCTTCTCCAGGCCCAAAAAAAAAACAAACACCTAGTACCAACCAGCCCACCCACCCGTTGTAGCACCGTCGCCAGCCGAAAACAAACTGATATCACCTGCTGCCACTGTTGGCAAATCTTGAGTACGAAAGTAGGAAAATCGGAAAAAAGGGGTTCGCTCGCCGCTCACTTGCTTACTTACTCACTCACTTGATCACCCCCATTCTCGCGGCGCTCAGCTCGACGGCGTGCTCAGAAAACGCTTTTCGAAAAGGCGATAACATTTGGAGAGCGCCGAGATTGGTTCGGATTTTTATCAGCCGGAGATTGCTAAGCCAAAAGGCACCGTAGACCGTGTCGGAAACTGTCTCACAAGTGTCGCTCCTCATGTAACTTTGGCATGCATGCCTGTTGGTTTCTCTTTTGTTCTGTCTGCTGCAGAGCCCTCTCTCTCTCTACCGCACTCGCTTATCCAGGTCTGCTTTCTTATCAAAACCCATTGGTATTTAGAACTTCTTCTACCAACTACAATGGTTGCCAACTGCTTTATGATATGTCACAAAAATCAAGTGCGTTTGGATCACAAACACCTTTTAAGTATACTGCGGCGCGTGATAGGAACTATGATCTTTAGCGTTATTGTACGCTATGTACCTTATTCAAAAAAACTCTCTGGATAAATTTGATTAACTTATTGCTTTAGATATTACTAATTATTTTAGCTAACTTTCATTTTAAAACAATCTTATCAATTTGATTAACTTTTGGACTTATCTGCAACCGGAAGTAGCGAAAATTTGACCACAAATTAATGCAATTTCCGGAGGAATTATTTTTGTACTCTATCTCACTACCGCGGCTAGTTGGTCTCACCTTTTGGCAACTGAAGAGATTACAACTTCTGACGCAACAAAATCTTCAAGGATTGCTTCGTTTCGTGTCTCTTATCGATACCTGAATACTCGATATGTATATAAGAATCTATCCTGACTATAAATATAGGAATAATTAAATAATTTTAACCTTTGATTAATTGGAACCCCCAGTTTTCAAAATTTCAATATAGAAAGCCAAACGATAAACGAATCCATGCATGGCAACACACAGCTCGATTGTTCCTAAACATATACTATAGCTATATATATGTACATATGTGGGATGGATCGCACGAATGCAAAATGCCGTTGAATAATTGATAATGCGATCGTAGGCGAGTGGCTTGATAAGCGAGAATCGTGGAATGAGTCTCGCCGTGTCCTTGAACTTGGCGGCGTGCGCACCACGGGCGTGACGTCAATTGCTCAAACACGATGCGCTCCAAGGGGTCACCGAGTGTCATTGCCGATGACTTTTCAGTGGAGCTTAATTGGTAACGGAATGGCTGATTTAAGTGATAGTCACGGCTAATTGTTTCAAATGATAAATGTGAATACAAAATTACAATTATTTGAATTGATTTTGTAGCCAAGAGAAAGTATTTTATATATTTTAAGAAGAAGATAGAATGGGTTGTCTGTACGACAACGCAGGTTGTCCACATTCCAAGATAATCATACAGTTTTTCGTTCTTAAATATAAATTATTAGGTACGTTTAAAAAAGCTCTACTTCTCATCTGTATCCTATCCTGCGTTTTTAGTCCACAATTAAGATGATTTATACCCGGATTTGGTGTAAAAATTTCACATAAACGAACGAATAGTTTCGGTACGAATAAGGGAAGCCCGATAACGAGTGAACCAACATCATCAGGGAATGAACGTATGATATTAGCTTACATTTCAATCTTGTTCTTAACATAAAAAGACCCAGCAACCTAATTACCATCACCAAGTGTCCTCCCCCAAATGCTAATGGAAACTAACAAGTACATGTACTACGGACAGCCGTATTCAACGAGGAGAACGAGTAAAGCAATCATGAAGGTAAACAGAAACGGTATTTACATATGATATGTCGTTAATGGTACTTACTGCGCATCATCTTCGATGAACATCTTGCCGTGTGCTTTCTCTTGGTCTTTCGCTTTGTCCGATCTTCGGTATCAGTGGCTGCCCAGAATTGCAGGTGGGGTAGGTGAGTGGGAGATGAGTGCGGCCTCTAACGCACACACACACACAGAGACACAGCACACACACACGCACACAAATAAAAGATCAATTCTCTTTTTCTGTCTCTCGCTCTGTCTATCCGTTTTAGAGTGTTTTTGCTTTTGTGTCGATGGCAAAGCCTGGCTTCCACAGAGGGCACGACTAGTAGATTGAAACAACAGACAAAATGACGTCACGTTTCCTTCGGTTGATGTTACTGTAGTTTGTTGTTATTGCTTTTGTTTTTGATGTTGTTGATGATGAGGCATTTCCCTGGAAGCGGAAAGAGCACAGAAATATGCATATGCATGAATGTAGTGACAATGAATTAACAAAAAATATTATGGGATACAGAAACTGCATAGCGTAATATACAGAAATATACATACAGTGATGGAAAAAAATAATAGAAACGACAGACGCATTCACATTTGAAACCAAATATTTCTTTTTTGGATGAAATTGTTTGCATAAAACCACTGGGCTTGGTTTCAGGATAATGGAGCTTTACTTTGGACTCTCTTTTGGGCTTATAACTTAAGAATTATTAGCTGTGTATGTAAAATTGTGGGTAGACCTCGATTTTGTCTTGGAAAAATAATAGAAACGTACTTCAATTTGGTTATTATCTTGTTTTGAATCGGATGTAATCGAATTATATAGATATCATTTCATAAACTAACGTTAAAAAGAAGATGCTAAATAACTTTTCCCGCGGATCCTGTTATATTTGTTGTTGATATTCGGTTTAGAATGGGCCGTGGCATACATGGTAAGGATATTGAAATATGACATATCCTAATATTCAGATATGAAGGCAAAACAATGTCAGCTATAGCTACAATTCTTAAATGTTCCAAAAAAAGTGTTTAAGGCGGTGCACAACAAAAAACGAACCAGAGAAACGCGAAAAAAAAAAGCGAGCAACATCGGTGAATTTCAACTGACGCCTTGTTCGAAAATAAAAAAAAAACAACATTTCTCTCGTCGAAAGATATTAAAATTGATCAAAATGCACAGGTTATTAATCGTACTATAATAAATGGGCTGGGTTAAGAAGATATAAGGAGCCATTTACCTTAAAAAGGTACCATACCATATGGTTTATCATATATTTTCTAAAGGGTACATTTCGCGAAGGCGCATTTTTTGCGATCAAAATGGGAAAAATTTTTTTAGTCGGACGAAACTAAGTTGAATTGTCTTAGATCTGATAGGAAACCACGTGTAGTGTGCCCGGAGAACACTGCCCACGACCTAAAGTACTTTATTTGAACAGTTCAGCACGGTGGTGGACCCATCATGTTGTGGGGATGCTTTTCCCATTCGGGTGTTGGTCCAAAACTTTCGATACAAGAAAATATCTGTTCCATCCACTACGTAGACTTACTCGACAGTATAATGCTATCATATTCTGAAGAGGAAATGCCATTTAAATGGGAGTTCCAGCAGAATAATGACCCGAAGCCTTCTTTAGGGCTGGCTATGAAATGGTTCCTGGACAAAAAAGTTCCCTTAATGGAATGGCCTTCGCTGTCTACAGACCTAAATCCACTTGAGCACCTTTGGGGGATATTAGAGAAAAGGATTGGAGGGTATAAGTCTAAAAAATGGAAGATTTGTGGAAAAAAAGGGAAGTCAGACTGGTACTCCCTAGATCCATCAAATAGAGTCAATCTGGTGAAATTCTATGGGTGGTCGATGCACCCAAGTCATCAAAAATTGCGGTGGCACAACTAAATAATAGAGTTACAAATCAAATTAATATCCTTTTGAAGCTACAAAATGGTTTTTCATAGCTTTAAGTCGGCCGTTTCTATTATTTTTTCCAGGCCTAAATATTTAAAAAATTATTTTCTGTTACAATGGGTTTTTTGAAAATTAATATTTTGTTCTATTTTGATACATTACTATATATACTATCTATCAAAATTATTAAACTTGAAAAAACATATTTTGACTGAAGAAAATTTTGAAAAATGCGAAAAAAATGCCGTTTCTATTATTTTTTCCATCACTGTACATACATATATGGAAAAATAAGCAAAAAATATTAACTTAAAATCAACCTCAACCTTGGACAAACAGAGGAAAGGTAGGGGTACTATGATCTGCAGATGTGAATATAAAAAAATATATACTTTACGTTAAAATAGAAATGGATTTCAAATCGTATAAATATATGTACCTAATACCTACATATGTACATATGTACCTGTTCTGTTTTCTTTTCTTATTTTATTTTCATATGAAGGAAAGGCATGAATTATTTAACTATAAATACAAAAACATATATAGTCTTCCTTTGTATATCCATTTAAATTCTATAAATAAATAATAATCATATCCAATCCCAAGTAGTCTTTCAATTAGTTTCAACCTTCATAAATATTCTAATCAAATCAGAAATCGAAAGCAACCACCCAAGGAAACCGAAAACAAGTTTCTATTACGTTTTGGATTTGTTTTCTTTTTGGATAGTTGCCAAAAAAAAATCCTATCGCTGTTAAAAAGAAAATAAAGAAACAAATTATAGAAAGCATAGGCAAATAGAATATCTAGAACGAAAATTAAATTTAGAAAGATATTTCTCAAAATACGTAAGACATTGCATAATAGAATTCTCTCTAAACACACACATTCTCTCTCTCGCTCTCTGGTCCCCTCTCTCTCTCTATCTCTTTCTTTCTTTACTCTCCCTGGTGGTAGAGAAACATTGACATAGGTCGAGGAACCTTCGATCGAATCACAGAAAAACGCTTTGCCAATTAATTAACCAACAAAATAAACGAAAGTTCTTTGATGTTTCAGGCAGAGACCAAAGTCCGTTACGGCATGGCTTATCCGTTTCGCTCTGGAGATTGATATACCGGGCTGGTTCTTTAGAATCTGCCGTTCCTGATAGACTATACTTAGTATCTCCAAGGCAACAAAGGTCGTTGATTATGCCAACCATTTAATAAAGGGGAACGGGGAATAGGGCGACTATATAAATATCGAACTTCAGTTCAGTTCGTTTAAACTCAGGAGGAATGACAACAATGTTAAAGTATCGTGTGGAGTCCGTTGAACCGCCACGCCTTCACATTTAAGACCAGATCGAATGAAAACGGTCTCAATACGTGTTTTGTTTGCCGAGAAAGAGAAGTGCCAAAAAGCGTAAAGTTAAATATGTATTCGGCATTTAAATATTTGCCAATGGAAGATGACAGAAAAACGAAAGAAAGAAAGGAAAGAAAGAGAGATTCTTTATCTTGCGTTAAAGGGGAACAAAAAATGGTAGCAAAGTAACCAAAAATACCGAGCACAAATGACACGGAGCAACCGTCAAAAGTGCAAAGTTGAAGAAGCGCTAAAGTGGCGTGAAAACGGGCGAAAGTCGGTTTGAGCTACGCTTTTGTAGGTTAATGCAATCGAATGAAAATGTAAAACTATTCAGTATGCCATTAATTAAATGCTCTTGTGTCTAAACTTTGAGCGCGTTCCCACCGTGCACCAAACAGGGGTCGTTCGTATGACCGTAAATCGTGGGTTGTGAATCGCGGCGAATGGTGACCCTGGTCAAAGTTGCTACAAAAACAGAGATCGACAGAGCAAGAGAGAGCCGACAATCGCGTGTTGAAAACAAAGCTTAAACAGTTGATAAGTCTGTCTATCTAAATGTACGTGTACGTACATGTGCACATGCTGGGGATTAAGACAATAGGGAAATTGTTCACATTAAACGATGATTACTGTAATCCGTACTATGATGCTGGATAAGTGATAAAACGAGCAGAGCTTCAAGCATACTGACTGATTCAATCAGATCTGAATCAGGGGCATTTAGGGTTAAGTAACCACACACGCGGCGTATGCGTTATTTCGTACAATGAGAACTTTAATCCGGACACAGGTCAAGCAACGAACAATTCATCAAAAACCAGATTTATCATTTAAAATTTCCCCAAACTAGATACATATAATTAAAAAATCATTTCAAAACGGTTAAGAATTCAAATTGCTGCTTTTTGTTAGGGTTATTGATCGCGTAATACTGTTCCCCATTATAACGAAAAACACCGACAAAAAATCATTAAACTGCAATCAAGTTTGGGTCAAATTCAGTCTAAATGTTTAGTTAAAGATAAAAGTCGTAAAATCACAATCAAATACGATCCATTCTTATCATAATTGGTTATATACTTGAACTTGAATTACTTAGAGATTTCTAATAATATAAAGATTACAAATACATGAATCATCATTTATTTATGTTTCCCGAACCACTTTACATGGCATACGTATACAGTATTTCATGGCTACTCCAGCTGTTTGAGTTCTCATCGAACTGATTGCCTCGTACTCATACAAAACAATGTGTAATATGAGGGTACAACTTTTTAATTACAACTTTTAGCTTGCACACTTTCCGCTTTGTATCGATTTTTATTGTTTGCTGTTGCTGCTTTTTTGCATACTATATGCACACCAAATTGCAGTTTTCTGAAATCATTCAAGCAGAAAACGTTGTGCTTGACTTGGTGTGGAAATCTCACAAAAAGATAAATACTATACATCAATTTACAGCAAAACCTCGAACTTGAAATGCAGTTTTTTCTACGCTTCTGTTTGGTGGCGGCGTTTACATAAATTTTACATCATTTTCGCTGACCGCAGTGCAAAATACTCAAATATCTTCGTTTCCCGCCATTCCCAAGAACTGAACCGTAGGAAATCAACAAAACGAAATATGAAAACAAAAACGAGCTTCCAAAGTCCAAGATCGCATTTGCTGCTACGGTTCAAAATTCAAGTTTTGTGTCGGACATTACGAAGTCGCAAAACCATGTCAAAATGCGAGTGTTAATCGTCGTTCTATATAATTTGTACAGGCTGTTGTGTTACTCATACCAATCCAAGTATTGCAACAATTTTAACACACAATAAGACCACGTCATTTTGCACCAAATGGACGCTAACGTGTCTACTTACTTGCATTTCATTTCATTATGTTTTACTTGATACTCTGGGAGTACAAAGAGCAACAGCTACGTCGCAGCACATAAACTACGTACTCGTTTATAAATTTCTTATTTGTCTCAGGGTCTATACATAAGGGAGCTACATAAATCAATTGAATAGAGAAAGAGAGGGAATAATGGATTTTAAGCTCTCTCAATGATGAATCGTCAGTTTCTTGGACTATTGAATTCAATTCAATTCATTCGATCAGCTGTTTCACTACGAAGAGTGGGTGAAGGAGAGTATTCATTCAGCTGTTTAAGTGTAAAAGCATTTGGAACACAACAAAAAAAAAATCACTTGCGTAAATATTTTGAATTGCACATGTGGGAAAAGTGCTCGGTCTCTCTCTCTCTCTAGATCTCTTTCTTTCCTCGTTTACAGTTACTTGAACTTTGGTCAAGGTGCCCGCCTGCCAGTTGTAACGGGAAATTATTCATCAGCTGATTGCCTTGACATTGAACACAGGCCACCGTCAGACGACGCAGCCGCTCTCTTTTGATTTTGTCTCCCCACTGTCTATAATTTGCATTATGTGCAAAAATTGAATTGATATGCAACATTTGGTTGACTGTCCCATGCAAGTGTCGAGCAAGCGCATTACGTCGCTGCATCAGTCCTCTCTCTTCGGTCTGTTCTCTTTCGCACAGTACTCTCTGGCAAACGATGGGGTAACGAAATGATCGTATGACTGTGTCAAAGTCCAAAATAAAAATACTTTATTTCACTTGCAGCAACACCACAGGCACAGGCAGCAAACGAGCACTAACACACATAAAATAAAATGAGAATTACTCAAACGAGATGGGAAAAAAAAAAAAACAACAAAACGACAAGAAATTGCGAGCTTTGCACGGGGCGTTGAATATTTCATTCAATGGAAATGAGCAGAGAAAGAGCAAGAGCGACAAACATGCAAAACAAACAACTGAGAAAGATCAAAACTGCCGGAGAGAGTGTGTCTGTCCATAAATGTGGGAGAGAAAGAGTGGGTGTCTCTATATGTGTGTGTGTGAATGTGTGTGTCCGTCTGTTGGGGGCGAATTTCAAATAAATGAATTTGATTATCGCTCAATGTAGAGACAGAGCAAAAGAAAGGGATATTTGGCGAGGTGAGGTGTATTTGTATGTTTGTATTCTGTGAGACCGCTCACTCATCATGCCTCATCTGACATTTATACACCTTGCAAAACAGTTTCCTCTCTCTTTTGCACTCGCTCATTTCTTTGCCTTTGGCTGAATGTTTGTCTGCTGCGTACGAAAGTACGTATGTACGTACGTACGTACGGGTGCGAGTATGCATGTTCTGGTGTGTGTGTGAAAGTAAGGCAACAACATAGAGCTAAAATAAATGACCTAGACAAGTGCCTGCGTTGTGTCGCGACGTAGTACTTATCTTTAGAGTGACCATCACGCACCAAAGCACGTGTTCCAGTGAAATTTTCCACAAGAGGCACAAACACAAATATAAAATGGAATCGAATCAGCTTTGGCAATGATCGTGAGAGGCAGGCAGTCAGAGCCCGGTTTAATCGCAGCGGTACTGCAAAAACCGGTTAGAAAATCTACCAAAGTCATGACTAAAACAAACACAAATAATGCTCGTACGATGCACAGGCGTAGACGAGCAGGGGTCTCAGCAAAATGATTTGAAGAACTGTTCCTCCCGTTGTCGAAAGCCCCACGCATGTGCCACTGCACCTCGCTTATCTCCGTTGGACTGTGTGCGGTCCATTCCAACGGTGAAAAATGTCATGTTTTCTAAACCTGCCGCGTACATATGCCGAAAATAGAATTTTTAAATTGAAAACAAGTTAGGTATTGAATGGCGTGACAACTAGAAATGAAAACCGGAACAAACATAATTTTATAGCGACTAAAATCACGAATAAGATTGGTTTATTCCCCATCGATTCATCTTACATGCGAGCAGCTCTTCAAGTAAATCCAAAGTAAATATCTAGCATGGTCATCCAAAATCGTATGCAACGATTTGACGAACAAACAAAAGAACTGACCGTAATGCAGGGTAAAATTTACGAATGGAATTAACAAGTTCGTGACAAAATCTAGTTTCAAAGGCCGAAGCATTTGATACCCTTGCAGATACGGTGATTTTGCATCATTATATGTTGAAGATAGTTTTGATCTGCTTAGTTTTTTTTACTTAATGTCTTCTCTGAGAGTTTCAAAATGGTTGATAAAATAAATAATACCCTCTGCAAGGGTATTAAAGCGACAAAGAGGAACAGATGAATGGAGAGTAACAAGGGCAGCTGACGCTGAGCTGTGCTGTTGCATCGTGAAGATATAAATGTAGCGGCGAAACTGTTGAAGCCCTGGCAAACAGCCCAACAGGCCGATTACAAAATGTCATTGCAATCTGAAATCCAGTCGGGGGGGTGGTGCAGGGTTCGAGGGCTGGTCTGCCTTCGGTCGCCCCAGACATCGCGTGACTATTTTTGATACAGCGCCCGTCCCGAGCCAGCGAGAGAGAAAGAGAAAAGCAACAAATGCAACGGGGGAAACGGGAAAACCACCAACAAGAGTCGGGCGGCAGGGTGAAAGGGACGGGTAGCCGGGTGGCGAGGCGGTCAGGCAGCTATGGTGGCACGTTTTTCTTTCATTCGATGGCATTTCGTTATACCAGCTGAAAATCGTACGAGTTTCAGGGGAAATGCTGCCACTGCCGCTGACTCTCCCTCTGCCCTACCTACCCACCCTGTAAGCTTAAAACAAAGTAAAAGAATATGCGGCGAAGAGAGCAACCAAGAGGAGGTGACTCAGAGAGAGCGAGAGTCGAAGAGAGACAGCCGGTTGCATGCGTGTGCGTCAACTGTACTGTGGAAGAGCGGACAGCAGCGCAGTGTGTTGGTGTATGTGTGAGCAGGGGAAATGTTGAAAGGTCAAAGAGCAGATTGTTTACATGAAACCAACTCGTGGGGTGGGCAAATGGCCCGAGATGTGGGTGGGTGGCTTGGCCATGAATGAAAGCTGAGACCGGCAAATTCATTCGGCCCACCTCGACTCGACACGGCGAGAAAGTGGAATGAGCTGCCGCAGGTGCTAGGAACATTTCCAACTATTCTCCGAAAAGTTTATTCACAAACTATGCACAAATTATAAAAAATTAATTCATCAAATAAATTTTAAATTTCAAATAATTCACAAAAATTATGAAAAATTAAAGCCACGTTGTTTTACAGAAGCGGAAATGCCTGAGACATACGCGCATATAAACATTTATTACTAGATTTGGGTAACACAACAACATCTTATCGGTGGTCCGTAAACATCTAACCAATTAACCAATAATTAACTTTAAAACTATTATTTGTTTCCCTTTGGAAAGAATATAAAATGTTCACTAAACTACACTTTTGAAATCAGATTACTATAATCTATAGGTGTAAATCTGGAAGGTTCGTTCCCTTTTTGGTATCGCGCCATCTCACATTTGCTGCTTATAGCACTCACCGATTGCAATCCTGTTATCTTTTGCGTTTATCTTTTTCGTCTGAACTTTTGTAATGCATTCCACCTGCAACACGAACCGCGACGTGCCGTACCTCTGGACTAACGGCAGCGATATGAGCGATATTTCGATTCTAAACTGCTTACAGTACGACCTGCTTCCGGCCATTGCGATGCCGCGCCCTAGAAACAAGACGCGGCCAACCAACCAACCAACCAACCAACCAACCATCCACCCACCCACCCACATCCGTTTCGAATGCAACACACCCACGCAGGCCCATGGGCACACGACACCCATTCAGCCGCTCAGCTGGTCCCAAGGAATCTGAAACAGATGACACACGTCACACCAGCACACACACACACACACCCACACATACAGAGACAGTCACAGATGACCCCGAACTGGAGGCCCCTGACTTGCGCCCCGGCATTCTCCTGCCACCCATCAAAGGCAAAACTCGCATGATTTTCAGTTGGTATAACATGGCGAGACAGTGGGACAGAGAGAGGAACACACGGAGAGAGAGATAACACGATGCGAGAGAGCGTTTGCGCAAAATAAATTACAAGAACTTTACACGTGGAAAACAAGTAAAGGGGAATCCACTGAAAGAGCAATATCCAAAGAGAGAGGAATAACAAAGAGGAGAGCAATGGAAAGAGAAAGAGAGAGAGAGAGAGAGAGAGAGGGAGAGAGGTATATGCATGTGCGTAGGTCCCAAGAATGAGTATTGCCGTATAATTATAATTGAAATGTAAAATACCTGCAGGAGGGGACTCAATTAACAGGTTGTGGAAGCAATCATAACACGAAGGAAGTGTGAGCAAGCCGCCGCATAAATCGCCAACTGTTTTTCAATGCACAAACAAATCAATAAACAAATCAACAAAACAATACCTAAACACTGCGCTGCCATTGACAACCAATTGCATAAGGCAAAGTGCAGTTGCACTGGCAAAAGGTATACATACATACATATGTATGTATGTATAAATACATATGTATTTTATGTGTTGGATAAATTGGGTCAGCGTCAAAGTGACAAATTTAGTCGATTCCACAAAGACTTGTGTGTTAGAAAAATTGCATATGTACATACGTCATTGATAAGGTGGCGTGACATTCGGAAAAACTAATAAATTAAAAGAGAAACAAGCCGGCGCGGGGGTACAACAACGAAAGAGAGATATCGATGAAGAGAGAGACTTGTCAGCTGAGCCAAACTGGGTGGAAAGCCACCTACGTCACAACAACATCACTTTTAAACGGAGTATTATTCTAAACTTACCTATGATTTTTGTCTCAGTTCTGGACAGAGGGAAGGCTGTCGTTTTGTTTTGATGGGAGAGCGCACGCACATGGAATGGAGATAAAATATAAATCAGCGATCGGCGATTATATAAAATGACGTTTGGCAATAAGAACACGCACGCACACACGCACGCACACACGCACACACACACACAGACGCTGGCGCTCCCGCTCACGCATAAACGTAATTCCGCTGCCTAAAAGCATAAAATGTTGCGTTGGCGTTCGATTCTTGACTTCTTGAAGTCGCCGCTTCTCTTGTTTTTCTCTTATCCTCTGAATTTGCAGGCGCTATATACGAGCATATGTATGTATATGTTTAGTGAGTGAATCGGTGGCCGCTTTTTTCAAATGCGCTTTGAAGTGATCACAAAACTTTCGCAAAAAACTTTCACAAAACTGCACAATTACTCACAAACACCAGCGCACACACGTGTTGTGTGTATATACCACGTTACTTACACCAAAACTCACACTCCTAGAAGCGCTTTTGAATTGCGTTTTAAGAATTTCGCTTGAATTTAAGTTAGTTTGCTGTTTTAATTGGCGCCCGCATGAAACAAATTGTTGGAGCTCTCTTTCAGTACGACAACGGACGACGCGTGCACAACCATTTGCGTTGGGCGGCGTTGGTTTTGGTTTTGATTCGAATTTTTCGCCGCCGTTTGCTTTTGCCACGATATTATTTTCTCCTTCATGGTCGCGCTCTCTCTCTCTCTCCCATAGCACACACACCACCAAACCGCGCTCACGTTTTTCTGATGGCGCTCTTTCAAACGCTTATACTGCTCGTTTTGTAATTACGAGCTCGGAATGTGATTGTTTTATCAAATGTAATTTATTCTTTCAATGCATCGGCCCCACACTTACTTTCATGATGTCACTATCACGCGATTTCTGATGATTTCAAAATAATTGAACTTTTATTTTGTTTGTTTGGCATTTGCCTTAGAGATGAGCATAAAGACTGCCGGTGACTACAGATGGATCGATACATACCGATAGTTTCAGCATTAGGGATGAGCCGATATTTCGATTTTTTAAAAGTCTCGATTTTTTAAGACTTTTAAGACAAAAGTCTCAAATTTTTAAGACTTTTAAGACAAAGACGCAGAGACGGCAACGAGACGCAGAGGGTGCAGGTGGGTCCTTGAAGGCATTGCCAGTGCGGGTACAGAAGAATCGCCCAGGCGGAGCATTATGTTGCAGACTTCCATGCACTGCAGCAGGCGCCAGTTTCGTCTGTGCTCAGTTTTCTCAGGTAAGCTCATCCCAAAACCAAAACAAATTTTAAAAGCTCATTCTCAATCAAGATTTGAATTTTAAACATTTTGCAAAATTAAAATATCCAGCTCATTTTAGAAAAGCACACTTCAACACTGCATATCTACCTTATCTAATTTGAATAAAACGTGAATATGTAACCTAACCTATATTATTTTTTAGATACATTTCGTAATCAGCCGCTTCAATTGTATTCCATTTTTCAGATGTGGTTTTCATTATTTTCATAATTGTGGAATAGAATATAATAAATTTATGTGATGATAGTATGCCGTATGATTTTACTGATATTAACCCCATGGCTGCAATTTTTGAAACTGATTGTTTTTGAAATCAACGAAATCTATGCATTCTAGTGGTATTAATAGTGGTATTAATACATAATCACAAAAAATTGTCGAATCATTTTCTTATATTTTCCAATTATATACCTCCCCCATATGTATCACTAATTTGCAATTATATATCACTAAATTTTATATTATTTCCTTATATGTTCCAATTTACTCATTTCAATTAAAAAATATATGTCGAATCACTTCTATTTTCCAATTTAATCCATTCAATTAATATATATAATTCAAATATAAAATGTAATATAATTATATCAGATTGTTGGGCGCAAGTGCAATTTTTCAAAAACGCACTTTAAATTTCACGCCGCAGTGCTGTCAGAATAATTCTGAAAAGGTTCATCTATTGGACTTCTACAGAACAACTCCCACAGAACAGCTCTATCGGATTTCTATTGAAGCTCAAAAATTCAAGCAGTTCATTTAAATTGAATATTAAAGCAGTTCATTCAAATTTGAATTCAAATTTTCCGATACGACTAACTTGTTGACTGAATTGAACGACCGACCAACACTGAAATTAACCGCCAAATTGCTAAAAAAAAGGATTAATTTCGCTTTTAAAAAACTGTATATTTTATTTAAAAGAAAGACAATCAGTCTTTGTGCAACAAATGTACATGGATAAATGCCGCGTTTACAATGGTTCTTCATTTCCGTAAATCGGTTTTTTTTTTTTTTTTTTCAATTATTTATATTTTCATTTTATTGTGGTTTTAAGTACCGTTACGGGGGATGGCTTTTTTTGTTGTTTTTTGTTTTATTTTGTTTTTTAATTGTTGTTGCTCGATTTAGTAATAGTAATTGGTTTTTTTTTTGTTTTCTCTCGTTTCATTCGTTTCCATATAAGCGATACTATTTTGGTTCAAGTCCTTGTGGTTTTTTTGTTTATGTACATATTTAAACTAAATTAAAGACTATAAATTACTAGTTTGTTTGTTTGTTTGTTGTTTGTGTGTGTGTGTGTGTGTGTGGGTGTCGTGAATCTCGCTTTCAATTGTGTTGGTGTGTGTGTGTGTAAGTACAGTGTGTGCTTGTGTGTGTGTGTGTTATAATAAATATGTATCTCTATGTATAAGAAATGCCTTAAGAGCTAAATACATACATACAAAGCTGCTAGGCAGAGGAGTGGTGTCGGGTGGGATGGAAGTTTGAGGTGGTGTCAGGGCAGAGGGGCGGAAGGGTGACAGATAGTGGGAGTAGGAGTAGGAGGATGTGGGGCATAGCAGCTGCTACATATACCGGAACACTTGATCCGTGTCCCAGTTGTGTGCGGAAATTAACTAACATGCATACACATATACATACAATAATTCATATATATAGATATCTCGATTATACAGATACAGTTAGAGTTAGAGCTTAAGCTAGAGTTAAAGATACTGGCTAATGGCTACAGGAACTAGTGCTAACTCGTAAAGTTATAGCTGCGCACCGCCCGCCCGGGCGTGACCAGCTCCACCTTGATGTTGGCCGTGGCCGTCACCTTGGTGGTGTTGCTGTCCGAGTGCGTCGTCTCCACCGTCACCTCCGGCTGCACAACGATGCTCTGCAGCTCTGGTGGATACTGCTGCTGCTGCTGCTGCTGATGCTGTTGTGCGGCCTTGTGGTACGCGGGTGGTGGTGCCCCATACGAGGCGGGGCGTGATCCCCCGCCATGCTGATAGTTGATGTTGTTGAAATTGTTCGTTGTCTGTGTCGGCGGCGGGGCGGGTGCACTCCAGTCGTTGTGCATCTGGATGGAGGAGTTGCTGGACTTCCAGGACTGCGGCTCCTCCGTAATGGTCGTCAGCGAGGGATCGTTGATGTTGACGTCCTTGTGGTAGTGGTGCGCCTTCTGGCAGTTGTTGCGCGACGACGAACGCGAGCCGTTCCCACTGAACGACTTGTTCGAGCGCTTGCTGCTGCGGATGGGCAGCGGCGAGGGCGTGGATATCCTATCGGGATGCTCCAATGGCACCAGCTCCGCCTCCGGCCCCAGCATGCTCAGCAGAATGGGGAAGACCACCAAACTGTTGCATGCCCCCACACAAAGTACCACGATCAGCAGGAAGCAGAAGTGGCGGATGACGAACTCAAATGGCGACGTGGAAAGCATGAAAACGGCCACTCCAGAGGTCAGCATTCCATGCACCAGGGGACCCAATGACAGCTGCATGGCCAGATGGACACGACGCTGACGATTGCCAACCGAAGTCATAAAGCCCTGAGGAAGGATCGAAGGTTAGTCTCTGATTAAAGCCGAATGGCAGATTGAGGACTCACCAGGGAGATGTGCACATTGAAGCAGAGCATCATGCCCACGCTCAGTATGAGTATGACAGCGGGTATGGCTGACAGCTTGATGCCCAGCAAGGTCATGGCACCAAAGATCTGGGCCAGCGAGGCCAAGACACTGAGAATCACCAGCACGGCGGCCCAAACGGACAGCAGCAGCACGGAGACCAGCACCAAGGCAGCCAGCAAAACGCACGCCAGGATCATGGCCAGAGAGGAGCGCAATGTCATGTACTGCTCCCAGAAAATGAAGGGAATGCCTGAGGGAAACATCAAAGATTCGTTAGCTTAAGCAAATATACTTGGTGATGGGTTTTGGACCTACCGGAAGGATAGTTGGGCAGACCAAAGCCCTCGAACTTGACGCTCAGGTCGCGTATGTGACCAATCAGGGTCTTGATCTGTGAGGTGTCCGTCAGGCCGTGCAGATAGAAGGGCATCTGTGCGTAGACCAGGGGCAGGCTCTTGGGTATCTTCAGGTCGTACTCGTTGGGCGCATGATAATACTGACGCGGTTCTGGATACAGTTTACCCTGCAAAATTCACCAAGAGTTAGTAACTGGTTTTGGGCATGGAAAGAGCTTAGAAGGACCTACCTGAGAGGCACCATAGGCGAAGACATCGTTGGTGGCCCAGGCAGAGAGATAGTTGTAGAAGGCCTTTGGATTGATAATGCCATCACTGAAGACCAGCCGATTCGTCTTCACCAGCTCCTTGTCCACCGGATTGTCCACATGGCCCGTTTGCACGATCAGCTTGTACGCGAGGATGGCATCGCTGCTGGCATTCGGATACCACACCTCCTTGTTCAGTCGCCCGTCCCGGATCTCATCGTCGAAGATGCGCTGCAAATTGTTCAGCCAGTCACGGAACAGCAGCAGCCAGAAGTCCGGCAGGCCCCCGTTATCGTTCTTGATCACATGCGGCACTCGGACGAAGGCGTCGTGATAGTCCCGCAGCAGCTGCTGCTGCGTGGGGTACTCGAAATTCCCTTGCGTCACCGCATACATGCTGTAGAAGCCGAAGAGGCGCGTCTGTGCGTCCAGGAACTTGTGTTCGTTGCTGTGCTTCGGCACCAGGTCGATGATATCCAGGCCATCCTGCAGCTTGGTGGAGGCGTACAGGCTGAAGATCAGCGCCACCAGGAAGCTCATAACGGTCAGGAATTTCACCCAGCTGCGCATCAGGAAGGGCGTGTAGTAATCGAAGGCAAAGCTGGACAGGGAGAAGGACGGCAGGGAGCTGCTCTTGCTGCTGCTCCTGCCAGAGAGTGCGCCGCTGGCGTGCTGCTCCAATAGGGGATTCTGGACTGGTGGCTGCGGAGGCAGACCCACGCGGCTGTTGTTGCAGTTCTTCACGTGACGCGCTCCCCGCAGGCTGTTGTTGTTGTTCATCAGCATCACCTTGGGTTGCTCCTTCCACACGGGAAAGCAGCAGCAGAAGATGTCCGCCCGTCCGGCGGTGCGCCGTCGCAGATCCAGCGAGATCATGGCCGGGAAGACCAGCAGAGCCGCCGCCAGATTGAAGCACATCACGATGGCCGCCTGCAGGCAGAATACCTTTAGCGCAGGCACCGGAATGAAGGCAGCCGCAAAGAAGGAGCCGGCCGTGCTGCAGGCGCTGAACAGGATGCTGGGTCCGACCTTCTTCAGGATCAGCTTGGTCTGCTCCTTGCGATTGCTCTCCGCATAAGCCGCCGTCAGCATGAAGATGTGGTCCACTCCCAGGCCCAGTGCCAGGAATGGCACCACCTGCGTGCTGGCCGCATTGAAGACGATCCCCATCAGGGCACACAGTCCCAAGCCAGCCGCCGTACTAAAGCACATCAGCAGCACACCAGCGACACCCACGCTGCTCTGGCCACGAACTGGATCTCGCCAACGGAGGAGCGTGCAAAAGGCGTAGAGAACGGTGACGGCAACGCCAATGACAATGCTCAGGGCACTCGGATGCGAAAACTTGGCCAGAATGTCGTCAAGGGCGGCCGAGCTGAACACGTAGATGTCGTAGTTGGCCGCAATCCGCGACTGCTTGCGCAGGAGGAGCTCCACCTCGCGGGAGAAGTTTCGCTGCCAGGCATTCAGCACTTCAGCGGCCTTCTCCTGGGTCCACCCGATGTGGTGCACCTTGTAGTTGTCCTCCCACTGGTCGTACATCTCCTTCTCGGTCATCAGCTGCACCACCGTCTGCAGGGCTTGGGCCTTCTTCAGGTGTCCACTGCGATTCCGTTGCGCGCCGCCCACGATCAGCTGCTCCGGCCAGTGCATGTGCTTGGCCGCATAACCGTAGCAGCCACCCGACAGTATCGCCCCAACATCCGGCGGCGTGGTGCTATTCTTGTTCGGTGCCGTCTCCGGGCAGCTGGGATTCAGCGGATTGAGGCAGGGCTTCTCCATGTAGCCGCTGCCAATGGCCGCTCGCTTCAGATACTGCTCCACGGTCTCGAAGTCAAAGCTGATCTTCTGGTCGGACATCTGCTGCTTCATGAACTGCATCACCGACGCAGGGTTCAGGGTGCTCCACATAAGTCGTTGATTCAGGCCACTGTCACGAGGGTGGAACATCGAAAGGTAGGATTAGGCAACTGAAGGGATGTAACAATTTCTAAGGATTACTCACGGTATATTCACGGGAAACTCCGGTCCCAACAGCTGGCTGCCCTCCCAGAAGCAGTCCAACGGCGTGATGATCGAGCACGGTATCAAATGCTTCAGTATCTGCTCGATGTAGTAGTGTCCCTCGAAGGTGGGCGTCGTCGGGGAGTTGCACATGTCGCGCAGTCCCCACTCGGCGTCGTACATGTGCACCTTGACGGCGGTGGCCTTGACCAGCACCTCGAGGTGGGAGAGCAGCGCCTGCGGATGCAACACCGAGGCATTCGGATCGTGGGCCGTCTGGATGAGCAGCTGATGCGTGGATGACTCGTCCTCGCCGATGGTCTTCCGCGAGTACGCCAGCTCCGACTCGAGCCGGCCGCCCTCCTGTATCCAGAGCTGGTGCACCTTCGAGTGGATCTGGGCGCTCTTCAGGCCCACACAGAAGGTGCTCAGCACCAGGATGGCCACAAATAGCACCTTGCCCGCATGCTTCTGCACAGAGCTCCCGAGCGTTTCGAGGTGGGACTGGAATACTGAACGCAGATAGATGGCCGTCCGGCTGCCACGCGCTTTACCCTGCAACGAGCAAGAGAGAGAGAGATAGATAGAGTGAGAGAGGAACAGAATGGAACGGAATTAGTTTCCATGGATCTTGTCGATTTCGTTTCCCTTTCGGTGGATGCCATAAATAACGCATTAAAATTATAACGAAACAGCGTGTGGCCCGGCACAGCCATATAATTTATTTGTGTGTTTCTCGTGGCATCTGCGAGAGTCGACCACAGAGGGAGCAAAGCAGAGCAGAGCAGCCGCCAGTCCCGATGAAGCCATCATCATCATCATTCCCATACCCAATCCCAATTCCAGCGGACCCCGGCCCGGCGGGCCCAACCCAATAGCCAGCCGCAGACCTACAAAAACAACACAAGACGCCGCTGTCGCCGACGACGTTGCCAGGCCGAAAAAAAAAGCAGCGAACCTATAATCGCCTGCTTGGGCAATTGGATCGATCGGCTAGGGGCCTGGCTTTCTGGCTTTCCCTCGCTTTGCTCCTTCGCTCATTTCGTGCCTGTTGCAGTGCTGCACGAAAATTGAGCCCTCCCACCCCCGGTTCCCGAAAAAAATAATAATAATGAGGCGCGCGCTAACGCAAACGTCTCAATCGAAGTTTGAGTCAAACAATCAGACAAACAGTGGGTCAAGGTTGAAAAAAACTGCATTGAAATATTATTTGGCTTGATAATACATAAATGCATATATTCCTTCATTTGGATAATGAATGCAAGCGATCACAAACGTGTCTACAAAGAACGAATGATATGAATTGTATTAAATATTGTTCCTATGCCACAATTTCATTAACAACATAACTTGAACGTGCATTCCACACAATTGAAATCAATCCAGACCCACTGTACCCACAAAGGCACACCCAGAGCTCCCAGGAACAGAACAGAACGGAACGGAACGCATTCCACACAAAACAAGACCGAGACCGAGCCCGAAACGAACTCGAAACTTCTTGAAGTTTTAGCTCTCTTCTTTGGGGCCACATTTTATCGCTTTTCACAGATTTTTCTTCAGCCAGAACCCAGTGGAAGTAAAGTCAGGTTGTAGGTAAAAAGCTACAAAAACCACGAGAAAGAAAGGTGGGCATTAAGAGCCGAAGCTTTAGATACCCTTACATTTTGATTTCTCCAATGGCAACTACATATGTACATATGTATGTGTAATGGTAATCCGAAAGGATCAGCGAGCCACAAAACGTGGAGCAATACAGAGTGGAAAGAGTATACAAAAGATGAGTGAAGATCGGGATAGGAGGCGAGAAGGAGCCAACACAGAGTGCCTTTGTTGTTGGGTCTTTGAGCATTTTACGACTACCGTTAAGATAGAGCGGGAGTCACCCATAAATAATCCACGCTTAATGTCTTTGTTTGCTCTCTTTCCCACTCCATCCTCAATGATACAGTGGGAGAGGCGGCACTTCCTGCCGACGCCGACGCCGCTGCTGCTGCTGCTTGTTTATGCAAGAGAGTCCGCTGCACTTCCGCAAAGAGAACGACAGAGAAGAGGCACATCAAGAGAGAGCACATCAAACGGTGCGCGTTCGACTTTGTCGCCATTAATTAAGTCATTGGCGGCGAATCCCCTTTAAGAAAGACTCTGAGGCTGCCTCTGCGCCGCCTGTGGCGACCTGTTCGTGGAAATTTTCCATAACATAATGTTTTGTACGCTCCTCGCCGCTCCCTTTCCATTCAGCTGCTGCTTAGGTGCAAGAGTGAGGCAAACAAAAGAGGCAGCACAGTATTCTAGGAATTTTTCCCTCTCTCTATCTGCCGCCCCTATGGAGGGGAGGCATTGCATTGTTGCAGTTGCAGTGTGCCCCGAGGGGGGCACACACAGCTAAAAATAAACTCAATCTAGATTTGGCCAGGTATTCCAGTGCACCTCAAACTGTGCGATTATTGAGCCATCAACCTGGTCGCTTACTGTTAACGCTTGTCAGCCAGTCCCCGTCCCCTCTGCCCTGTCCCTCTCGCTCTGTATCTGCAACATGATGCCCAACATGTTGCATGCTCTGTGTGACACATATCATCAATCTTGTTGTTGCTGTTTTTCTTCTGCATGATCTGCGTGCCTCTGCGGCACACACCCCCCGAAGCTGTCCTAAGGCTCGTTGTGAGGAAATGTGTCACATATTGATTTATGATCTCGGGCCTTTTTCCTGAAACTGTTCCTTTGTGGTGCTCTCTCTCTCTCTCTCTCTCGCTCTACTGGAAACGTCTTCATTAGAAATGCGAACACACCAGCCTCGCCTCGAGGCAGGAGCCCTCTTAATCCCGCCGGACTAAGACCCCAGACGAGCTTAGGCCTCGGATCCCATGACGTTCAGAAAGAGAAACGGAGAGGGCGAGAGAAGGAGAGGGAGAGCGAGATGCAGTGGCAGGTGCAGGTACAGAAGAATAGGGTACCACTTGGGATGGATGAATAAAGATGGTTTCCAAACTATGTTGCTCTGGGTACAAAATTCTCTGTACAGGGTATTTATTTTATTATATCTATATAGCAATTCGTATTCCTCTTGCTAGTTCAGAAATTCCTTATAATTTCAAACCAAAAAATTAAAATCTAAAAAAATAATGATAATTATATTTTCCGAAAATAAAAAATTTCCAATCAGGCATCAATCAATCAAAAGAACCGACACATCATCCACCAGACTATAAAATCAAATTTCCCCTGGGCGGTGCCGGGCGGCCCCCCACAGAGTTTGACTACTTAATTACACGGCCCCGATTCGGGAAGGGAACCACTCTACAAATATAAATACAAAAAAACTTTTCCATGCCTTTTGGAAATCTAAAATCCACTTGAGCGGGATATGGCGCGTCAAGCCATAAAATATGAGCGCACCCAGTTATGCCGCAATAAAAATCGAATGCAAAACAGCAAAAAGATTAAAAAGAGTTTTTAGCATAAAATGAAATTCAATATGGCAGACCACCCAAAGGCAAAAGGCAATGAATATGAATATGAATAGTGAATGAATGTCTCTATCGAGCACCATATGTGTAGTATATGGGAGAGTCGCTGCCATTGTCGAACCAAATTTATGGGCAACAGTTTGTTCAAAGAAAGGATTGGATATTACAGGGAAACATTGAAGCCCGCACCTGCTTTTCGGCGGGAGCGCAGCATTTGCGAGCTCACAAAGGATGGATGGATCGAATGGATCTGCTCTATATATGGGATCCATTGTGTGTGTGTGTCATGCCCTGCACAGCTTTCCCATGTTTCTCACGTAAGCGTGTGCCATAAAACTTGTAGCTACCATAAAAGTTATATGCCACTTGATAACGTTTTGGAATACGAAATCCCCGGCATTGCCCCATCACATACATTTCCGATCTTCCCCGCTTATTTCTCTGTATATCTTATGGTTTTTTCTCTTTAGTATCTGTGTTTTTTTTATCTTTTTCCTTTGGCATTTAAATGGAGCTCTGTGTGCTTTTATTTTCACATGCCATTCACACAGCTGCGGCAGCTGTCAAACGGAATGGGAGAAGAAATGGAAACTGCGTCACTGGGAAGACGGTTTAATGTCTATTTTTAGTAAGGGGTGGGGCCACGGGGGGGACTCGACACAGTGTGGCCAGAGTTGTCTGGAGTGATGAAGAGCAGTTCCTTGGATTGCCTATCTGTGCCAAAAACTATTTGATTCGTCCACTGTGCCAGCTAATTTCTCTATCCCCGTTCTCCGCTTCCCCACTTTTCCACAAAGGACCACACACCCAGAAAAATGGCAACTACAAAATGGACTTTGGCCTTTTTATACCCGTACTGAAGAGTAAAAGGGTATATTGTATTTGTGCTAAAAGTGGATGTGTGTAACATAGAGAAGGAGTAATTTCCGACCATATAAAAGTATATATATTCTTGATCAGCATCAATAGCCGAGTCGATATAGCCCTGTCTGTCCGTCCGTCTGTCCGTCTGTCCGTCCGTCCGTCCGTCCGTCTTGTTTGTCGCCCATTGCTCGAAGGCTATTAGAGCTATAGCAACCAAACTTTTTATCCAGTCTGATGTGATATCTCACTTCCTAGAAAAGTGTTTCAAAATTTCGCCCCGCCCACTTCCGCCCCCACAAAGGGCGCACATCTGTGGCGTCCACAATTTTGAAAATAACAAGAAACTAAAAATGCAGAATCATAGAGACAGCCCATATCTATCAGGGGCCCAAATCTGAATCTGATCGGATCATTAATATAGCCACAATAGAGGCAAATATACGCAAAAAACTTCGCTCCATCCCTTTCGCACTCACACAAAAATCGAGTCGATTTGGTTTTCGTAAATATGAACGCCTGGATCTCAGAGACTATAAGAGCTAGAGCAACCAAACTTTTGGCCAAGACTCCTGTGATACCAAACCTGAACAAGTGTATTTCAAAATTTCGCCCCGCCCCCTTCCGCCCCCACAAAAGACGAAAATCCAATTTTTTAAGATAGAAAAAAAAAAAATGCAGTATTGTAGAAATTGACCATATCTACCAGATTCCTGAATTTGGTTCAGATCGGATCATTATTGTAGCCACAATGATCAAATGAATTTTCAGAAGCAATTCCCCCCCACTCCTGCAACATAAGTCATTTATTGGGGTTGATTGTAGCTGCAGATTCTCTCACACACACACTCACGCTCAAACATGCTGCCTCGTGCAGTGTACGTGTGTTGTTGTGAGAACTGATGTAGATGATGTAGATGTAGATGTAGATGTCGATGACAGATGTAGCAAAAATGTAAAATGTAAAAAAACTGATAAAACATTTTAAAATTCCACATAAATCACTGAGTACGGGTATAAAAGTAGAGTCGCGTTCGAAGCGACTCCGTACGTTCTCTCTCGTTTCACTTCAACTTTCCGCCAAGTAAATTGAATTTGTGGCAATTAAAAGAGAGGCACAACTAAATGTGAAACCGTTGAATGCAAATTATCGCCTGCCGCCGATTTATGGCGCCCCCAAAACGTGACTAGCAAGCTGTTTGTAGCATTTATTTCCATTTCATGCTCTTCAGTTTTTTATACCCGTACTCGAAGAGTAAAAGGGTATATTGTATTTGTGCTAATTGCTGTCTGTCCGTCTGTCCGTCTGTCCGTCTTGTTTGTCGCCCATTGCTCGAAGGCTATAAGAGCTAGAGCAACCAAACTTTTATCCAGTCTGATGTGGTATCTCACTCCTAGAAAAGTGTTTCAAAATTTCGCCCCGCCCACTTCCGCCCCCACAAAGGGCGCACATCTGTGGCGGCCACAATTTTGAAAAATAACAAAAACTAAAAATGCAGAATCATAGAGACAGCCCATATCTATCAGGGGCCCAAATCTGAATTGGATCGGATCATTAATATAGCCACAATAGACAAAAAACATACGCAAAAACTTCGCTCCATCCCTTTCGCACTCACACAAAAATCGAGTCGATTTGGTTTTTCGTAAATATGAACGCCTGGATCTCAGAGACTATAAGAGCTAGAGCAACCAAACTTTTTGCCCAGACTCCTGTGATACCGAACCTGAACAAGTGTATTTCAAAATTTTGCCACGCCCACTCCCGCCCCCAAAATACGAAAAAATCCACAATTTTCAAGATAGAAAAAAATAAAAATGCAGTTTTGTAGAGAATGACCATATCTACCAGATTCCCGAATTTGGTTCAGATCGGATCATCATTGTAGCCACAATGATCAAATGAATTTTCAGCTGCGAGCTTCCCCTTCCACTTGCGGCGTAAGTCATTTATGGGGATGATTTTCGCTAATGATTCTTTCGCACGCACACTTACGCTCAAACATGCTGCCTCGTGCAGTGTACGTGTGTTGTTGTGAGAAGTGATGTAGATGAAGCAGATGTAGATGACTGATGTAGCAAACAAATGTATGATGTAAAAAACTTATAAAAAATTTTAAAATTCCACATGAATCACATGTGTGCTGACTGAGTACGGGTATAAAAGTAGAGTCGCGGCAACAGCGACTCCGTACGTTCTTTCTGGTTTTTTTTTTTTTTTTTTTAGACCGAAACCAAAAATTTGCATGCCCATAAAATGGAATCGTTAAAAAAGGTTTGAAGGTCATTGGAGCAGTGCCTTCAGAGCAGGGGGACACAGGCAGAGCCACTGAGCCGAGGTGAGAGGTAAGCCGAGGCAGACATTTACAGTTATGTACCTCCAGCCATCAGTGCCAGGTGCAAGGGAGAAACAGGGACAGCGAGAGTGACCACCGACGCAGCTGTTACGGCCTGAAAAGAGAGCATGATATGTAGAGCCAAGGATCATGCAAAACCTCTCTTGCTACAGTCTCTCGGATAAGTAATGCGACAACTCCAATTTCGACAAGACAATTTCAATTTTATATGGAAATAATTTCCACCTGCCTAACAAGTTGCTGTAACAATTTTATTTTCTTGATTATTCCTCAGACGAACAACGAAAACATAACAACCCCGGGGGCTATCTTTTTCGGCCTACCTGGCCGATTCATCCGTCCTCGCTGTCGTCACAGGTACACACATGCACGCACGCACTACTCGTACTCCGCGCCGAGTCGTCCGCACAGTGGTGGAGTGGAGTCTTCGCTGCTGTCCGGCCCGCTCTGTCTGTCCGTTAACTGCTTTTTTAGTGAATTCCGTGATTATTGCTTGAATGTTTCTTTCCGGTATTCGGGCCCCCTCTCTTCCACTCACTCACTCACTCACTCGCTCTCTGGCATTCTCTGTTTCTGTCTCGTCTCTCCCTGGGCCAGTGTCACTGTGTGTCTCGTCTGCTTCTTCTTGTACCTTTTTGTGTACCTTTTTTCGTTGTTACTTTTGGTCATAAGGTTCGGATCGGATCGGTTCGGTTCGTCTCTTCTCTTCTCTCCTCGTTTCGTCTTGTCTTGTTTTTGGGCTCGGACCGGGTCCGGACCGGGCCGCGTGCTGTGTGGTCGAGTTAATGTCTTCATAATTCTTCTGATTTTTCTTCTCTCTTTGTTGTTGCTGTTGCTGTTGCTGTTATGTCTTGCTTCGTTCGTTGCTCGTTCGTGTGGGCCCGGCAGACAGACGACTGATGAAGACAATAACAGTTTTATGTGCGGCCGCTTCGAACTCCACCCCCCTCCTGAGAGCACACCTTTGCCCGTTGCCTTTGCCTTTGGCCTGCACGAACCTGGCCCTAATGAAGCCCAAGCTGTGGCCGAGTACATATCGTTTTTTTTCGTCTTTTATTTCAAGAGTTCCAGTTCCCCGCGCCAGCTGCAGATGCCACGCACACGAACATCTCAATAGAGGTGTGTGATCTGTCTGTGTGTGTGTGTGTGTGTGTTTCGGGGGCCTCGAATCGCTTGATGAAGCTGTCAATCGTTTCGATCCCCATGTGGGTGTTATGTGGGCCATTGGGTACGGCTCTGTATTTCTGGGCTTTAAGGCGGACGAACCAGGATCGATAAGCTGATAATGGGGCATGGGATTACGTAAAAAGAGAGAGGGAGCGATGCAGTGTGATCGTATTTATGAATGGAAGAATATTATTCATAAGAAAAACTGTGAAATCGGATTAAATATTAAAATTTTATCAAAAGTATCTATGCAATCAAAATTGGAGAGTAATAAAATCGAGCTAAATTCGATTTTATTTGTATATAGGAAAAAAAGTTCCCTGTAATTTGTCAATGGTTTTATAGAAAAACCCTTTCAGATATCCCACATTTGGAGATTTGAATGTCCAAGAGTCATGTTCTGTGTAAAGAGTCCGTAAGGAGAATCTTCATTTCTTGGAAGGAGACATACCAATTCTAGGCGTAGACTTCTTTTCCACGGTCCTTATCTTGTTTTGCTTTCAACACGCCCAGCATGTCGAATTACCGTTAACTTGTTAAGCACTTCCTCCCTGTGTCGGTCTCTATAGCCATCTCTATCGCAGTGTCCCTCCCTCCTGTTTACCCACTCGTGGAGTAACCGTAAGCCGGAAATGCTTGTAGGCGTGAGATATCTTCATCGACATTGTCGTCGGGACATTCTGGGAAGCGAGCGACGCATCGATGGATCTATTCCACCCCTGCTGAAAGGGAATGGCAATTTATGCAGGTACATATCTCTCATCCATCCATCCATCTCTCTCTCTTCCTCGTACTCTGTGTGTCACTCCTCGAGTGAGTTTGCCCAAGGATTACTCTCCACTCCACTCTCCACTTGAGATCCCGACTCACCCTCGCTTTTACTTTCGGTTCACTCTCTTTGATCTTCCCTGGCTTGCCTTCCTTATTTTTAGTATTTTTTTTTTCATAAATATATTCTTTTGGTATATTTTTTATTCTATTTTTTCCGAGTTCTGCTTCGTCTGTTGGAGGTCACCACATGATATCTCCACCATGGAAATATCATACAACAAATATTGATCGAAAGTGTGACAATGATTTATTTGCCTTACACCTTCCCCACGCTAGATATCTTATCTATAAGATAACAATCTGGAAATTATAATATTTGACTTACGGTCTCTGAAAGTCAATAGACAATCTACTATCTGCAGCTAGAGGTTGAGGTCTAGATTAAATATTGGTTTTACCTACATGGTGGTTTGAGTAAGGTTGGAAGATACAGAAAATCCTTAGGATAAGGAAGTTATCTTAGATCGGTCTTGAGACATGTAAAAGCTTTCAGTCCTGTATATTTGCTCTCTCCCCCAAGTTGCAAATAAGCAAAGGTCTACTCCACCATCTTTCTTACGTTCGATTCCACGTCCCCCATGTTTATCCAATCCATTAGGATCCTCTGCCTGATTGACAATTTCAAAGTTTGTGTCACTGAGCTACTGGTTTTGGTTTTCTTCTTTAAACTTTGGTTTTTTCTCCGTTTTGGCCATGTCAATTTGAGAAATGTTTGCCCATTGTGTTTGCGTATGTGTGTGTGTGTGGATGCCACAAATATTTGTGTTTGTGTTTGTTTTTCATGGGCAGTTGTGAAAAGAGTGCGATGGATGGAAGGGGGCAATGGACAGTAGACAGTGGACAGCGACGGATATCGCGGCATGACTAAACAAATTTATTGCCTACTGCCAGCAGCGGCAGCAACAGCAACAGCAACGTGAAGACTTCTTCAAAATGCCGCCAATGTTTCCCAACTTCCTGTGCAATGTGTGTATCCGTGTGTGCCTCTCCCCTGTCTCTCTCTCACTCTTGGTGTGAGTATGTGTTTGCTTTACAATTGGCACAGCAAAACGCAGAAAGAGGGGTGGGCAGAGGAACCGCGACAAGCGATTTCATTCATGAATTTATACGTATCTCATAGATACAACGATCGGAGAGTCGTCGATCGATCGCGTACATGGCCTGCATCTATAGTGCGGCATTGCCTTAAAATTGAGTTTCGTTTAAACTTTTTGTTTGATCGGTTGGCCGGACTTTGGGGCACATGACAAAATATCGAACTAAAAGTAAATTTTAGGGAACATTTAAATGATCCAATTGAAAACTTTCGAGTATTTCAACAGTATTAGGACTTATACATTATTATGTATCCATTGATTATGGAACAAATAAAAAAACTGACAAACATGATCCCTTAGTTGTGACAGCTTTCTGGTAGAGTAGAGCATCTTTTCTTTATGCTCGACTTCATTTGGCATTCAGATCATGTGAGGAAACGTCATCCCCTCTTTAAAGCCCGCCAGACAGCAAAAGACCTCCCAGTAGCGCAAAAAAATGGATAAAATAAATAAAAATAATAATAATGTTCACGTTGAGTAATTTGCATAGTCCCCAAAAAAAAAAAAGTAAACGCACTTTGACAGCGTTGTTTGTTGTTGCTTTTGTTGTTGCTTGGACGTGTGTGTTCGCCCGGTTCGTTAGACAATTTTAATGTCTTAATATATTTCGTTAAATTGAGTCATTAAAATAAATCGCCATGGACGATGCCCGATGTCGATGACGACGACGAAGACGACGACGATGACGGCGCCATCACGATCAATCGTTTGCTGCAACTTTCCAGAAGAGTTGTAGGGCAGGAGAAGACCACGTTACAGCAGAGCCCCAAGAGACTTTACGAGAAATAATTGAGATACAGAGAGAGAAGACAGAAAGCACAGAGTTGCAGCAAGAGATGGAGCACGGGCAAGAGGCAAAACAACAACAGAGCAAGACATGCCACGCGGAGCAGCAGCAAACAGCAACAACTGGAGACCAGAAACATCCAGCCACAACCATGATGAAGACATCAAGTTGTAACAAGAGAGGAAGGTTATCTTCGGAGTGACCGAACCTTTAGATACCCTTCTAGATCGCTCAACATTTTGCCAAAGGATTCAGATAACTAGAGAGTTTCTTTCCCGTTGGCATTGCCAGAGAGAGTCAAAAGAGAAGCAGCGGCCACTGGAGTTCTGCAGCAACAACAAAGCGCGTGCGTCAGTGAAATTTTTCATTCGGTTTTCTTTTTTTTGTGGCCTTTGGGCCACCCGTATCGAACCACCTCGCCCCGCCTGCCCCTTCTACATTTGCACCAGCCGCAACAGCAACCAAAAAATACTTTTTGCTTTTGGCAATGATTGTTTACAGTTCTCTTTTGGGTTAAGTAATTGAGGAAATAGCGAATTTTGCATACCCTTGCTCCGTCTACATAACGTACTAATATTTAATGAGCCCGCCCTGCATTACGTCACGCATCTTTCTAATCAAGCCGCCAAGGAGTGAGTGCATTCATTCCCGACAAAAGCCATGCTACAACCACAACGCAATCCATTTGAAAGAGCATCTGCAGCGGGAGGTGGAACAGTGAGAGAGGGAGAGACAGCAGCAGCACGTACGAAACGATTCGACTCTCGCGGAGCGCTCTGAGCAGAGCCCGCGCCCACCCATGTTGGGGCTGACTGAGGCTGCGGTTGCTCTCACACACATACACACACACACACACACACACACACACACACACATTAAAGCAAACAGCATTGTTGTTTATGATTATACCCTCGCGGAAGGTGTTTCAATTTTGAGCAGATGTTTGCAAGGCAGAGAGACTAAAGCTGGTCGACAACCATATTGTAAATACATTCGAGTATATTCTTTATAATGATCATCAGTAATCGCCCAGTTGAAAGGCTTATCGGATGCGGCAGTATTATATCGGATCATTTTGTGGCTGCAAATCGTTCGGAAAGAGTATTCAATGTTTCGGCATCCCCAGTTAGCATTCCTTTCTTGTTTTCGTGTTGTGGTTTCCAAAGCTTTTTGCCTTTTTGGAAGGCTTGCTGCTGCTGATGTTGCTATTGCTTTCCCTTGGATCTCCTGCTGCCACACGGACCTGATCTTTGCTGTTTTTGGCGCTAGCTGCAGTTGCAGTTTCTGTTTCGTTCCTTTTTTTTTGCGGTCAGACCCCACTCTGCTGCACAGTAGCGCCAAAGTAATGAAGTTGTCTGTGGATATGTCTGTCCGTCCGAATCCAGATCTTGAGCCCTGCTGTGTGTGGCAGCCCAGAGAGTGGAAATAGTCGTTTTGGCTCTGACATGAGTGGATTTCTGTGTGTCAAATGGATTGGCTTTGAACATAATGCTATCTAACAGAGAAATTAACCTATCTTTCCTGACACCACATCTTATGGCGTACAAAAAGTCTTTCAACAAAAACTAAATCCTCCACGCTCTTTAACCTTAAAAAGAATAAAATAACATATTTGCATATAAGCCGATTGCCAGCATATTTCGCATAGATTTTGGCTAATCACTGTAATTAATAGGCTGACTTGTCGGGGGAACAGCTCTATTAACCAGAGGGCGAGCAAAACTGGGCAAAAGAAAACGAAACAAAGCGAAATGAAAACGAAAAATATTGCGAGAGATATTGGCAATAAAATTTATTGGAGACTGTCTCCACACCTTAATGGCCACATTAAGCAAAAGTTACACGAGGGAATGGCTCTGTTTTTTTTCTCTGTTTTTTGGTTGTTTTTGACCACTTACCTTATCAATTTGATCGAGCGCCACTTGGGCATCCACCCAACTGGTCCGTATGTACAGATCCGAGAATAATTTCTCATCGACCACGTCGCCGTGGGTGTCCGGTACGCGGGGTAGGCTGTCCCTGTCCATGGCTGTATCTTTAGTTGTTTTGACGCTACCCCAGGAGTGGAGGAGTGCTGCCAATCTCTCTCGCTTTCGATATACAGTGCCTGCTGTCTGTCTGCGACCTGAGGTGTAGACAGATACAGTGCGTGCTGTGGAATTGTCTTCGCTTCTTTATTTGATTAATTTTCCGTGTGTTTTAGTAATTTGTTTGGCTGCATTTTGCACCGCACTCTGCATTCCCTCTAAAACGAGCTGGCTCTCCTCTCTGTCTCGCTTTATCTGTTCTCTCTCGTGCGCTGTGTATCTTTCTGGCCTCTCGTTTGTGTTGTTTGGTTTTGTTGTGATTGCTGGCTTCGTTGCTTGAATCTTTTTCGACTCGGATTTTGGTTAGATCGAATATCGGGTTTTATCTACGGATTTGCTTCACTCACGGCCGGACATTTGGGCACAATTTGTTGGGAAATTCGATGAATTTTTCACACATCATTTACACATGGAAAAGCAAAGCGCGAACGCGACAAACGGACGCCTCACGTTTTTCTTTGCAGCTCGTTTCTTTGCCTTGCGCTCTCTTTTTCTGTATTTTTCTTCTTCTCTGCTTTGCTCTTCATATACACTTACACACACAAACACTTTGCGCACGTAGCCAGGCGACGGTTTCGTTTCGTTTTGGATTTGTTGTTGCTACGCTGTGGCATTTAATTCATGGATTCGTTTCGTTTTTCGTTAATTTTGAACATTTCCTCTACATTACTGATGTGAGACTCTGATCTATCTTTTGCCGTTGCTGGTATGTGCCACACACTGGAGGAAAGGTCTGCTCTGTACACACAACCGTTTCGTTTGGGGATCGCGAGCGTTTTGAGAGATGTATCTCTCAGATGCGGCACGCCAGAAGAGTCAGGCAGGCCAACAACTTTATTATGCGAGCGAGACGGTGCTCTCTCTCTCTTTTTCTCTCTGGAACAGTGTGCGGCCATTTTTGTTCGGGCATGGTATAATTATCATAAAGGTTGGGCAACTCAAAATGCGACCATTTTGAGACTGGCAGACAGCTTAGGCTCCTCGAAGAGCGCGGTTGATGGCCGTACCGTGTATAGTTGTACTATGGATTTGAGAATGCTAAGTGCGAGGGTAGATCGAGAGATTTTTGTTCGCCTTAAAGAATATCGAATGGGATTGAGCGATACGATACGTTTTCGGCTAAACGATTAAAATAAAAGTTTAATTTTAATTTTACACACATGTTTTGTTAATACGATCTGCCTATTTACAGAAGAAGATTTCCATCTTTTAAAACTATAGTGAGAGTTTAGTTTGAATTGGATCAGTCGGAGATGGCTATATCGAATCGGATTTTCATGCGCATCAAGAATAAGTACTATATGCACCCACCTATAAAACCGAGCACAGTTAACGCAGAGAGGCTCGCTAATTTCTATTGTTGGTTATTTTTGTAGTTGCGCGACCACCCAAAACGCTTTTTGATTGTTGTTGTAGCGGACCACCCAAAAATACATTTGTTGCTGTTGTTGTTGTTGCCTTCATTAAACTCAACGACCGGCATTGTGGGTGGTCTTAGCCCGACCGCTTTTGCACCTCTCATCTTCCTGCCCTCCTGGCCTGTTGCTGCGGCCTTCAGCATCGACGTTGGCGCTGGGCAGCAGAGAAGAGCTTTTATTGTCTGTAACTTTTTCTGTGTGTGTTGGTGGGGAGCGCGTGCGTGACAGGCTTTGGCGCTGTCTGTGTGAACTGTTGGCAAATTTGTTAGCTTTGCCTTGCAGTTGTTGCTGTTACCTCGCTGATGTCTGTTTTTGCATGTTATTTTATTGCTAAATTATGAGGCAGGATGTTTTTGTTATTCCTTTTGTTTTTGCATCATCTTCCCCCCATCTACCTATGTACCTATGTATGTACCTATCTATGTATGTTTGTGGACCACACAGGGCGTTAGGTTCCAGAGAAATAAATCACAGTAATTATTATATGAACTTTGCGGGAAATTGCTAAAAAAAAAAAATATATGTACTACCACAAATTACAATATAATAAATACCAAATTAAAATTTTATAATATTAAAAATACACACACAAAATAATAGGTAAATACTGATATATTTTAGAATACATTCCCGTTCAGAACTTTTGATTCCAACATCAGCAGAGCACAGGTCACATCGTATTACAATTTATGAATGAAAATGCATCTTTTAAACCGTAACTAAACCCCTTCTCCCATCTCCCCCCACTCTGATATCCACACACCACACCACTTCTCCTCTGATTTCCCTTTCCACTCCAACAGTTACAACAACACCAACAAAAAAGATCCACCGCAAAAATTGGCGCTCGAAATTCCAATTCGAATGCAACTGCAGCGTCATGGACCGTCGATGGAGGAAGAAAGAGAGATGGCGTAGTGGTCGGGGATGTGTATGTGGATGGGGACCCACCACCAAGCGGGGGGCTATTACAATCAAACAGTCAAAGCAGCAGCAACCACTACAACAACGGACAACATTGATGAGGAGCAGCGCACACGCTGCATTTGCCTCTGCCTGCCCCACTGTCTCTCTCCCTCTCATTTTCTATCTCTATCTAACTTACTCACCTGAGCACTGCATCAATGTGAATGGCTGGCTCTTGGTCTCTCATCAAACGTCCTCTCGCGCTCGCTCCCGCTCTCTATCATTTTGGCCTGCGTGTGGCGCTTTTTGGCGACATGGGCGGCATTTTTTTGCCATAGCAGCATCGGCTTGCATATTTTAGCTTTATCCATTGCTCTCTCTTTCTTACTCTCTTGCGTTCTTCGACTCTCTGAAGATTGCGCCATCTTTACACACACTCACACACACGCTGAGCGCTCGCTCTCGAGTTTTTGCTCTCAATGACTTGCATTTTGTTTTGCTTTCGCTCAATCGCCTGCAGCAGCAGCAGCAGCTCCAATCCCCCAATGCTCCCCCATAGCCAGCACAACAGAGAGACGGAGAGATAGAGCACGAACGTAAGAGAGAGAGAGGGACTCACACACATACATACACAGTGGGCTGCGCCTGTGTGGCGGCGGCAGCTGCCACTGGACCACCAACGTTGAGAGGAGTTTGCTTTGAGAGCTTCATTTGCCGTTTCATTTGGAGTTGGAGAGGGAGCCCCAGAGACAGAGATGGAGACAGAGGCCGTTTTTATGGCTAGAGTTGTAGTATGGATATTTTTTCCAGCCTGCGGAGGGAGCTTTGATCCAGGGTTGATCGATCGTTGATTGTCATTCACAATTTAATTAAAATAAATAATTTAAGGGGTAATACCATAAACCTTATTTTACACTCACACATTTTATTCATGCAAGACTAGACTTTTCCTTATTTTTGAGTGAATGATTTAATTTACTTGGTCTCGCCTGATTCCTATGACGCTTGAGGCTGAGTCTAACCCTGATCTCCTCTCTCCACACTCCGCTCTCTCGCTATCTCTGTCGCTCATGCAACTTTAACGACAGTCTGTTTGTTTTTAATCGTATAATGTCTTAATTTATAGTGCAGCGTTGCCTAGACCACCACTTGATATCCCGTCCCAAACTAGCGGACCCCTTCGTCTACCCACCAGCCATGTATACAAATGCAATTGCATTTGTCATTGGCCTATAACGCCATTAACATTACTACATTGCCCGGCTGGTTTCATTCCCTCTTTTCCTCCTCCTTCTTGGCCCTGCTTCAGCCTACACTCCTTCGGTGTGTTGTGTTTACTCTTCTTCGTGGTCTCTCTTCCTGTTGCCATCCCAGGTGACGATCGCTCGCTCTGCCACTTAAAGTTTAACTGCATTCGCTTAGAAAGCTTTTCAGTCTGCAAGGAGAGGGAAGCAGATCTGCGGAGTGTGTAGGCAATTTTTATGGCTAAATTTTGTTGTTGCTGTGTTGCGGCTGCATTATTGCGGTGCATTTAATGTAATAATTACTATTTGCCACCGGTAATACGTAGGCCGGCAGCAGCAGCCGCGGCAGCAGATCGCCCAAGTCTTAATTCCCCTGCGATGGGATGTGGATGGGGATGGATGGCGTGGCGTGTGTGGTTTGCTCTTTTTTGCTCTTTCTGTAGCTTTTGTGGTTGTTGTTTTGGTTAACTCGTTATCTTGGCGTCGGCTTTTGCGGTTGGGTCTGAGACGGGGACTTAGACTGGGACTGGGGGTCTGGCGACTGGAGACTGGGTCTGGGGACTGGTGCAGAGGTAGCCTTCGGTTCGGTTCGGTTCGTTTGTTCATGTAATCAACCGCCCCGTCCAACAGCAACTGGCAACTGGCAGCCGGCAACGGCAACCCCCTCCTGATTCGCTGTGTGTGGGCTTTTCCAGCTTCTTGTGTGGTCCTGTCAGGCTTTCAACTCTGTTTCGCTCCATCTCTTTCTCTCTCTCTCTCTCTCTCTCTCGGGGTCTCTGCCTGTCCATACCTCTCTCACTCTTTGGGTTTTGGATTTTGTTTTCGTGGGGTTTTTATTTTTGTTGCGATGCCTACGGATCGATGGCTTTTTGGTTATCATTTGGCAAAGCCTACGCGTGACGACATTTCCAGAGAGAAGTCCATTCCAGATGGAATGGAAAGTGCCAGGCGGGTGGTCCCAGCCAGGCGGGTGGATCGTATGTGTGGGTGTCTGAGAAGTTGAGAAATTAATTGAATTAAGACGTTTCAAACTAAATTCAGGCTCTCTTTAACTTTTATTTGTAATCTACTCACAACAGTTGCCTCTCACTGCGACATGGTCTTCCTTTATTGAACTTTTGTCAAAGACTATCATAACTTTTCTTAATCTCCTCTACCTTTTTTGGAGATATTCTACGCTTTTATTCCCATAAACACCTCCCACATGGTCTCAGATCTCACTCAATCTCTGCGATTGCAGCTGCAAATCCTTCACCCATTAATTCTGTGGTAATCCCCAGTCCTCTGACATCAGTTAAGCTCAGCGCATAACCCATTTCGAAGTCGGGATGTGTTAATGTGACTGCAACGACGATAACGACAATAAGAGAAAGAGAGAGGAAGATCGAAACGGAACGGAACGGAGAGACTCCACAGATCGGAGAGAGGAAAAGGCAACAACAAGCTTAAGATAGATATAAAAGTAAGACGATAAGCATGGAACCGTCACTGGGTCTGTCTGTCGACGTCGTTTTCGATGGAGATGTGTGGATGTGGAGATGCGGGAGCAGAGAAGGGATACGTACCAGAAGAATGTTGACGATGCATGCGTTTTGCGTTGGCTGTCAAATTAATTTCATACGCTTCCCCGACTACGATTACCCGAGGCACGACGACAATCCGACTTTGACTTCGACTTCGACTGCGACTGTGTGGGCGTACTTCGCTCTGAGGGCCCAGGTCCAAGGCTCACTCGGATCCAAAGAAGTGGCGATATGGAGAGGGAGGTAATTTACATATCTTTGGAGACGCATGCATAATTTTGAGTTTGACAATACCCACCGTAGCGGAGTGGGGGTTACAGGGAACAGACCCTACCACTCATGACGCAGGCAGCGACATCCTTAGCATACTTAAAGCTGGTGAAATGTGAAATGCTACCCCAGCTCCTCTCACTCCCACTCCCACTCCCCGCCTCATGTATAGAATTCGCCACAAAAAGCACCACCACGTCCCCCTTGGTCCGAGAATTCGTGGAATGACTGCACAAATCGTTACCTGGGTGGTCCCTACACTCGACTCGACTCGAGTCGACTCCACTACACTCCACTCGAGACGACTCGTCTCGGGTTCGACTTTGGCTGTAGCTTGGACCTGGAGATGGCGACTCGCCCGGTGGTTTATGAGGCACGTGCGCTGGCGTTCGCTGCCCATTGAGTTGCTTATTTACGGCTCAAAGGTATTTCGTTCCCCCAATACCCTATCCCAGTTCCAATCCCAATCCCAATCACAATCACCATACACCGTCTGCCCCATCCCACGCTCTGGCTGTATTTATATGGGTGTGAAGTCAAGTGAAGTAATAAGAGTGGCAATTGCCGGGTCTCGTGTGTGTGAACCCAACAAATTGTGGTAGATATCTGATGATTGGATTGGGTGTGATACGGAATCGTACGATCAGCTTACCTTTTGGGCTTTGGGTACTCGTACCATCTGTTTATTGGAAAAAGTTTAAGTAGAAGAAAGATGTATCATCAGAGCTTTTTTTTCCCGGATATAAACTTTTAATCGTAAACCGATTATCATATTCTCCCTCAAACGACACCGCCAACTGGTAGGCTGGTGGCTGGTAGGCACCTTGGCAAAGGATCACCCAAGTGCAATCCGCATAACCCAACTGCACAAACTACATTTTTCCATTGGTTAATACGATCAATTAGGCAAATGTTTCAGTAAAGTCATAAAAAGCCAGCATAGAGAGCTGGCCACAGACGTGGATCGGGATTGAGACCGAGAGACCGTCATAACTCAACGACACTTCACTTGCCTGCGGAGCTGCGTTGACAACTCAACTTGTTTGGGCCGACATATCTGGCCAGATACGATCGCTAGTTGGACCCGGAGTTGGACCACACCAATGCCAGTCAAAATGTAAACCTAACCACAGGCCCGCGTTTTATTGCATTTCAGACAGCAAACCCAGAGGTACGAGTATACATAGCCAGAGGAAGCGAGAGGTTTGTATGTAGTAGGGGACGGGAAAAACGACTCAAATCAAATGAAAATCTCTTTCAAATTGATTTGCTGCGACTGCAGTGCCAGGCAATGAAAACCCACGGCGCAGTCGCGTCCAGCTGTGCGGCTGTCGTTCTGGTCGAAAAGGTAAGAAAACATTTCAATCGGTGGAATCGGTCTCGGGGAAAATGGAACTGGAACTCGTACTGGAACTGGAAGAGAAGAGACCTGGTCGGGGGCCTGTGACCGTATATCATTTGTTTACATTGTATTGAGTTGTTAGCTCGCCGCCTGCTGCCCTCCGCTACATTTTAATTGGTCCATGGGCCAGAGGCCGCACACGTCGATGTCTTGATAAGCGCAGTCGGGGTCATGCGTGGGCCATCCCACCCATATGATCTTCATGGCTTTCCCCTCTTTCTTTCTCTCTCTCTCTTTCTTTCTACTAGTTTTTTGCCAGCAGAAGACTTTATTTATGAGCTTTGAGCATGTCGTGGCCCCTGCCGGAAGTCTGTGATTAGACCAAATCATTTATCAAAAATGCATGTATACCACGAGAGCATCGGGAAAAAAAGAAACAAAATTTCCAGTTAATAACTTGATCGCAACTCCGAATGCGGGCCGAAGTTTTGTGGGTTCTACAATTTCTCTACTGCGGTAGGTATACATACGAGCATACGAGCAGCAACAGCCACGCGAATATAAAGAAACTGGGAAAGGAGAAAAGAATAGAAAAGCAAGGAAAAGAAAAGAAAAGAAGAAACGTTAGGAGCGCGCGTTAAACCTCTTAAGTTCCTATTCAGCTTTGACAGTTTTCTTAATGTATTGTGGCCGGGCCGGGCTGCGCTTCCTCTATTCAGAAAGAAAAAAAAATCATAGGAAAATGAACAGAGCTAGAGAGAGAAGAGAGAGAACTCGAAACGCCATTGTCTTGGAACCCACAGGGGAATTCATCTTGAGAATCTATTTGTTTGTTGTCGCACTCGGTGTAATGATCTGCGTTTGTCATTCGGTAAAAGAATCCGAAAGAAAGATCTATGCATACACACTTCCAGTGCGTGGGAGTGGAGGATGGATGATAATGGTGGAGAAGGCAGTTCCTATGAACAGATGTTTCACCAGAAGTGATGGTGATGGAACAACCTTTAACGTTTACTCGAGAATGACAAATTTTATGAAATTCATTAGGAATGACAAATAGAGAATGTACAATACTCGCTTCTACAGTGTTAAAGTTGATTCATTTAAATTTCTACTAATGTGTGACAAAAAAAAGCTAATGCACTCAAGAACTTTCCTATCCCATGAGCATAGTAAACTCAAGAGTTCCATGGGTACAGTAGCATTATAAAGATGCCATCAACGGCTTTGTGTCACACAGACTACAGTTGAGAGACAATCCAAAGATCAATTGGTTCAGCTTATGTCGGGTTTCGGTTTTTGGTTCTTAGTTTTTGGTTTTCGAATAGGTTCGTTCTAGGCGAAAAAGTTCGAAAATTTACGAGGTCAGTGCAAAGAGAAAACAATTCGTTCTACCTTCCAAGAACACTCTGATTGTTCCTGTTGCCGGTCCAATGATGATGATGTTGGCCAGACACCGAAGGAGGTCTGCACTCATAACTCATCATTAATAACCGAACCTAAATAAGACATTTTATTGTTGTAAACCAAATTGAAATCCCGCTGCGAGAGAAAGAGATCAACCCGGCTGTTGGCCGAGACCCGTAGATTATCGATGCGAGAGTGTCCAGAGAGTTCAGTTTCTCTCAGGTGTTACCCGGTGTCGGCACCGTACCAAAGGACCCGGGGAGAAAGACATCAAAGGGAACTGTGCACTGCCTGTCCTACCGTCCTCTGGGCTGTTATTATTGTTATTACTATATTATTGTTATTCCTGACTCACACTTCCTACACTACACCCTGGGCAATGTCGTAATTAAAACCATTTTCGGGCCCCCTCTAACCCTCCTAACCGAGAGTATCTACCATAATCTCATTTTGTTGGGAATCTTGGAATTTCTTTCTTTCTTGTTTTCTGTTGTTTTGTTTTGTTTTGTTTTTTTGCGCAAGTGCAAAAGTCGTCGCTGGAGATCAAAGTCAAGTCTCGAAGCCATCTCGCCCCGAGCATTAATCTGGCGTATACGGCTACCGCTGCTACCTGTTGTCCCATCTGCTGACGGCTGATCTGCTGTCGGATCTGGTTGTCCGACTTCTGTCGTCGCTCAGCCCCCTACTCCTCCTCCTCCTTCTCATCCTCCTGTTCTTACACCAGTTTCCGTAATTTCGTAAAAGCGATTTGTGTTCTGTTTCTTTTTTTTGGCTGTTGGCTGGAACGTTTCTGCGAAACTAATTGATTATTTTTCTGAATCTCTCTATCTGGTTGGTCTTTGGGTTTGTCTTTTTGCTGGCGGCAACGGAAGACAAGTTAATTTTCTCACACCTTTTTCTACGAATTAATTTGTTCAAGATTTCAATGGTTAATCAAGGGAGAGCCCAGGCTGATGGAAGTTGCAGATAATTGTACAATGTTTAATGATTGACCGATCTAAGGAAATGGGTTTCGTGTATCCCTAATGGGCAATTGATGGGAAATTGGCTTCATCAGGCCTAGCCTGGGACTGATCAAAGTAAACGATTTCCATTGAAAATCAAAGTTCCCCCATTCCCCCGATTCAGTTCCCCATCTAACCAAATAAAGATCATTGCAGATAAATGTTCAGAAGTACCTCATAAAAATTGAAGTTTTACTGATCCATTTCCAGTAATAAAACTTATAATGATTTAGATTGAACATTTTGAAACGTTTCTTCAACTGCATATTGAATTTTGGCAGCAAATTACTTGAGCAAATATTTGTTAAAAAAAAAAAGGATACATCGAGGCGAGGAGTGAAATTGAGCTGATTCTTGGGTCCCCTAGGTTTAGGTTAGGGTAAATAATGATTAGGCGCCTCATTTAACAAGGACATGGCAAATCTTTCTCATCCATCAGACCATTAAAATAATTTGAGACGGATGGGGGAGACCCTACGAAAATGTGAACCGCGTTCAGGCGAACTTTTTTTTTCGTGTGGGGACCACCACGAATTAAGCTACCTACAAATTACGCAGGAATAGAAAGAGACCAAAGCTCGGATCAGGGCCAAAAACAGACAGACACACAAACATCCGGATTGCTGTAGATCGTATAGATATACATATGTACGTATGTATATACAACAGATGCTGGAAGCATTGAATAACCCAAAACGAAGATGAAAACCTCTGCGGTGGTTGCCTTACATTTATTGATTTCATCGCAACAACATGCCCGAGACGAGCCGATACGTTGAAGACGGCCCCTGAGAGAGGATGAGAGGTGGAGGAGGAGGATGTGGGGAGATGTATCCCCCTGTTCGAGGGTAGGCCGGAGCAAACGGGTCTTCTGGTTCTGCTGCTGCGCATCGCATTAAGCGTAGAACAGTGGCAGCCGCACAGCCCAGAGGGATTTACCCCACACCCATCAACATTTCAACTTAATTCCTTTTTTTCAGTCGCTTTTCTGTCAGACCAGAAGATGCTCCCCATCCCCCATAAGGCATATGCGACATTTTGGATGGCTTACACTTTAAGATTTGATGGAACTATATGTATATTCATATAATAATGCATAAGGGTACACTACATCACACTATTCCCCAATAAAGGAGAGTGTAGCTCATTCATGGTTTCACCGTGGTCGAACCTTCTTGGGGGGACTGGCTGTTTGACTTGCTGATTGCCAAGGTGCTGCCTGCGATTGCCGCATATGCCATGAATTTGTTCCACTCTACGTGCAATCATGTTGACTGAGTCTGACTCTCTTCGGTGGCGACTCCACTGGCTACGACTACTTGCTCCTTTCGTTGGAGCGATCTGCTGCATGGATCTGATATATACACATATACATATATGTATGTATGTATATGGCTTTTGTGTAAATCAGTAGCTCAGTAGGCTACGGTTCAATTCGGACCATGATGGTCCCAGGGCTGTGCCACCACTGGGCGCTCTTGTCGCTCGTCCGCTGTAAGCGGCTTAGGGGAATTTCATTTTACAGGATGTACACCCTGGACATGGGTATGCTCGAATGGCTTTTGTCTGATTGACTGCCATTTTTTGTTTAAGAATAATAATACTCGCAGTTCGTTACCTTAGAAAATTAGTTCTAGATTATTATTATTATTGTTACATCTGCTAACCTGGGTACATTTCCAGCTAATCTGCTTAGCATCTTCTGCCTGCAAGAATAGATCTTTAAGAGCGGAGATTCCCACGCAAAAAGGGCCTAATCCTGCGCACCTAATCCAATCAGAGCCGGAGCAGGAAATGCGGCAATGGCCTGTCACTTATCACTTCAGTTACGGCCACCCGCATACGATGTCAACAAAGTGGATTTATCCCACACCTTCGAGTAGGCTTCGCCTCCATCCAACACTATTCATGGCATACCCAGATCCAGACCCAAAGACAGACCCATCGCCCATGCCTATAGACATTTCCAATGGCCATTAGTCTGTCTGTCTTGGCAATTATCAACGGCCGGCAGTAGAGTAGAGAAGATGACTCACGTATGACACTCAAGTCATAATGGAGAAGGCACTTAGCCAGGGGATCCGATGGCTTTTTACGGTCAACACCATTCGGGCCAAATTTAGACATTATCGGTGGATTGGGCCACATACGAGAGAGAGAGAGAGACACGACACCCATACGGATCATTGTTTGTCCAACTGTTTTGCGGTTGTGTAAATGCGTATAATTCCGTTTTATGGCTCCTGTGCTGCACTGTTGCTGCTGAACCATCATCATCATCATCATCAGAGGCAGCTCCGACCGCGATCGCGACGGCAACTGTGACCGCATCCACCTCCAATTCGACTTCCAGCTCGCATTCTTGATGGGACTTTAGAGACATACCCAAAGGGAATGGAAATGGGAATGGGGATGGGAATGTGAAGACCGGGTACCGGCTACATAAAATTGTATTTAGTCATGCTACATCACTTTGTAATAATTTTCATTTTGGCGCTTGCTTTGATCTTCAGCCGCATACCGTGTGTGCGGCCTCCGGGCCCAACAGCAGCAGCCGCAGCAGCAGCACCAGCAGCAGCTCCACCGCCTCGCTCCATCCGCCATAGCCAACGTAGTCGTCATCCTCTTCCGAGCCCAACTGCCACCGTGTGGCGTTCGTCGAGCTGTGTTAAAATTTCTGAAATTATGATCATCGCGATGGAGGGAGGGGTTAGAAGGGAGGGGGGGTTTTGGAATCGGAGCGCCAAGTCTCATCGTTTTTTTTCTTTAGTTGTTTTTTTTCCCTCTTTTAGTTTTGTGTGTTTTTGCTGGCCTGCCCAGAGATAGTACTCTGCAATTTGATTGAGCAATCATCAATTGTGCATGAAGCAAACAGATTTGCGGTGAGTGGAATTGAAGGGTCTTCCAAAGGCATAATCGATATTTTGTCCCGGGATTGGACTATGCAAATAAGTTTTGCAAGGAGAGAGAACTAAGTCTTGAAATAGTAATTCGTCTAGAAATTAATATTGATAGAACATGTTCTGAGCATAAAGATTGATTTCAAAAGTTGAGCTGCATCCGCAGACAAAATTCCAATATATCACAGCAGTAGAAAGAACTAAAGGCAGTGTGATCCCACCTAAGAGCTTGCTGCTGAGATCCTCTAACCCATTCCATCTTCTACTTCCTCTGCTGTGCGGCCCCCCCCATATGGTTTCTGTTTACCCACAAGTCTGTCACGGCCAACAATTCGGAAAATCGTTGACATGCAAATGGCAACGAGCCATGTAAACTGACCGGCAAAGTGAACAGTGAAGAACAGTGGCTCATATATCATCATGTTGTACGGGCTGAAGTGTTGTGTATTGTACTATAGTGTGGGTAGTTTACCGAACGTTTTTCCCTATAAATAGCACGTGTTGGCTGTGTGTGTGTTGACCTTAGCATGGTTTCCAAGTGCAATGATTTCTTGGGAAATGGCACAGGATCTGGTTTTATGGTCGGTCTCGACTAACTGCTTTGACCTTGTTTCTCCTCCCCTATATAGTAGTTTTTTTCGTCTTTGTTTTTCCCTCTGTTTTGAGCGTAGTTTATAGCTGTTGATGTTGGCAATTAACAGGATGGCCCTGTACTTAGTTGGAAGTTCTGGAGGGACAGGGCTTAAATCGGTTGGCAATAATTCATAATTTAACTTATTTTTTTTTGTATATTTAAATCTCGCTCAATCGGTATTCATTAGAGTTTCAAATTAGCAACGGAACCAATTGCTCGGATCGAGTTAAGAGAGCGATTAATTATAGCCATTGGGCAGGGGACAACAATATGTGTGTGACAGCCATGAAACACGAGCAAGACCCGTGGAGTGGTAAACACTTAGAGACGGGCGCGAGCAACAGGCAGCAGCAGCATCAGCAGCAGCAAACTGGAACTGGACAAGGGATATGGGATATGGGATCGGGGAACAGGGATCAGGGATCGGTGATCTGGGATCTGGGATGGGACCACACGCATCGTGTGTGACGGCGATAAAAATCACAGCATGTTGCAAACAGCCCATTGACGTTACTCTCCTCCTTCTCCTGCTCCTCTGTCCATCTCGCTGTTGTTGCTGTTGTTGGGCAAATCTTTTGACAGTTGTGTTGAAGCATAAAGATGCCAAAAGGAACAACGGCAACAGCATAAAGCCGCCAAGTGCGTATCTGAAGCGTCTTGGCACTCGCAGCCACGAAAAGCGCATCAATCAAAGCGCACCGCCAACGCTGCTGCCCCATGCCCCATGCCCCATGCCCATGCCACTGCCTCCAACTGATCCCCACGCATACACACAACACACATTCGATCAATCATTTATTATGGCATCGCTGATGGCGGCCCCAACGTTGGTGGCCCCCACCCAAAATACAAAAAAAAAACTCACAAACACAACACACAAAACAGAAAAAAACGAAAGAAAATACTTGGAAAATATAGCTAATTTTCTATGGGCCATATAAATTCGTTTTTAGTTTCTATTTTTTGTGTGTGTGTGTGTTTATGGGCGGGAACGGAAGGGCGGACAGCCAATTTTGAGCACGAAAAGCAATTGTATCGTATGGCTGTCAGATCCACTTATAGAGACGGTACATTCCATAAGCAAAGGGTATTATGATGGGGTCTCCACGATCGATGAGTTCAGGGTATTTGGATTATCTATAATTTGATTCCTTATAAGTTTAGGGAATAAATGACATGGAAATGGGTTCATAGAGGCATAGTTGAGAGGCCAAACTGAATTTAAAACTAGAAACAACTTATCTACAAATCTCTTTAAATCTTAAATCTCCCCAATCAACTCAACTACCCCATTTTCCTTACAGCCAAAAATAAAAGCAATCTATTTGATTGACATTTTGTGCCTTGCCGCGAAATAAACATTTCAATTCTAATTAAATTTCGTTGAAATTAATTGCGACACATACCCCGAACCAATATAGACAGAAACGAAATGAGACCCCCCAAAATCGAATAAAAACAGAACAAATCACGCAACTGGCGACCGCCCAAGTGGTCGCCGAAGCGGAGTCGCGCCATTGGCATCGACTTCGTTGGTGGTCCAGTTGAATCGGCTCCCCCACCCCTTCAGCCTGAGTACGGGTATATCCCCAATCAGACGGCAACGAAAATTTAGTTGTTTAGCTGTAGCTTTTTGTTGTTGTTGTTGCTGTGTAGCGCTTTATCGACTTCATAAATATGGAAATTTTTCATTAGCGATTTCCGTTTCCGATTTATCTTAATGGCCGTCAAGCTTTCTGGCTGGAATTCTGGCTGGGATTCTTGGTGCTTCTGGATGTTTTGTTGGTGTTGTTGTAATTAAGAGGAGCTGGCTGCTACCGTTTGATGCTTGGCAAAACATGTTGCGGCAACATATTGCTGATAAACATCAAGGCAAACGCTATGTTGCCGATGAGACGACGACAACAACCACGATCTCGGATGGCGATGGCGAAGGCGAAGTTCGTCTTCGTGTGTGGTCTGGTCTTCGATCAGGCTTTTGGCCAATGAAAGCGGCTATTAAGTCGCGGCCAGCCAGCCAACCGAGGCACAGTTGGCTACTTGGGTGGCAACATGCCATTCACCAATCACACATATACCAGGGGAGTCTGTCTGTGAGCTGCCTGGCGGCGCCGCACAAAAAAGAAAGCGCGTGCAACAGCCAGAGGACCAGGGGCCGCCAATAGGGGCAAAAGCAACGAAAACAAAAACAAAACAAAAAACCCAACCGACCGGAACTGCAACTGGCGCTATATGCAATTATAAGACTGTGTATGCTGTGTGTGTGTGTGTGTGTGTGTGTCCGCCTGTGTGCATCTGCAGCAAACAGTAGCAGCCACATTTGCCTTTGCCAAAGATTGACAGCAACAACTAAGCCCGAGATGGAGGAGATGTGGAGACCACCGTGCATGATGCCGCCACAGAGTGCCGCAGTTGTCCGGGGGAACGGGGATAGCTCTCTGAGTTGCCACTGCGTGGCACTGTGTTGTTGCTTGTCGCCACGCCGTTGCGTTATATTGTCAAATGTACGAGTAGCATGTGTAGTTGTGGTAGGGGCAGAGTCAGAGGCTGCTGCTTCTCCTTGCTCTGGTTGTAACTTTGATTTTTATTATAAGTGTCATAGCAGTTAAGCAGTGGTTTCCCAGCAGCTAGCTTAAAGTTTTACACCATCTAGCTTATAGCAATTAAGCTTCCTAGTTCCTAGTGCTGAGGATAGTTTTAGCCTTATTACCGTAAATATAAAAACTCACGGGTATAAATCTGTTTAGCGGGTATCTTATAGTCGGAATGGCGACTATGTCTCTCGTAAAGAATGGCTGCTCTAGTTGCTCTTGTGTCTTCTTTCTTGTTACTGCTGCTGGTGCTGCTGCTTCTGGTTCTGCTTCTTTTGCTGCTTCTCTTGATGGTGATGCAAATTATTGCTATCTATCTTGCTGTCAACATCGGAATAATTGTTGGTAACATTTGATGTTGCTGCCGTTGCTTGTCATAATTTGATTGCAGCCGCGGGGAAACCTTCTAAATTGTCGTACAGTGCAACGTGCCTACTAGTGGAGCCATTCGGGGGCTCAAGGACTAGTCCATATGCCATCTGCAAGTCATTAAAACTAATTTAATTTTCGTTTTCTGCGGAACCATAAAAGTAAACTTAAAGTTTATGAACTTTTTGCACACAACAATAGTTCCTAGAAACCCAACAAGACGAAAATGAAGAAGGAAACGAAAAAGATTCGCTCGAATTAAAGCTAAAAAACAAATAATACCCCCATATCATGGGAGAGACGACCCGCCCGGACTCGACCCTACTGTATCGGATCGGACCACACACAATGTTCGCCCCGACCCAGGCCAGGCCCAGGAGCACACACACACTCACACACACACTTAAAAGGCAAATAAAAACGAGAGGGCAGCGAGAGGGTGGAGAGAAAAACAAATAATTGCTAATTTTATGCTCGAATAAATGAGCGTGAGTGTGCCCCAAGAGTAAAGAAGGATCAAAATGGGGCGCCCCGCCACCGGAATCGGCGGCATAAATTAGTGCGAGTGAAATAGCAACATTAAAACGTCACGCACTATCAAACGAGAGAATGATCAATGGGGGCAGAGCAGAGCAGAACCAACCGACCGACCGACCGAGAACATACATTTACGCGGGCATATAGAGAGCACAGGCAGAGCGAGCTAATAGACCACCCAAGATGATGACGACGAATCAAAGGCCACCCACGATGCAGAGAGAGACAAGAGCCATGTCGCTGCGTCTCTGTGTGTTTGTGTGTGTGTGTGGTGTGTTTGAGTTAAAAGACAGACCTTTGAAAACAATTTCAGCATTGGCTGTGGAGGGGACAGGACAGGAGACGAGACCCGCAGCAGATAATTGAAATATGTACAACTTGAACATGTGTTGCGGTGGTGTGCTGCGCCCTGAAGTGGAAGTGGGTATGTTTTCCACACGAAATAATAATAAAACAGATGTTCGTGGGCAGGGGCAGGCCATAATAAATAAATAAATAAAGGGTAGAAATCCAAGACAAAACCAGCTTATATGACCAAGAAAAAGTTGTCTACAAAATAATAATAAAAAAATGTATATGACAAAACTTATATGACAGAATCCATGTCAAATATTTCAATTCTGGCGCCAAGTTCTGCATAACCTATAAAAAAAATATCTCCTTGACGGACAAGCAGGTTGGCAGGGCTGCCTCTTGTTCCAACGTGGTTGAGCCGCCGCTGTGAATGGCATGCCATTCTCTTGTTTCCGCGTGGTTGTGGTGCAAAATTTATTTAGTTGTATTTTTCTAATTTTCTGTTGTTTAATTTAAAAAACCGGCCAACAAGATGCCGCCGAAGAAAGCGCCGGCAGGTCCCAGCAAAAAAACGGAGCAGAAGAAGAAGGAAAAAGTCATTGAGGTATGCTAGAGTTGGAAAATGACTGCTGCCAGACTTTCTTTGGCCGAATAATTGATATTCAAAGATGTGGATCCACGATGTGGCATAATAGCTCTGCGGAAATATTGATTTATGACTATTTATCGGTAGGACAAGACCTTTGGCTTGAAGAACAAGAAGGGGAGCAAGCAGCAGAAGTTCATCCAGCAGGTGGCGAAGCAGGTTCAGTCCGGCGGTCATCATCCACGGCAGGAAGGCGACAAAAAGAAAGATGAGAAGGAGAAGAAATTGGCCGAACAGCGTGAGATGGCATTGCTCTTCAAGCCGGTGCAGACGCAAAAGGTGGAAAAGGGCACCGATCCCAAGTCTGTTGTATGTGCCTTCTTCAAGCAGGGACTCTGCACCAAGGGAGATAAGTGCAAATTCTCCCACGACCTGTCCCTGGAGAACAAGGTGGAGAAGCGCTCCATGTATGTTGATATGCGCGACAACGAAGATGACCTCATGACCAACTGGGACGATGCCAAGCTCAAGGAGGTTGTGGATAAGAAGCATTCTGAAGAGAAGCGACGGCCCACAACTGAAATCGTAAGTCAAGTTTCGGCCTCCCTTTATCCAAGACTAAATACTTATTTCCGCACAGATTTGCAAGTTCTTCCTGGAAGCTGTGGAAAAGTCCAAGTACGGTTGGTTCTGGGAATGTCCCAACGGAGAGAAGTGCATCTATCGTCACGCCTTGCCGCCCGGTTATGTGCTGAAGCGAGACAAGAAGAAGGAGGATAAACCCACGGAAATTTCGCTGGTCGATTTGATTGAGAAGGAACGCGCTGCACTGGGCTCCAACCAAACGCGAGTCACCCTGGAAACCTTCTTGGCCTGGAAGAAACGCAAGCTGCAGGAGAAGAAAGCCAAGATGGTCGCTGAGGAGGAGCGCAAGAAGAGCGACTTCAGCAAGGGCAAACAGTTTGGTATCTCTGGTCGTGAAATGTTTAGCTTTAATCCGGACCTGGTCGACGACGGGCCCATCGAAGAGGGCGATGCTGCCTTTGATGTCTACAAACGTGAGGACGACGACGATGACAATGCCTTTGAGTTCAAGGAACTCGATCTGGCAGCCCTTTCGCTGGCTGCCAAGGAGGTGGATGGTTCTGGCACCATAGCATCTAGCACCAGGTTACTCGATCAGGCAACGGAAGCAGCCAAAACCGCAGCAGCCGAGGATGGAGCGGCTTCTGAGGACGATGATGACAGCCCATCATCGTCTGCACCCGCCAACGATGCTGCTCCCATCAACAAAGATCTCTTTGTTGATTTGGCCGGCGAACTGGATGACTTGGATCTGGATGATGAGGATGACTAGGCTTGCGCAATTCAATTCGTTATATTTTGATTTGTCAAATCCCAACGCGTTCATATAGAGATTTCTGCCTTTAGCTACTTGATGATCAATAAAACTGTAGCTTCCAAATGTTGCATTTCTGAAAATCTCTTTTAACTATTTTATCAAGCAACATACCGTAGTGTGCGAGCAAGGTCTCACATCCTTTGCCACAACAAGTAATTCCAAATTGTTGGATAAATTACAAATGCCACAAAGACAACAATTTTTACTTTACTACTCGTATGTTAACAGTCTACATACATATTATATCCATAAAATTAAACTTGGAAACCTACATAAATTGTAAAACTACCAAAAGCCTGGAGGCAAAAGACCAGCAGTCTGTGGAATCTGTCGCTCGCGCAGGAACTTGCCCAAGAGCATTTCCAGTCGTGTCTTCGGTCCGCCCTCATCGTAGATGGCCAGCTGGGGCATGTAGGAAATGTGAATGTAGAGCAAGAGCTTGAGGAACTGCTTGCCGTAGGTGCGCCACAGCTCGAAGCCCAGTGTCTGAAGTATCTCCATGATCAGGGTGGCGCTGATGTCGGGCAATGGCTTCACATGCACCACATGAGCCAGCCAACGCCAGCCCTCCTCCAGTCCGAAACAGTGCGCGGGCCCGTCTGCCTTTCGGCCAGGCGTAATAATCACAGCAGCATAGAGACGGGCGATTCCAGTTTGGCGCTTGAGAAACATGTCGGGCTTCTCCAGCTCGTTTTTGTCCGACAGCCGATAGCCCATGGATTTTAGATATTGTTCCGCTGTCTGTCCCGGCTGCTGCGGTATCACATAGGGCACCATATATGGCGATTCCTTGTACAGGTAGGCTAGGAAAATCTTTCCGAAATCCGGCAGCAACTTCCAGAATGTCACAATAACCGATGCAAACGGAAAAGCGGCTTGGGGATTACCAGAGATGGCCGTCTCTGATTGACTAACGAACTTCTTGGCCATCAGGAGCATGCAATAGTCCCGGGCCAATGGATGATCATTAATGGTAATGGTGGCGTCATTCATTACTCTCACGGGCTGGCCGGCAAAGAAGTTGTACAGTTTTTCAAAATTGTTGCTCAGATGCTGCGGACTGACCGCCGTGATGGCGTTCAGGGGCAAGTTTATTGCCCTTTGGCAACCGGTGCGATACTGCTTCAATGACTCCTCAGACTGCAAGGGCTTCACTGCATCTACTTTGGCCTGGTAGAGGGAAATGATTTCATTGTAGAATGCTAGCCGCGTTGGGTGGACATAGGAGGCGGATATGTTGCCTGCCGCGGGCGAAACAGCAACGGAACTTGGCTCAGGGGGTGGTGTAGCCTTAGTGGCTTCAGCCTTGGCGGCCTCAGCCTTGGCAGCCTCCTCTGCCAATTGCTGCTTTTGCTGAGCTTCTGACTCGTCCTTTTCCCTCTGTCGCTGCGTCTGCTCTTCAAACTGTCTCTTCTCTTCCTCCAATCGCCTCTGTTTCTCTTCCTCCAGGCGCTGTGCAGCTTCCTTTTTTATCTGCTGCTGCACTAGCTCGGAGAATTCCGCCAGTTCTTTAATCATTTCAGCCTCCAAGTCGTCTAAGCTTTTGCAGTATTGCTCGGCCTTAATGATCATGCTTAAATACTGACTTTGCTCGCAGTTTCCGATTTTCACAGTGCAAACCAGTTGATCAAACTTTTCACCCAGCTCCCTGAGTTGCTGATTTTGGGCGGAACAGACCTGGACCGTCTCCTTGTCCAATGACAGCAACAGCTTTATGATTCCCTCATACTTGTTGCCGAATCTTCTCTGGCATCGTGACACGCCCTCCAGAGCCAGTTTATGCAACTTTTGGTCAGTTATCTTGCGGAGGTCTAGCTGTTGCCGCTGCTGTGCCTCCAGCTGCATCTGGGCCAGATGTTCCGCCTGCTGATTGATGAGATTCTCATTCTGCTCTCGTAAAGCTTTTTGGGCCAGGCGCTCCGTTTGCTGCTCTTCTTCCCTCTGACGGGCATTGCGCTGTATCTGCAGGCTTTGTTGTCGCTCCTTTAATGCTTGAATCTGCTTACGCACACTCTGCTTGCACTGCTCCGCCATTTCCCGCTTAAATATACTAGCGTTTATATCCTCCGCATCTGGGAAGCACGACAAGCTCGGTTCCTTGTCTTTGATGCTATGCGAAACAATTGTTGTCTCTGGAACAGTCTCCTCGGCATATTCGATGCCTTCGTCCAGACTTTTCTTCTGCCCTTCCACCCAAAATGGTTCCCGGTCGGGGCCCAGTGTGCGTCCTTGGCATGTGAGCGAAGCAATGGCTGCATGCTTAAGCACCGTTTCCAGGTGCAAGCTCTCCATATCACGTACCACATCCTCCACGCTCTGTGAGGAAAAACAACCTATATACATTTTAAATTAAAACAATTGCTTGGGAAACTCCTTACCATTTTGCTTTTTAGCGCAAATAATTTACAACAAATAACAAAAACAAATGCGGGACTGCCAACTTGTTGTTGCTCTTAACAGATGCGTGTTTTCGGTTTGGCCACCAGGTGCCTCCGTTGCGAAATCATCCTTGTGTAAATACCATATAGTAAAATATTCGAATTGTACAACTTTTTGTTTAAATAATTTTTATTTTTGCTTTAAAAATTACTTGTTGTGACGGTATGTATATATAGCCATGTTGGCGTTCATGCAGATGGATATGGCTACATCGACTAGGCTATTGATACTAATAAAAGAATATTGGTACATACATATGTTAGACGTTTATGGAATCGGAAACGCTTCCTTTTTTGTTCATATTAAAAGCCACACTGTAGAGAATACATTTACCAAGCAACAAAACCATTTAGAAGAATTTGACACCATGGCTGCCATCCAACTCAATTAGCTCACATCGGCCCTTCTCTTCCAGCAGTCGTAGTGCATTTAGAAGCACTGACTCATCCACGCCATGGAAATCCATCTGAGTGGAGCTCTCCCCTGAAGCTATTTCGTACAGTGTGCAAATGCTGTTGGTCTGCCCCGTCTCCTGTATCCAATCGTACACCATGTTCCCGTACTCCTCCAACGTATACCAATACACTTGCCACTCCTGGCGGCGTTTGTCCAAGGCAGCAGCATGCCCACTCCGCTGCAGTTCGTCCAGTATCACTAGTATGAGCTCCGGCGAAAGGCGTCGTTGAATTGACTCATTGTGGAATAGTGGCAAGCTTTGTTCGTTGATGCTGAGTGAAAACTTATTCGTATGCTTGAGGTATTTGAGAAAGAGATCCGTCCAGACCTTCAGCTGCTGCTGTCTGGTTTCTTCGTGGGGCTGTAAACTGTCAGGGGAAGTCGAATCATGCATGCTTCAAATATTTCCCAATTGCTTACGTGAAGAACGGTGGGAATGTGTACTCCCAGGGCCATTGGAATTCAGTCATTTTCGGTTATTTGCAATTTGCATTTTTTTCAACTACATTTGCTACAACAAAATACCACAATACGAATACTCTATAAATACCTTCACATCAATTTCGACTTTAAAATATACCAACAAGTCTATAATATACCGAATACATTGACCCTGGGCGAAACATTAATGTTATCGATTGATTTTAATACAGAAACGGTTTATTTATTCAAATTAGATTTTATTCAATAGACAAAATCTAAAATTCAATCAGGACGTGAAGGCCGCTCAATCTTACGGTTTAAACCTTACAGTACCCCGGGCCAAATGAATTAGAATTCAAATTTTCCATTTACATTCAAATGAAATACTTTTTTTATTTGTTCTTAAATAGAAAAAATTGTGTACATAAACATTTTCTTGGGCTTTTCCGTACTGTTTGAAGGGATGTCTTGGTTAGGTTTATTTCAAACGTTTGGATCTCTTTGTAATCCGCTTTCATAAAGAAAGTAAACATGTAGAGACAAAAAAGAGTTGGTTTTTGTTTTGTATTTTGGTGGATAATCAAAATACAGACACGTACACTCACACATATATATATTTAATTGTATCTGCAATATATTCTTGTTTTTATATAAGTTAAGTACTAGCAGGCGCAATACATTCAATATCTATCTTTTCGGTTCATTTAGAGTCTCTTTGTCGGGTCCTTTGCTTGTTTTCAACCAGACCTGCGCGTGTTTCTTTAGTTTTGAAATCATTTAGACTAATTTGAGTTTTATACTGTTAGCTGATTTACGTTAATTTGGTTTTGCTTATAAAATGCAATGGCATGCTGCGGGTGCTTAACAACTATCTTTATCCTGTGTGTGTGCCATTAGTTTTCGTAATACATTCATTTTGTTCTTTCCTTTTGTAGAAGGGACAAGTTTTACTGTTCTTTGCGCTACGAGTTTTGCATGCAAGTTGCTCTTACTGGAGGTCGGGACTCCTTAGCATGGGTAGATACAACATACATATAATATGTAATACATATAATTTATCTTTTGGTTTTGCACTTTATTTAGTTTGTTGTTGTTTTTTTTTGTACACATGCGTGAAATTCTCTAGGGAGCGAAGGTGTCTTTTGATAGTACCGTTTAGAGTGTGTTTGTGTGTCAGTTAGCTAATGTTCAAAGAGCTTTACAGTTAGTTCCTAGTTAACAAGTGAGGTTTGGTTGAAATCTTTCTTTGCTAGATAGGTATTCTTTTTTGTATGATGTGTCTCTCTCTTTCGTTTTCCCGCTGTATGGTATGCCTGCCATTCAATTTCCAAGTCATTTACATAGCATTCGATTTATTAATCTTCCAGTATATTGTATATAGTAGTATATAAATAATAAAGCAATTAAGAGTTCTCTTCAAAAAATACAAAATAAATGCCCTCATATGTGTGCTTAAAGCATCTATATTGATGAAAATGTACACTTGAAATGCTTCGCTCTGGCTCTGGTTCGCTCGCTTACAACATAAAAGAAATACAAATGCAACAACAAAATGGCATTAGAACTCCGCTCGAAAACATTTCCCAACATTTGTTTCATCATTGGAAGGAATATTTGGTTCAGAGGTGCAAAGCGGCAGTTGGATAGTACAAAAATACAATTATAAAAAGTATACATTTCAAAACAAAAGTACTTAAAACAAGTTTTGCTCTTTTTTTTTTGTTTTTTCTTTTTTGGTTAATGAAACGTGAAACAAATCTTAAGCCTGTGGTGTGTCTCTATATATATCTATATATGTATATCTTACGATCATAATCAGCGACAAATCAAATAAACAATTAATTGATTCCTTACAAAATACATAAAACATAATCCGCCAGCATTCTCAATATATAATGTACATATACAGTTCTCAGATCTTATACATACACATTCATATATATATTTGGGTTTTGTTTTTTTAATATTATTGATAATTCTACTTAAAATGGCATGTGACATGGTGACATGTATTACAATACATTATACATATATAGTACATACATTCATTATATATATATATATCATGGTTGATCGATTTCCAAGTTGGGTATAAAATGCATGCAAGTCGAAGGACAGACTAATCAAATCAAATCCCTCCTATTTAGGTTAAGCTTGCATTGGCTCCGTCCGTATTGGATCTTCTATGCTTCTTTCGTATGTGTTTCTATGTTGCTATGTTTCTATGTGTGTCGTCTTCAGTTGTGTTCTGGCCTATCGTCTAGATTTGAGTTATTACATATACATTCATAAAGTTTTGGGATTCTAGAATCACTGCACGTATAGCATGACAGCATGTTGTTTCACACAATGCTCCATATTTTCGACTAACGACTAATACTAGGTATAGCTACAGACCCTAAGCTACAATTTTTGCCTAAGACTGTTCCGGGGATATCCGGCGGCTGCTCTACTTTGCCAGCGGCTCAAGGTAGCAGCGCACTGTGTTGTTCTCATCCAGCATGGCCGACAAGTGACGCTGTTGATGTTGTGGGGGATGCGGATGTGGGTTTGAGTGGGGATTACTGTGTGATGTATGCGACGACGATGACGTTGTGGACTGTGGTGATAGTTTCTGAAGCTGTTGACGCTTCTGTGCGGGCGTCTGATTGGCCGGTGGCAGCGGTGGTCCGGCGTTGCCATGACCAAATAGCTCGTTTACCGCCAAACGGGCGCTCGGTGACTTGGCATGCTGTTGCTGCTGCTGCCTAAGCGCGCCCCGCATGGAGCCCTCACCAACGCCGCCGCTAACCCCAAAAACCGCACCATTGTGCTCTGGGTGCGCTCCTCCTATTGCTGCCTGCGCTGTTCCTGGCGGTTGCGTTCCATAATCAACGGGCGCTCCATGCTTGCGCAGCTGACGCCTAAAGTTCGATTAAAATTTACATATTGAAGGTTCGCTGAACACGATCTTTGTGTAAGTTACTTACTGAAACCGCCGCTTAAAGTCCTCATCTTGTAGCGCCATTAAGCGACGCATTCGCTCAGCGCTTTGGGGTGGCAGCCCGTGCGAATCATCCTCCATATCGCTTTCGTCGTCTTCCTCCTCCTCCTCATCATCACAGACGCCATCGTGCAGTTGCTCTGCGGCAGTTGTCTCTTCATCATCCTCGTCATCGTCATCGTCCTCGTCGGCAGTGCAGCGTCTTGCAGATATTGGCTGCGCCAGCGACTGTTGCTGCTGCTGTTGGTTTCGCGATGAGACACTGCCTCCACTTAGGCTGCCGCCATAACGACTGCCGCCAGCAGCCACTGCTGCACGCATGTTGTTAAATACGCCGGTGCCCACGCTGTTGTTGTAGACCTCATCCACATCAAAATCGCCCACTTCGTAGTGCTGGGCATCGGAGTTACGATTACTGAGTATCTCCTCGTACACAGGTCCGCCATCCGCTCCGCCACCACTGCCTTGATTATAGTAGGCATCGCCCAGATCACAGTTGGAATGCTTATTTCTATATTGGCGCTGCATGAACTCCTGCTGGTATTGCGCCATGTGTGGCGGCGGAGCAGGCAGCTGTGGCTGGCCACCAGCTCGTCGTTGCTGCTGTTGCTGTTGTTGCTGATGCTGCAAGTGTAACAGATGAGCGTGCTGCTCGGCCTGCTCCTCATCGGAGGAGAGTTGCTGCTGCTGTTGCTGCCGTTGTTGGCGCAGCTGCTGCTGCTGTTGATAGTAGGCAGCAGCGTTGGGTGGCTGTGGTGGATCCAGGGCCTCGGCATAGTGCGGATAGGCTTGTTGGCCCGGCTTGGTCTTCTTGTACGATGGATAGAACAGCACTTGGGAGGCGGCTGTGGCCCGGCTGTGCAGCGAACCACTTGGGGATGCCGGAATAGCTGCTCCGCCACCCCTCTTCTTCTTGCCATGCTGGCTGTTTGGCTTTTGCGTCCAGTAGAACACCTCATGGGCCTGCTGCGGCGAGGATGTGGCTGCCCCAGCGTTGTTGTAGTACTCCCGCTGGGCCTTCATCCCGCCAGCCGTCTGCTTCCAGCTGTAGTAGTCCGGCTGGTGGTAGTAGGCCTCTCCCAAAGGTCCTTGTTGCTGCTGCTGCTGCTTGTGAGCGAATATTAGGTGCGTGGATCCCGCCGAGCTGGTTGGCGATGCGTGACCCGTGGAGCGCAAAGTATTCCCTCTCTCGAGCACCACATGACCACCAAGAGCCTGGGATGGCTGCAGTGTTCCCGTTATTAGTCCGCTCTTTAGTGTACGTCTCTGCTGGGCTTCGTTGAGCTCACAATCGGAACCTGCGCCCATGATGGCGTCTTCGGTAGCCGGCATATGCTGCTGCTGCTGCTCGTCGTGCGGCTCATCACTGGCCCCCAACGGCAGCTTAGATTTCTTTGCATTCGAGACGCTGCATAGGGTTCCGGCGTTGGTGCCACCGTGTCCAGTTCCACCTCCGGCCCCTATGCCCGAGGATATAGAGGTCTTGGAGCAGCGCAGGCACTTGGGCAGCCATGCGTGCTGTCGCACATATTTGCGATACTCTCGGCGTATTTTCTCGTTCTGGATGCAGTGGAACACAAAGATGTACAGTCCCAAGAGGGTGTTGAAGCAAATGAAGCTATATCCATAGATGCCGGTCACCTCCTCATCCATTTTAGCACCGCGCAAATACAAATAGGCTGAGCACCAAACGGCGCTGAGCAGCAGAAAGAACACAAACGAGCAACGGATGTCGAAGCTGAAAGCAAAGAAAAACCACCAAAAGGTTAACCATGGAATCCGGCTCTCGATGGAAAGTGCAGGATATCTTACCGAACAGTGGCCAGGCGTGTGTGCTCTTTGGTCTTCAGTCCGGTGCGGCTCTTGCGGCACATGATAATCCAGGAGAGGAAGGTGTAACCAATGGCAGCCTAAGAAGATTATTGAGGGATAATGATTGGGTTTCTCCAAACAAATCATTCTTTTGAGCTTACCATAAAGAAGATGAGCACTGGAGCAACAAAGGTGGCATAGAACACGGCATTGGCCTCCATGAGGACGCAATAATCGTTCTGGGTGTAGGTGCTGGGATTGATGACCAGCGATATGGCCACCACGCTCAACGACAAGCCATAGGACAGCAGGTAGTAGCAGTTCACTTTCGGTGTCTGATCCACCTCCAGCAGCAGCTCATCCGAGGTGAGAGTGGAGTACGAATGGAAGGCTACAGGTGTGGATAGGATGTTAGAGCTGTGGGCATTGAGTGCGAGAAGCGGTTGGCTTACCTTCGTAGCAGAACCAGGCGGTGCCAGAGAGTATGGCACAGTGGAGGAAAACGGTTATGAAACCACAGAATATGCTTGTTTCGGTCTGTTCAATGCCCAGTAGAAAGAGCAGCTCAATGGCCAGCAGGCAAATATAAATGTTGATATAGATCGAGGTGCGTGCGGACTAGAATATCGAGAAGAAATAGAGTAGAAAATGGGAATAAGTTTGGGGGCTTGGATTTAAGTTTCCAGGGCGGCCAGAAGTACGAAAAGAAGGTGAAGTCACCCAATGGGAATGCCCCTAAAGAACGTCGTAACTTGACTTGACTTTCGATGCTCAAACTTCAAACTTAATTTAGTATTTGATTTACAATAATTTTGGTGGTTGGTGGTGAAATGTCCAGAGAAAAATAATTATGTACAACTATAAGACTAATAAAGAGAATGTAGCGCATAAAGTAAGACATAGAACAAGACACGAAACAAGCAAAACGTAATGGAGGATACATAAACTAAAAGATATAATCAAATAAACAAACACAAAATGCATTTTTACAGGACAAAATTAGCAACATTTGTATATTTTATTAATTAAATACATACAAAAGAAAATTGGAAATGATCAAAGGAATTATATATCAATGGTACGATGTCTAGGTTAAATTTGTTAGACAATGAAAATGCACACAACGGGGTTAGGGATACACTCAAGTGGATAATTAATATTTAAATAAAACATGCCAAAAAATGATGAATGAATATGATTTGGTTAAGAATTACCTCCAAAATTGTGGTAATACACTTGTTGGCTTGGGGAAAAGGGGCGCTAAACTTAGACTATGACAAATTACTACGATATAGAACTACATTTAACTGAACTGGGAGAGTCTTCAAGTGTAAGCTGATGCTGGAAAGCGATTCCGAAATTCGAATCACTTTCCTGTTCGGCTTCCGAGTCTTATGATTGAATTAGTTTCGTTTCGTTAACAATTTGAGTTACTTAAGCATTATATCACATGTGTCTCTTGATCATAAATACGTACATTAATTAGCAAAATTAATCTACGGGCCGAGAGCCTAGCCTAGCCTACAGTTTATGCTTGCTTCTCTTCTTTTTCACCACCACCACCACTTATATTGTAAATCATCCATATTGGCCTGCATTATAATGTTGTTCGTGTTGTCCATGACGTTGCCGTCCACATTCAGATTGTGGTTGCGGTGTGGATGCTGCTGCTGCTGTGCCTGCTGCAGCTGCTGGTGCTGTTGCTGCTGCTGCTGCCTGGCTTGCAGATAGTTGTGGCTTATGTTCAGATTATTGCTGGACACAGCATTGTTCGCCTGGACAGCATGCTGCTGCAGTGCAGCAGCAATCGAAGCAGCAGCAGCTGCAGCCGCCGCCGTTTGCTGGCCATGTTGGTGAAGATTCAGATTTAGGTTATTCATTTGCATGGCGCGTTGCGGCTGGTTGGACAGCACCACAGCAGCAGCAGCAGCTGCCACAACTTGTTGTTGGTGCTGCTGTTGCTGCTGTTGGACATTGTAATTCAAGTTGTTGCGATGCGAATTGCGAATGGAATTGTGTTGAATAAAATTTGTATTGGTGTGACTCGGTGTGGCGACATTCGTTTGGCTGCTGGGCGTGGTCAAGGTCAAGGACTCGTGGGTCTGATCGCGAATATTATTCTGCTGGCGCCTGCTGCCCGCCCGCTGATGGGGCAACGGACTTGTGGCGTTTCTTACCTTGACAAAGACCCCATTGAATAGCTTCAATGTGAGCAGTGCAATAACTATAAAGACCACGCAGATGGCAATGCTAATGTAGATAAAGATGCGCATATTCCCATCGAACATTGTGAACAGCGAGTGCTGGTGTTCATCCACCACATCCATGAGTATGGCGAAGTTGGTCAGATGATTGCAGCTGCAGACGCTGTGAGTGCGATTGGTTGACTCTAGGCTGCACCCATTGGCAGACCAGGCACTACACATGAAAAAGCAATTGTTGAATATCGAATGAACATCATCTAGATGTCATTTGGGCACTCACTGATCAATATAGTTCCAGAATACACAGGTGGGATTGGTCACATTCTCCGTTTTCAAATGCTTGAGGGTCAGCGTAATGGGCTGTGAGAGCTGTATGTGCCGCCCCTTGCCCAAGCTGGCCGAGATCACCTTGCTGTTCAGTATGCGCAAGCGCTGCTGCAGATCTCCAGCACTTGCATCGCTATCGTTGGCCAAGATTGCCGTGTTGCGCACTAAGACACCGATTTGATTATTCACTTTATCCTATTCTGATTTACTTCGAGACTTACCATAGCTGCGAGAGCTCTTTAGGTCGAAGTGATCATAGCTGGGCTTCAATATGGACTCCAGACGATCAAAGGCGGCAAACACAATGCGCACCAGGCCGCCTTCGCTATTCTCAATAAGAGCAGCTCGCGGCAATTCAATGCGGTCAGAGCTGAGAGGCCACTGGTCCGAGTCCGGGAAGACCACGCTGGATTGGATTGTTTTTGTTTCCAAAACACGCACCGAGAGCACTAGAGAGAGAGAGAGTGACGGATGTGATGAAAATTTTGTTTAAAAATCCCCCCCAAGCGAAGTTACTTACATATATTCTTGACTTTCTGCACCACACTGCGCTCCCTGATAATCGTATCGGCCAGAAGAAAGGCATTGTATTCCAAGCCTGTCAGCAGGGATGTGGCCACACGCATTTGATCCTCCGGATTGAGATCCAGCCAGGAAGACAGCTGCGACTCATCCAGCAAATTGGAGCCAGTTTTAACAACACAATGCAGCAGTTCCATGATCATGGCCTCACGCTGCCGCTGGTCGGGGAAAGTCTCCTTGTCGTGCAGCATTTTCTCGGACACGGTTTGGATAATCTTGGTGGTGACCAACATATCCCCACCGTAGAGGGTTTTGCTGCTAGTGACCTCGGACATATCATTGGCAATGGAAATCAGAGAGGAGTCTCGTTGGTTCACTCGCATCTCCAGATTGTTTAGCCACAGGCTGCGACACTGTGTCAGATCTGGGGTGAGTGGATGCCAGGTGGGCTCAAAGTTGCGCAGACGCTGATTGACCTTGTGGGCCATGGTCACTGGCGGCTCACAGCTGCTGCTGTTGTGCAGGCAGTCGCCACTGGTGGGAATGGGGGTCGTGGTGCTGGTGCCAGCCATATCGTCGTCGTCCTCATCGAACCCGGATTCGGGCATACGCTTCATCAGCACACAACGCCATTTGGCTATGCCAGCGGCGCCGCCCGGGCACGGCTGGACATTCACATCGCCCACACGGGTCATGTTCCAGAAGAGATTCCTGGCATGGGTGGGACCGCAGAACAGCTTGGACTCGTCATCGGCTCCGGCCATGCCAGCCGCATTTAGATTGATGTTATTTATGGTTCGCACGGCGCTTCCGTTGGCTAAAACCGATGGGCCACTGGCCGCTGTTCCCGGATTCCGATTGGGCGAACTCTTGGTGGTTAGAAGTGTTCCGTCATCAGTTCCACCTCCGCCCATTCCAGTTAGGATGCGGGTATTCGAGGGTGCCGTGGCATTGCTGGCAGCTGGAAACTTGCCGCTCGGCTTGGTGGGAGTTGTCTCGTCTGTGTGATGATTGTGATGGTGATGTAGCTGTGGCGGAGGCGGTAGACCGTCGCGTCGACCAGCTGGATGCTTAGTGGTCGTTGTGGAGGTCGCTACCCCCTTGAGACGTCCGCCCGGCAGAGTGGCTGTACTGCCCTGGGGCGTTGCATGCGTGACAGTCGGTTGTACATTAAACATGCCACCATTGCCATTAATTCCCACCACGCCAGGCAACGTTGGCAGACGCGGTGGACCAGGCGCAGCACCAGATCCGCCGCCGATATTTGTTGGATGTATTAGACCGCTGCCATTGCCAAAGATTGGCGGGCCATTGTTTAGCACCCATGGCGGTGGACTGGGTCTGTTGGTCGTGGTCGACGTCTGCGCCGCCGAGACGCACTGATAATGTGCCTCTAGATATTTGTGGGTGCCGGGACACGGGTCCCCAAACATACTGGTCGCTGCCAGCACGCTGCAACTGTTCTTGTGGGCGCATCTGCAATTGGGATGGAGTTGGAGAAAGGGCTCCCATAACTCGGTTCAGTCTAACGACTCACCTTGAATTGAGAACCGTGAGGGACTTGGGAAACATGCAGTTGACACTCCACTCAACGTTGCCATGATCGTTGCATATGGTAATCGAGAAGCGTCCATAGTTGGCCCGTATCAGATTGATTAGTTCTCCTTGCTCGCACTCAATGGTCAGTTTCTTGCCCTCGCAGGCATAGGCTGTTTGGTACTTGGGAGCTGCAAATCGAATGATTCGTAAGTTGAAGATCATACACAGTAGTGTTGGTGGAATAAGTAAAGGATATATGTATGTTTATAAAGATATATGGCATATAGAGAAAAATATTGATTAGCGTTGCGTTGATTTGTTGTAGTTTGGTTTGGTTTGGTTTTGTGATGATGGATCTGCAAATACACTTACGCTCTATCGACATATGCATGGATACAAATTGATATACTATAGTATGGTAGGTATATAATGTGATATTTAGCATGATACGCTTTTACGCTGCCTGGGATATACTTAGTATATATTAGGTGGCTGTTTGTAGTTTTGGTGGGTCGATAGCGATGGATGCTTTGTTGCAAGTAGAATAGTAGTCATAAATACCAAGTCCTGCCAGCCCCACAGCAGACGCATCGTCGTCAACCGTCAATAGTTATCAGCAAGCATCGATTTGTAAAAGCTGAAAGAAAATAAAAAGACAAAGGTATAATTAAAACAATGGTTTGCATGAATAACTAAATTTGGGTGGCCACTTCGAGTTATTATTTATACACAAAAACCGTTTTCACAGATACTCTACTCTTATTGTGGTGTATCCACCAGTGTAAAACTTTTCTCATTTTCTATGCAAAACCAGTTTGTTGACCTATTTTAAGACTTATGCATGTACACCTACCTCTCAGATTAGTCCATTCCGTAGCTCTTACATTTATGGCACAACAGGCTTGGAAAAATGACTAATGTCTTATCTGTAGAAGAGAAAATATACATAAGACCATTATTTACATGGAATCCATTACCACACACACGCACGTACACACAGACACACTAATAGACACACAGAAAAAATACAAATAGAAGATAGGAGAGAGAGGAAAGGAAGCCTAAAAATACACACCCTTCTCCATGAAGTGGATTGCTAGTAGTTGTTGCTGGCCATCGATTTGCGCCTCGTCGAGCAGAACAAAGACTCGTTTTCTTTGTATACGTACAAAATGCAGTTGCATGTAGAGAAAAGTTGGCGCTGACTGCGCTGCGACTGCAGCCAGCGCGCTTGCTTCATGTTACATACTCAACACGCACGTATCCAAGTCTTTGCTGCTACAGCGCAGTCGCTGCTTTGCCCCGTGGAGCACCATTTTCTATGGTTTTCTTTGTTCTGCATTGACCCTCCATCATATGCATTTTCAGACACAATTTTCAGTGTTAAAATCGCAATATCTCGTGTAGTTTTTGTTGAAAGTTGCATTTTGTCACTTAAATTAACACTTTAGCTTATTTCGTAGGTTAATTCAGGATTTTCTTGGCACGCAGAATATGCTGGCTGCTGACGTTGGCTTATAATTGGAAAGGAACTGGCTTAAGTCGTAGTTTTCTATTAACTTTATTCACGGTTCGCGATTATTAAATTCGTTAATGAGAAGTTTTAAACTATTGTTGATTGAAACTATTTAACAAATTTTCCCAATTTATTTAATGTATCTTTCTTTAATGTTATCTTTAATCCGTGGCTCAACTTTTCTTTTAGAAAAATTCTGTATACTTGAATTTGAGTAGACTTATCGATAAAATATATCGTCAGAAATATACCTTCTCATTTGAAAAAAAAATACCGTAAATATACCGAGGAAAAAAAGAATTTAACCATCTTACACCCCTCTATTTAAACAGTTGAACACATCGAGTAAAACCGCGAAAACCTCTTTACTTTACTTATATCCAAATATTACTACGATATCTTGAAAAGCGTCAGATATGTTAAAGTATTATAAAATTCATGTGTAAATTGAAATACCCACTGGTCAAAAATAGGTTAAGCGTTATGTTGTTTCTCTGTGCATGATCATAAATAATATTCCTCGATATTCATATATCTACTAGCTAGTTAGAAATCTAAGCACTTAGCACATCATTTTATCAGATAGATGAATCAATTTCCAACTTTCCTTATAACTTTAATTGTAAGTGATATTTGAATTTACCGTGAATTTTTATAATAAGTCCAGCTATAATTAATAAATGAGTCAAGAGCTAGCTGTTGAAGTATTCGATTCAAGTTTAAGTGCAGCTTAGGTCTTATCAGGTTTGCATTAGCTTCCGGATTTGAATAGCTGGTTCATAAAATATGCATTTCGCTTGCGATTTCAGTTTAATTTTGATTTCAATGTGCACGGTTCGGGGAATACGTCTCAAAATGGAAAACTATTTCGTTTTACTGCTGATTGTTTTTGCTGTACCCTGGTCCTTTCAGGCCATTCCCAAGATTAAACCCACCAAGGATGTCAGTAAAGATTTGAAAAACAAAACAGAAGTAGCACCCGTAAGTAGCGTGCCCATTGCCAATGTCACAGCTGTGCCCGAGAAGTTGGCAGAGGTCCACATTGATCAGCACAAAACCATTCGTATAAGCAAAGGAGATCTGGATGATCTGCTGGATGTTTATATGGATAAAATAGCCGAGAGTGCAGCCGCCATCAAGGACAAGGAGAATGAAATAAACAAACTGCAAACCAAGGAACACACTGACAACGATCTACTGAAGAGATTTGAGAACCTCACAGAGATTTGTACTGCTCAGAACGCTACATATTCAGCAAAGCTAAAGGAAAAGGAGGATAAAATCAAGGAACTCGAGCAGAAGGTCAAGGTCTACGAAACCAGATTGAAGAGGAAACAGCATGTGTTGACAGAATTAAGGAAACAGAACACCTCCAGTGCGGCATTGATCGATCATCTGAAGGCCAAAGTAGTATACTTTGAAGGTAAATTCAGGGAGAAGAAGGATGACCTGTTGGCAGACTGGGAGGCAGCCACCACCAGTTGCATGCCCTTTGGCATGTCGCCTGGGATTCATTTGATACATCTGCCCGGGTTCCTGCCCTTTCTGGTGCCCTGCGAGGGTCTCGCGTCTGCCGGTCCCGGCTGGATGGCTATTCAGCGCCGACTAGATGGCTCTGTGAATTTCTATCGCAACTGGGATCAGTATAGGAAGGGGTTTGGCAAGCTCAACGGGGAGTTCTTCATTGGCCTCGAAAAGTTGCACCGCATGACAAACTCCCAGCCGCATGAACTCTACATAAGCTTCCGGAGATTCAATGGAGAGACGAGCTATGCCCACTATGATGACTTTGTTATCGGCAGTGAGGAGGAAGGCTACGAATTGAAATTACTCGGCCATTATCAAGGCAATTCCAGCGATGCGTTGCGCACCCATGACAAGATGAAATTCTCAACATTCGATAGGGATAACGACGAATTTACGCACATGAATTGCGCCGAATATCACCATGGTGCCTGGTGGTACGACTTTTGCTCGCGAAGGTAATCCATTGGAAAATAGATATGGAATTATTCAGTTAACATTCGCTTCCCTTTCCATAGCAATTTGAATGGCAAATACTTCAAAACAGAGGTGGATAATGTCCAGGGCATCTTCTGGGAGCCGTGGTATAGCTTCAGATCTCTGAAATCCGTACAGATGCTAATCCGCCCAAAGAGCCAAATGGAGCTGAAAGATTTGCCTAGCACCAAGCGAAACTCTAGAAATTCTCTAAAGTGAATCTCTCTCAATCTCCATTAGTTCAACACACAAATTCTCATTATGTGTAATAATTTACTTACTCGTTGTGTTTGTTTCTAGCAGCTTCAACAGAACAGTGAAACGAGATAAATCTCACTACGAAGCCGAATGCCGAACACCCATTTGTCTTTTTTTGTTGTTTACTCTCCGATGCCGCCCCTCCTTACTCGACAGTTGATTAGCTTTCGATTTTTTGCCCTCTCCTCTCCCCACCGAGTTTAATTAATTCGTTACAGTTCAGTGCAGTTGGCTGCTCTAGACATTTGTTTATTCGCGCACAAGTCATTATTAGTGCAATTATTTCTAATTTTCATGTTCATTTGTGCTCGCATTTTGCTCTCTGTTGCAACAATTTAATGAAATCTAATTGGGTGTGTGCATTGGGCTCTGACTCTGGTCTTGGCTGTGTCTCTCCATCATTTGTCACTTGCACTTTTATTGCCAAGGGGCGGCTGTGGGAGTGGAGAAACTCAATTGTAGTCAATAAACGCTTGACAAATTAGCCAGAGTCGAGTCATAAAATATAAATTAATATCGATTCGAAGGAGGATTTATAGCCGGAGCACAGAATTTTTTACTTCAAATGAGTTTATTCCAGTTTCTTACAGAATATATCCCACTCCAACTGGTTGTTTCCACTTCAAAATATCTGAAGAGAACACTTACGATTTATTTACGATACACATATGTATGTGCCTTGTGTGTGTGTGTGTATTTGCTTTCACTTTCAATGACATTTCGACGGAACCGACCCATAAAGCAGGTTACAATCATTCGGCTAATGGAAACCTAATCGCTCGATTATCGCGATTAAGCATACAGAACACAAACCGTAAAACTCTTGGGGCCAGGCCATATAACAGACATACTTAAATAGTAAATAAATACATTACTTAGTGCTAGATAAGTACACTTCCAACTGGCAATAGTTTCAAGTGGATGATGGCAATATAACTGTAACTTGTTACTCGTAACTAACTCTCTACGATTGCCTTGTAAATAACATGGAGCACAGAAGTGGATGCCAGTGAGTACACTATATGCTAGAGTCTAGTTCTCATCTGATTGCCCAGAGCCGTGTGCCCGCTTTTTGTGCCAGCGTAGACTGGCGAACTGGGCGAATCGCTTGCCGCACGTGCAGCACTTGTACTTCTTCACGGCCAAATGCAGTTCGGTGTGCTTCTTGAGGTTGCCATAGGTGGTAAAGGTCTTGCCACACACCGTGCACAGGTGCTTGCGTATGGCCCAGTGGGAGTTCATGTGGTCGGTGAAGCGATTCTTTTCGTAGAATCCCTTAGCACAGATGGGGCAGCTGAATGTCGACTGGTTGAGGTGCCTGCGCCGATGTATATCGAAGAAGGACCACGTCTTGAAGGATTTTCCACACAGGTCGCAAATGTAGGGCCGCTCCCCAGTGTGTGTCCGCAGGTGAATGGCCACCTCTGTGGAGGTGGCAAAGCGTTTGTCGCACTTCTCGCACGCATAGGGAAAGTCGCGCCGATGCCGTCGAATGTGCACCGTCAGATTGCACGGCATCTGGAAGCCCTTGCCGCAGAGCGTGCAAATGAAGGGCGGGGTACCGTCGTGCCCGGAGCGATGCACCTTATATTGGTCGCAGGTCTTGATGAGCTCCGAGCAAACATCACAGCGGAAGGGACCCAGATTCTGTTCCAGAAAGTCTGCCAGTCTGGCGTGCAGCAAGGGAATGCTGCACGATTGCCCTGGGCTCGTGAGTATTTTCCGTTTCTGCGCTGAAAAGTCCTTGCGCAGCTCGAACAGAGTCTTCTCAACTGCTCGGCGACATATGCCGTGTGGAAGGTTGTGTTCAGTTCGTCCAACATCTGGGTCAGCGCCTGGCTGCGGTAGGCATTCGATCGAAAGTCCGGATGATCCACATCCCACAGCGCCGCGTAATTGCGATAGATCTCCACAAACTGCAGCTGATCCTCTGCCGTTCCGAATTCAATGGAGCTTGCATCAATGAACTTGGTCTTCTGATTGGTCTCCACCACACCGACTTTCTGCAAAAGCCAATGATAAATTTTAAAGGATATAGAAACGTAGCCAACTAGCAGACATACATACCTTGCTGATCTTATTGAAGATCTGCTCTTGCAGTATCGGCTGCAGAAACTCCATCTCGTCGTAGCACCAGAGCTTGGGCAGATACAGTCCCTTGTGTTTGATCACCATGCGCAGCTCTTTGCGGTAGCGCGTTCTCAGCTTCTGGATCTCCTTGTAACACTCCTCGCCACTCAGCTCATAGTTGAGGTCCTCCTGTAATTGGCCAGAGATCTCCCGGTACAGTTCCTTCTTGCTGCAGCTGGCATATTCGTAGTGCTGGGGATTCCACAGACACTCCAGCCGCTTGAACGCATCCAGTATAAAGCTGAGCACCTCGCGATACAAGGCCGATTTGCTGCAGGACTCGCCATCGGTTTCACAGGACTTTTCGCTTTCGGTGCTCTCGCTGGTGATCTGTAAATGCTCCAGATGAATGGCGTGCTACGAGAGTCTCCAATCTGGCTACCTACCTTGGCTTCCCTTTCGGCTCGCTTGTTCTCGATAACGCCTCTGAGGAAGTGCATCTTGTCAAAGTACCACAGGCGTGACTTGTACTTTCCGCCGAGGGCATTCAGCTTGCTCAGCTCCCGCCGATAGCGGCCCCGCAGCTCCTTGAGTACGGCAAAGATTTCGGCGCCCGTCAGCTGCATCTGGCAAATGCCCTGCAGTGGCGCAGCCAGTTCTCCATAAACACTTCGCTTGGCATTGTACTTGTAGTCGGGATGTCGGGGATTCCACAACTTTTCCATTCGTTCATAGGCCACCAGCAGAGAGCCAACAAATTCTCGATTTCGTTCCAGTTCGCGACGAGTGCGCAAACCCTACAGTTTGAGGAGGAAAGGGTAGATCGGTTAGAGAACGATCACATGTGGATGGGGCGCATTATTGGCATATATTTACACACCGCCTGGAAGTCGACATTGCTGCCAATACTACTCGTGGGGGATGTGGGCGACCCTGGGGTTGGCGGCGTCGCTGGCGGTGTTAATTCCGACACGTTCTCGTTGGAGAATTGTTCTGGTTCTGCATCAGCATCTGCCACTGCCACTGCCACTCCCGCCACTGCCGCTGCCTCTTCATCTGCCTCTTGCCGGGTAGAATCTTTTGCATTCTTGTTTTCCGCTTGACGAAGCTTGCGCTGCATTGCCTGGATCCAACAAGAATAAATATTTCGCATAAATAAATAAATTTTGTTATTGCTTCTGTTTGTGGTTGTATCTTTAAGATAAGCAATGCACAGGCCACATGATCTTGGCCTCAGCCTCAGAGGACGGTTTGGGAGGGTTGCGTTTATCGATGGAACAAACACAAGCACACAAGCACAATCACAATCACATGAACACGAACGAACTCAAACAAAAAGGGAAAGTCCGCTCTCCTCGCCCACAGTTCTCAGTCCACCAATATCAGCGGCTATTGGCCTTTGTGTGTCGTCTACACGTTGTTGTCGTCGTCATTGTTCTTATCGGCATTGCATATGGGCCGACTGGGTTCTGTGTTCTATATACATTCATACATATGTACATATATATATATACATTTGGATGTGTATATCTATTTGTTACCCTGTTTGTTGTTGTTTGGTTTTTTTTTTGCTTACGGAATATACATACATACATATATACATATAAAAAACGAACCCTCTGCTAGCGACCAGCGGCCGCGGTTCTCATAATATGCATCCCTCCTCCTCGTAAGCTTCTTTGCATGAATGAAACATACTCGTTCGAGTATGTATGAATAATTCTAGGGCACAACCACAGAGTTGAGAAGTTATACATAGCTTTGATTGGTAATGAAAATGATCACGATCTGTGGTAAACCCACAGAGGTTAGCTCCTCCAGAAATGAGTCCCGACCTACCCCAGAAAAGAAATCGATAAGTAGCCCCCCCCCATAATTACAGAAACTCCAAACGAAGCGAAATTAATTTGCTCATGCAAATGTTTTGTTTTTACCGGCCGTCTGGGGCGCAAACATTAGATACGGTATATTTATGTGCATATGTACATATGTACGCGATAAGCAGTTCTAACCGGTTCCCACCCGTTATGATCGGATTCGCGTGAAACATAATATAATGGCACACCCTCATATTGGGTATTTCTGTTATGACTAGCGGTTAGTAAAGATTGTACCCTTTCGTTTATGCGAAATTTGTACAGCGAATCACGACAAATGCGGCTATAAATGAGGCAGAAGTTGCTTCTTTTTCAGTTGAATTGCTTGGGTTTATGCTGGGATAGGGTATGCACAGCTTCGCACTTGTTTCGTGCTACAATTTCGAGTAGTTTGTTTGGCCATAATTACTAATTGCAGTTGTCTTGAGTTAGAGCGGAAGGCGAGAGTGGTGGTCGCGCCACAACAATTGTCGATGTTTTATTCCCTTTTTTAGTTTCAGACCTCCCCACCCATAAAAAGTCGATATTATTATTGGGGTTGGTAGTAGATAAAGTGAAATGTGGGCCAAATACTACAACGTTGTTTGGGGAGAGGTAATTGTGTTTTGAGGTATTGCTAAACGATTAAGCTGAAGCTGGTAGTTTCGGGTTTAAGTATTGTAATATATGTAAATATGTACATACATATGAAACAGTTCGTAAATTGAATGGACATTCTATAGAGTTTACCATAAATCAATACTAATGTTAATATAATCGTTTTGATTGTAAGACAATCCTTAGCCTAACATAAACTAGTCAGGGGCCAGGTCATAAAATCACCATTAGAGTCCAAGATAATGACCATTTCTAGTCTCGCCCGATAGCCAATTAAAGGGTATGGGGAAACTCCATTAAAAGCCTTTCCTGCCTGACATTTATCAAAGTTACAGCTGTGTCCACAAACGCCAGTGAGTGGTAATCAATATCCAAATTGGCTTACTGGCCAAAGAGGATTCTGATTAATTGGATGGCATTTCAACGCACCTCAACCACTCTAATTCACCTGTCAAAAGGGGCCGAGGACTAACCTTTTTCATACATAAACCAAATGGAATCCTTTCCAAGTTAATTGAATAACTGAAAACTACATACAACCACAACTGCAAAAAAAAAAGAAGAAAACCTTGGCCCCAATCGGGAATGCAATTTAAAAACGTGGAAATTAAAGTTTCGACCCCCCCCCCTCTCTGTCAGAGCCAGGAAAAACATGTTCGGGTCACACCCAACTCTTAACGCAAGAGCGACCCAACGCCAAACCCAACGCCCAAAGAGGTGAGCGAAGGGAGCTGAAAGCCCATTAAAGTTACCCTCATTCTCACTGTCGACCCGCTGGCTGACCCTCCATGGCCTGGGTCTATCCTTGTAGCCGTTGTCTACCTAGCAACAGGAAATAGTTCCATATCCATACAGTACATATCCGTCTGTGCATAGTTGTAGGGACGTTCATATCGGAAATTTGAATAGTGCAAATGGTTGAGCAGCTGTTTCTTAGTGAGCTCTTCTTTTTAGCTTTTATTTTATTGTCGAGTGTCGAGTGAGAGGGCAAACAAAGGCGAGGCCAGGCCAGGCCAGGCTAGACGGACAACGTTTGAGCAGGGAGTTGGCTTCTTCGGACCGCTGAAAAACAATTCTGGGGCGCGTCCAGTCTGCCTGCCTTTTCTGTGTCTGTCTGCTTCGTCTGTGTTTACCGAACACGCAATTCAAATAATTGATCCAGTTAACTGTTTAACAAAATTGCATAAAAATTCAATAAGCAACAACAACAGCAGCAGCAGCAGCAACAGAAAGCGCTGCGATGACGGCAACGTCAACGTCAGCGGGCACCATTAGATGGGGCTGGGCTGGGTTGAACTTCTCCAGGGTGCTCATACACCCATAACATACAAATGTATACATATTGAAACCCGATCGCAGAACAATTTGATTGAGTTAGTTGTGTGTTTTGTGTTCCCCCTTATGGGTTATTTATATTTTTTAAATGGAATCGGTTCGAAACTCGTTAGAACTGTCATAGCTATGGAGAGAGAGAGTGGGAAAAAGGGGTGTTGCAATGCAATGTAAGAAAAGAATATATTTCGATTGGGGCATGGATTAGGAATATACTATCAATAGTTTTAAATAAACGAATACAAGAAATGGATGTGGGGATATTCTCAAGAGTTCTTCATCAAGGAAAACCTTGTGGAACAATTCGAACTCTGCCAAGACAGTTTTCGGCATTCAGTTGCATAAGCATCCACCTCATGCACTTGCTTGCCTGCAAACAGAAGAAATTAATTCTGCGATAAGTAGAAACCATACTTGCAGTGGCGGCTCCATGGTGAGCCCACAACCAATGCCTGACGATTTCGATTTCGATTCCAATTTCAATTTCAATTCCGGGTGCCAAAGCGTGCAGCTGCGTCATCCATGTCAATGCAGATGGCGAGGGGGAGGGGGATGGTGGGTATGGGTGACTGGGGGAACGAACGAACGGGCTAACTCTGATGTTTTCTCGTCAATTAAAAACGATTGTTTATTGCATTTGTCACCAAGAAATATGCGGGCTTGGCCAATCAAAAAAGTTCCTTTGATGATGATGCGATGATAAAGCGATGCTGTTTTTGTTTTCGCCTCAAATTAATTAATCGAGATAGTACACTTATTGCGATACATTTTCATTTCCATCATTTCGACATCGTAACCAATTGCTGATTATCGTCGTGGATCTGCTGGATAGCATCGTCCCGCCACCTCCCGCCATTACCAATCTCTAAGTTTTTAATTGGAACGCGCTCCCGCTAAGCCACTGAAAAAATGTGTGACATGTAGCGCGATGGCTGGAGCTTTGCATGTAGCCAGGGCCTGGGGCTAGGTATGGCTATGGGGCTGCGCCGAGTGCAAATAAAAAGATTCATGGCAAAGCCACGCTAATGCTGCATTTACGAGTAATACCATTATAAGGCTTTGGCCCGAGAAAATCGAATCGCTAGAAAATTGTGTCAACTTGTGTATTCGGCCATGGCTGATTGCAAGTTTTAGGTGTTCTGTTTGGTTGTTCTTTCCTCCCCCCCCATCGTTTTCCGTTCGATTTATTGCTCCAAGTGTATCGTTTCAGACCGAAGGGAAGGTTTTAATTGTTGGACGAAAGGCTTTCGAAGGCATTTGCCAGAACTCAAACATTGATGCGATGCGAGAGTGGAATGTTTGATTTATGAACAGGGTTTATATTTGTCGAGCTTAGAGGACAAGCTCCCATTTGTATGCTATATAAAATATCCCCAAAGCCATATGACATCGACATGCAAAATCCGGAATAACACGAGACTCGACTCGACTCGACTTGAATGTAATAAACGAAACGTGCGCTAATAAATTATGAGGAATACTTTGTGTGTGTTTCCACGCAACCCGTCGGAGGGTTTCCATTCATTTCGTTTATGGCCAAACGTGCCGTATGTCCACGCCCCAGTGATGGAAGAAGCCCATGCAACCGACGAAAATAAACCTTACGATGGGAAGGAAACCTTATAGAGCACACAAGAACCGGGAAGCAAATGCAAACAAACAAAAGTCCAAAATCAAAGATAATACCACGCGGGGCATTACGGTTACGGTCCAATCAATTTCTGACAAGAGGTCGAGAGCTCTTAAGCACGGGGGAATCGTGGCCAAAACTGTAAGCAAATAACTTTCGTCAGGCTTTCGGCGGAGTCAGTCACAAGGCAGCCTTAATTTAATTAGACTGATTATAAAACCTCCTCAGCTGATCGATCAGCGGGTGGAAACAGCACTCTAAGCCCCTCTTCAGACAGACCTTCCACCGATATGTTTAATGTTTGGTTAAACTTGTTAATTATTTAATAAGCGCGGCTGTGACTGATAAAAACTGAGGCATTGCCTGTCAATACGAGTAGCCCATAAAGGGGGTTAGACTTTTCGTTAGCACTGTCATAAAACGCGCCTGTCCGAAGATGTTGAAATATGGGAAGGGAATTATCGCTGGGGCAGCTAGTAAACCCGCATGTTGATATTCCCGACTTAAGATTAGATTATAGACAGTGATATATGGAATAGCTTTCGGTGGGGTACTTTAATTTCAACGGATAATCGATGATTTAGATGAGTCAAAAATCTTCGTGTTATTGGTTCATGATAATAAAAATCAAAAAATAATCTCTGATAATAATTTCTGAGATTTTACAATTTTCAATAGGCTCTACCAAGAAAATATACAGACATATGTACATATGTATGTACGTATTTGATAAATACCAATATCATCATTAAACAGCAATAATTTAATAATTATCCATAAAAACACACCCAATACTCTCAATATTATAGTCAGTATTGGTACATTTGACGATTTCTATTTGTCACTCTGTTTGGACAATGATTTATGGGGCAGCGAGCGCGTTTATTGCGGGTGCTCTAAAAATTCCAATTTACAAGTGTTTAAATGAACATTAAAACCTCCTTAGTTAGGGTCTTGCAGCACTTTCGCCGTCTTTGAGCCGTCTTATCTCTAAGCCATTTCGAACAGTTAAAAACATCGACAGAAATCGACAATTATTTTATTACCCCCCCAATGCGAAGGCAGCGCTGGGTGATATCGCGGCAAATGTGACAAAGAGGCACTGGAAGTCAGAGAGGAGGACTGATTGGGTTGTCTGGGGCAACGATCGGTCGAGTCGAGTCGATCGATCGATCGATCGTTCGAGCAAATGTTAAATTACTCAAAGTGGCTGGAGAGACGCGCGTCATTGTTTCATCGCGATCGTTTATTCACTTAGAGATGGCTAGGAATATATCATAATCAGGCAAGACACAAACTGATTTCATGGGAAACAGGAGAAAAGGGTAGCCAGTGTTTCCTTATCAAACAGAAATAAGCTATACAAAGATTTAACTTGGTTAGACACTTTTCAGAGCAATTCTTATTTCCATTTATCAATAGAACTTGCTCCAATGTGCAGAGCGTCTCGAAAACGCATAACAAATCGAAGCTTAGATAATTTTCCCCTATTTGTTTACCTCTTTGTGGTCTAGATAAAGCCCGCCACGCCCGACAGAGTTGCCCAATGTTGATAATGGCAAAATACTCGTAAAAATATAAAAATTACCCATAATTCTATTCTATTGAAAGTGTCGTGCAGTCGGGGTGCTAGGGGCAAATAGAACATGATTTTTATCAGCATTCACATTCACAATTCACAGAGAGTTCTGTTATTCTGTCCTCGCCCCCAGACCCTCTTAATAGTCTAGACCGGATATCGGTTATGCGATAATAATAACAACATTCGAGTTCAAACATTCCTCTCTTTTTTATGAGATAATTCAGACGAGAAATGCATTCAATACAGTATGTATTCCTTGAATTATACATAGCATTTTCCCCACTAATATACATAATTAAAATAAGACCAAGTGCTGACATATTATTTGTTGACATTTACATACATTGCGTCAATGCAGAGTGGTCACTGGCCACTGGTCTCTGGTCTCTGGTCTATATTTATGTGAAAGAGACAGAACTTTTTCAATTTCTCTGCGTCAAATTGATGGAGAAGCAAAAACATTACCAATATGTGGTCTGATATTTTAAACGCACGATTATCACCTTCGTCATTGACAAGCATCTACATCATGGCCTGAAGTGTTTGTCAAAACAGAGAAAGCAATTAACTATAGGGAGGGCTGCTCGAAAAGTATCTCTAAATTATGCTTAAGAATATACAAATAAATTGTAATATATTTTGTACAAAAGCTCTATGACCATTTAGGGGTACGAATTATAATCAGATATGTACGTATAGAATACGAGTACGAGTATATGCATAATTTTACACACATTCAACGACAGATCGAAATTCAACGAGCTCGGTATCTACATATCTATAGGCTGACACTGTCCGCAAATTCCGTTAATTCTCGTTTAATAGCTTTTTATTTTTAAAAATCCAAAACAAAGAACGTGCCACAACAAACCCGAAAATATACTAGAAATGTTTTCCAAAATGCTGAAATGTTTGTGTCCCACATTTTGAGTATATTTATGCCCCGCCTCACACCACAGATATTGCACAGATCCTACGAGTATGTGCCAGACAAAAAATGTTATTGTTGTGTCTCTTCAAAATTTCCATGTCCACAAAAACAAAAAAACAAAACAAAATTGGAAACCAAAGATGAAAAGAAACTGAAAAATTGCGTCGCGTTGACGGGAGAAGAAAAACGAAAGTAAAACTTTCAGAGGCGAAGCTTTGGATACCCTTTCAAACTTACAACAGACTTGGTATATAGCTGTGTGCAGCAAAAAAAAGCTGTAAGTGTTTATAAGAAACGGTAGTTGGAATAGAAAAAAAAAAAAAACTGAATGAATGACTGACATGATCAAAATCATAATACCCTATTCAAGGGTATGCAAACGGAACAACAAAAAATAGCAACGTCTCTGACGAACTGACAAAACGTCTCTCTCTCCCTTTGTGGTTCCACCAGCGCCCCACTAATACAGGGCAAAATATAGGGCCGTGGATAACAACGGGACTCAAAGGGGAAGACAAAAAAACAAAAGAAGCACAGGGAGTGGGTGAGAGAGAGAGAGAGCGAGAGAGCGCGCGGACAGGGCGAAGAAGCGACACACTTTTTCTCAATATTTTGTTGTGTGCCATTGCGCCGTTATTTTGAAGGTCAAGTGACCAGGTTAAGCTTCCTCCGGAACTGCCTTCCGCCTTCAGCCCTTCCTCTACCACTACCTCTACCTCTTGACAGCGGCGGAAAACCATTTTTGCATTACAAAATCTAATAAAAAGAAAAAGGGGAAACGACAGTGAATCACCACGAGCGCGAACTGCTACAGTAATTGGAAGCGCTAGCAACTCGCTGAGGCGCTCACGGTAGAGCGTGTACTGTAGCAAGAGAGGACAGCGAAATGACGCAGAGCGGGTGAGCGAATGTACAGAAGGAATCGGCGATTAACTTACCACGCGTCGTGTCTCGTATCGCGGCGGTGGAAGTGGAGCGACCCCAACGCTAGCGCCAGTCACAGCACCAATCCCATTCGCAGCCAAAGGTGAGGGCGTCGGCGTAGGCGTGACCATGCCCACCACTTCATGAAGCACTTCAAACAGATCCAGTGCCTGCAGGCAGGTCTGCTCGTCACCCAAAATGTCCGCGGATGGCGGCGGTGAGGGTGGCAATGGATTTTCCATAACATAAACCAAATCTATTTCGGGTGCTCCCACTGCATGGGATAGCTGCATTGTGGGGGTCGCCGCGACGATATTCAGTAGCTGAATGTCCATGTCTATCACCCCGAGGCGTTGCGTGTCTGTCGTGGCTTCCGTCTCCATCTCCATTTCCATTCCATTCAAATTCGATTTCTTCGTGCATTTGCTGGTTGTGGTCTGGATCTGGTCTTGGTCTTCCAGTTGGAATATGTCAGGGCAGTCCATTTCCATTATCATTAAATCTGTTTGTGTTGTTTTCTCGATTGTATCCTCGGAGTCCTCGTACCGTCGTCTCATGTCCTGCATATGCTGGCCGCGAATGTGATCCATAAACACCGAGAACTGCAGGCAAATTGCAGGGCAGAAGGCGCAATTGAAGCCAAAGCTCTGCATATCCGGCGATGTGGTAAGTTCTCCACACTTACGAAAGTAGGCGTAATCCTCCAGTTGCCAATTAAATGTCTGGGGTTGTGGCTCCGGCTGCTGCTGCTGCTGCACTTGCTCCTGCAGCGGCAACATGGTGGGTGGTTGTTTCTAGATTACACAAAAAGGTGTTTACTTTGTCAGAATTCGTTTGGCGCACACACGACGTTGGAAGAGAAGTTCAGCGGCGGGCGTTCTCATAAGAAATGCGATTTATTCTGCCATTAAACATGCAGCTAACTGTCAGTCTAGTATCACACGCGCCGGCGTTTTTTAAATGTTTGAAAGTTTTGGCAGCCGCGCGCAGCCACTAGCCGCGAAGCAAGTTTATAAAATTTCCTAACAGTATAGAGGAAAAAGAGGTATGGACAACATGCAAAACGGCCCAGAAAATGCAACGCATGCAACGTAAAATCCACCCCTTTTGCCTAACACACCATGGCGTCAGTGTAAGTGATGACCGGTCTTTGTTAGCACGTGAACGCATGGTAAAACATTATTAGGTAGGTACCAACTAGCGATGAGAATTAATTAAGTCGAACGCTTGGATCCTGGAAAGTCCTGAAAATAATATGATATTTTTAATAATTTATTTTATTTGTGATATTCCCATTTATAGCATGTTTTAATTAAATCAGAATTACATGATATGAAAGCACCATTAAGTAGATTGGCAGCGCCAGTATATTGTATACTTTGGTATATTTATGGATAAATCCGCGGTCACACTATTGTTATTTAACCAGCTCTAAATTTCCCAAAAATATAAAAAAAACAATGCAAAATTGTATTAAATTGACACTGCCAGTGGCACTTAGGTGCCCCCAGAGAGCCATCTCCACGTCTGCTGTGTTGGATGGCAAGCGGAACTTTCGAAAATTTAACGTGCACGGCAAGCGCGGAACTCGTGTGGTTAAGGAGGCCCAGAGGACGATGGCCAATCCGCCGGTGCCCATTGACAAGCGGGGCGTACGCGACACGGGCATTATGGTTAATGGAAAATTTGAGGAGATAGCCGAGAAAATTCCCGACATTATTGTGCCCGACCTAACCGACTGCAAACTGAAGCCCTATGTGTCCTACAAAGCACCGGACGTAGTGCAATCAGAATTCACCAGCCTGGACTTGTTCAACGCCGTCTATTCGAAAAAGATTATTGAAGATTTCAAGGCGGGCAGCCTCCAGGCAGATGGCACTCCCAAGGAACCATCGGACGACGAGAAACTCACTTCATCGGAGGCATTTCTGCGTGCGCGACGAACAGGCAGCGATATATTCTAGGCATAAGTTTTATGTTTCTTAAATACAGATTGTAAATTCTACTACTCCTGGATGTACTTTTGGCGATACACGTAAAGCTTGCGAATCCATTTCTCAGTCTTCAGGTCCGGATTGCCAAGGAACTGAAAGATTTATACACATATTTGTGAGAAGAGAAGAGTGAAAACCGAAAAATGCCACTTACGCTGGGATGGAATATTACATCGTCTGTTTGGACTGGGTTCACTGGCTTCGGCACAGTCACTGTTTCGTTTTTCAGATCTATGATAACCTTCTCTGGGGCCTCACGATCTTTGGTGCTGAAGAAAGCAGACGGCTTGAAGGTATCCTCGTCTATCTTTTCCAACGCCTTCTGCACTTTGGTATCCAGCAAATCAATGCCCTTGACATTGCTACTGATCGGCGTTGAACGTGAATTGCTCTCCGAGCTCGGGGCTCTGGTTGTCCTTTGGGAGGCAGAGCGAGATTTGTTATAGTCCCGACTGCGACTCTTGCTGTGCCGGCTTCGGGAGCTGCTTGGACTGCGTGGCGATGAGCTACGCGAGCTGCGGCTGCTGCTACGACTACGTCTGTAGTACTTTTTAGATTTCTTTGACTTCTTCTTTTTGGGTTTCGAGCTTTGCCGGCTGCTTCTTGCTGGGGACTTTGAGTGGTAGCGTCGCTCGCGGTCTTTGTCGCGGTCCCGATCTCTCTCCCTATCTCGTTCTCTTTCCCTATCGCGGTCTCTATCATGTCTTTCCCGTTCACGCATTTCGCTTTGTTTATAATTCTTCGTGCTAATTTATAAATTTTCTTCCTCCATTGAGCAACAGTGTGACCGCGGAATTATCGATCAAATAATACCCTTAGACATATACCGAAATATACATTTTCATTTTCAAAATATACCGTAAAGATTGGACCTATCAATTGCTTCCATTAATAGTTTATCGAAACTTAAATTGTGAGCGCCTCCCAATAAAGACATGAAATTATTGGCTGCGATAGTCAGCGTCTTTGATTTTTTTTATTGATAGCAAGTAGTTTTAGTTTTCTCTGATAATGTAATCAAATTAAAGTTACGTAGTTATCAAGATTCACAGAATGATAGTAGGAACCACTTATCGTGAGACTAAAAGCCACCTGCATTATCGCTTCTGGCAAATCGCTTCTGTATTTTCCAAACGACCTATCAGTCTTGATGAATTGAACTTATGTTTTTTGTGCGAAAATAGCCTGCCATAAATTTGCTCGACCAAATCTACCGCTCCTTATCAACTGAAATGTTCCTTGGTGGTATATAAAGGGCAGGAGAAGTCCCACCAATTATTAAATTACCTGCACACCTGATCAAATATGCTGGTGTCCCAAATTTTTGTGGGTCTTCTATGTCTAGGCCTGGCTGCAGCCTTGCCTGCCGATGGGGGGAGAGTGAGCTCTGTCACAACGGTAGGAACAAATCACCTTTCTTATTTTAATATATGTGTTTTTAATATGATTACTTGTATTAAACAGTTGACTCTAGTGAAAGGACAAGGCTATGAGATTCAGGAGCACACAGTTCAGACATCGGATGGTTATATCCTGACCATGCACCGAATTCCATACTCCAAGAATACCGGATATGATGGCATTCGTCCTGTTGTCTTCCTCATGCACGGTCTGCTCTGCTCGTCATCTGATTGGGTCTTGGGGGGTGCACACAGTGGACTGGCTTACCTGCTTTCTGAGGCTGGCTACGATGTCTGGATGGGCAATGCTCGTGGCAACACCTACTCCAGGAAACATGCCACCAAAACACCGCTGCTGCAGCCTTTCTGGACCTTCGAGTGGCATGAAATTGGAATCTACGATCTGCCTGCCATGATAGACTACGTCCTGTACAACACGGGGGTGGATCAAGTTACGTACGTGGGTCATTCCCAGGGCACGACTTCATTCTTCGTCCTCAACTCGATGATTCCGCGATTCAAGAGTCGTATTCGCTCGGCTCATCTGCTGGCCCCCGTCGCCTGGATGGAGCACATGGAGAGTCCCCTGGCCACCGTTGGAGGTCCGCTGCTGGGGCAGCCGAATGCCTTTGTTGAGTTGTTCGGCAGTGCGGAGTTTTTGCCAAACACCCAACTCAATGAACTTGTTGGGCAGTCTTTTGTGCAGCGATCAGGCTATATCCCAGGTGATCTGCACAAATAGCCTGTTCCTGATGGGCGGCTGGGACTCGCCATATCTGAACGCGACCATGATTCCAGAAATTATGGCCACCACTCCGGCAGGGTGTTCGGTGAACCAGATTTTCCACTATCTGCAAGAGTACAATTCGGGGCATTTCCGACAGTTCGACTACGGCTCGATCCGCAACAAGAAGGAATACGGCTCCTCGGCAGCCCCAGATTACGATGTGGAGGGCATCAACGTTCCCACTTACCTTTACTACAGCGACAATGACTACTTTGCCAGTTTAATCGATGTTGACCGTCTTCGCTACGTAATGGATCCGAATTCTTTGAAGAGTGCGTATCGCCTACCCGAGAAAAAATGGAATCACTTGGACTTCCTGTGGGGCCTGAATGTCAAGGAAATACTTTATGACCGAGTACTCAATGATATAAAGAATGCGTAAGCGTGTGTTGCAAATAAAACTTAAGATTGTGATAATTACGAGTAGATTCCCAAACACCTGCCTATCAATGGGGATTAATTCCTGATGGGGTGATACTTGATAAGGGGTCATAAATGCAATATAATCACGCGATATTTCACCGTGACATCACATAACCCAAATAGCGTTTGTTATGATTTTAATGGTAATCAGATCATTATCAATCGTAATTCGCTATGATTGATATTAAAAATACGTTAAAATTGATTAAGATGAATAATTTGTAGAGATGCCAACTCATGCAAATGTGCACTGCTTAGCACCGATAAAGGTAATTTTGTGTGCGTCAATAATTACGCATTTCAGGTGAAAGATATCGTATTCATATTTTTTTGTGAGTAATCTACGAGTTGAATTTAGAAACAGTAATATTTTCCGCGGCTTTACTCACCTGTTTAAATATAGCGGGGTTAGGTTAATTTCGTTCAATTCCTTGGTATATTTGTGGTATATTTCGGTATATATTTCGAACGATATGACGATATATTTGGTCGATAAATACACGGTCACACTGACAACAACGCCGCAGGTACACCCACGACGAAAAACCTAATCCAATACACAAAATAATATCTTTTCGCATAAAATTGATTCAAAAAACGGCATATCTTGGCCAGTGGTCGGGTTAATAATTCCCCAAGATGACGCGTGTTACGAAAAGTGATATTTCACTCGATATGGAGGTCTGGGTGGAAGAATTGTCGGAGGCGCAGTTGGCGTACTATGACAAAATCACCAGCGAGCATTATGCTGTGAAAAATGCACTCAAGAGCGCCGTGAGTGCTAACGAAGGAAAGGAGCTGTTCAATGGCCAAGTGTTTCAGGCTTATTCGTTCAAGGGAAAAGTCCTGCAGGAGCTTAAAGAGGCCACATTGCCCAAGAAGCCGCCGAAGCCGGTCGAAGCACCGCAGCCATCTACACCGATCGCTGGCACCACGGGAAGAGGACGTGGGCGACCAAAACAGTCTGCAAATATAGCTTATTTGGAGTCATCCGACGACGGCGACGACGATGTTCCGTTGGCCAAGAGATTAGCCCTGTCCGCGGGTAAAAAAGCAGTGGCTGCTGGATCATCTCCCAAGCTTGGCAAAAAAGCAGCAGCTGCCGCTGCGGCTTCCTCTGGCAAAGCTTCGCCCCAACCCAAGGGCGGCAAAAGTAGCTCGAGTAGCAAATCGACAAAAGACTCCAGTAAAGATGGTGAATCTCCTCCTAAAAACTATCGCCCAGCTGAGGTCAACTCGGTGGGAGGTCTAGTTGTGGGCAGCACTGACGAGAGCAAAGATCCTAAAGACCCCAAGGATGGCGGCAAGGACTCCAAAATGCAGGGAAAAACTTATCCCTCGCTGGTGGTGCTGGCTAAGCCGTTCCTTAAGATCAAAGACATGGCCACAACACGCAGCAAACTGGACTCCAAGGTCAAACTGGTTCTCATGCTGACCCCCAACAAGTTTTGCGAGTGGCTGCTCCAGGAGGGTCTTCTCAGGTCCCAGCAAAATTGCATTAATCATCGAAATAGCGAACTCAAATTGGGTATGTAGGATCGGATTAGTTATGCATCAACACAATTAACTCTTTTCACTTTTCATTTCATTATTGAATCCTTCAGGAATATACTCGGATGTATCGAAATTCCCCTATACCGGAGGCTATGTGTGGATCAGTGACTGCTGTCCATATCGCTTCGTTTCGGTGTTCAATAATTCAATATTCGAGGGAGCTTCGCATCCGCCCACATTTCTTCTGAAGCTAATCTACCATTGGGCCTGCCAGACCAGCATTCAGAATGTAGTCCAGTGGGTCAAGGTGGACAGTGTGTACATCAAGGGCATCTACACCTGGCTGAGAGCCATTTGCACTATGGCCGTGCATCAGAAGTGCAAGAAGCTGGGAGGTCCCGGCAAGTTTGTGGAGGTAACGTACAAAGTTTTTCCCCAGTTGTGTGTATTTCCATTCATCTGTTTGAATGTTCTTCTTCGCAGGTGGGCGTCATCTCACTGGGAACCACTTCGCAAGATGGGGCACAACGTCAGGTTAAGGTCGAAGTGCTTGGCGTCTATGACTATGCAGAGAAATCAATACGTTTGCGCGCAGTGGAGCCGATTATTGATGGCGATCGTAATTACAAGAAACGCTTCCAGGGCATACTGGAGCCACTTTCGCGTTGGGTCCACAAGGACAGCACCATTTGCATCGACCTGACGGTCGACAAGATCACCCTGTTTAGCTTGGGATTCAAGAATATTGTCCAGGCAGCGGCCACAGACAACACGGCCAAGCACAACAACTCGGCGGTGATGGAGTATTTGCGTAGAATCGTTCCACGCATGTTCCAGAACACATTGTCGCTGCTGTCGCGTCAGATGATTCAGCAATTCCTGGACGAGCTTGTCTGGCGTGAATCCTTTGGCACGTATGCCCTGCAGGCCTTCAATAACATTATAATACACATAGCCGAGCAGACGCGAGTTACTACCACCGAGACAATCACCCAACGCCTGTATCAGGTAAGCAAACATTTGGCATTGTTAAATGGCACTAACACATTTCTGATCCATCCCTTGTTCTGTTCAGGTGGCAACAAACCCTTTCAAAGACTGGAGCGTACTGCCGGCCAACTACAAGGAGACACCGGCCAATGCGGCACCCAAGCGCCTCAAGAAACGTTAGTAGTTTCGTAGTGTTCAATCGGCTTGAATTTAATACAAGGCCGGCCCGTTAATAGAATAATTTATAAGCTAATGCGTTTGTCACTCCAAAGCAGTGGTTATTGGCACACATCCTTATATTGTGCTGCTGCCCTGCCCTCTTATCTATTCAATATATTCAGTAACCTTTTTCCCTTTTCCAAACGGATAAATGTTATTGTTTCGGTGAGCCAACCAACCACTGCTCCAATGTCGAAGTGTTTTCCCCTTTTTTGATTTATTTAACTATTGTCGCCCAGTGTTGAGCTCAGGAAGAGTTCGTGTGGGAACACCAAGTGTTGCTCCAGTGATACTCGCATAAAACCCAACACATAGGTTTACTTTCTGGCATCTTTCATGTTAACTTATTTTAAAACTACAGTGAACTGAACGAAAACCACTAAATAAAATTGCCCAAAAACTTAAGAAATGGAAAGCCTTGGTAAAACTATGTTTTTATTTGATTTATTTACGATTTGGAGTGATAAAACGCATACAGTTTATTATTGATAATGTGGCTCCAGCCATGAGCTAAGTTGTACTATATGTGATATTGAGAGTTGCGCGGAGTTTGATCAACTATGATAATTTACCCTTACCCTTATCCTTTATCTGTGCGCAGCGATTAACGATGCGGATTATACCAGCGCCACCAAGACACCCAAGAAGGAGAAGAAAGAGAAGGATATTGAGAAGGAGATATTGCCAGCTGGCACCAAGAGACGTGCGGTGAACACACCGCCACCGCCGCCACCGGCTACGAAGGGACCGGGAAGACCACCAGGCAAGAGCTCAGCAAAGCAAACGCCCGTAAAGCCAGTCCCACCTTCAGCCACGGTGACCAAATCATCGGCCAAGAAGCCCAAGGAAAAAGAAGAGAAAATCCCCGTGGTGGTCAAGAAAGAGGAGGACGACCTCAAGGGACTGGAGGAGCTGTACTACGGCATTAGCGATGGGTTGGATGAATACTTTGAACAATTTCCATACAACTCGCCCAGGGCTAATCCCGACGATCTTACCAAGACAGTGGACTGCCCGATTTGTCTGAGCGAATGCTTTGACTCCAATGAGAAGCTGCAAACGCATTTGGTGTCGCACATCTCGCCCGAGGGCAAGCAGCATCAGTTCCAGTGCCTTTTTTGCCTGGAGAAGCATCCCACCGAGTCGGTCCTGGCCAAGCACAACCAGATCATGCATCCCACCGAGACCAAGACGGAGGGTTCACCCTCCTACTATTGCCTCATTTGCCAGCAGCGCCACAACTCTCTGCATTTGCTAACGGCCCATCTGCAGAGGGTCCACAGCACCCTGGAGCTGCCCTATTGGTGCCAGTCCTGCAGCTACCGTTCGTCGTCACATCGTGATCTTGTCAGGCATTTCTACGACGACCACAAGAACCAGAACTTCCTGCAGTGTCCATACTGCTTGGACGTAAGTTCCTTTTGTAAATATCCTGTCAAATAGAATATTTTATAGCTCTCATTCCTTTCAGATATTCTACTTTTCCATTCGCGGCTCTGTCAACCAGTTGCGCATCGAAAACTACTTCCTGCACTTGAACGATCATGTCAACAAGCGTGAGCCATCGTTGCGCTGCCAGAAGTGCTCGCTCAGCTTCCTGGAGAAGGGCGATCTGAAGCAGCATTCGGTTCAGCATCATGTCAGCATGACCAAGACGAACAAGCCGGTGCGACTGTTGCTCAACACTTCGCTGCTGATTCCACCACCGAAGGTGCGCACCCATCACAAGGAGCCGGCTCCTTTCTCCACCTACAAGCGACCGGTGTTCTTTGCCTTCCTCGAGGGCAAGACCTGCGCCGAGTGCAACACCGATTATGCCAACGAGGAGACGCATTACACGTACGTATCTACCACATTTATTTTATTTGTCAAAGTATGGCTGGGTGGGGTCGGTACAACCGCAAGTGTTCGCAAGTGAAAGCCATGGCAGAGAGTAGCCAGCCAAAGCCCAGGACACACCAACCAAGTCGCAAAGTGTCCACATCGAGGGCTTTAAAGGCGAGGACATTGTCCAACAGTCGCACATAGCCAGCCCGCATAGCGTCGTTAAAGTCCGAGACAAACCAGCGCTGCAGAAGCCCCGTGGCCTGAATCCTCATAATGAATATGCTGAGAGTTGCCTCCAGGTGGCAGTCGCTGCGCATCGGAAAGCCTATAATTGGCGATCCCAAACAAGCCGAGGAGAATCGAAAGATCGGCTTGAAGGCGTACTGCTGCTGCATAGCGATAAAATCCCAGCGTTCCGTGGTAAAGGGATAAGCGTAGCTGCGGTTGAAGCTGAGCAGGGCCGTGACCTGTTCGCTGGCATTTACGCCCACTATCAGGCGGGCCACCCTGCTGACCAGACGTGGATGTACATGGCGCAGAACTGTGTCGACCTCGTACTCCTTGACTAAAACTCTCTGCTGCTGTTCAATAAGCTGCTCCCATGAGTCCACTTGCCCACCCACCACCAATGCGGTGAGGAAGCTATCCAACTGAAGGTTGTACCAGTTGGACAATATAAATCCCAAGATGCTCAGCTGTAGGAAGACTATCAAGCATCGCAGGGAATTGTCTATCCTTACAGCCGGAGTGATGTACAGCAACCGGCTGATGGCATCCAGAAAGCTCAAGCCAAGACGATGTTGCCACGTCCTCCTGCCAATGTTGGGAAGAGTCCAGTAAAGCACAACACTAATGTAGAAGACTCCGCCAAGCAGTACCAGCCAACTCCATCGATCGAGGGGAAGCAATAGGTACATGTGACGTGGAATCTCGTTTCTCACGGGCACAATCAGACAGTTTTGGGAGACTATCAACGGATAGCTTCTGTCCCCCAATTCTATTACGGATCTGATGTACGGATGGGCTGATATCTCCAGGTGCCCTTCCATTATAAGCTGAACAATTCGCTTCATATTGACACTACTTGTGGGCCCATGATTCTCGTGAGGATTGGTTATCAGCAGAGTGGCATTGTGGCGATGAAGGTACTCCAGAAAGGTGCGATAGGCGTAGCCCCGTATCTGTCTCCGTCCTGTGTGGGGATCCTGCACAACAAACACTCGCGGAATATCATTCTCCACTGGAGTGGACACAACATAGCCCTGGAAGTTGCTCGTAGTTGGAGGAAAGAGCGGAATCGAGGTGATATTCAACGGAAAGAAGCGCACAGCCGGATATGGAGTATAGGAATAGATTCGATCCCTATGCAGCACCAGAACGTTGAGAAACTGGTGGTGCCAGAGTTTCTGGAATATGGAGTGCATTGCCTTGTACGAGCCACTTCTTTTTGAGCGTAAGGCAACAATCAATCGAACCCGACGCATCTTTTTCAGACTTTTGTCCAGAGCATTCCAAATCGGATCCTGGCTGCTGTGGCAGAAGAGCAAGCTAATGGACTTGTCCGCGTTCATGTTATATTGGCCCAAAGGTTTCTGCTTTCGAGCTGGCGTCGACAAATCCACCGTGTGACTGGTGACTTCCATGGTTCGATGAAGCCAGCTTATCAGGCCACGGATAGCGTCTGTGTTCACGTTGTGTCCCACGAAGATCGGCGTATTACTCCAGTCGTCCCGGCTAGCGATGATGCTCAGAACAGATCTCACCAAGGACATGTTGTGGGCACCACGAATAAGCGTTGGCTGCGACCAACTGAAGAGCAGACAAATGAGAAGCACCTTGCACATTACGGCTTAGAACGGTGTGACTTTTGGGCGTGCCTGTGCGACACTCTTATAAGGCTGTAAATAATTGAATTAATTAAATATAATCACGCCTCAGGGCTTGCGCACACGCCAGCTAAAAGCGGAGCCGAATTGCGCTTAGCTATCCATTAAGCGCTGATAAAAATCAAACAGACAGCGTATGAGAGTTGGAGGGGTTCCTTTCTGGGAGTTCAAAGGAATTTATTGCTGCTATGTAGACTGTAATTAAATACCTTCTCTCCCCTCTTTCGTTGCAGTGGGTGGCTGCACTGCGTGAAGTGTAATTATCAGACATGCTGTGAGCGAGCTCAGTTCCGGCACGGCGTGGACTGCAATGGAAACTTCGTGGATGCCATGGAGGTGAATCTGCCACAGGAGATGCACTGCATCTGTGGCTTCGCCACCAGCAATGGCAACAAGATGGCGCAGCATTTGGCCAACTGTGGCCTGAGCACTTGCTACCCCAGTCTCGAGGCGGCCAATGAGAATGCTGTCAAGCGCAATATGCTGGACATGTTGGGTTTGGTTCGACGCGATGGCGATACGTCCGGCGAGGGTGCCGATATAAGTGAGACTGCGGACGATGTCACTGATGATCACAGCGAAATGTTGCAGGCGCCAGGGGAGCAACAGCTGCAGCAGCAGCAGCAGCCAATGGAGGTCCAGCAGCCCGAAGAACCGGAAGACCTCCCGGAGCCTCAGACAGAGCTCCAACAGAACTACTTGTCCGCGCCTGTGGACCCCGAACCAGTGCCCGTTCTACCCGTGCAGCAGAGCTTGCCTGCTCCAATTCAGTTCGGGGAAATGGAAGCAGCCCCGGTCCTGATAGACCCCCAGCATCAGGTTCAGGCACCCACCGACTACGCTCAAGTATCCGTGGTGCAGCAGCATCAGCAGCAGCAGTCCTATGGACTGGGATATGGCCAAGGCAACATATCCACCGACATTGACATGCCACTCATCGGGGAGCTGTCCGAGCCCAATGCACCACCCACGCCCCAGTTTCTGGGCGAGGTGCACACGCCCATGTTCGATGCAGTGGCCGCCGCCGAGCAGCAGCACTACCACGCCCAGCAGCATCATCATCCTCAATGATATAGGCCACCCGGCAAGCTAAAATCACGCGACTACACAATTCATTGGCAGAACTACTAGACATACACGATTAGCTTTTAAAAATCGTATTTCCCATTTGTTTTTTGATTATCAAATGATTTTTAGATATTCAAACAGTAGTCGCTTTCGTGTATTAATTATAAAGACTCCCAGTTGAGACATTTTACGGAAGGTCTGTAGCATCTAATCTTGCAGTAATTATAACACATACTGGAAATAATCTCAATTGCCTGAAGGAAACATACCCCCCAGTGTAGGCATTCCCTCTGCAATTCGATCAATTCGTATCATAAATATAATTCAAATAACTTGAACTTGACATACATCATGGATCTTAGAAAAATAATAATTTGTTAATTAAACAAAGAAATGGAAATATCAATAAAAAAAAAAAAATTACCAATTACCGTAGAATGTGCCTTTCCATTGTGTTAGACAATTTACGAATTAAGTTGTTAAAATAATCTCCATAATGAGCTGTGAGCTGTTAGCGATGGGTTCTTATATTCTCGTTTGGTAATTAGTTTAAGTGGCGCAATCAAGGTACTGCTGCTGCAAGAAAACCAATCAAAATAGTAGACGATAGATATCCCTTAGAAAAAATGGTATAGATTGAATAGAAGTTCAGAGTTTCTTCAAAAGAGCGCCCATCAGCGAATGTAACACACAAATCTATATTAGGCTTTAGGCAGGGTTATTGTTTACAATGAACATGGCCTGTGTTCAGCCTAAAATGTTCGAATGTGAACACCAATACGGACAGTAGCCAACCGCCGCCCAGGACAAACCAACCAAGTCGCAAAGTGTCCACATCGATGGCTTTAAAGGCGAGGACATTGTCCAACAGACGCACATAGCCAGCACGCATCGCATCGTTAAAGTCCGAGACAAACCAGCGCTGCAGAAGACCCGTAGCCTGAATCCTCATAATGAAAATGCTTAGAGTTTTCTCCAGGTGGCAGTCGCTGCGCATCGGAAAGCCTATAATGGGCGATCCCAGACAAGCCGAGGAGAATCGAAAGATCGGCTTGAAGGCGTATTGCTGCTGCAATGAGAAGAACTCCCAGCGCTCCACGGTGAAGGGATATGCGTAGCTGCGATTAAAGTTGAGCAGGGCCGAGACCTGTTCGCTAGAATTAACGCCCACCAGCAGGCGGGAGACTCCGTTGATTAGATGGGGCTCTACGTGGCGTAGGAGCGTACTAGCTTCGTAGTGCTTCACCAGAACCTTTTGTTGCTGGTCGATCAGGTCCTCCATGCTCTCCACCTGCTTGCCCACGACCAAGGCCGTCAGGAAGCTGTCCAATTGAATGTTGTACCAGCTGGTCACAACAAATCCCAAGATGGTCAGCTGCAACGAGACTATAAAGTACCGAAGGGACGGCCTGTGCACGCTTGTGGGGGAAGTGATGAAAAGAATCCGGCTGAGACCATCCAGAAAGTTCAAGCCAATGCGTTCATGCCAGCTGCTATGTTCGCGCCCGCGATTAATACAGAAAAGTACGCCGCTGATGTAGAACACTCCGCCAAGAAGAAGCAACCAACTCCAGCGGTTGAGGGGCAGCTGTAGGTACATGTGACGCGGAATCTCGTTCCTCACGGGCACAATCAGACAATTCCGGGCGACAACCAGGGGATAACTATAGTCGCCCATTTCCTCTGGTACGTCCACATACGGATGCATGGAGATCTCCAATCGGTCCTCCATTATCAGCTGGATTATTCGGCTCATATTGACATTGCTTGTCGGGCCGAGATCCTGGTTCGGATTGGTCACGTGCAGTGTAGCATTGTGGCGGTGCAGGTACTCAATAAAGGTCCGAAAGCCATAGCCTCGTATCAGTCGTCGCCCTGTGCGCTGGTCACGAATAAGAAACACACGCGGAACATCGTTCTCCGCTGGGGTGGACACAACATAGCCCATGAAATCCTTTGCGGGCGGGGGAAACAGCGGGTACGAATGAATATCCACTTTAAAGTAGCGCACAACCGGATAAGGAGTATAGGAGTAGATTTGATCCTTATGCAGCACAAGAACGTTGACAAACTGGTGGTGCCAGAGCTTCTGGAATATGGCCTTCAGTGCTTTGTAGGCACCACTTCGTTTATTGGGCAAGACGATAATCAATCGAACATGACGCAACCTTCGAAGACTTCTGTGTAGATGGTACCATATTATTTCCTGGGTGCTGTGGCAGAAGAACAGAGTGACGGCATTGTCCGCGTTCATATTGTAAACGCCAAGGGGTTTCAGCTTGCGCGACGAAATGGATGTGTCTATCATGTGGCTTGTGACTCCCATTGTGCGATGGAGCCAAATTATCAGACTGTTGATATCGTCCCGTTTTGTCCTGTGTCCCAAAAAGATTGGCGTATTTTTCCAATGCTCTCGGCTACCTATGGCCCCCAGAACGGACCTCACCAAACTCATATTGTGGACGCATTCGACGGGCTTCAGCCGCGAAGAAGTACAGAGCAGAAGTAGAAGTATAAGCACTGTGCACATTGCGACGCGGGACTTTTGTGAGTCCTTGCAGCACAGAGTTCAGGCTTTTAAGGCAGCAAATAATTGATTTCATTAAATATAATCATCCTTGATTAGTCTTATCACTGATGAACATAGCGTGGATAATTTCCTTGCTACGAAATGGGATTTGGGGTGCTTCTAATAATTGGAAACGTAATGTGCTAGGGACAAGTTCTTTCACCTTCGTTTTACTACAAGTATAAATTTTATTAAGATATACACGTTACATTTTAAGGTGATGATTGAAATATTGCACATCGGAAATAGACGAAACGGTTAAAAAATATTACAAGAAACAGAGACACACGAAATTGGATCGGGGCTCGCTCTAAGACTACAAATTTTACATTTAGACGGTTGGAATACTTTCGAGCTTGGAGAGATTTTGTGGAATTCTAAAATTGAGCCCAATATCTTATGCGAATATCATTTCTGGCGTTGGCGTTGCTTTGATTGCAGCAGTGCAGAGAGCACTAAGGCCGTGTCCAGCTCCTGCTGACTGCCCCGCTCATTGTCCAGAGAAATCTCGACGGCACGCTCATGGAAACGAGCCAAAACACGAGGCCGATAATCTACAGAGAAGTTATTTAAAATGGGAGAGAGAAAAGGAAAAAATCAAAGTGCGAACTCACCCACACTGCCCGCCAGGGGATTGCCAGTGAGTCTGAGGGCCTCCAGCAGTGGCAGGTTAGCCACATAATCAACCTCGTCGAGCTCTTCAATCTGATTGCAGCTCAAGGTCCAGATTGACCAATGAGAGGAGCTTGCGCAGGCCATTCAAGGACTTAAGCTTATTTTGGGCCAGCTTCAGTGTGACAAGATTTCCCATCGTCAGATGCCAGTCCACGCATTCGGCTATGAGATTGCCCGACAGAGACAGCAGCTGCAGATGGGGAAGCTCGGCCAGATTTTGTACAGCCCGTATGCGATTCTGCTCGAGCACGAGGCGACGCAGTTTAGGTGCTGTCCGCACACTGCCATCGATTTGGGTGAGCAGATTGCCAGTTAGATCCAGTTCGGTTAGCTCCTGCCACGCATCTGTGCTGATTAGGACACTGCCGTTCGTCGGAGTGGATGGACTGATGCCCTCAGGCAGGAGGCTCGGAACATCGCAGTGCTTGTGCAAGTTATCGCAGAGCAGCACCTGGCTTATGCTTTGTATAGTTGTGTTGTGAACACAGATTGTCTGCAACGTTGGCTTCAGCAGCTCAATGTCCACGATGTTCTCCGTGGACAGGGCCGAGAATTTGAGGGTTTTGAGATTTCGAAATGCATTCAGATTGAAGTTTAGCCTGTTCGGAATGATATTGCTACGTCCAATGGGCACGTCCACTGTGTTGTAGTCCTGCTCATAGCTGGCATTATCCTTCACTGGCGTCACTACCAAGGCCACCAGTTGTGTGCAGAAGTCTAGGACGTGCGAGAAGTCGTATTTTCCGCCACGATCCACATTGGGCGGGCAGGGAAGACTCAGGCGTTCGCTAATGGCAAAGACCTGTACAGAAATAAGGTGGATATAATAAATATAAATAATATCTCGACTATATTTCATAGTTGTAATTTATGTGTGCATGTTAGGCCGCCTTTGCAGCCTTATTCACAGATATTTGAGGATAAATTTCTCGCTCTTCCTTTGCTATGAATTGACCCATCAGCTTATAGAGCAATGCGATGCCCAGCAGCTTCCTCTGCGCAGGTGTGAATTTGTCCCTGGCCGGACCGAAGTAAACACCCACTCGTCGATTGGTCAAATGATTCATGCTCAGGGCACTAATCATGGCGGCCTCGCGAGTCTGCGCATCTGCGGAAGAGATGCCGCGGAAGCCACGCATCAACAGGATACCACGTTTCTGCTCCCAGATGGACAAAATTAACGCTAGTTTGGGATCTTTGGCCTGCTTGATGCTGTCCGGCTGGCCAAGCAGTTTCTCGGCTTGCATAAAGTGGACGTATGGGCGAATTCCCTTGCCTTTGCCCACATAGAAAATGGCCCTTAGAAAAGTAAACCAGATATCAATGCAGTGCATTCCTGGGGCCCGACTCGCCAGCTTGTTTGTCACGCGGGGATCCAGCAACAAGTAGTTGAAATATTTCAGATCTGACTGGTCCTGTTGGCGTTCCCATTTGATGTGGCGGGCGGCATACTTTGAGAGTTCTTGGATGCTCTGATAATTTTTCTCCGACTGCAGGGTCTTTTCTAGCTCAGGAGAGAAGTTGGTATAGCGACAACTGATAGTGCCAAGGGAGTACTTGGCACCTCGATTGAGGACACAGCTACTGGCCGGTTTTTGCAGCTGCAAAGGGCAGCTCTTGACTAAAAAATCTAACAACAATTTGGACATTACAGCTCATACAAAGAATTAATACTAGTATATAAAATGTGTTTGATTTAAAGTAAGAATTAAAACCAAAACATGTAGCAATAAATAGAAACTGACAGTTTCTTCTCACCTCCAATGCCGACAGGTTGTATTCCTTTTTGGAACTCAACAGCGCATCGCCGCTTTCGTTGAACAGCTTGGCAAGATCCTGCAGCAGATAGATTATGTCGTATTTGTTAAAGTCCAGGAACTCGGCCAGAGCACGCGGTAATTCCGTGCGGAAATAGATGAGCAGCTCCTGCAAGTAGGCTTCCAGTTGTTCCCGACGCTGCTCCAGAAACGCTGGCTGCTTATTACCCACAAGCTGCAACCGAAATCCACACATGAATATATTTTTATAGAAGAGCTTGTTGCTTTTTCGTTAAGGGGGCGTACCTTTTTTGGCGGCAACAACTTTTTGCTGACTGCTATCTCCTCCACCTGGGCCAGCTGGGCAAAGTCTCGATACCGCCGCTCCACCATCCATTCCACCTTTGCCACACGCACTTTAATGTCATAGTAGGTGACCCCGCCACTGGACGTTTCATTCGTGTATTTTGGTATTGTCACCGACGTCTCCTCGTTCTGGCGGTAATAGCAAGCCATCGCTGTCCTTTCCCTGCCCTCACAGATTTTTGACGCATTAAACACGTATTTACAAGCTAAACATGCATTCAAACGGGATTGTGTTCAATGGTTGTCTAATAATAAAAGCAATTTTCTAATTTATTGCAATTGTAGTCAAGTTAACAGCTGTTTACTGTTATCGATTAGAGATGAGCGATAGCTGTCACTGTCACTTCGTGAAATTGCTATTCACGACTTGCCTTACAATTTGCTTGTCGGCATATGAATATGATAAAAATTATACATAAATTAATGCATAATATAAGTTTATAATACTAACTAAGGGCTTCTAAAATCTTTTCACAGCTGAAAATGGTATCACTGCTGACCAAATTTGCTACTCTTCACCGCCTATCGATGTATTCATATCGGAGGCATACGGCACCTTTTGTTTATATTTCAGCTTGTTGGCAATTTAATGTTCTAAGAGCGAAATTCCAACGAAGCAATGCCACTGGCTGGGCCACCTGAGAAATAACTATTATATCTGAGCTGAAAGGAGACCGAGGGCTAAAAATGGCATTCCTGGGCGACTGTGTGATTGTATTTGTGTCGCAGGCAAGTGGCGGGAGATCTCAGGGCGATGACAGCAAATGGAATTTTCAATTGTTTTTATTGACAGATGCTGTTTTTTGCCGGAGGATGGCTGTTTTTCAACAAGGAACTCTTCAAGCACTATGAAATACGCCACATATCCGTTCAGCTGATCTTCTCATCCACCTTTGCACTGTCGGTGACCATGTTCGAGTTGATTATATTCGAGATCATCGGCGTTCTAGAGTCAAGTTCCCGGTACTTCCATTGGCGCTTGGGTCTCACATTGCTACTATTTATGGTGACGGCTGTGATACCGATCTATATCTGCCACTCTGTGATACACAGCATTTCCTTCTGTAAGTTGGCCACCATTCCACTCAATTTATACTTGCTTTAATTTGAATTCCTTCTTAGTTTCCGACAAATTGGTGAGAATCTTGACGACAATCTGCTGGTTTGTCTTTCTCTATGGTTTGTGGCGTATTGGTGAACCATTTCCACTGCTTAGTGCCTCGCACGGTATTTTTACAATTGAGCAGGGCGTTTCCCGGATCAGTGTCATTGGTGTCACCGTAATGGCCATACTCTCTGGCTTTGGTGCCGTGAACTATCCCTACACCAGCATGACCTATTTTATCAAGTAATATTGACTGCTTCCAATCGTTTCTTATCATTTTGACATTCGTTTTATATCATCTGTTTGCCAGGCCCGTTTCACGTAATGACATCATCTGTTTCGAGCGCCGATTGGCTTTGACGGTGGATATGCTGACGGGCAAGAAGCGACGCATTGCCATGGCTGCCTATAACCATAATAAGCAGCATACCACAAAGCCGAGAATCTGGGAAATGATAACATCTGCAGTGCAGCGCACAAACAGTGGCGAAGGTGGGAATGCGTTGACCATCAATCTGCGTTTAAATTCATTTCGTTGGTGACTTCCAGACATCAACCAACTGAAGCAAGAAGTCTATGGCCTGGAGGAGCTTCTGCGCTCCGTCTTCCTGGAGCTGAATTCGCTGAAAAACATGGAAGAGCGTCAGCGTTGGTCGGAAACGCTGAAGGGAAAGTACTTTAATGTGATTGGACACTTTTTCAGTGTCTACTGCGTCTATAAGATATTTATGGTAGGTTGACTACAGCATAGTATATCATATTTATATAATTGTTGATTTATCTTCCTTGAATAGTGTTGCATCAACATCATATTCGACAGAGTGGGCCGCAAGGATCCCGTAACTCGTGGCCTGGAGATTGCCATTCATTGGTGCGGCTTTGACATAGACTTTGCCTTTTGGAACCAGCATATTTCGTTTTTGCTGGTTGGCTGCATCGTGGTCACCTCCATACGGGGCCTTTTGCTAACCCTCACTAAGGTAGGTGATAAATGCCAAATTATGTTTCTTCTGGCTCAAATTTTTGCTGTTTTGCAGTTCTTTTATCGCATTTCATCGAGTAAATCCAGCAACATCATCGTGCTGATCTTGGGTCAGATCATGGGCATGTATTTCTGCTCCTCGGTGCTGCTAATGCGCATGAATATGCCAGCCGAGTATCGGGTGATCATCACCGAGGTGCTCGGCAATCTACACTTTAATTTCTATCATCGTTGGTTCGATGTCATATTCCTGGTCAGCGCCCTGACTACCACCGTTGTGTTGTATCTGTCTCGGAAGCCAGTTCCCTCCGATGACTCCGACTTGCACTGAGACAGTGGAGACGGATACTATCTCTCTCTATGTTAGGCTAAAAGAAATTGTTTTAAAATCATTTAGTATACGGCAAGCTTAAGGTTGTTTAACTCAGTTTATGTATATATACCAGTGTATATATTTAATGATATATTATGTAACTATCCAATCAATGCACAAAAATCAAAGCTATTTATATCTGTTTAAAAAAATATAATATCGAGCTGTTTATCTTTATGAAACCATTTAGAGACGTTATAATTGGCTTCGATTTCCCAGTATTTTTGAAGCTTTTGCAAGCTTTTGGGGCTTTAATTTGAAGCTTTGCTTTCTAGGTCTCTGGGTTGCTGGGCTACCGGTGAGTGGCCCGTCGTGACATAAGGTTGTTGACTCAACATTGAGAGAGTCCGCGCATCGACTTTGAGCGCATTTCAAATTACTGTTACGCTCCAATCCCACTGTTCCCAGGATCTTAACATAGGGCTCTGTTGTTCCTTGAGGCGAACAGAATTGTTGGGTAATTGTGGGGCTTGGGTTGCGCTAGTGAAGTATTGGGGTAGCTGAAAGTGTAGGGTGGATAGAAACTTGACTGACCATTGCCAATGCTGTTCAAATATGAAAACCAATTAAAGAATATAAATATGTATGATGGTAGCAAGCAATTCCTTTGAGATATTCGTTTTTCTTCACGCCGAATTTCTTAGCTTTGCAGAAAAGTTTTCAAGAAGCACCTGGTGCCTGGGGCACCTTAAAAGGCAACATTCCAACCATATTCATTCACTTTCATAGGCTTTCACAGCGAACAACACCAAAAACACCTACATATGTATGTACATAAAAAATGCCCTTTCAATTAAAGGTGAACGATGTTTTTAAGCAGCATTGCCAATGTTAAACAGGAACACAGCAGCCATTGAATTTGCAACTGTTCCCGCTCCCAAGCCGATGCCACCACATGCCTTTGCCACAGCTCAACCCACTCAGATGAGGAGCAACTTAATGGGCTATTCCGGGACCGCACATCGCTGGCTAAAAATGCCATTAAAATGTTGCGGCTGCCGCAGATCCAACCGAGCGAAAAAAATACATTTCGAGTGTCTAGATGAATAAATCATGAAACAAAAATGATTGAAGGGTTCCCATCGCGGGGTGGCTCGCAAAGGCCACATGGATAGGATCAGTGGATGGTTGCCAGAACTGCTAAAAAAAAGTGCAGGACACGATTGTAGTACTCCTGTCGAGGAATCAATGAGCTGTAAATTTGATGGGTTTTATTTACAGAAAAAAATATGAGGAACCATCACTAATTAGAAGTGACGCGGCTATGATAGGTACCTAATCCATCGATTTCATCGATTTTTGATTGATAAAATGTGTGTGTTTTGGCGAGAGTGGTGTTTCTCCAGTTGAGTGGCCTTGCTGCCTCGGGGCTCACTTCATGGCCATTATGCAAATGTGGCCAACAATTGATTAGAAGTTCAGTGTGGCATTGCACATACGCCCCGCCCCGTATGCTTTGGCTCACATAATTAACGCTGTATGCCCCAGTCACGGTTCGCTAATTAGCATAAATTTAATTAGGTTTCTTGTTTGCGCCTTCGGTTGTCTCTGGAGCCTGGGAAGCCCCAGTCTACAGTCCACCCTTCAATCTCCTTGCCAGCTACACTTTAGAGCCACACTCTCGCTGATGGCTTCCCGCGCCTCCTTGTATGTCTTTCCCATGTTTAGCATATTTCCTGCTTGACATCTGACCTTTTGTTGGGCATTCATGGAATGTGTGAGCGTCAGATTCCTGTCCCGCTTAAGGTGCCGCCACAGGAACGATTTGTGTCTGCGGTTATCTGTCTAGCTCTGGCCTCGGGACAAGAGAAAGACATTAGCATAAGCAGGGAGGCGTTTGTTTGTTCAGATTTCCAGCGAATCTGTGACAAGTTATGCAATAGGTTCTCCCACAGGATTTACATATGTATGTATGTAGATACTAGGTACCTGCGTTCCCATGGGAGTTAAGTGTGATACGGATAATCGTACTCGGGGGAGAGGAGACTGATTACAAGTGGGGGCAGACTGAAGTGGAGCCAACTGCCAATGATCAGGCATTATTTCTTGCTGCTGCCTTAATGGCCAATCGTTTGCCATTCGTTAACCTTTAGCTTTTGCTTCAGCATCATTAAACCTCATCTACGGCTTACGTCCGAGAGATTCTACCTACCAACCGGCCAAGCAACCAAGCAACCAACCAACTAATTAGGTTCCATCTCCAGGTTGAGCCCAGTCCACGTGCCGAGCTGCTTGCTCATTAGTGGAGGGCTCCACATAATTAAAGCCTGGCCAGGAGCAAAGTGCAACAGCATGGCAATCAAGGAATTTTGCAATTATTACATTGATTACCAGATGAATGCCATAAATGCCCGATACAGACCCGAAGGACCCTGGCCAATACACAGAGGAAATGGAAACTACATATAGAAATGTTCAGTTCATTAGGCGAACGTCAGCAAATGGTAACAGTGCGTATATTTTGCAGGATTACCTGACCGTTTCACCTTTAAAACTTTAAGCGGAATATTATATATATATTCTCGATACAGATTTGCAATCAAATTATTTGCTATATCAAATATTTAAAAGGCCCGCAGTGCTACGTCGATAAAGCGAAATGATGGCCAGTCCAGTCAATGGAAAAGTTGGCCAGGCCAGCAAAACCGGGTGATTTGTAAACAGGAAACCTTAAACTGAGTAAACCGAGTATTAACTCGTCGTATATGTAGAAAATGTTACACTAATGGTGCCCTTTTCGAGTGCATCCCCTCATAATTGGTCTCATTTTTTATCTCGACGAGGAACACAGACAACAAACACCCTGTTCGGTAAAGTAATATCCATGTTTTTTTTGTTGCCTTAGCCCTGATGTATGTGTACGCCCGTGTAGTCTATTTATTCCCAACTGGACCCCATCTGTGTGCAATCATCGTTTTTAATCATGATCCTGCTGATGGAGTGGCTCTGGCAGGAGGTAGAACGAACCTGGGCTCGGTCAGAGTAAATACATCAATATGGGGAACTTAATTATTTTGTGTCGTTCGATATAAGCCATCCGATGTGATTCTCTGCCTGTCCGTCCCCCATTCCCTTTATGTATGTATCTGTCATATTTCGTACTATATATGGGATGTAAGTAAACAGGTGTATTAAGCTGACTTTTATGCGCCCAAGGACGCATTGACCAACTGACATGAGAAGGTGGTAAGCCTTCTCAAACTATCGATATGTACACACACACATCCCTGAGCACTCCTCACTCTTTGTATGTGGCCCTCCCCCCACACTTTCACTTTCAAACTGTGCCAAGATTATTGCTCCATTTTGCGCCTCAATGATTTTCCCTTCCACTAGCGGCAAAGTTTAACACGCCTCTGCAGAGCCTCATAAAAGTGTCATAAATGTTGATAAGACATGTTTGTCATACCTCCTCGATTGCCCTCTGCACCTGCTGCTGCTGCTGCTGGGTGTGTTGAGTGTGGGTGTGGGTAAGAAATGATGTGCCAGGTTATTTGTCTGCCTGATATCCCATAGATTGCTTTATTACCCCTACACCGAGCCATCTATAAGTGGCATAAAACCACACCATCCATACACAGTACTCGTACTCGTACTCGTACTCTCGTATGTCTGTCTGTCGATTTATTAGCATAGCAATTTGTGCGCCAGCTTAAGAGCAAAAGACATTTCTTGCGAATAAATGGCACTTTCCAGCGGCCTCCAGCCTTCAACTGTGTTGTGGAGTCATCTCTCATTCGCGCCACAATGGTGGCCACTTGCACCCGTTCCACCCGTTCAGTGCAGAGGCCGCAACCCATGCAATCAGCGCTCTAACTGGCCATTTGCTGGATGCCAGTCGAGCCGGCCATCGTCGCTAACACTGTCAATGATGGCCTCAATCAGAGCTGTCATAAACAGCGACAATGCCGTCTGACAGTCCCCTTCCCATGGCTATCGTAGTGGTCCATTGAATGGAAAGAAGAGGATGAATGAGCAAGAGAGAAAGAGAAAAAGAGAGGGAAAAGGAGTGCCATGGGTTGAGTCTTGTGTTTCTTTTGTGCCATTAATATGGAAATTATGCAAATTTAATTGACTTTTACCGAGACATACAGAGTGGGACATTGTGTATGGTGTTTTTGTTGTTGTTTTCGCCCGTCACGAAGGTGTTTATATGCGATTATGATAGGGATTATGGTACGTAATAGAAACTGAGTAGTGGAAGTTAAAGAACTAATTTAGTAGAGGAATCCGTCATAGAAGCCTGATAACTACTAATCAAAAATTAATTAGTAGCTACTAAACGCAAAGGTTTGCTTCAAAAAGGTATTCCAAATCAAAAACAAACATTTCGATACTCTAATCCTTCGATTCATCCCGAAGATGCCGCATCGTCAGTGCGGGGAACACAAGTACACTCGCTTGATAATGCTGGTGCTAAGGCTGTTCTGGTCCCATGTCTATCTGTGGGCAATGCTGCATGCGGCCATCGTTGTGCCCAAGATCAACGAGCGCGTGGAGTCTTCTGTGCTCTGGAGTCATAACCATACGATTCTGTTGTCCTATCAGTCACAGATCGGCTACAATATGCGAGGTGAAATCTACTTCCTCTTCAAATCGGCTGGTGTGGCGCTTTTCCTGTACGTGTACTCTCGGTGCAGCTTCTATGGATATTGTGTCACGCGCAAACTGTGGCACGCCTTTCCTTATCCCCTGCTGATGCTTGTTGTTCCCTACGTGGGATCATTCATCTTTCAGTGGATCAGAAGTGTGATGATAACCATCCGCACTCTGGGCATGTTGATCGGTATCTGTGAGAGCGATGATAGTCTGCGGTATTTGTGTCTGGAATTTGCCAAAGTTGTGGTCTTCAAAATCTTGGTTTTGGCCAATTTCAGCTTCATCTTTATTCGCACTTGTGCTCTTCTACAGATTCTCGATAGAGAATCCGGTCGTGGCATCGTGAACTTTTCCAATTTGGGCGAACATTTAAATGTATTCCTGCGCATTTGACCTCGGATCTGCTTGGAGCTTAAATTGTGCATTTCCCCCAATAAAAGCTAACAGATCCACTCAGCTCCTGCACTATGTATGCGGCATTTAAAAAGGCAAATTTTTCCCAATAAAGTTGGCTTCAAAGTTTCGTTTGCTTTGGCGGCGAACAAAGTTTTGTGAAGCGCATATCATGCATACGCCCGCTTCGGGCCCCGTTGGGGCATGAGTTTTTGTTGAACAATTTTTAAACTGTGTCGACATTATGGCAAGTGACGAAGGACAAACGGAGAGGGGGTCATGATGCATGAGGGGGTCGTGTAAGCCCCAGAGAAGTTTTGCCAGAAAGTGTTCTACGTACTTTGTGGTTGGACACATAAATTATATAATCAAATTTTGGAGTTATTATTCAGGGTCTTTCGCAGCTCGTTTTGCAATACAAATATCCTTTCTATGGCGTTTTCCTTCCAATCAAATAAGAGTCCGACCCCCGCACTCATTACCATAGCAAAGCCATAAATGTCGGCATAAATGTATACAAAAAGCAGATAAATCTGGGCGAAAAGCCTTCAGGCAAATTACGCATACGCATCGTGTGCTGTTCTACGGTGTGTGTGGGGGCGAGTTTAATCGTGAAATATTCCCTGTTCCCCTATCATGTTTTTGGCTACACTTTCGGTTTCAGTCTGTACATACATACGAGTATATTGCTTCCTCCACTCAGAAGTGCCGCAGGTGTTGGGGCTGACACATTTTTCATCTTCATCACCGCTTGGGAATACGCTCTGAAGCGTTGCGACCTCACAGTCACTGTTACAGTTACAGTTACAGTTACAGTTACTGTACTGGAGTGATGTGACAATGGTCTGGTAGCTAAACGAACGCGGCGTTGCGGTGCCTTGACTAATCAATACATTGTGGGGGTACATTCAGGGCACAAATGGGCCAATGGCTCACTCGCCATGAGACCTTCTCAGCTGATTGTGGTATTGATTTTGATTATCGTCCATCACAGTGGTCGAAGAAAGTGTCCGCTGGGCAAGGAGTGGAATAGTTTGTCCAAAAAGTGTGAAAAATACTTCTTGGGGTCGTAATCCCCCGATCTTATCAAACATAATGAGCCCAACGAGTCCATTTGGCTCTGCCGCATTAATAACTACAAACAAACAAAAGAAAGGTGGGCCGGACCTATTAAATCTAATGACAACTAATTTTGGCCTAAGCCACACGCAAACCCCAGCAGAACGTAAACATAATATATATATAACATTTTTCGGGAATAAAAGGATTCACAGGAAACCAAAAAAAGAAAAAACACAAAAATAAAAGCATGAAAAATTAAATGGTTGGGCATTTGGTTGGGCTTTTCCTTTATTGTGTTATGTTGTGTGTGTTTTTTGGGGTTTTGGGAGCCAAACAAAGCGTTTTTCTCGGAACAAAGGTCCTCAGAAAGAACTGTCAGCACTCCGTTTTGGCCGCTCGCTGCCACAATCCTTTGTCAAATTGCTGAAAGTGTTCAATATGCTGGCGAATTTATACTGAAATGCCCCTCAATTTGCACCTCAATCAAAAGTTGTATTAAGTTCCAGACACCAACGAAATGATGTGGGAAAAGGGCTACCCACTCGATTATTTTTACCAGCGACAGTTGGCATTTCCCACTGGAATGTTGGTATTTCTGAATGGTATTGCTATTCGTTTCGTTTGCCTGGAAAAAAGTCAAATAAAAGATTGCTCGAATGGATGCCAGGGGATTTCGCTGAAATACTGCCACAATTTGTTGCATTTATGCAGTCAGGCAGGCACGAAAAACGCATAAATACAAATATATCGGAAGCTGCAACAAAATATAAACAAGATATGCTGTCCAAATATACACACACAGACACACACACACACACACACAGCACACCACCCACCTATACCACACTCAACGTGTGCTCCGTTAATCCTGAATGGCCATCGATTTTTTTTTTTTTGGTTTGGGGTCCGCTTTAGTTTTATTATTATTATCTGCAAAATTTCCGCCTGTCGCGTGCAAATTGAATAATCGGGTGGCAAATTTAATGTTCCGCCCCGCTCTACACTCGTTCTGGTTTGAGTGTGTGTGTGTGTAATTATAGACTGGTAGACCGGTAGACAGGTGGACAGGTAGACAGCTGAACAGGTGGACAGTTCGAGGTAGGATCGATTCGCTCGCAACGCACCACAGAGCGCCTACTACGTAAATATGTCTGGTCTCTGGCCTGGCCTCTGCTACATACGTATGTAATAATGCGTCACAGCCCTAGCCATGTGACATTTTCTGCGCTTCTAGGTCTGCGGTCGGGGCCTACGGTTCACATAATAACACAAATTACATTCATTTTGTGGTAGGCGGAGCTGGTTAAGGGTCAGCCAGGCTATGATTAGCCCGTTCAACATGCTGACAGCGCTGACCACACGGAATTGAATTGGTTTAGCTGCTCATAAACATATACAAGATTTAAGGCAGAGAATGTGGAATATATTTATACGTAGAATCAACGTCCCTCATTTTCAATGTTACTTACTTTAATATCTTCATAGATTCCTAAAGAGATGACATTAAAGAAAAGATAAAACAATTTTTTGCCCGTGGCGCAGCTGTCTGGCCGTGGCAATAATGAACCACCGCAATCAATGGACGAGGAAACGGGGGACAGGGCCAAAATGATGGTAAACAACTTGTTTACGGGCTGCAATTGCAGCCAGTCAAACTGTGGGCGGAACGTCCTGTTCCGTCCTGTCTTGGCAGTTGGCCAACAAATTACACTTGCACTCACCCAGGCAGGTCTCACAGCTCGGCCAATCAGCCAGACAGTCAGTCCAGTCTGCTGTTCCTGGTCAAGCGAGACCAGCACAAGTTGGGGGAAATTCGGTGAATAATATATGAAATTCATTCGAATCTACAGCAGGCAGGCGGCTAAACTTAACATTTCTCAGAAGAGTAAGCTGCATAAAATGCGCAGGATATCTAATCAGCAGATGCAGCTGTTCTACTTACAACCAGACCACTGCCACGTGTCGGATGAGCCAGTAACAGTTACCAATTTGAATGCGTACCGAGCACTGCTTGCTCCATCTTTATTTTGCGGTTGGGATCCGCACAAAAGGTGTGAACATTAGCAGCTGACGCAGATGCCGGAGACTGGCTGCTGGAGCCGGAATGGTGGCTCTTTTGACGGGATGCTGTTGCTTACTTGGCACGGATTCGTGTGCCTTCCGTTGCGGCCCACCCGCTGTGGGTGGCCTGTCTGCCGCTCGAAAGTGTTCTCAGAAATTGAAAGTTGATGGGATGGGGGGCTGGGGGCGAACTGTGGTGGCAGCCCTTGCCACTCATTGCAAATGTTCGATAGCCGTGCACGTGTGCAAGAGCAACCCCCCGCCCCCACAGAAATGCATCGTGGAAATGTGCTATGTGGCTGTGTGTGTTGACTGAATCGAATTGTCAGTGGATTTCCCCTTGAGATGCACCATTTTAGGAGCTAAAAGGCTGTGCCAGTGCAAAGACCAGGAAAATTCACTGCAGATCGATAAGCTGAAAGTGCTATAAAAATGGTTATTTGGCTCTCCAATGTTTATTTATCCGTTGGAAGCGTCTCCGACTGCAAAAGTATATATGTACATATGTATGTGTGTGTATCCCATCAAATACAAATTGCAATCTCCCATCAAAAAAGCTGCAAATTTGTTGCCCACTCGCAGGTCTTACATGACACTCCATGCACTCACGAATGCTCCATTACGAGAGGCCCCCCTCCTGCCTTCCCGCCATCGTTCTTGTTGCTCCAGCACTTACACAACGCTTTGTTTCTGCAAGCCTCATAAATTGCGCATACGCCATGTTGCACAGAGAGGCCACAGAACCAGCGGCAGAAGTGGCAGAGGCCAGAGGGAAAGTCAGAGCTAGAACCAGAACCAACGTTTCCATAGATATCAGCACAGACGGAACCACGCATAAATTCAAGGGCTGAAATATTTGTGAGCCGTGAAGCGACACATAAAACAAGTGACAAAAAACAGTCAACTGAATGCTGCGAGCACTTTAGACATTGCTCGCGTTTCCAGAGGATTTGGATCCCCTCAAATTGACATGGCAACCATCCAATGGAATGCAAATTGCTCGGGTAACCTGCCGCCGGATGTGTATCTGTGGGTGCACCTTTTCGTACTCCCTGCACGGTTCTCTTTTTTGGTGGCAAGTTTAATTTTAAAGTCACACCTACACTTGGCCCATGCTGATGGTGCACTCCATGCGGGATTTAAGGCAATTTTACTGGGAATATTTGCCGTTTCCCAGCTCTGCAGTGCTCTGGGGAGATCTCACTCGCATCTCCCTTTATTTAATCTGCACGAGTATGCGTGTGTTTGTGTGTGTATATGTGATTGCATGAGTACTTAAATATTTGTTGGCTTTGACTCTGCCTGCAAACATTGGAGCAAAGGATAATGCTGTGAAAGTCCTTTTGCCACTCCTCTGACGTCTCAAGTGCTTGCCTTTGCCCGGGACTTACCTCCACTAGAAACCTCCACTCAGGCCCATCTAGGTCAAGCATTGTCAGAGTCGACCTTACCATCATCATCATCATCATCAACAACATCATGAGCATCATGCTACTCGTGGTTCTCCCTGCTCGTCCTCGTCGTCGTCGTCAACGCCATCACAGTCCTCGTCATTGTCATGAAAATTTCTTGTGCTAAAACTGTCAGTGAAGTTCTTGTCAGCCGTCAGCACAGTGGTCTGGGCCCAGCCGAAACTCTAACTGACGAAGTGTGCTTCTACAGTTGACCTTGCCACGTCCTGTTGCGCCACCCTGCCCCTCTGCCACTGCCTAACTACATTATGTACGCCGCAATATACTGTAAATGTATGCATTAATATTTAGCCAAGAAAGTGGGGCCGGAATTTGCCTATTTTTAAACCACAAACCAGATCCCTTCAAAATGGGCAAACGTCCTTGACAACTGACAGTTGCAGTTGGTAATGGCAGCCACATACAGCAGAACAAGCAGCAGAACAAGCAGCAGCAGCAGCAGGAAGCCACTGCAGTGCTGGAGGAGCTCTCGAGCTCTTGAGGTGGCAACAACAAAAAAAATCGTTAAATGTTGGCCATGTGCTGCAAGCCCTGAAGGATGCTTGAGTACTAATGCCACACTGGCCAGGCCATGATAATGATGATGGTAAGCTGTTTAGCAGATCAGCTTCCAGTACGTGGCTAAGGATAGGTTGGGCTATAGGCTTGGGTATAACCTGGAAATAATCAACTTCTATGGTTTCATTTATTATTTTTATTGTATTTATTTTTATTACTCAATTAAAATTTAGTTGGGACACATTTTGTTTTGTTTTTTTTTTTTTTTGGTTTTTCATCTTGTATAATAAGCATAGGGCATGCTTTTAGTATCTGTTTTAAATCCTGTTTACTCCTGCAGCTAACCCACACAAATATATGTATATATGTATGTATCTGCTTTACCCATTTTCTTGTTTTGGGATGTCGTAATGTTTTTTTCCATATGCAATTTACTTGAATTTGACGTTGATCTCTAGTAGAATTTCAATGCGCTCCGTTAGTTTAAATTAATTAATTTGAATTTTAAACATTTATTTTTTAGTGGCTTAGGCTCCCAGGCGCACTGGGCACTGGGCTGTAGCTTCAAAGTTTTCCAATTCAACTTGCTCTAATACTTGTATTTGGTTTGTATAGTTATATAAGTACATACATAGACATATTGTATGTATGTATGCATATGTGGTTCAGTTTTTGCACCGCATACTTTCGGTTATATGTATGTATTTTTTGTTGCTCATTGTTAAGTAGACAAATTGGTAATACACTTGGTAGAAAAACGAAAAAATTGTGCCACCAGATTAGTTATCGCCTTTCGATTTGCTATGTATGTATGTATGTATCAGTTTACATGGATACATACTGTACATACATACTCGTATATAGATTGCCCAGAGGCTGAAAAATTGTGTTGACGTTTCGTAGCTGCTTCCTGTTGCTCGGATACCCCTTTCCTAATGTGAAACAACATTTGAGTTTCATTGATTACAATTCATGTTTGTTGTTTTGTTTTAATATATATATATATAGATCTTCATGTAGGTACAATTAAATTTCTTTGACTTTTTGGCTTTGGCCAGACAAAAACGGAAAAATGTTTTCCCAAAAATGTTGTTCAGCATTTTCCTTGCATTTTGTCGATTTGTCTACAATAAATTTCATATGGAACATCGTGCCTTTAATTACCATTTTTGTTGTTTTTGTTCTTCTTGTTGTTATTGTAACATTAAGTATTACTTTTGCAAATTTAACTGGTTTTCATTTAACGTTTATTTTTTTTTTTTAGCTTTAGTTTTAGGTTTAGTTTTAGGTTTAGTTACTGTTTTGGGATTGCTTTGCTAAATCCTAAGTTCGAGAACCAAAAATTAAATGTAATAATTAAATATTAATTAACTCAGTTTTCCGATTAATTGAGAGACTTTCAACTAGCAAGAAAAGCCTGGAAAATAATGGCAATCTATATAGTAGTAATATTCTCAAACAATGCTCCCGCTCCTTGCAGCTCTTTAAAGCTAAGCTAAAATCATTGAAATCCTTTTGCCCATCGTCTGACTTATGGTAGCTAATATGTATTGTATAATTATTATGAGATTCTCTTTGGTTTTTTGCCATTTAGTTAAACGTACATTCCACTTAAAAGATTACAATTGTGTGCCCTCCGTCTCGATCGGCCTTTTGCACATTTACAATTTACCAATTTACCAATTTTTTTGTTTGTTTTTTGTTTTTCTGTTTCATTTCTATTTGTTTTTTTTTTTTCTATATATTTTTTCATGTGACTTTTTCATTTCATTTCATTTAAGCCATGACCAACAAATATTCAAATGGTGATTCCCCTTACTCGGGCTGGGTGTCCCTGCGTGTCTTGTGGCCACGGAACGAGGCCTGGATCTTGGTGGCGGCCTTGTTCAACTCCGGATCGGTCAGATCTATGTCCAATTCCTCGGCAACCTTCTTGGTTATCTCCTGGATGTCCTCATCCTCGGGCGCATCCTTGTTGACCAGTTTGCGTGCCAAATGGCCACGGAATGTGGACTGAATCTTCAGTGCTGCATGGCAGAGCTCTATGAGAAGCAAAAAAAAAAAAACAAGAAGAATAAAAAAGGGTGTGGTGGTTGTTAAGAGTGTTGCAACTGCTGTCAAGTGGCAAAAACGAACAAAAAATTGGACTAAACTATATAAAAAAAAGTTTGCAAGAAACTTGTCGAGGGTTCCTTGGCCAATTACAACTTTTAGATGATACTCCAGCAAATTGCCTCAATTCGTTGTAAACTATTTTCAATTAGCCTGCGAGCAGGCGAGTGTGTGTGTGTGTTGCAAGTGCCCAACAGATGTTTTGGCTTCCACCATTTTGTATCTGTGTAATTTAGTTCTGATCCCAGCACTGCAATCATTATTATTTCGAGCTCAGGCCCCCTCCTTCGGGGTACCCTGTAGCCCTGATTGTGTTTCAATTCGAGAGAGAGAACAGTAGCCCGGCATGGCTGTAAATCTTCTATGACTCCCTGAGTGCTTGTATAAAAGCAAAATAATCGAAATAACACGCGGAATTATTCCCCAAGCGCTCTTCAGAGTGTTCGGTATTCGTTGTTTGCGGATTCCATTCTGTCCGCTCTTCCATTTCCTGTTCCGTTCCCCTCCTCATGGCCACGTCGCTTGGGCTAATCAAGTTACGTATACGCAACGCTGGACGCACTGGGACGCATATATCCTGCATATTTAATCTGCCACGAGTGCAGGAGAAGGCAGGCAGAACGAGGCGTAGAGAGCCACAGAATTAAGCTCCATTTGAAACACTCACAGCTTGTGCATCCGGTCGCATGTGGCCGCCTGTGGTCGAGTCACGCGTGACACCTACGTCCTACGTGTCCCAGAGTTCTTGGCCCTAATAAGCTGACTTTTACAGGATTGATGGTCAATGTAATTACTGGGTAATTGTGTAAAAGTTCTCTCTCTCTCTGCATGCGGTGCTACGTGTGCCCCTGGCCGATGAAGGAATATCACTTTATGCAGTGCTCTCCGTACAGCTTCAGATTACATCATATTCTACGCTGGCATTTTCCATTTTTCTCAGTTTTTTCTCTCACCCATTGCTTTTGGTGCAGTTATGCAAATGTTGGGGAAATTCTCATTTAAAAATTTCGTTTCTGATTACATTTTTCGCCCTCCCCTTGGCCTTGTTCAGATTTTGCTCAAAACTAAAGCAACAAGAGAGTGTATGCATATAGTATATAGTACATACATATATGTATGTATAGTATATATGTATATACTTAACATGGCCAATTTACCAAGCAGATTTGCGCGCTTCCCTGCGGCCTGAGGTAACCTAGTTCCCCTCTACCTCTACCCACTTCTACTTCTACCTCTACCTCTACTTCCACTTTCCATTTCCCCTTTCTTCCTTCCCCTGGTAAATGTTGTCTGAGAGAACGGTTTGCGTTAATTCGCTAAGCATAATTGGAGTTTGGCCAAGATAAGCATTTGGCAGGACCATGCCAACCGGAAGTAGCCGGAGCCGTGGAGCAGCCGGGACTTATGGCATGTGCTCCTCTGGTCCTTTATCAAATTACGGACACACGGCGTATACGCAACGTGACTCAGGCAGCCAGCACGTGCTGCCGTACGTTGCCGCTGCATTTATGTGTGTACGGCTATATATGTTTATTTATAAAATATTTAAAAATAACTGCAAGACGTGCAAATTGCTTCGTAATTCTATGGATATTCCGTGTGGCACACACAGAGGAGATATTCTGTGGGTCACTGTTTAGCCGACACGAGGACTTATCGTTGCTGCTTGCTGTTGCTGTTGCCACTCGCCTGGCACTAATCAACCTGTCCCCAGCTCTGGGTCTTGCGACATTCTTCCAACACAAATCGTCTAAATTTCTTTGAAAGTTTTTCCATGTTTCCACGCTTTCGAGCGCTTTTTTGGTGCACAAAACTTTTGTGATTTTCCAACGAAACTGTTTGCCATGGCACCCTGTTTTGGACTTTAGAGATTTTCTGGTGTCGACGGTCATGTAACGGATGTCGCAAGCCGCTCACGTACACTGCGTGTCCTGTCAGAGTTGCGCCCAAAGACCCAAAATCCAAGGGAATAGTGTTCTAAAAACCTGGCATCAGTCATCAGGCAGCAACATGCATGTTCTGCCTCTGACTCTTACTCTGCCTCTGCTTTCGTTTCTGCTTCTCCAAGTTTCTTTTGCTATCTGTTTGCTGCGCTGCCTGGTTGGGGCACACACAAATTGAGTTTGCTTTTCTTTCTCGGGCAAAATGTCACAGTGACTGTTGCACCTGCCACAGGGGGCAAGGCGGAGACAACATAGTTGCTGTTTTTGTTGCACACTGATTTGCATGTGTCGAGCCTCGGGCCATCGGTCACGTTTGCCTTGATTGACTGACTATGAGACTGGTAGACCTTTGGGTTCCGTCACGCTAGCAAATTTTTTGGTCTCTCTGCCTTAATTGTCCTTCGTTTTTATAGCACTCCCACTACCAGCCACACTCCCACACCAGATATAATCAGCCTCCATCATTGGGCACAGCCATCGCTTTTATGTGTCCGCTGCCTTCAGCCATTAAGCTCCTTTTGCAGCCTCTACTGTGTCACAATGCCACAGATCCCCAAAGGGTTCGCCTCGAATGAAATCAATCATGAGCCGCACTTTTCACCTGTCCTTCATGGGCCCTTTATTGCGATTATTGGGCGTGAAAGACAAAGAGAGAAAGAGAAAGAGGGAGAGGGAGTGTGTGTGTTCTCACACAACAGCAGCCACAACACACACACGTGTTGCCACTTCCCTATGGGCCACTGGTCGTCACACTGTGGTCTTGACCCACATTCCCATTACAATGCAAAATTTATCTGAAAAAGAATGCAAGGCAAGCCAAGGATATGAAATATGACAGTGCAATGCATGTGTGTTGGTGTCAGTGTGTGTGTGGGGAGGGACAATTAGCGAAAGTACAAATCTCTGACGTTTGTTAAGTAATTGTGTCAGTAACAATAAACATACAACACAAGAAGTGTCCCAGACAGTGGCACACACTAGCACTCGGCACTCGTAATGAGCAAAATGTTCAAAACCTAGACAGCTTCGGATGCTGAGGAATGCCCTACAAAAAAGGGATGTTCGCCAACTTGTGGCACAACTTTTGTCGAGTCTAACTTTGTAATGAGCGATAAGACTAAGCTGGGACTAGGCCCAAAAAGTTGTAATACTCTTTGTACCGAATATCTGATCCAACACCTGGCATAGTAGGCCTCCGTCCGGCCTCCCCGGGATGGGACTCGTCATTGTCTCACCAACTTTGGTGAGTCTTTGTCATAAATCTACATTTTAATAATCTTTTTGCTGTCCCCCTGCCCGTGACTGTACTCCAGCCAGCTGCGACTCCATTTTGATTTGAGTTTCTCACAAAATGGCCGACACGACAGAATGTCCCTGCCCTAATTGCCAGAAGGTTCTTCTGTTTCCTTGTTTTTTGTAGTTAAGTTTCCCATTTTTGTGCGGTTTACCAAATAACGACAAATTGTGACAAATGAAGCACGGATAATAAGGCTCGTAAATGGAATTTTTAAGCAAAAGTTCTCTATCCTGCCAAAAAAAAAAAAAAAAAAAACGGAGATAGAAATGGGGTTGCGGTTGCCAAGATTTTTGCCATTTCATTTTGGCCTTCTACGTCTCTTTGCTTCTTGCTATTCCTGGGTCTAGTGACCATAAGAACTAAGTCCCATTTTTCAATTTCCGTCAGAGAAAAGTCTTGCGGTTTCGTACCATTTTGGGTTCTGTTCTACCATGCGATTGCCAGGTTTTGGTTCCCCGCCTTTGCCAATGGCTTGTTATTGGAGAAAATAAATCAGCTTGAAAGACAAACAGGTTTATAGGCGGTAACGGTAATGGAACATCCTTAACAAATATCCCAATTACAGTTTGAATCCTCTCTTCGGTTTCCCGATAATTTGTCTAAGACATAAATGTGGGTTTTCCCCTTAAGCCTTGAGGGAAACATGCAGAGTTTCTGTACAGCTTTTAACCCATTCTCCTGGCTTCTTTTCACTAGAGAGAAGAGAAGTGCTTTCCCGGGAATTCAAACAGAACTTTAATTAATATTAATCCCTTGTACAGAAAGCTGCTTATGGCTTATTATAAAATATAGCCTAGCCTAGCCTAGACTCTGTCTGACAGCGAAACTCATTAAAAGTTTGCCCTGACTTCCGGCTAATCCCAGGCCATAATTAACTGGATTTAAGGCTTGAATTAATTATGAAATATTGAGTCATGAGTTATTATTAAATTGTATTGGTGTGGCAAGTGTTTGCCAACAAATTTCAGTTACATTCTTAATTTGTTGACTCGCTATGCGGTGCCCGAGCCAGCGATGCATAAGCCATTCAAATTAAACAAAACTGCACTCGGGTTAAACAATTTCGAGTGGTAAAATATTCTCTATATTATTTAGTCGAATTTCCCATCCAATGTTGGCAATTAAATATTTATCGAGGCAACCTTTCTCAAGCCCCCGATAAGCACATTGACCAGAGGACAACAGAGGACTGCCTGTAGGGGAATGCCATGGTGAAAAGGTGCTAAACTTGTTGAAATATTTAAACAAAACCAACTTGGCCTAAGCACTGGAAAGCAGCTAAACAAAATGCATGGCATGTCCAGGTCTCCCCCCTACAGACACCTCGTGACAAGCGGGCATTATCCATACATTAGAGGAGAGGTCCGAGTCGGTTCCAGTCGCAGTCCGAGTCCCCGTGCCATTACCAGTCACGCTGCACATTTTGTTGTCTGTTTTATTGGGTTGCCATTTTACCTTCATTGCTCTCTACTTTGTAGGGCATCTGTGTGTGTGTATATGTGTGTGTGTTTGTGTATGTTTGTGTGTGTGTGCAGAGACACAACGAAAATCGCCAATTCAGCAGGCCGAACAATGTTTTTGAGCCTCCTTGGTGCGTGTTTCATGTCAATGTTGTCGCTGTCGTTGTCGTTCTTCTTCCTTTATTTCACGTTTTTTGTTTTGTTTTTGTTGGTGTTTTTTTTTTCATGTCGCATGCTTTTTAGATCCGCCTTTTTGTTCGTGCCACGGGTTCGTGGGGCAGAGTCGGAGGCAGCTGAACAAATACAACAAAAACAAGAGCACTTAACATTTTACTTAAATGGCTCTTGCCCCACCGCTGGGGCAACTGCTGCTACTGTTGTTGCTACTGTTGTTGTTGTTGTTATTGTTGTTGCTTCTGTGTGAGTTTTTGTGGGCCTCCTGGCGGTGTAAATGGAATTACAAGCTTGCTTAAAACCGAAAAACCAATTAGAAGAGCGCGCTGTGCGCCTGTTTTATCCAGCAAACATCTGCTGGAACGAGGTGATTGTCGCTTGGTTGGTAGTTCCCTTAATGACACGTCCCCCAGCTTAATTCTAAATGATGGATAGCTCTCATACCTATCTATTTGTTTATGTTTAAATGCTAGTCATGCTTTGTTAATTATTAAAAGAAGTTCAGAACTGAGTCACGCAGCGTACATTTCCTCTGTTTAGTAATTTTGAATAACTTAAACATGACTCTGTTCTTTGAACATTGTCATGTTATCATGGAACAACAATCAAAAAGCAATCCGTATCAGTTTCGTTATTGCATAGCCGCAATGTATCATTGTATCGAATGGAAACCGAAGCTCTGCCAATTATAGCAAACAACCCAAAATGCCCGAATGCCCCGAAATGTAGTTCGAATTACCATTGCGGACTCGCACTTACATATAGACAAATGTTGGTATTGTCTGGCAGTTAGGCAGTGGGAGACGGTGGGGGCATCAACATAAACTATAATTAGTGAGAGCGCATGCTACTGCAGAGTGGCAAATGAGGCCAGAGTTGCTGGTTGTTGCCACAGAGCCAGCCCAAAAGCAAATCGCCAGACAAACAACTCCACCCAAAAGACATTACGACCAAATGCGTAAGCCCACTACCAGTATACGTTCTTGTTTCTATATGTGTGTGGTGTGTGGGGCTGCTGTGTGTGTATGTGTGTTTGTGCATTTGTGATCCCCGGTATGCTTTATGCACAAAGTCAAAATGCAAAAGCAAAAGGCATTACCCAGAGAGCCAGTAAGCCAAGACCTGGTGAAGCCGCAACTGTTATGGCCAAAATGCGAAATGCACACAAGAAAACAAACCATCCTCAAATGGCTTTCGATTTTTGTCCTTTCTGTGGCGACATTTATGTGTGTGTGTTTGCGTGTGTTTGTGTGCACTCCAATTTGCATATAAAATGGCCCAAAATCGTTGTTTTTGGGCTTAGAAATGGGCTTTGGCTTTGTGTGTTTGTTTGTTTGGTTCTGACCATAGCCATATGTGGGCTTCCTTGTTTGGCTTTCAGTTTTTTTTCTTTGTTTTCCTAAGTCTCCAGCCCGTCGGCTCTGGCACGAAACAACGTCCATTGTTGCCGCTAATATTGTTTTGAAATCCGGCCTTATGGGCCAGAAGTTTACAACTAGGCCAACGCCATTAGCTTGTCGTTGGAGCGCGATAGCTGTGAATAATGATGAAGTTCCAACTGGCAGTGCGATGGCGGTGCTTTCAAAGAGTTAAATGTTCACGAAGGGGATTAAATTATGGAGCAGTAAAGTAGCTTAAAGGACTAGAGTTTTGAGGCCAACTGGAACGCATCTTGGTAGAGGCCCAGTCCCAGTCCCAGTCCCAAGCTAATAATTTCTTTCACCTATAATTAAGTGTGGGCTCAAAGGCGAATGAATCTCGGGCTCTGCTTGGCTCTGTTCCTCTTCTTTGAGATCTCGTGCGAGCCTAATTAGCCGTCTCATATACATGTGTATATGAATGGCATAAGAGGGAGGGTGGCGTTACGCCCCCAGAGACACGCCCAGCACTATAATTAAGCCTACAATGGCAACAAGACAGCGACAGAGACAGGGACAGAGATAGAGATAGATAGAGACACGGGTAGGAGCTGAGGCAGTGACACACACGTGAGCTAAGGCTGGAAACTGTCGCCTAACAGCTACTGACGCTGTCCTCCTTGGTTATGCGCCACGGTGACAGTTTCCTCTAAGTTTTTAATGAGCAGGCGTAGGCATTCTGCCCCTCGACTTGATTGTGTCCCCACCAGCCAAATTATGGCTAAAAACTGTCAGCGGTTGTAACATCTTAATAGGGTTAAGTTGGCCGCTCCTCCACGGCTTTAACACTTTGCAGATTTTGTGTATTATTTATGAGAATGGCGGAGTTCTGTGGAGTTAGCATTTGAATAGCTCGTGGCAGAGTGGGGGGACCATCAGTCTCAGGCAAAGACTGAAACTTTGGCTTGTTTCTGGCAAGTGACAAACATTTTGGTTGCTTCACACTTCAAAATGGATTGCACAACACGAAAAGTTTTGCTTTTCCGTAATTTAAGCCTGCAAACCGAACTGCGAGTCGAAGTTGGGCCTGAGAGTGGAGGGGCAAGGGGCAAGGAACGTGGAACCCTGCTGCTTTGGCAAACAATGTGTGAAGGAAGAAATTGGAGAATGCTCGGGGGAGCAGCTGAAGCTGGAGCACAGAGCTTGGGGGCAGCTGCTGTAAAGCAGATTTGCTGGAAACTTTAGCCAGAGCTGAGTGCGTGCCCCACACTGAAGCATGGGCCGTGGGTCAGCATATATAAACACTTACCTTTGTCGTTCGGATCGAACTCAGCCTCGAGCTCTGCCTTGGTCTGTTCTGCCGATGAGCCGGCTGCCCCTTCGACCTCTGCAGCGGCTGCGGCGGCAGCAGCGGCAGCGGCACCACCATTGTTGGTCACAGTTTTGGTTTCCGATTTTTTCATGGTTTCTCTCACTTTGTGGCCTCGAAAGACGGCTTGAATTTTTGTTGCGGCTTTTGCTGTAATTAAACGTGGAGAGAAGAGAACAGAGACAAGAGAGATACAAAAAAAAGGCTATTAATTTTTTGGTTAAAACTGCAAAAAAGTTTCCCTTTTAATGGAAACTCGATAAGAGCAAAGAGCACTTCGATCACTTCTATAAAACGCTTCGAAAATCAATAAGAATGAGGCTCGTTCTGGCCAAGTTCTCATGTGTGTGAGCCAACTTTTGCTTTGGTATATCCAAGACAGTTTACTCAACTTTCGCTGCAGCTCTCAAATAATTAACTTCAAAGGAATCCAACCTCCCCCCCCCGGGTGCTATTCAATCGATTTCAAACTGAACTGAACTCAGGGAATGCCCAGCATTTCTGGCCCCCTGCCAGCCAAGTCAACAGAAAATGGCAAAAAGGGAAAGTTCTTCCTCGCTTCTTCGGCTAATAAACCTCAAGCACAAGTTTCGTGAGGCAGAAGGATAAAGAAATGAAGAGGAAAATGAAAGGAGAATGAAACGGATGAAGGCTATGTATGTGCAATAAACAGAGATATATCGAGCATTCGCATTCCTGTGCTGCTTTTTTCCCGGGTCAGCATTCATTTTTTATGGCATTTTTCACGCAGATACCGAACAAAACAACAACAACAACAACAAATGCTGCCGTCCTTGAATAAGTTATAATAAATTGACACGTGAGGCTTTTGCTACGGAGCACTCCTGCCAAACACTATCAATAAGGGAAAGGCAACGGCAACGGCAAAAGCGAAACCGAAACCGAAACAGAGGCCATTTCTAAAAAATAGTTTTTGTTGTTGTTTGAGCCTGGCACAAGGCTGCCTCACCAGAACTGGGCATGGGCATGGGCATGGCTATGGCATGGTGTCCTGGTCTGAGGCTGAGAGAGTGTGGCAAGGTTGTCGCTGTCAAGTGGCGAGTGCTATGCTTTTAATAGCTGCCCACAGCTACGGCTGAAAGTGCACTCCGGCTTTCAGCCATTAAATCATCGAATATTCCCCTCAGCTATCAAGATGCCAGCTTGAACAGCATTGAGCTACATTCTGGCCTCACTTGAATAGCAATAGTAATCGAATTAAAGCCCATGCATCGAGTGCTTTTGGGCATCCGAACTGTAATCAAATATCCCATTCATAATGCACAACATTTTTTTTACTACATATACTTTTGCTATTACTCGTATGAAAAAAATTCCTACAGATGTTGGTTATTTTTATTTGATTTTTCATCAAGGCAAAAAAAAAACATGTGCACATTTTACGGCAAATTGAATTTATTTATTTCACATCTGTTGCCATGTGCATTCGATTTTATCAGCAAAAAACGAAAAATTACATTAAAATGTAAATGTAAATGTGTGTGTTTATGACCTACATTCAATAAATCTTGAAAAAGCTGATGCTCCACTCCACTCCTAGCCATCATGCAATCAGTCAAAAGAAAAACAAACTTTCAATCGATTTGCTAGAAATAAAAACAGACAATTCGATCCCTTAGACAGGTTCTTTTTAGAGCAGTTTTTTGGATGTATAATTTATGCATCCTTCCATTTAGCATTCGTTGTATATCTTTATGACTGCCTGAACATTAAACCAGTCAGCAAACCTAATGAACATAGACCACTGTCATCCTCTAATTAGAAACTAAAAAATAAAAAGAAAAATGAAAATTTATACTTCCCATCTGGTGTGGCAGACTAATGGCCTCGCCTTTAGTGTGGCCATCAAAACCCAGCGAATTATGTATGTATGTATGTGTGTGGAGGGGCAAAGCAAGGTTATTTATTAAATAAATATTGCATGCGCCTCATTAAACGTGGCAGCAACAGCAGGAAAAAATGAAGGCAGGCGCTACAAAAAACTGCTGCTCTGAGGCTCCCCCAAATACCAAATAAAATTGGATAACCGCAAAAGGAGATGGAGTAAGGCGAAGGGGGCAGGGGGAGTGTATAAAGAGAGACACATTCGCACCTGTGTATCTTGCGCTGGAACATCGACACGCTAACGGTGGAGTATATACAATATAAAGTGTCTGACACTAAACGCAGCACGCACCCAATTACACACGACGTATACGCAATTTCGGTGCCAGGAACAGCGCTCCGCGCGTGGCAGCTTAATCATATCAGCTCTCATGCTTAATTCATTCATAATTTGCCATTTGGCAAGCAATAACCCGAAACCATTTCCGTTTCCGACCAAGAGGAATCTGATTAAATTTGTCAAGCTGCGAGTGCTTCCTGCTGCTCTTCTCTTCCTGTTACGCATCCCTTCCCCACCACCTATCTATCTATACTTCCTTTTGTTTGTGGGGGAATTCAGAGCTGCTTTTCAGGAACAATAATGGCGTCCAGTTCCGGGTTGCTACGGCTGCCACAATGACCAGCGCAAAGTTATTTACGTAATTAAAATTCATTAGCCAACTGTCCGTTATGCTCCTGGAAATTCCCTTATTTCAAGACTTTGACAATTGTCATTTGGAAACACACACATTTTTGTGTCTTAATTAATTGAATTTTCCAGTGGCATCTGTGCAGTGTGTCGTCTGCTGTCACAGTACATACATATTTATGTAGTTAAGTTGTTATTTTTTGAGAATAAAAAGTTCAGCAAAGCAAAATTGTCCCCTGCTAATGGAAATTAAACTACAGCGAGTGACATTTGTGCAGGATTTGTGGGGGGGATTTTTCCACAGAAATGCTCGACTTTCTCTAATTGATTGCCAGCTTTTACTACCCACGGTAATGAGGCAACCCCACCCCCGCAGAGGCTTAACCCTGACCTAGCTGTAATGGAGGTGGGGAGAGAATTCATTCCTGGAATAGCACATTTCTAGCACATTTCTTTCAATCAAATTGCGCCCCGCCAGGCAGTTGTTGCCTGCAACAGATTACTTGCAATTTATTATTTTAATTAAATCGTTGACTGTCAGTGGGGGGAGTGGACTGGGCTGGGCTGGGCTGAACTGGTGCATTTTTACGTGGAATTTTACCTGCCATTACAGCATTACAGCGCCTGCACAGCTGCCGCAGGTCTGCTGCTGGCACAAGAAACAATAATGCGAGCAGAGGAAAAAAAATGCTAAACTGAAGGCACAGAATGCCTGCAGAATATTAAAACGAATGAGTTATGCAGGAGACCGGAGACAGGGAGATACTAGAAGCCAAAGAGAAAGCCAGCGAGAAACTTTCCCCAGATGCGTCTTTGGCCTTAAAACCGTAAACACCGAGCAGAGCCAAGCCCAGGGCTTAAATAAATAAGCAAACAACGGACAGGGGGGAAGCATCGTGTAAAGAATTTTCTCTGTATTTTGCTCCCTCCTTTCTATTTTGTGGGAAATAATATTCCAATTTTTTTGTCAAGCGAATATTTAAATGATTTCAGGGAAATTCAAAATAACAGTTGATAAGCCTATAAGTGGATTTAAGTTTGACTTTTATTGAATATATGGTACAGGTTAAAACCCATAACAAGTCAACTGCACAGAATGCAATAAAGTTGGTAATTAATTCAGTTATGATCTGATCAAAGCCAAGCCAACCAAACAGACAGAGAAAATTTCAAATGAAAATCAACTTTTGGCTTTAATAACTCGTTTAATACCAGCTGCTGCTGCTTCTGCTGCCATATAATTCCCAATTATAAATGAAATGCACAGACTTAAATTCCGTATTCATGGCCGGTGGATTCTTTGGGATTCCCACAATCCTCGTTAACCTGCTGTCCTGGTAGTTTGACAAAGTCCATTAAATGTTCATATGGTGCTTGGTGCCAAAACTTTTGCCCATTTAGATTCACTTATGCCCAGCCACTTGGGTCCATCATCAGATCAGCACACACACACACACACACACTCGGAATTGATTGGGCTCCATTTATGTGGGGCAGGCATTGGCAGGGTAGTTGGTGGTAGCAGCAATTGTGATAATTTGGTGGCAAATTGTTTGCACACACACATACATACATACGTGTGTGGGGTAGTATCTACTCCATGACAATGTTTATTTATGAGGTTAGACAGCAGTCGGGGGGTCACCAGCTGAATTACAACTACTATTCTAGAGTCCCCCCTATTGTTTTGGCCACTCTCCACTTATACAGTTGACATTCCTAATTTATTGCCATGACTCTCTTTGCGTTCTCTATTCCATGTTCTCTGTTCTCTATTCGCTATTCGTTGTTTGTGCATGCCACCAATTTTCCCATTTTCACACACATTTTCCATAGTGCGTGCCATTTTTGCTGCTATTCTTCTACCCACAATGGCCTTGAGGGGGTGGGGGGTGCGAGGCGAGCAATCGATATCAGTTTTATAAAACGCGAACCGCGAATGTTAATCAGGTGAACGTTTTGCTATTATTGCTGTTGTTTTTTGCTGCTGCTGCTGCTGCTGGCTGGCATGCGAAAGGGAAATGTTTGTCGCACGTGCCACAAATTGGAGCCAGTTAGGGAGGGGGGGCAGGCAACGTAATGCACTGAAATTGTTTGAGAAACGCACGAAGCTGCCACGGCACACTTCTTGGCTATTGATTGCAGTTGCCAAGCCTCAAAATGGAGGAGCACAAGTACGAGTATGACATGTGCTCGGACTTCCACGAGTACCGAAGCAGTTATCGAAATTTATGTGATGTCATTTTGCTAACTTGGGGCAGGGGGTGTGGGTGGGTCGCACCTAATTGCAGAGCTTTGCCCGGGCCGAGTTATGTGCAGAGTTCCGGGCAAGCTGGACAGGCTGGACAGGCTGGACAGTCGGATTGTGCCATAAATTACAGGCTCTTATCTGAGTTATATGTGACTTACCAACACTCTCGTTCAGATGGGCCCATAATGAACAGGCTTTGCATAATTAAACCCAGGCTGACCACAATCTCTCCATTATTCTGAGAGCATGGCTCTGGGTTCTGATAGGGAGCCAGAGGGACAGGGATAGGGACAGGGAAAAACCACATTCATGTGTGTGGATGTACGAGTTGCGATAAAAACCCACATTTCCCTGAAAACATTGGCCATTTCAATTGTTCATTAATTTCTATAGAAATCCATTATACGTTTTACGTTTTTCAATTTCCATTAGAATTGAAATAAAAAGGAGAACAAAAACGGAAAAGTATCCGCTTCAGGAGGGGTAGCTCTTTTGATGCCCCTGCAATGCTTTTATGAATTTCTATTGGGGGTATAGCAAGCAGTTCCCCCCCTTCAATTGATTCAGAAATTTGATGATTCCATGCAGATATACACGTATGTATTTGTCTGTCCCACACACAATCGTTTTCGATTAGGCTGTCAGTTGGGCCAATTAGTTAGTCAACACACGATCTATTGTCTACAGATTGATGCCTGTGTAAACTTGCATGAAAATTACGCATACGACATGGTGGTCCCTGGGACAAGGGACAATAAAAAGTTTAACTGCTTGATATGCAAGAAGTGGAGGAGGCCTTGGAAATTATTAAGATGGAAAAGATGATGACAGCTGTGGACGGTCCTGCCACAGGGGAATAAGTTTTGTACGTCCACAGGCTGGTCACGTTTCATTTCGAAAAAAAACGAACGAAAAATATATAAGCCCATTTGTTAACCATTTTGACTACGTGTCGAGAACATTTCATTTGAGTCCGTCTACTTGCCGGACACACTGTTGAGTCTGGCACAAACTTTAACTGGGAGTATTTGCTTTCATTTGAGTTGAAGTTGAAGTTGGAGGTTGAAGCCCCTAGTTTGAAATGTAATTAAAGTAGTTGCAATAGTTGTGGAAAGTTTTCAATTAAATTAACACAACTTTGCTGCTGCTTTCTAGTGCCTCTCTAAAATGTTGTAGTTCTCGCCGAGAAAAGCAATCAAATGAAGTCCGACTATCATTATTCATTTAAGCCCCCGCGCGCGCCACCCAACAGGAAGGAACAGCATGAAATGGCAAATTAAACAGTGAGTAAAGTTTGTATTTAGATACAATTTTCAAAAGTGGAAAAATGTATTTAAAAAAGCATGTGGCCTGAGGTTCAATGCTGCATCGCCTAACTAACGGATGTGCTCTCGCTGTGCCCTCCTACCCACCTTCCATTAGCATATTTCCGGTCTATTTATGAGCGCTCTCCGCTCTCCGCGTTTTCGCCATGTATGCTCTGGCCCCCATCGGACCATTTCGCCCGAGAGTTGCGAGCGTTGGCAATATTTATTATTAAAATGCTACTCAAAAACTCGCCTCCAACTTTTGGCAACAAAATTAAAACAGTCCGCAGGCGAAGCGCGCGCCAACGCAGCACAAAAATAAAAAAAGGCGGCCATAAAGAAAAGAACGGCGAGAGGGAAAAAATGCTATCCACCAACAGTCCCATTTGCCTTTTTCCCCGCCCAGTATTCAGTTTTGATCTCTGGCTTGGAGAGAAAAGGGCTTAAAGTCGTAGAAAACTATGTGGCCAGGACCCGAAACTCCGGCCAGAGGCGAGGCCTTCAAAAGTGATGCACATTTATTAATAAAGAATCCACTCGTTCTACCTCTGGCTCTGCGTATCTATCTGCGAGTATCTGCCTGCTACAGCCCCTTTTCCACCCCCTCCTGCTCCTGCCCATCCCACTGCCCCTGCTCCTGCCCTTTGTGCCACTCGAATTGCTGTCCTTTTGTGGAGGCCAATTGAAATTGAAACTTATTACGTCGATGACGCAGAGAACTATGCTGCTATCCAGATGCTGCTGCCACCACGGCAACAGGCAGAGCCAGGGCCCATAAAAACCAAGTGCAGGAGTGCAAAGAGTTCGACCTGTGGTGCAGGTCCTTGGGCAGCGGGACTGCGAGAAGGCAAAGTTCATGTCGAGCCAACGGTAACTGCGTTGGGCTGTGGCATGCCAAATTGCAATTTGCTGACTGCTCCTGCTGGTTGTCGGGGCTGTCATAATTGCCAAGTCTTTCGATGCTCACCCCCACCGGAAGGGTGTTCGGTCATTGGGGTTCCTTTTTTTTTTTTCATACTACATATAGTAGGTACAAGATACACGAATGGTTATGTTGCATGTGTGCTTGACATTGATGCGAATGGAACAGGGAAAAATATGAATTTCTGTGCATCGAGGCATAGGAAGGACTGTGCTACCGTTCGATATATGCTATATGTATTCGATATATGTATATATCAACTGTTTCAGTTGTTTTTAAATGTTTCAGGTTTCTTCCTTCAGTCTCCCCAGAAAAGGTTTTAAAATTAATTACAGCTGACATGCGAAAATTTAATTTTCACCTTGTAATACGAATAAAACAAAACCTAAATGAAACTTTCTAAATAGTCATGCTTATGTGGAAATCCCTTCCTTTTTCCGTTCTACGTTCTTTTCTACATTATTCTCATTTTCATTATTTTTCATTCCGTGCAACAGCAGCAGCCACAGCAGCAACAGCAACAGCAACAGCAGCAGCCACAGCAGCAGCAGCAACAGCAGTTTCCGTTGCCATTTTGTGGTTTTTGTTTGGTTTCTTGTTGTTGTTTCCCCCGATGCGTGAGCTATTGACTGCCATTGCCATTGTGTTGCCAGGGCTTTATATTTATGTTGGCAATTTATACTTAAACTTGTGCCCGGTATTCCCTGCCCTGCTCTGCCCTTCCCTACCCTTTCTTCATGGCTGCCACTTTGGTTTATGGCGTCGACTTTTGTTTGTTCTTAAGTGTAATGGTTATTGTTTTACTCGAATTCGTTCATGTACCACTAATGTCTAAGTGTCAGTTGAAATTAACCAAAACAGTCAAAATGCTGAAAAATATCTTCAATATATAGAGCTTAAAATCTTCCATATAACTTGGTCTCTTTGGCTCTTCTGTACTCGCCCTGACACCTTGTTGTCCAACAATTTAATTGAATATACCAACAGAGACTTAATTAACTGTTTCTTGTCAGTGGTCTTAGACACATTTCACCTTCTACGAACACAAATACGAGTAGAACTGGGTCAATCCAGTCTTGCCGTCTTGCAAGCCCCAGCTGCACTCACTAATGCCTCTCGCCCACTGTCAGTGTATACCCCGACTAAATGACAAATAAGAGCCAAACTGAGTCAAATTAAGTGGCATGTCATGTGGACCCCATCGGAGCCCCTAAAGAGTGAGCCTGTCCCAACATTTCTCTTCCATTTGCGATGACAAAGAAAGCCTCTCCGACCGACCACTCAATTAAGCCACTGGAGATGGCAGAACGAAGCCCAGAATTAAATTAACCCATGGATGTCCCCCAAAGAGTCATAACACAAGTGAGTGAAAGTGAGTGAGTCCCCTTCCCGTATGTAGTCCAGAACAAACATGCAAATGCAAACATTATGGGGGGCAAAAAGAAGCATCCGGGTCTCAAGTGTCACATTGTCATTTTGTGGGGCATGTAGGCAACAGAGGAAATTAAAGAACAACAACCGCATCAATACCCCAAGACAATGAGTGTGAGAGACCACAACAATTCCTCTGCACACATAAAGTGGCAGGCCATATTTTTAGCTAATCGAGAGAGCCACACAATCAGAGGGTAGATAAAAATGATATAAAGTAAAACTGCAACGAAAAATCATAATGAAAGATAAAGGACATTGTTTATTGGCAACCACAAAAGTGTCAGTAATTGGTAGAGGGATTCTCATTCTACAACGAAATAAAAATAATTCAAAATTATAAACTAGATAGAGTTCGGTTCACATGCTTACAGTTACAGCCAAGAGTACTCGCATGTGTGTGGGGGTTGGCCTCCCCAAAAGTAGATATATGGGACAATGGCAACAGCATAAAGTGGCAGACCATGAAAATTGCAGCTGTTGAGTGGAAACTCTAAGCCAACTGGAATTTGTGTTTATGCTGTTTTGTGTGTCTGTGTGTGTGTGTGTGCGTTTTGTGTCTCTGTATTTGTAGTAGTCGAGAGACACCAGAGCATGATGGCAGTGGGTGGAAAATGCGAATAGGGGAAAAAACGAGCTCAGCCCAAAAGCAGCTTACCAAAATGGTTTGTCACTCAAAGTGTTTGCTCACTGACAACAGCAGTGTGGCAGTGTTTGCCAGCAACAACAACAACAACAATACTATACTATATATGCGAAAAGTCAATTTTAAAACAATTTTCGCAACATTTCAAGTGGAAGAGTCAACGAAAACGTATCCAATATCGATGTGCAGAAGAAACTAATTGAAAACTCCCCCTCCCACTCCCACCATTCCCACTACTAAGTAAATAAACTTACTTCTGTATGGTAAGGTGCAATCTACTAGTTAAAGATGATATCTGTTTTCGGTAACTGAGGCATATCCTAGGTAAATATTTTTCAAACACTCTAAAGATATCACACACACACGGAGGAGTTTTCTTATTTAAAATAAAAGCGAAAAGCAGAGTGCGAGTCTGTTTGGTTTCGCTTTCTCCTGCATTTTGGCCAAATTGATTTTATGCTCGAAATACTCTTAGCATATTTGCATTTCAATGTTTTTGCAATTAAATATTAAAATTAATTAAAGTCCCAGCAGGTGCTGTGCATCTCTCTCTCTCTCTGTGCTCCTGGGGCTATGCTTGGTGTTCCTAACCATCATCGGTTGACTGAACAACGGATATTTTTGTGTGTGTGTGTGTCCCGGACTTGGGAACTGCAGCCTGCAGCCTGCAGATATAATTACACGATATAAATGTCAAGGCAAACAACAAATTAATGGCAAAATACTCGTTGACATTTGAGTGGGGATTAATTTTAATGGGGGGGGGAGTTCTAATGAAGGATTGCCAGAGCTTCATCAAATTAGACGAGTGGAAGCTCAGCCCGGATTAAGCATGTCAACTTTAATTTGCATCAGTATGAGGGAGGAGAAGCCATGAATGATTGCCAAATACTATGTACCAATTTATGCATTCCGCTGTTAGCAAACAAATTCCTTGTGAAATTCCCTCGAATTGAATGAGATTTTCGCCATTTCTCGAATCATGGCCATAAATCAGGAACCTCTTCAGCGGAGTCTTTGCCGCAGAATCTACACACATTTCATATTTACATGGAATGCTGCTGGGTTTTTCTCTTTGCAACATTATACTACTATTTGTGTGGCAAAAGTCAAACAAGCCACAAAAATAGCACACAAAACCCAGAGGAGTAAAGGGAAAACAGAGTTCTGGGGGAGAATGGCGAGACGATTCCGTGGGATGCTGCCCCGCTTTATGGACAGTGTGGTATGCAGAGAGTGAGAGAGTAAGAGAGGGGTAGGGGAGAGACAGAGTGAGCGTCAAATTTGTAGCATCAACAATTTCCAAGGGTGGTGGGGTGTGGTGCAAACGAATGAAAAAGCAGCCAGAAGGAGAAGTACACGAAAAATGTGGCCAAAAAGGACTTGCGACCCTTTTGGCCTGCAGCCTTGCTGTACGGGCGGGCGTCCACGATTTAAAGGCGGAATAATAAAAACGGATTTACAGTTATGAGCACAAACATGCCGTAAAGCAAATAAATGTGAGCGCAAATCCAAGAGAAGGTGGCAAATGGTCGTATTTGGCAGGACCTTGGTCGTCCTTCTTTGAGCTCCCTCTCTCTCTCTCTCTCTCTACCTCTCTCCCTCCTCTGTTCGTTCTGGACAAACACGACACAATCCCAATCCAATTAAAGAGAAAGCAATTCCACGGAAAAATAACCATTACAGCCTTGGATACCCCTCGAAAAAGTGAGATTCGTTTGATAACGTCCAAGTAGAAACGCTCAATTTAATTAGATACTTGATGTTGGAACGGGACAGATCACACAATGTCCCACGCCCACGCTTAGTTCCGCCATCGCTGAGGGGGCGGGTTGGGGTGTAGGCCAAAAGCTCTCGAAGGAACCAAACGATTAACAAAGGCCAATAGCAGCAGAAGGCTTGCCATTGTGTGAATTGAAGAGTTCGTGGACAGTTGCATTGTCAGCAGCGCCACAACATCATGCAACAAAGGCTTCCTCTATGGGGCATGACACACTTTATACTCTTCACAATTGAAGGGGCCCCCATTCAACAGTGTGGCAACAGCATACTGAATAGTTTTGCTAACGGCAGTCAGAGTGCATAAATTGTTAGAATATTAAGTGTGTGTATGTGTGTGTTCTATAATGCTTCTGTTCTTCTAGTGAGTTATCTATCACAGTGTATCCTCTTATTCGTTGCATTCCACAATGGCGATTTTTTCCCTCTCTCAATATATTCGAGTTTGCCACCTTATCGAAAAATGGGGGCGTTACGACATTATCAGCGCCAGCATCTACGTCATTGCACATTAAAATTGCAAAAAGTACTACACAGTCGAGTGGGTACGGTAAGGGGAAAGGAGAAGGTCCTTCACACACACATACACAGAGGACCACGTAAGACTTTCAATCAGAGTGCATTGAAACGGAAATTCTGCGCTGCAGCGCAGAAAGGCAGGAAATACATGCTCGACGAGCGAACTGACGAACAGACGGACCGACGGACAAACTGAAGGACTAAAGGACTATAAGGACGAAGACAGACAGACCCAGACCCAGACCCATGTATTGAGTAACCAACGGACTGTGCCCCAACTAACTGTATCAAATGGCAGCCAACGCAATGTCCCAAGAACGGCTTACGACGTAGACAGCTCCTTGCTTTGCGCTGTTAAGGAGTGAAGGAGTGAAGGAGAAGGAGGTGAAGGTGGCGGCGTAGTTGCCTCTTGGTTGGCCATAACGAGGTTGCTGTCAGTTCGTTACTGTGGCAGCAACTTTGCCGCTTGCCATCGACTTTGCATACTTTGAACTTTGCCAATACATTAGCTCGCTGGCTGTTGGTTTTGTTTGTTGCTGGCGACGGGCGGGAGACTGGCTGCAGCCAATTTTCTGAAGGAGAAAAGTCAAAAGTATTGACTCACAGTCAACGACGGACTGACAGACTGTCTCAAGGAAAATCAGAGCAACTGGGTATGAATGCCGCTTGGGCAGATTATCTGGCCAGGACACGAGCCAGCGGCGGCTGGCTATGCGATGTTATCGGCCAAGATTATTGACTGCTTTGAAAGGGGATATAAAGGACAGTGAAATAATTGATGAGCTGTGCTTAGCTATGGACGAGTTAGGCGACTGGTTAAAGGTTAAATCTTGCTTTCCTGTCACTTAATGCATTCCCCAAATCCCCTCGACATCCGCCCCCACTCAAGCAAATGGCAGATACATTTCGCATTTCATTCGATTTTCCCTGCCCTACCCCCGCCCTGCCACTTTCAATTTCCTGCCCTGAACAGATTAATGGAGCCGAAGCGAAGCTCAAAACAGGAAAACTCACGGCATACAAATTCTACTTAATGACCGAAAATCCCTAACTGAAATAAATTTGATTTTATTGACTGCGAATCAGAAGGCTCACAGCCCCATCCAGCAGCGTAGCGGCCAAAAAGCGATTTGAATTTCGCAGACAATGGCCGGGGCTTGATTTTGGGAAATTACATTTCCCGCCAGCCACGCGGATACCGAAACAAATGAATTATGATGTGGCCAAACAACAGCAACAACAACAACAACAAAAAAAGTGATTTCCTTTGTGCCAAGCGCTTGAATGGGTGCCTACCCGATCACACACAAACACACGCAAACACAGAGAAACCCAAAAATCAGGCCCAAAACCAAACCAAAGCCATAACACGTGCGTTTTGGGCCCTGTCAACGAGGCGTATAAATCTTTTCAGGCTGGTTAAAAGTTCTCCTCCTGTTCGGCAGCCGGGCCCCATTGCTATTAAATATTTAGGCAATTTGTAGATCTATAGCGATTTGGCCCTAATGTGGGCTATATTTATGAGCATGCCCTGAATAATTCACCTTACCCCCTCCCCCCCTGATAGGCTCTGCCTGAACAGATTCTGGCTATGGTTCTGGCTCTGGCTCTCGTTTTTGGTATTCCATTCATCGTCCGTGTTCGTGTTCGTGTTGGGCCACGTAATTTATTGACCACGTCTTTCAATATTTAATTGAATACGGTGTCGCAGGGCTAGACAAATGGCCAGTGTCGATGCGTGCTGTCAAAAGTGCGGCACTAAATTGCAGGCCACTTAGCAGTAAGGAGCTGGTGTCCAGTCCCCAGTCCCCAGCACCAGTTCCAGCCCCATGCCCAGAACCCAGTAGGAGGCCTTTGTCTGCTTTATTAATAGAAACCCCGCTTGGTCACATGGCAGGGCAGATGGCTATTGGGGTAGATGGTGAAAATTCCCATCAAAATAGAATTGAACTTTAGGCGAGAGCCAAATGTTTGAGGGGAAGAAAAAATCTGTTAAAAATCTGTTCGAGGCAAGTTTTTGTGTCACCTCCAAAGTCGAGCGAAAGCCAAGTCAAGTTTGTACTTGTGAAAGTCAGGGAGGGGCATGTCGTTCGCCATTCGAGATGCAAAGTCAACACAAGTGCCGCCGCCACGCCTCCTCGGAGAATTCCCACGAAAGCTGACCCGGCCACGCGGCGTATGAGCAACGCGCTCGAGAGCCTTTCATGGAGTGGCACAATTTCACGGCCCGATTGAAGAACAAACAAACGACTACTGGAAACTGTTTCAGCTGGAGGCAAGTAACTGTTTGTCATTGGCATTAATTATGCGGCATGGTAGGCGAGGGGAAGACATGGTAAGAGACACAGAGACACTGCCTGGCAGTGGCACAGAATCTCTGTCACATCAGGAAAACTTTTGCAGCATAATTTGACAGACTTTGAAAAGCATTTTGTGGGCACAGAGAGCTACTGAGGCATGATATAACACAAAGATGTGTCCCTTCTTCCCCCCCTCCCTCCCTCTCCCTGCTGATGTTGTCATAGTCTGTGTGTTTGAAATTGAATTATTGCAAACCGAATGCGCAGCACAAAAGTCAAGCTCTGAGCCATCAGTCGAAGCACAACACGTTTCCAATTTGTTACGATATATCCAATATACATATACGAGTATGTATGTATTTATGACAGCGGGGGCAGGGGGGCGGACAAGGACAAGCTGTAGGGTTTCGAGTCTCACTTGACATTTGTATAAACAGTGGGTGGCAGGCGGTATATTCTCTCGTTCTCGTTCTCGGATACAATATGAAACTCTGTCCGGATGGGGCTCCATTCTTCCGCCTCTGTTTTGTTGTTATGCGCCTGAATGATTTCTTTTGTGAAATTGATAACTCTGTCTGTATGTGTATGTGTATGTGTGTGCGCACGTACACTCGTGTATCTGTCAGCATATGTGGGTGTTTGTACATTCTCGAATCTCATGTTTTAAAATGCTTCAGGAGTCAGCTCTGGTTCTGGCTTTGGCTTTGTGGTCCGTGCCCCTCAAGGCCCGAGGATTATAACAAATTAAAGTTGTGTAAGCCTGCGGGGGTAACACAATTGTGACAGGGGATTTTCCATACACATTTACGTTGTTTTCGGTAACATCATTGCGGCAATATTGGGCAGTCATGTGGTAAGATAACAACACACCACAAAACAAGGCATGCGGTTTGGAAAAGTACTCCACTCCAGTCGCTCATAGCGACTCATGATTGCCAACTCATGATTGAAGCAGAAGTGCCAAGGAAGCTTGAATAAATCCATTAATAATGATCAGAAGCCAGTGAAGCTAATAGTGACTTCTAACATGAAGTGGGAGTACCTTTTGAGACCAGAGAGAAAGTCAGGCAACATTATCTTTGGTGGCTGTCTATCTGTCATAAGAATAAGTACTATAAATAAATTTAATTTACAAAAAACTCTAAATTGGTGGGTCCATTGAATCACTATTACTTTCCCTATAGGAAGTTTCAAGATCGAACTAATCTAATAAAGATCTGAAAAAGCTAAACCTAAGATACACATCGATCCATCTGCCAGTATATGTTAATCTTCGGTTCCCACACATTTACTTGCATTTTGTTTCCCCCTCTCCCCTCCGTTCATGGGCCATTTATCACATTTATTTAATTTCACTTCGGCTGCTCTGAATGTAATTTTGGGAGAAAGGTTTGGCGTGTCTGGATTTGCATAACTCTGCCGAATATTTTCACCCTCGTTTATTTATTTATTCTTTCGAATTATGCGCTAAGCGGAGCTCGCCAGTGATTGATTGGCCAGAAAGAAGTGGAAACATGGCAAGACGAATGAATTCTCCTCCAGTGCCAGGCCAATTGCCTCAGCTCCTGGGAGCAGGAGCTCTGAGGCTCACGTAAAGCCAGTCATAAAAATATTTCACCAAACAATAAAAAGTGAGGCCAAAAAACAAAAAAAAACGGGAGCCAAAATAACAGAACATTGTAGGTCATGTGTCATTCGCAGAGTCCTTAGTTCCGCTCCTGCTCCCGCTTCCGCTCCCTCCCGGAGGCACGTTCCCGTGCGCTCTCTCTTTTGTTTAGTTTAATTTTGTTTCGCCTCATGGCCCGTGGCTCGTGTTGCATGTGGCATGTTTGTTTGCACTCAGCGGGGTGTGCTCCGGGGATATCAAACTTGAACACAGAATATTTTGTACCGTGGCTGCCACGGCTCTGATATTGAATATTTAATTTCTGCTTTGTCGCCAGCTCTTTGATACATTTTTTGTTGTATTTTTTTTTTTGGGAAGGGGGCAAAGTGAGGCGTTAATTAAATTCTTTGCCAAATATTTTAGACAGCTGGCGCACAAGAGAGAGAGAGAGAGAGAGTCAAATGCTTTGGATAACTTTCGGTAAGTTTGGTAAACAGATGTGGAGACTATATTTTTTTCATTATTTTCGGTGTCAATGGTGAGAAAACACGAAAAAATTTCGATATTAATTTTATAAAACAAAATGATTAAGGAAAACTTAGAAGAAGGAAATTTGCTCACTTCTTAATAAAATATCAATAAATTAGTTATCGCTAAAGTTTAATATTTAAAATACTTTCAAAGTTTTTTAATCTGATAATAAAAATATACTCAATATCTTTTTTGCTCGAGTTCAAAGATATTTTTAATACTAACAACTCGTACCACATCTTCATTGGCTAACAAACAGAAAGCCCCAGATTTGTTTCCATATTTTTCAGCCCACTCATTAAACGGAGAAACCATTCTACTATGTTCTTTTTTCCCCACTTACTTTCACTTGCTCTTCGCTTGATCCCTTCTGGCACAGACCCCAGCGCCTAGTTAATGCCACTTAATTAAATTGGATGCTCAGCAAAAAAAAATAAAAAACCGAAAATTCAAACGAAAAGCCCATGGCACTTTATCAACACTTAATCATTAAGATTCAACACCACAAAAAGAGAGAAAAGGACAGAGACAGAGAGAGAGAGAGAAGAGAGACCGAATAAGGTCAGAGGGCGAGTACATTTGCTACGACGAGTATAGTGTAAAGTCGAAATAAATATTCAATGGAATGGAGAAACTTTTAATTGCCATTCCATGTACTACTATGTATAGATATAGAATACGTTATAATAAAATCAAATATGCCAGTCTTGCGGCGTCAATTTTAAGCTGATTAGATGCAAATGTCTGTGATAAAGATAAAAATACCGAATCAATAACAAACTAAGTCGTTACCAGTCCTTCCAGTCCTCCCACTGCTCCACCTCCTACGAGCCTACGAGAATGACACTTCAAAACAAACTACACAGCGGAAAAGGAACAACAAAAACTGGCAAATCCCGAGCAGATTTGATGTTATTTTTATGTTCAAACTAGGGGCCGAGCGGCGCTAACGGATGGGGATGGGGAACCACACACAAAAGTCTTATTTATTCATGGGCACGGAACGGAGGAAGCAATGGTGTATGGACGTCACCAGGACATCAGCATCTAAGTTGTTTCGGACTGGATGTTCACTGGATGCGGATAAATACTTGGACTTGTTTTACGAGCACTATCGAAATATGTCCCAGATTTGTATGGCCCTGGAAACCCACCTGCGAATCGTAAAACCTAACAACAGACATCCCAGCCGCACTAAGGGAACAGTTGAATTCAAATCACAATTAAACTTAAAAATATATTTCAAATAAAATATAAATATAATAAAATATTCCCACAGTATTAATTACCTTTTGCTCTCCTTTAAGAATGCTCAGCACAAAACTTGGGCAAACTATTCGTTTGCTTTACTTTAAAATATTCTTTGAAATATTCTCAATGGCGCGCACTTTCCTTTTCTGGGAGTTATGGGGCTTTCCGAAGGGAACCTATTGAACCGAACGCTTCGCTGGATTTGTGAAACTGGCCTCGTTTGGCCCTGTGAATTTGGTTAAAAACGTATATCGTGTGGCTCTGTTAGCACGCTTTGGGCCCCACTGTTAACTGCCATTGACTGAGAATGTGGAGGAGACCCGGCCGAAAGTAGGTCTCGTTATAGGAACGAGTGGGAATTTACTTGGAACACTCTCGAGTGAAGTTCTTGAACCTATGCGAAAAGCTTTCCCCCCCAGAACAAAATTCCTGAAAAGCTTTGAAGAGCTTCCAGAGCTGGAATGTTCCCAGTATTTATTTGAATGCAAAATTGTATGCTATAAATACCTGTTGTTGTTTTGATTAGAAATTGAATGCTGATTTTGGTAAAATGTTAAATGCCAATAGTTACCTGTAAGTAAATGAATCAAATGCAAATCAGTTAACATAAGGGCGAAGAATGCAACGGAAACAAACACACACTGAACACACAAATAACGGTTAATAACGGTTGGGTAATAAAGGGATATTATAGATACATATGTACATACATACGTACATACAAGGAAGAAATAGCAAGGCAAGCTTTTGGTTAGTACTTAAATTAGCACAGAGAGAGAGAGTGTGTGAGAGAGCTTTCACTGAAGCTTTCTCGCTTACGGGAAAAGTGTTGCCAGCTAAAAGTTTAATTTTGAATTTCAAAGAGAGGTTCTTAGAACCCGTTTTGGTAACAGAAAACATGCCAATTGAGTATATTATAATATTTATTTTAATATAATTCAGAATTGGAAAAGCTAAGGCAAAGGCAAAGGTGTACAAAACGTGCAAAGAAAGTATCCTATACGTTGGCTACATTAACAAAGAGTTCAACACATTTCTTTTGGGTTAGTTAGTTAGTATATGTAGTATTAACGGGGAACGGGTAACGGATAACATCAACAGCTGCAACTGCAACATTGAGAACAGTAATAAAAAACGTTAAACAGCGACTCCAACGACTACCACACACACACACACACACACAGATAGAGAGAGACAGATGTAGAATTAACAGCACGTGCTCGCTAGCTAAGACATATGTACTATGTATGTATATACTATATTCGTTAGATTTTCACTTGCTGGTTGCTGCTATCGCCGGGGAAACAGCTCTAGCCACAACAGCGATAATCTTTGGCTAATCACACACACCGGTTGACGGACTGGTTGTTGGCTAAAACGAATTAACATCGAATTTAAAATCGAGATCCAAATTTTTCAACGGATTTCGATGGAATTTCTTGCTGCCATGGTGATGGTGGTGATGTGGTATAAGTATCTCCACCTCCGGTTCTGCGTCGATTCGGTTTTCGTTTATTAATTTTGTTTGGTTTGTTTTGTTTCAATCATTTATCAAATTTATATGCGAGTAGAGATAAATACAAAAGAGAATCCATTAAAAAGACCATCAATAATATGGAAAATTATTATCTTTTCATATACAATACAATATATAATTTTGTTATTGTTGTTTATAGTATGTGAGTCTTATGCATTCAGAGAGCAAAAGAGTGAGGGGCGAGCTTGAATAGTTTAATGAAGTAGGTGAATTAAATGTGTATTTAGGCACAGTGAAAGTCGAACAACAGTTGCACAAACGCACATTCACATTCACAACGGCACATTGACAAGACACACGCACACGCAATCATAAATTTTAGAAATGAATATGCGGCGTATACGCAATATTTGCTTATACCACTCAATTTGCTACAAACACGCACTCCCCAACCCAGCACAGCGCAGCCTGTCCCCTCTTATATGGAGAGCTCCTTCCCCAGGGCACATCTACTTCATCAGCACTTCAGCAATATCATAAATTTTCAGCTAATTTCCCGCACACAAAAACTTTTTAATCATATAAATAGCAATAAAGTGCGAGTTCTTCACGTGGGGAGGGGCGGTCAGGGAAAAGTTTCCCTGTTGCAAGGCAACAAATAGTGCGAAAAAAAAGGCACAATGAAGGAATGAAATCGGAAGTCAAGTCTACCATTTGGCTTCTTCGTATATGAGTGAGTGTCTGGGATGTGAAGTGCACGGCTCTGGCGAAGTTATATAATAAAGAAATTCTCAAGTGGAGTTACCAAAGTTGAGCTAGGAGCCAAGTGTGCCTGAAAGTATCAAACAAAAGTTTGAATACCTGACAAGTGGATAGGCTAACTGAATAATGAAGTTTTTTTTTCTTGTTTATGAAATATGAAATCACCATTGTCTACATAAAAGGTATAAGCGGAATATTTACTCCATTGAGTAGCTTTTACACACAAAAATATTCAAAATTCACATGGAACAAAAGGATAACCAGTATGCAAATTGAATAACAATGTGTATTACTTAACTATTCGCTTAAGCCTCTCTTCAATATGCAATTTCTGGTACAACAAAAATGGATTATGATAGGATTATGGAAATGGTTAAACTTCTCCTAGTTTCTCCATTCTCTATTCATTTGCCAAACAAGTTTGTCGGTCTTTTCCCTCATGAATTTCGAAACAGTATCGATTATATGTTTATCTATATGAAAGTATGTATGTATGTATAAGTTTGCCTGCGGCCAGGCTTCAGAAATTTCATTATGGAATTAGCTTGGGCACAGACCATATCCATTTCCTTGTGCTAGCCGCCAGTCAAAAACATAAAAGCATTTTGAGCCTAGCTGCCAATGACAAGGCCCAAGCACACACACACATACACACACTAATACACTGACAAAGGACTGAGTAAAGTCTGCTAAAAGTTAGACATCTCACAGACGTCGGCCTGCCCCAACTTACTTGCTTTCCCCCAAAAACTTTTAATCAGCCCCCCAAAAACGAACAGTAGGAAAGTTTCTGCCTTCGCCTGCTTTGGGGCGCACAATTATAGCAAAATTTTCCATCTAACAAAAACATAATCAACGTAATTGCATAAGGAATATGGCTTGCACAATGAAAAGAAGACAAGAAGCCTTTTCGGCTTCTAGTCCAAACTCGAAGCGGGAAAGTAAACTGAAGCATGGTTCGACCTTTTGCTACCCCTGTCCTGTCACTGGGCACAGGACAAGAGGTGAGGGAAAAGGTACCCAATGGAGAGAGAGTGAGCAATAGAAGAATGGCAGGAAAGTAGAAAGTGCAGGCAAGACGAAGAGCCAGATAATTAAAAAATCAGAAACGCACAGAAGTGCACTCAAAGAAAAAAACTTTTAAGAAATACCAACAAAAGAAAATCCATAATTAATATAACAAAAAAGTTGATGATGCTATGAAAAAATCATGAATTTTTAGCTTCCCAGGGAGCTCTACTTATCAGCCCATTAGGGTATACAAAAATGAACTCAAAGTTTACATATTCAACTGGCTAAATCGAATTTAAAAGTCCAAAGTTTGCCCATTTGTTACCCTGAGCCATAGACTTGTCATTGAGGGGTAGCCAAATTCTATCAAAGTTTATGTTCCAAATTTGGTTTCTTCGAGTGTAGCCAAGCAGAAAGTAGACCCAACGCATAAACCTCTCACTCCAAGGCTTACAAGGAATTTTCAGACACTCTGAAAGAGGGTTAAAGCGGCGCCAAGTTTATTGTATGGGTGTCGCAAAACATAACATTCCGCTGTATGTATTGGTGTTTTATGCTCGATTGCCCCTTCATGGGGCACGGTGGCAACCCAGCATGGTTGTTGTTTCTGCTGTTGCTGCTGCTGGTTCTGCTGCTCGTAATACAATCAATTTCCGCTTTGTTTGTCAAGAAAACTTGATGGAGGTGGGTGGTGTGGGAGTGGGGGGCCCTTGTTATTATTACTTGGTTCTCTTTTTTTGTATGTTCCTGTCTTCCTGTTTTGTACGGAAGCGAACGGTAGCGGAAGCAGCAGCTCAGCTGCCAATACTGTTCAAATATGACGTATACGTAATATTTCACCTTCCCCAATTACCGCTCGAGCCGCACTTGCCCCTAACGTTGTTAAGTACCAGAGCCCACAGTTTTTAATTAAATTTTGTATAATACACATACATACACGTGTATGTATGTACAAGTATATGTATGTGTATGTGCAATATCCATTATCATCTTTGAGCATAACAATGGATGGCACTTCATTAGTCGCCAGTTTGGCTGCTCTGGGCAATTTTATCGGGTCGTTGGTTGTAGTAGAATGAGGCATTGGCTTGATATGGCATTGGCTTTGTGCAATTAGCCTTTATGTTGTGTGCTCTTGATTAGTACACCAACACACACACACACAAAACACACACTCGTAGCCACATAAGTGGAGCACAGAAACCATTTTGAGTTTGGGGGAAAGCTCTTCATTGTCTGCTGCGTGCTTGAAATTAGTTTTCGGGTTATGCTTGAACTTTTCCTTGGGGTTGAAACTATGTAGTTTTCTTCCCGAGAAAGTTATTAATAATGAGAAATTCGAGTCTATTTTTTGGGAAACCTTGGCCCCAAAATTGACTGTGAAATTATTACCAGGTTACGAGAGGGCAAAGCAATCAATTCTAATGAAAACCTTATCACCTGATTTGAAAAATTAATGCGGTTCCCTAATGACTCAGTATTATGTTGCATGTACATGTAATACGAGTATGTAGACCATCCACACGAAATTATATTTACTGCCCCTTGTTTATTTCCAAAACAAATTTGCTTATAAATATTTCATTTGATGGAAGAAACACTATTGTTAAAGCAATGTAGAATAATGGCTGCTAATTATTCACAGCTCAAAAGTATTCCCATGACTGGCATATATTCCAGATATATACATATATATTTATATGCTCGTATCTGTATCTATATCAGTATGAATACAAATTTTATGCGCATATATTTGCGTCAAGTGACAAATGCCAGACAAAAGCGGGGGGCGCTGTAAGCGAGAGGGCTCGGAGATGTGTCAGAATGTACTGATAGGCATCATAAATAATGTGGGGCATATCAATTGCTCTATAATAAATTTATAAGAGTATCCCCAGAGCCGGCAGTAAGCAAAATTCAGGAAGTTCTTCTGACCAAGGAAATCTCTGGAATTCCGCTCAAATCAGCCGAATAGTATGGTACTCCAGGGTGCAGCATTACGATAAAGGTATGAGAAATTGCTGTCCCAAGAATATCTTTTGATATCTTTAGCTTGGGTTTGCAAAAAATATAAAGAGAAAGAAAGACTGAAAAGTAGCAAAAGCCAACACCAGAAAGCGTAAAAGTTTGTTACAAATTTGTTCAAGATATATGTAAAAAAAATACGAACGCGGCAAAATAAAAGACGTGGCAAAATAAGTAGAAGGACAAGCCAGAACAAGTCAGATCGAGTCCAAGGACAAGTAAAGGAAATACGAGTGCCATTTATCCGCAAATCCCTTTCATACCAATAAGCGAAATCCATTCAGGGAACGCACAAACCAAAAAGAGGAAAACCATCACGGAAATCCCGACAGGCAGCATCAACAGTCGGTGCGGAAATACTTTAACCCAAAACAGAGCACTGACAATAAGAGTAATAACGAGCGAGTAAACCTGAACCAAGGAGCATCGTTTTGGCATACTAGAATGGGAATGGGAATGGGAAAAGTTCGTCGTTGCGGAGACCCAACAAATCTCAATTTATCATTTCCTTTGGTGGGGACCGCCGCAAATTGTAGAGCTTAGGAAATGCTTTGCGCGCCTGTTTAAAAGGCATTTTATCAGAGCCTCTGCACAGACATTAGTCGGATGGGCAGGGACACACACACACCCACACACACACACAGACAAATACAGATGTGGCATTAATGGTCGCTGTCGCTGTGGCTGTCCCTACCCCTACCCATCACGCACAGTGGTATGCATAATGTCAGCAGTGGCGCCGACATTCTTCAGTCTGAAGTCGGACAAAAAAAAAAAAAAAAATAACATTCGGGCACGCATCTGGGGCGTTTGGCTATGGCCGGCACTTTAATGCGTTCCCGAGTGTCCAATTTTTATGCATTAAGTTCGTGTATAAATGCCACACCTCTCCCTGCTGTCCCTGCTCCCCTCTCCCAACTTATATTTGTGGGCAAGGCCATTGCCAAAAGAGAAGTATTTTTAGGCCAGACCAATCCTCTCCTCTGGCCGAAATTGATATTAATGCGTTGGGACCAACGTGGCGTATACGTGTTATTGATATAGCTTCCTCCTGTGCGGTCGGGCAAACCAAATGGCCTGTGAACGTTCTGCTAAATTTGAATTTTAATGTTTTTGACTTGTTAAATTTAATGGCCTTTCTCCTTCTACTATATATAATATGTATGTGTTTATGTGTGTTGGTGTGAAAATACTTTATAGTCATTGATTTTTCGTTCTATGACTGTGTCAGCGCAGCTGAAGGATACTAGGAATTGCCTAGAATCGAATTACCCTTCCCCCCATCTAACCAGCCACATTCTGAATAAACAGCTCATCGCGGAGGCACACCTCAGAGCGGGAATTGCGCTAATTACACTGACAAAAGCCACGCACATCATCAACACGGACAGAGACACGCCAGGGCCCCCCTCTACACAGACACAGAGACGGGACACAGGCGTTGGGGGCGACGACGCAACAAATACGCCTTGACCACACCCTCAAAGGAAAAGCCAAAGCAAACAGTTTGCGTATAGCAGGTGGAAATCATTTCTTGTTCAATAAATCAAATTGACTCCTGTCAACGTATTTACTCTCAATTAGTTCAACATTAGCAAGACATTTCGCTCAACAAACAAGTTTTACTGGTGGCAATATGAAGGGAGAAAGGAAGGAAAACAGAGAGCCACACCCTATACAGCTAAAGTTTCATTTTCTAATTGCCAAACGCTTAAGAGCAGGCTGAAATTTAATTAAAATTATGCAAAAGTCTGTGATATTTGACAAGGCAAAGCTGCTGTGAAATCTGATTTTGATTAACTTAAATGTGGTCATAGAAAGAAGATACTAGAAAAGCATATGTAACTACGTGTATTTTACTTATAGTAATAGTCTGACTGACTGTTGTAATGGGAGACATTTGTATGATATGTGGTAATCTTGTTGAATGCCATCTATTTACCTAAATGATTCAGCAACAATAACTTTCCACTTAAGATCGTTAATCTCACCCTGTAGAGCATCTCTTAGTCTCAATTACCTCTCGTTCACACGACCCTGGCTACGTATGTATATATGCCTGTATGGTTTAATTGCCTGTCTAGAGGGGCAAACAACAATAGGCCGGGCGAAGCACAAACAATTGGCTGGAACTTATTTGCATTTCACATTAGGCTGAGGTGGCTGAAAAGCGGCTTTCCAGAGCTTAGCATATTCTGACAGGGCCTAACCAGCTCCTCTCATGCCCCACGCATGTGTCGACATCTTTATTCACAATTTATACTCGTATCCTGGCGGGCCTAGCCTCAATTGTCAGGTTATTGCGCCCGGGCGTGGCACCCCGCCCGTCGTCGTCAGCAAGTCCATAAAGATAGGAAAGGAAATTAACATCGTCATCAGCATTTCCTAATTAGTTGACAGGCCACATAACAAAAATCCAAGTTTAAGCAAACTCAGCGTTCGCTTCGGCTCTGCCCGGCCCGGCCATTTGCGGATTTATGTTTTCAATTTATTTTCAGTTGCAGCTAAAAAGGAAAACTCATAAAATGGCGATGAGAGGAGACTGGAGTGGAATGGAGTGGATTGCAGCCTACGTGTTTGTAATATGAAATATATTTATTTTTGTTTGCCCAAAAAAAGTGGAGGCTGTTTTATGGTTGATTTGGGTTCCGCCTCGATTTTCTTTAGTTCGTTTTTATGTTTTGTGTGTGTTCTCTTGCTGTTCGGTTTCCTTTTATGCCACTGCGGCGGAATATCAAAACTCAGAGAGAAAGAGAGAGAGAGAGAGAGAGAAAGATCTCAAAAGTTTAGTGATTATAGTGAGCTCAGTCCCAAGGGCAACATGGAATGGGTATGTCTGGTTATAGAAAACCACTCAAGATATGGCAAGTTCACAAGAAGTTGGCACAACTGTAGGCCGCAGGAGAGCCCACAGGAATGTCTCGAAAACTTCCCGCAAATTCGCGTACATAATTTACCATGGAATCTTCCTAGAGATTTCTTCCACCTTGGCAACATCAAAGGCATTCATCAGGCACTAATTAGCAGGGCGAATCTCAAAATGGAGGCAACTCCTTTGCAACATTACCAGGAAAATTCTCAGCTGCGATAGGAAATCGCTGCTGCGAAGGGAATTAAAATACGCCAACGCACGTATACAAAATGTGTTTTGCCAAATTAAATGCAACATCAACAAACACCAACAAAAAAACACTGGCAAGGCAGGGCAGCAGCAACAGCAGCAGGAGCAGGAAAATTGCCAAGCAATAATCATAATTTGTGGCATTAACGGGGCGGAAGTTTCTGTGTAACTTTGCACTTTTCCCCGGAACAAAACCCCCCCAAACCCGAACCACCATTGATAAAGTGTCGCTAAACAATTTATCAGCACCACCCCGGGGAAATGGAGACCAAACAAAAGGGCATGGGGCATGGGCAGTTAGCGGTGTGGCAATGGCAGCTAAACAAACCTCTCCGCTACTGCCACGGCCACTGGCACAGCCACCAGCAAGGGCAGGACTGCACCTGCCACAGGGGAAAAAAACGCGTTGCGGTAATTTATGAGTCATTCTCTGGAAATGCTGTGCGCTTTCAGCTCGGCATCGTCGCTTGTTCATACTACGAGTATTTTCTTTATATCAACAGAAAGCAAATAAACCGCAAAAAAAAAAAAAAAACTTTTAAAGAGGAAAAAATAAATTTTGCGCTTCAGTCTCACTCGTTTCGAGCTTTGCCAGTGCACTGGCCCTAGCTGAACTTTTGACTCTTGTGAAGCGAGAAAAAAAGTTTCTGAACTCATTCTGGGTTTATTTTTAGATGAGTAAAATTTTAAATAAATAAACGTATTATATTTGAAATTACTTTTTTCATAAGAGAGAATTAAAAAAACCATAAACTTGGAGTAAATTCAATTACAGCCAGAGAGAAATCCCCTGTTTGGATATGTGTGCTCAGCTAAGATCCTTTTATATGTTAACGTATGCTCATTATATTATATCACCTTATTCTCTCTGTTCTTTACTCGCAGGACGCATTAAAAGCTTTTCTTAGCAACCATATAAACGACATCTTCCTACATACATACATACATGTACATACAAACAAATGTATAGTATGTAAGTCACAATCTCGAATGGCGCCCCAAAAAGTACGCTATGGAATTTGTATTATGATGTTGCGTATATCGCCCAGCCATAAAATTATATTCAGGCTACGATTATTAGATAACATAAACGGGAACATGAGCTGCGATAATGTGCATTAGGAAAATCTTGGATCCCTGACCTTTGGCCGAGCCTCGCCTCAGGGCAAACAGAGGCCATCAACGTGGCTGGCTGCCTTCTACTTAACTTACGTTAAGAATCTTACACAAATTTGCCATTGGCACATCAAATTCTTGCGAATGTAGTGAAGTGTAATGGAGTGCAGTGTAATCTGTATTTCTATACGAGTATAGGTATGTGTATGTGTATGTGCGTGTATTGTGAAACAATTTATATTTGCGACACCATTAAGCAAGCACAGAGCGGCGTGGGGGGGTAAGTGCGAGCAACTGGGATAAAGAAGTGCTCACAGCATGTTGATCTAATAAATAATAATGAATCCCATGGACAAGAGATTACGTTAAATACTCCAACACACACATACACAGCGCACAGTACACAGATGCACACACATACAGAGAGAATGTTGAATAGGTTTGGTTATGAATGTATGTATGTATGTATGTATGTATGGCGTATTGAGGATTAGTTCAGGAAGTTGAAAGGACACCCCCAGCCTTACCTTCATCCTCGTCGTCGTCGTCATCGAGCTCCGTGATTGCCGCCTTATCGTAGGGTCGATCAATGCCATTTGTTGCTTCGGATGAGGCGCCACCGCCTCCGCCTCCACCACTGCCGCCAACATTCGGCGCCTTGGCATCACCATTGGAGGTAATTGAATTTGATTTGGCGTGATTTGTATGATTGTTTGAGGACTTTGCTGAGGACTGGAGACCGTCGTTCTCCATTTGCGGAGCACTCGGCTCCGGCTCCCCATTGCTGACCGCGTCGATGGCGGCGCCATCCTTCGTCTTCAGCTCCTGGCTGGTGTTGCAGCCCATTATATTTGATTTGATTTTAAGTCACTTGTGTTTTGGTGGGGTGGTCTCTATAATTCCAGTTGGCCTAGGTTACCAAATGCCTTTTGTTTAATCAATTGCTCACACAAGCGCGCACACACACACACACATACACAGTCAAAGTCGCACACACACACACACAAGTTTATAAGCTATACTTGTTGTTTATATTTTTTGTATTTTTTTTGTATTTATTTTTGGGTAATTTGCACGAGTTAGACGCTTACGAGTAGAAACCTTTTTGCATAAAATTGTTAGAAAAATATGATGGGGATTTTTGGAAATATTCAGTGATCCAGTATTTTGAATGTCTTATAAAAACAGTTAGAAAAAGGTACACAACCACAGATTACCAGCCAGGGACTTGCTAAACGGAAACGGAAACCAGACTCGCTCACAGGCTCGCTGACTGACTGACTCACTGACTGTCTCTGGCACAAGCTCAGGCACAACTGACAAATGCCAGCGACGCGTCAACACTAAGAATGGCCAGGACCCCTGAATTCCAGCCATCCTGCAGCAGCAGCAGGCAGCAGCAACAGCAGCAGCAGCAACTCCGAGCTCAACAATCGCTACCCGGCAGTCAACGACACACAGAACCAGGCGAGAGAGAGAGAGAGAGGAGAGAGAGCGTGCCCGAGAGAGCTCTCACAGTGTTCGCTCTCTCACAGTGGAGTCACAGTGCGCAATGCTTATACAAAATAGAGTCGCTGGCAATTTGAATGAGCTAGAAGGAGAAGCATACAGACTTTACAGTTATCACGCGTATGAGAGAATGACGATTTATATTATATTAATATTAATAAACCTTTAATATATTAACTATATATATATACCTTTGTATGTTCCTATTGTTGACTGTATGGAAAACTTCAGTTTTCTTCTCACATTTAACCACTGTGCAGGCTACAAAATTTGAGAGCAGGCGAGTGAGCAAAAGAGAGCAGAGCACTCTGCGCTCTGACTGCTGCTTTGGCTGCAAAACTTTTTCGCAAATAAACAAACCGACAGCCAAAGCCGACAGCCGACAGAGGCACACAGATACACACACACACACACGCAGACACAAACGCCTAAGAGTGGGCCACAAAATCCGTTGCGGTAGCAACAGAATCCGAAAAGCAGCGCAACAGCAGCCGGGGCATTGTCAAAGGCAATGGCATCATCATCATGGAAAAAGCTACGGTCACACTCCCACTCCCAATGCCACTCCAGACAGCACACAAACAGTTACGTGCAGCCAGCGTGTGGCCAGCCGTGAACAGCTGAATGGTAGAAGGAAGGACTCAGACCCGGAACCGTACCCAGGCAAATGAAACACAATACTACAACAGGGGAAACCTCATCCATAAAGATATCAATGAATACGTTCTTGTGTTGCTTCTTGGCTTCTCATTTGGCCTAACTGTTTTCCCTCTATCTGCCTCTGCCTCTCCCTGTCCTCTCTCCGTTGCTGCTTCTCAGCTGTCACTGGCTATCTGCCTCCCCTTTTCTCTGGCTTTCTGTGTGTTTATTTTTGGCTGCTGGCTGCGTCTGTTTGGGCTTTTAGGAAGTTTCGCCTCTTCGACTCCAATTTTTCACAAAAATGCTGGCTTTCAGTCTGTCTGCTTCGTTTGTCTGTCTGAGGGTTTCTGAGGCACTAGCAAATGAATTGGTAAGCCAGTATTGTGGCTGGTTTCTTTTCATTCCTCTCTATCTACTACCCTATTCTCTCCATCTCCATCTCTATCGCTATCTCGCTATCTGTTTTCCTATTCCAGGCCTCCTTTATGGCTGCTCTAAGCACACAGGGTGCCGTGGCCATAAAGAAAAGTGCGTTTCGGCTAGTTTAAGTGGAGACCCACAAACACCCTCCTATGTACATATATATAATAATCCTAAAAAAAGAGAGAGGTCTCCTGCATATGTACATATGTACGTAACACTCATGCGTAATTTTAATCAAAAATGGAGCCCAGGTTAGCCCACATTTGTATCATATGCAAATGTTCTTTTAGATAATAAATGCGGCACAAATTTAATTCAAAATTCAGCGGCAAACACCCTGTATGAGATATGGAAATATTTGCCAATTACAGCTGCATTTTTTAAAGTGCGAAATATAATAATAAAACACAAACACAACAAATGAAAATGAATCTCTATATATGAGCTACAAATAATAAAGATGGTTAGAAGGTTGATTTAAAGCTTTAAAGTTTTACAGCTTTTAAATCAGATCAAGTGGAAAGCACTCAGGAATACTTGTGGTAATCCTCTTTTAAATTTTCTTTTAATCTTGCTCAACTATCTAAGGCAAGAAGAGCCTAGACAAAAAGGCCAGCAATTAAGGTTGAAGAGGCTGGAAACAGCTGCGGTTATCCCATCCTTTCTTGTACGAGTAGTTGCACTCGGATAGGCGGCAGCAAAAACAACGATCCGAACAAGAGACGGCAGCAACTGTCGTGCTCCACCACAGAACTGGGGAAAAGCCTTGAAAAGCGTGAACATTGCGCATCCAAAACATGTCAAGGCAGGCCCCGAAAAACATGGTGTGAAAACGCATGGGCCACAAAATCCAACTTGCTCTTGACTGACTGCCAATCCCTGTCTGTGGCCCCGCTGGGACTTGAAGCATTTCTCCATGATGGCAAAAACGCGTGCGACACATAAACCCTTTTTTGGGGGGGAAGGGTTGTGCTGATAAGATGAGTGACAACTCAAGACAAGAGCGATGGATGGGCTGGCAGAGTGTCTAGAGGCTGGATCTTGGTCCCCAGAAGTTTGCGCATCATTTGCCGTCACAAATGCCAAGTCATTATTCTCCACAAAGAATACAAATAGCTTTGTTTTTAGATCAAATTCCTGGCTTTTCGATTTTTCTCTCTGTCTGTGTGTGAAATTACGTATACGCCATGCCATGCTGTGTCCTGCCCTGTCCTGCCCTGAACTCTGCCCACTAAACACCTAAACAGCATCGACTGGCCTGCCCTGCCCTTTGCTCTGTCCATCCAACCATCCTCTCATTTACCGCCGGCTGGCTTTGGGTCTATTTTATTTTATTTTATTTCACTTTTTTTTTTGTACGAGCATGCTCCTGGGATGGCTGCCAAGAGGAAAGTTTTTCACGTCCGTTTTTTTTTTTTTTTTGTCCGTAGTCTGAAGTTCAACGGTGCGCAACAATTTTCAGGTCTACTAGAGGAACTCACAATAAATTTAAAATGAACATTGAAGAGACTCAACTTTAAGATGTACAATGTAGTTTGTTTTTAGGGTCTCTCGCTTATTGCTAAATATTCTAAGAAATTCTATATTTATACCCGTACTCGAAGAGTAATAGGGTATATTGTATTTGTGGTAAAAGTGGATGTGTAACACACACAGAAGGAGGCGTTTCCGACCCCATAAAGTATATATATTCTTGATCAGCATCAATAGCCGAGTCGATATAGCCATGTCTGTCCGTCCGTCTGTCCGTCTGTCCGTCCGTCTTGTTTTTCACTCATTGCTCGAAGGCTATTAGAGCTAGACCAATCAAATTTTTTTTCCAGACTGATGTGATATCTCACTCCTAGAAAAGTGTTTCAAAATTTCGCCCCGCCCACTTCCCCCCCACAAAGGGCGCGCACATCTGTGGCGTGCACAATTTTGAAGATAGCAAAAACGAAAAATGCAGAATCATAGAGACAGCCCATATCTATCAGGGGCCCAAATCTGAATCGGATCGGATCATTAATATAGCCACAATAGACAAAAACATACGCAAAAACTTCGCTCCATCCCTTTCGCACTCACACAAAATCGAGTAATTTTGGTTTTCGTAAATATGAACGCCTGGATCTCAGAGACTATAAGAGCTAGAGCAACCAAACTTTTGGCCAAGACTCCTGTGATACCAAACCTGAACAAGTGTATTTCAAAATTTCGCCCCGCCCCCTTCCGCCCCACAAAAGACGAAAATCCACAATTTTGAAGAGAGAAAAAAATAAAAATGCAGTTTTGTAGAGAATGACCATATCTACCAGATTCCCGAATTTGTTCAGATCGGATCATTATTGTAGCCACAATGATCAAATGAATTTTCAGCAGCGGGAATACCCCGCGGTTGTGTTTCCCCTCGCCCGATTGCTGCGTAAGTCATTTATTGGGGTTGATTGTCGCAGCAGATTCTCTCACACACACACTCACGCTCAAACATGCTGCCTCGTGCAGTGTACGTGTGTTGTTGTGAGAACTGATGTAGATGATGTAGATGTAGATGTCGATGACAGATGTAGCAAAAAATGTAAAATGTAAAAAATGATAAAACATTTTAAAATTCCACATAAATCACATGTGTACTGACTGAGTACGGGTATAAAAGTAGAGTCGCGTTCGAAGCGACTCCGTACGTTCTTTCTCGTTTTGTTTGTATTTGTCCTGATTTCTAAGTAGAATATCTGTCAACTATTTAATTTATCGCATGGAATTTTCCGTATTCTGTTGTCTTTTGATTTTGATTATTATTTGTCTTTGTTGTTCTTTGTTTATTTGACAACAGTGTCCTCTCCTGTCCTTTTCTGACACATGTCTGCCTCATTAGTTATTTAACTTCCGACCTTGGAGCTTTATCTGTGTATGTATATGTATGTACCCCATGTATTCCTCATATCTGATGTCATAGACCTGTGAGATACAAATAACAATTCGTTTTGTCACCATCATTTGTTGTCGACTTCCATCTGACGGGGCTGATTTGTGTGTATTTGCCCACGGCAGAATACACCGAAACTCGCTAAGAATAATTGAATTAGTCGGGGGCATGGCCATGATACATGTACGGATAGGATATTTGGTGAACGTTTTCTGTGGCATGCCAATTAATCAAACGCCCAACTGGACGTGCGAGTCAAAAAAGGCGCTGAAGTGAAATATTCGTTGTGTGTGATTTAATTAATGATGGTGAACCATTCAATTTAGGGCGAGTTTCCACTCGAATTCGTTTGGCTTTAGGAAAAGTGTTGCATATTGCATGGATACAGCCGGCATTCATATTCCATGACCACTCATACCCATGCAATTCACATAGCCGGCGCCTGTCGCTCTGGCTGCATGCCAAGCCAAGCCAATATTAACCGGCAATATGAGCAGACAATAGATGGCTAAGGGGATAAGGGCGGCTATATCTCTGTGTCTGGAAGGCATAAGGGATGGGGTTAAGGGTTGAGGGTTGGGGGTTGAGGTATGGGTGCTTAAGGGGGCGTAACAGACAGGCAGACAAGCGGCAAACCAAAAAATGACAGTTCGTATGTCAGAAGTGCTCACTGTTGACTTTAAAATCACATTCAAGAGTTCCCTGCTCTATGCATAGACACACACACATGCAGATTGCCAGTTCAATTACACGACTGGGGCGTTGCATGCCACGACTGCAGACTGCCACACCTCCTACAGGCAGCTCAACCACTATTACTCCCCCTCACACACATGTTTATTGAAAGGTTACATGAATGACACACACGCCACAGAAATTGAGGCAGAAACTGAAGCACCCAACATCCATCCACACAGACAACGACATCGACATCGAACCGACCCCGGGCAGGCCATTTGCATTGGCTGCCTGTATCCTTTTGGATTCGTTTTTTCCCCCTTAGCTTTTCAATGCATTAAGTGAATGTATCTGATATACAGTTGCACATATATCATATATGTATGTGTGTGTATATACATATGTATGTGACATGACAATGGGCATGCATTTAGGTGCACGAACAAGCCGGAGACGAGCATCGAGCAAACGAGAAGCAAGCAACAGCAGCCTGCTGCCAATTGCAACAGACGCCGCTGTCTGGCAGCTCGTTACGTGCCGTCACGATATCTCCCCCTCCCAGCCGCAGTTTTGCTTTACCCCCTTAAAGAGCATCGCCACATTTGGTTGACTTTAAAATACTTTCATATAAATGCATAGACTCAATAGGGTAAACCAAACATTGAATTCGGTTTATCCGCACCTCGCAGAGGAAATTGCTTTATTATCGCACGAAGGCAGCCCCATTCAGCATACTCCCCCATAATGACATTAGATTTTAAGCTGCACTCTGGCCACATTTTCGATCAGCTTATTCCACGCTTGGCCAGCCATAAATGGATTATTGACTGTATGGTCATACAGTGTTCATGCCTTGTTCACCCAAAGACAATGCAGCAGCAACGCATAGGCCCTATCCTAGAATATCAGCAAGGGCTGCTGCCCAGCGATTGATGTGCCCCCACCCTTCATCTTTCATTTAGAATGCAGTAGACGTGCATAGGCCCTGTCGCAAACAAAAGGATGTCTACAGGAGTTGCACCCATCCGCTGACCAGCGATTGAGTATAAATACAAAAGGAGACTTTTAAATAAGTCTCCCAGCCATATAGCTCCAAATAGTGAGTAAAGAAAGTGAGTGAACCTTAAACAATGTTATCCTTAAAATTTAAGAACCTGAGACCTTTAAAAATACGTATATGTATATGTATGTATGTATTTGTATACATTTCGCTGGTCATTGACTAGATGATTTCCTTTTTTTGGCACGTTTCCTGATTTGCTTGATTGATGATTTAGGAAAATTGATTGATGTTTGTGACTTTGATAACTCGGCAAAGATTGGGGACGTCCTTCAGCAGTCAACCGCAAGCGAAAAATGAAAAGGAAAGCCTCAAATTGAATGGGTTAATCAAAGACATAACCAACCCCCAGAATTGTGTTCTCCGAACTTCACTTCAGCAATCACTTATCTCTCACCCAAAAAATATCCTAAATAAAGATCCAATACATTAAAAATGTATTACAAACTCAATTCTACAAGCAGGCATTATTTTGGCGTTATGGTCGCCCATAAACTTATTTTCTAAACAATTTAACGAGCGCCAATAAAAGAGTCGGACCCAGAAGAACAAGGAACTTTGCCGAAATAAATCCGAATGTTTCCGTGTTTTTACGGTTGTAATTCGACACCTCCAACTCCAACGGACAACCCCATTCACACACAATACGTGACCTGGCCGCGTTTTTAATTAACAATTACGTACAGCAGGAGAGGCAAGCCCAAGCCCCGGAACACGTGTCCCGAATTGTATGTAGGTTTCTGTGTGAGTGGATGGTTGGGAGGGTGGTGTAGGGTCTCTCAAATTAAGATAATAGCTAGAAAATTACAAAGAGCATTCACTGGGGACCCATAGCAACTTAAGACCCAATCCAAATCAGACAGAATGGGAAACCATTCGGCTGTGTGAAGGCAAGAGAACACCTAGGGCAAGTCCGTCGGTGCTACAAAATCCACAACAGCAACAAAAACAAATATACCCTGGGCGCACCTTTGGCGCATGACGCAGCCTGAAACCATCGCTTCAAACTGTAAACCGTACGACATGCATTTTAATTACGTTGTTTTTTGCACCTTAACGTGTTGAAATACCATAAAAGCCAACAACAACAATATTGGCCAAACAGGAACAAAAGCACAGCCATGAAAAGCTTCTCAAAGGCAAACTGAAAACCGAGGTCAGAGCTAGAGGAAAGTCCAAAGAAACTTGAATGCCCTTTTTTTTAGCAAATAATTTGGAAAATATTCTAGATGAATTTTTGTATTCTGAAAGTATGGAAAACTGAGTATTTATTTGACGTAGAGTAAGCCACCATTAGATCTAATAATGAATATGAATGAATAATGAGACATAATGAATATAATTATAGCAATGGAAACCTAACGTTTAAGAGTATCTCTCCGGTAGGATTAGTACAATTTGCAGGAGCTTGCCATGCTCTGGACACTGGGCAACTGAACCAAAGCATGTGCAGCAATTAAAAGTAGCTGCTATTCGCACACATGAAGAGCGGAGCAAGAGAAGACCTCAAATTCCTGGGGCCAAAGGTGTGGAAAAGCCAACGCCAACGCCAGCACCTTCTACTCGCCTGGCGTTTGGGTGGGTGCGTGTTCATATTCCCTCTTCTGTTGCTCTTTCTGTTTGTCTAGTTCCGGGCTGCCGCGGTGTTGGGTCAACTTTGGTCAGTGATAAAAAGCGAAACGATCATTTCTAAATGCGAAGTAGTGTGTGTGTGTGTGGGTGGCGGTAAAGTGAGCATTGACATGCAAATTTCCATTTAGAGGAAAAGCTTTTTGACGGCACGAAATGCCCAAAATGGGAATGGACTTACATTAGCAGCAGTAGCAGAAAAACACATGTAGACCAGGCCCTACATACATATGTGAAGGTCACAGTTGAGTTTTATGTGCAGCTGTTGCAGCTGAATTTTATTCCTAGTTGGTAGGTAGGATCTCAATTACATTGTGTTCCGGGACTTAGGGGCGTTGCTTGGTAGCTCCAGGCCACAGCCCAGCGTGTGGTGTGTCCCTGATGAAACTCCGTGGTGGTAATGTTGGCAATCTGACGTTCCTTCAGATAGTCCAGGATCTTGGGCACGTTGGCCTTAACACCCAGCATACTGGTGAAGATGCTGCAAATGTCAACGTAAATTCAATTTAAGCAACTTATCTCTAATCAAGATTGACTCACAGCACACGCTGCTGGTTAAGCTGACTCTCCGCAATGATGCGCTGAACGAACTGCACCTCGCCCCCCTCACAAGTCAGCTCCTCGGCGCTGCCTGTGCGCACGTTGTTGGGCGCTGGCCGTCTCTGGGGATTGCGCGTGTTGCCCCCAAACGGATTGGGGGAGTTGGAGTCGAAGAAGGGTGGATTACACAGGCAAAAGTGAAATTCGTTCTCCAGTTTCTCCGACTCGAAGTAGCTCTTGAAGATGTTTGACTTGTCTGGCTGGGCATAGACTTCAATAAGATCTTCCAGGTTGTTCCGCTTGACATTCTGCCGGGCATAGTCAATGTTTTGTTGCTTCGACTCTAGGGCCAGCATGTTCCAGCCGTTCTTTTTGGCGCCAAGCAACGAGTAAATGCAAGAGGAGCCACAACCTGCGGACAATTTGTTAATAAATACATTGCTTGCCAAAAGATGAGCACAAAACCTGCCGATATCAATTCCCCGGACAGTCTCTAAGTTGAGCGGCGCGAGCATATCCTCCAGCCAGAGGATGTAGTTCAAACGCAGGGCTAAAGTGGGCACCAAGCTGCCGGGCGCAAAATCCACATTTAAGTCAAAATATTCTTTCAGCAACATCTTCGTTAGTTCGCGTAAGGTCTTCTCATTGCGAAAATTAACCGAAACTTTGCCAGTTAGTTCCTGTATAAAGCGATAATGCATAAATATATTTGTTTGCAGAATAAGGGGGCAGTATTGTTTTACTTGATTCCACTTACCAATTCACAGACTTGTCTGAAATCCCTGTGCTTGATGGCCAGCTTGGTGTAGTCGGGCGGCACACGCAGAATATTGCGCGGATGCATGGCATACTTGTTATTTTTATTGCTAACCATTTGATTTGTTTAGTTGTTTTGTTTGCGAAAATGCCGCGAAGTTGAAACAGCTGATTGGCTCAAAAGTCTGGCCCTCCTGCAAAACCATCGATAATCGTTCAATCGATGATTCAAAATACCGATATATCGACTATGGTATATTGGTATATACTGGTAAAATACGCAAATCGACTGGGCAGCCGCAACATGTCTTGGCCTGGAAAATTGTTAATAACGTTTGAAAACTTTCACCGCTGGTTTACCAGCCTTGGCAAACGACAAAAGTACAACGCCCTGCCCCAGCTCCTGTGATTGTCAATGTAAATGCTGTCGAGGATTCAGCCAGAAGTACGTTGCCTTCAATGGCGAACCTGTTTCTTCCTGTCCCACTGGTGGCGATGTCCAGAAAATGATGCGGTTCAGCACAGTGGACATGGTGCTGCTGCTACAATCGGCACAGGCGCGCGACAATTTCTGGACAAATAATTTCTATAAGGCCAGTCTTCACGAGGATTATCAGGCGATTGGTGATGCCTTTACATCGAGGCAGAGACAGGTGGATCTTGGGAAGCTAGAGGGTATTATGGACACGATTACAACTGGTTATCGACGCGCGGTGGGCCTTCTGTGTGGGGCCGAAGCGCATGGGGCTCTTCGACCAAGGGCTGTGGCCCCATCCTATAACGGACTGCGTTGCGGCTGTCTGGACTGTGAGAAATGGCCCTGGCGAACACTCCAGCAGGTGGAGGAGCATCAGCGTGTGCACAATATGAGCGACAACTGGCACTGTCGGCTCTGCTATCGGAGCTACTACCTTCAACACATGCTCTCATCCCACCTGAAAAGAAAGTTGAGGCGCGGTGTCTATGGCCAGCTAAGTGAGAATGAAACCTACAAACAGCTGCTGGAGGACCAAAAACAACAGGAAGTGGAATTGAGCCAGCCGCCTGCTAAAGTCCAGGAGATGGTTATCACCATACCACAGGGCGCCCACCTTGACTTTGTGAAGGAGCTAAAAGTGGGGCCATTGAAACGTAAACGTTGCCCTCACAGCAAATGTCCGCGATGTAATCACGAGTATCACTTTCCTTTCAGCCATCAGCTGCACATGCGCCGTCATCACGAACAGGGCAAGGACACGACCAGTTCGTGTCCCACCTGTAGGCGGTCATTCCGTACCCGTGCAAGTCTTCTGAACCATCAAAAGAGAGTTCGCCTAGCCTGTCGTCTGCGATACCGGCCCTTTAAGTGTCGCAGCTGTCGCTGGAGATTCCAAATATGGTCTGCGCTAAGGGCTCATGTGTCCCGGCAGCATCAGCGAAGGAAGCCGTGTCTGATATGCCAAATGCCCACAGTGAGTCGATGTTGCTGTGCCCACTCTGCCAAGGAGTGCCGTGAGGCCATTAAGAAGCATCGGGAGAAACTGCGCATGCAGCGTGGGCCACCGAAGGTTGACAGGAAAAGCCAAGCCGGTTTGCAGCATCTGCTCCCTAGAGTTGGGCAACAATTTCCTTCTGAAAGTGCACATGAATAAAAAGCATCTCCACCGGCGGGAGTTTTCGTGCGAAATTTGTGGAATGGCCTTCTACAGCCAGGGCTTGATGCAAGTCCACCGAAAAGCGGTCCATTTAATGGCCAAGAAAATCCACTGCGAGGTCTGCGATCTCACCATCAAAGATAAGACCAATTATAAGCGGCATTGTCAAAGCCAGAGGCACCTGAATCAGTTGGCCCAAGCGGCCATGGGCCGCGTCGAAACCCCAGAGATGAAGTCTTTTAAACGCCGGAAAAAAAGTGTCACAGTCCACTGTGAGCCATGTGGTGTCACCCTCAAAGGCGACATCAATCAGCATTTGCAGACCATCAAGCACAAGCGAAATAATACGAAATCAGACGCATTTAAAGCGGAAAGAAAAGATTCCTTGCAACAATTGAAGCGACAGGATGCAATTGGTTCGGAGCTGTGTAAATTCCAGAAACCCGAACAAGTTAACTACTGCGGAACATGTGATCACACAATCATTGGAACTTTGCACAGGCATTTAAAATCAAAAAAGCATAAAGATAATTTGATAAAGAAAAAAGACGATGCAGAACTAGATTAATATTTTTCAACTTCGATAGCTGTTTTTAAATTATAATCGAAACCGTCCAAATATACCAAAATTAAACCACATCACCCTGATTGATTGATATTGATATTTTTGATTGATATAATCAATATACAATTATGTTTCCGCTAGCTTCGGCACTAACCCTCTCTGGGTCCTTACGATTTTTGTTGCTGAAGAAAGACTGCAAACTGAAAAGCAGGCTGCTTGAAGGTCGCTTATAATTTCCAATGCCTTCTGCACTTTGGTATGCAGCAAATCGATGACCTTGCTACAGATCGGCGTGCAACAAGATTCACAGAATAATAGCACCACCCACTTATCGCGAGACTAATTGCCATACAGGTCGCTTCTGGCTAATCGCTGCTGTATTTGATTAGTTTTAATGAATTGAGCGAAGATTCTGCGAAAATAGCTTGCCATCAATTTGCACGCCCAAATCATCCGCTCCTTATCAGATGTTTCTTGGGGTATATAACGGGCAGGAAAGGCACCATTCATTAAATTATCTACACCCGTTATGAAAAATGCAGTGGCATCGACTTCTTGTTGGTCTTCATTGCTTATTAGACCTGGCCGGTGTTTTGCCAGCCGATTGGAGGCTGGCGAGATCTGTGACAACGGTAAGAAGGAATCACTTTATTATTTGAATGTAAGCCATTTAAGTATGATTTCGCTTATGCAGTTAACTCTAGTGAAAGGAGAAGGCTATGAGATTCAGGAGCATAGAGTTCTGACATTGGATGGTTATATCTTGACCATGCACCGAATTCCATACTCCAAGAACACCGGCTATAATGGTCTCATGCACGGTCTGCTCTGCTCCTCCTCTGACTGGGTCCTGGGCGGTTCACACAGTGGACTGGCTTACCTGCTTTCTGAGGCTGGCTACGATGTCTGGATGGGCAATGCTCGTGGAAACACTTACTCCAGGAAACACGCCACCAAAACACCGCGGCTGCAGTCCTTCTGGACCTTTGGATGGCATGAAATTGGAATCTACGATCTGCCCGCCATGATAGACTACGTCCTGTACAACACGGGAGTGGATCAAGTTACATACGTGGGTCATTCCCAGGGCACGACTTCATTCTTCGTCCTCAACTCGATGATTCCGCGATTCAAGAGTCGTATTCGCTCGGCTCATCTGCTGGCCCCCGTCGCCTGGATGGAGCACATGGAGAGTCCCCTGGCCACCGTTGACAGGTCCGCTGTTGTTCAGACAAATATTGCGCAATTGATCTCCGAATTGCGCAAATAGCCTGTTCCTGCTGGGCGGCTGGGACTCACCATATCTGAATACGACCATGATTCCAGAAATTATCGCCACCACTCCGGCAGGGTGTTCGGTGAACCAGATCTTCCACTATCTGCAAGAGTACAATTCGGGATATTTTCGACAGTTCGACTACGGCACGATCCGCAACAAGAAGAAGTACGGCTCCGCGGTACCCCCAGATTATGATGTGGAGAGCATCAACGTTCCGACATATCTTTACTATAGCGACAATGACTACTTTGCCAGTTTAACGGATGTCAATCGTCTTCAAAACGAAATGAATGCGAATTTCCTGAAAAGCGCGTATCGCCTACCCGAGACTAAATGGAATCATTTTGACTTCTTGTGGGGACTGAATGTCAAGGAAATACTTTATGACCGAGTGATTAATGATATAAGGAATGCGTAAGCATGTGATGCGTTTTGCTGCATGTTGTTGCATGTGTTGTCTATGGATTTAACCACTAATGAGATGTTGCTTATAAGGGGTCTTAAATGTAATATAAACAAGCGATATTTTTTAGTGACAAACACAAACCAAGGAAAATATGTTTTAGTGAGCAACATGTATAAACACCGTTTTCTACCGATAAGTTAGATTCCATTTTATACTTTGCGGTATTCGTCGATTTTACGTCGAAACAATGCCGACTGACCAAATTTAACGATTATGAAAACCATGCATTAAAAAACGATTTGAAAAAAATTGAATTTTGATTCCTGAGCTGGCTAAAATTGAACGTTTATTACTGATGGTCCCAGCTAGTAAGTAATATTAAACCGAATAACAAAATCAAGGCATATGATTTACGAACATGTTTACAGAACGATTAACCCATTGTCGACCAGTGGATATTTCAATTTATACACAATTATTAAAAATCTTAAGAGTGGAATTGTTTCACGAATTTCAGGTAAAATAGCGTGGTATTTTTGTTTTGTATGTAATGACGATCTCTATTGAGAGAATTTACAAACAGTATTATTTTCGTGCCTTAATTTAAGGTTTTTTCACTATTTTAATAGGGGCTAAGTGGGCTAAGTCTGCGGTATATTTTAATAGAGGGGGGTTAGGTGGGCTAAGTCTTCGGTATATTTACGGTATATTTTAAAAATGATACGGTATATTTTGTTACGTTTCTGAGGGTTGGACTGTATATCTTATCGATAATTCCGCAGTCACACTGATTTGCAGCTTGCGTGTTGGCCATCGAAATTACTGAAAAAAAGGTTAGTACAATTAATTTGACAAGTAGTTGCTAGTCCATCACGTTTGCACATATTTTGATTGAAAACGCAAAGTGAACTTGGTGAAAAAGTGAGTCTTAAATTATAGCCTTAAAAATTTTTCCATGATGAATTAGAGAAACCCGATTTTTTTGTGTATGTACATGTGTGTCTTTGTGTGTGTAAGTACGTCCTCGTTTCTTCACGGCGAAAAAATCATGCTGTGAAATCAATAAAAGTGAGACAGTAAATTCTTAGTGCAATATTCTTTTAGATGTGAAAAAGGATAATGTACAAACTGAAAATAGGGTACCGAAATAGGGAATCGAAATATAAAAGACAGTAAATGAATCACTCGGAAGTACAAGCACAAAGAAAGTTGTGTGTGTGTATGCATGTACACATATTCATGCAACAAAATGGCGGAGGCACATCGGAAAATCTCAAAATGCTGTTGACGTTGCCTCTAACAGTGTCTTCCCCCTTGGGATGACCCCGCCACCCGTGGTGGGGAAGTTTGAGTTTTTCGATTTTCCTTCGGCCAGCTTCACTTTATCTTTGGCTTTGTATCTTCTCGCTTAGATCTGTGAACAAACACGCACACATATGCATGCGAAATGTGTTTGTATTGTTGCACTTTGTTCGCCTTGTTTTCGTCATTGTAAAAATTGAGTGCGCCTTAGAGTGGAAGTGGAAGTAGGAGGAGGCGAAGGCCTCTGTGATCAGTTCATGATTCGAAAATATTCCATCTTTCAGCCCCCACAGTCAAGAGAGTTTTATAATGTGGGTGTGCCATTTGGTTGGTTTAATATGCACCTCTCAGACCAAGCAAACACTTGTACACAGGCCACGCGCTGGAATTGAGGTCAAAATCATCCACAACTGGGTCTTTCGCTGAGGCAGAGGGCCCGAGGCGCGGTCGGGTCGGGGTCGTCGACGCCTCGTTGCAGTGACTCTGGCACGGGGTGGATTTTCACATTGGCCACATTTGGGGGGGATGTTTAGAAGACATTATTGCAGGAAAAATACTTGCCAGGCGAATATGGATACACATACAAACAGACTCGAGACTGGCTTAGGGCCAGGGTTGTTCAAGCTGTTTCGGCATACACACACCCTTACAAAGATAGACCTCAATCAATTAAGGCAAGGCAAGCAAATTCAGCTAAATAAACAGAGTGACTCATTTCCAAGTCTGCAATTCAGGGGAATGTTTACCACTTTGCCGTTGACTAAACACGCTAATCAACGCTCTCGCCTATGCCTAGTATATGTGTATCGGCGGGGTCAAGGCACTTTAATTCGATGGCGCAGAAGACCAGCATTGAGCGAGCGAGATAGGTATATCTGGCGACCGAACAAGCTCCAAAGCAGAGGCCATAAACCTCCACACAAAGAAAGGACACTGACACTGTGGTGCGCCGTTCTTGCATCGCATCGGCAGAGGGCAGACACAGCTTCTAGCTAGCAATTTGGTTACTTTTCGTATCCCCCCACCACCATTCGGCTCGCTCCGTGGGCCGCATTCTTCCAGTTTCCATTGTGGGGTATGAGAGTGTAAGAGTGAGCGTGAGCGTGAGAGGAAACAAAGAAAGCTGGAACAAAGAAGTGGAGAGAGCAGCGAATCACCATATGATTTAATGCGAGCGAAAGTATTTTAAGTTGGTTGAACTAAAAGTACATATTCTCGATGAGATTCATCTAGAAAATATTGATTTTTTACATAATTATATGGGCACGAGGAAGCACAAGACACATATTAACGTTAAATTTCACTCTGTGTGACGTGCAAGCGCAAACAAAGCAAGTGCAGAAGAGAGAGAGAGAGAGAGAGTGATCGATCAAGTGAGTGAGAGAGAACAGAAACAAAGCAGCAGAAGCAGTGAAATGAACTTGAATTTGTTTTATTTTGCGAGGTTATTTCCATTAAGTATTTCCAGTTTGCCTTGACTGTTTTCTAGAGTGCAGGTGCAACAGTTACACATGTGGTGAAAATAGCTGTAATTATCTGTGTGGAAGGAAGCTGTCGATTAGTTTTCCTGTACATTTGTGTCACAATAGAACGTGCTAGTGTAAGCGCTTAAATCAGTATTGTCGTCATATTTTAGTCTTTCCTATCCCCTCTCCCAAGTCGGTTATAAATTTGTTTTGATTTTGGTTCCCAAATTCTTTCTTTGCTCGCAACAGGACTCCCATATACGCAAGGCAGCCCAAGTGTAACGGAACTGAGCGACTAATCCCCCAGTTAACACGCAGGCCTTAGCTGAAGAAGACTTAAGACGAAGAAGCGACCCAACCCAACCCAAACGAAAGGAAGGAACGCCTCCACTCCACTCCAGTCTCAACGCAACCTACCTACCTACCTGACCTTGTCTCTGTGTGCGTGCGCGTGTGTGTTGTTTGATTTGTGTGTGTGTCCTGTTTCTGTGTTGAAGGATCAGTCCAGATCCGACCAGGAGGAGCAACCAGCAAGCAGCGGATTCATTCCCCAAACGACCGACCACACTCTAGACAGAGCTCGCTCCTTGCACCTGTGTCCACAGCTGCAATTTATATTTCGCCCCGAGTTGATCTAGAAAAATTATCACCATTCCTCTATCAACGTACGACGCCGCTCCCCTTTTGCACTCTTACGACGACAGTCCGCAACGTTGGGAGCACACCAACGGGCACCAGGCAGGCGTCATCATAGATCAGTTTCGGAGCGGTAAAACGATCACCATTGAGGGAGGCACCAGCACCGGTGATACGACGAGCATCGGCGGCGGCAGCGATTTAAGACTGGTAATAACGGCGAACCCTAGCGAGATCGAGCGCAATTACGATCAGCTTACCAATCGTGGTGGCGGCGGAGGCGGTGGCGTTATAGGCGTCAGCTGCGGTGGCCAAACCCCACCGACACCAACGGTCGGGAAAACCCTGCTCAATACCAGTCCCAATCTTTTGCCGATTACCACAGCGACCGATACGTTCAACAATCTTAAGAATCTTGTGAAGATCGACAAGGGCTCAACACCCGCATCGAATCAAGGAGGTGGCAATTATCGCAAGGGCTCAAATAGTTCTATCTACAAGTCCGGCAGTGGCGGTGGAGTATCCCCAGCCATAAGCAACAGCAACGAGGGTTTGGGTGGTAGAAACGGCAGCCGTTCAACTGGTGGCCCAACTGGACACTTTTCCACTGGCTATAGTAAAAATTCCGTCAAAATTCGTCAACACGATAGTGAGGTGAGCCCAAGACCTCGACGATCTTACCAGGGTGACTCGTCGTCGTCGCGTTACTATCAAAAGAATAGTGACATTTTGGGTCAAAGCATCAACAACCAACATCAGCAGCAGCAGCAGCTGGGAAGCTCCGACGGAAGCTACAACGGCTCTGGACGATATTCTTCGAGTGATCAGCAAGGCGGAGCGCATCGTGGTAGTCGCAGCTATCACTCCAACTCCGATGGCAGCTATAATCGATCAATAAACTCCAACTCCACCGGCGGTCCTGCTGGCGGAGCAAGCGGCGGAAGTGGTGGCGGCGGCGGCAGTAATTACCGCTCCTCCCGCAACTACGAAAACGGCAATGGAAGCAACGGACAACAGTCGCGTTACGGCAACGGCAACTCCTCGTCCAACTACAACGGAGCCGCATCGAGCTCAATTAACAAGTCATCGTCGTACGGGCATCAGCGTGGTGGCAACGATGGAGTCGTGAGCGGAGTTCGTCGCGAAGAATACCCCAACAACTACCGCGACAGCTACGAAGACTCTCCCTCACATCAACGATACAACAATACTAACAGCCAAGAGCGTAACGGAGCTGCTGGAGGTTCTGGAGCAGCAGGCCCTCGATCTGGCTACAATAGGGCTCCCGAGACGGATCGCTACGATCGTGGTTCGGCCTCCAGTCGTCCTACAGGCGTTCGCAACGGAAATGCGCCTGCTCAGGTTTCAGCTTCCACTTCCAATTCTTCGAACATTTCTTTGAACAACTCTGCCAACTCGGCAGCTAATTCTCAGCAATCACAGTCGTCGCAACAGCACCAGCAGCAGCAGCACCACCAAAACCAACCACAACAACAGCACCAGCAGCAGCAGCAGCAGCTACAACAACAGCAATCACAGGCATCAGGAGGAAACAAGGCAAACACTCCGCCACCAATTACTGGTCGTTGGATACCACCATCGTTGCGTCCACAGCATGGACTTACCCAGAGCGAGAAGAACGATGCCGTGTTCCGGCGCGTGAGGGGAATACTGAACAAGCTAACGCCCGAGAAATTCCAGGAGCTGAGCGATGAACTGCTGCAACTTGACCTTAATTCGATTGTCATTTTGAATGGTGTGATCTTGCTGATCTTTGATAAGGCATTGGATGAGCCCAAGTACTCGTCTATGTACGCACAGCTGTGCAAGCGCCTGTCCGAGGAAGCACCATCGTTTGATAAGGAACCAAACAACTCTTGCACTTTCCTGCGACTGCTGATTGCCGTGTGTCGCGACAAGTTTAACAATCGTCTCAAGCGTGACGAGAACGACAACAGCAGACCACCGCCAGAAAATGAGGCCGACGAGGAGGAACGCCGCCACCTGGCGAAGCAGCGCATGCTCGGCAACGTTAAATTTATTGGGGAGCTCAACAAGCTCGACATGCTGTCAAAGACCGTGCTGCATCAGTGCATCATGGAGCTACTGGACAAGAAGAAGAAGCGTACGGCCGGTGCGCAGGAAATGTGCGAGGACATGGAATGCCTGGCTCAGTTGCTCAAAACTTGCGGCAAGAATCTGGATTCAGAACAGGGCAAAGAGCTGATGAATCAGTACTTCGAGACGTTGGAACGTCGATCAAAGTCAACTGAATATCCACCAAGGATACGCTTCATGCTAAAGGATGTCATCGAGCTGCGACTGAACCATTGGATTCCACGCAAGGTTGGCACCGCCGAGGGACCCGTCCCCATAAAGCAAATACGCTCGGACGACGACTCTATCATTCGCACCCCCTTCCCCAATCGCAATCGCGATATGCGCAACAACGATCGCGATTCCGACAGCTGGATGAATCGATTCCATTTGAATATCCAGCCTGGCTACAATGATATGTTCAGCGGTCTAAGTGTCACCGGAGCCTCACCCATTGTGTCCCCGTAAGTAGAGACATTCAGACTTGTATTCAAGCTGTTTTCGATGAAAGATTTGACTGATTAATGAATAAATTCTGTTTTCAGATTCGCAACCAGCTCGAATCGGGATAGGGATCGCGATAATCGCCAGTACAACAATCGCGGCGATCGCAATCGCGATCAGAACGGAGGCGGTGGCAGCGGTGGCGGTGGTGGCGGAAACTACAACAATCGCTACAACAAACACAGCCAGAACGGTGGAGGAAATGGCGGTGGAGGATCATCCGGTAACCGAGACCGCGACCGTGATGATTCACGTAGAAACAACGACCGTGACAGGGACCGCAACGATGGACAATATGGCGGTAATCAGCTGCTGGGCAGCAAGGAGCTAGCACCGCGGTTCAAACGTAATTTGATCAGCACGAACCAGGATGCGGTGGAGAATTTGCAAATGCGCCCGGCGGCCAACTCCTTACTCTTCCGAGCGGCCAACCAGAACCAGAAGTTCCCAGCCACTTTACCCATGTCGACGCCACCCAACAGCAGCCAGGGCAAGGACCAGGGACAGCTATCCAACTCCCACTATCCATTGCTGGGCACTCCCACATCCCATCTAATGAATCCAGCACGTCCATCGTCCACCCCGTCTGCGGAATATGCAGACAACAAGACACTACATGGTGTTCAGCAGGAGAAGACCCTCAAGGCGACTTCATCATCGCCCAACTTCAGCTCGGGTGGTGGTGGCTCGAGGGAGAAACTGGATGACCAGAATGCGGATGCCCAATCCGCAAGGTCGTCGAACGACGGCAAGGAACAGCAACCGAAGAGTGGTTCCGTGGAGAGACCTACAACACCAGCAGGCAATGGGTCGGCCAAGCAGCAGAAGAAGGATAAGTATACCAGCAAGGAGGAAATGGGCAAGAAGGCTACCATCTACTTCAAGGAGAAGTTCTTCTACGAAGAGGATACCAAGGATGAAGAGGAGTTGGAGGTCGAAGCTCCAGCACCAGCTGCTGAGCAGGAGGGTGAAAAACCAACACCGTCCGTAAAATCTGATCGATTCACTGAGCTAGTTGAGGGATTCCTCGAGCTGAAACTACCCGAGAAGTCTCTGAAGGATGTGTGCATTAACTTGATAATGGATGTGTTGGACCGTGCGAATGATGTCTTCTTGGAGCGCGCCGTGCGCTTCTTGCAGGCATTGCGAAAACAGTCGAGCATCAAGCCGAACATTGTTGTCGAGGTCTTCAAGCAGCTGGTGAACAAGATGAACGAGCGCGAAGCTCTCAATCCAAGGATCACGGCCCTCGTGGCGAATGTCCTGAGCAAGACCGTTTGCGAGCCAGCACTGCTGAAGCTGAACGACATCGCCAACTACACGGACAATGGACAGCACTTCCCGCTATTCCTTTTGGTGCTGCAGCAGCTGCACAAGAGCATTGGCAAGGAGAGCTTGGAGGAGAAGTTCCGAGCAAGTAAAATTGATCTGATGAACAGTCTGCCAGAGGTTGATCGAAACAAGGAGAGACTGGCTGAAATACTCGAGGATCGCAATCTTTCCTTCCTTTATCCATTGCTGAAAGTGCAGGCTGAGATGATGAAGCAGCTCCAGAGCGATCCAAGTCCCCAGAACTTCTACAAGTGGATTAAATCGAATGTGGACAACAAGTACTACAAGGACCCCGGCTTTATTCAATCCCTAATGACCGTTGTGGTAAAATATATAACCAAGGAGACGACACTGGCCCCCAATCTGGATCCCAAGGAAGCACCGGAGAAGTCTGTTACCCAGAAGGAGCAGCAGATGCTGGAGACCTACAGCCAAATGCTGCAGACTTTCCTTGAACAGAACGAATTGCAACTTATCGCGCTGTATGCTTTGCAGGCGTTCTGCTTTAACGAGAATTTCCCCAAGGGTAAGTCAAGGAAAAATAGGCCGTCCTTTAGTCCCCCCTCTAACCATTCTCTGTGTCCGCTTTAGGCATGCTGTGCCGCTGGTTCAAATATCTGTACGAGTCTGAAATCATTGAGGAGGAAGCATTCGTCTCGTGGAAGGAGGAGATTTCCGACAAATATCCAGGCAAAGGATCCGCCCTGTTCCAAGTGAACGCCTGGCTGACTTGGCTACAAGAAGCCGAATCCGAGGACGATGAGGATTAAGAAGAACCGAATAACAAAAACAAAACAAAAATAACTATTGTATATCACCCTAATTTATATTCACAAATTGATTACTTAAAAAAGAACAAAGAAAATGCCACAAAAAAAAGCAAGATAAATTCAGCAGCAGGATGAAAATGAAAGCTTGGAGTCGCGGTTGCAGCAAATCTTAGTCAAATTATAGTAGAAGAACCCACAAGTTAATCAAAATTATTTGATATCCATAAATGCAAACAATTAACAACTTAATATCAACAAATAAAACGCAATAGACGCAAACGTAACGAATGATTATTCCATGAAATATAAACGCAAACGAAAGTAGTAGACTTCAATTGACATTTCCAGTCACGAACGCATATATACAATACATTTTTAATTTATAATTAGTAAATCTTAACTCAACCGGAACTGAGAACTGATCTATCGAATATTATAATCCCCGCCACATTTTTTTGTTATCTCTATTCAATTGCCACTCGCACACTTCTCGTTTTTGTATCCATTTTAAGTAGTTCAAATCAAATAACGCTAAAAAAATATATAAAAATCAGTAGATGTGCGCAGTAATTGCGAAACTTAAATCTGAATGTAATTGTGAACAAAATAACGTATATGTATTTTAACTCAAACAAAAAATCTACAAAAATCTGCCGACATTAATAAGAGCTCTAATAAAAATGCAAACGACACTGCGAACGGCAAAACCTTGACTTTTCATTACTTCAATTAACTTTAATTAAAATTTAAACTACCCTGCATTTTGGCGGCTACTTGACTGACTGGGGCTGTCTATCGAATTGTTTACCAGCAGCCCTGGTCAGCGATTAAATGCTTTCCAACACTGTTTTCCCACGCCAAAATCTGCATTTCATTGTTACATTTTTGTTTACTCTTTTTAAAGTGACATTTCTATTATAAATTGATTTAAAATACAGTCACACACAGAAAGTTTGAGTTGAAGAAATGGAGAATCTTAAAATTTCTGACCCAGCAGCAGCCGGAGATGCTGGCCATATGCATGGTCAGCTGAATGGTGGCCAGAACCAGGACGCCGGCGAAAATGCATCGTTCACCTCACACATGACCATATTGGACATTGGGTCGGCACAGTTTATAGTGCGAGTCCTCAAGATGAATGGCAGCACAATGCTGATAATCAATTCAAAAGAATGTGAGGTTTTCGATGAGCTCGCGGTTGCCATGCCCCCACGCGACTCCACCAAAACCGATGCACTTTCGTCGACCATTATGGGTGGTTACGGCCAAACTGAATCATCTGTGTTGGCCGCCAAGCTGAGCAAGCGCTATCACCGCCAGTTCTTTGTGAGCTTAAACATTGGAGGTGATCGCCTGGTGACTCCGTTGTTCGAAAAATCGCTCGTCACCTACATGCAGAACCATCTGGATCACTTCGTATAGGCCTCGCCTCGTAGGTATTATGGCTGTGATTAAAATTAAACCGCAGCAATATTTATTTATGGTTCATAGGCATAGCCAGCAACTGATGACACTGCGCCGTGTGGGGGTCACAGACGTTGGGTGCGTTTATTTTGGTGATTGCTGGCGACCCCACGGACGCCACACACTCACCGAACCGAACTCCATTCTCCGCTCAGGCGACGACAACAACACAACACAGCCCGCGACATGCGTCGGTCGAGTGAGCGCGATCTTTAAAAGTACAACAACGGTCTAATTATTTAGTCTAATAAATTTATTGCCCCCAAAAAAAAGTAAGTTTATATTCGTTCAATATGCCTGCTGGCCATTCTGCAATCAATTGTGTCGCGATAATGTACAGTTCCGTGTGGTAGGGCCGAGTTTCACACTCTGTGGGTGTGCATGATCGCATGTCGCCCTCATGATCCAGGCCTGTTCACGGTTGGATCTCGTTGCTGACGTCCAAAGTCAAGGCCAGTTCGTCTGCACGTGTTATATTGATTGTCAAGTGAATCAGCAGTTCCCACTATACCTGTCTGGCAGTTTCTCTTACCAGTTGGTTGGACCAAAATAAGGCAAAGATTTGCTTGGATAGCTAAACGTCTTTAGCTCAAGTAAAACTATAAGTTTCACTTCCTGCCAGAACATTCTTAAATCGAAATCGTGTGTGTGTGATAAGCCTTGCTAGCCTGGCTAAATTACCCCCTTTAAGTATTTCTATCATAAAATATATTAAAAGAATAGACCCCAGCGGGGTCTATAAAACTAAAAATTCTACCATATACGAGCACTAGCTACCTATACTAGTACGTATGTGTACATTCGTATTTGTTATTAAAACTTTTCCGTTAAACTTGAACAATTGGGCCTCTCATGAGGCCCAGTCTAGACGAGATATTGTCAGCCGTATCAGCGGCAGAAACAATAGCATATCGCACCTAAATAGCAACACCAATTGTATGTACGGGGTGTATAAATAGAGCCACAGCCGGAAGGTCTGGCCGCTGGCTATGGGCGGCTCCCACGAATGTCTGGAATGGTTTTGCTTTTGTTGCCATTTTTTTACTTTTTCGCCATATCACACTGTCTGGTGATGTTGTTGGTTTGATAAGGCATATAAATAATAGATCAGAATCACCCATATTCGTATTTCGGCAGCCCGCCTGAGTTTCCATGCCCCTGCTGCATGCAAACTTACACCATTTGAAGTGGGATGCGTCTGGCTGGAGAGCTGGGGGGCTGGAGTCCCAGGCAGCTGGCTGGACATGGACTTTGGAAGTCTGTCGTTGTCAGCAACAAAGCAATTAGCCATTCATTGGACTCTGCAGTAACCAACCATATCAGCTCGCAGTGGGTCCACCGCCGCCCAGCGTCGCCACCGTCGCGACAAGATAACCCCAATCAACAATGTCCGCATATGACATGGAGCATTCTCGGCTGTCTCCGCATCGGCGGTACGTGCATCTTCAAGATAAACCCGACTTGAGCACACGCCCGCCCCAGAGTAGCGATTGAAATCTTAGAACCAAATACTTGGCTGCCTCCGATCTCGTTTTGGGCTTATCGCCACCCAAAAATCACCTTTGCCAGCCAACCAGACCCCGTGCCGTTCGTTATCAGTAGATTGTTGTTAATTTGATGGAAATATTGAACATCATCCCGGTGCCGTGCCGGGAATCGCAACCAGATCGAACCGGTTCACCGAGTCCCTCATCCCGACTCCAAGTGTCTAGAAGTCCCCCATTGGTGCGCGCGTTCCGATTTTGTTTTTATTTACGTTCGTTGAGATTCGGACCACGGAAAATTAATAGGCGGCACACACAAGCTCCCGCTCTCTGCAATCGCTCCCCAACCGAAATTCGCAAATGTTTATTTAATTATTTTTGTTTCCTTTTTAATACAAAATCAGTCTTATCAGCCCCGCCCCAAGCTGATGGACTTTGGGAGGGTCCTAGGGGGGGAAATGGTATGTGCATACTATGTGCGGGGGGTATGTGGTTGCTGCAGGGAGGGGGCTAGTCGGAACACTCCTTATCATCCGGCGCTCGCGCCATACAAAGTTCAGAATCGAAGTCAGAAAATCCGGATTTTTTTGTTTTGTCACCGCCAGAGCGGTCCGTTTCCATTCTGATGAGATTTCGGATGATTATATGACCGTCGAACGCATGCCAAACATTAAATTAGGTTGAGCCTGGGGTCCTTCAACGGCTGGCTGTCTTTGGCAAGCTAATAGATTATACAGACATCGCCATCGCCATCGCCATCACCATCCGATCGATGCCCAAGGCCGAGCTCTGAGCTGTTCTCATTGCGCGAAACTGTACTTAAATATGGGGGCACAAATCGTACTTCTCCACGAGGCAGCAGCAGCAGCAGAAGCAACAGAAACAGCAGCAGCAGTCCGTGGGCTGATTCCCTCTATCTATTTATAAATCATGATCCGTTTTTCCTCCGCGAGTTCCCGTCGATCGAGTGGGGAATATATGTACATAGGAGTGGCAATGGGTACACCTGTTGCTCAATTACATTGCTGATAGTGTAGCAAGGGCTTATCAAAATCAAAGTCCTATCCCCCCCTGTGTCACGTTGTTTATGTAATGCAGAGACCCCACACGCTGGCTTGTGTGCAGGGGGGGCCTTGGGTTGGCAGAGAAGGTGGAGCGAAGGTTGCCCGTGAATCACAAACTCTCGGACGCCAGACAGCGCCTGATAGCGTGATAAGAGAACCAAAGCAGCACCCAGCAGAGCGATACCGATGCCGTCGGCTCCCCTGCATGCACGTTTTGGCCTTAAGAATAAACGCAGACGATTCCCGTTTGCCGAAAGCGTAGCGGAGTGGAGTGGAGCGTCGTTCCATTCACGTCATGGTGCAGAAACTTTGCCGATTTCGATTCCGCCAGCGGGCGAAAGATATGGGAACGGCATGTGGCGGCGGCGGCGGTATTTGTTGACTCGCCGTATGATAACCAGGCGTGTCGCGTCGAATAGAGCACACAGACGTACACGGTCACAGCTGGCACCTGGACTTGGGGTGGGTGGCTGGGCGGGCACTGCTGTCAGGTTGGCGGGGAATTCGCCTTCGGGTACGGTACGAAGTGCAAGTCAGACAGACGAGCCGAGTAGAGGCGAGGCGATAACGCTTGCCCCCCAAAGAGCTTCACTGCGGTCTCTGATCATCGGGCGTACACATGCAGCAGCGGCAGCAGATCCGACGCTGGGTTTCCACTGTGCGTTGATAAGCAAACCCAACCGAACCGAACCCCAGCTCCTCCCATACGTCCCACCAGACCCAATCAGAACTATTGGAACGAAGCTACACTCACGTAGTGTGTGCCTTTGCCCCAAATCCACTTGCCCCAATGGGTTTTTTTTCCATAACGTCCCCACGCTCACGCACCTGCCCCGCAGTCCGCTGCTGTTTTGGTTTCTCCCCTGGCGGAGCCCACCCCTGGCCCGTCTGCAGCCTTCGCCTGATAAGAGCCTCTGTCTGGCCGCCGCCCTTATCGGGAGCCAAGTTTCGAATATTACACGAATGTCTGCAGGCGAGCGGCTCATTCGTTTGGGAAACGCGTTAGTGAACGCCTCGCCACAAGCCACAAGCTACAGAAAAAGAAACCCCAAGAAGCGAATAGCCTTCCCCTATTAGAGCTAATCAGTCACACCTCTTCAGCATGGATATAGTAGTACAAAAGTCGATCTTCAACAGCGGCAGAATCGGGGATATATACGAGCCGCCCGCTGGCTACTACACACCGTACAACACACCGCCGTACATAGCGCCGTATCCGGATCCCAGCAGCTGGCTAGCGGAACAGCAGATGCAGCAGCACATCAGATTCCCCACTCCACCCATCACACCGCCGCGTCCTGCTCCTAGCCTGGACTTCCCCACACAACGCACCTATTCCGTGATCATGAAAGTGCACAGCCAAGGCGACCTCTGCCGCAGTCCCGTGGAGTTCCAGGACGAAAGCAAGTCCTGCAGCAGCAGCAGCAGCGAGTGCGGAGCTGGCAGCGACTTCATTTGTAACTGGTCGGAGTGCGATCGGTGAGCATTTACCCCGTACCAGGAACCTCTATTCATGGACTAACGCTTTTCGAAATTTACAGGGTATTCGAGACACTGGACGCACTGGCCCAACACGTCACCCAGAGGCATGCCATTGCCTCGCTGACAGACGGTCTCTACTACTGCCGCTGGGCGGGATGCCAGCGCAGCGAACGGGGCTTCAACGCCCGCTACAAAATGCTCGTCCACACGCGCACCCACACCAAGGAGAAGCCCCACAGTTGTCATCTGTGCGAGAAGTCATTCTCGAGGGCGGAAAATCTAAAGATTCACATACGATCGCATTCGGGAGAGAAGCCATACAAGTGCAGCTTCGAGGGCTGCCAGAAGGCGTACTCCAACTCCTCCGATCGGTTCAAGCACACAAGGACACACTCAATGGAGGTAAGTTACACACACGCATAGTCCTATCATTGACGAAATATGCTAACGGCCGTCCGTCCATCTTTTTTCTGTTCCAGAAACCCTACATGTGCAAGGTGGCTGGCTGCCAGAAGCGTTACACGGATCCCTCGTCGCTACGTAAGCACGTGAAGACCTTCAAGCACAGCATCCACCTCATTGCTAGCCAGCCTCTGACTCTGCCCCATCAGACCCGCGCCCCCTACCTGCTCGAGGCCAGTGAGGCCACGGCACCCTACACATGTCTGCCCGCGGGCAGCGTTGAGTCCTCCTCCTCATCCTCCACTCGCTACTACCTGGATCTGTCCAGCAACGAGCCCAGCGACTACTCGCTGAAGCACAAGTCAGAGGCGGACTATTCCTCCAGCTATTGGCTGAACGAGAGACAGCACAGCTATCTGCCGAGCGAGGATTACTTCATGAGCATGGAGGTGGACTCCCCTCTCGATCTGCGCATGCACCGAATTTGAATTCCCAATCAACTGCCACTGATTGGACTCGTCTCTCTCTCCTCCTACCCTCTAGTCACAGCGCTATCCCAGCTCTTGTCATTAATCTTAGGTTACCGCTTAGCTGAAAATAAAGACTGTTGTATTTGAAAAAACTATTCCTACAAAATGAGAAGAGATTAGATAGTAAGTCATCCCTTGCAGCACAGATGACTAGCGAGTACAGCTTACGGCGAAGAAGAAACTTTTTGGTTTTATTTATTACTCGTATTTTAACACATTTTCTTAGTCTTTTCGATATATTTTATTTTATTTTTTTTTTCATTTTAATTGAGATGAATGCTGTTCCATTGACTCTTCTTTCTCTCTGGTCCTGTCTGCCCCGAGAGATATCGCTTTCCATGCCGAATAATCGGGTCCAAGGTGGATTATCATGAACGATCATCTCTGGGGTGGTGTGGTTGTGGCATGCCTTTTTTTTATTCAATGCCAAACGAATGTGAAATTATGTATTGCGCAATTAGTTGTCGAGTGTTTCACAACTAACTGTTAATAAGTAATAGATTTAATCTGGTTTCATCTTATAGGAATGTTAGTTTTATCTAGATAACCTCTCGTTTCTTATACAAACAACAAGAACAAACTAAATTATATAGAAAAAGTATTTCCAAATTTCAAATAGATAAATACACTTTGAAAGCGGTATCTGTGGTAGGTGTGTATACATTATACATACATATATATATACTATATATATATACTTGCAACGTACTAAATCGTAAAACATAAAAACCAATTTCTGTTTGCACTTTGAATCCATATCCATTCCCATCTACATACAATGAAGGGAAACAAATATTCATACCGCATCGGCTTGGGCGTGGGCTCATCTTTGACATCTCTGGACGATGTGCTTTGACCTGCAAAGGTGGTGGCGCCCCCATATCCACGAACACCAATACCAGTGACCTCAACCATGTTTGAAATTAAATTATGCCCTAAAGAATCTTACAACTCGTACAATATATTGTCGGCAAATGGGGCACTCGTTCAACACTTTGCCACATTTCGTGCACGTGGCCATGTGTCCGCACTCCAGAAATACACACTCAATGGGCGCATCCATGCAAATCTTACAGAGCTCATCTGTAGCCAGTTTTTCCACAGCTGCAAAGGGACATGCATGCAATACACGTTAGCAGAGATACGGCTAGAAAAGCAGGGGAAAACTGTACTCTTACCTGGCGTTGAGCGCATTGTCTTCCAGAGCCTGCTCACTCGATCCAGCAGTTCCTGTTTCTCACAGCAGCCTTTGTAGTCGACGCGATGCAACATGAGGACCTCCTTCAACTGTTTCACCGTCAGACTCTCCAAATCATTTCTGCAAAAGCAAAGAGAGAATATTTTGAGCACAATTCGTTTATCCCATTTGCATCATTCACATACAAATCTTCAAAATCTTGTAAATTAACATATCGCGAATCAATGCAGGCCGCCGGCTCATAGTCTGAAGGTGCTGCATACACATGTATGCCCTCGTCATCGTCCCAGTGAATATCATCATCCTGCGTTGGCGAGAACTCAATTGTAGGCGTAATTGGCATACCCGAAGATCTTCCCCCAGCGGCCACGCTGATCGCCTCTCCACTCAGTGGAGAGACAGCATAGCTGCCCGCCTCAGAGCCGTCTACAGACTTTGTGCGCTGCTCCAGGAACGTGAGAAAGTCCTGCAGCTCCCTCTTGATATCCTCCTCAGACATTTGCGAGTTCTCCAGATGTCGACGCATCTTCTCCACTTGCCGCCGGATATTTGTCTTGTTCTTGCCACAGCGCTGGCAGCTTGGACGCTGCGAGTATGTGGCTGGCTCGGGCTGTTCACTCAAGGTGGAGAGACCCAGACTAAGTCCACGTCCCCCAGACGCCACGGGTGAGTCATCGTCGCTGGAATGATGGGTGCGATTCAAGTAGCCATCGGAGCGTCGTCGGGTGACTTTCTTAGCGCGTTGCGGCACAACGGGATAACGGTTTGGCGGAGCGGAGCGCTGCTCAATGTTGAGGGTTTCTGTGGTCCCCGCTCCTTCGTCTCCGACCCGGGCTGGTCGGCTGCGTAGAGTCACTTCAAGAATTTCCTCCGCGTTGCTAGTGCTTGGTGTGTCAGCTGCTGGGTCGATCCTGTTCACCTCTAGGACCTGCCACTGGTCCAGGTTGCTGCTGTTGGTGTCTGTGGTCGTCTTGCTCTCGTCAGATATGCCTCCTATAGCGCCTAGCTCCTCGAAACTTGACTGCGAGGAAACGTCAGCCCCACAAGCATCCTTGCCAGTATCCTCCACTACATTCGAGTAGCCTGGACTCGTGCTAGTGGTTGCTGTCGATGGCCCTGGACCTGGTCCCAATCCAGCTGAGCTTGGCTCTGGCGCTGGCTTGGCTTGCCCACCCGAAACGCGTTCACTGAACGTGGCCATAATCTCATCATCAAAACACTCGCACTCGGATCTGTTGTCCTGGGCTTCTTCCATAGCTTGACCGTTTTCATTTCCACCGCTACGACTGTTTTGTGGATTGGCCTCAGCTTCGCGGCTTGATGGCTGTGTAGAAGTCGACGGACTATTGCTGCTACGGCTGCTGCCGTTCGTAGTGGCATGGACATGGACGCGTTCGGGTCCACTGGAGCCGTTCACGGCACTGGCATATGTGGGAATCTCCCGCGTGGACACTCGCGGCTGCTCAAATATGTGCGAGGGTGCATCAGTGCCCCTGGCCGGTTGACGGCCATTCTCGGGCGGCCTTGCACTTGCCTTTGCATCGAAGGAAGCAAAGGAATCACTTAAGTTGTCGGTTAGATTAGTAAAGAAATTTTGGCACGATTGTTTGAGGCTATCAATGGGGTTGGCCTGTCCACGTCCAGGACTGTGGGGAGCATTGTTAGCTCGACCAGTGTCCACTTGGGCCACATGCGCCAACACCAGCCCCACAAGTTCCTCTTTCTCTGCAAAAGGTCGTCCGTATAAACAATGGGCCTGGTGAAATAGCAAGGTCTGACTCACCCAAACAGCCATCCGTGGAGATGTGCTTAGACTGCAAGTAAAATATTAAATCCTTCGGTTTTAGCTTCAGCAAGTCGGTCCGCAGCAGCGGTCTTTGAGCAAATATCGCACATCGCTGGCAGCGTCTGGCATCTATGCAGTTGCCGCAATAAAAGCGCCTTTGGTTCGGATAAATCAAATTAATGGAATTATTCTCCTACACCAATCACATATGTATGAACCATACATATGTATGTATGCACGTATGTATGTTTGAATGAATGTTTATTTTGCACAGATGTGTATATTTATGTACTTACTTGCAATCAAAGCAGGCGCGCTTCCGACGAAATACGGTGAACTCAACTCCACAACTCTCGCAGGGCATAATTGAGTGTAGTTTATGAGCTTATGTACTAGTCTGATCGACCATTTACTTTATCCTTGCCCTTCCTTCTCACACCCACTGTGTTGTTGGCATTGCATTTGTTTTTCAATGTCAACTCTCTGAATCACTGGATAATCGAGCCTTTTTGTGCCGTTATCATATCTCCGTCGATTGGAATGGCTTAAAGGCGTAGAAAGTCAACCAAATACTTACTCATACCCTATACAATACAGTTGCAATGATTTTTTTATAAATTTTTATCAGAAATAGCAATACATGCGCAGTGTGACCGCGGATTTAACGATAAAATATACCGTCTCTGTGTACACTCTGAAATATACCGAAATTTACGTTCTTTTGTTAAGGAAATACCGTAAATGTATAGAGGATAAAATCAACTTAAAACGAAAAAATTTCAGCTATCAGTATGCATATTTGTATACCCTATTTCCGTTATTTAATGGTACATTTCTGTCTGTCCAAGCTGCTTTGAAATATGTATAAATATTGATTTTCTCTTATATTAACATGTTTTTTAAACTTGTTCAAGCATTTTGACTTATTCTTGGTCAAAATGTCCAGAAACGTACATTTGTAGAAATATGCCCTCAATCACCCTGCATCAGGGGTGCAGCAAACTACATACACATTCATAAACACATACATATATGGATAGCAGAGTCGTTCAGATTGGACGTCGTCGGTTTTCTATAGCGAACCGATAACTGGGCGATAGCTTGGTGCGCCTGTTTAAATTGTGAATTGCGCCAATAATTGAAATTTTATTTCGCATTTAGTTATTTTATTTAATTCACATCCACTACTTACATTTAAGTATATAATTATATGCATTTAAATAGTTAAGTGCCATAAAATGTTGTTTAAAATAATACATCGTTTAATTGCTATATATGGATACGGACTGCCTTCTGCTCTTCCTACAAGTCATTTAGTTATATACACATGGTTTCCGATGATTGAGCTTTTCCAAAATTCTTCTTGATAAGTCTTTAATTATATAAACAAATGCGTCCGTTGCCCCTGCTAAAGAGTGTGCAAGCTATTCAAACTGCCGTGTGATGAGTGTTGGAATCCTTAAGCAGCGCCAGCACCGCAACGTTTTGTCTAAAGTGGACACACAGGTTTGGTGTGTGGGATTTGCGTGTTGTTGGGGAAACATAGGCAACAGCAAGAGAGCAAATGAATATTAAAATTGAAAATGTACAGTTCTTGTTATATGGTTATATTGGCGAGTTGAACGCTGCCTTAAGCTGCTGCTCTAAAGGCAGATACTACGAAATGTGATGCAGATCCCCTGCCTTGACGTGGCTCTGAAGGAGATCATCATTGTTGTTATCATCGTCGTGAATACCTGACAATTCCATCGCACGATTCTTTTCATATTCCACAAAGTCGTCGAAAAGACTGGGCCACGCTTCGGTGTCATCGTAATTGTTTATATCACATTGTTCCGTAAAGTTGAGGTACATGTTCCATGTATCCTTCGGTATGCGGCGTATATTCGGGTGCTTTTCTAAGAAGTTTATCCAGTTTGAAAAGAGATCAGGTGATTGTACAGTGAACACTAGTTTCCACAAATCGATCGCCATCTCCAAAGAGAGGACGCGCTGATCGGGTTCAAGGCCAAAGCTGAAATCGGGCAAATAACACGGAAACTTCGGTTAAACTAAACATAAAAGATAATAGCAAAGTCAATTACCGAAAGGTAAAACGGTATAGCTGCTTGAACATCTCCGAGTCCGCCCTGAGCATCTCAATTGTTTGCTCCAGCCGCAGGCGAATGTTGGCTATTGTGTCCGCACGCATCTTGTGCAGGCCGTCAATGAATTCCGTCTTGGTGAAACGACACATCTGAGAGGCGTCCAGGCACCAGGCCAATACAAGTATTGCGAACTCATCGGGCTGATAGTTCAGATCATTGCACAGACGTTCGATGCCATCAGTGAGTATCATGTCTTCATCGTCTGGGTCCTTGTACACATCGAATAGTTTGATTAGAGTTTGGTGTGAAACCTCCATGGATTCTTTGACAGCTGTGCGAACGGTAGATAATTAAAATGCATCCAAATGGAAATATCCCGGCAGACCAAATGACTCACCAGTTGTTATAATATCGCTCATCGTGGGTGCACTTCCATTAAGCAAACCTAAAGACTTAAAACTATTACGCTTAGTATCACAATTGTTTGCTTTTACTGGCTTGAGTGGAGTTCGGCTAGAGAGCAATTCGTCAGTTTCTGCAATGGGTTGAGCGTGAGAATTACTTTGACTTTGACTTAAAAGTTAAAGGCGGATTTTAATACATACCGCGTGGCCGATCGTTGTATATGGCGCAACGGTCATTCGCATTGGGATTGGGGCCGACCGATTCGTAGCAGTTGGCGAGGCTGGTGGTTTGGCAGGCGTTCGAGTGCGATGCGTTAGGAGATGAGGACGTTGGCAACGATTGTTCGGCAGAAGACTGGAAGCATTTCAGGCAATTGCCCATAGTGCGGGCGGTTTGGTGTCCTCCGCGACTTGCCCTGGCCCTGCACTTTGCATATGCTTCCCTAGCACTGCCTAAATGGCTGACACTTGTTTGGAATTGCTGGTCCTATGGCTACTGGCTATTGGCTTGACATTGGCACTGCAAGTTCGCCCAATGACGCTCTGACGCATCGAACATATGGTGAGACTTCTTTGTTGCTGTGGCTATGGGTGATTTGCTGTGCTGTTGTTATTTTGGTGCCTCCTACGCAAACGCACTGCTGCGTGTGTCTGTGTATACATACATATATTGACACACGTCGTGCATATACATCCAGCTGCAGTAATCACTGCCACAAAAGTTCTCGTTTCGAGTAGTTTTCACATTTTATTTTATTTCAATTTTGGCCGCACGCAAACGTTAGTGTGGTGTGGCACTTTTTTCAGAGGTTGAATTTGTGTTTTAATATATTTTAGAGGTTTTTTCTCTTCCTTGCAGTGTGACCGCGGATTTGTCGATAAAATATATCGCCTGGCCCCCCAGAAATGTACCAAAATATACCTTCTCAGTTTCATAATATACCGTAAATTTAACAGTTGAACACCGATGCTGATAGCGGTATTTTTAGCCAATTTTTGCCGCCCAGAGGGCGCCACTGCCACGTTCACATAAGCAAAACGTGTAAAAGTGTGTGTGCACTCAGGTTTAAGCCCTGCCAGCTACGCTACCAAATTTCACTTAACAATTCAGTTACCGGTGGTACGCGCGCGTTGCTCAGCGGGAAAATCCCACTTGTTTCGTCGCATGGGAAAAGCGGTCTTGAACTCTGCCAAAAAACAACACATATGTATGTGCTTGCTGTGTGTATTCGTTGTAAATGGATGACTGCCTCGACGGATCTGCACAATAGATGGTTTTTGGGCAATTTCAAAACCAGCCAGTAGGGTTGACTGAACTTGGTAGTTGGGTCGTTCGGGTATGTAAGCCAAGACTCGGCCGTATCAGTGTGTGTGTGTGTGTGTGTGTGTGTGTGTATGTTTTCTGTTCTTTAGCCAACAACGTGTGAACTTTTGTCCGCGTATGTGCCCATGTTGGTATGTTTGGGAAAAGGTAAAACGAAATCTGGTGTGCGGACTGCTTGGATGATCTTTGTATTAACTGGTTTTAATTGGGCCTTGTAATGAGAGAGAGTTTCCAACTGTGAAAAATGTGCATGCTCTCGTTTTTAAATAAAAAGGGACACATTCCGTTTTGCTGTTACCGTTATCGCTTCCCGCTTAGTTTTTGGGGTCTTCCACTTCCGCCACCTCCCCCCAACCCACCAATGTCCCACAGACATGAATGTGTTTTTCAAATTGATAATCAGGCCAGCAGTTGCTCGCGGGACGCGTCCAGACCCTTTATTGTGAAAGTTGTGCTACTCATGTGATGGGGATGGGACTTGGCTGCTGTTCCTCTGCAGAAACTTTCAGTTTCTTTAGATCGGTCGAAAGATTGTTTATTGACATAGAGATTCGACTTAGATTTCAATTCTTTTGATGATGTTGTCATTCAGTTGTGTTTTTAGAGGGTCATCAAGGATGGTAAATATATTAAAAGGTACCCACTGACATGTAGGTATTTCCTTCTAGTTCGATTAAAGAAGTCCCATCAGCGGAACAACTAACTGGATTGATAAGGCCAGGCAGGCAGCTGGGAATGTCTTCAGACCGGTTTCACAAGTGAGTGTAGTCGTAGCATACATGCAATTAATTTCGTTCTATCTTATCGCCTTGGCATGCACAAGACTCATTAAATTTTCGAATCTGCTCTCCCTTGCGCCGCCAGAGCCGCCAAAGATGGGCTGCTGGACGTGCTGTCGGCGGCCACACGCAAGGACACGAATGCCAAGGATAGTGATTCAATGACGCCGGTTATGTGGGCGGCCTTTGAGGGACATCTGGATGCACTTCGTCTGCTGTGTGGGAGAGGGTACGTATTGGCTACCCGCCGTCTTCGCTTTCGTTTTAACGTGTCTACTTCCACTTCCGCAGTGGTGACCCCGATAAATGCGACCAATTTGGCAACACAGCCTTGCACTTGGCCTCGGCCAAGGGGCATCTTCATTGCGTTGACTTCTTGGTCAAGTTTGGAGTCAACATTTACGCCTTGGACATCGATAAGCACAGTGCCAAGGACCTGGCGGCCATTAACGGACGGGACGAGATCCTGCGCTACCTGGACGCGGCCACTGCCCAATTCGAGGCCAATGAAAAGTATGCCCAAAACAAAATCATACAAAAATCATCTGTCTAACCCACAAATTTAATTTATAGAAAGAAATCCAGGGCTTTGAGGGAGCTGGCCGAGAAGAACTGCGAGAAACGAGTCCGTGAGTACATGAAGCGTCAGCAGCAGCGGCAGGACAACGACTACTGTGAGGGGAGTCCACCAAACGCACCGACCTACGGCACCAGCAAGTCCAGCAACATGCTGTCCACGCTCAAGCAGAAGATCTGGTCCAGCCAGGGTAACTTGAACAAGACACCGCGCGACACAGCCCCTGCCGCAGCACCGACAAAGTTCAGTGATCTGGTGGGCAGCGGGAGCAGCAGCAGTGGTGGCTCCACCATAGCCAGTCGTGTGGGAACCGTACAGAAGAGACCCTCGCACCTGCAGAGGCAACACACCAGCGCCTGCCCCCACTCGAAGGTGGCTGGCGACGCAGACGGAGGCTTCAAAGTGCGTGAGCTGGAGCCGGATGGTAAACGGACCATCACCTCGCTGACGGGCCTGCAGCGGGACTCGGAAGTGCTGTACGTGGGCACCTTCAGCTCCACCGAAGAGAGCGTTGGAAAGCGCGGCAAGATCACAGACGTGTTCGAGGTGGAGTCGAGCATCGATGAGCCAGACCTTAACGAGAACCGCATCGGCTACAGTTCGGCGCTGTCACGCTCCTTTTCCCAACCGGATATTCTTGGCGATAGTCCCTTGACGCAGGAGCTGAGCGAAGATCTGGGTCGCCAGAGACCCGTCGGCCTCTTCGACAGACCCACTATGCTGGGCAGCATTGCATTCAGGCGCTCTGTGACAGCGGCTCTCAGCCAACTCCAGCTGCACACAGATACCAGCTCAACCTCCACCATGCGCAACGCTGGCGGTGGCAACGGCAATCATGCCAAAGCACGCTCTGGCGGTAGCAAGGGGCGCATGTACCTGAATCTATCCGACGACACGGACTCCGAGGGCGGCGGCAACGACATTTATAGCGAAGATGAGGACGACGATCAGGATCAGGCCATGTGCAGTGCCCTGCAGCGGTTTCTCGCAGTTTGGGCACTAGAAGAGTACCTGCCAGTGTGAGTGATGCTTCTCCAGTCTCTTTCTGCCCTATCATTTGACCTATTGCGTGCTGCCTTTCAGATTTCAGAAGCAAGAGATTGACCTGGAAACGCTAATGCTTCTCACAGAGGGGGATATCAAGTCCCTTGGTCTGCCGCTGGGACCGTTCAGGAAGCTCACCTTTGCCATCCAGGAGCGACGCAACGCCTTGGCAAATCCTGGCCCCATGCTAGACAGTCGCCTCTAGGTTGTAGCGTAAATTTAATGTATTCTATTCGAATCTAATATATTTTGAATCACAAAAGTCTATTCGATTCTTTGGCGGGATAAAATTGAATTTGCAAGAGTTTCATAGCAGTCAACCCTCCACTTTGCAGGGCTGCATACTGCTGATCGATGGTTTTGGTTATCTTGGCAAATGGTCACACTGACAACAGCTGATTTTCGCAAAGTTTTTGTTGTCATTATTTTTGCATTTAAATTTTTGTGAATCACATCGAAGCCCGGTTGTGTTTACGTGTGCCCCAGTAAGCCTCGTTTTGGATCTCAAAAAATTCGTGTGTAACAAAAGAAAATTTCCTAGTTTTTATTTAGCAAAACAAAATATTCTAAAATGGAGTCTGACAAGTTCGGAAACGCTCGCAACTCTGAGGACATCGGCGACTGGCGCGACGCCTCGTTTCACGTGGTTGTTCACGAATACTTCGTGAAGAACTTGGCGCTTCCGTCGGACCTGGGCACGCTCGTCGGCTACTTACTGTTCTTACTGATCATGTGGTATGTGTTCCTGTGGACGATGCGCTTTGTGCTCTCTCTGGTCTGGCCGGTTATGCTGGTGGTGATTGCCGTGCTTCTGATACGCGTCCTAGCCGCATTTGAGACCTCTGATATGGTGGACATGTTTTTCCAGAGCGTAATAGTGATCGCAGATATGATAGTGGCAGTCGGGTCCAGAGTCTTGGACTTTTGTTTAAGTTTTTTTTAAATTAATGGAAATTCTAACTAAATATGTAACTTGCACATTCGAAGGTACTCAAAGAGTACAACAATACAATTAAAGAGTTCGTATGTATTTTTAATGTTTAAATTAAATATTTTATTTTGCTAGCGTGCCGCAACCCTCTTCCGTGGCGCGCCTAATTTCAAATAAATGTCTTAGGTGTGTACACACTTGCGGATATCTTGTCACTTTTTTTTTCCCCGCGTGAAGTTTTGTGAAATTTGTGATCTAATTGTGATAAATATGTTGCAAAATTTATAGTTTCGCCGTGTAGCAGAAGGCGACCCTTGCCGCACCTCTGCGGTTCAAGTTGAAGGCGACGAGATATTATTTTTAGCTAGTAGGCCATAGCTAAGTTGGCGGCAGTGTCTGTGCCTGGTGCTCTTTCATATATTTTTGGCGGCGGATGTAAGAACAGTGGAAAAACGCCCTTTGACAATAAAATATTAATAGTATTTTACATATTTAAGTCATTACAATGCCCATAATTCGGCTGGAATCATCGGATAAGGAAATCTTCGACACGGACACGGAGATCGCCAAATGCTCGGAGACCATCAAGACTGCTCTCGAAGATCTGGGCGATGAGAGCGACAATAGCGTGCTGCCCCTGCCGAATGTCAACTCGCTCATTTTGAAGAAGGTGCTCCATTGGGCCACCTACCACAAGGACGATCCCGAGATGGCCGAAGAGGACGAGAACAAGGAGAAGCGCACCGACGACATTTCCTCATGGGACGCCGACTTTTTGAAAGTGGACCAGGGCACCTTGTTCGAACTCATTTTGGCTGCAAATTATTTAAACATTCAGGTGACTACATACATATATTCGGTGCACCCAAGGCTCTAGCACCTGCAATTATCGAGCACATTATCCATTATCAGGGTTTGCTGGATGTCACATGCAAAACAGTCGCCAATATGATTAAGGGAAAATCTCCGCAAGAAATTCGGGACACTTTTGCTATAATGAACGACTTCTCGCCAGCTGAGGAGGAGAAGGTGCGTAAGGAGAACGAGTGGTGCGAGGAGAAGTGAAGCCAGGGCCATTCGGCACATGCATAAAGTAAACTTTGTTGTTAATAATTAAAGATCACATTTTTCACCCCACACAATAGCCCTCCCTATTTCGTTTTGTTTCTCGGTTGCTTTTTTGAAATCCCTGAATCACGTACTCTGGACCAGTTGGATTGCATTTCTCCCTATTACGGGAGGTACAGATGTGTTGTACAGATCCTGGCGATCCTGCAATGGCCCCTCACTACAGATAAGCAATTTGCAGCCCACCATGTTCAACGAAAAATATAACCATAAAACGTAAGTGGGATCGAAATGTAACGTAAGTGGAAATGGAATGTTACGTCATTTGACCACTTGTTGCTTGTCAACCAGTACTATAGGCATTTGTATACCCTATCTCCATTTTGTATGTGTATTTTGCAAATATGTAGTACGAGTTTTTGTATAGTCAATTGTGAGTATCGTATCTGGAGGGTGTCCGGGGCTGGCCAGTAGAAAGGAATTCGCGTCTAGTGCCTCCAATTTCGATTTGAAAATGGGAAATTGTTTTCCAATAATAAATTGTAATTTTATTTGTTCTTCATATTTTTTGTGAAATACAACGAACTAGCGCCAGCTTTATAACACGAAACAATCCAATTCACTAACAGATCGATTCGAGGGTTTTATTTTACTCTAATTGATTGTAAATCGAATGAATTGTTTGACCCGAACCGAAATAATTGTTTAAATTGTGCACACGCTGTAAAGTTATTATTTAAATTTTATTTAATCAATTTAAACACTTATTTATCGCATGAATATATTGAACAAATGATAATAATTTACAGAAATGCAAATAAAACATAGATTAAACGAATTATTTGAATTTTGAATTTTCCGGTGCGCGGATAATATAGTACCTTACTCACACTGGCACCTGAAATGTGCTTGTACGTACTTTATTACTCGGTCTGGCAGACTTGCAATGTTCGATTGTTCGAAGGCGCTGCCAGACCGAGTAAAAAAGTACAAAACGATAAAAAAGATGCTTCTATCGAAGTTCTCCCAGCTCTATAGTGTACCCATGGTACAAATGTACCCAACTCTAGCGGAGATTGGCCAAAAAAATAAAACATTTTATTCGCATTTGCAATATTCGAAAATCGAAACTATCTGTGAAATTGCAAATTAACGTTCCACACGTGCGCCACCCGACAATTGCGTGGCCTCTGGAGAGGTGAGAATAAAGCGATTTTCTGGCTGAAAAAAACAGGCGGCGGCGTAAACACGCGGAAGGACGGAAGGAAGGAGCCGGGAGCTGGTATATGTGCATAACGTCTGTCGATAAATATTGAACCGCAATGGACGTGTACGACGTGAGCGACGACCTGGTGAAGAAGCTCAACGACTGGAAGCTGATTGGCATTATTTCGGGAAAGTTCAACGAGCTGAAGGAGAACTACTCCAAGGTGAACTTTGTCGAGCACGCTCTGATCGACTTCAAGTACATGGAGAAGATCTTCCTGAACGTGACCCTGCGAGAGGACAAGTGCAACAAGAGGAGTGTCGAGTTTCGCATGCTCGGCAACGAGCAGTTCTCCCTAAAGAACAGGAAATACTTTCAGGTGAGTCCCCTCCCATCCTCCGCCCAATTCGAGTGGAACTAACCTCATGCCCCCCTTGCCCATTTCAGGCCTTGGAGCTGTACAACAAAAGCATTTGCTACGCCGAGCCCAACTCAGAGCATCTGTCCATCGGCTATGCCAATCGGTCGGCAGTTCTCTTCGAGTGGAAGCGCTATAGGGACTGTCTGGCCAATATCGAGCTGGCCCGCAAGGCGAACTACCCGGCGAGACTAAGCCACAAGCTGGACAAGCGAGAACGTGACTGCCAGCAGCTTTTAGAGCAGCAACCCCCCGATGTGGTTCCGCACGAGTTCAAGCTGAGCTTCGATTCCCATGCCCAGGTGCCGTACATTGCCGACTGCCTGGAGCTGAGGGAGTCGCCCGACGAGGGGCGGTTCGTTGTGACCAATCGGGATCTGGTGGTTGGCGATCTGGTTGCTGTCGAGCAGCCGTTCTGCTCGACTCTGCTGCCCCCGATGCGGTATATTCGGTGTGCCACCTGCAAGCGGGAGAACTACCTGACCCTCATTCCCTGCGATAGTTGCTGCTCCGTGATGTTCTGCTCCGAGGAGTGCAAGCAACGGGCCACTTCCAGTTTTCATCGCTTCGAGTGTCCAATCATTGACTTTTTTGCACCGCATGTTCAACAAGATCCACGGCATCGCCCTGCGGACCACCATGGCTGCCCTGGACCTGTATCCCAGCATCGAGGAGCTGATGGCCTTCTGTGAGCAGCCGCAGAACCAGCACAAGTGCGCCTTTGACTTGGATTACAGCCAACTGTCTGCCCAGGAGCATTACCGGGCCATCCATGGGCTGGTCACCAACCAGCATCTGCGATCCGTCTCTGATCTCTTCCAGCGCTCGGTTGTCTGTGCCGTGCTGAAGCACTTCATCATCGAGTATACGCCGCTCAAGGACTTTCTGGGCGGCGAGGATGGGAGGAACTTCTTTACCGACCTGCTCTTCAGGCATCTGCAGACATCACCCTCGAATATGCATGGCATCGATCTTGTGGAGCAGGTGAACGAGACCAAGGACGATCAAACGCACTCATCGGGCGCCTACGCCTTCCTTTCGCTGCTCAATCACTCGTGTGCGCCCAACACCCTTCGCATTTACGAAGGAACCAAGGCATACCTGTTCGTGCTTAGGCCTATCAAGGCGGGGAACGTTCTCTACGACAACTATGGGTGAGTAATTAAACATTTATGGCCCCATTGGCAAGACTGAACCTATCCTCCGACCTTGCCCACTGCAGCGCCCACTTTGCCGTATTCAGCAAGCAGCAACGGCTGGACACTCTCTCCATGCAGTATAGATTCGATTGCAAGTGCGAGGGCTGCGAGTTGGACTACCCGACCTTTGGTCGAATGCCGCACAAGGCGACAGTTCCTTCGGTCACCGACGACACGGACATGAAGTCGCTGGGTGCCTACAACTATGACTTTGCGACGAGCAACTACACAAAGTACTGCGAATTCCTAACGCAATACGGCGCCGCCTATCCCTGCGAGCAGATCAGCTCGGCCGAGGAGTGCCTCAAAATGGCGCTGCATATCATGGTGGATGCAGTACCGCTCAAGGCGAAAATGTAATCTGACTTCATCCTAACTTAACTTCCTTTTTCACCTTTGACCTGCATCCTGTGTCCTGCATCCTGTATCCTGCATCCCCTCCCCACACCACAAACGGACGAACTCTTTCGGAGCTGATTGAAAGAAGCGTATTAAAAACAAAAGGAAACAAGTAATTAATTACGATACATTTTGTTGCCATAAGTCTAGACGCCCTGCTCTAGACTCGAGCAACAGCAACCAGGACGAAGCGCACTCAACTTTAATTGTAATTTGTAATTGTACATTTCGACCAAAATATTCTTGGTTCTATTTAACTTTGCACCACAACAAACAACCACACAACACAACACCACAACACACAACACACACCACAATCGTCACAGTTGTCGCATGTCGCAAGCTCAAAATTTCAATTGTTGATTTAATTCTTAAAGTCTTTGACGAAAACATTTCACTCAAAGCACTGATGCTAAAAGAGATACAAAACAAAATCCGTAAACAGCAAGCCGCAACAAGTTTTTATAATTATTTTACAAAACAAAAAACACCCACTAAATGAGAAATACAATATTTTTAATTGTAAATACCCCTGCTATCCTTTTAAGCCAAATCTATGCCATCTTGCTGTACAAGTCGATGAGATTCTGATTGAGTACGGAGTCGCCAGCAGCGCCCCGGCCACTATGGGCTTCCGGCTGCAGCTGTACAAACTCACAACCTGTGGCTGAATGGCTTTCATCGAACAGAACGTTGGCAAATGTCTGCTCGAATTGCTCCTGGAATTGGCGAGCGTTTATGGGCTGCAGATCCTCGCCTGCAGGCAGTGGATTTATGTTGAGCTGGGCAGCCAGTTGGTCCATGCGGTTGGGCTCCCGCTGTTCTCTCTGCTGATGCGGCTCCTCACTTTTCACGTACATGTTGTCACCAATGGTCTGGACATAGTCGGCGAAGTACACCTGATCCACGTCCTTGAAAAAGCTGCCATCCATGCCCTGGAAACCCAGACGAATCAGCAGCGATATTTTCGTATTGAAGCACTCCAGCCAGGACTTGTTGGTATTGTAAATGGACAGCTGCGCCTCCTCCCCGCTGGCGTTCCAAAAGTCCAGCAGAGTGTTTTTGGTAAAGTCAATCAGCGTGTGGCGCTTGGCATCCGGATGCAGCTGGTTAATGGCATCCAGGTGCCGGAAGGTTATCTCCAGCAAATGGTGCTGGTGTCGGGACACAAACAGCTGCCACTTGTACAGCATGGTCATCAGATTCCACAGCTTGCCCATGGACTGCTCGTCGATGCGCATCACGGAGCAGGTGGCTATATCGTTCAGCATGAATTTGCAGTGCTCGGCGGTCAGCAGCTGGGCATTGTTGTGCTTGGAGCCGTTCAGCAGGGAGTCGATAAACTTGGGATCCAACAGCACTGCAGTAACATCGTGGATAACTACCAGAAGTGGACACTGTAGTCTTTGGCTCAAGCGGACTGAGGGGCACTCACCTTGAACAGACTTGTCTTTGGGGATTTGTTGCGCCTTCAGCCGCTGATCAATCACATAGAGCATCTCGCAGCCCAGGTTGACCAGAATAAAGACATTGGCACGGGGATTCAGCTGCTGCTTCGTACTGAAAGTGGACATTTTTGAAAGGCAGCTGGCTACTGCTGACATGCACGAGGGTCGAATGTAAACTAAAGTTAGCCAAGACGACGACGGGGACGACGGCACGCAAGCCTCAAAAAGTATTCACACATACATTTAGTTTATTGGATTTTTCGTTTCCGTGCCGAGAGAGGTCTCCCGGTCCCCGAGTCCTGCCATGTTTGACGGCTTTCTGAGAGCCCCGGCAACGTCTTTTACTGCAAACAAAAACAACGACAACGCCGACGACAGGCGACGTGTATAATTATGACCACAGTATGGGTACGATGGCTTCCACCGGGGCAGTGGCAGGGGGTTGAGTTGGACTACAGGAGCTCGCTCCATTGCATGGGGAGTTATTGATTAGATTTAGTATATTTCAATGGCAAACGCAAAGCAATTATTATGGAAATTATGGCAGCGGGTTAAAAAATTAAAACGTTTTCGCGTTCGTGTCCATTAGTGGGGGGAATGTATGGAATTATCTAAGCCAACATGGGGAGAGCCCAACATATGGCACAAGCAACGTTCCATGGCATCCACTTCAATGCTAATTTGACGGCAGTCCAAATTTGTGATGGTGGTTGTTGCTGTGGCTTCCCATTTGTGAATCAAGCACCTGCAGTGAAGGGCACCAGGAAGTAGATGCCGGAAGTTGCGTGTTTCCCCCATGCAGTCCTAGTTGGCCCCACAAGTGGGGGCAATTTAAAAAGAACATTTAAGCGCCAAACACACACAATTCTAGTGTGCAACAGGCGTTGCATCATATCGTATGTTGCCAGAAAGCATTATACAACACTGATCTGAAATTCTAAGCAAATTAAATATATTTGTTTTATAAATATGTTGCGTCAAACGCTTCGTCCTGCCCCGGCCGCCCATTGGTGCCGGCAAATGTCCGTGGTGGCCAAGTCCTTGAAATACACCCAACACGGAGAGCCACAAGATGTCCTGCAGCTTGTCGAGGACAAGCTCGCCGATCCCAAGGACAAGCAGGTGCTGGTGAGGATTTTGGCGGCTCCCATCAACCCTGCGGACATTAATACCATTCAGGGTGAGCCAAAATCACACGCTGCTGGGCGGACTATAACTCAATTACTCTAATCGCCAGGAAAATATCCCGTCAAGCCTAAATTTCCAGCCGTGGCCGGCAATGAATGCGTAGGCGAGGTCATCTGTGTCGGTGAGAATGTCCAGGGCCTGCAGGCGGGCGAACACGTTATCCTGCTGGCTACCGGTCTGGGGACCTGGACAACGCATGGCCTCTACAATCAGGATCAGCTTATGTCCGTGCCTAAAAAGGTCGGCTTGGCGGGAGGCGGCCACCGTCACTGTCAATCCGTGCACTGCCTACCGCATGCTAAAGGACTTTGTAAAACTTGCCCCGGGCGACACGGTCATACAGAATGGAGCCAACAGCGCTGTGGGACAGGCTGTCCACCAACTGTGCCGCGCCTGGGGCATCAATAGCATTGGCATTGTCCGCGACCGCCCGGATATATGTGAGCTGAAGCAATTGTTGGAGTGTCTGGGGGCGACGGCGGTGCTCACAGAGGCAGAGGTGCGCACCAGCGACATCTTCAAAACGGGACAAGTCAAGCGCCCCAAGCTGGCGTTCAATTGTGTGGGCGGCAAAAGCGCCACGGAAGTGTCGCGCCATCTGACCGACAGCGGCGTTATGGTCACCTACGGTGGCATGTCACGGGAGCCAGTTACGGTTGCCACCGGGCCACTCATTTTCAAAGATATTGCATTTAGAGGATTCTGGATGACGCGCTGGTCAAGGAGAACTACAATGCACCCGAACGCAAGCAAATGTTCAAGGAACTATTCGAGCTAATGGAGCAGGGGAAGTTCGTGGCTCCCACCCACGAGATGGTGCCCCTGGATAAGTTCAAGGACGCCGCAGCAGCAGCTCTCAACTTCAAGGGATTCACGGGCAAGAAGTTCATCCTGGACATGAGCGACTAATTAGATTTACTGAGCCTTAGCCTTTGGCTTTATTGTGTACACCTGACCGTATATGGGTGGAACAAATTTGTTGTCTATTGTGATTGAATATGATTCAGTTCATTTCCACCTCGTTTGCCTGATACTTGAGCTGCAGGGTCATGGCCGTGGGGGAGGTGGGATCGGTGACCGTCAGCTGCTGTCCGTCCTGCAGTCCCAATTCGCCCAGGGATTGTGTTAGGTTCTTCTTGGTGGCTGCCTCAATACTCTTGACTGTGGACATGTACAGAGTGCGCTGCTTGCCGTCATGCATCACTGTGGTCAGAGCGGGGCTCTTGAGCTGGAAACGAGGCGAGTCGCAGAGTAACTTGATCACGTCCTCCAGGGTGGTGGTATTTGGATCCTCGATTGGCAGCAGTTGTGGCTTGTTGCTGCAGGCCAGGCAGCTCTCCGACTTTTCCGCCTCATAGGTGTAGGAGTAAATGCCTTCCAAATCGTTGAAATTCAGGTAGTTGGACATGCTGTCGTAGCAGCTGGTGGCCATTTTAAAGACCTCCAGAGCACAGGCAGCAGCAATGACCGCATTGGTGCTGGCCACTGCCGGAATTATGTGCTTGATGACGCCCTGGACGAGGCGGTAGGTGATGCCAGTTATGTTGAATTCGTTGGCCCTCTCCAGCGCTCTTTCGTAGATCCAGCCAATGTGCTGGGGATCATCTCCGTCCAGGGGTACACCGAAGGGACTCTCCTTATCCCACTGTATCAGCTTCACGTACTCCACGCAATGCTCCGGCAATCGCGGAGTGTTTGCAATGGTGCACAGCGGATAATTAACCTGCGGTGGGAACAGGTCGAGAGTGCACTCGATGCAGGCTGTGAAGCCTGGCAAAATAACACGAGCATTACCCTTGAAGCCCTCCGTGCCGCCATCAATCATTGGCACAATTGAGCTGACATCCAGGGTGCCGTCGTCCTCGTAGCGCAGCATCGATAGCAGCATGCCATTGATCCATCTCCTGGCCACAACCGAGTCCAGTCCACAAACTATCAGGTTAAACTGCTGATAGAAGGACTCGTCAAAGTCCTGGATTTTCTTAAAATGCGGCGTGACCCGGCAGGTGGGAACTCTTCCGTTGATGAAACGCGCCGCGCATTCCGCCTTTGAGGATCCAATATCCGTGCGTCGGAACAGAAACTGTCTGTTCAGATTAGACAGTTCAATAGTGTCCATGTCAATCACGTGCAGGTTACCGAATCCCATCAGAGCCAGGTCCTTCAACAGCTCACAGCCCAGACCGCCAGCGCCGATGATTAGAACTTTGGATTTCGTTTGCAAGAAATCCAAGTTGTCAGGCGAGGCTGTGAAGTCGTCCTTGCAGAATGGGCCCTCGCGCTCCAGTATGTGGCGCAGACCATTCCACCGCTTGCTGTGCAAGCCGAGACCGGGATTCGGAGAAGGAACCGACATTTTCTTGCCGCTTAAAATCACAATATACAAATCAAATCGAAGACAAATGTTTTGCCGCAAGTACTAGTGTTGTAAGCCGCTGCGATTACATAAAATTGTATAGTACAGCACTGTCAATGCGCGGCATGCAACTCTGTGGCCGCGTGTTATCGATAGCAGCTGCATTAAATTGAAAACAACGGCACTTGGAAGAAAAAATTATAGCGTCCCTTGCAGCGTGCCCTGTCACTTATTGTGAAAAAACTCACTGATACGAATACAAATTTGTATTAAAACAGGCTAAATAAGCGCGAGAGACGCACCTGTACGGATATATCTATCTACAGTTAAAAGGATACCAGTGAAAATGACGCTCTCGACCTTGGCGTCGTTTGATGATCTGCGGCGTTGCATGCAAGTGCTGACCGACGGCACTGCTGAAGAGGGTGAGTTATTGACACGAATCTGTGCGTGTAAAACAAACGCTAGCTATAGGTTAACATTGCAGAGTTTCTACGGTTCCTGCGGATGTTCGAGCAGTACCACGAAAAGTGCGCAGGGTATGCGGCGGAAACAGCGAGGATACAAAATGAGCTGGATAAATCCCTAACCAAGATGGGTGATCTGGAGGGCAAGCTGTTTCACGCTCGCCGCATCATCGACATGGAGATCAAGGCTCGCCGCCAGGCCGAGCATGAGAGGGATTCCATGGAGAGCAAGATAGTGGCTGTCGCTGATCTGTTGCGGCACGAGCGCAATCTGAACAACGAGACACGCGATAAGCTGGCCTTTCTTCACACACTGCCATCATCCCGGAAGCGCAAGTCTCTGAACGCTGTCAGGGAGGACAAATCCTATGGAGATATCAACTCCACAGGCTCGCTGCTGTCCGATATGTCCATCACACATTCGGAAGACGACTTTCTAGATGTGCGGCGGTCCAAGTCCTGGCGCGAGCATAGACCCTCGTTACCCAAGAATCCGATCCCCAGTGTGGGCAACAAGAGATCGCGGATTAGTACCGGATTGAATGGCAGCATAACGACGCACACGCCGACTACGACTAAGATGCGGCGCTCGGGTGCTGGCATAGGCGTGGAGCAGCATACAGTGAATGTGGGTCAGGGCGCTGAGCGCTTTTGTGCTACCACCAAGGTCACCATACCCCAGGATGGGCAGGGAGTGATCCGTGCAGAGTCAACCATTGAGTCGGTGCCCGTGAATGGTGCCCCTGGTAGGATTGCTGATGGCTTGGTGTCGACGCCGCGACGCTCCGCCTTTAAAGAGGCCACAGCTCCACCCCTAACTCCGCTGAATGCCATGGCTCCCCATGTGCTTGCCGAATCGGGTACACCAAGTCAGGTACATCGGCCAATGATGAGGAATCACACCTTCAGCCAGAAGACCTTTTTGCGTGGTGACAATTGTGTGCAGTGCCAAAAGCGGTAGGATAAATATAACCATTTTCCATTGCCCCCTATAAGTTTATATACTCAACATTATTATTCCTTGCAGCATTCGGTTCGGCGCTGTTGGGTTGCGTTGTCGGGATTGCCCTGTGCGCTGTCACATTGACTGCCGGTACCTGCTCACGGTCAGCTGTGTGCCCCAGTCGGGAACACCCACGACCAAGACAATGACGGGCTACCTCAGCGACTTTGCACCGTCTATCGCACCCATGATTCCAGCACTGATTGTGCACTGTGTGAATGAGATTGAGGCGCGTGGCCTCTCCGAAGTGGGGCTGTATCGCGTGTCCTCATCGGAGCGGGAGTACAAAGCCCTTGAAAGAGCAATTCTTGCGGGGCAAGGCCACCCCACATTTGGGCAACACAGATATCTATGTGCTGTGCTGTTGCGTGAAGGATTTCCTGAGGTCCCTCGTCGAGCCGCTCATCCCCACCGGCCAGTGGAAAGATTTTGCCAACGCTGTTCAAAATCCAGACACAGCCATGTCCCAGGAGATGCTATACAAGTCGGTCAAGCAGATGCCCCAGGCCAATCGGGACACGCTGGCCTTCCTCATTCTGCATTTCCAGCGCATTGCGCAATGCCCAGTGGTGCTGATGCCCATCGACAACATCTCGCTTATCTTTGGCCCCACAATTGTGGGTTACTCGTCGCCGGATCCCGATCAGCATGCCATCTACACGGAGGTCTTTACGCAGAAGCAGGTGATGAAAGCATTGCTCGAGCTGCCAGTCGCATTTTGGGAGCAATATATTGTGATAGACTCGTCCCGAGCGCCAGCAACCGTTGTCAAGCGAGTGCCCAGCAGCAACAAGGACTTGCTATCAATATATGGTGAGTAGATTGATGGACTGCAAGCACTGCAATGGATTAAAATAATTGAATTCTTGCAGCAACTCCCTTCAAGGGCACCATCAAGAAGCGCAAGTTCTACGGTACGCCGCCTGCATCTGCCCACAAGAAATGAGCTTGGATACCTTTCCTCGCGGAAAGGGAGCCCCTTGACACGTTACTTAAGTTTACTACAAGTATTTCAGTTTTTGTTTCCGGCCAGCAGCCATACACAAGGAGCTATAGCTATATGGTTATTCGTATGTGCATCCAACTAACACTGTCTAGAGAAGTTTTTCTTTATAATTAACCATTTCAATTATAAAATAGAAGACTTTATTAACACTAACATAAGTATACTTACTCGCAATGAGAAATAAAGTATAATTACACATCCAAAAAGGCATCGAACTCCCCATACGCTCTCGGCTGTGGGCACAGCCCGAGTTCTAGTCGAAATAAACCCGTTTGGCAGAGAATTTCGTATGCATTTGCAAACGTCACAGTTGGAACAGTTGAGATAACCCGAGGGGCGTCCTAATGATGCATTCAATTGATAATACAAAACAAGCTACAAGCTTGGAACATTCGCTGTAAACACACGGAAGGTATTCATCGTTAAAGCCGATTAGAAAAGCCCATGCCATGAGATCGTCATATCATCATCAAACGGGTTTTTTAGCATGCTCGGGGATTCCGCCTTAATAGCCTTGAAAATCAGATGTAAACGACAGTCTCAATATCGACAGCCAGCCAGAATGAACGCCGCGCATCAGCATCGATCTATTTTGCTGCTGCTGATTCTCCTCTGCGTGGCCATCTCTGGCGCGTACAACAATACCAACACAAAGTGCAATCATCGCTGCGGCACAGGCGATTGCATTGAACTGGATCAGCTATGCGATGGCAGGGCCCAGTGTTTGGATGCCTCCGATGAGACTGTCGAGTTGTGCGGCAAGGTCTGGTGCCCGGGCTACAGTTTTCGGTGCAGTTATGGCGCTTGTGTTGCCAGCTCGGCCGTGTGTGATGGCCAGCTTGATTGTGTGGATGGATCCGATGAGGAAAGATGGCTGTGCCGGGCACAGATGCTGCAGGCCAACTGCGACAACTGGGAGATGTACTGCCAATCCGGACAATGCATACCCTACTCGAAGCTTTGTGATGGCACAAATGATTGTCTGGATGGGGATGATGAGCTGGACACCCTATGCGAGGGCGCGACGAGAGCCAGCTCAACTGTCAACTCAACTACAAGTACAACTACAGAAAATTACATCGGATTGATCACATCGACGACGTCTATGCGAAATCTGCCTGCTTCACGCCAGGAAGACGACGAGTGTGTAGTGCCCCAGATAGCCAATCTAATAATCCAGCATTCTAGCAATGCAGTGCTTCATGCAGGCACGAAAGTTTCCAACAACACGAGGATTCACTATGACTGCCCAGCAGATCATTCGCTCAAGGGAGAGCTCGAGAATATCTGCAGTGCACCAACGTGGCTACAGCAGTTTCCATATTGTGAAAGTAAGTGGAAGGCGGAACAGAAGTTAAATACATCTTAATATTATTATAATTGCGTACTTGCAGCTCCCACAACATTCGTTTATAGCCTGGTCATAACAATATTCGCCTTCCTGATCGTCGTCCTGCTGGTGCTCATCTATAAAGTGCGCAGAGACGACAGCCATAGGTCACGTGAAGAGCATATTTGGCTGGTAGACACAACAAGCAATCCTCCAAGGTCGTCGGACATAGCCAAGGTCTAAAAGAAACTCGTTGTTTTAAGCTAAACTAAAGTATTTAATTACCAAATACAACAAATTTAAATAGCAACAGTTTAGTGTTGGGAAGTGGGCGCAGCTACAGTGCTGCGAGACGTCGTTCGTTTGCCTTAAGAATCATGTTTATCTCGCGCCCCCAGCTCCACATTATTGTTCCAGTGCTCCAAGCGTAAGCATCATCTAGCTCCAAACTTGATTCCAGCATTATTAGATAACGAATTGCATTTATAGCCGGTGACAGTTTCGTTCAAAATGGCCAACATTGCTAAAATCTTTGCTTCCCGCGCCCAGAGCGTGCTCCAGGCTGCCGCCAGACAGCCACAGGTTGCCACCAGCTTCAGCCGCAGCGCTTCCAGTAAGTATAAGTGCATGGGATCAAAGTCCACGACTGCAACGAACAGACTGCAACTAGGGATCATTCCAGTTTCACATTGGCCGGCACTTTTTTCGGGGTTTATTTTCCATTGCCGGTCACAAACATTCGTCGTTGCGTAATCAGATCACCTCATAAGGCCATCTCTTTCACTCCGCAGCGGCCAACAGCTGGGAATTCATTAAGACCGATGTGACGGGCGAGAAGAAAAATGTGGCCGTGATCACATTGAACCGTCCCAAGGCGCTGAATGCCCTCTGCAATGGGCTCATGAAGGAAATCTCCATCGCCCTGCAGGAGTTTGGCAAGGACAAGAACATCGCCGCCATTGTGCTGACCGGCAGTGATAAAGCCTTCGCCGCTGGCGCCGACATCAAGGAGATGGTGGGCAACACCTACTCGCAGTGCATTCAGGGAAACTTCCTCAATGACTGGGTGGAGGTGGCCCGCACCCAGAAGCCCATCATTGCTGCTGTGAACGGCTACGCCCTCGGTGGTGGCTGTGAGCTGGCCATGATGTGTGACATCATCTATGCCGGCGACAAGGCCAAGTTTGGCCAGCCTGAGATCGCACTGGGCACCATTCCCGGAGCTGGCGGCACCCAGCGACTCACTCGCGTTGTGGGCAAGTCCAAGGCTATGGAGATGTGCCTCACTGGCAACATGATCAGTGCCCAGGAGGCCGAGAAGCTGGGTCTGGCCAGCAAGGTCGTTCCAGCCGATCAGCTGCTCGCCGAGGCCATCAAACTGGCCGAGAAAATTGGCACACACTCGAGCCTGATTGTCCAGCTGTGCAAGGAGTCGGTGAACACGGCCTACGAGACAACCCTCCAGGAGGGCCTGAAGTTCGAGCGTCGCACCTTCCATGCCACGTTCTCCACGGTAAGAAGACATCTCTTATACTACTCGTATCTGTGTTTTAATCTTATCGTTACTTTGTTTGCCACACAGGCCGATCGCAAGGAGGGCATGACTGCCTTTGCGGAGAAGCGCCCAGCCAACTTCACCAACGAATAGACCCAACTGTCTCTGAAATCTTCCCAGCCAGCATTGCATTTATATAACTTGTGTTAATTGTACGCAAATAAAATCGTTTAAACCTGTATTTGTAGAAATTAAGTGCACACTCGATGGATGGCGGAGGCAGTCTGGCCATCTGGCTGCCAGTTGAGGTACTAGACATACTCCCAACTGGCAGCCAGAGTTCCTGGCTGCCTCTGGGCATCCAAACAGAATTTAAATGAACATCTCTGAGATGCTATGTTCAGGAGCAGTTCGCTGTCTGTGCTAACAAATGACTAAGACTATCCCTAAACAAAAGACAGCTTGGACAGGCAGCTACAGGAGTCGTTTGGAGGCCTTTCTGCAGCTCTCGTTGCCTCATTTGGCGGTAGTAAGCCCGGAGTTCGAAACGTCGCGATTGCGCCTTTAACCTCTTGATCAGTGGAGAGTCCGGCTCGCGTGTATCTAAATGATATAAGGAATGAAGTATCCGAAATGAAAATGAATATAAATATATATCCGTACGCTTTCCAATCCGATTGCAGATGCTGCAATCGAAATGATCTCCATCCACGGCATGGCTATCCCCAGCTCCTTGCTCAACCATCTTTGAGGTGCCTCAAGAGTCTTCTTGTGCTCCAACAGCTTGGTTAAACAAAGGAAATCGGAGGTGCGATCCGAATAGCGACGTATCTTCAGAGGCTTTGTGGGCTCCAACAGCGGATATTCCCACTCTTTGGCCATTTCGGCCTGGTATTTTTGGACGCTGCCTCTCAGCGAACGTTGGCCACTTCCCGATGTAACTGGGAACTTTGAGTAGCTCCACCGTGGTGGGGTACTTGTCCCTTGGCCTCGGCCTGGGCTTGATGGAATCGGGTTTTTTATTTGGCGGGGGGACGTATGTACGATCAATGGCTTCGGCCACAAAATTACGCTTCACCTTCGGTTGAGAGATCTCCCGTATGGCACAATGCTCCATTAGCTTTTTGATTTTCGCCTCCAGTGCGGCGCGCTCCTCCTTGGTGTTTTCTGTGCGGTGCACAGATCTACTCTGTCGCCTGGATGTGGGCCCTGAGAGCATGGCCGAGGGTGAGGAATTTTCGGACTTTGGGTCGTTGTCGGTAAGGAATGGGTCTGGCATGTTTCCGAACACAAAATCGAACTCATCGTACGTGGTATCTTCTTTAATTTCGTCCACCTTCTCGGGCAGCTCCGCCTTAGCCATGTCCATTATGCTGATCACCGATCCCTTTGATATCGGACTATGTGCGCTTTTCTTGCTCAGCCAACTTGCACGGCTAATGAGGCTTCTCGTGGGCGACAGGTAGCTAATGGAGTGCTTCGAGCCCTCTCTCCTCATTATCTTACGATCCGGTTTCGAGCCCTTGATGTAAAACGTAAACTTTTTCATCTGTGAATTTTTGGGAATAATTTTCTCCTTCGGCAGGCGGGGCCCTTCACCCAACATCAAGTGACGAAAGATTTCAGACTCGGTTCCATGCTCAATTGGGGGGATGTAGGGTACGATTTTTTCCGGCTGGTAGTCAGCGAACCTTTGCTGTCCCAGACGTGTAATATTACCCGCAGTTTTGAATTTCTCTCTATGGGTTTTATACGTGGTTTTGTTGTCGGACGCCACCGACATTTCCCGGGGTTTCTCCACAGATTCCGTTGGCGGTTTCAGTATCGAGGCGAGGGAGCCGATCGAGGTTCGTTCTCGCATGCTGCCCACATCCGAACTTGGCTCCATGGGTCTCCGGCGAAACTTGGGTGCGTGTACTGTCATTCCTGTATGAATGTTTCTCTTTTGCGCGTGAATGTGTGCGGGTACTCCGGATATGATCTTCCCTTGCTTCGTGCGATGTGTTCGCGTGTGTGCTGGCGCTTCTTCATCAACGGCTGTGCGTATGTTGTGGAAACTCTTCAGGACCGGGTGGAGCTCCGGTATGGCAGTTGCTTTTCCCGTTAGCAATTTCCCGAAGGTTTTCGAAAACTTTGGCCCAGCTATTTTGACCTTCTTCTCCTGATTCTTGACGGACCTCTTCAGTTCGGCGTTGGATTTCGCTCTTTCCTTGATGAAGGCATCCAGATTGGCGCTGGCAAAGCTGTCGAAACTGTCCCTTCCATCACGTGTTCCCAAGTCATGTTTGGGAATGTCTTTAGATCTTTTCTTGCGTCCTGTTTGACTGTCAGTTGGACGCTTCCCCTTGGAGTCCAGTTCGTGTGTGGAGCTACCTTTAGACCTTTTCTTGGAGTCTGGTCCTGCCTGACCCTGTCTGCCAGTTGTTCGCTTCCCCTTCGAGTCCTGTTCATGTTCGGGACTATCTTCGGATATTTGATTGAAATCCTGTTTATTTTTTGAAGCTCTTTTCTTGAGTCCTGCCAGACGCTGATGGCCAGTCGTTCGCTTTCCCTTGGAGTCGTGTTGATTTTTAGAGCTATCTTCAGATCTTTTCTGACGCTGACTGCCAGCCGTTGGCTTCCCCTTAGAATCCATCTTCTTCTCCAAGTCCATGCGGTGCGAGCTTCTTAGCGTAGGAACCAACTCTGCAACGGCCTGGCCTTGCAGCATATCGTGCAAGGGTTTTGTGTACGAAGTCCTCATGTGCGGCTGCGTCGTGTCCTCACTCTGTGGCGTTGCGTAGGCTTTGTGTCCCTTCTGTGGCCAATGGGGTTTTTGATGCCCCTTGAGTTTTGCCATATCCTTGGAGGTGATCAGCGCGTGGGTGCTCTTGAGAAATGGATGGTGCTCTGGCACCACGGTAGCTGCATCCTTCAGCATCTTACCGAAGAGATCATTGGGTCGATGCGATTCCTCTTTGGTTTTATCGCCTTCCATGTACTTTCCAAAGGGCGTATGTATCGAGGCAGTCGATTTTTTTCGGGGAAACATTCTCATCAACTTCTTTTCACGTGTTTGGTTGTCTTCTGGGTTCACTTCCGGCTCTTGCATTGGCGGCGGCTCGGGAGTTGGATTACGATGGGGAGCAGAATAATGGATTCCCTTTGCGGCTCTTGATTGTCGCTTGAATTGCTGTCTTCGTCGAAGGTTTTTCATTTTGTCATCCTGCATCGCATCTCTCTGTCCACTGTCCTGCTGTTCTCTCAGCTCCTTTTGCTTTTCCTCTGCCTCCGCCTCATCGTTAAGCCTTTGCTCGTAATCAAGGCGCCACTTTGGCTTAGCATGGATTGGACGACTGTCGCGGTTTCTCATGTCTTTATGGACACTGTCCTGCTGTTCTCTCAGCTTCTTTTCCTCCTCCCCTGACTCATCTTTTAGCCTTTGCTCGTAGGTAAGGTTTCGACTGTCGCGGGGCTTTCTGTCCACCGTTCTGCTTATCTATCAACTCCTTTTCCTTCCTAAAACTTGGTATAACACGAGACGGGTGGCGGTACTCTTTTTGCAATTCCGATTTCATTTGAGGTGTCATCGTTTTTCTGCGTTTGCAGCACGCTGCATAGGCCTCTGCTTCCGGACTAATCTCTGTTCTAAAGCAGTGTTTTATGTCGTCAAAGAAGTTGTCCAAGTACCACAGCATCGAAAACACCCGCTGAAAGCACGGGGATGGTGTGTCAAGGCCCATTGTTGACTGCGGATGATTCTTTGACAGCTTTTCCATGTAGGTGGCAATCACTTGGCGCAGGCATTCTCTGTCCAGCAGCATGGGAACGGACAAATCCTGTGGGTTGATGTCTGTGATCGACTTTGGCATTCGCGTCCACTGGGATTTGTGCGTCAGACATGGCCACAATGAGTTAGTACAGCATTTTGGCACCTTTCTAAAGCGATCCATTTCAAAAATAACTTTTCCTACTACAAACAATTTATGGCAAGTAAACAAATATTTAATGAACTTTGATTACAAATTCCCACAAGCTTGAATTTCTGTTATTTCGCATCGATAACGATATATCGACGGGCGCGCACTTAACAACACTTGCTCTCTGCACAGACTTAACAGCAAACTCTGTTAAGTGTTAAACCTAACAGACGTTGCTCCTAGAGTGAAATGTTAAATTCTAAAATGACAATTCTGTGCAGTCCAGAATTGAAGGCACAAACGGTCCTGCGCGTTGATATACCGTTGCGAGAGAAAAGCAAGAAGCTAGCAAAAAAAGTAAAAGTGAAAATCTGGCCCTTGAAATTTGTTCATTAATTATGCAGTAAAAAAATACAAATAAAACGGATAATTTTGTGCTCGCCCCCAGAGGATCAGGCCGTGTGTGAAGAGATTTTCAAGCAAAGAGTGCGTGGAAAAGCAAGGGACATTTTCAAGTATCTTTATTGTGGTCCGAATCGGATGTGTTGTAATCCATTATAGCGAGAGATATACTACACACACACACACAGACATCTCCGTGTTCCGTGTATACATACAAACGGCTGAGACGCCCGCGCTTTGCCCTTGGCTGCATTCGATTTTTCACAACAGGCCGTGAAAAGCGACTGAAGAGCCAGAGTCGTCACCATCATCACTTTCATCATCAGTGGTTAAAGGGAAAACCAAAGGCCGCAAGCATGGACATGCTCAACCAGATACTCAGCATTAATAATGGCGGCGCCTATGGGGGCGGTAAGGCGGGCGGAGCCTTCGATCCGGTCTCGTTCGCCATGAAGCCCCAAGTTGTCATCAGGGCGCTCTGCTGGGTAAGTGTCAAGTGGTGCTGGGAATTGCTGGGATTGCCAGTGTCCTCCCCCCCCCACACACACACACACACGCGCCTACCACACTGCCTGTGTGGATGGTCCGATTTGTTTATAGTACTGTCAGTGGCGTACACATTAAAGGGGGCTTGGGGTTTATTGGATCAGCTGCAGGATGGTCATAAAAACTCTCACGTCCATAAAAACTTTATAATTAAATTCCATAAACGTTCCCCCAAGGCTTAACATTTTTTTATAACAAGGACTTGATGGACATATTCGCGTCACCAGAGGAGGGGATTGGAGGCCAGTGATAGTTTGCTTTTCATTAAGTGTACGTAATATTTGCACAGAGTCACCCCCCGACCCATCCCAATCCAACCCAACACCGCAGTGGCACCATTCCCCAAGGCCCGCTCCTGGCCAAACAAACTAAACTTGGCCTTCAGCGCAAATTGGGTCACAAACATAAGTTTGTCCCTCCCCCCACACCCGCCCCACCACGTCCTATATGTCTGTTTTTTTTTCTGTGTACTTGAACTTTTCGTTTGTTGCACCTGCCTGATGCAGGAAATCGATGCCAGAGTGGGAGGGAACTGGGAGTGACCCATATACGTATGGATCAACTGGGAATGCGGGAGTGGTTTTGGCATGGCATGCATCTGTTAACCCTTATGGAATTTCCATTCTGCAGCTCTTTTCAGTGGTGGTCTTTGGCTGCATTTCCTCCGAGGGCTGGGCGGAGAAGGAGGGCAAGGAGTACTGCCTCTACAATGGCGACGGCCTGGCCTGCAAGTACGGCAACATGGTGGGTGTATTCGGCTTCTTGGCCTCCATGGGCTTCATGGGCGGCGAGTTTCTCTTCGAGCGGATGTCATCGGTGAAGAGCAGAAAGCGCTATGTCATGGCCGATATGGGCTTCTCCGGTAAGGGCACCAAATTCATACCACTTCACGTGTCGTTTTCATTTGATTATCTTTGGCAGCTTTGTGGACCTTCATGTACTTCGTGGCCTTCTTGTATTTGTGGTCCCAGTGGAGCTCGTCGCCGCCACCACCTCTAGGCATTGGAGCCAGCAGCATGAAGACGGCCATTTGGTTCTGCCTATTCTCGATTGCCACTTGGGTGGGTATCCAGCAAGCAGTGCATCCGCATATATCGAAGGCATTATGTAATGTGTATTCCTCTCCATTGTTTAGGCCCTGTGCGCTCTGATGGCCTACAAACGATTCCTGATTGGAGCCGGCGATGAGTTTACCTCAGCCTTCGAGACAGACCCCGCTAATGTGGTGCACCAGCAGGCCTACGGATATGCCATGGACAATGACAACGATCAATACAGCGCCTCACCCTTTGGCCAGGGACAGCAGGGTGAGTTTAATTGAATAAGATTGATTAATCACAATCATAACATGTTTCTATCTATAGGCGGCATGGAGCCACAGCAGCAGGCTGGCATGGAGTATCAGCAGCCCACCTATTAAGGAATTTCCAATACTGCTCCTGCTCCTACTCCTACTCCTACTCCTACTCCTGTCTCCTCCTCCTCCTTTGTAGTGCAAAATGGCAAATGTTTTACACGACTATTGTACTAGCAAAAAAAAAACACACACACAAAGCGTTTGGCTTTTACCAAATACACCGATGAATGAACATATAAAAACCAGCAACAGAAACAATAACGATACAAATTACAGCAGCAGCAACAGCATTTGCTTTAGCCACAAGTAAAAGGAGAATATACAAAATATATACATATATATATATATATATCTGTTTGGAATAATAAGAGCTAACTTGAGACGATGATAATGATGATGATGATGATAACTTATAAGCTAGCCCCCTAAGTTGAGTGTGCAGGTTTTTTGTAGTGCAAAATTTGTTGCTATATACAGATATTGTCGTGTTATTGTCGTATATATATATATATGTATGTATCCCTTATATATGGAACACTCGGATATGCTTTCAACGTTGTTAGTTATTTAGTGTTTACATGTACTCAAAACGTATGTATTACGATTATTCAGCTGTGCCCAGGCCCTGGTCCTCTCCACAACCTCAGCCGCAACCGCAGCCACAACCACAGCAGCCCAAATATCCTCCAGGCTTGGGGTTTTTTTTAGATAAATTTACACAGACACACACACACACACAGCGCGCATCCACAGCAAAGAAGAGACCGCAAACAGAGGCAATAAACGACATGATAAAGAGGGGAAAGAGAATCGAAGAACTGCTCAAATCACATATCCAATAGCCATCTGAAGTACATAGTATAGTACATAATCGAATTGTAGTAGTCTTAAGGCCAGGGCAGGGCAGGGCATGGCAGGACATGGCAGGGCATGGCCAGAGGCAGTGGGCCGTCGCTTGGTTAGAAATGCAATACCTACTACATATTAAATTAGCGCCAAAAACAAATGTAAATTCTAAACTAAAAAAACCATATAGAATTGTTACTAGAAGAGACAGCAGAAAAATGCAGAAGAAATACAACAAAGAATTGTTAGAGCGAGTCGCTTTTATGCAGAGCTTGTGCCCTAACCAACGATTTGTATAGTAAAGTAAACCTTAAATGTAACTTGAGTATATTACATATATACGCATGTATGTATATTGATTACATAGCTGTTCAGTTCAACTACAAACTAAAGTATTTGTTAAACTAAAAGACACATACATATATACTAATATATATTATATTATATATATTTATGTATTGTATTTGTAAAGCGAAAGTAAATGCAACACAAGCAAATGGAAATCTCAGTAAATATACTAAACTATACATATATATAATTATATACACACATTTACATACATATAGTATATATCTACATATATATATATATATATATATTCATGTATTCATGTATTTGTGTGCGTTCAAAATGATAGAAATACAAAAATCCAAAAATTATCGTATGTATTACTCATAATCGTATTTAAAAAAAAAAACACTGACAAACCGCCAGAGGAACTAAACCCCCAAAAAGAACTCCCAACACTTGTGAACAATATTGTACCAGAGTAAATCCTTAATGAAAAACCTATCCTGAAAGAAAACCCCCCCCAAATAAATATAAATATTTTTAAAAACTATCCACAGAGTTTCGCAATCATTTATATTTATGAAACAAATGGATCTTTATTGGATCATCATTGGATCTCCTGATCAATGAGAGTGCGGTGCGGCTGTTGCTTCAATCGCCATTCCTCGAATGTCAGATCGCTGAACTGATTGATGCCCAAATCGTAGGACACCAAACCCAGTTCGAATTGTTTATTGTGCTTCTTGATCGATTGCCAGTTGTCGCAGAACACATTGCGGCGCTTCTCCGTCTCAAATTCACTGGTATAGCGGTTCCCAAAGTCACTCTACGATTGAAATAAAAAAATGTTATCAAAATTCCAAGAATTATTTGCGAATTGTTATCAGAAAATTCACCAAGAATTTGTCCCAATCAGCCAGACATTGCACACGATCTATTGCCTCTTCGGAGAGTTCCGTTGTGGACTTAGTTGTGGAATCTTCTCGTTCATTTGTTGCTGTTGGCTTTGGTGTGGAATCTTCTCCCTCAGTTGTTGCTGTTGTCTTTGCTGTGGAGGTCTGGAGATTTTCCTCTGAGTTGGCAATCTTTGTGGTACCTTGCGTAGTGGATTCCTCCAGTGAGATGGCCGTAGAAGTGGCATCCGCTGATGTGACGATCACAGGAGGGACGATCGCTCCCTGCGTTGTGCTGCTCCTCTCAGATGTTCTCTCCGATGTCGATGACTCAGAAGTGGCATCGAAAAAGACCTCATCCGGCAGCTCCACCTCTAAGTTTCCCTCGGGCGAAGAGATCTGGCTGGGCAGAGCCCATGCCACACCCATCAGGCACACACAGAGGCAGAGACAATTCCACGAAACTGAATTCATTTCGATTGTTTTTCGCGTACTGAGCTACACTCACTGCGGAACCGCTATATAAGGCAGCATTGTGTGAGTAATATCAATGAGAGAATTTCTGAGAATTATAATAAATTTGGAAGAGACTCTCTCGCTTGCTTGCACTCAAACAGAGAGGGGTTTTGTGTGTGTGTCATTCAGATCAGATCAGATCAGAGATTATTTGCACTTATTATCGTGAGGAGATTATAAATTTTCGTGGCTGATAAGCTCCCCAACATCTTTGAATATCCAATTTGAAAGCGTGAAGTATACCCCATGACGAATGTGCTTTGGATAGGTAATTCAATTATCCCCTTATGGCTGGGACGTGATCTCATCGCCAGATCGTTACAATTTTAAGTTTAAGTAAATTTATTGATTGTTTAATTGACTAACTAGAAATACAGACTAATTGGGTTTCTATTATAGAATGGGATAACTGCACTCGCTGGCAATGCCGCAGAAGCCGCCGGCATTGCGCAAGATTCGCATGAAGCCGCCCTCGCCCCAGTTCTGGGAGTACGAGTTCTTGATGATCCAGTAGTCGCGCCCACCCTCGGTTCCATAGCCGACAACGACCACCGAGTGATTCACCTCATCCTGATTGCACTCCTCATCCGCATAGATGCCGCCCTGATACTGCTCGAACGAGATGGGCGCTGCGTTCATGGAGCAGGCCAACGGGCCCAGTGTGGCCACCACCTCCTTCATTTTGTCCTCATCCCCCGGGGTGATTGTCGCATAGTCGCGAATCTTGACGAGACTCTCCCGGGGCGGTCGGCCCGCCGTCTCGTTCTGCCTGCACTGCATCTCGAACTGTGTGTACGGATATTTGTTGGCCAGAGTGATGCCGTGATCGCGTATGTACTCGAAACCGTATTCCTGGAAGCCACCGTCACAGCCCATGTTGCCGTAGTCGTCGGCACAGTCCACCAGATTCTGCTGGGACAGCGAGGCCAGCACACCCGTGCGCCGGAACAGATGACCCTCGAGGGCGCCAGTCGTCGCAAACGACCAGCAGGCACCGCAGCCTACGCCCTGGAAGCCGGGCGGCGTAACGCCACCCTTTTCGCGCCAATCAAATGATTCGGGCAGGTTGGCACTGGCCGCATTGGGTGCAGTCAGAAAGTTGATATGGCCATTGGTGTATTTCCTGAATTGAATACGAAAAACTCAATAAGTTTCGGCTGATTTAATGGGCTAAAAAATTATTCAGAATTCTGCATAGACTGAGTACTGTGTAAATAATAAATCAGATTATTTTTCTCCCCACTTCCAGGAAACAACAATATGTTTTTAGCTATGTTTGGTTTTGATAAGCGAAAAACAATGAGTAACAAAAGTTTTTGGAAATACCAAAAGAGATTTCATTCAAGAGCCTCTCTGGAGGCTATGCTGATACACGATACTCGTGTTTATTTCTCATGGAATATGCAGAGCAAACCAGTTCAAAATTTATGATTTGGGTGCTAATTATTCAAGCGCTGGATTCCCCTTTATGGGTTTTCTATTGCGTCACTACTTACTACATGTGTTCTACTTACTCGCCACTTTCGGAGACCTTCGAGCCCAGAAGCGTTGCAATCTCCTTCTTGGTCATATCGGCCAACGGATTGAGACTCAGCCGATAGCCGGAGAATCCACTATCCGCATTTTTGTTGCTCAGATCGATCAGGGATTTCTTTGCCGCAAAGATACTCTCGCGATAGGCTCGCTCGCCCTCATCCGCGTAATTCTTGCCCGTTTGCCTCAAGTATTCATCAAAGTTGTGGACGTCACAGAGCTTGGGAAACGACTGGAGTGACTGCAATGACACGGCACCCAGGCAGACGCAGACCAAGACTCCCAGCTGCAGCCACATGGTTGGACACTTTAGCATCTGCAAAGTTCGAAAGATACAAAATGGAAAGTGTTGGGTAGGGTTAGGTAATACACGTAGCGTATGGGTGTCCCCTTCTACGAACGAAACTCCACGTGCGATAGCCAGCGTCAGGTGTCAACATTCATCACCCGCGAACCATCTTCATGGTTCATTCACATACGGATCGAACCCATTTGGGTTAAGGCCCAGACGAATATTTAATGAACTTGTTGCCGATGTTGCAAGATCTTTTGCTCCACGAACCATCCACGAAGATCCAAAAAATACTACTAATACTATTTCCATATTTAAATGAACAGAGAAATAATCGAATATCTGCAGATCGCACAAATTCTTAAAGTTTCACTTTTCTTGGCTGATGATTAATGCCGTAACAAACGATTATTTAATCTGCAGATCATCATTAATGCTCCATCTGTCGCCCAAAACAGGTAATTAATTAATGACATTAAGATTCGGTAACTTTAACTCTTTCTTTCACTTCCTCTCCAGTGCCACATGATCTATCGATCTTAATTGGAGAGCATTCGTTGTTCGTTGTTTGCTGTTTGCTTTCGTTTTTTGTTTTGTGTTCGACATGCGATTGGCCAATTTCATTGATGGATGATATATCATTAAAGGTTGAATAATCCCATTTCGATATGATTTACATATGGATTTGTGCCTTGTTTCAGCCAAAAACCACAAAACATAATGCATTTCAAATGAGTGTTTTACGGCGCGACTCTTTGGGTTTCATTTGGTTGTGTGCCACAATCTAGATTACAAATTTCACTTTCGATGCTGTAAATAAATATTCACAAGATATTCCGGCACATGCTGGGAACGGGTGAAAGGCAACGAAATCTGTATTTATGTTGTGGGAACCCCCCCACTCAATCTCTGACCACATGTAAATCCCTAATTGCAATTGCAGTTCTCTTGTTCACTTTTGTTTAGTTTTTGTTATGTTTTGCAATTATGCTTCACAGTTGGACACACACACACACACACACACACTTTGGCCTGAACTGAAGACGTAGCTTAATCACCTTTTACAACGTATTTGAGAGATTGATACTCGCGATCTCTTCCGCGTTTACAGATCAAGTCTCGGGGAAGATGCTGCCTGCCCACTCGGACACCGCTCAGCTTATAAGCGGAGCTCAACGTTGGGGCTTAGGTTTTATATAGTTGGAGGTGGGGGGGGAAAACCCTTCAATCCAATACTTGGTTTGGGCCAAAACCAGATGTGTTTACAAAACTAGATATGAAAACTTTTCAAACATGAGCAACTAACATGATGTTAAGGTGTATCTGTATCTGTATCTGGTGGTTTGTGCCATCGCCATCGGTTAAAGATAAATAATAAATAAATGTTGAACAACTAAATTTTGGTATATAAACTAAGTGCTAATTGAAAGTTAGTTTAATGTCTAACTAAATAATAAAACTATTTAGTTATTTAGTTTAATTCATTCATTAAACCAAAATTTGATTCCATTTGTTTACCATCTTAACAGGTTTTTGGTTGATTTACTAAGAGAATAGATGCGTGCATAGTTCATTGACTTAGGGAACACATATATGTATATCATGACATACCCATACCCAACTATTCAACTTCTTCCTCCCCCTAGTCCCTGTTTATCTTATAATTTCGCTCACTAATATTTGTGAATTGCATAATTTAGCACTTTAGGTGGAGTATTCAACAATTTAGACAACAAAACAATCATATAAAATGTTGCAATATTTATTGGGGGCCCAATGAGTATGAGGCCCGTGAATATGAATATGATTATTCATGCCGCGTGTTGCAGCTGCTGCCATAAAGAGAGAAGGAACCCCTAAATGGGGCGTGATTAGAGCTTTTACGATGGGCGGCTGGAACCAGGCCAGTGGGGTTTTCAAATTAACAAAGATACGAGAATCCGGCGAATCGAAACGGAACGGAATGAGGCTCATTTGACAAGTTTATTGGGTAAATAGTACGCCGCACCCCGTTGGATGGGGGGACTCTTCTTGTGGCTCTCTAACGGTGCTTATCTGCTTCTAACTGCTGGTTGTTGGTGGTGGGGCAAGTGCGAATTCGAGGCTATACGGAATGCGGCAGGCAGACAGACGCATAGAAATCTAGTATTTGCACTTTTCTTGCGAAAGTGACTTCTATTGTATTTGCCTTTGCAATCAGAAGGAGACCCAACCATCGTATATAAGACCCGTCGAGTGGTTCTTTTGGGCATCAGTATCGTCGGTATTATCGGTATCTCGTCATGCTCAAGTTGGTGGTGCTCTGTTTGGTCGTTCTGCTCGCCGTCGGCGGTGGATGGGCCTTCAATCATGGTCAGGATTTAGCCGATTTCAATGAATATGCGGTAGGTTAACCTTCCACCACTTACAATATCCCACATCCGCAATTAGATGCATAATTGTATTCCCAGGCGTCATATGGAAAGTACTACACTCCATCGGCGAGGTCCTTTGCCAACTATTACTTCATCTATAACCGCAATCAAGTGAATCAACATAATGCCCAGGAGGCGCGAAATCTCACCACCTACCGCGAGGCAGTGAATCAATTCTCGGACATACGCCTCGTACAGTTTGCTGCGCTGCTGCCCAAGGCCGTCTATCCGGCCGTCTCGAATGCCGTGCCTCCTGTGGCCACGCAGCCGGCAGCTGGCGAATACGACATTGTCGCGGATCTGGGCATTGAGGTTACGGTGGAGGATCAGGGCGTGAACTGCAGCAGCAGTTGGGCCTACGCGGCCGCCAAGGCTGTGGAGATCTTAAATGCAGTGGGCACTGCTAATATAATGCCTCAATCGCTGTCCGCTCAGCAGCTGATCGACTGCGCCGGAATGGGCACCGGGTGCAGCACACAGGTACCGCAGTCGGCCTTCGACTATCTCACCCAGTACTCGCTGCTGTATCCCACCGCTGACTATCCCAACAACAATACCCTCAAGCAGCAGGGCATGTGCCTGCCGCCCCCAACGGTGGGAGTGGGCGTCAAACTGACCAGCTACTCCGTACTGACTGAAGGCGATGATACCGCACTCATGCGTTACGTGTCCAATGACATACCCGTTGTCGTGGAGTACAATCCGGCGACCTTCGGCTTCATGCAGTACTCGAGCGGTGTCTATCAGCCGCCCGCCAAGGCTGCCAAGGCAGCCAGCTCTCAGTTCCTGGTGGTGGTGGGCTACGGCTTTGATGCTGCCACCGGTCTGAACTACTGGCGATGCCTCAACTCATTCGGCACGAGGTGGGGCGAGCAGGGCTATATCCGGATCGTGCGTAGCGCCAGCCAGCCAATCACCAAGAAGGCAATTTTCCCAAACTCCTAGATGGATTACTAAATAAATAAATAACGAAATAAAAAAATTTAACTTACGAACCAAAGAATATCAAAGCTACTGCGTATGTGTGTGTTTGTGAAAGTTTTGCAACATTTTGAGTCCATTGGTTTTATTCGATTTCCCATTTGTATTTAGTTTATTTATTGATTTTTCATCTACAAGCGGAGCTTTACAGACTTAAATGCTAAAAATTAACAAGTTCACATAATTTTGTTTGCTTTTATTCTTTCTCATATGTGTGTGTGTGTGTGGAATGTTGTTCGATTTTACTGTTAAATTTTTCTGTTATATTTCTGTTTGCATAATATGTATGGATGGGTTTCCTTCCATTTTGTGTGCTGCTGCTCTTCAAAAAAACTTACGAAACAAATGATAATGGAATCATTATACTATATATTTCTGTTATATAGAATATTTAAATCAGGAAATTCCAGCAAAAAGCATAATTTGTTGTTGGTGTGTGTGTGTTCTTTTTTCTTTCTCTTCTTTTTTGGTTGGACTTGTCGAAACTTTCATTTTTTGGGGATTTATGTATGTAGATATATCATTTTTGTTTTTATTTTTTGTTTCTTTGTTTTGCAGTAACTTGTTTTGCAAACGTTTTTTTTTTTTTGTTTTGGTGTTATTATTATTACTCGTTTTATTATTATTACATCTCAATTGCATATAATATAATTTGAAGTATCTGTCGTGTTCTTCCATATATTCCATTTAGTTTAAATGTTAGTTTAGAATCTCTTTCCGCCTCCGTGTCTGGCAAAAGCAAAGCTCAATGATATGATTCACGCCGCCAATTCGTATTATTTCAAAATTTTTTTTTTTTATTTAATTTTTTTATATTACGAGTATTCTCAATTTCAGCGTGTTTTATTTTGTTTTGTTTTTTTTTTTATTAATGAATGTGCTTTGGAGTTTTTCAAAGTTTTTATTGGTGTTTTGTTCTTGTTCTTTAATTTGTTTATTTTGTTGCAAAGTTTTAAGATCTGTCATGGATTGTGGTGGTGGTGGTGGTGAGAAAAACGAATAAAATGGAGCTCAGAGAATGTTTAAACTAAAAATTATATTCGTGTCTGAGATTATTCAACTTGTTGGAGAATTGTATTTTGTTTTCTGGGTTTCCTTTCCTCCGTTTTTTTTGTTTTCTTTAATTACGGTACAACGGCTAGTGTTTTGTTATTTGTCTTTGGTTTTTTGGTTTTTTATAAATTAAAATTAGTTAAGTTTATCTACATATGCTCACGCTTTTCTCATTTTTGTTTTTGTTTCGTTTGTAGTTTTATTAGCTTTCCATATAATTCTTAATAATATTTAACTAAATAAATATAATGTTATATATTTTATGCAATTTCTTGTATGTATACGATGATATATAAATATAATTAAATATTTGTTTTGTTTTTTTTTCGCATTTTCCTACACAAAATGATGGGTTCTCAACGGCTCTGAATGTGTTGGATGTGTTGGCTAGTGTTTTCCTTCCATTTTGTTCATTTTCTTGCTACCGCTTTTGTGTTGACTGTACTTTTGCTGTTGGTGTTTTGCTGTATCTGTGTGTTTGTGGGGGGAGGCGACCTGCCGGATCGGATCAATGATGATGATAGAAATAATACCCGCATAGGACTAGGACATAATGTTTGATGAGTTTTTTTGTCTTACGACAAACATTTTAGGAAGATTTATTTTGTTAGTTTTCTATTTTGTTTTTGGTTTTTGTATGAAGCTTAAAATGGACAAAATATGGATTCATAATTTAGTTGCTAACTTTATGGATTCTCTCTGGTTTTTGCTTTTTTGTAAATAGTTTTCCCATTCTTTCTATTCAATGTATGTATTGTATGTATGTATGTATATATTTTATAATTTTCCTTCCTATACTTTGTCTTGAGTTACATATAAATCATTTTTCTTTTCTGGTTTCTTATGAGTTTCGGAATCCTAATTATTGCAAATACTATGCTCTATCGATTTTCTCAATTAGTTTGCTTTCGTTTTTTCTTTCTTTTGTTTTGTTTTTTTGTTTGTTTTTTGCATAGGTTTTACGAAGGGAACGGGGGTTTCCTTCTAGGGTTACCCTATTCTTTCGTGGGTGTTAAATTATACTTTTTTATTTGTATTTTTATTTTTGTTTTTTTTTTTTCTCTTGTTGGGCTCTTGAGATGGTTTTGCCGCAACAAAATGTGTGAAAATCATTTGGAAATCATTTCGATTAATTATAGTTTTTGCTTTGTCAAGTTTTATTCTGGATTAAAGTTTTTGAAATTTTTTTCAGGCGGAGACATTTACTGGCAGTTTCTCTGTATTTTGTTTTCAATTTCGAACATAATGTTAAGGGTAAATGTGGATTCTTGTATTACTGCCCCCGATAACTTCTGTATTTTTCGGTTATGCTCAGGTTTTTTTCTGTTTTTTTTTTTTTTGTTTGCTGTTTATCATGCGTGACCATAAGTTCAATTTCACTTTATTGTTAGTTCTTTTACACTTACGAACACATTCAATTAAATTAAATTATGCAACTAAATGAGCATCAACTCCGGACCTGAACCAGGCCAAGGAAAACCATCGAAAGTAAGGCGAAAATAGGTAAGTAAGGATACAAATTGGGGGTGTGAAAGCGCTAAATCCCAGCTAAATTTATGAGCTCTGGATTTTTATTGTGTGCCCGGAGGTCAGCAGGAGCGCACAGCCGGCGGCCAGGGCGAGGGGCAGTATCATCCACGGGGCAGCTGTCAGCGAGTTGCCGCCGTTGCACAGGTCCTTGGTGCAGGAGCAGTAGATGGCGGCCACATCGTGGGTGCCGGAACGCCGCACGCACTCCACATCGGTGCGCTCGTCGTGTATGTAGCCGCAGCCGCGCACTATGCGGGTCTTGCCATAGACTGTGATGGGAATACACAAGGATTAGCAATGGATTGGATTGGATCGGTGTTTTTGGGGAGGCCATATCACTCACTCTTCTGCACAGTTTTGCGGCACAAGGTGGGCTTGTACTTGTCCTTGAGATGCTCCAGGGGCTCCTGTTTGCTGCAGTTGACCTCCCCAATGGAGTACGGCTCGAAGGGGTCACCGCAGCGAGGATCAAATTCGCTGTTGCAGTCGTAGCACATCAGGGCAGTGGACACTGTGAATGGGCAAGAGAAAAGCAACAGTGGGTTAAACCGTTATACATATGTACATATGTATGTATGTATGTATGTATATGCAGGTGCAGGTGCAGGTACATGCACAGGTACAGGTACAGTTTGCTAAATGTCAGGGCTGTCTGCGATTGCGTGTGTGTGTGTTTGTGTGTGTGTGTGTGTGTCTGTCTGGGCAGGGTTGCCTCTTTTTGCATTGCATAAACTGTGGCGCTTACCTTGTATGCAGCAGAGCACGCCTAACAGCAACAACATTTTCTCCATGAACGGCGACATTTTCTCTGCACTTGGCTTTCTGCCTTTTATTTACTTATGCGTTTAGTCTCTTTGTCAAAACACCCTCCTCTCTTTATCCAACAATTGGTTGGCTTTCGTTGAACTATTTGCGGTTTTCCCTTGCTGTTAGATTATCATGTTAGCCTGGAAAATGGAGGAATGGAGAATGCATTTGGTAATTCTGTGTAAACAGTATGTCTCTGCCTCTGCCTCTGCCACTCGCTCTCGTCTCTTCTATGCGACGATGAAAAGTGAAAATCTATTGGGCAAAAATAAACCGAAAGCTATGCGGAAAAAGGCCAAAGAGGAATGGAAATAACGGCAGAGCAAAGTGGGACGCAAATGGAAAAAAAAAAAGCGAAGTACCAAAGAAGTGCAGTTCGACAGCAGGGCCAGACGGGTGGGGTAGGTGTGTGTGTGTGTAAGTGTGAGGTAATAAAAGCGACGGCGCAATGCATCAAATGCGCTCTCACTCGTACTCTCCCTCTCTCTTGCACTTCACTCTCTGAGGGCAAGAGAACTGGAACGAAACTGTAATGACGCGCTGCGCTCTGTGTGGAACCCATTCGGACGACCCAATTAGTGGGCCTGTGGAAGCCAATCCAATGCTCTTGCTGTCAAACTTGATCATTGCACTGGCTTAGAGTGAATTTTAAAATGAACATTTAGCATTAATTATGATTTGCTATCAACACTAATGGAATGTTTGAGATTTTCATCATAGACATTTATTTGAATTACTATCCTTTGCCTGTCCAGGCCCTTCTACAACGTCCAGCTACCATCACTCTGTGAGTCTGGCAATTGCTTAAACATTGATTTTCCCATCATGTGGCGTGGGTGTTACGGATGGCGAAACTATTGCTTACGCTGCTCTGTAGCTAGGTAGCACATGCACCGCCCACACATCCACCTGCCCAACCCCAGTCCGCACATTACCTCCGTTAGTGGTAATCTTTTAATAGTTTTGTCATCGCAAGCGCTTTGCCGTTGCCATTCCCTTTAGGCCTGGCCGATTTGGCCTCGGTTGCCGCCTCGAGTGACTTATTGTGGCCCGGCCGCACAGTAGATGGTGCACTTTACAGAAGCAATTTACGGTACATTTGTCGGAGGGGTAAAAGCAATTTACTGTTAATTTGTCGGGCAGTCATCGTTTTGATACGGTATACCAAAGCTCAAGGGATTTATTTTTGGAATTACCTTTAAGATGATTAAAGAAGAAGAACTACTAGATATGATGGGGCCCTCTCTATGGCCTTACTTTCGGTCGAAAGTAATAACAAACGTATTCAATTTTCCTGTGAGGGTTTCTATGATTTCATTTGGGGACTAAACTTTGCTTCCTGTGTGCCAAAGTAATTAAATTCTGGCACCTCCGCTGTGACTACTCCTATTAGTCACCCCTTTTGAGTCAACCCCTTCTCCTCTATTAACAGCCAGTCAGTCGTATACGTAATCATGAAAAGTGCAATGCACTGAAGCCCTAGTAGAGCCCCAGTTCTAGAGCACCACTCCAAATGGTTAGTCGTTGAGCAAGCAGAAGAGTAGACTATGATCAGAGTTGGAAATATTACGCATACGCCTCGAATTCGGGTTTCTGGCACACACACACACACATACACAAGGAATGTGAAGAAGGAAAATGAAAAATGGACAACTAAACGAATGAAAAGCCAATCAATATGGTAGTCAAGGGGCTGTTGTCATGTCGGACCCGTCAATCACAACAAAATACTGTTGTCGGGCGGAAGAGTAGAGCTTACCCCCAGCAACACAGAAGGAGGGATGTGTATGTGTGTGTGTTTGTCCATTATGCCACTTCCCCTTTAAATATTGGATGTGCCTTTTCGAATTGATTGCATTCTCTGTGGCATGCAACACTCTATCTCCATATCCGTCTTCATATAAATCCCATCTCCCTACCTACCCAACTGACTGCCTCCCTTCCGCTCTGTGGCTTCAGAAAATTCAATGAATGACCTAGTTCGGGTGATGTTCTACCAACACACACACACACACACACACACCACACCCCACCCACAATGCATACCCCTCGGTGGCATTCCCCCTTCATTGTGCTGCATGATGTCAAGTGTCTCCGTCTTTTGGCATTTCCTGCGGGAAATGTTTTCCCCTCACTTATTTACTGGCTTGTGTCTGGTCTGTCAGGCTCTGTTCGACTCCGTTTTCTTGGCTAGTTTTTTGTTCTCTTTTTCTCTTGTTATGCAATAGTCTGACAATTGGCATAAAGGCACACCATACCTATCGATTTAGCCATTAAAAAAAAAGAACGAAGGCAAGCCCCAAAGAACTAGGCAGAATAAGTGGCACGAAATAGTTACTCAGGTGGTGGTTTCAGGTGGTTCGTAGATGGGGTACACCACGGGGACTGGGACGGGGTAGAGGTATATCTGCTGCACTCGGTTGTATAATATACAATATACATATGTATAGGGTGCAGGTCTTCGCATTTGAAGTAATTTTGCTAAACATCAAAATAATACAAGAAATAAGTAATACGATTATATAGTTTTTTTTTCAAGTTCATACAATTCAATTAGGATTTATATACATCTATTTATTTGGGGACTTATGTACACGTACATATATATAGATTTCCCCTTTTTTTTTCGAAACTGTTTTGTAATCACTTTCCACTTTTCCACTTGCTTTGTTTTGAAGTCCCTTTTCACTTTTCACTTTTACTCTCACTGTTGTTATATAATGAACCCAGAACCCTTACCACTATTTCAGATATTTCTCTTGCCATAACATAACGATAACCATGTTCTATATAGTTTGTTGTTGTTGTTTGTTGTTTTGTGTTCATTTACATAAGAGCGGATGATGATGTGGGTATGCGGAATTAATTTCCTTGGGGTTTCGGCTCTCGAACTATTTCAAGCTGACGTCCGCACAGAATGGAAATGAAAGGCACAAAACTCTTGAAAACGAAAAGAAGGGCTTTGTGGGTGGTTTGGCCGAGTGGGTGGGTGGAGTGAGTGGGTTTTCCGTGCAAATTCTCTCGCAAGGACGAAGCACAAAGTCAAAGCGTGGACGGCGAACGAACAGCAAAGTATATTTATACAGGGTGAGTCATTCCCAGTGTGGTTTAGCAAATGTATTTGAGCTACTTTGTCGTGTGAGCAGTACGGAAATCGATATATTTACACTCTGCTGTCTCCCTGAGCTTTGGCCGAACGAGCCGAACGACGAGAGAGCGTGAGAATGAGCACCCTAAAAGAAACCAAGCGAAAAAGTTAAATCGATAGCAAACCGCGCCGGAGCCCGTGCCCCAAGCGGGATTATCTAACACGGCTTGGCTTAATGGCCAAATGATGGGGCCCTGGATTGCGGAACTGCCAGCAGCAGGCAGCTGTGTGGTTTGGAAAGTGCACTTGATCGATGTCGGGGCAAGCTACCTGTTTGTATTTGGTTACCACAAAACACACACGATTTGATTTCTTTTTTTATAATTTGCTGTGTTATTATATTTGGCTTGGCTTTTGCTGTGCGGTCACGCGACGCGATGCAACCCCAGACACGGTGAAATTCCTTCTGAGCGGAAAATCTGCAGCTGTCCGCAGGCCACCGCATCGGCCGGCAAGATGGGAGAGCGGAGACTGCGCACTGGCACAAGGAACGTTCAATTCGAGTTCTACAATTATTTAACATAAAAGTTTTGCAAAAAACAACATTGCCCCACTCTGCCAACAGAGAGCATTCCCCATTAACATACATTTTGAATAGCCGTTTTCACCCTTAACAGAGAAATGTTGCGAGAATTGCGCCTAACAGTCGTGCGGCGGCCTCGTCTTAGCTCTTGATGACTGACATGATGCGAGACCAGAATGCCTGAACCTCGGGATCCTGCATTAGGGCACGTTTCTTGGAGCTCAGCACCATATTGAGGATGTCCGCATTCTTATAGCGATCCCGGCTGGTCGACTTTGGCTCTGCCGCCTCCGGGGAGCCTTCGGGCTCCTGCTCGTCCAATGGCTCTGCTTCCAGCGCTGGGCTAGCGATTTGCGTGGCTAAAATTGGAAAATATAAGCCTTGTCTTCGTGGAGTATACGCCAATTTACCTTTTCTGCACTTTGTGGTCTCCGTTTTATTCTTTTCCGATCGCTTCTGATACGGTTTGCGTTGCTTCTGGGGTTCCTTTGTCTTGCCACGCTTACCCGCGCTAGCAGACAGATCGCCAGGGAATACCTCAGTGCTGTCGACTACTGCGCTATCTGTATCCTGTTGCAGCCGCCTCTTGACATGCAAATTCAACCGTTCCTTGATATTGGGTTGCTCCAGTTTCACCTGTAGAATCGATTCCATGTTTATTGTGATCCAAAAATGCAAATTCCAGCTGAATCAGCTGATACGGATAACAGTGCATTTTACAGCACTGCACTTTTGGTATTTTTCTCTTGAGCATACTGTGTGACCAACTCGTTGGCAACATTTCATATTCTCCAGCAACATGTGCAGAAATTTGGCTACACTTTAAATACCGAAACACATGTGAGACGGTATATTCTTTCGATACATCCGCGGTCACACTGATCGGACGCCATGTTGATTCTACACAAATTTCATCTTGACTGCGTCGTTGCGTGAAAAATTGTAAAATATCTCCATCAAAGTGCAAATAACCCCATAAAAATATAATAAAAGTGATAATAATTGAACAATCCACCACGTAATCAATAATTCAACGTTGCAAGTACGTGAAAAGTACGTGTTTTTGGCATCTGCAAGTGGGCAACTTGCAGTAGTATTCTGTCGCTCTTTGCCTCCGCGTCGCCATTGGTGTATTGGTGTGTGCGCATTGGCAGTGTGTGGTGCATATCCGTGTGTAATTTTTTCTGCCCATATGCAAAACAACGCTGGCAAAGGACCCCCAACACGAACAGCAAGAGCCTTTTGAAACCGAGTTATGAGTGTCGCTGCAATGACTATGGACGATCAGAGACCGCTGATGAACAGTTACGACAAAATGTCGACAGCCAAATACGAGCAAAACATAAACCTTATTAGCAGTGGCGCCAGCAGTGTCATCAGCGCGGGAGGTGTTGGTGGAGGGGGCGTGCCGCCCTCTGGCCCGGCATCGCCGACACCCTCCGGGTCCGAGGAGTCGCACCACCCGCACCATCCGCATCATCCGCACCACTCGCACCACCACCAGCACCACACCCCCAACCAGGAGCAACAGCGCCAACAACTGCAGCAGCAAGAACAACAGCATGCCGCTGTTGCCGAGGCTGTTGCAGCCGCCGAACAGCGCCAGCGTCTGCTCGAAGGTATTATACATACATAACAGTAATCAAAGCTCCTATATACCTCTATATACTTTATATACAACAAAAGAGCGGGAAGAACAGAAACGAACAGAAAAAAGTGTATAAATTGGTGTAAATTGATTGTATTATAATTTCATGATTTGCCTAGTTCCCATTCTTGATTTAAACTCTCTCTATCTCCCCTTTATAAATACCCCCCTGTAAGTATTCCCCATAAATCCACCACCTGCACTCTCTTTTGGTTTGTGCGCAGGAGAAATTGTTTATGAAAAACACTCGAAAAAGAACTCCACGTGTGTGCCACGATATGATCCCTCGAAGCGAACACTCTTTGCCGCAGAACACTTTCCAGCAGCGTTTAGATAATAAGTCTTTTGTTATTTTTATTTTTAAATAATAATACTTCAGAAATTGTGAAAGTGCCAGAGAAATGAACGCTAAACGAGCATATAACATATAATCCCGATAAATAGCATATTAAAATGCATAAATCAGTAAAAATATTCATTGAAAATAAATGAAATTCATAAATAAAAAAAAAAGCAAAAGTGTTGTAAAAGTGTTGTGCAAAAGAACAATCAAAGATAAATCTGATCAAAAATGATAACAAAAAGTAAACCAAAATATCTCAAAAATCTCTCGCGTTCTCTCGTTCGGCGTCCGTCGCTGTGTACAGTTAGTATTGTTTCGTTTTTGTTTCGACCACTTTTTCGTTTGCCTACGTGCCAGAGCAGAGCCGCCAACGTGTCTCTGGGCCCCCCCACCGTCCTCAATCTGTCTTTGCCTCTCTCTCTCTCTCTCCTCTCTCTCTCTCTCTATCGCCCACTCTCGTCTCTCTACCACCTCATTCTCTCTCCCATTTGAATCCATTGAGAGTCCATTAAAACGAAAAGAAAATATAACCGAATAAAGCGCCAACGAAAGGCGAGTGTATTAAATATGAAAAAAACGCAAAAGGAGAGCGTACAAATAAATCGCAATTATTTTTCTGTTCAAGTTTTGTGTTATCCCGCGGTATACAGTGAATAAGAAAAAATAATCCAAAAATATATATTAAAAAAAGTCAAGGCCAAAGAACTTTCAAAGTTGTATAAATAAATGAAAAGGGCGCCAAAGAGCTCTGCCCGTGTCTTGTGTGTGTTCGGTGTGCATGACTTGGTTTTGTTGCTCTTTTCGTAAAGATAAGCAATCAAATAGTGTCATTAAATAATAGCGGCAATCATTTTGCCTGGCAAAAGAGAGAGCATTTAAGCAGTTAATTAACTGTAATGCAGGGCGAAATTACACACATGCACACACGATGCAGGTACCTCTGCGAGTTCGTTCTACAACGCAATTGTTTGCATAAATTAATTAAATGTATAAATAAATACAAAGTGTGTTTGTTTGCACAACAACAAGAAAAAGTCAAATACAACAGAATAAAATAACCCAAGTCAATAAACTTTTTGTATATCACAAAAGAGTGTTCGAAAATGCCGCAAAGCAAAAGCAAATGCAAATGCAAAAGCAAAAGCAATGCTGAATGAATGAAGAGAGTGGAAAGCTTTCTCCGAGAGCTTTCTGAGCCAAATGTGTGTGGTGGTGTGTGCGTCGAGTTTTTTGCAAGTGTTTTTCAAAATCATTTTCCGTTCTGCCACAATAAAATCTGTTCAACCGTTTGTTGCTGTTTCCCCACAGTGTTTGCCAAAAGAAAAGCCAAATCGAATCGAAATCAAGCAATAATGCAAGAAAAAGTAAGAGCGAAGCAAGCAAGCAAGCAATAAATATATTATCTGATATGATATGATATGAATAAGTGCAAGATAAAGAATGAATCGTGTTCAAGTTTCCCCAAAAATCGTGACTCGTGACAACCTCCTTCGCGCCCAACAAGAGCCTGCCGAAGGACGGCGGCTGCGGCGGCAGCGGCGGCCTTTTCCACCAACAATGTCACGAACTTACACGAATGATTGCAACGCATTGGTATGATCTCGCATTAAGTTCCCTTTTAATCAAAAACACAACACACACTCTGTCCCAAGAACTTGTAAAATACCATCTATAATTGTTTAAAAAGACAAAGACAAATGGCTGGCATATGTGAATAAGAATTGCCTTGGCTGCCAGACCTTTGAGGCGAATGGCTTCTACGAATAGCTGGCTAACACAGACCCGTAACTTTGTTTTCCGTCCTGCAGATGAGATCGAGACCCTCAAATTGGAGCAGGTACGCATGGGGCAGATCTGTGCCGATGCCCAGCGTCGCGAGAAGATCCTTATGCGGCGGCTGGCCAACAAGGAGCAGGAGTTTCAGGACTATGTGGTAGGTTGCCACAAAACTCTGTTGTAAACGCATCTAATTCTGATTCCCCCCATTTAGAGCCAAATTGCCGAGTATAAGGCACAGCAGGCCCCGACAGCATTGGCGCTGCGCACCGCTCTTCCTAGATCCGGCCGTCAATTTGCTCTTTGAGCGGCTCAAGAAGGAGCTAAAGGCCACCAAGACGAAGCTTGAGGAGACCCAGAATGAGTTGTCCGCCTGGAAGTTTACGCCGGACTCCAACACAGGCAAGCGGCTGATGGCCAAGTGTCGACTGCTCTACCAGGAAAACGAGGAGCTGGGCAAGATGACATCGAACGGAAGGCTGGCAAAGCTAGAGACTGAATTGGCAATGCAGAAGAGCTTTAGCGAGGAGGTTAAGAAATCGCAATCGGGTAAGTTGAGGGACATTTTTCGACCTTGACATTGGTTTGACATTTATTTCTCCCATTCTTTGCAGAGCTGGATGATTTTCTGCAAGAGCTCGACGAGGATGTGGAGGGCATGCAGAGCACCATATTGTTTCTGCAGCAGGAACTAAAGACCACACGCGATCGCATACAAACGCTGGAGAAGGACAATGCTCAACTGAAGCAGGCGCACACGAAGGACGATACGATTGCGTTTGTCCCGCCCACCACCAACGGCACCAACAAGATGTCGCCGCCACAGACGCCGATTCCCCCAACGATGGGAAAACTACAGACAATCGATGAAAATGCCACCCTGGAAAGCAAGGCCACAAATCCCGAATATCTGAACGGGGAGACCAAGAGCGTTAATAACACCGATCCAATCTTGCCTATTCCCGTAGAGCATATTCTGCCCGATGATGTGAACAATAGCAATAGCAACGGCACTGGGAATGCGGCACGATTGGCACGAAAGAGGAACTACGAAGAGGACACAACCACGACTGTGGTGGCACCGACCCCTGTGAACTACAATTTAGAGGAAGTGACCATAGTGAGGGAAGTGAGTGCTCCCAGAACACTGCCGCCCAAGAAGTCCAAGCTGCGAGGCATGCCGACGCGACGCAGCTCCCATTTGGAGGAAGAGTTACAATCAGCAGCAGCAGCTGCGACGGTAGCAACTACGGTGGCAACGCCGGTGATTTTGGAGAATAATACTGTTGCTGGAATGACAGCCATCGAGGAGGGGCCAGCAGCAGCAGTTTTGGCAGCGGTTGTACCGCCAACATTACCGAACGTTCTGGAATCTGAAGCAGTATGCCCGGAGCCTACTGAAGCGGGAGTTGCAGCGTCACCTGCTCGCATCTTGACGCGACGACGGTCCGTGCGCATGCAGCAGAACGGAGGCGGTGCCGTGGACTATTCGACCTAAGCGGCATCTGAGGCCTTTTTAAAAAAGGTCGCGAGCACTTTATGATTTATTTTTGTCATATTAATCGTTAATTCCTGACGTTTCATTTTCGTGAATTGAGATTTCCAAACAGAGAGAGACTTCTTAAGAGTAATAATGCTATTATAATTTACTGTATTCAATTAATATTTTTTTTTACACACATGTCTTGTAAAATACGTTTAGCATGCATTGTGTTTGCATTCAACATATAGGCATAATTGCACAGAAGTCCCCCTGATATATATACATATGATCTACTGCTATATACACTATGTATTTAAGTGTAGAGAGTGTATCCCACAGACGAGCACATATGAACGAGCTAATGGGTGAAGCAACCAACGATTACATATTGAATCAGCTGAATGAAATCTTGCACACAACGAGACTCGTCATCTAGCTAAATTAGATTTTAATTACTAGCGTAAGACATTTTTTGTAATACGATGAAAGTTCTGTAAAATAATATAAAACTTGTGTTAAAATAAATTGTTAAGCATAACAAAAAATTTCAAATTCCACCGTCCCTTTGTCATTCATGTTCGCCGAAGGTGCCGAAGAAGCGCCGTCAAGCAGAAGACCGCGCTAAAGCATTCTACTGGCTGATGGATACAAAATCGAAGCTGCCGACATCATCAAAGTTGCTCTTATACAAGGCGATCATCAGGCCAATCTGGAGATATAGTATCCAACTGTGGGGCACCGCTTGTAAGACTAATGTCCACATTATCCAGGCATTCGAGAACAGAGCTCTCCGCACTGCCATCTGCGCTCACCTTCACGACAACGCCACTATTCATCAAGTCCTCAGATTTCCTTGGGTGGAAGACGAAATTAAGAGAAGCAGCAAGCGATACATGCAAAGGCCCCAACAATTTGGCGATCAAACTACTGGATAACAGTGAACAGACCAGGAGGCTCCTCAGGACCCATCCTCTGCAATTCTGCCGGGACTAGCCGGATACTGCCACCTTAGCACATCATAAAGAAAATCAATCAACTGTTAAGTCTATTAACCAATTTAATGATTGTCCACGATGGACAGTTTTAGAAAAAAACCGACTACTAATACAAAAAAAAAAAATGTATCTAATTTGCAGGGGTAATCTCTCAAGGTTAGGGATATTAGATATTTCATTTGCACGCTCTAATTGTTTTATTAACATATTTATATTCTATTTCGGCAGTAGAAACAAAATGCTTCAGAAATAGTTCTGAAATTATTTCGTTTTTATTATCATTTTCTTCTTTTAGCACAGTAGACAAATGGTTTTTGTTTTGTTTTTAATTTTTATTATTAGTTGTAGTTTATTTAATGTAATACAATTGTGGCTATCATTAGCGAGAGTTGTGGGTGTGTGTGTGAGTGTTTGGGTGTGTTTGTGTGTGTGTGAAAAGTTGTATTAGTTTATATTGGAGATTGTGGTGGTATGGGAAACGGATAATGAATCTATCCTAAGTGCAGTATTCGAGATTGGGGAATGTGTAAAAGGAGTTTTGATTCGAGAAGCTTGGATCTATGTGGGCTGTCTGTATTAGTTAGCATCTGGAATTCTATTGGAATTTACAAATGACTTTGGGTGTGTAACAAAAACTGGTGAGAGGAGAGGATGAACAGGATGATATTGTGGGGATATTTGCTAAAATGCTTGAAATGGCATCCATCCATCCATCTCGATTAGTAAATAGTTAATAACAAATTCTAGGCAGTTCAAATGGCACAAGTCGATTACACTACCAATAATGGGGGAACAAGTGGGTGGCGGCTAAAGCTTAGTAAGTTCCGTTCTGATCTGAGGTGAGATCCCGCTCTGTCGAGGGTTTTCTTTTGTTTGTTGCCTAAACGCTAATAAGATAAGATTCTTAAGAGCACGAGTTTTTTTTTTTGGTAAATTTCAACTAGTCAATGTTCAAATTTAATATTGGTACGAATATATCAATCATACTTTAGTTACTAGATGCTGTTTAGCTAACACCAATCAGCGCTGTCTGCGGCTCAGTTCTGTGGCTCAAGTATCAAGTAGTTAGTAATAAAAAGGTTCCGTCTTCATATATCCATATATGTAGGTACTTGTGGGTTATGCTAGGTATCATCATCATCATTATCAGCATCATCGTCATTATCGTAATTCCCATTAATTCGTAGTACTATATGTACTATATATAAAAACATTTCATTTATGTAGGTCTGTTTCGGTTTTGATTTTTTTGGTTTTGGTTTTGCTTCAGGGGGCTTTGCTTCTCGCCCCCCTCCAATCATTTAGAGCATCATCTGTTGTTACAAAAGGCAGAAATTTCCCCAAATGCGGGCTAAGCTAAGCAAATATACAAAAGCTACTTAGATGTAGTATGTAATGTATTGTATGTGTATGTATGTATGTAGTATATAGTTAGTATATCGTATAAGTGTGTGTGTGTGTTTTGGGTGTGTACATACATTATAGTACATTATATATATATAGTATGTATATGTATAACTAATGGTTCCATTATTCGCTTTTATCGATAGTGTTCTTGATCCGCTCATTAAACATAAACTTTGTTGCTAATTGTTGTTAAATACAAATGTGGCCGTCTTAAATTAAGATTAACAACAAACACATTCAATAACATTCAGACATACTCATTCACAGTACTCACTCACTCATTCACACACACAGACATAACCATTGGGCAGTAGTCGGCATTGGTACAGTGCGTGCCATAAGTTCTATTGCGAATTTGTGAACTTGAACCGCGCGCTCTCTCGATGGCATTCAGCGAATATACATACATACATACTATATGTATTTTTGAAAGTCGTTTAAGGCCGTTGTTGGATTTGTTTGTAGTCTCATATACATACTACTCTACGTAATACTCGATAAGTGTACATTTTCTAATTAGGTTGTTGTCTATTGGAAGGTCCACATACATATAGTAATATAAGCTTAAGTCTGGCGCTCCAGTCGGCACGCACTGTCCCGGTATTCACTTTGGTTTCCTTCACCTTCACCTTCACCTTCTCATCCATTTCCTTTTGCTCCTTTTAGCCACAGAAAAACAGATACATTATTTTAGCTACTTAAAAACTAATTTGGAAAAGTATCTCTAGGTGACCAAAAATATTTTGTTAATTTACTCGTATTAATTATTGAACTGCGCTCAAGCGTTGATAGTAAAAAATGTCCATTGTTCGGGGATTGCTTTTAGGGGTTCGTGGGGCGGGTGGGGAGAGGGGAGGTTCCTATACTCGTACAATATAATACAAAAAACGTATTGCCTAGATTTAAGCTAAACTGGTCGTTTGCCGTTACAGCCACCGACTCAGGATGTGGCAGAGCAGTAAGAGGCTGAGACTCGCATAGAGGGAGCAGGCCTTGCCGCACAGCTTGATGTTGCTCTCCTGCAAAAAGGGATCCAATTAATATCTAATCCACTCACTAACATAATCAACTCACATTCGCATGCCGACTGATGCAGCTCTGGGGTCGCATGCGATTGAATTCGCGGGCATGCTTGTAGCAGGCCAGCGAATCGTTACCCGACAGATGGTAGTCGATCGTCTGCGGATTGACCGTCAGCACGAGGGCAGCGTCTCGCGGACAGAGCTGGTCGACGACCAGCAGAATGAGGTTGCTGAACGGTATGGGCAGGACGACAAATGGCCGCTCGCATGCGTGCGCTGTCATATTGTAGACAACGTTGTCCTTCTCGTTGTAGAGCGTGTAGAGCTCTCGCTGCATGTCGCAGGACTTGAGGCGTGTCCGGTGCAGCGTCAGATAGCGGAGCCAGTGCTCCTCGCTGTCCGACTTCTTGCCGTGGCCATTGTGATGGTGCTCCGGCTCCGGCTCAGTGCCGTTCATATCGCTGTACATCTCAGCGTAGTGGGCGGACACACCGGGCGCCAGTTGCATTAGTTGCACAATATACCACAGCGCCGTATGCAGCAACCATTTACCCAGTCGAAGAACATGATAAAGAGGCTGCAACGATCAGAAAATTAGTTTTGATATCCTGAGTTACTCGTATCTAGACTCTAGAGGATGCGCCTACCGATAGCAGCATGCTGGATGCATTGTTGTCGCCCCTGGACTCAAAGCACACCGCCTGGTAGTCATAGACGACGACGCGCTTGTACACGTTCTCCTCCAGCAGACGCTTCATAATCGCCCCATTGACCTCCCCGAAGAATCTGCCCGTTTCATGGACTCGCGTCGAGATGATCACATAGCCATTGTTGTCCAGTATATAGCAGTCTTTGTCATCCACGGCACAGGCCTGGCAATCAAAAACAATACAAATTAATGGCAAATATAAATGGAAAGATCCTAGTTGTACACTCACATTGCCGGTGATATTGTGGAAGAGCTTGTAGAGCGCCGAATGTTGAAACTGGAAGCCCACAACGGCCGCCGGTGCGGATTTGCCGCCCTCATTATGGAAGATGGCATGACTGGCAGTTACAAGGATCTCAGAGTTGCTTTCTAAAACCGAATGAAAGAATTATGTGGAGCTAAAACTATAAATTTTGCAATACATACCACCCGCATCGAAGGGCACAGAGTAGACAAAGCTTTCCTCCCGTACAAAATGTTGGTCCACGGCACGCTTATACCAGATCTCATCGATGGCGCGCTTATTGTTCTTGCTAAAGGTCTCACTGCATCAAAAGGGTCAGCTGTAGTATTTGTGTTGGTGTTCAACTATAGCAAATCTTACCCGACTTTTGGCTCCTCGGCCATATTGAACTCGTGCCAGCGTGTGAGGCCGCTGTGGGTGGCCAGGAAGGCGACGGTGACGCCAAAACGCTGCTTGAACTCGTTTCTAGGCGAACAGATAGAGTATATATATTAGAGACATGTGCGCAGATACATAACTAATATGCGTTTAAATAACTATAGTTGAGAAGAAAGTATTGAAGAAGTAGTACATAATGTATAGTAGTATAGTATACTGTAAGTATTCGTTTACCTTGGCAGCAAACCCATTAGAACGGCTATTGGGCTTGATGCGCTTGTGCTAGATTTGTTTGTTGATTATTACATATGTGTGTTTGTCATTATGAAGAGGCATTATGTTGTTTGTTTGTGTGTGGGCGGGGATATATTCAATATTCAATAGAAATATTTCAATATTGTGGGTGCAGTAAATTCATTATGAGAGAGACATTAATTATCGAAGAACAACAAGAGCGACAAAGACGACAAGAAAGTATTCGGTATAAAAAAGTGCAAATAAATGTGAGAAAAAGAAAGGGTGTACACAGAAATAAATAATACAAATATGGTTAATACGAGTATGTGGCGCTGCCCATCATCGATCTTCATCGATTCGGATCTGTGCGAACGTGCGGTGGCGGTTGCGGGGCGGGGCGTTGACTGTAGTACTTTGAGGTCAATCAAGCCTAGCACTATTTCATACCCTACACCGCTGCCCAGTCCCCCCCACTTACCCCTTGTCGTCCTTGGAATTAAAGCTGGTGTTCTTGGAGAACCACTCGGTGACGCGGGCATCAAAGACCAGGGCTTGCATCAGCTGCCTATCGCCTGCAAGCACAAAACCGCACGAGAGTCAAAAGCTGCGATCCCAAATGGGAAGGTACATATGTAGATATGTACGTATGAGTAATCTGGAGAAGAATTCGGTTACGTGCCCAACTCTTCACCAGTTACTCGTATGTACATACACGTGTGTGTGTGTGTTCAGTGTCGTATAAAGTTACACTAAAAGATTGGCTTGGTGTCGGTATGAATACACAGATCAGATTCCTCTGCAACATGCAACGATTGTAGGGTGCAAATTCCTCAGCTAACTACAGTGAGTTTCAAAAACCATAAGACACTAAATTTTCCAGATAATTTGAAAATATATTTTGGGCTTCGTGTCTTACAGCATTGAAACGAATTAATACGAAATGGGTACAGAAAATGCATACAAAGGTCATCGGTTTACAGCCAAGTGTACGAATAGAGATCTATGGGATCAATAGCCACAGCAAAGTGGCTTGAGTGCAGATAAGTGAGAGTGAGAATGATGATCGGTGCTACTTGGGTGCTATTTTGGGTGCGTGTTTTTCTTTGGTTTTGCATAACAGACTGTAACTGTAACTGTAACTGTGACTGTAACTGTGACTGCAACTGTGACTGTTTTGGCATTCGTTACTCACAATAGTAGCCTTCTTTTTCATTGATTGATGGATAGCGGCCAGTTGATGAGTTGTTAGCTGTGAATTTGCATGAATATTGAGATATTGCAATCGTAATTTTCGCATGTCTAGGCCATAGGAACAGAAACATCAAATACAACACACACAAAATGGGCATAACAGAGAGATATATAGTATAGAGAGAGAGAGAGAGAGAGAGGAAGAGATGTTGGAGATGGCGGAGGAGCGGCTTTTTTTTTGGCAAAGCGGCTTGATTTGGAGCTCATCGGAAATCGGTGGGGTCTGGGTTTGCTACTCGTATGTACATAGATTTGTATAGTATACTTACAGAACATGGCAGCTGTATGCTCCGGGGGCATTGCGCTTCGACTCGCTGGCCATCGCCAGCCAGGCTCACTCATACGCTCGAGAAAGTACAAAAGTTCTATCTCTGGCGTTCTGAATGTCATGTTGCTTTGCTTACAAAATAGCCTGAAAAAGAAATATCCACACAGGATTAAATTGTGATTCCCCTTTGGGATGTATGCTACACGCACCAATCTGGATGTATTTTCCATCGCTTGCCATCGAAGAAGCTGCGTATATTTGTGCCCTTAATATTAACACGATGGATATCCTGCTCGGATCGTATATCTATGCGACTGACGCCGTACTGCTCCGGATATGAGATGACCAGCGTGAATGGTGTGTTCTTGATGGCTGTCCAGTAATACTGGCGCTTGATGCGATTCACCCGTTTCTGTAAAAAACGAAAGAAAAAAACCAATTGGAATTCTAAAGTTATAGTTTAAACTGTGGGGAATTGCTTACCATTTCATCGAAATGATTTTTGACCAACATCCATTTGCTGCTGGTCGATTGATTTATTATCGAATCGCGTATCTGTTAAAGAATCGAAATATATGTATATTTTTTTAGAGTTTATCGTAGGACAAATGATAAATGCCTACCGTCATCAGCACTGGATTGAAGTCTCTGGCGGGTCGATCGTCATCCAATAGCTCCACCTCAATCATGTCCACGCTATTGTATGCTGGTTTCAGTATATAACCTTGGAACTGAAAACCAAAACCAAACGATTAACCGATTAGTCAGAATGCGAAAAAATACGATCGGGCTATACTCACAATTGGACGAAAGTCTGGATGGAATAGTACATAACCATTATTGGTTACTATAAACGCATAGCCATTTACGCCAAGCTATAGAACACACAAAGAGAAAGAGAGAGTATTATTTACTGGTACTCTAGGAATTGGATCGAAAAGACCTACCATAAATGGCGACAGCAGCTTTTTGATTTCATTGATGGGCACATCGGTGCCAGCTACGCCCAAAATGTTTGCAATCCTTGTCTGTTGTGGTGCATGATCGATGAAGGATCGCGTGAGACGGGAGGGGAGGAGAAGGGTATTTGGATAAGTTTTAGCAGAGTATCGATCCGGTATAGGGTAGTGGTCAGAAAACATATACACAAGTTGGACTTTAAAATGTTTACAAGTACAGAGAATGGTTTAGTTTAGTATTTTTTTTTGTTTTTTTGTTTTTTTTGCATGTTAATCAAATACTGAGAAAATGAATTTGAAATTTGAGTTTGATAAATGGCATTGCTATTACAAAACGAAACTTCGATTCGGCTTACGCATTTGTAGTTTTAAAGGCATCTCAAAGTAAAATACAAAAGATGTAAAAACAAAACGGAAACGAATGTTGAATGCAAATACGAGTACGAGAGTATGATAGAAGCATCGTCTACTACGCAAGAACTTACGAGTACAAGTACGAGGTACAGTCAAGATCAAGATCAAGAGAGTATTCTTTTCAAAAAGGATTTGTATGGATTTTTTTGGATTTTGTTTGATGTTTACAAAGATTTGTTGGTTTTAAATTTTGTTAAGCGTTTCTGGACGATTTTTAGCGGCTAATTTACATGGCTAGGCAGAGTAGTACTAAGAGCGTATGAGAGAGATAGAGAGATAGCGTTGTTGTTGTTGTTGTTGAGTGTTTGGAAGAATGTAAACCGAAATAATGAACACAGAAAGAGAGCGAGAGAGGGTAGTGTAAAGAAAAAAATAGGAAATAGTAAAGTAGAGTAGAGTAGAAGAATCAACTAAAAAAGTGTTGGAAAGAAGCTGTTTACAGAGTGTCGGAGAGTCGGTGGGGGAGGGCGGATCGTATGGCATGTGTTAATGGTGGAGGGGGGGTGAATGGGGCTGGCTTTGGTTTTGAGTGTCTGTTTGCGTTGTTTATGTTCGTATATTGTATTGGTATTGCTGTTGTTGTGAGTGTTTTGGTGTATATTTTAACAGTTTTTATACCCTTCACACACACACACACACACGCACAGTTAGTGGTGTGAACACAGAGCTTTTTGTTTTGTTTTACAGGAGAGAGCGGGGTACTACTCGTACAAGACAGCATTTTGCCACAGCGAGTGAGGGATATACAGTAGAGTGAGACAGACAGTTAGTTTTAGTAGAAATATATCGGCCATGGCCCAAAAAAAAAGAGCGATCCGATATCACGGATATTTCACTGGTCTGAAAGCCCATTCGATAGAAGCATTACACAGAGACAGGGAAACAGTTAGAAAAAGGAGAGATAGAGAGAGAGCAAGAGTGAGAGAAAACTTAGGCTAGGGATTGCAAAAATTAAATCAAGGCATAAATCGTGGGTTGTGGGATTCTGGATTCCATTTGCAAGTAAAATCATAAGTGGCATGGCTCTGGGCGGTGGATGGAGGGGGGTGCATGGAGGTTATGGGTATACAGAGGCATCACAGAAATAAAAAATTAAATCTCGAATCGGCGGTGCTCGAATTAAACCAAGTCAAATCAAAAGAATTTCGTTCAATTCACATGCAGCTTAGATAGCAAAATAATGAAAGTGGCAAAATTTAGCAAAAATATTTTAGTGGAATTTGCTTTGGTTTTTTTTGTTTGGGATTTTATTTTTATTTTTGTTTGTTTTTTTGTATTAATTTTGTTGTTGCATTTGTTGGATTTTTGATTTAGAAACAATTTACTCACAACTTGAAGTTTTATTTTCGCAGCCGGATTTATATCGGTCGTTAGATTAATGAGCTGTGAATTTGTATTTGTAGTACATATTTAATAAATCAATTCTCTGGGGGAACGGAAGCAACTTAAATAGGGTTTATTCTAGAGGGTGGGTGGGTAAAGGCAGGCGGTGGGTGGCGAGTGGCAGTGGGTGTATCGGTGGTGTCGCTGGTGTCGCTGGCGGTGGGTAAGGCGCAGAAGAAGGGGGTCCTATCCTGCCTGCTGCTCAATCGAAGAAGGGTATAAAAACTCCATCACAGAATTCAGAATCGATGCCACCCATTCCTTGAGGTGGTTGGACTGGTGTAGGTAGGTGTTGTTGTGGGATTGTTCTGGTGTGCTCTATATATGTACATAGGTCCTCAGCTGTAGCCTAGTTCGGATTTCATTTTTGCTTTTCTTGTCAATGAGATTGTACTTACTAAACATCAATGAAGTGTACGCTAACATTTATTAATTGGGGAGGGTTGGGTTTGGGGGTATATAGAGGGTTCGTATTGGCACTATGTACGGAGTAGAGAGTATTTCTAGTAGTCGATCGCGATCGTTACGTTACCCGTATTAATCTTTCTTAGTTCAAAACAACAAATGTTAAATTCTACTACTCAAAATGCTAGATAAAAGATATTACTATTTATACGTTGAGTAATTAACTAGGCATAGCTATGTATTATTTGATAATTTGATAATTAGATAATTGTTATAATGGTACGAGTACGGTTATATATAGAGAAAATCAATATCTAATTATATGTACGTATCGTTAAATACTTTCAATCAATTCGAATTGAATTTGTTTTTGTTACATTTACAGTACAGAAAAGTACAGTACAGTACAGTACAGTATATACTCGTATTGCATGAACTTTTGTATGTCGGATTGGAGTTTTGGTTTCGATTTTGGATTTTAGGGTTCGGTTTTTGGTTGGATTTGATTTGATTTGGTACCCAAACGGTACGTGGTGTACGTGGTCAACTATAATGTCAAAATGTTGCTAAAGAATGCCCATGGTCCTAGACCATGTTTAGCTCTAGAATTTCGATATACGAGTTATAGTACTATAATAGTTAGTTATAGGATATATTTTTTTTGTTTGGTTAAATATGGATTAGGTATGCATGTATGTAGCGCAAAGTATAACAAATTGTTTACTTTATTGGTAGTATATATATATAGGAATATATATAAATTTATATATATATATATATAATGTATATTTAGTAGGTAGCTAGAGCTCAATACGATATGCAATTAATTAATTGGCGTATATAAAACTTTTTCTCAAGATCAAGTAGAATACGATTTACGCAATAATTTCAGTTTTTGGAAAATTTATGGAATTTGAATTTTGTTTTTTTTGTTGTTTTTTTAGAATTTGGCATTATAGTTTGTACCTCACGTGTTTGCAATTCCCAGAGTGCTTCATTTATTAAAACTTCTTCGGTGATATTCTGTGGTATAGTTGTGTATAGTTTGGTAGTAGTAGTAGTAGTAGGTAGTAGTAGTTGTGTGTTATATATATAACGCATAAAATATTAATATAGTAGTAGTAGTAGTAGTAGTAGGTAGTAGGTTGTAGTATAGGTGAGTTAGATTTCGATTTTCATGGCTTTTTGACGGGTGGTTTTCTGTATATATCGGTATTTCTGTATTTCAGGGATTCGATTCGATTCGATTGCTTTGCTTCGATTTGTAAATTGTAAATGAGTCGTGGGCTAAATGAATGGCGGCCCTGGAGCTGCGGCTGGCTGAGTGGGGGGTAACTGCCACGGATTCGATTTTTGTTTGATTATTTTTTTGGTTTTTGCTAAGAATTTTGCAGTGCTGATTTCTCGCTGATTTCGCATTGATAGAATAGTAGAGTCTCGGGGGTCACCTCATTGTCTGGCATACACTTACCGCATTCTCGCGTCGATCGTAAATGGGCATCGATACGGTGGTCATGAATTGATAAACATTCGAGTCCACAGGCTGGTTCCAGGTCTGCAAAGAAAGAGATAATATCGTGTTTTAAGCCAGAGATTACTTATAGTAGGATATGGAAACTAACCTCCTTTATGCGCCGATACTCGCGTCTGTGCATCTCGCTGGGCTCCAGCATCCGGTCGTGCACCTGCCAATATTCTAGGACGTCTGCCTTCTGCTCCTCGCACTGCTTGATCTCCCACAGATGGTCGGAGAGTTTTGTATCCTACATGCATAGATCAATGGGAGTATTTTGGAAAATTTCTTTCTCGGTACCCCCTGCACACACACACACACACACACACACACACAATATGTTGCGTTTACCCACCTCTATGTCCGCATAGACCTGTGTCCAAATCACCGGATGATCGTGCCTACCCAAAACGAGTGGCCTGGCCATAACCGGTATATAGTTTAGAACCATCTCGCGCACCTCAGCGGTGTCGCTGAGATGCACATAATAGCCCTGATTCTCGCATGCCATCCACCGTATATCATCCCAATTAGCCACCTCTTTGCCAATCAGATAGGTAAATATCCGCACTGGCTTATACGGCGGATCCCGCCAATTGTGCATCTCGAAGACCTCGCGATTATTCTCCGGCGCCCCATCCCCAATGATCATGATCGCCTGATTGCATTGTGCACCGCGCGACGACGACTTCGCCTCTTCCAATATCTCGAATGCTCTTGTCAATGCAGCGGTATAATTGGCGATCGATCTGGGTCCAAAGTTTTCAATCCCTTCTTTCAGTTCACGAATGTTGCCCAAAGTTGCCTGGATGGATTTCGAAATATACGTAGTGGTTGGTGTGTATCGATTGATTGGGGGGTGGGGGTGTGTTTTTAGTTTTTAGTTTTGTGGTTTGATTTTGATTGTTGTTGGGAGAAAATCAATTAAAATTGAATTGAAATTAATGGTGAAACCAAGTGAAATCGAAAAATCAGGCAGAAATGAATATAGTATGTAAGAAAGAGAGAGAGTATTTGAATGATATATACTTGAATCAGTGTATCCTCGAAACATCCGACAACTGGGTTCACTTCCTTATCAAAGGTGAAGATGTTCACAAAGTCATTTGTACCTAATGTATCGAGTATCGTATTGACAACATGCTTTGCGATATCTAGCCTCTGTCCCAACATTGAACCGGATCCATCCATTAGGATGACAATATCCTTTGGACTTGTCGCCGCCTCCATATACCAGGAGCGTAACCGGCAATCGTATAGATCGACCGGTACGTCCTTTCTCCATTTGGATGCAGGGAATTGACGCATAAAGCCGGTCGAACTGCCAAAAAATTGCCACGACAATGTGGGATCATTTTTGTAATTATCGCGAAATATCTGATCCAAATTCTCCGACCATTGTATCGCCTTTATCACATCCGGGGCTGTGTGTTGAGTGGGCAAGTTTTTTATGGCACAAGAGAAACGGAAAGAATTTGTACAGAAACACAGATTAGTAATCCCTTGTCCTAGTGTTGATTCGTTGTTTTGTCTCTTCGGCCAGGACATAGCACAGTAAGGCGCAGGCACAGACAGTATTTTCTTGGATGTGCTTGAACTCTCCGTGTTATGTGGCTTTGGGTTGGGTGTTATACGGTTTCTGGCATTATTATATGTTAGTATTATTATTATTGTTAGTAATACGCGTATCCGGCCATCGAGCTATTCTCTGCGTCCCACGCGTGCGAGTAGGCAACGTACGCAATGTGCCACCAACGGCGATCGTTGGTACAGTTACATTTACAGTTGCCATCCACTGTTGTGCCGACTGTTTTTTTGTTGTTGTTGCATTAGGTACAGTTTGTGTGTTGCCGGGCGACGCAATGCGGTGCTTGCTGCGCGCACGCGTACGGGGCGCGCATTGACTTAAGCGATTTGTATATTGAAAAGGAAAAAGTAGGCGCATGAACGGTTAACGGTTAAGCAAGCAAGCGTACAGGGACAGAGAGAGAGCAAGAGCGAGAGCGAGTGTTTGAAAGAGCTTTGCTTTTGCATGCGCGTGTTTCGGGTTCGAAAGCTTGAAAAAGACAATTGCGCAGGCAGAGCAGGGCCGGGCACACGGTGTGCTCAAAAAAGTTACAGTTACAGAGAGGAAAAGGGAGACATATAGACTTTGACATAGAGATAGATAGAGAGAAGTGGAAAGAGAAGAGATACACGGATTATATAGTCATGAGTGTAGTTCCAAACCTCGATCGAACACATTCACGGGCACGTGCACCGAGCTAACACTAAAGTTGACCGGTGTATTGTGGAACTCTGGCCGCGGCTCCAGCACCACCACCTTGGGCTGCACATAGATCAGTGGCTCCCCAATGTCCTTGTCCATGTCGGGTGCTGGCGTTGGAATCGGTGGCACGGGATCGCCCGGCTCTAGCATCTCCTTGGCATTGTAATAGGAGAACATCTTATCCGCCATATCGTTCTGATGGGACAAAGCCGTATTCTCAGCCGTGTCCATAATGCGCTGAAATATTCCTGGGCTGTTGAATTGTTTGGTGGAACAGGACGGGGGACAGCACTTACCCGCACAGCGCTGACCTTCAGATCCATCATCATTTCTATTTCCTTGGCCATCGAATCGACTATTGAGGCTCCAGTGCGCTGCACCACTTTGGCCTCCTTGAAACTCTGTGGGAAATGTGAAATGTGAAAAAATCGACCTGAGGAATGTGCCCGAAATGTGTCAAATGGTCTCTGAAATTCCCACCCGGAACATGAGCATTAGTTCTTTCTGACATTTCTGTTCCAAGTTTATTACGAGGGCCATCTGCACGAACTTAAGTACGTATTTACACATACTCGTATGTAGTATGTACATAAATAAGCAGTTGGCGGCTCAAATGAGCTTGTAACTCATGTGCAACACAATTTCATTTGTCTATTCAATTGGCTTTGCCTAAAAATAAATTATTACCAACTGTCCCGACCAGCGCGCCGGACAGAAACTGACCTCATATGGCATATGGCATTTGTCTGGGGGGTAGACACAAAGGCGCACAAATATTCTTGTGGAATGGATTGCCCTTTGAAAGGGTTATGGCATTCTGTTGTTTGGTGATAACTCTATGAATAACAAAAAACCAAATTATGTTAAATTATAGTATAAGCTAATATTATTTCCTTTGGTATTAAACTTTTTATAATACAGGCACGTTAAACCGTATTTATAGCTTAAATTCCCTTTCTTAATTCCACTTAAAAAGGGCATCTAAATAGCGACTTACTAACTGAAATGGTAGCACGCTTTCAATGTGACATATGTATGATGAGACAGAGAACTTAATTGTCTAGTAATGCCGCAGTCCATTCTAACAATGTATTACAGCTTAATTATTCCATTTTAATTGAATTAAAGATTATACGCAAACCTATTCACTTGAAACCCTCATACCAAGGGTATTCAAGATGCCTTCGATTGATCCACACTTTTCCCATAGTGTTTTTCTTTTGCTAAGAATTACTTTATAATTGCTGTGTTCGGGGAGGCCGCCTGTTTAACCCAAATACGAAGCCGAAGTTGGCAGAGGCTGAGAGGCGTCAACAACAACAAACACAACATAAAAAGCACAAAAACAGAGAGCAGCAGAGAGAGCACACAACACAGAAGCATGTGGTAAACGGAGCGTAAAAAAACCTAGAGACGGCGGGCGAGTGGGAAAAATCAATAAAATTCTCGCTGGAACTCACCTCCTGCACCTCCTTGCGCCTGGTGATAAAATCACCCAGATGAAACAGTTCCATGCCCAGTTTGTCCGCCCAGGAGTGAACGCTGCATGGGTGGAGGGATGGGAATAGCGATGAGATTATCTATCTCGGATTTGTAGATTTGTGGTGGCACTCACAGATTGTAGTTGATGTTCTCGGCAGGCTGCAGTTGTGCGCAGGGGGCATGCCAGAGGAGCATGGAAATGAGGCTCAGGCAGAGGCGCCAGCAGGGCCATGTCCAGGACCAGGCCATGTCTCTTCTTGCTGCTCCACTTGTACTGACTGCTGCTGCTGCTGCTTCGGCTCCTGCTCCTTCTGGCGGTGGTGCTTGAGGATCGGGCGGAAGCGCGACATAAATACGAGCCAGAACTTATTTTGTAGCCCACTTTTCAGCACTCACACACAGGCACCGCCCACGCACACACAGGCACCGCACATGTCTCACACATACTCCGTTAGCCCGTTAGCTCGGCTCAGGCCACCTGTCCTGGCCATCCACACACATATCCTGCTCACTGTACGCGTGCAATCACTTGAAATCGGAGTTCCCTAACTCAAGCTGAACACATTTTCCGACAAAACGATTTCCCGACAACGATCTGCAGACAGTTTTTTCCCGAATTTTCTCAACGTTCCTGCCCCGTGTGCTTGCTGTGTGTGTGCGTGAAAATTTCGTGTTGTTTGGCAGCGAAAACTTTTCTCTCTACACTGTCGTTCTGCCCGTTGTTCTGACGTTTCTTTTGACGTTTCTGTGTCAGCGATGAGTTCATCGCCTGCTGGCCATTGGCCAGAGCGAGACCACAGCCAGATTGCAGCCCCAAGCGCTAGCGGCACTGCTCTGGGCCTCCACTGCGCCTGTCCTGACAGTTGACGCTTCTGCGCGTTAGCGTTGTTTACCTCCTCGGGCGTCCCACAGGTGTCTGTTTACGCTGCGCGGCGACTGCGCAGTGGCTTTGTTGACAGCCGAGCCTTGACAGCTGGCCGAACATCTGTTGCTGCCACTGACAGATGGTGACAGCCAAGACTCTGCTTCAGAAAAGCTTCCACAAAGCAAAGAGCTTTGGTGGGACGCTCAGCAAAGGTTTGCAGCAAAGCTTAGACAAGCTTGGAAAAACACACGCTAGAGGTCGTTTTAGTTTATCAATACTTTTTATTGGTACGGTACTCGTATATCGTAAAGTTTACACGTTTCTCAAGAAATCCACTCCACACTCCATACACACTTAGTACTTGTAGCCACCGGCAGCGCCGCCGCCGCCGCCACCACCACCGCGCGCTCCCGGCTGTGGTCCCTGTGGGAATGTTGCCTCGCCCTCGTAGCTGACGTCCGCATGGTAGCCGGTCTTCCAGTCGGCAGTGTAGCGCACCACTTGGGTGCGTCCATCGGGCATCTGCACGCGGTATTCGCCGGTCACCACATCCCCATCGCTGGACGCCTTGTGCGCATAGTCATTGGCTGTCTCCGGATCCTGAACGGCGTACTCAAACTCGTACGGATTGCCGGGCATATGCACATGATCCTGCATCAAAAACGGAAAAGATTCGCAATCAGACTTGTTCATTATTTGGCGGCAGGTTACTCACATCGCCTGGCTGACCGGGAATGTTGCGTGGCGTGCCGGGAGGTGCTGGTGCGCGAGGTCCGGGCGCTGGTCTGCCAGGTGGACCGGGTTTCTGTGAATTGTTGAACAAATTATGGATTACTAAAGCTAAGAAATAATGCCAAAAGTTAGTGTTGGTTGTGATAGATCTCTAACCATTTCGTTCAACGATCAAGAAAGGTTAACTGCAACTCATTGTGGGCCCTTCACCATTTGAAAATGTTGCACAGCCAATGCAGCAAGTGCAACATCATTTTGGGTCGACATTCAAGTCGACCCATCAAAAGGCATTGTAAATGCCGGTGGATGAGGTGGCAACATTTGTTAGGGCCTGATGCCGTCTGAATTTTGTCTGTTTTACGGATTGCCAACCGCATCTGGAGTGATAAATGTGGCGACAAGCCAACAATGGGAGTGAAAGGCGGCCCGGCCCCCTTTCAGACTCCGAGTCCTGGCCAAAAAGCCACCAGACTGATGTCTGTAATTAGCCTGTTGACTTCGATTCAATTTTGCAGTGGTTTGCCAGACAATTTGTCTGCATGTGGCATGTTGCATGTGTATATATTTATTTATTTTTGGACTTACAAATGGGGTCGGCGGTTCGGAGTAGTCATAGCCATTCTTCGTGGGCGGCAGGTACGCATTCGAGCCGGGGGCAATCTGGGCGTAGGCATAGGCACTGATGGCAGCGAGGGATAAACTCTGAAATACAAATAAAAAACGAAGGCGGAGTGCATTTAGTGTAACATTCTGATGGTGACGACGACTTAAAGGTTAAATGAAGAGTAAACCACAAACAAAAGTGAGCGGTGGCAAATGGAAATAGAAGCTGCGATAAGATCGCGGCTGACATTCAGCCGGGGCCACAGCCACAGCCACAGCCACAGCCACAGCCAAGGCAGGTGCACCGCCAGCCCAGCTCAATGACTGGGCTGCAATTTATTTAGAACGTGCCCCAGAGGCGTCTTCTGCTCGACGATGCCCGCACAAAAGGGCAGCAAATGGCGGAGGTTATGCCGCAAGCGTCACAATGCGGTGGCCGTTCTTTAAACACGGCTAATTGACACATGCACATGACGGGCAGGCAGGCAGGCCATCAACGCGTTCACATTGCAGCCATCCATCCCGTCCATTCCGTCCATCTCGTCCATCCATCCATCCATCAAGTGGTGGACAGCCCCACTGACCAAAAGCCACTTGTCTCTCGGCTACTACTGCCTGTCATCTAATGTCTGCTGTTGGCCATTTGTTTATTATTTTTTTTTGTGCTGCGGCTTTAGCGGATTGCGGAAATATTGTGCAGTCTCTTCGGGGGCACTAAATCAATCGAGGCTTGAATATATTCTATGCATATTCTATATTCTATGATGACTTATGCTCGGTGGAGGAGGGGAGGCATTGATAGTATCCCCATGAGTGATGTCCAGTGGGAACTGCTTTACATTGTTTGCTGATTAGTAGTTGCCTGTGGTTGCTGTGGCAGTGGCAATTGTTGAATCGCTTAATTGCACATACAACGATGTGTTGGTCGATCGTGTAATTTTAGCCACATGGGAAGCGATTGGGTCAAGGAAAGCGGGATTATTGCCAGAGACGATGCCGAGGCTTTCTCATATTTGTTTTTTAATGGATAGAAAATATACTTGAAATTGTTATCGCCATTGAGTGAGTGAAAAATGTATTCATGAAAATATTCATAAATTAAATAGATATTTATCCAGTTTTTATAGATAAACGTACCCCAGCTACATATACATCTATGTACATATATTTATCTCTAGTAAATTATCTGTTAAATTGAAATTAAACAACTTAACCGAAAATTTCCGCAATTACCCCAGCAGGGGGGTCCTAACCTTCAAGAGCTTCAAGTACAGAGTGCAGAGCAATGCAATGGAAAATGCACGAGCAAAAGAGAGATCCAATGAGCATGTCAATGGTAATTTTGTCCGTGTTAAACAAATGCAATTACCGCCAGCCTGGCAACAGCATTAGCTGGCTGTTCAATAAACTAACGGCAAACGATTCGCGTGTAAATTAAATTACAAATAATTTGCGGCAACTTGACGACAGCCCCAAAAAAAAAAAAAAAAAGAAGAGCCCTCTAGAAGGAGCTGCTAGACGATGCGATGCCAGTAGATTTCAGCCAAAATGCAACAATGGCAACACTAGACAAAGATAAAGATAAAGATTAAGTTGCTGAATGCAGCTTTTAGTTGAAAGATTCAGATAGAGTTGGAGAGCAGAGACATGCACAGTGGATATAAGTTATATGAAATTGATTATATATATATATATATATATGTATATATATATATATAAGTATCTGCATATTATATGTATGAACTAGAACTGTTGCTATATCTCTGATCAAGAAACTTTAAATTTAATTTCAAATTTCATTAAAATACTCAGAAAATATATATTTTTAAATAAACTTCATTTAATTATAGTTCTGACTCTTTTATTAATTATGTATATATGTTTTCATATCAACTTTTGTAGGTCACATATTCTGTGTGGTTTTGCTTTTTGTTCTCATTGTAATTGTTCTCAAGTTTGAAGGTTTTTCTTTTGGTTTTTGTGGCTACATGTGGGTACCCTCCATTTGTCATGGTGCGTGGTCACCTTCAAGCAACCGAAGTTTGCCAGACATTGATCTTGGCAACACTTTAAAATAAAACTACACATAAATGTTCGAGCAGGAAAAATGTATGATTATTCTAAGTGGCACGCAGTCTGACCCCCGGAATACTCATACTCCGGAGGGGGGACATTGCATTGAAGCATCATTAATCGCGCATAATCTAATAAATTAACAATTGTTTGCTTTGTTCGGCTTATTATTGTCAGCTGCTGCTGCTATGTATTATTATTATTATGCTATGCCGCTGAGCTGGGTTATTAATTAAGCGTACATCAATGAGCTTTACACAAATAATTGAATTCGATTTGTTCGATTTAATCAACAAGTTTTGTTCAAGCATTTCCATGCCATAATTAATCAAAGCAAAGATTTGGCTGGAGTTCAAGCGGAAGTCCATGAAAAAGTGTTTCAAGTGGTTTTGTGCCTCAACTAAGATAAGACTACATGCCACAAGCCATTCAAGTTGCAGGCTACAAACAAAAATATAGCAGAAATTATTTTATTTAATTACAGAGTAGCCGCAAATAAATGTTGACATGGCAACATCAAATGAATAAAAATAAAATACAATTTGGCATGGAAAAATCATTGATTAGAAATCAGAAAGGAGGGGTCAGCAAATACGGAATTCATTGCATAACCAAATAAAGATTTCTTTTTGTGCATGCCAAACCCTCAATTAAGGCTCAAAGATCAGCCAGCAGCAAACACACTATAAATCACAACACAGTCAAACGGATTTAAATAATAAAAAATGTAAATAAAAAAATATTTAGTGAAAATGTGAGCACATTTGTCTGCTGCAGAACACCAGTTCCCCACTGTCCCACCCCACCACCCCTCTCACACGACCCAGTTTAGCAGACAAAATAAAAAAATGCAGCAATGGGGCGAGCAGAATTTATGACAATTGCATTTAAAATGCAGTCTAAATGGCAAATCCGAGAGATGTCTCGATCTGCCGCCTGCTGGATGCTGATTTATGGACACTTAGCATTTAATATGTTCAAGCGGATCGGATCGCATTGCATCGGACTGGATTGGAACGAATCGGGCAGTCAGAGAGCACTTTATGGTGGCAATAAAAAATGTTTACGCCAAAATGTCTTCATAAAAATTGTAGACGCCGCTGCCTCATGCCTCTGTCGCTTGTTGCATTTATTTTAATTAATTTAATTGGTGATGCAGCTGACAACTAAGTTCGGTTAGGAATTCTATATGTTTTGGGGGGCTCCGTTATTAAGCCATCAGCCTCAGCGGTGCCGAGGGACAGACCTGGAGATGTACATATATGCATTTTTGTTCTGTTGCATCATTTTGGAGCGGCGGCACCTTAGACAAGCAACTGCCACACATTCTGCAAAAACGCCCACAAAAAGTTGCTGCGGCTGTTGCTGTGGTTATGGTTGTTGCTGCCACTGCCACTGATGCCAGCTGATGATGATGCCTAACGAGGTTCGGCTGGGGCTTCCTACTTGTGGCTGCAACGCTGCCAGCGTCTTAATTTATGGAATTTTATATGTATATTTTTTTTTTGTTTTTTGTTTGGTTCTCGTACTTTTCGTACTTATTTTATTATCTGCTTTTCTGCAGCTGTTCCCAGCAATTACCAGAGCAGCAGCATAACAAAATAACAAACAAAAAAAAAAAGTCCCCTACATAGATGTTAGATTAACATGCACTTGCAACACACGACACGACTCTGTCGACTCTGCCGTTCGGTAGAACAACAAACATTTGGTTGACCTTTTCATCGCCATAGCCATCTACCAGCAACAGTTCCAGCGCTGCCCTGCTCTGCTCTTTCTCTGCTCTGTTGCATGTTGCATGTTCCATGTTCCATGCTGCGCTATGTGCGCTTTTTGCTCTCCCCCACTTTGGGGCATTGAAATGCAAATTTGGCAAAATAAAAGTTAATGGGCCATGTGAATGGCAAACGGGCGGGAGGGCGCGGAGTACGGGGCACGGGCACCGCAATGGGAACTGACTTTTATTGCCCCCGATCGCAGTTCGTTGTTCGAATCTTTTGTTGCAACCCGCCCGATTTCAATCAACCAAGAGGCAATATGTATATACAAATATTTGCAGAGAGTCACGTGCTCTAGACAAGCTCCCGACTCCAGCCAGTTGGGAGTCCCCTAGCCAACCAAGGACAATGCCAAAGACCAAAGGTGGTATTCCTACAGGTTAAGCTGATCTCTTTGGGTGCTCTCAATGGGGGGCGATCTATCTTCTGGATGATTTAATTATGATTCTTTAATTTCTCTCACTTGACTGCAAATAGGCATCATAAATCATATATATATAGATATATACTCGTATGTACGGGGTATGTCTTGCCTATTTAACCCTATTTAACCCGTATTTATTGGCCCATAACCGCCGCCAGCAATCGCATGAAGATATTAACCTTTTAAATAACTTCCAAATTATATGTTACCCAACAATCTGTGGGCTGGCGTTGGCGTTGCGAATATCTCAAGTAGTTGCAAATTATACCACGAAAATTGCCAGAAAGATAGCCAGAAAAATGTTGAAGCAAAAATAAACACAGTGTGCGGTTTTGGCTATTCAACTTACCAAAAATATATGCACACATTTATTTCACATTTAAGTTTTGGAAAATTGTTTCATTTCCAATTGAAAAATCCCAATGAACTAATTTTCTAAATTCCCAGCTGTGGTTTTTGCGGATCCGGCTCCCAAAAGACATTTGCCAGGCCAGAACTATGCAATTAAAACGAGAGTGTGAGAGAGAGAAAGAGAAAAGGCACAGAGCAGACATTGCGCATACGCCGCGTTGGACGCTGGTTGGGCAATTAGCGGAGGCTGTGGAGGAGAGGCACAGGCGGAGACGGAGGCTCTGCTTTTGTAATCGGTGGAAATTTCGATTTAATTAGATTACCACACAGACACAGACACACACAGACATACACTTAGACTCAGATGGTTGGCTGGTTACCACAGCCTCCCTATCCCCTTCTGGCTGGCGCTTTTCTGATGCTGCTGCTGCTGCACTTGCCGCTTGCTGCCTGCCGCTTGCTCAAGCGTCATTAATTTTTTGCTATTTGTATTTTTTGTGTTTTGTTTTTTTTTTTTTTTTGCTTGTTGGAATTTCCAAGCCATTGCCAAAGACAATAAAAACCGCACAAAGATGCCACAAATATCGTAAAACCACAAAAATTGCATACATCGAAGCGTAGTAGTATAAGAAGAATAGCTCTGAACCGGCGACCCACGGGCTCAATTGCCGAAAGGCTTTGATCAGCCCAGAGGCAGATCTGGCAAATCTGGCAAAATTATTTCAATTAAAATTGCATTTGTAATGCAACAGTGAAGTGCAACAAGGCAATGAACGAACTTGAAATACGCTACGAATAGCCCCCAAGGCAGCACTGAAAGTTACCAAACGATACAGCGGATATACCCTCGATATCTTCTCTACAATATCTCTATCTGAAAAGCCATATCAAACATGCTTTGGCCGCACAATTGGGCAATCATTCACACTTGAATCGTCAGCAGTCAACAGATGGATAGGGCTCTCTGGCCCCAGCCTACGATATACGTACGTACGAGTATTGGCCATAATCAGTCGTCTCTAATCAGAGGCCAGCACAATGCAGAGTTGCGCCTCGTTGCATCCACAAATTCACAATTCGAATTGCCCAAAATTACCACAATTCCAGCACAAGCCCAGCATCGAATGAATGCAATGGGAGGGGGAAACCTGTCAAAACCTCTTTATCTATCTGTGCCTTCATTGGTGCTTCTGGCCCCGGTGCTTCTGGCTCGGCTTCTGCATCGGCATCGGCATTAGGTTGGATTTCAGAGGCTTCATCAAAGTCAAATACCAAACCGTGAATATTTTATGTTTGTCATTTGAAATTCAAAAGCGTGCCCGAACTGCAGTCATCCATCCATCCATCGAGTTGGCCCCCCTCCCCCACCGTCTCATTGAAACGTTTTTCCATTTTCGGGGGTTTTCTTTCGTTTTCCGTGCGAAAATGAGCAGCTGTAGAGCAGGGGAATTAATATGCAGACGCAGGAGGAGTCCCGTAGTTCGTAGTGCTTTGTTGATGAGGGGGTCGGGGCGGGAGTGGGTGGGAAAATGCGAAAATTAACATGTAAAACATGCTCGTTCTGCTGCTGCTGCGGACTTGGCGGCATTCAAGTGGCCAGCAGCCATTTGTCTACCGAGTGTCTGGACCGGCTCTGGCTCTAGTTCTGGGTCTGCTTCTACTTCTGGCTACTGTGCCCGCCTTTTCGCAGAGGTTTTGTGTCCCATGGGGCAACCTGCAACCTTTGGGCGTGTCTGGCCAACAGAAAAACGGGCCAACAAAAACAAAAAAACGAGAGGAATCGCTAGCGAAAAAGTCAAAAAGTTACAAGCGGCAAATTACACGCGTCTGGCTGGGAGTCGCAATCCTGCCCCATTCTACACCTTCGTCTGGCTGGCTGTGTCTGTGGCACCTTTCGGCAGTTATCTGCTTGGCAGGCTCCAGACAACCAAAGGCTGGGAAAGTGGGCAGCGCTTCCAGACATTCACAGAAGAGCAACTCTGTGTGTCTGCATTGCTGCAACAAAAACAGCAGTAACAACTACAACTACAGCGGATCTTTTTTGTTGCCTGCTTTAGGGCGATGAAGAGGCAGGTGGAAAGGGATACCCCTACCCTGAAAGAAGGCGTTCCAGACGAAAAGAAAACAAGTGAAAGTTTCAGAGCAGCTTTTTTTTGTGACACCTTTTGGCAGAGTATTATTCTAGAGTTCTGTAGAAATATCCTTATAGAAATCGGTTGCTAAAATATGTGCCAGCGAAAATATTACAAACATGTGTCCTGCCCCACCCTAGAGAAATGTTTAGTTGGGCAGCAATCAAATAATATTGCTGCTGCCTAGATTTGGGGCATATTTTACGTGGCATGGCACAGATGCTGCCTGCCTGCTGCTGCTGCCAGCACATACTCTGCTACTCCACATATTGGATTGTCAGCTTAGGCCCATACAAATGGATTCAGTCCCCTCCTCCTGCGGAGTAGGAGAAGAGGCACTTAAGTGTCTTTGATTATTTGCAATTTGTTCGATTTTGGGGGAGGCACTCGCACATACTCGCACACGCACTCTGCCTGTGCCACTTCAGCTCCTTCGATTGTGATGATGATGATGATGAGGCTCGGTGGCAGACGTGTGGCAAGTTATGCAATAGTTTATGTTGCCATTGACAGCAAGTGTTGTCAGAAAGAAAACAGTTTGCTGTGCCACTCGAAATCCGCCACTCGATAAAGAGTTTCCTTAGCCCCAAATCCCATTTAAAGTTCCCTCAAAACATTTGTGCGAAATCCGCAAAAAAATAAGAGAAAGAAAAATGACCATGATGTGTCCCTTTGTCCGACTCTCAGCCCTATACAAATTTGACATACAGGCAGCTTAACTTGTTGTCCTTTCCGGCATTCGTGGGTGGCTCTTGTTTTAGCTGAAGGATAACCCAGGCAAAGCTCATGCGATGATTTATGCATGTGGCCCTACGAGTGTATGGAAATTGTATTATATTCTAATATTTGTGTACTTACAAGCAGCATAAACGACTTGAGGGACATCATATTGAGTGCAGTTTTAGTTTATAGTTTTTTGTATCCACAAATTCGCGTGCTAAATAATTGAATATTATACGGATTAGATTTTGGTTTATATGGTACGATTTTATGTAAATTATTTAATATTTATTTAATTTTTTTTTTTGCTGCACATAAATTAAATTTAAACAAATTCTATTTTTTAATTATTGGACTCTCACTTTCCACTGGGTCGGGGGGAGGAGGCGTGGGCGTGTGTGTGTGTGCGTGTATAGGGGAGGAGTTTCTCCTCTTTTAAACTATTATCTTGTTGGATTATTTGAGTTTTATTTTTTAGTTTTTTTTTATAGATGTTGTATCCAAGACAACCGCACAAAGTACACGAACGTTTTGAATTAGGTTAGACAATGGAGATGCGCTGCTTTTTATAATAAACGCTCGTCTCGAGACGCTGCCTGAGTCGCTGGCAGAGTGGCAGAGCTGGTGGCAGAGATGGTGGCAGCGCCGCGTTGCCAACTGCACCTAAAAAAGTAACGAAAAAGTGGTTTGAACAATTGAGGCAGGTCTCGCCGCCGTCTAACTTCTAGATCATCTTCCTCTCTCTATCGCTCTGCCTAACTGTAGGTCTCTCTCCCTCTCTCTGTGTCTCTCTGTCTCTATCTCTGTCTCTTTGGAGATATAGCTCTCTTTCAGAATGAGTCAACAATTGAGTGCTAGCCAATATCTCAGACGCTGCAAGAGGGAGTCTCACAGCAGCAACAGCAACAGCAGCAGCAGCAGCGGCTTTGGAGTGTTGAAAAAGTAAAAAATGTTGCAGATCATCAACAGCAACAACAACAACAAACTACACTACTCGTGCAACAGCAAACAATTGAACATGATCATGATGATGATCATTAGATGAACAAGTGAATAGACGATTCAAACAATAATGATGATGATGCTGCTGATGATGATGATGATGAAGCGGATGTATAACAAGACCAAAGCCTGCTACGCCCCAAATGACTTCATTAAAATCTTTTTAAGCCACAAATAGACAACAACAACAAAAAGAAGCAAAACCGAAATTTGATATTTAAGTTTTTATGAGAGGGCCCTCCCCCTCGGGCAATGCAGCTGTAATCGAGACAGGGGGGACAGGGGGACAAAATGTCACTGCGAATGTCAGATGAGCGTAGGGCGTAGATGCCTATAGATACGAGCGATCCAACTTTCGGTTGAGAGCCCTTCTTTTTTTTTGTGTATTTTTTTTTGGAAAACTCAGCAGAACGTAGCTCAAGCAGAACTTTTGGTGTATGAGAGAGAGAGAGAGAGAGAGGGTGAGAAAAACGTGATGCGGCTGCCAGTGAAAATTGCACAAGCTGCAGACGTGTTCATGTGGCGTCCCTATTTCCCATTTCCCACTTGCCATGCCTCCATGCCCGCCCCCTGCGGGCCAAAATGCAATCTATGACGTGAGGCTCATGCCAAAAACCTAAAAACATAAACTTATCTATTGGCTGTTAATGTTGCCCCTCTATGTACTATATGTATGTATGTATGTGTGTATCTGCCACTGTTGCACAAGGCTGAAGACGTGTACGACGTGTGCTCCTTCCTTCCGTCAGGCATCAGAGACAGAGCCTCACTTCCCTGCCAAACAAATTAACCTTGAAAAATATGATATTTTTTTTTTGGTTGTGGTAGAAACATTTTTTGATATTAAATAACAATTAAAAGCAATCTATTTTTGATGACTGATTTCAGAGCGGGGTTTCTTCACATTTTTATCGAGCACTTGTGAGGTGATTTCGGTGATGCTGTGTCTGCGTGAGCGCGATTGTAAAATTAGATATTGAAAGAAAAAGCGGCAAAAGCAGCAGCCTAAAGCGTGGATACCCTTACTGGAGAGACAACAGTCAGCCTGATATAGCCACCAATGGACCCGCAGCAGGAGGGTGGGTAAGGGTAAGCCAAGTAATTGAACAACTTTTTGGTACTTTAAACTTTTTGATTTCCGTGACACTTGAGACATCGGCCACCGACCAGCGACCACCGACCAGCGACCGACAAACATGCGAACATCTTCGCATGGAGGGCACCCACTGTCAAAACTGTCTTAACAACATAATACCCGTTAACAATGGGGGCCAACAGTGTTTCATACGCTCACTCCAAACTCCACACTCCACATTGAAAATTTATAATTTCTTTGAGCCCACTCGAATGTAAGTTGAGGGGCAGTGTGAGAGGGGTTTTGGGTTTACTTCGAGTGCATTTTGTGGTAGCTGCGATTACGAAAAGATTTCCACTTAAAATGTAAATAATTAGAGCAATATGATGGAGCGAATTTCTTTATATAATACGACGAGTACCAAATGCAAGTAATGGGTTTTTGAAGATTTTTTCCCTTTTTGATTCGCTTCCAACACAATAACTTGACATCAATTTTTGTGATGGCCAAACTTTTGTCATTGCTGGCTGCTTGCTGCCACTTGCTGCTGTTGCAGTTTCCCCACTTTGCAGCCTCTAATTTTCAATCATTTGTCATAAAACTTTGGCAAAGTTTCCCCGCTTAATTCATCAAATGGCCACTCGAGTGGCGTCTCGCCTCTAGCCAAAACGGAAGCAGAATCTATTTAGAATTCATTTTTTCTTGCCAGCAACATTTTTTCCCCATAGCTGTTGACATTTTAAAGCTGCTGCTGTTGCTGTTGTTGCTGCTGTGCTTATTGAATTGTTGCAGCCACAAAATCAAAGAAACAAAGATGAAAAAAAAAAAATTAACATTTAAAAGAACAGACTCAGAAGCATTTAAAATGATTTTTTTCCATCGAATTTGTTTAGCGCATTTCGTGCAACATTTCAGGCGAATCACCTGTTGAATGTTGCTGCTGTTGTTGTTGTTGCTGTTGCTGCTGTAGAACCAACAAACACATTCCACTGAGATGCGCTGCCGCACCTCTTTGCGAGCTAAAAATGAGTGAATTAGATAGAATAGTCGAACTATGTAATTGCCGCGTTTTATTGCCACCAGCAATAGTTGTTGTTGCTGCTGCCTCTTGCCCCTACCTCTGGTCTCTATTTGGTGGGAAGTGGTCGGCGGTGTGGCGCTGTCGCTGTCTGGACGCCAGACGCGTCGAATGATTTGCATTTTTTTTCGAGGCGAGGTGCGGAGTCTTTGCTGCGGATTTTTAGCATTTGCTATTTATAGACCAAATGTCTCGGACTTCTTCGAGCTTCTACGGGTAGTACATAGTAGAAGAGATCTTCGGTGAAGGGGAATCAAATGTCGTTCGATTCGCTTGGTATTTCGACCAGATCATATCTTTCTTCTTATTTTTTGGGTTGTTTCAGCAGCTCCTTTGATGATTGCCGTGGAAGTGTATTTACATTTTGACAGTTTGCTGCAGCTTGAAAATCCACGGGAAATACTTTTCTTCATTTGAATGCTCGACATTATCTCGCTGTAGATTTGATTAGATCTTTTTTTATTTTATTTTTATTTTATTTCTGCATTCTTTAGTTTTTCCTGTTGATTGCTCTCATTTTTCCATCTGTGATAAGTTTTCCTGTTTGCCTCTCGTTGCAACTAAACTTGAGCTTTCCCTGTCACTTGCCACACTTGCCACCATTTTTCTTAATGGAAATTTCCATGCGCTTGGCTTGGCTTTTCTTTAGACAAATTAAGCGAATTTTTTTCTCCGTTTCGCACCTTACCGAAAAACTTTCTTGGGTCCGTTCCCGTCCCCACCCAGCCATTGTCAGAGCGAGCGATGATATCCTTGGCATCTTGAGTCGCTGCACTTCCGTTCATTGCACCCAAAATGAAGGCAAACAAACAAAAAAAACAAGAAAAAGGGACAGCAGCCAGAGAAAAGTTGTGGAAAAAACTTTGCATCCAACATAAATCACATTTTCAGCACACACCACACCCCCCCCCGACTCTCGACCACGCCCATGCCGAGTCGCATCAGAATCGTCGTGCGTGTGTGTGTGTGTGTGTGTCCAGGGCTGCATTCACTACATTTGCATATTCCAATTTCCCATTTAATCAATTTAGTCGGAGAGTGCAAGAGCTGCCTGGAGCAGCGGGAGCAGCTAGACAATTACCCCCTCCCATTGTCTGCCAATGGGACTGCTGCCTCTTCACATCATTTATCCTTGTTAATTTTTATTTAGCCGAGCCACGCAGAAATCTCAGCAGCCAGGACCTAGGACCCAGGACACTGAGCGATTGAGCCGTAACCTGCGTTGACGTTGTTTACGTGTTTACACCAGTGTGCACCACTCACGCTGTGTGGCACGCAGATACACAGATGCGGACTCATTGTCCCAGGCACTGACAGTGCCAAGAACTGTCAGCAAACAAGTTAAGCGGGGGCAAGAAGGATAGCTAACCGAAGTGAGACACAGAGGGGTATGCAGAGGGAACAGCTTAAGGAGTTAAGCCAGAGGAAGAATCTATAAAATCGTGAGAATATATCTGGAATTCCTCTCTGGAATTTCCTTCTTTTCGAAAACTTCTAATCTAAGTTTTTTAGTAAATTCCCATCTAATGCAGAGAGTTTTCTTTTTCCCTCATCTATTTTATTCCCCATTATTATGCGCTATAATTGCCTGTGACAGTGCACTGCGCCCTCAGCCGCCCGCCCTCAACCCCGCCCACTTTGTGATCACATTTATCAAAAACAGTCGACGACAACCTTTAGCCAAGTTTTTGGCAAGACATTAGCCACGCCCACGACCCATCCAAAAGCGTCGCTCATTGCTTATCAATTGGAATGTGGGCCCACCAAAGTTGGCTCATAACTTAAGCTGCTCCTTTACGAAAAAAAAAATAATAAAAGTGGAAAAAAAATTGCCAGTATCTAGCTGAAAAAAAAATAAAAAAAAAGAAAATCCAAGGCATTTAACTCTCAGTGACAGAGAGAGAGAGAGAGAGAGTCAGAGCCCCCGCTAATGGTCAAAACTTATCGTCAAACTTAAATGGGATTTTATTATCGTCGCCAAAAACTTCTACTTACGCCGCCGCGTATTCGATGGTACCCTCCCCCTCTATCACTCTGCGACGCTTCACATGCAGCCACCCGTCAAGAATGGGCTTGGTCTGTGAGTTTTTTTTGGGGTCTTGGAATATAATTTTGCCACGACTAATGCGCTGATTTATATATAATAATACCATAATTATAATGCACTTGGTTCTCATGGCTTGGCTCACAGAATTCATAGGGTTTCTTGGTTGGGCTTTTGGGGCTAGTAGGCCTTCATAAATCTTGTCAAAACAGTGCATTCTTTGACGCTGGCTGCTGTTTTTAATTAACTCGAGAATTGCTTAATTATCAGAGTGGTGGTGGGGAATGAATGCCACAAGAATTGCAGAAGTGCGACTCGTGTGTGTGCATCTCTTGGCCTGGTCGCGTTGGCAATTAATGTCAATCACGCTGAGAGAGTCGCCAAATTGGCAAGACAGGTCCCAGCCATAGCCAGAGTCTGTGTCTGGCTCTATAGAAGGAGTTCGTATATGAATGTATGGTAGGTAGACTCTGAGATATCATTTTTCTGCATGCTGAATGTCAAAACAATTAAATCATCCAAAAAATTAGAAACCAAAAAGATCATGTTCTAAATTGTTTGCCTCTACAGTCAGTACTAGAAGTACACACATACCTACATAAATAAATAAATGTTAGCACTCCCTAAAGGCATACATACATATGTTTATCATACATTTTGTGGTTGTGTTTATAAATTATTTAATAGTTTAGCTGAATGATGTATTAAACACCTCAAAAAGAGTTTCCTTCTTTTTTTTTTTTTAACGTTCAGCCAATAAATATTTTCCATTTATTTTTCTTCTTTTTTTATTCAGTGTGTTTATGAACACTAAAATGTTTACAGCAGGCCATAGACTTGTGCCGCTCACTGTGCACTTGGCACTAAAAATTAGTTAATGAGCTCTGCATGAGTTCGGGTTCGTCATGAATAACCGCAAAACCTTAAGCACCAGAAATACTTGTATCTGACAGAAAAAAAAAACACAAAAATGCAAAGACAATGGCTGCTGCTGCTGCTGCTGCTGAGCAAATACAATTGCATTCAATCGTATAGCATAGAGAGAGAGAAATAATGGCAAAAGCAAAAGCAATATCAAAAGTTAAGGTGCGGAATCGTAGTCGGTTTCGGTGTCGCAAAAGTGGCAAACAAATTGGCTAACAACAGAAAGAGCTGATGCTGATGCTGCTGCTGCTGCTGCTCATGGAAGTATCTTCAAATTTGTTATTTCTAAAATTGCTGGCAACATTGAACTTTAAATGGTAGCAGAGTCAGAGTCAGAGCCACATGTGATTGCGATTGCATTTCTTGCGTATATCTGCGATGACATCGAACTCGTCTCGGGCCAAGTACGTCACGTTGCTTCTGCCCCAAAAGCACCAAGCCTCAGACTCAGTCACAGTCCCAGCCACTGCTCCAGTCCCAGCCACTGCTTTTGCTTCTGCCTCTGGCCACTGATGATGATGATGGCGCATAAAACAAAAAAAGATCATTGCGATCGATTTTCCAAGCAGGCAAATTAATTAAAGTACAAGCTTTTTGAAGTACATACATACATATGTACAAGCCAAACAAATACAAATACAACAAAAACATGTTTGTTCGAGAGCGAACAACACCTTGACCTTCGGTGATGAAGATAAATGAATGGATTGGTTGGTTGCTTGCTACGAAGATCGCAAGAAGAAATTTTTGCTACAATTTTAATTAATGTCGAAACACAAGAAGATTGCAGTTCGATGGACCATGATGGACTCTCCACTCCCCATCAACGCGTTGGAGTCGGAAACAATGACCGTAAAAGGCCAAGCGGAAGCGAAAGGTCACTGGCAAGGCTTGAATAATTGTCTGTTTGTTTGGGTGGGGGAGGGGTGTCTGGTTGTTGGGTTGTGTGCGTTAAACGCACAATAACGAAAACACTTAAAACTCAATTATGGATGGAAACGCAACACGATTGCCCGCGGCTAACTACATACGATGTAGTACTATATGTATGTATGTACGAATGTATACTGCGAAAATGGAGTGTGGCAGCGAGCGCATCTGCCAATTTGAAGGTGTTTTCCTCGTCCCATCGATACGCATCCGACAATGCATATTGCCTTGTGGAAAAGTTGTTCAATTTGTCAGAGAGACCCCGACAACCGACAGTTGCACATCCCCAACCATCCGTGCCCCTTCCCTAGCCCCATCCGTGAATACGCAATTCGGAAATGTGATTTTCAGTTAATTTATTGATTTAATTTTATTGCACATCGATTGAACACATTTGTGTTTGCCAGGTCTGGCCTGGGTTGGGCTGGGATTGCATTCATTATTATTTAATTGTTTTCCTTAACCTAAATTACATGATTCATGGGCTTAACTTATTTTGAGAATTACTCGAGTAACCACAAATGATTGGAGATGGTTAGTTAATTGGCATTTAAATTCAAATTTGCAGCAACAAAACCAGATAAGGAATATTTGGGTATTAAATTTTTGTAAACAAGAGAAAGATTATGCAAAGATTAACATGGAGAAATGAATATGAATGTGAACAGTATTGTTGTTCAATTTACTTCTGACTATTTAACAATTTCGCTAATTGGCGAAAACAATAATAGTCAAAATGGGGATAAGGAACACTAATCATGTTGGAGAGTCAATGTTAAAGGCTCATTCTCGTCACAGAGAGCCTTCACTTAACTGGCTGTATTTGGAATGGGAATGGAAATGATCTTAGAACTAGCTTAAAACATAGATTGCACATTAGGCCGCTCAACGCTCTCCTCATCCAACATCCTGACTCAGTGCTTGGCTCCACCCTCAAAGCTGACATCCGCATGGAAGCCCGTATCGTCGGCATGGTAAATCACATTCTGAATGCGTCCGTCCGGCAGTAGAATATGATATTGACCGCGTGTCACGCCATGGAAATCCCGATTCTGCTTGTGGCCAAAGTCGTTCCCAGTGTGAAAGTCACGTATGCGATAGCCAAAGGCATACTTCGAGGCGTACTGCTGCAGCTGAAGATACAGAGAGGAAAAACAAGTTAGTTATAAGTCGTATGTGTATGTGTGCATGCATGTGTATAGATTGCTCAGTAAACCGATAAGTTGCATGCAGCAATTCGTGCGCATGCTGAAAAATATGCAGTGCAAAATGTATTAAGCACGCTGTCATGTACAGTGAAGACAGCGAACAGCAACAAACGAAGCAGATGCCACATGCCATGCCCCATACCATGCCCCCCCATGCAATGCAATGCGAGGCGACATTTGTGACAACTGTGAAAAACAAACAACAAACAATCATTTGGGGTTGGCTTTAGGGTGGCACTGTGAACACTCTGATCAGCGAAAGATCTTTGAACAACTTGAGATGAATATGAATGAGTAAAGGTAAAGGTAAAGGCTTTACTGTAGATTGGTTTATCTATAGGTGCTACTGCTCCTTCTTCATCTTCAACTAGGGTATTGCCATGCCCCCCTCCCAATTCTGTGGGAATTGGAGCACAGAATTCGGTGCGGCATTCGGTTGGGTCCGGGGAGTGTAGGGTGGAGAGAAATGTCACTCACATGCCACATGCCACTGTTTGCTATGCATGTGATTGTAAATTGTGTATCGTGGCAGGCGGCGCGGGAGTAATGAAATTTGCAACAATATATTGTACAAATCTAGCGCCTCACCCCACGTACCCCACCACCCCTTTTGGCACTTTGCTATGCAGCGTTGATTTACCCCCCCCCTCCATCCGCACCACCTTAAAAATTTTGTTTTTGTCGTCTACAATTTGGGTTTTGCCTTTTTATTGTAAGTATTCCCGGCTGCAAGATGGAAACAAAATGTGACAGAGAGATGGGGAGACAGAGATGGAGAGAGTGGAAGAAGGAGACGTGTGTGTTCGTGTGTGCGTATGCGTTTCCGTTTCCGCTCATTGCCAGAACAGAGCTCACTCTTTCTCTCTAGCTCCCTTTCTAGCCCTCTCTCTTGCTCTCTCTCTATCTATCTCTCTTTTTCCCTCTGTCTCTTTGTTTGTCGCTCTGCGACAATTGTTGGTAACTTTTGCTACATGTTTCGGGCTGTTTCTGTGGTTTATATGGCCTACAAAAGATTTCTACAACTGTGCGTGTGTGTGTGTTTGCATATATAGGGGGCATGGCAAACTTTTTGATATGTTAATGAGTTGTAAATTAAGTTTAATTAAGTTACATTGTTGACTAGATTTTTCCTCAGCTGCTGATGGGGAGGGGCGTAGGGAAATGTAATTCCGCCGGAAAGAACAAAAGTTTGTCGGGGACTTTTTGAGAAGATTTATGGACCTGATTGCATAGGCACTTGAGACTCCTTTGATTGGCATTTGTTTTGTTTTTTTTGTGTTTTTGCCCATAGTACTAGATTATTTCTTAATTTAAATGAAAATAAATCTCAGCAAAAATTCCATGCCAACATTTTTTTTGCCCTGCGCTTAAACATAATTAATAAATTCTTTGGCCCAGCGATTTGCCAACATTTGCCAACATCCAGCAGTTTTTTTCTTCCTGCCTTTTCTTTCATCATTCTCTTAATGGAATCCAAAAAGAAAATATGCATTTTTCTGCCATCCAGCATTGTTGGCTATGGCAGGAGGGAGGGGGTGTGGGGCGGAGGCAGAAGATTCATTAAGTGAATGCAAAAATGTTAATAGATTTTAACGTGCAAAGCAGCAGTGCCGTTGCCTCCACTTTCTCCTCTTCTTCCGCTGCATAAAAAAAGAAGAACGGAAATATCTGCTGAATATGCAAATTCATGGTGGGGGGGGAGAGCCCTGGCAGTGGGGAATTTCATTACAAATTGATTTGATTAAAGTGAACATAATTACAATGCAGATTTAACATGTCCGAACAAGTGGGTGGACGTAATGGTCTCACACTCGCACTCCCACTCCCACTCCCCACTGCCACTCCCCACTCCCACTCAGCCCTCGATGGGTCAATTTTTGCCCATCAATACAAAAAATATGAAACCCATCGAAGTGGAAACGGTATTAGAATCAAAATCAGTGCCAAAATCAGAGTCACGTGCCAGTGCCATTCCCCTGCCCACCGCCCTGAATAGAAAAATGCATCCACCAATGCCGTAAATCCAATGACGTTGCCCAATTTTTGTGCTTTGTCCACGAGTGTCCATTAGTTGGAAAAGGATTTGGTAGACACGCCCAAACTATTGCAACTGCGAAAGGGAGCATATGATGCAGGCCAGGGATGGGTAATAGTAGAGTGAGTCTTTCAGTCTTAAAGGTCTTATATTTTTTGGGAGCGTAAACTAAATTCTTTCTAGAAATTCTTTGAGCATTTTGAAGAATTTAGAATGCTACATTTATGTGTGGCACTCGATAGGGGTATTTATAAAAATATTCTGATACTTTGCAGCAGCTCGATTCCTCAGATGCCAAAGCCTGCCCGGGGACCATCTTTCATTCGTAAATCCCATGTACACAGACGTTGCTCAGATACTTTAGTTTACTATTTCTTAATTTTTTTTTGAGAAACTGCGAGTCGTAGATCTTCAGCACATGGCAACGGTTGTGGCACGTTGTCCATCTCTCAGCTTTCTTGTTTATTTCCATTCTCTTGTTTATGCCATATAGTATAAACAGATACGAGTATGACATATATAGGTGGCCAAATGCGAAAAGTCAATGTCAACAGAAAACAGCTCTTCCTTGTGGGATGAGGTTAGAGGAGTGGCTGAAGGGGTAGAATTTTTGCATTTAACACGTTTCCTGTCATTGGCTTTTAGCGCATTGTGCGACAGTCAGAGGAGCAGTGAGAGGAGCAGTGAGAGGAGCAGTGAGACGAGCAGTGAGAGGTGCAGTGAGAGGAGCAGTGAGTCGAGTGCAAAATGCAATTTAAGGCAAAACTACGTGAGTTCGTTTAGTTCGGAGTTCGTCGAGTTGGCAGTTCGGAGTGAGCGATTGGCTGTCATGGGCTGGGCTGGGCTGGGATGGGTAGGGATGAGCTTGGAACTTTCCTTCATGGCTAAAAGCAATAAGCTGGCCACTCTCCAGCCGTTGCAGGCGGAACAACTTTCTTGGTAATTCAATGCGAATGCGCCTTGGTGCTCCCCTCACTCTCACCCATACCCATACCCAACCCCCTCCTGCACTTGTTTTGGCCAATTGAGTAGCAAAACAACAGGCCAGAGTGGCGTCCACTAACGAGAAATGCCTTTGACGTTGGGTATCCCTTTTTGTATCCTTTAATTTGCATATAATCAGCGTTATTACCGGCCTCTCGGCCGGTCTTTGTCTCATCTTTTAGTCATTAAAATGTTTTTGGACTCTTGTGTACTCGTGCCTGGGGCCTACCTACCACCAATCTCTGCTTAGGTTCGCCCCTGCTGAACCCGAGGGCACAGATCATTATAGTAATCACTGCTAAAGAAAAAGAAGAACATCTTCATTTGGCTTTTGATTTACTTTCATTTAATATTCGCCCCCAATGGCTTGAGGGAGTTTTCTACTATTACTTGACAACCTTTAGAGTAGGTTTATCCCTTAAAGACAACTGTTAAAGGGGTGGTGGGGAGGGGGTATTAACGATTGCCACATTCGCAAATCCAATCCAGGCAAGTCCTGCACTTTGACAGCCTCTTCAATTAGCTCATGATTTGCACTCAGCCGGAAGGAAAAAGGGATTCATTCGGACACCCGAATGCCACATGGGATGCCATAACACTAATCCTTGTTGGGTGTAACTGAGGATGCGTCGTTCTGCTCGTGTTCCTCTGTGCCCCAGAGAGGAGAATGTGGTGCGTTTATTATTCACACAATTCGTTTAAGCGTTGCAAACACCTCGTGCCACACACCCCAGAAACCTCAAGGGACACAGCTGGCTGGCAGATTGGTGGGGGCACATTGGGCAACGGGGCAGGCAGGAAGGCACAGCCAGGCAGGCATCAGTGTGGCAAGTGCAGCCACAGTGCTGCTGCTGCTGCTGCATGCTGCTCATTTAAAATTGAACAAGTGTGGCACTGAGTTGGGCACACCCGGACAGGATTTGAGGTTGTGTGGGTGTGGGTCTGGGGGGCAGCAGTAGAAGCACCCGTCACTGAGTCGAGGCAAATCGCATTTAAATGGAAATAAATGTTGTGTCCAAACAATTTACAAAAACCAATTTTACAATGTAATGCGTCCAGAGCTCCACTTGGATATGAGTGTTCAGTGCCTCTGTGTGTGTGGGTGGGTTGGGTGGTTGGTTGGTTGGTTGGTTAGCACTCCCACTGTCTCTCCTCAATGCTCTGGCCAAGAGTGGAGCGAACGAACGAACGAACGTGTTCAACAGCGTTCGTCAGGCAAATGAATGTCCTGGGCTCGTTTATGCCACACGGCAGCAGCCATTGACACAATTGTCGCTGTGCAACTTTTGGCCACACAATTATGAGGGGGCAAGGGGGGACGGAGAGAGCTGGTGCCACCAACGTTGATGATTAGACTACGAAATTGTTGTATAATTTACAGAGTGTGAGGCACCGCCCAAGAGCCACATCAAGGGGTGGTGAGAGGCGTGCAAAATTTTAAATGCAACCCACCCACAGTTTTTATGGCTCGCTTGTTAGCAATTTTCGTATCCAAGTTATGGCCAACAGAGGGACAGGCATGGAGGGGATGGATGGGTTGTAGCATGGGGCATCTCTAACCAAAATTGAGTTATCAGTTTGTTGGCTCTGCCCTGGCAATGCGCTCGGGCTGATTGCGTGACAGCTGCTGCTGCTGCTGCTGCTGCCCAAACCCATCCGCATCCACATCCGTCTCGAGAAGAATCAGAATGAGGATGAGGAGGAGCAGCAGCAGCAGTAAAGGAAAAAAATCCATCTAACGAAATGGCAGAGCAGAGCAGAGCAGGAAAAATGTCAAACTACGTGATTTTTATGCGAATGTGACTGTCAATAGCACGTTGCCAGCAGCAGCAGCAGCAGCAGCATTGGAAATGGGAATAGGAAAACGCAAAGGAGATCGGGGCCATGTGAATAGAAATAGAAATAGCAATGGAGAATGGAGAATGGCGAGTGCCATGCCCCAGCATACAGTTTTAGTTTTGCAGCCATTCTGCCACGACTTGCCACGCCCCAAGTGCAATATTAGCGGATAGTTGTACATAGGTTGGGGCGGGGAGCGGGCTTACGGACGGGGCTGCGGTTTATTACCGACCAACGTGGATGAAGTGGAGCTAATTTAAAGTCAACTCCAGGTCAGATATGTGCTGAGGCAGCGACACCCAGCAGGGTCAGCCATGCCAATGGTAATACTGGGTATTATATCAGTATTTGAATAAAAGAACACTCAAAAAGAATAAGTTACGAAGGAGCAGAAATATTAGCAGACATCAGCTAGTGTCTGGAACTGACCACGGGGTTGTTTGTTCTTTTAAAAGAAATTGCTAAAAACAATCAAGAAAAATCAGAAATTATTTTTATAATTAAGAAACCTTTTTTCTATTGGCTTACATTTTTTTCGAGTGTAAGGCTGACACCCTTTGCTGTGTTTTAACTTATTCTTTAACCTTTAGCAGTGGCAGAAGGGGGTGACCCCATCAATTGCACGTCTTCTCCGTACCGTACAGAACAAAAGGCCCTAAGAACTCGAGGACATTAGCCACACATGTTGGGTGCCCAGTAGGGATCAAGGCTGTAGCCTTAAGCTGTCCCCCCCAGCCACCCTGCCTCTTCCACCCCCACGTCTGCGTCGTAAAGTAGTTAAACATTTCGGGAGAGAGGGGAAAAACCTTTTTGTCGAGTGATTTTCAATGCCAGAACCGAACTAATAATCAAGACCCGACTCGACATATGCTGCCGCCCCAGCTCCATTAAATAAAACTTAAATCTGTGCTTAGGCAGGAGGACCCTTTCCCCTGCCTCCAATCTCTTTTCAACACTTGCAAAAATATGTTGTGCTCCCACATTAAAAAAAGAAAGAAAAGAGAGGGAAGGGATAGGCAAACACAAACACAAACAAACAGAAACGAACAGCAAAAGGGTTGAAATAAAAATGAAATTAAAATATGTGAGTGGAAGCCGGAAAATATAGCACCTGCAGATTTTGAACCCCAAGTTGAGTCCACAGCATACAGAGGGACACACAGGACATACAGGCATCAAGCATCCTTCATCCTTATACGTTCGTATGTATGTAGCTCCATTTGGGAGACTGAGTGACGACCATTACCAACCATTTCGGCCACAATAAAATGACAAATTCCCCAAAAATCCGACCATGTTCGCACACGTTACCAGCAGTGGCAGTGGCAGTGGCAATGCCTGTGGCAGTGGCAGTGGCAGGGAGCGCAAGAGCAGCAGCTGCTGTCAAACAAGTCCCATGACGAGCATTGCAACGGCATGTCGGTCAGGCCTGGACGGACACCCACATCCGCTTCTGGACCCCACACCAGCCGCTAACCTCCACCTAAACTTGAGCCTAACAAGTGTCGTTTGCCTGTCAGAGATGGACAGGCAGAAGGACAGACGGACAGGACAGATGGACAGGCAGGAGAGCTGGACAATGTCCAGGCGGCTGCCTTTCCCAGCCATGTCCTCTTCAACTCATCTCCCATCATGGTCATCAGGCGTCGTTTCTGGGGTTTTACAACAAGACCGAGCAACGAGGCTCAGCCGGGGATGACGACAAGTACGACAGGGACACAAGGCAAAAGCCTATTAAAAATCATGCTAAACGGCAGTAAAACAATGTGAGTGTGCGGTGTGTGTGTGGGCCCAAACCAGCACTAAGCCAGAAATAGCTACAGGGAGCAGGAGAATGAACCAGTAGCAGGGATTGCATTGCTGCTGTTCGGTTTGTTGCAAAGACGAGAGAATCCTTGTTTACTGGGTTCCCTGCTTAATGCGTGCATTAACGCATACCAGAATGGAGTCCAGATGCCAAATGCACACCCACCCATCCGCCCCACCACCAAATCAAATTTTTTCGGGCCAATAAATTGTCAATAAATAGAAATTGGAATTGCCGCTCTCCACGAAATCGAATGAAAAGTGCACAGAAAATAATCGACAAAATACAAAAAAAGAGGAAAATGTCAAAGCAAGCTTGGTTCGAAAACAATTTTAAGTAGATTTGCGACAACAACAAAGCAGAGGAGAAGGACTGAACTGGGCACTGAAGACTGGTCCAATGAGTGCAAAATATTCTTAAATTGAAATTTTAAAAGTATTTTGACTGTTTCTGGCATATTGCAACTAAAATGTCATACAGGCTTTGATGGTGTTCAGCAGGCCTTGGCCAGCTAAAAGCTGCTGTCAAGAAAAAGACCATTAGCAAATGTTGCAACAGTTTTGTTTACCCAGAAACATTTGGGTATATATCTCACTGTGTTTTCACTATAGGCAGATTTGCAACAGTCTTTCCACTGTGCAAAGGAGGATAGAGAGAACTCTGTGATAATACGAGGCATGGCTCTTAATTTTCGCGCATTCTTATGGCATTTATTTAACCCAACTCTCAGCTCTTTCATTTATAAACTGAAACTGATAATCATGATGGCCTTGAAATGTTCCACGTCACTTTTCCAGCTGACCTTTTTCCCCATTTTCTTTCAGTAGTATTCCAGAACTCAGAAGAAACAGAACAAATTTTAGTTTTATATACAAACAAAATTTTTCAGATATTTTCTGCGTGTGTTCGGTAAAATTGTTTTGAAAATTTTCCCAAAACAAAAAATAATTCTTTCGTCAATCCTCTTGGACATTTCTTTCGTGTAAAATCTTTCGTTGAGAAATTTGAAATTCGCAATGTCCATCATGAAGAAGGTGAAACAGTTGCCACTGCGCAGCATGGCCTCCTGTGCGAGGAGCGCCCTGCGATCGGTGGTGCGCCACAGCTGCGGGGATGTCAAGGCCAACACGAAGGGCGTGGTGCTGGGCCTGTACCTGAGGGAGGATGCCAGCAAGGACCCCAAGCTGACGCCCTCCGGCCAAAAGGTGGATGGCCGCGTGAACGGTAAGCTGGTGGAGATGATCTGCGAGACGCAGCTGGACGGACGGCTGGGCCGGGGCAAGATCTTCAATGGCGTTGATCCCGAGTTCAGTTCGGTGGCTGTGGTGGGCCTGGGCGTCGAGGGCATTGCCTTCAACGAGCTGGAAATGCTGGACGAGGGCATGGAGAATGTGCGCATTGCCGCGGGCATTGGGGCGCGCTCCCTGCACGGCGAGGGCGTGGGCAACATATCCGTGGACGGCATGGACTATGCGGAGCAGGCGGCAGAGGGCGCTGCCCTGGCCGTTTGGCGCTTCCCGGACAATCTGGCCGTCAAGAATATGCCACTGATACCGACACTCAGTCTGTTCGACTCGGCCGACGCGGACGGCTGGACGCGTGGCATCTTCAAGGCCGATGCCCAGAATCTGGCCCGACGCCTCAGCGATGCGCCGGCGAACTGCATGACCCCCACCCTGTTCGCCCAGGCCACTGTGGATGCCCTGTGCCCCTGCGGCATCACCGTCGAGGTGCGCACCATGGACTGGATCGAGGCGCAGCGGCTGAACGCCTTCCTGATGATCGCCAAGGGCAGCTGTGAGCCGCCGGTGATGCTGGAGATCAGCTACTGCGGCGCTGCGCCCGAGGAGAAGCCCATCCTGTTCGTGGGCAAGGGCCTCACCTTCAACTCGGGCGCCATCAATCTGCGTCCGTGCAGGGGCATGGACGAGTACCGCGGCAGCATGTCCGGGGCAGCCGCCTGCGTGGGCATGATGCGCGCCTGTGCCGCCCTCTCGCTGCCCATCAATGTGACCTGCGTGATTCCGCTGTGCGAGAATATGCCCTCTGGCATGTCCTGCAAGCCCGGCGACGTGGTCCGCCTGCTCAACGGCAAGTCGATGGCCATCCGTGACCTGGACAAGGCCGGCGTCGTGGTGATGTCTGACGCCCTGGTGTACGGACAGAGCACCTACAATCCCCGGCTCGTCGCGGACGTGGCCACCCTCGAGATGGGCGTGAAGAAGGCCTTTGGCGGCGGCGCCACCGGTGTCTTCTCCAACTCCCACTACATCTGGAAGCAGTTCCAGCGTGCGGGCTCCCTTACCGGCGACCGCGTGTGGCGCCTGCCCCTGTGGCAGTACTATCGCCGGCAGGTGACCGACGAGCTGGGCTATGATCTGAGCAACAATGGGCGTGGCATTGCCAGCTCCTGCCTGTCGGCGGCCATCCTACACGAACTGGTGCCCTGCGCCGACTGGGTGCACCTGGACACACGGGGCACGGGTCTGCTCAGCCAATACGGAATCATTCCGTATCTGACGGCCAAGCGGATGACGGGACGTCCCACACGCACAATGGTGCAGTTTCTGTATCAAATGGCGTGCCCGGACCTCAAGTGAAGTGTTTCTATGGTTATTCTATAAGTTTTCGGAGTAAATTGCATTTTTTGGACTAGAATTTGGAGACGGCTTTAAGATAATTTTCCCCTCGCGACTGTCTTATATCTTTTGGATACTTTTTCCATGCCCTTTTGCCTGGCTGGCTGCACACACAAAGACGACGACGCCCCATTGCCCACGACTTCACTTTGGGGGCGGGGTTTGGCTTGCCATAGAAATGCGGATAAATTAAATGCACAACCTCCCACGCCCACTCTTAGGAGAAAACCCAACGAGACGAACGAAAAAGAAAACTTCGATGCTCCGGTGAAAGAAAAATGTTAATTCCAACGCATGTACTGGGGAGGAAGTATCTGCTGTTGGCTCAGAGGAAAAGTGCATTTTCTTTACGGTTTCAAGTGCTTGAGGCTTTAGTCCCAATGAATGGAGTACGTACGTATCTGTGGCGTATCTGGCTGGATGCTATATATCTATATCAATTGGTCCAGACAGCAGCCGAAATCAATCCAATGGGAAAGGAGGGGACGGCAGCGACTACTGTCTGCCTTGGTGGGGGGCGCATAGTAATGAAGGACGAAAAGGCTGTGGGTGTGGCGACTACCTGAAAGGGGGGGACCAGACGGATGCCAATCTGTGGCTGAATTTGGGCAGGAGAAGTGCTGGATGGTTGGGCAGGATAACGACATTGAAAATGCTTGTCGAACTTGAAAATTATTCGATTAAGTGCATTACCGGCGAGACGATACGGAGATCCGAATGGAGTTGCACACAGAGAGACATTTCCCTGGTGCATGCCGCAGGGGATATTCCATTGTTGTGACTGCCACCGCATTGTCGTGTCTGCGTGTGTCTGTGTGTGTGGCAAGTGTGGCAAGTGAGGGGGCGGCAAGTGTATATGTCTGGGGCAGCTTCGTCTTATTTATGTTGATTGTGTTTTTGCCTATGCCAATCAATGGAGCCATCCAATCGCTTTCAGTGGAGCGACAATCCTTTTGTGGCACGCCCCAAGGTGTGCTTTAATTTAATGGTGGGGAATGGGGAAGTATCCTCTTTCCAATATTAAATATTCATGTTATCCGGTGAATTGAATCCATCTGCAGGCCTAAACCGAAACGGAAGCGGAACGGAACTCACCGATTTGTCCTCCGGACTGCTCACAAAGTGCAGCCCATTGGCACCCTTTGCCGCATCCAGCTCTGCCGGAAGTGAGGTGGCCACCAGTCCACCATCCTGGTAATGATGCTGCTGCTCCGGATGCTGCTGCTGCTGATGATGATAGTTCGTGACTGTGGGATGATGCACCACATGCTCCACTGTGGTCACGGGCTGCTGCTGCTCATCATCGCGAACGCCCTCGTATCCGTGCGACAGTCCATGGCCGGGGGTGTAGTCAATGTAGGAGCTGGGCGTCGGCAGCTTGGGGGCCACGCTGCTGGGCACGGCGGGCAGCTGCTCCTTGACATCGTTGTTGCCCGACTCGATGATCGGCACGTACTGCTTCGTCTTGGCCATGCCAATCAGTCGGCCCTGGTGCACGCCCAGCGAGCCACCGCCCAGATCCGCCAGCGTCTTGAGGGTGGGCACTGGAGCCGGGGCCTGCACCTGGCCCGGATGGAAGAGTATAGGAGCCGTGCTGTCCTGTGGCCGCTCCATCAGCAGCTGCTTGCCCTGGCGCTGCAGCTTGGCCTGCATCTCCTTGGCCAGGAGGTAGGTGAGGCCGTGGATCTGGTCGTCGGGCGACTTGCCAATGAGCGTCGACAGCTGCTGGAACTCGGGCAGCTGCTTGTAGTGCTCCTTGAGGCTGTCCGCCTGCGCATGGTACTCGATCTTGATCAGCGGCGGCGCGGCCGAGGGACTCGGCTCGTGCTGGATCGCGTATTGGTAGGGCTCCAGGGCCTTGCCGTATATCGGGACGTGCTCCTCCGCCTGGTACTCCTCCTGCAGGGGATCCGGCTTCGAGGGCCGAAACTGTGGCACTATCGACACGTCAATCGCTTGGGTCGGAGCGGGGGCAGGTGCCAGCTCCGCGGTGTATGTGTGATGGTGGACTTCCTCGGCCTGTGGCACGGCCTCCTGCACCACAATCGGATGCTGGGCGATGTTCGGGGGTTGGGCAGCTGCATAGACGTGGGCGTAGTTCGGCTTGTAGTGGATGTATCGCAGCTGCTCGACCACCGGCACCGGTTGGATGTGCACCTGAACGGGTGCGTGGACTGGCACTGCGACTGGCAGGGGCGATGCTTCCACCAGCTTGGTCTGTACTGTGCCCGGGATGTACTTCATGTAGGAGCTGGGCTTGAGGCCGTAGCCCGAGCCCCCGAGCGTGGAGAGGGGCTTTATCTTGAAGTGCTCGTACTCGGATTTCTGGGCGGGCAGATACTTGATGTACGCCTTGCCCCCGTGCCCCTCCTTCATCAGTTGGCTGATCACCTTCTGCACCTCGTGCGGCAGGCCAGCCAGCGACTTTTTGCTCTTTCCATGGCCGTTACTCAGTGGCGCCTCCTTGTACACGTACATCCGCTTGGTCTCCGCTGTCGATTCGCCATTAGGGATCGCATTGTCATCCACACGGGAAGTGGGTGTGGCCTTGGTGGGGGTCTGCGACTGGCTCTGACTCTGGCTTTGGCTCTGGCTCTGGGTTTTGTTGCTCCTCTCTGGTTGGGTTTCCATGGTGAGGAGTGTGGGTGTAGCCGTGGCCTGTAGCTGCTTCGCAGATCGCTGTGTCAGGGCCTGCGGCAGCGCTGCCTTGGCATCGGCCAGCTCGAACTTGAACATTTGCGGGGAGGAACCTGGGGGCCGATCGCTTGGATCGTTTTGTCTTGCGTATGCGCACCTGGAATCCCTGCTTGTGGGGAGCCACCGTCCTGGTGGCCTGACTCTGCAGATCCAGGATCCTGGCCTCTCGAATCAGCTGCGCTGTAACGGGGTCGGGCTCGCGGGCGTCGGTCTCCTGGAAGGGAATCATCATCGCCTTGAAGTCCGCTGGCTGCTGCTGCTGCTGCTGGGCAATGATGGAGCGTCGCTGGCGTCGTGGCTTGCGCTTGGATCGTTGACTCTTCGTGGCCTTGGTGGTGCTGGTGGCTGGCGGTGCGCTCTCTGTGGCGGGCGCCTCCTTGAGAGCCCTGGCATGATGCTGCCGCAGGAGCTGCTTAACCTCGTCACTGGGTTCGACGGCGTCGGTGATCTCGAATCGAAGCATACGCGGTGCAGTGGGCAGCTTGCGCTCCTCCCGCTTGGGGCGAGAGTGATGGACCTGCGATCGATCCTCCGACTGCTCGTTGTACTGATTGAAGGCCGCCAGGTAGCTGTCGTCGGTGGGATTATCGATGTGCCGCATGCTGCGCAGATTCCGCTGATCAAAGTAACGTTGCATGTCCTACAAATCCGCAAGAGAAAGAGGATCATTATGATTGGTCAACAGTGGGGGTGGGGGCAGCTGAAGTTACCTCATAGTTGGAGAAGGTCTCCAGGGTGGGCAGACGGTGCCAGGTGTCCATGGCCTTGGCCATGCTAAGGCCTGCCACCACAAGCAGCGCCACAAGCTACAAAGCAAAAGAGATACATGAAAAAACTTCTCTGAAGGATGGACGGCACATAAATAATCCAAATGTATTCCCAGTTGATGCAGCGGGCAGCACTTTCACTTTCCAACTGCCCGAAAAAAACGGTCAAGCCACAGCGACTGCAACTGTAACTTGCAACTTGCAACTGAAACTGGACTCTGGTCGATTCTCAGTTCGGACTTGGCCACAAAACGAGTTGCGCACGCGCTCTGCCCCATGGCTCTGCCACTGCAGCTGTGTGTCTCACTGTCTGCCTCTGTCTGTCTCGCTGTCTCTGTCTATTCATGCAACCACTTTCACGTCAACAGGTTGAACTTGTGCCGTGGCTTGGCTTTTATGGCCATTAAACTTATTGCCTCGCCAATGTCTCCTCCTCTGTTTGAATTCAATTGCATTTCTCTTGCACCTCTCGCGATTTACGTAAGACCAATTATGGTATTGGGATTGCTACGGTACGGTTCGGTTCGGTTCGGGATGGTGATGCAATGCAATGCATCTGTATTGTATCCACTGGCTTACATTTCGATGCAATGGATGCCAAGATAATGGGATGTTAAAGTGAGTTTGTGATGGGATGATTGTGGATAAAATGAAGTTGCAAATGTGCAGCAGGATGCAAGAATTTTATGGCATTGCATTCCAAAAGGGTTTATCTTAGTTGCTATTTTTGCTGCCTAAAAACTATGATTATTACCCCTATTGAATCCAATACCCAAGCTGCCTGCAATCAATAATTGAACTCTTCTTTTCTACTGTGTTATTTGTTCCATGTAATTCAATTCCTTCTACCAGCCATGACTTCATTTGGGACTTCCAAACGGACAGGGCTAAGGGTACGGGTACAGTCCTGGCTTATCTCATGCCCCACGAGCAGCAGCAGCAGCCATTTAGCAGCCAAGCTAAAAGCCAGCCACATCCACCAGTTAAGGCTAAAGCTAAATCCAAATGAACTGTCAACGGTCGTTAAAAATGCAACCGCGTAAACATTTAACGGCCGTTAAAACTGCGCCCGAGTGAATTTTTATGAACTTTACTCAGCCAACCAACCAACGAACCAGGCCAGCCAAGAGCCCTTTCCCTACCCCCCACAGCCTCACTGTGAGCCTACCAGAGAGAGACAGAGAGGGAAAGAAAGGGTGGCACGTTGCTGTGACTGGAAGACCCACTTGTTGGTTGAGGCGATAACTGCAGTTTTCCCCCTCCTTCCACTGCTACTCGCCCTTATTCTCCTTCTGCTGCTCGCCCTCATTCTCCTGCTTTGGCTCCCCACATCTAACCCCTAACCCCCCCCCTGCCATGCTGCCACTGTGTGGTGCATAAAATTTTATGTGTTTTCTATTTAACACTTTCGGGTGGGGTTTGGTGGAGGCGGTTGCAGGGGCACTGGCACTGGCACTGCAGGCAGAGGTGTTCGTTTTATTCGACTGTGGAAAATGTCTTTTCATTTTGGAGCGGGACACGCGCAAAGAATCGTTTTAAAATTCAATAGAAAACTTCAATAAAAGATTGTTGCTATTTTCCCCCTGATGCTGCGCTGCTCTCAGCTCTGACGGATTTTATGGCTTTAAAAGTGCTTGGCGAAAACTAGTTAACAATTTTTTGTATGGCAAACCAAGTAAAAGTTCTATCCACCAAGGCCACTAACTATCTCTCTCTCTCTATATCCCTTTCTCTCTCTATTTGGGTTACCCTTCAGTTTTTAAATGGAAATTCAATAGTTGCCAAAAACATTTTTCAAAGCGTTGCTGCAGCCAGCCTCAATTAAAGTTTAACAATTTATTTTTGAATTTATCTTGGCCATTTTCTTGTCTTGCAGAAACGGCATAAATGTAATCAAATAATTTCTTAAAGTTATTCAAGAACCGAAACCCAATTCATTGTTTACCAGAGTATCGTTTACCCTTCCCCCCCACTTGTATGACTTCCTCTAGAATATTTTTTGCTGCTTTTTCTTTCGATTTGGATGCACAGGTGGCTTCATTAACTGGCAGTAATTGCTGTTTGGCCACAAGTTTGTATAATTGTTGGCCGCAATATGCGCTTACAGTATGCTACTCCTCTGCTGCTGCTGCTGCTGCACTGTTGCTGCTGCTGTTGTTACATGCAACAAAGCGGAAAAACGTTGCACACTTTTGGTATGGGGGGACCGAGACCGAGACCAAGAGCAAGAGCAAGAGCAAGTCCAATTCAAGACACAAGGCCGAGAAAATGGAGCTGGCAAAAAGGCACACAGCTTGAGCTAATTGTTGGCTGGCATGCGAGGGTGGGCTGGGCGTGTGACTGGTGGGCGGGGGTGGTGCCTTGCGGGCAGTTGCAGTGGCAGTGGCGGTAAGAACCAGTTTGGTCTTTCATCTACAGCAAAAGCACAGCAAACAGCCAGAGTCAAGTTCAATGCACATGCAATAAAAGAGTGGGAGGCGGGGTAGCGGGTGGCGGGTAGTAGAGTGTCCAGAGTGGAACTTCCTTGGCCACAAGGAAAACCATTTCACTCAAAAGAAATGCCTGAAATGGCCGCAGAAAAAAAAAACTTTTTTCTTTCCAACCACTTAAATTGCAAATTTCCCGTTTCGATGGCGAATGTGTTTTCCTTTCTGTCTGTCTATCTGTCCAGCCAGTGGGGGGATATGGTGGTTTCCAATTCCGATTCCCCTCAACCATAACTACTCCCATACTGACTGGACTCTTAGATAATCGTTAAAAATGTAAGACTTTCCATGCCAGTGCCCAGGTCATAAAATCATAAAATTCACTTCAATGCCGAGATGCGTTTTCTTTTTTACATTTTTCGTTATTTTCATTTTCATTTTCTTTCCGCACTAGCCATGATTGGAGCAACAACATCGAAGAGCCACCAAATTGCGTAACATACGAGTATCAAATGACGGAAAAAACATTTGAAATATTCGCATTCGCCTTCGACTGACGATTATTATTATGAATGGTAATTAAACGGGGAAATTGAAATTGTTGCGTCGTGGTGTGGGTGACCTGCTGGGGCGGCTGTTAATTGAAGTTCAAGTGCCCAGGGAAGGACGATACGCGTGAAAAAAAAGGGAAAACAAAAGCGAAAATAAATGAGAATTATTCACGAAATGTGAGTGCGAAGAGGCATGGTGGGGAATGGTATGAAAGGAATTATGCACGGCATGGTATGGAAAGCATTATGTACGGAATGGTATGGCTGAGTGTGGGATCGTCCATTTCCTGACCAGAGCATGGCCAGACAATTTTTCTCGCTTAACTTGACTCTCTTTTTGGTTGTGGAAAAGGTTTCCTGCGCCCGGGCACTTGTTGTTTTCACGCCTCAGCTGTATCGCCAGTTGTCTGTCTGTTATTTATATGAACAATTTCTGGAATCTGAATGATGAGCTGACCTCCTGCTGGTCGGCTGGTCTGCTGGTCGGACTGTTGCTGCTTGGACTTACCATTAAGGTGGGGCCAGCATCAGAGATGGCCATTTTTTCCCTCAGTGGGGCCGGACTGGCCGGAAGCTCAAGCGAAGGCAAATGAGGCGTCCCTGCAAGTGGCACGTTGCACGCTGCGGCAGCACGAAATGTGGCAGCTTAATTTGCAATTGTTGTTCAACTTTTTTGCTTGTTTCTCCTCTCTCTCTCCACAGGCAGATATTTATTTCACAGTGCTGCAAATTTCCTCATGCAAATTATTATTGTTTATCCGCTTTCGTCGAATGTCTACTCGAATGTTTTTCAATTGTTGCTCTAATTGTTTGTTAAAATTTCGTTTGATTCAATGAAAAAAAGTAAAGAATATGTTTGGACTTTGTTGTTGCATATTTTTTGTGTGTTTTGCATGCACTTGAATCAATTTTCTATTCATTTAAGATTCCATTTAGGAAGCACTTCTAAATAATTGATTGCCACAGCAGGCTCTTTGTAAATTATATTTTTATAGTCCGCACGGAAAACAGAAACAGAAACTTTTGTCTATTCAATTTAACTTTTGCTTTGAGCTTTGTTTAAACTTGCATTCAGCTTCTGTTCGTAGTCTTCCTCGTAGTCTCTCGTCCTTGTACTCGTACTCGTACTCCTCCACTTTCGTTTTTCATTTATTTAATGCGACTTTTAATTTGAGTTGAGTTTTCGTTGGTTTTTCCTGCTGCTGCTGTCGCTTTTGTATGCTTTTATTTTCGGCTGTGGAAAATTTGTGGAGGGAAAACCGCACGCTTGCGCGCTGCTGTTGCAACTGTGCCTCAAATTTTCGCGCCACTTGAGTTTTGTGTGTGTTCGCCGTTCGCTGTTTTTCGCAGCGACATTCAGCCAGTTTGTTTTGTCCCACCCCCCTGCATTTCCCGGCAGTTGCAGACTGAGGCAGAGTGTGGGGGCTCAATGTGGGGCTGTTGTTGCATTTCTCATATTTCTCTTTTTTCCACTGGCGACTGTTTGTTGTTTGTGTGGCGAAGGGTAAATTGGGAAGGCTATTCCATTTGTAATGCTCCAAAGGCACACCAACATTTGGTTGAGATTAGATATTAATGCTAATGAGAATCCTATTGCATCCTTTTATAAAAGATTATTATGCACAATGCAGTCTGCTCTCGATCTTATCCTAGAGAGCATCCCATCTTCGACCATCTTTAGTGGTTAGTTTCTTTCCCCCCTTCTGCTCTTCTCGTTTGCTGTTTGTTTGTCCCTGCTTTGAGCAGCTTTTTTGGCCATGGCTTTGGCCAGTGAAACAGACGCCAACTTTTGACCATCAACTTTTGCACAATATTTGTTATTGTGGCTCAGGACAAAAATGCTCAAGTTGTTTTGTATGTTATGTTCAGCTTTTTATACCCATACTCGATGAGTAAAATGGGTATATTGTATTTGTGGTAAAAGTGGATGTGTGTAAAACAAAGAAGGAAGCGTTTCCGACCCCATAAAGTGTTTAAATATTATAATTCAGCATCAATTGCCGTTTTTACTGACTGAATACGGGTATAAAAGTAGTGTCGCGTTAAAAGTGACTCAACACGTTCCTTCTCGTTTATTTTGTAAAATTTATTTTTTCTTTGTTTTTGTTGCCAAAAAGTGTCGAAATATATTTTAAACAATTTTTACAATCAAATTAAAAAATTAGAATTTTGTATTTTTAAATTTTAAATTGGACTTGTAGTTCGTTCTAACCGCCTCCTCTTCCTCGTCGTCCAGCTCCAGCCCCAGCATGTTGAATTGATTTAGAAGCTCCAGCCCGTGGATTTGGAATCATGATCCAGGCAGGGCATCCTTCTTGCCTTTTTCGATTGCGGTTGGGCTTTGCTAGCGATCCAGCATGATTACATGAACCGGAATCACCCTGGGGATTTGTGCGAGCTGCAGTCGGAATGCAACCAGCCTGTGGGCGTGAAGCTTTGCACGTAATGGCAGCGCCAGAAGGGATGCGAGATGCCACAGATGCCGTGGGAGCGCGATCCAACACCAGCACCAGCCCGTGGACATGATCCAGCAGCATCTGCCCGTGGGCGCGATCCAGCACCAGCCCAGGGGGTGCGATGCAGCAGAACCAGCCCGTGGGCGTGATGCAGCAGCACTAAGCCCGTGGGCGCGATCCAGCACCAGTCCACCATGTAGCAGCCCAGCCTGGGGCGAAGTGCATAAAGTGCGCGAACGTCGTACCAGCCCGGGGCGTATGCTAACGTCGCTTCGACTCGAGTTGCTGCCAGTCTTCTTGTTTGCCATCTCAATCATCTGTTGCTTCTCCTTCCCGTTGCTCTTTCAGCTCTATGGCTGACGTAAGATGCAAGGGCAGTAAAAAATCGAATTTTGATTTGAATTTTAAGGAAAGACTTTTTCAAGGAAATACAATTTTATTTTTTTGGGAGCTGTTAGCACGTCGGGTTTTAGTCTGTTACTGAAATAAATGGGGCATCGGTGTTAGCCCATATTCCTGGAAAATAGTAACATAGGATTTGGACAAATTCTTTTTAAGGCTGTTTTCCACTAGGGTTGTGTTTGGCGTTAAGCTGTAAAATGTGAAATAGAATATTTAAAACTTCCACATAAATCACATTTGTACTGACTGAGTATTGGGTATAAAAGTAGTGTCGCGTTAACAGCGACTCAACACGTTCCTTCTCGTTTGTTGTTTTTGCTGTTTTTTGTGTTAATTCAAGTTGATTATCTTGTGCGTGCGGCTAAGGCTGAGCCGGAGACTGAGCCGAAGCCAGCTGCCTGCCGTCATGCCGTTGTATAATTAATTTATTAATGGCAAACGAGCGAAATGCATTTCCACGCATTTCCTATGAGCTGGGATTATGTGATTTATAGGAAGAATTTGGCCAACTACTAGACAATCCCCCACCATTGGGGATGATGAGTTGACGGGGGGCAGTGTGAAAGTTCAACCGAAGATGTTATGCAACAGGCAGGCAGCCAGGCAGGCAGCTACCACAATCGAGGGACTGTCACGCACGCGCCGCCGCTGATGAAGTAGCTGACAAATTATTTTTATTGCCACCAATCCCAGACAGTGAGCTGCCATGGTTGAGGTTGAAGCTGCAGGCTGGAAGCTGCGCTTTAGGCTGCAACTTGAGAGGGGACTAGGGCTGAGACTGGGGCTGAGGCTGGGGCTGAGACACGGGCTGGAGCTGAGGCTGAGGATAAGACTGGCGCTGAGGCTGAGGCGGGGACTGGCGCTAAAGGTAAATCTATCTATTCGAGTGCATCAGACATGGCACTGAAGCTATGGCTGTATCCGCACGGGAATCTGTGGCTTTATCTTTGGCTCCATCTCTGGCTGCATCCAAGTCTCGATTCGATGGTGTGGCAGCGACGATTAGTGGAAATTTTTGGCGAGTGTCGGACTGACTTTGGCACTTTGCTTTTTGGGGGCTGGAGAAGGCAGGCACTGCTGCTGATGCTGCTGTTTGGTTTGGTGTTGAAATTGAGTTATTAGAGGAGGAAAATGTTATAAGCGAGGCTAAAGCAACGCCTCAGTGTCCCGTCCCCCCTCTGGGCACTGTGCCAAAAGACACGGACAGAGACAGAGTCAGAGCCAGAGCTTCCCCCCTCAAAAGCCACATAATTGCTGTAATCGTGGCAAAGATTCACAATCTCGTAATAAATTGAGGCATAAACACACACACACACACACAGGAAGATGCGCCAGAAGTTGGCTTACGCCCGCTCTCTCTCTCTCTCCTTCCCCATCGTGTGTAAGGTGGGAGTGGGAGGGAGTTGCAGTTGCAATAGGCGGAAATCTCACACCGAAAGTTGCATTGCGGATGCAGTCACCACATCTCCATCTCCAACTAAAACCCCCCAACCCATACTCGGTGGCAGCTTCAGTCTCTGTTGTTGCTGCTGTTGTTGTTGGTGGCAAACATTCGCATTCGTGCGGAAGTTTAACCAACTAACTAAGTGACTGCAACTTCCAGTCTAGGCCTGAATCAGGGGCAACAATTGTTTGGCCAAATGTGTGTCTGTTGACGCTTCCAATTCCCACACACTCTCCGGCTGGCTGCCTACCCCGATGGATTCGTTCGTGGCACTTCCAGTTTTGACAATGACCAAGCCTTTGCCACTTAATTGCCTTTGAATTGGTTTTACTTTGTGGTCAGTTTTAAAACTTGGACAGTTGGTCATTTGGTTTTTGAGGAAATTGCCCCGCAGCCACATCGATAGCGATAGCGATCGATTCCAGTACATTTTAATAGACCCATTTCCATACTTCCTTCATCTGGTGGTTGCAGGTCCAGGACCAGGTCCAGGTCCAGGCAGCCAGAGCAGGATCTCCCTCCTGGTCATACGTTGCCTTAATTGTCTGACACTTCCCGTTTCGTGGTTGGTTTCCCATCTCATCCCATCCCAGACCATTCCAGAGCATAACAGACCGGACTAGACCAGACCAAACCATCTCCAAAACCATCTACCGGTCCATGCCGACCAGGCCAGGCCGAAATCTAATTACGCCATCGCCAGCCAGAAAGCCAACGAGCGCAGCAAATTGACAACACAATAAACAGTGGGCCCAGAGTGGTAAGAGGGATGGAAAGGGGGGTGGGACTATATGGGTAAACTTTTAGGGGTGGATGGAGAGTGTCACACATGTGCGACAGTTTCTGATTTATGAACACAATTTCCACTTTGACAATGAGCGAACTCCCAGCCACCGTCTCCATCCACCGATTGCACTCCCTCCCCCCACAAAGCAGATGAGCTGGGAGCCCCGTTTATCCGGATACCTACCCCCCTATCGCTCCATTCCACCGACCTAAGCTCATGTCCGGGTCTTGATTCGGCTCCTGTTTTCGGGCGGCTCTGTCCGGCTCTGCAATTCCTCCAGAAACTGTTAGTTTATGAGTAGGGGAGTTGGGGGAGTTGGGGGAGTGGAATCTCTGACTTCCTGCCTGCACACCCACTCAAGGACTAGGTGAATTATGTTAATTGAGATTCGGTTGCTGATAGAATCACCAGATGCAGCTGCGTCTTGGCTGAAGGTTCAAATGTTCAGGGTCCAAGAGGTTTGTGGCCATATTTCAGGTTCTAATCTCGGCCAGGAAGTTGCACATAAAAATCAAGCCAGATAAGGGAGCAGCCGTTGCTTCTTCTAAATGCAAACTGGGAAGTGAAATGAAATCTATGGGAGTGCCTCGATTTGGCCAGACCTGAGAACATAAATTCACCCATCGAAAGGGGCAGAGATGGGACGACAGACATCCGATTTTATAGCATAAAACCGAAGCATTTAATTTTATTTCTCTGTTTTTCCCATTAATGAAGCCAAGGCTCGGCCATTTAAAAGGGTTTTCAATCAAAATTGAAATGAAGATTGCACATCGGGAGAGCAGAGGCCACGCAGAGGAAAATCCCCTCCCATACGAAGTCAACTGAAAACTCATTTAAGGCTCCATTTCACAATGCGAAATATCAGCAAACGGGTAAGGAGAGCAGAGGTGGGGATAATGGAGAGGAGAGAAAGGGGTAAGGGCTGAGTTGTGGCATGACAATGGCAGAGAACATCGAAGCAGCCTGCCGCCTCTTCTTCGAGACAATTTGCCACTTTAATTGCCGCAATTTTTTGCCCATTTTTAAGTCAAATTCAGTCGATGGCAAATGCCTTGACTCGAGTTCGAGTTCCAGTCGAGCTGAGGTTCCGTCTGTGGACTGCTCTGCACTGTCTCTCTTGGCCTGGCCTGGGCTCTCTGCTTGTGTGCCACATTCTGTTATCGTTGTTATTGTTGTGGCTGGAAGTGGGTGGGGAGTGGGTGGGGACGAGGTGCCTGTGTGCCTGTGTGCCTGCATGTGTGCGAGTGTCTCATGTGTCGTACCATTATAGTGTCCAGGGTTCCTCTGTGTTGTGGCACTAAAATGCTTGGTAATTGCAAGCAATTTGATATTAAGTACGATTTCTAATTGTGCGAATGATTGCTTTCCATTGAACCGCTCCAGAGAGACACAGAGACAACTGGTGGAAGGAAAAACCTATTACAAATATTTATACTTAATTGCTGCTGCAGAAGAGGTTATCAAGTAAGTTCCCCAAAAGCAACTGCAGGGCGACTGTGTCACTCTACTGGGGACTAACTAAGTTCTGACCAAATTAATTAGCCAATGGCCGAATGATAAATATGCTGGCTACTCCACTTCACTGTTGGTAGCGTAGCTAATCAAATGCGGATACAATAAACCAAAATCACTCAGTGGCCATATAATTAATTAAACTTTTATCGCCAGCTGTCCAGCGGCTCGCCACAGGAGGAGCGCTTCGTCCTCCTCCTTGGACTCTCCTTCTTCTGCTGAGACATTTAATTTGCTTTAATGGTAAATCCCTGTTTTATATGCTCCTTCTGTGGGGGACAAAGCAGACCCTGCAACGACATGGAGAGCCGAACGCAAGTCCAAAAATCTTTTAATGCCACACACAAAATGGCAACCGCAAAACGAGAAAACTAAAATATCACTCATACGCCACAGTGGCAAGCCCCCTCCCCCATCACCCAAAAGCAAGCAGATTTATGCGCGTGCTGCTGCATTCCATCTCCCAAGCTAGAGCTGACTAGAGATGTCCTTCGACCAGAGAAAGAGAGAGAGAGAGGAAGAGAGAGCCTGGCTCCTAATCTAAATCTGCATGTCAACTCGAAGACCGCATAAATCACAAAATAATCCCAAAGTAAAATACCAAAACCGAAATGGCCAGCCAGCCAGCTGCCCCCCCCCCAGTGCCTCAAGTTGCTCCCTTCCTCTGCCATTGAATGTGGGCTTGTGTGGGTGTAGGGGGGTGTTGGTTTGATTGTGGCCGGCTGTGTTGTGCGGCAGCGGGCGTGGCAAATGTTTGGGCGCACATTAACTTCAATTGTCTTTTGTCTGCGGCGGCCACGCCCTCAATTTGGTTAGGGTTCTTGTAAATTTGCCCCTGACAATCTGCTGTGGGCCAAGGGGAGGAAGAAAGGGGAAGAAAGGGCCGCCGACAAATGTCACTTTGGTGCTGGGTCCTCTGCTCACATGAGCAGCAGCCGTCCCAGGCATTGTCTGGAGGAGGCCTAGTCGGATTCGGTTTTATTTTCGATGGAGAAACAAAGGCACGGCTCGGTTCGGCTGGGCCGCAAAATGTAATTCGCATCGCAATCGCATTCAATTTTATTTGAAAATTGTTAAAAAACATTGTCCGCTTTTGTAATACCAAAAAGAACGTTAGATGGATGCTCTATTGGATTCTGGATTGATAGATATTATATAGAACGAGAACGAGTCAGAGAGCTGCTCCACTGAATGACTGTAAGTAAACTGAATTTATTAGGACAGTCTGTGTCCCTTTGCTTGGGGTTAGAGTATCAGCATTTCGACTGGCAATGTGGCCAATGTAAAAGGGTTTTGCATGGAAATGGTTTATACGTAATGGTTTGCAGTGATTTGCTTTATCATTTGCGGTCCTCGGGCTTTGTACGATGTGTCTCGCCTGTCGTCTGGCTGTGGATCTGGCTTTGGGTCTACATCTGGCTATGGGTTCTGGGTCCGGGTCTGGCTTTTCGTTTTGAACCCAAATAAACGCCCAATGCAGCTAATGCTGATTTCATTTGTTGTTCGCCTCCCCCCCGTTAGCAGGGAGGTAAATATTGTAAATGAGACTGCGACAAAATCATCAGACAAAAGCGGCAATGAGACAAAGGCTCTTGCTACCATTTTACATATCGCAACACAAAATACATATACACGAGTGTATGTATGTGTGCGTTTATTGTAAAAAGCTGTTAACGAGATGCACACACACACACAGGGAGATGGGACAGATAGAGAGGAAGGCAGCGATGTATGTATAAAAAAAAGAAGGTAAAATGTACTCCTATAAAAAGCATGCCACTTTTCCTTTCCCTCCTTCACTTTTTCCCACCCCCAAGGATGGCCACAAAACAAAAGACACTCAACGAGAACTGGGAATACTCTCTGGATGAAGTAGGGATCCTCCCTCAGACCACTTCCCTCGTAGGACGACAGCCTCAATTGAAATAATTAAGTGTCAAAATGGCGCACACACATGGTAGGGGTAGGAGGGGCTTTCGCGTAGAGATTTCGACGGAAATGAAAATGATTTTTCGTGAAAATTACTTGGCAAATGTAAAGCAAAGTTTTCCTTTGCCACAAATGTGGCAGCAGCTTGGCAGCAGCAGGAGGAGTAGCAAACGGTATGCATGGTACGGCATTTGGGCACCGGCAGCCAGTGTGACACAAAGTGTAAACAGTTTAAAGTAATTTCTGGAAAATCTGGCTTCCATAAGTAGATAGGGTGGGGGTGTGGGGGGTTTTCGGGGTTCAGAGTTCTGCGGATTTTGCGGATTCTGGGTAGCACTGCACTTGACACGCCCCCCGCTTTGAGGAGGGTCGTTAAATGCTTAACTATTGCGTCGGTCGTTTGGGGTTCGCTTGGCTTAAGGGGTTCGAGTTCCCCTTTCTTTTATTTTGTGTTGTAGAAATGGGATTACGCTGGTAATGAGACTCCCGAGTCCAGATAATGCGTGGCATGAAGATTGGATTGGAGTCTGTCTGGGGGGGATGACCAATAAAGTGAATTAGTGGCCCAAAGACAAAGAGCCGAGATATTCAATGTTGCCACTCCGGAGCTTACCACAGGAGCTGCAGCTAAAGAAAACCCCAGTTGTTTCTTTTGCCGGGGCTACGCAATCTAAATAATTTACCACAGGCAAACAGCAACCACTTGCCTCTTGTGGCATAACACACACACACACAAAAAATAAACACTTGGTTGCCACTTTGCCTTGACTTTCTTCACCTACCCTGCGCCCCTCACCTGCCGCACACTTGCAAGTCGAACATGAAAACTTTGCCAATATTCTGACAGCAGTTCCAGTTGCCAGTTTTCAGTTTTTCCTCTTGCTTCCCTTTGGAAAACCAATTCCCCGCCAGGTCGATCCATTGTCGACCTGCTGACCGCGCTGCCTCTACTGCTGCCCCTACCCTTGCTGCTGCTCGACAACCGCAACGCATGCTAAAAGTGTGGCCAGAGCCAGCTAAAGTCCGTGCCATTGCGTGTGGATTGGTGTGGATGTGGATGTGAAAAGTTGACTCAGGAGTTTGCTGCTGTTGTTGTTGTTGTTGTTTGGTGTGCTGTTGTTTTTGACAGAATATTTTGCCAGGCCAGCGCACTGCAGCGGTGAAGCGTAGCACCGGAGTGGCCGGAGCTGCACTTCTCCCAAGGAATGCTGCAGCGGAAGTTACCTGAGAGAAGAGAAGGGGAGGGGAGTTCCCCGCTGGGAGCATTTTCCCAGGCAGCTATGGGGCAGTTATGCAATCACAAAGTTGCCTGCCTTCGTCAGTGATTGAAATTCCTTGAGCCCGCCATCCCGCCATCCCACCATCTTTCTCGGGTTCTTCTCTCGCCATTTTCAGCATCATCTCAACAGCAGCAGCTGGATCAGGCTCAGACTCAGGCACAAAACTTGGATTTGGCTAGTTTTCATTGTAGTCATCATCATTATTATTATTATTGTTGTTGTTGTTGTTGTTGTTATCATCGAATGCATCTATGCGTGTCCTTCGTTGGCAGCTCTTTGCCAGCACACAGCTTGCCATCGTCCAGTCGCTCATCGCCCTGGCCTCATTGTCGGATGCCAGTCGTATCCTTCTGGTTATTCTTCTTGTCCATAATTATTATAGCCTGGGTACGGGGGATATTTCATGAAATTGGTTTGCTGCTTCTACTGCTATTCCTTCTGCTTTTGAATTCCCTTTTCTTATTGAGACTGACTAATAATACATTTGCTGCCTTCCGTATTTATTCCAGCATTGCAATTGAGGATTTTGATTAGTTTTTACTCTCTTGTTGGATGGAGGGAGCTTACCTACCTACCTGCCATTGTTGCCCAGAGCCTAGGAGGATGGGTAGAGACTGTGCCACGATAAAGTTTTACATGCACTTTACTTTAAGCTTTACGCAATCTATGCAACATTTCACTCTGCCGCTGCACACTTTCGGGCGCATTTAGATCTACTCGTACTATGAAAAGCAGCTTTAAAGCCTCTGGCCTAACCGAGCGTACTTTATAATCTTTTGGGGGTGCCAATGAAAAATACATACATGAGATTTTTCCACTCTTTGATCTTTAACTGTTGTTGTTGTTGTTCTGTAAACTCTTTTGTATTCCTCTTTTTCCTATCCCACATTGTTGTGGTTTTCACAAAGCAAAAAAAATGTATTTGCCATTGTCTGTGCTCACCCCACTCCCCACTGTAGTCCTCTCCATAGAGATGTAGTTGGGACATCCGCTGCTCCTTCGTTTTCCCCAATGCAGCAAAGTTATGATTGTTTGCCCTGTTGGCACGTGGAAGACTTCTTTTCTATTGGGGGCCATCTCCTTTTTTTGCGGCTGCCTGCTGTCTGCCAGTGCTTGATGCTGCGGAATTGATTGAAAGGAATTCTAGGGCTTTCCCTGCTTGTTTGCAGTTGTCCTCGTCCTCGTCGACGTCTGTGACATGTTCGGAATACGAGTTTCTGTCCGGTCCAGACAATTGGAAATGGCAGAGCTCTTCCCACACATTCATATTTCTATCACCTTGTTCAGTTTTGGGAGGTTCAAGCAATTTGCCTGCCGTACAAATTGTCGCCAATTAGTGGCGTGAAAAGTCAGAAATTAATAAGGCAAAACTGAATACTGGATACCGCTGGATACTGGAACTTTAATGGACACCCTCTCTATTCAATTATCTAATGTAGTACTATATATTCAATTGTTCTTTGCTGCAGGAAAAACAGTTGAAAATTCTCCCAAATATTTCTTTCTAGCTGTTGCTCTTTCGGAAAGTGATTCCTTGCTGATTTTATTCATCTTTTGCTACCTATTTGCCACTTTTTGTACGAAAGTAATCTCTTTTTTTTGTTGCCATCGTTTTGTTGCTTTATCCGTCTCTCTCTCTCTCTCTCTCTCTCTCTTTCTCTGTGCACTAACCATCCGTATCCGTTGTATGCTTTTGACATTTTTGCGTTCATTTTTGTGTGACAAGTTTTCTGTGGTTCACTGGGGCCACTTTGCGGCATGTCAGCCCCCATTCAAGCACTCCCCCAGAACTCTACCACCTTCTTCCATTCTGGCCAAAAGGGTGACGGGGTGACGGCCTATTTCACACTTTTATAGAAAATTTTTGCCAATTGTCTGGCGACGCTTCGACGTACTCGTGGTTAGCCTTTTTTCGCCTCTCTCGTTTTCTCTCTCTCCTCCTTCACACTTGGGTCGGAAGTTTGCGCAATTTTCAAAGCGGAAATGCAATTTTCGGTTCAGCTGCATTTGTCTCGCAATGCCACGCCCCCGCCCCGTGAATCGACCGTGCCGCCCTGTCGCCCGTACGCCAACTTTGGGCTGCCTGCCAACACATCGTATATCAAATGCAGAGTTGGCAGCATCTGACAATGACATGCAGCGAGCAGCAGCCAAACCAGAAAAGGCCGACAGCCCAGCCCAGTGGGTTCGTGGCATGGGGGCTGGAAGGAACCTCTGGATGAGGCGGCCGCCGCCAACAGGAGGGAAAAAAAAGCAAACTCGAAATCGTCGACATCGCCAATAGCTTCCAGCAATCGTTTGTTGTCCTTGTTCTTGTTCTTGTAGTTGTAGCCATAGCTGGAATATCGTCGGACTCGTAGTAGTGTGTGTTACGCCTTTTGTGGCCAGATCAGAGAATTTATTTCACACGCTTTTTATGCACAATGAACCAGTGGAAGAGCGGAACAGTGAACACTGAACACTGAACACACTTGGCCACAACTTTTACAGCTCTTTGTGTCGTGTCCCGAATGCCGAAAGTACTCTTATTTATTTGCATATAAATTATTCAATTGTTCCTTTGCTTATCTTTCCCGTTGGCTGCCTCTGCCTGCCACTCCCTTTGGGGGGAGTCTATCAAAATGCTGAATGCATTTGCAAGCTGCAAAATGGCAATTGCCATTTCAATTGATTTTTGCCTATCTGTGGGCGTGGCATTGTACAATCTATGATTTATGCTCTGGAATTTGGCAAAAGCTGAATAAAATTTGCTGACATGGCGTGGGAGTTGAAGCTCGGCAATTGAACTTAAAGAGTGCTCTCCCCCTCCCATAGTGATTTATGGACTCAACAGTGTCAAAGAAAAGTGTACACATACAATACACACTTTAAAGACAGCATATAAATATTTATACATACTTAATTATGCCATAAATTTTGGTTGTGATGAATAAAATCCCAAAATGGAATCAAGCTGAAGTGGCCATCTTTATTTCTTATACAATGCACTCTTCTGGCATCTCACATGCCGCCACCGTCGCCATTTCTGCGTCAGAGTTTCCGTTTCCGCTCAACACGTGCGCTAAACGGTTTGTCTGCTGCCCCTCCCACCGCCCCCTACCTACCAAGCGCCATTGCCCTTTTCTATTCCCTGTTAAATGTCAAATGTCAACTGCAGCTTCCGTTGTAGTCATCCGCCTGCTGCCGTGACGTGCCTCTCGAGCCGCTGCGCAAACATTTGCCAAGGCTCCCCTCCCCACCCTACCCACGCTTTCATCTGCTTACTCCTTTAATATTTTTGTTTCCTTCTAAGAGCATGTCCCCCCACCCCACTCCTCAATACAATACTCGACTCGTAACAGTCAAACGTGTGAGGCCCAGGGTCTCAAGCCTTGTCACCGAAAAATTCGAGTATCTTCTAATACGAGTATCTGCTGGATGCTGCCTCTGCTGCTGCTGCTGCCTCTTGCTGCCTCTGCTACTGCCTCTGCTGCTGATACATGTGTTGTAAATTTATTAGCTGTCATATAAATCTTTGCACTCGGCCGCCTTTCTTTCAGGACATGTTTGAACGTGCGCGCCATCTCACAACAGTTTGGTAATGGGCGTGGCACAGCCGCCTGTTGGCGTGCAGATAAGATAGGATCCGCATAGAGAAGGGTTCTCTCTCACTCTCTCTCTTACCCAACGGACAGCGTTGGAATTTTTCATTTACATAAATGCTAGCTACAAGCTACTTAAGGAAATTCATAATTTTTATTCCAGCACTTCTTTGCTGGCTTTTTCTCTGTGTCTCCTTCTGAGTGTCTGCCATTTGTTTAATTAATATTGCAGCTAGGGTTAAGTATGAGCCCCAATGTGGCAGACACATGTGATCCATAAGTCGTCCGTCCATGGGGTTTGTCAGGGGTTTACTTTATGTGTTCCAAGGGAGTTTCAGATTTCCCTTGCTATGGGACGAATAAAATATATTTTTAGTTTTATTAAATGCATTAGTTTAGATATGTGACATAAATATGTATATAATAATAATAATAATAATTACTATAGCTCTATATATTTTGGCACACTTTTCCTCAATTCTTCTTCTACTGCCGCTTCTGCACCTCCTGCTCATCGCGTCTCTGCCTCCTCCTGCTTGAGAGGATTCCCTTTGTCGTCTATCTCCATGGAGGGCACCAGCGGTGGCTTAAAGCCGTATTCCATGTGCAGATTGCGTCCAAAGTCGGGACTCCGCTTCAGCGAGTGGCCATTCCGCCAGCGCTGGAACTCATCGAACTCGATGCCGGTCGTCGTGTCGGCTGTTGTCGGATTTGTCGCTGCGGGAACAGGTCCAATGTACGACTTGACCATCTGGGCGGGCGCCGAGGCGGCGGCAGTGTCCAGATCTGCCGGCAGCGTGTTGTAGATGTAGCGGGCACCCTGCAGCCAGGGCGAGCCCTGCGGCGGCGGCGGGGGACGCAGATCGAAGCGCATGTCCGCCAGGCTGAAGGTCGCCACTGGGGGAGCCTCGCCGCGCACTGGCTTAACCGGGGGCTGCTTCACGGCGGACTTAACAGGCGTCTTGGTTGCCTTTGGGACTGGGACTGCGATTGGGCGAGCTGGGGCAGGAGCTTCTTCAGCATGCGGTTGTAGTAGTTCTGCAGCACCTTGGGCGGTATGTGGGCCGCCACCGAGTGCGTCCAGGGGTGCAGAGCATTCGGATGGGGATGGTGGCCAAAGGAGTGCGCAGAGTGGGGCGGTGGCATGGGCATGTGGATGGCGACGGGCACGTGAATGGGTATGGCCATGGGTCGGTCCACGAACTTCTCCACGATCTTCTCCACCTCCACGGGACGCTCGACAATGCGCTCCACCTCCACCGGCACGTGCTTCTCCACAATCTTCTCGACCACAGTCTCCACGGGATAGGGCACGGGATGCTCCACATAGGTGGGCACTGGATAGGGCCGATCCACGTAGTGCTCGACATGGACGGGCACTGGCACCGGCTGGTGGACGGCATACGGAACGGGTATGTGCTTCTCCACGAACTGCTTGACGGGCCGATCGACATGTTTCTCCACCACATAGGGCTGTGGCACAACCTTTTCCACAACAGCCACCTGGGGGGGAGCGTGCGAGTGGGGGAGTGCTCCTGCTGATGATAATGCTGCGAGGGACCGGCAGGAGGGTGAATGGTCTCAAATTGCTGGACTTCTGCTGGTGTCTGGTGACCCGTTTCTAGATTGATGGCTGCATGGGAGATGGCCACCGCTTGGGCCGAACTCTCGTGCTCCGCCTGCTCCACATTGATGGGGTTTGTGGTCAGCGACAGGTAGCTTTTTCCTGGTGCCGTGGCTGGGGTGGACAGGTGATTCTGCAGATAGGGCTGATGGTAGATCGTCTCGTGCTGCTCCACCAGGCGGCCATCCTTCTCCGTGATCAGCTTGTTGTGGATGTTCACGGACTTTTGCACCTCCACGAAGGTATAGCCATTCGGCTGGTTCCCACCCTGCTGCTGTTCGTACTTGGGAGGATTGGGGGAGGAGCGTGCTGGCTGTGCTGCTGGGAGGGCTCAGCCGCTGCCTCGTATTCGTGTGGGGCTGGATGATGCACCGTGATCTGAACTGCTGCATCCTGCGGCGCATGAGCAGGCGCTGGCGAGGATGGGGCCAGCGGCGGGGGTGGCGGAGTGTTGAGGGTTACAAAAACCAGACTATTGGGGGTTGGTCCAGCGTAGTCTGTGTAATGCTGCACCTCTGGCTGGGACTGGGGCTTGGGAGGAGCAACTGGCGAGGGTATTGCTTGGGTGTGCAGCTCCTGCAGATATTGCTGCTGCTGCTGCTGCGGTGTCTCTAGGTACTGTGGAGACTGTGGGATACCATGACTGAGTTCCCGTTGATAGGACAACTGGCCAGCAGGTCGCACAAAATGGTCGGCATAGTCAGACTCCTGGGGTGGCCGAGGGTTCGGCAACTGCGGAGGTTGGCTGGCCTCGTAATGGAAGGTTCCCTTGGCTATCGGCCCATCGCCGCTGCCCGATATGATCGGCTTGAAGCTCTTGAGAAACTGTCGGGATGGCGCCTCCTGTGCGCTGGGTGGAATCTGTGGCTGGAATCTCTGCTCGCTGTGGGCCTGGTAACGATCGAGGGACTGCTGCTCCGGAACCTTGGGCGGTGCTGGGTTTTCTGCTCCGGTAGGCACTCCTTCTTGTGCCTTGGCCAGGCTATCATCGTGGACGATGTGCACATTGATCTCCTGCTCCTGGCCGGGTCCCTTGCGATTCGTGTAGCTCTCGATGCTGTTGTGGGCGGATCCTGTCGGCGGGGGCAGTCGCTGCTGGTAAAAGCCTCTGCCCGCATGTCGGCTCTCTGCTATTTGGTTATCCTCAAAGTCCTGGCCCTCCTCCAGCTCCGTTTCGTGCTCGCCGAGGATGACAATGGGCGCACTCTCGGCCGCCACCAGCGTCTCGTTGTCCTCGCTCTCGGGGAGCAGCAGAAGACTGGGCAGCACGGGAGCTGCCACCGCTGCCCGGTTGATGCGGAGCAGCTCGTCCCGCGAGATGTGGTTGCTGCCATCCCGGAACGGATGCTCCCCCGACGGCTCACTTCTGGTGATCTTCTCCACCACGATCTCGGTGTGGCCGGGACGCAGCTCCCGGCGGTACTCCTTGGTGACGGTCGTCTGGTAACTGAAGTACGTTTCGTTCTTAGGTTTATCCTCTTTACTTTGACTCTGGGGTACTGTGACTGTGACTGTGTTTGTGGCCTCTGTGGTTATGGCTGTGGCATCAACGGTGGGACGCACCACTGCTTTATCGGTGGCAGTTGTGGCAGTGGTTGCCGTGGTGGCAGTGGTGGTTGCTGGCTCTGTGTTTGTGTCCCTGCCGCTGAAGCGGAAGATGTCCGAGAAGCCATTGGGGAACAGACTGGACAGAACCTCGTTGACAGTTTCCGTTCTGGATTGGGTAACGGTCTGCTCAATGGGCCTCCGGCGACGCACAGCCTCCACTGGCATCTCGTCGTTGATCTCGAACTGAATGTAGCCATGTCCGTTGGTGGCCGGTGGCAGGACAGTGGGCAGGAAGCCAGGCACTCTGCGTGGAGTAGAGAAAGGAAAACGCAATTATGGCCCATTCCCCGCTATAAGCTGTCAGCCCATCCTTACTCACCCCACGAACTCCTCCGGTTTTTCAGTGGTTGTAGTGACTGTGGCAGATTCCTCCCCCACTTCCACCTCCACCTCACTGCCGTAGTTCAGATCTTCGATGACCTCCAGCTCTGCTGTCTGGGCTGCCTGCTTATTAAGCTGTCAAAAGCGACGCTCATTGCCTGTCAAAATCTTTCACTAAGCTCGGACGGACTCACCTCCTTGGCGCTGTCACTCAGTGCCTCGTCATCGTTCTCCAGTCGCAAAACCCGCATCGCTCCTTCCACCGTGGTCACATTCTGCGGAGGCGTGGCAGGCTGCAGCGGCACTGGCAGTGTTTGTGGCTGTGGCAGGTTGCTGGTGGAACTAGTTGGCTCGGAGGATGCCGCTAGAGTCGGCTGAATGCTGGCCAGCAGCGAGCAAATGCCAATGAGAGTCGCTGCTAGCAGCGGTTTCTGTTGTTGCTTCTGCCACATGGCGCTGCTGCTGGTTGCAAATTGCGGAAATGGAAATGGAAAGAGTTGAGTGGCAGCTATCTCATGGTATGGGTATGGTTATGGGTATGGCTATGGCTATGTTTATGGGTATGGTATGGCAGTGTGAATAACCCCGCATGACAAATTCCAAAATAACAAATAAAAAGCCAAACGAAACATTTGACGGCCGCACGAGGATGCTGAAGTTGTCAAGCCTGTTTTGGGCCCACTCCAGCCACTCCAGCCACCTCCAAAAGGCACTCCATTCAGTCGATGCCACTTCCCCTTCCCCTCACTTGTCCGGGGCTGTTTGATTTTAACCGATAACCGACCGAGTCTTATGATGATTTTTTCCTAAGTGGCTTCGGCTGCCTTGGCATTTCCATTTTGGCGCTTTTCTTTCTCTTTCGCTGCGAGATTTTCCCTAAACGTCGCGCGCTTCGCCTGTCGTGCCGGTGGTCTGTCGTGGCCAGAGTCAGAGCCAGAGCCAAGTTGTTGAACTTGATGGCATTTGCTTTGGGCTTATGTCATTGCTACTGGCAACGTAATGAATTATTAATCATCCCCTCAGGGGCAGACCAGGCGCGCATCGCCACGCATTTAATTTGGAAAATTGAAATTGATGGCGTTTAAAATGTTTCATACGGGTTTTCACATAGTTTTCAGCCATGCAGAGCTGCCTCTCCCTCTCTATCTCTGTGTTGCTGTATTTTGATGTGCATTAAATATGCATGCCAAAACATATTTCACTTGTAATATTCATGGCTTTCCAGGCAGGCCTAAGTGCCCCCTAAGCTACTTCGGGGTGCGAGTCTCCCCACAGTCCATCCCCCTGCGTATCCCACCAGATATCAGTTAAGTGGTTGTTGGTCTGTTCAAGAAAGTGAGGCAGACGGCTTTGCATGGTAAATTTCTACATTAATTGGCCATAGATTATTATCTAAACTCAGACATTAAAGGGGGGGGGTAGAAATTATATCGAATATACATATATGTATATGGAAAGTCCTTCCTTTGATTCACAAACAATAATGTTCAATTGCTGCCAATCATCCCACCCATCCATCCATCCATCCATCGTTCGATTGCGCGTATCATGCGTGCCATTTATGCCACAAATTCAATTTTCCATCAGTGCACCATTGCGCAGCATTTAAATTGCATTTAAAATGTTTTCTTCTATTTGAATACACATTTATTTACCTGCATCCATGAAGTATAACGCACTGAGGGTTGGCAATGGGTGGGTTGGGAATGCAGCGCTATGAAAACAACAAACACTCAATTATTTATATTGATTGCCGGCCAATTAAAAAGCACTTTTAATCACTTTTCTATTCGATTATTCGACAATTGTAATTAGTGTGGCAAATGCAAATGCAATTGGTTTCGTTTCTGCTGTGCTCTTCTTCTGTTGCTGCTGCTGTTCTTTGAGCATTCTCCCCTGCGAATGGCACAACAGTTTTTTTGTGGGGAGGGGGGGAGCTTCACTTGTACCACTCGATGACTGCGATGACTACTCGATGGCTCGTTGGCTGTGGCGACCCTGACAGCTGCGCGTGCGCGTTGCGAATGAAAGTGAAACCGTCGGTGCCTGGGCATTTCGTTTTCTTTTCGTCGATGTCTCGTCGTCGTGGGTTTGTTGCATGTTGTCTTTTTGGTTGCTTGTCGCTGTTGCCTCTGCTGTTGCTGCTGCTGCGGCTGCGGTTGCCTCTGCTGCTGCTGCTGTTGATCCTTAAAGTGTAGCATAAAACTTGTCCAGCCAGCGATTGCGCAAGCGCAGCCATCTCTCTCTCTCTCACTCTCTCTTGCTCTTCCTCGCTCTCCCCTTCAAGGCAATGACAATTTTGTTTTTATGGCTTTCTACAGCAGCCGCAGCAGCAGCATTGACCCTGCCGAAAACCAAGCGCGGGAAAACTTTGCAACAGGTTTCGCCTTGGCCAATTGTGTGGAAATGAGCATGGGGCATGGGGCATGGGGCATGGGGCATAAGGCATGAGGCATGGGCATTTAGTCAGCATACCACGCTCCTCGCAAGAGAAAGCCCTTTGGCTATGCGCCCTCTGCGTCCCCCCTTAAGTTGACACAAATTTCCATAGCCATTTCCTTGCCTCATAACGATTATCGCATTCGTTTCGCACCTGTCAACAGGTGTCGTGTGTCGGTTCGATCACCTTCGATCGCATTGTTTTTCACAAGTTGCACAGTGTTTCTTTCTCTCTCTCTCTCTGTCTATCTTGCTTGCCGCGAATACATATATTTTCATTCAATTTTAATGAGGCGGCGGCAATCGATGGATGGCTCTTTTTTTTTTTTTTGCTGTGCGGAGCGTTTGACGTTTACTGATTGATTCATGTGGATGCGGTTTTGTGGCAAGAGGCAGTTGAGGTTGTTTTTTTTTCTCTCTCTCTCTCTTTTTTTTTTTTGCTTCTTTCTGATTTATTAAAATGCAATTTTTTATTTTTTTGCATTTTATTTATGCTTTGGTAATTTATTTTATTTATTGCATATTTAATGATATCGCATCGCCGCTTTTTTTTGCTGTATTTTTATGGGCAAATTATTTAAGTTAATGGAGGATTTTGTTGTGAGCATTTAAAGCATTTAAACGATGGAATTTATTAATTATCAACTTTAGAATCACACAAAAACAACAAACATTAAAAACCTTAAAATGTAAACAATACAAATTATATTAAATCTCACTAAAATGAGGGAAAGCTAGAATTCTGCACAATCATGAGTTCCACCCATGGAAATGCCACAGATCATGAGTTCTGCGTGCTTCTCATTATCTGACATGTGGCATGCCCCATGCACACTTTACCGCTTGCTGGCTGAAGCTCAAGCTCTGATCTGTTTTTGGATGGCATTTCCCCCCTGACAATTACGAGAAGAAATACTAAAAAAAAACTAGCTACCGACTAGAGCCAGAGATTGCATAAGCGAGTCGGGGCTGTGTATACCAAACCAAACTAAGCCAAGACGAGCCAAATGAAAAACCCCAAGGCGACACACACAGTTTTATTTCAAGGAAATGCGAGTCATAAATTGGCAGCTGCCCCTCCTCCCGTGGCCCAACAACGTGGCTAATTTTCGCTACAAGAAGTGTAACAAAAGTCGACATTTAGTTGGTCGCCCGGTCACTTTGGTCAGCACAGCGACTGACTGACTTCCTTCCGCTCCGTATTACAAAATTGTCCAAAAGTTGGCAAAGGAAATGGCTGAGATGCCATGGCCTGGCCTGACCGCAAAAACACATTGGAAAATTCGTAAATTGGAAAAAAGAAACCTCAGAAATTGCGGAAAAATAAAATCTATGAAAAGCAATTCACTTAATTTCGATGCGGGTATTTCGCTGATATTCGCTGTATTTCAGGTGTACTGTACGGTGTATTGTACTTCCCCGTAAGTGCATTCAGGCGGAAAGGCGGGTCGTGTTTGGGTTTGGGACTGAGGATGTGCCTGGGGACAGGGACTGGTACTGTGTGTGGGGGGGGGTAGGGGGGATCCACTGCTAATTAAGTGCACAGAGCAAATGAAATATGAGTGAGAAAGGTAATTACAATCAATGGTGGCCCATGCCCATGCCCTGGGCCTGTACTGGCATGGCCCTGCATTCGGTGTGGCAGGGCCACAGACCGAATGGCAATTTCATGCAACAATCAATCAAAAACAATTTTTAATTTTGCGTTAACAATTTTCCTGATTCGCTTTTTTCTCTCTCCACGGATTGGTTGGTATTTTCGCCAGAGTATGCGCCTGCCGCTCTCTCTCTCTCTCTCTCGTTCGGTTTGGCTGTGAAGTAAATTGGAAAATAAAGTTAAAATTAAAATGCATTAATTGAACTGTGAAATTTCATAAAAGCGTATTGGGGTAGGGGGGAAGCTGGGTGGGTTGGGAAATTATTGCCGCACCCAGTGATGTGCAATGAAAATGATTTTAATTGTCAGCATTTTCTGTGCGCTTAAAGTCGTCGCAGATAATTTCGCCTGAATACCTTCCCACCTACCCCACCTGCAACTTACAATAAGCCAACGTGTTAACTGATTGATTCTGGCCATCTGTGAGACCAAACGATGTGCTCATTGAGTGTTTTGGCGTATGGCACCTAAAGTATTTTATTTGAATATTAATTGGCATCCTCCACATGATGCAGCGCAGCTTTCGTTAGTTTAAGCTGCCTCAAGGGGAGTGGCACCATTCGAGGGAGCTGCTCTCCTAGTAAGCCCTCTAATTGCCGGTAAACCAATTCCCCTCTAATTGCCGGTAACTGGATTAGCATTCACAATCTCCCTGCATCGGACATCTGTTCATTTCTATATACCACATTAATTTGCTGGCACACCCATTTTCCGACTGCATAAAGTCTGCAATTTTATGGAGCTCGAGACTGGAGCCTGAAGCTGGGACTGCCTTTGATTCCTCAACGTTGGCGATGGCGCCTATCATAAGCGAATTGAAATATGTGGTCGTGGCATGGAGGGGTGGTGGAGTCTCCGATTGGCAGTTGGCGGAGCCGGTTTTTATCTCTTCTTATTTGGTTGCCCCGTTGAGGCAACAATTAAAAAGAAATGCGCACAGTAATGCCAATTGGCAATCGCGGATATCTGCTGGTCCACAGCAGCTTTTAGACTGCGGCTGGCACGACTAGGGGGTTGGCGGGGATCCATTAGCCGGGGGCACCTTTCGCTTTGGCGCGTGCGACAACATTCGGCCCCAACGCCAGCGCCCGGGACATTACAAGTTTATTCCACTCGATCAGTGTTTGTGAATTTTGATTGATAAAATACACTGCCCAAAACGAGCTCGACTAGAGTCTATGGTAATCAACTAGGGGGTGGGGGAGCGCTGTTTTTGTACGCCCCCGCGCTCTGTAATCTCTCACCAGGCGCCTGTACAGGTCCCAAACATTTCGCCGTCATTAGCGCCCCGCAGAAAACCCGCGAAACCGCGAAACCGGCCTGGTTATCGATGATTGTGGCCTGGCGGTGCCCGTGATGTTGATTTTGTCAGCCTCCAAAACAGGTTGCCATTCGGAGCAACTCTTTAGGCCAAAAACTGTAGCAGCCAAGTCCATACTGGCCTTAGCGATCCTCCGGTGTCGTTGTACTTTTGATTTCCAACTAATAAACATTAACCACAGGCGGCTGCTGCTGCTGCCACTGCAGCCACTGCTGCCACTGCTATTGACAACGCAACTCTTAGATTGGGCCAATGTACGAGAGACAAACCGGAATCTCCTTCACCCAAAACGAGCCGAGCCTGCGGTCACCCAAAGCTTCACTCACTCATTCACTCACTCACTCGGCTGGCCTTTCCCTTTCGTTGGCCTTTGGATGGATGCTGATGATGCAGTGTAGGGGGGGCCACTGCCACTGACTGCACTTGTCAGCTTCATAAGCCAAGCTAAGCCATTGCTTAGGTAAGAGTTTTGTTTGAAAACCAGAAATGTTTGGAATGCTGCATTGAAGGGACTTTTAGTTGAACTTATACCTTTGCTTAGATTGCTATTATTGGTTCAATCACAATTATAACTTACTTATATCCAGCGGTTGCTATTGAAAAGGGTCGCCTGAAATAGAAGTCTCCTTAAACTCTCTTTAAATATAGCTAAAAGTATGTCTTTGTTCGACTGCAGTAGACTTCTGAATAATTGATTAATCTTTGCTCTCATAGCCACAATAAAACTGCCATTTTTAAGCCAATTGTTGCACAGGTTTCTTCTGGCTAAGATACATCCAAGTTGGACTGCCTTTTGCTTTCTCTTAACTCTTTTCCATATTTGATAATACTGCTGTGTGCATCTGAATCTGATTCCTCTCCCTCCCCTGCTTAAAGAAATTCTCATTTTGGTTGCATTTTATCCATTTAAATGTTTTTTTTATTTTATATTCGTTTCTCTGTGTTTTTTTTGTTGGTTTGAGTCTTGGGTTTTGCTCTTTATTTTTTGGGTTTTTTCTGGTTTTTAGTATTTTAGTTTCATTTGCATTTTCATTTGCGTTTTCCCTTTGTCATTTGTTTCGTTTTGTTTCGCTTTTGCTTTGCTTTATGCTAAATTGGCTATGTTGTGTTGTTGCTTTGTCACTTAAACATTTAAATGTCCTTGGGTTTGGGGGTGGGGCGGTCTCTTTTGCCCCCACCCAAGGTTTCTGGCTTAAATGAAACAGTTTGTCCTGACCCAGGATCCAATGGTTCAAATTGGGTGTGTGTGTGTGTGAGTGGGTTATGGGTTTTGATTCTGCATATCTGTTAGCTCTATCCATCCTGGCTCCTGCTCCGAGGCTTAGTTTAGGGCTAAAAGTGTTTTTGTTTGTTCTGTTTCTGTTTCTGGTGGTGGTTGCTTACATTTCTTTTGGGCCAAATATAACTTCCTTAAACCATTTCTGCTTATTGTAACACGTACTAGTATTCTTGTATTTGTATTTGTATTTGTAATTCTTTATTTTTTCTCTCTTTTATTTGTATTTGTTTTGCATACATAGTGTGCTCTCTCGCTCTGCCTCAACAACTTTTGCAGATTCTGCTCTCAGCCACACACATTTTTGAATTAATCATTATGTTTAAAATTAATTTGCCACATATTTGTTGTTGTTGTTGCACTTAGACTCTAGATTGTGTGTTTTGTTTTTTTTCCGCTATTCCATTTAGTTTTCTTCTGGTTGTTGGTTTTTTTTGTATATTTGTTTGCTTGTTGGCAAATATGTTTATAAATAATATTTTTCAAATATTACCTAACGACGAGTAATGTGAGTCGCAAATGAGTCGCATTCATTTGTTTAGTAAGTATAGTATGTAATTTTGTAAGTTAACATGTCGACGTGTTTGCTTTTGCTGTTGCAATTTGCAATTTGCAAATATTCGCTTGATAAAAAACGAAAAATTAAAAACCAAACTATAAAATCGCTTAACTCAACTTTACACATGGCACACATAGTACAGCTAGGCATAATCGTACACATATAGTAGTACTACTATATATGTATATATATTCATTCATATTTATGCATAATCCAATCTAAAATAATATTAATCATTGCTGGAATTCTTGGAACTCTGCAAATGCTCTCTTAAATTGGCGTTAGGTTCTTCTAAGTATTTTTCTTTGTTTGTATCTTGTTTTTACACTGATCTCTTAGCCTATGGATATATGTATTTATTGTAGATATATATGTATTTGTATGCATATGTAGTTTTGCGCATAGGATAATGAATGCATTTTGGCTTAGATCGTCTATGAAATAAATTACAAAAGCTTTTTGGCTCTATACAAAGCCTCAAATCTATGCTCTGAATGGGAGACTATCAACTGAAATATTTTACAATAGCTGGGGGATAATTGAAATGTGTGTCCTTCTTTTATAATACATTCATTTTTCGTTTAATGCAGTTATTTATTTTTGGGGAATGCTAAGGATTGTAGAATCCGTTTTTGGCTTACTGTATTCATCAACATTCAAAACACTCTCTAAACTATCGTAATGTTTGTTCATTGTTCTTAGTGTAGGTTTCGGGTTATTGAGCAATTGCTACTTTAACATTTATGTACAACTATCGCTTAGTATGTGGAGGGTTTTCTTATTCTTCTTTTAAGATTACACAAATATGTTTTTGTGTCTGGTTTTTGATTACAAAAATATCCCTGGCAAGAATCGAAAAAGAGGTTTTTGGTCCTTTCAAACTATTTGCGGCATCAAATTGAATCAATTGAATGTAATCATAATACAAATACATGTGTGATGATAGTAAATTAAATTTTTTTGGGGGGAATTGTAACTTTTATTTAAATATATGTATAACTCGTTTTGATCGTTCGCTTAATTTTTGTCTTTCTCGAAAATATCTTACAGTTTCGCTGCCACATGGGGCAAACAGTTCAAATGGAAGGAATTTGTTCGTGCCTGGTATATTCTTCATCGTTTTCGTCATTTACAATTTTAAACTATACTAGTAGTAGGTTTATGCCACTGCCTATCATACCCTAGTACTTCTCTGCTCTGTATTTAGGTTCTAAACATTTTTTAAAATATTTAACAAAATCAGTCGCTTGGCAAGTGCACTCCGATGATCTTCTTCCATACGGTTCTCTTTGATCTTCGTTTCGATCTCCCCTCGTAAAGGAACTTAAAGTATTCGTGTAATAATCAACTGTTAACAATGTTTTTTTGTTTTAAACCAAAAGAAATTCATGATTTTTTTCATTCATTTTTTGGCATTTGTTACGCACAGTCACACACGCACACACACACTACAGTTACAGTTACAACATCTAAAGTTACAGTTAGGGCCTACAGTAAAAATATTGGAGTAGTTTAAGTTGTGAAAAGTCGCCTCACCCGCTTTTGGGGGGGGACTGGCCAACAATTTGGTTAGAAGCAGCTAAAGTGTGGATAGGGGGTAGGGTGGGGGATTGGGGGCCTTAGTGTCTAGGCCCTAGGGCAATTTTGATGCTTGGCTAGATCGGCTACAGATACGTAAACACAGTTACAGATAGATACACACATACACATAGCTATATGGAGTATATATGTAGAGTAGTAGTTGCGTGGCATACTAGTCCACATGTAAATATCGATTATTAGGGCAGATTCACATACGAGTATGCATATATGCCTAGTGGTAGTTAGTGGGATTAGATTACATAGAGTATTTTGGTTGAATGAACGAGTACAGGCCCTTCAAAAACAAAGCACTCACTCTGCATTCACATTCACTCACATACACACTCACATTCACACTCAATTACATCCACTTAAAGTTAATGGCTTCTGACCAGATTCAACTGGAGCATAGACAGAGCCAGCGCTAGGGTTAGTTCCACGATGCAGCCGCAGCCTCCACGGCCAGTGGCGGTGGCACTGTTGCTGTTGAAGACCGGAAAGTGAATCTGCTCGGGCCGATTGAGCTCCTCCTCCTCGTCGTCATCGTCGATGGCATTGGACATCGTGCGGTGGCGCTTGGTGAAGTTCACATTGAAGATGGCCTCGGCGACGCCGCCCGGCGACGAGACAATAAAGTAGAAGGTCCGTGGCACCCGCTCGTGCATGCTGACGTAGGTGAGGCGCGCCTCCTTGCAGTAGGGCGTGGGCAGATCCTGCGGTAGATCAAAGGTGGGTTAGTTGGGGGATGGAGTTTCCCGCAGGCAGAGACTCACCTTTACGGAGTAGGCCAGCACGGTGCTGCCGTACTGGTTGCCGGGCGTAAAGACGCGATCGCCGTGCAGCCAGCGGGCGGCATGGGCCGGCGGATTGGCACAGAACTCCACATTGAGGTGCAAGGGAGAGCCCGGATAGGCAACGGGCGTGGCATTCAGGGCCGTCGCTGTGGGTGAGCCTGCAAGTGGAGAGTGCGGAGGGAGAAGGCATACGGATTAGTGGGACAAAACTTTTGTTCATCTAAGTTCGTTAGCCAGCAGCCCCTGAGAACTTTCGGCCCAAGGACACACGGAGATTCGTTAAGTAAACTTCCCTAAGACCCCGGCTCCGTCGCACTTCACACATGCTAAGCCAATTCCAGCACAACTGTACTCAAACCGAGACACTCATCCTGCTTACACTGTGCCCCCACCCTACTGCCCCACTCTCCTTCTCCTCCTGCACAGCTGTATAGTGGTATAGTTGTATCCCAAGTTTGTTTCGCATCGCATCAGCTGCAATTAAAGCCTTGGCGAAAAGTTTCCTGCCACCTCCAGCTCCACCTCCATCTACATCTACAGCGGCATCTCTGTAGCTCTTTAGCCATTGCCTTCGCCACTAATTAAAAGCGTATCACCCGACAAATGTGCCACTTACTGCCGTGGCTTCCTTCTTACCATCCCTTCCCATCACCACCTTGCCAGCATTAAGCAGCAGCGCCAATGCGAGTGCACAAACGTTTGGCAACGCTGGAAAAATCAAAATAAATAGAGAACAACATGTCGTGGAGCAGGCTGTGGAGGGGTAGAGTAGGGGGGCAAAAGGAAAACTTTTTAAGAACGCCAAAACTTCATTAAAAAGTTTACGCCAAAGCGAATTCTGTGGATGGATCTTATGTGGATGGGAGGAGCCTGAGGATTATCTTATCGCTGCTAGAGTCTTCCAAAGCGAGTCACTGCAGCCTGACGACGTTAGCCAACACTAACGTGACAATCCAATTAGCCACATGTGTGCTGGCGCTCTCTCTCGCTCTTTCTCTCTCTCTCTCTCTCTATACTTCAACTACTATATGCTTCTCGCTCGAACGTTTTGCATGCCGGCGCCTTTGTAGATGGGAATATTTAATTATCGAAAGGCTCGAAAATTTTGCAATTTTCCTCATCATTGGCTTGAGACAGAGATAGAAATATGCACGAGATGCTCAGAGAGAGTGTGAGAGAGATAGATGCAGAGGCAAAAAATAAACTTGGGCCGCAATGGCGACCCTGGCAAACAAAATGGTGAAAAGTGTTAAGTGCAAATGGGTGTTTTTGCAGGGGGAGGGTGGCAGGACACAGGCACAGACACCGACACCCACACAGACACACAAACAAAAAACTCCAAAACGAAGAACTCGTTCGACACTCGCAAATTTATAGCCCGAAAAACCCCTTTCCGGTGGTCGACAAGGGAACAAACGATGGGTAAGGGGAGGGTGGGGTGTGTGGGAAGGGAAAATGAGGAATGAGAAAGGGACTGTTGGGGCGACTAACTGTAAAATCAATTAAAGCAAGTGAGTTCTCCCTTTCTCTCTCTCTCTCTCTCTGGCTCTCACACTTTGCCACTGTCTGCCAAATTATGCGTTCAACGCCATTTTGTACAGGCCGTGGCTCTGCCTCCTCTGCCACCCCACAGCCAGGGGAAAAAGTGTAATTTATTTGACAGCTAAAAATGATTTTTGCATGGGCCATGGCCAGGCAGCCCCAGACCACCTTCCCTCCCCACCATGAACAACTCCATTCCGCTCTCAAAGAGATTTAAATTCTATTTTCATTTGCACTCAGTGAGCCGTGTGCCAGCATTTTAGCCCAAGCGCCAGAGACCAGGTGGGGCCTGTGGTTGTGCCTCGCAATTCGGCTGGATGGAGGGGGCGCCCGACCGACAACTGTTCGTGGCTGTGTGGCCCCAAGGTCAGTCAGTGCTTGGGTCATTGGTGCGACTTTTAATTTGATTTGCACCCAGGGGACTAAGGGCGCTAAGCTGAAATGAGTTTTCGAGAGCGTTTTCTTGGCCCGTGGAGGGAGGGCGGGGATCAGAGACAGACAGGCCAGGGGAAAGCAAATCAGAGCAGACAAAAAATCAAAAAAACAAAAGGTATTTAATACACACAGACACCTACCTACAGACTTGGCAACAGTCTGGGGAAACCTCCCTAGGGTCTCATATGTGAAGGAGCGACGAGAAAAATGACAATTTCAGCGGCACAACAAGCGAAAATAAAACGAGAAAGAACGTACGGAGTCGCTTCGAACGCGACTCTACTTTTATACCCGTACTCAGTCAGTACACATGTGATTTATGTGGAATTTTAAAATGTTTTATCATTTTTTACATTTTACATTTTTTTGCTACATCTGTCATCGACATCTACATCTACATCATCTACATCAGTTCTCACAACAACACACGTACACTGCACGAGGCAGCATGTTTGAGCGTGAGTGTGTGTGTGTGAGAAGCTGAAGCAACAATCAACCCCAATAAATGACTTACGGCGCAACTGGAAGGGGACAGCTCGTAGCTGAAAATTCATTTGATCATTGTGGCTACAATAATGATCCGATCTGAACCAAATTCGGGAATCTGGTAGATATGGTCATTTTTCTACGATACTGCATTTTTAGTTTTTTCTATCTTCAAAATTGTGGATTTTCGTCTTTTTGGGGGCGGGAGTGGGCGTGGCAAAATTTTGAAATAAACTTGCACTGAAGCGATATCACAGGAGTCTAGGCAGAAAATTTGGTTGTTCTAGCTCTTATAGTCTCTGAGATCGAGGCGCTCATTTATACGAAAAACCAAAATTACTCGATTTTGTGTGAGTGCGAAAGGGATGGAGCAGAAGTTTTTGCGTATGTTTTTGTCTATTGTGGCTATATTAATGATCCGATCCGATTCAGATTTGGGCCCCTGATAGATATGGTCTTTCTCTATGATTCTGCATTTTTAGTTTTCTGCTATCTTCAAAATTGTGGACGCCACAGATGTGCGCCCTTTGTGGGGGCGGAAGTGGGCGGGGCGGAATTTTTAAACTTTTTTCTAGGAGTGAGAGAATACATCAGTCTGGAAAAAAATTTGGTTGCTCTAGCTCTAATAGCCTTCGAGCAATGGGCGACAAACAAGACGGACGGACGGACGGACGGACGGACGGACAGACGGACGGACAGACAGGGGCTATATCGACTCGGCTATTGATGCTGATCAAGAATATATATACTTTATATGGTCGGAAATTACTCCTTCTCTATGTTACACACATCCACTTTTAGCACAAATACAATATACCCTTTTACTCTTCGAGTACGGGTATAAAAAAATACTTACAAAGTTGTTTGTTAGCTGGGGAGAGTGAGGGTGTGTGGGGGCGGGGCCCAGTGAAAAGCTGTATTTTTCCCAACTAATTGGAGCATCCAAATGAAGGCGAAAATTCAATTACTTTCGGCTATTATTATTTCTGTTTTTCCCCCTGAAAGTATTTCGAGTGCGTTTTCTCGCACAATGTCCATGTCCATGTTCCAGTGAACAAACAACAAGGAAAGGGGTCGGAAGAGGGGGTGGGGGGATAAAGAACTTTCGGAGACGTGCAATCAATGGGGCAAGGTCCGCGAGGTCCTGTTGTTCCGCTCTGCATATTCCGTGGCTCTGACTCCGGCTACGGCTCTGACTCTGGCCATTCTCATTGTCTCCCTTGGCAAGGAGCAAGGAGTGCCCACCAAAGTGTTGCAAAACGTTTTCTCCCACTGCTGTTGCTGTTGTTGTTGTTGTTGCGCTTCACCCCTCTCACCTCTTGGCCAAAGTTTTTGCACAAAAGGCAACTACGAAAAATTAAGTTAACTTTTTCGGGCAACGGGAATTGAGTAATTTTCAGCCGTAAAACTTTATTATTTTGGACTGCAACCCACTCTAGCCTTCGGCAGACCCATACCCACCGCCCCCCAACCCGCACATTGTTGTTGCAACAATTGTAGAACATGCCAAAAGTTGTTGCTATTGTTTAAATATTTATTTTCTAGCTGTTGTGCAGCTGTAAATGTTGCCAGCAAAAACTTGTGTACGTACTGCTCAGAAAAGTGGCCAAAAAACATGCAAATTTCATTGTGAAAACGAAAGGAACCGAGAGGAGTGGTGCAGACTGCCAAAGCGACTCCTCCTCAGGCAGTAACCTAGCAAAGCAACATGTAATTACATAAAGAGAGAGAGAGAAACTACAGAACACTGAATAGCGGAGAAAGCACAATGGGTCTGGGTTTGGGTTGGGGTTTGGGTTTGTTGCAAGTGTTTACCCACAATGAACCGCTGTGTAATTCCATTTGGGGGCTGACCTTCTGACGGTACAAGATCTCTATTAATGTTTCTGCCTGCTGCCTGCTAAGGAATGATCGGTTTATATCTCTATTAGGGTAAATTCGATTCCCACAAGTGCAAATCAGACATTTTGATGTGCGGCAAATTCAAAATCCAACATGTGGCCAAGCACACACACACATTGAGCAACGGAGCTTGGGTGCCCCTTAAGCTGGTAGGAGCTGGTCCCCAAACACACAACATGGAAATGCCGATGAAATGAACAGAATGGGACAGTGGCAGTGGCAGAGGCATAGGAAGAGGCATAGGCAGTGTCAGAGGCAGTGTCAGAGGCAGTGTCAGAGGCAGTGAGGAATGACCGTAGAGAGGGGAGTGTGCAGATTAGAACAGGCAATTACAGGTGAGCGGCATTTAAAGACGCAAACAAGAGCAAAAACATGCCCCCTGGGGGTCAGGGGCACAGAACTCTCTGGCGTTATTTAGTATGCAAAAGCCTCGATGGAGAGAGCCAGTGGCAGGAGGCAGGAGGCGCACTGAGATAACAGGCAATCCGACAGGCAGCAAGTGAAAATAACAATCATAATATTCAATTATGCAACGTTTTGCCCGAGGAGCAACGCAGAGGCGTCCAAGCTGGACTCCAAGTAGAACAACAAACGAGAAACAGAGAGAGGAAGAGAGAGAGAGAGAGCTCTCTGTCCGTCCGTTCGTTCGTTGCTTGTTGTGTTGCTGAATAATTAATAAACATTGTGTGCACTTAATGCAAAAAGCTGCAAATAAAATTACCAACGAGACAAAAGGACACCCCACAGGAGGGGAATAGGGGAGCTGGCGGGTAGGTGGGTCTCCAATTGAAATTACGTGCTCTGGCTGGGCAATCAAAGAGGGATTAGCGATTCGTTTTTGTTTTTGCTCTTAGCTCCACCCATTTGTCACCTGCTCATTGGGTATGGAACGGAATCTGGAACTGGAACTGCGACTGGGAACTGCTCCTCTTCCTTTGGGCAATTTTAATTGAATTTATTGTCAGCGCGAGTTGCGAGCTGAATTATTGATGGCCACGATGACAGGTCGTTGCGAGGCTTTCAACATTTGTCTTAAGTTTTTCGGCCAACTTTTCGGCCCCGCCAGCCTCTAAGCAGGCGAAAAGTGCTCAAATATTAATGAGAGGGGGTAGGGTTAGGAGGGGGTAGCCAAAAGGGTGAGCTCTTGTGGTTTACTTTGGCTTCGGCTTTGGGGCTTCCTTTTTGGGGTTTCTCATTTTTTTAAGTCCAGGCACGCATTTTTGTGGCGTGGCATGGCATGGCGACTTAAGGCGATTCGCTTGCGGCAATGGGTCGACTTGCGACACATTTATTGTATGGGTATAGGTATACCTGTCTTTGCCACTGTTCAAAGCGCAATCTTTAAAAGTAATTTTACTTCAAAGTCAATTGCTTGCGGGTCAAATGGATTGCACTGAAATGGAAAGAGAGAAAGAGCTCGAAAAGAGAGCTACAGCCAAGTCATTGCTACTCGTACAAGTGACCAAACAAACTTTGATGTCACACACACACACACACACACACACGTATGTGACCTTAAAGTGCCATGCCATAAGAGATGAATATAAAAGGATGTACATACATACATATATCCTCGTAGAGTCACGGCTGAGGTAAAGTGCAGTTGTCGAGAGGAGGGTGGTGGGGGCTGTAAAAAGTGACAAAGTTTTGCCAGCCAGACTGGGCTCTATTCACTCTTAATGTATGTATGTGTGTGTGTGTGTGTTTGTAAATATCTCTAACCCAAATCTTGAAAATGTACAAAGAACGCTTTCATTGGAAACCAACTGCGAGCATACCCCCACACCAACAACCCCCTCCCCATGCCATGTCATACCCCTGGCTGTCCTGGCCTCGTCCTTGTTTTTGCCACTGTCAACACAAATTAAGCTGCCATGTAAAGCTAAATGAAAGTCTCTGCTCTGCTCCTGCTCTGCCCCTGCTCTGCTCTGCTCCTGCCTAGTTAACGTATTTAAATATGCTCTTTCACTTTCAATACCAAATGAGTGGCTGACTGTTGGCTGCTCTGGCTCCTGGCTGGTTGGCAACTTTTGCCTGGCAGCGGCAGCGCAGCGCGCAAGATTGCAGCATGCAGATAAGAGTAAATGCGAATGGATCCATAGATACTCCCGCACATGCCGAGCAAAGTTTGCCATGTGTGTGTGTGTGTGTGTGGCTGTTAATAGAACCAAACTTTGGATGAGCAGCGGCAACCCAATTTGAGCTTCAACCTTCCCTGCTGCTCCGTGTTGCCTTCCCTGCTGCTACCTTCCCTTGCTGCCTTTCCTGCTGCTGTTGCAAATTGCACAAGTTGCCAAAAATTGCTTCACATGTGCCACTTAAAGTTTTTGGTTTTGGCTCGGTTCGGCACGGCACGGCGCCCTAGTCGTCATCGTCCTCATCCTCATCCTCATGGCCGTCTGGTATGTAGTTTTGTCAAGTTTCAAGTTTCCCCCTGCAGCATGCTTCCTGCTTCTGCTCCTGCTCTTGCTTATCCTTTTTTTTTTTTTGTATTTCTTTGGTTACCTGTACATTTAATAAATTTTCTGTATTTTTGTTGGCTCTAGTTTACTGCGAAAGTGAGATGTTCGGAAAACTTTAAAGTGATGTTGGCAAACACACACACACACACAAAATTATTGGCAAACAACAGAGGAAGGCGTTAGAGGGGCAGACTGGCAGAGGGGTAGTTAGGCAAAGGGGTAGTTAGGTAGAGCGGCAGACAGGCAGAGTTAGATGGCAAGTTAGATGGCAATGGCTCAACTTTGATGCAATGTTCGAACGTTCATTTAGTGTTGTCAAACACCGAAGAGTGTTGATTAAAATAGTATATGCTATCCTTCCAAAAGGCGTTGAAGTCACCACAGAAAAGACAAGAAAATATATTAACATGGAAATTGCATCACAAGAAAACATCTTATGGATTGTAAAATATTGATAAAATCAATCGAAAAGGACACTAGAGTGAACTCTTGGCTGGCGCCATGACCCCTAGTCGTAGCAGCCTTTTTTGGAGTGCACTCCAAATGGCGCCACACCGAATTGCGGCCATTGGTGGAGCGTTGGCTGGGAGGGACAACGTGCAGTCTGCGGTTTGGGGGAAAAGCAATTCAGGCATTCAAACTGCCACACCCACACCCACACACGCATGTAGTAGGCTTTTACATGCATCGTTTCCGGTGTGTGTGTGTGTGTGTGCGTGTGTGTTTGTGTCAGGCCTATGCTTTATGGTCTGACATTTGACATTTTTATTAGCTTTGCGGCGACGGCGTTTAATTACTTTGTGCACTGCGAACAATGTCCGACATTGCTGCTGCTGCTGCTGCTGCTGCTGCCACTGCCACTGCCACTGCAGCGAAATGCAATTAAAATATGCATTTGAATTGTGTTGCATGCCTCGGAGCTATCGAAAAATTGCACATTTTATGCATGAACAGCTCATTAAGCGCGAGGCGCCCCCACCATGTAGCACAAGTTGCAGGGAGTTGCTAATTGGAGGATGCTAGTAATGGGGCATACACAGAGAGAGACAGGGAGAGAGAGGGAGATCTTTTCAGTGATCAAATCTGCATCAGAGTATGATTAACCCTTTAAGATCCATTGCCCACCCGTCTAGTAATCATCATACATAGTTGTATGCAAAAAGTTCTTACCCCGCCCCTTTTTCCAGCCCAACCCTGTTATTTGTTATTTCACGTAATCCACTTGAGGAAAAACTAGCGGGAGGTCGCCCCCGGGGGGATTTGACATCGTTATAGAGCAACTCAGTTGCCTCTCAGCGGCTGCTTATTAGTTTTTTGCAGCAAACCAGCAAATGTGGCTGCCGCTGGGCACAATTGGTGGTGGCATGGTCTGGCCTGGCTCGTTGACAAGTCCTCAACCATCCGCCCGGCCAACCCAGCCAGCATCACCCCTCCACAATGTCTTGTGGTGTTTGAAAAAGTGCGCCTGTTCAAGTGTTCGTTGAAATCAAATGCATTTTGCTAATATTTTCGTAACTTAAGTGCCAACGATTTGTTCTGTTCCTTCCCCTGTTTTCCATTGGTCAAGGGCCTATGGAATTAGTTTTGATTTCTCCCTGCTGGATGTGGGGAGGGTAGGAGAGGGCCAGAGGTTGCCTAGCACACGGCTGTCAGCTTGTTTTACTGCTTACATCCGGTTCGTGGGCAGACAAGTGGTTAGGGTTGGTCAGTGTGCTGGTGGAAGGGAGGTGGGATACAGGAAAGAAAGGAAAGGAAAAGGGTTTTACGCTGGCGACACTGCGCCGTCTGGTGGCATCTATTTGCACAACTTTTTCAGCTCATTTCCGTTGCAGCTGCAGACAGGACAGGCAACGACTAGCACCCACAAAAGTCAGCATATCTCTCTCTCTCTCTCACACTCACTCTCTCTATCTCTCTCTCTCCCGCTTACACTATTTGGGTTTCCAGTGAATGGCCAAAAATGATTTCTGCAACTGTCTGAAAAGTTTTGGCTGCTTCTTTTTCAGCATCAGTGGGGTGTTTCTGATGACAAGTTTTTGAGTTCATATTTTAACTAACGACTGTAGACACATAGAAAGAAAGACACACAGACAGACAAGGACAAAGAGAGAGTGAGATAGACAGAGAGACAGAGAGAGAGAGAGCCAGAGATGGCTAACACATATGGAAAATTATAATTTAGTCAACAGTTTTTGCCCCCCCTCCCATCTTCTGTTGGTCTACCACTTGCTTACCATTTGTCTCACTAGCTATCTCTCTCTCACTCACTCACTCACTCGCTCACTCGTTCTCTCTTTGTGTGTGTGTGTGTGTGTGTGTGTGTTTTGTGTGAAAATTGAAGCGGAAAAATTAATGCTCGAGTGCATCTTGTGGAAAAGACAACACACACACACAGAGAGAGAGAGAGAGAGAGAGAGGAAGGAGGAAGGAATGGCTGGCCAGGCAGCACCGACCGACGAAGCAGTTGACAAGGAACTAGGATCAACAAAAGTCGGAAACGGCAAATGGTAATTATTTTGGTTGGTTGGGGAAAGGGTGGGGGTTCAAGTTCTGGCCATTCATTTGCCAAATGTTTTGAGCGCATTTTGCATTTTGCAACGGCCAGAGAAACTCTCCCCCAAAATGCTTGAAATTCAAGTATCGAAATCGAATTTAAAGATATTCTTTAATACCGAATGAAATATGAAAATTAAATTGCTGTATCCCGTATGCCCTGGCAAAACTTCAAAGTGTTTTTCTTTGGTTAAACTATTTACCGAAATTATAGAAAATTCCCCTGGGCCCACCCATTTTTCCACTGAAAGGCAGACTTTGAAGTTGCATCTGATATTGGTCTTAATTCCCATTTCAGTTTTTTCGGTGTTGTTGTTTGAATCAACCACCCTGCGGAAAATACATTTGAAAAGCGTTTATCTACTGCTCAAGATCTATGTGGCTGTTGGGGGGGAATGGAAGTGGGGAGGGAGGATGCTGGCAAACATTTAAACATGCAATTTGGCGCAGCTGCTGCGAAAAATTTCCACCCCCAACTCCGCTTTAAAGCCTTGTCGCAGGGCATAATAAATTGCCATTTAAATGAGGCACAAATGAAAAAAAAAAATAGAAAAAAAGGAATAAAAAAATTCTTTCGCATATTTTATGAAACGGAAACCCCACACCACACCACACCCCAACCCGGAATCAGCGAATCCCGTAACCACCCCCCGCCACCTAATGAGTAGAGAAACAAAGCAATATTTTTTGCCAACGAAACGAATGCGCCAAATTCCGCAGGAAAATTTGCCAAGAAGAAAAATTACGCATGGGGAAAATGGGAAAAAATGCGTAAAATATTTCCACTTCTTCCTGCCCATACTGGCATGGAGTGGGGGTGGGGCGTATGTATGTTGATCAAAAGCGAAAAGGAACGTGCACATATAACAAATTAGCATGCATAAAACAAGGCCAAGAAGCGGCGCAATGGCAGGAAACAGAGTTCGAGTGTGTGTACTGTGTGTGTGTGTGTGTGCCCAGGCATAAAGCAATATTTATGTTCATATATTGCCCGAAGGCGAAAGGCGGAGAGAACTCCACTCGCATCCCCTTTTACAAATTAAGCGTGGAATATGCGTGGAAATGGTTTTTGTTAATGAAAGACTGGCAGCCAGTCAGCAAAGGAGGCGTTATGCTGCCACTCCCTCTCCATCCATACCCAAACTGGAGTACATCCGAGTACTTAGGGGGCTGCCCTGTAATCCATGGCTTGTAATAAGAATTCCGCAAATAATCATTACATGTAAGCTCTAGAGGGGGGGAAGGGGCGGTTACGTAGAAGCCCGTTCCTTCATGGCGGCAATCTTCATTTAAGGGGCCAGCTTTTGGGGCAACTTTCCGCTGCATTTGTTTAAAGTACTTAAAAATAAAATGCAAACAGAAATTGCAATGCATAGTAAATTCCCCACACCCCCCACCCCACCAACATCATCAAGTAGGGGGGGCATGGTCGACTACTGAGCCACTTTTTGCAAGTTTCAGTTAACATATGCAGAGGCATGAGGCGCGCCCTACTACCACGCACTGTCAACAAGAACACGCCCACATAAAGTTAACGACAGCACCAAGAAGAGTAGGAGCGAAAGAGAGAGAGAAGACTAAAAAGAACGGCTGACTAGTAGAGCAGGAGCAGGGGGGTGCACTGGAGGGGGCAAGCCAAAGCCAAAGCTAAAGCGAAATTGTGAGGGAAAATTGTTATTTAATTTGTGTGAGTGCTGAACATTTTTGCAGCTGCTGCTGCTGCTGCTCCTCCTCAAGTTCTGCTGGGAAAACTTTCTGGCCAGCACACGCACAAAACTTTAACACAAGCATAAATTTTGGCATACACACACACCCACACACACACACGTGTTCGTGTTGTGTGGGGTAAGTAAGTGCACTTTGCATTGGGGGCGCCGCGAATCCTTTTGGCTTTCTTCAAAATTCATATGCACATTTATTTTATTCTTAGCTGCGCACTGCACTGCACTCCTCTCCCTCCCGCATCTCCTACTGGCTGCCTCAAGTAGTTGCATATGCAAGTAGGCTCTGCTGCTAGTGCCTCTTCTTCTTTGCTTATTTGTTGCATAATTTTACCATCCCCCCCTACTTCTCGTGCTTAAACGAAGCGTAAAGGCAACACAGGAGCTGTAGCTGTAGCTGAAGCTGGGGCACGGGGTTCATTAGGAGTGCACACTGGAAAACAAAGCAGGAGCAGCAGGAAAAAAAAAAAAAAAAACTTTCATATGCATAATGAAAATATTCTCTGCCTTCCCCTGTTTCACTACCCCTCGCCTTCTCTCTTTATCTCTAACTGTCTCTCTCTCTTTGGTTACTAATCAAAAATGTCAACGAAGCAAATGATTGGGCGGGGGCCTGGCGAGTGCTCTTAATTTAAGCCTTTGTCATCGCTTTCTGGCCCAAACCATTTGACTTGATAATTAAGTGGTGCGGTATGTCCTGTGCCATGGCCAGGTAATCAGAATCAGAGCGCTCTGCTCTGATCCAGTTGGCTCCTTCAGGTGGCAGTAATCCGTTTGCAGAGCTCTCCATGCAGCGTGGTAGCGCTCAAAGGGCGACCATAGATACTACACGCAGATTACTTGCCACTTGGGGTATGTAACTTGTACCCACTACAACTATACTATATTTATTTTAAAATGTGATTTCTTTCCACTCATTCTGCTGCTGCCGCTACTGTTGTTGGGGCACTTCTTTTTCCTTTCTTTTCGCTCAATGCACACACAAAAGAAGCGGAAACTTTTCAGACTGACTGTTTGGAGTTGTTGTGCGTCTCCGTAGCCTGAAATTTTGTTTAATTTTCGAAGCAAATACAAATAGTACACACAGACAGACGCTACCAGAGCTCCAGTGGAGTTCTAAGGGTCTCCTACCCAACCCAACCCCTACCCTTCCCATACCTTATTTACTGTGCGTCTGAGGCAGCTCCATCAGAGTCGAGTGGGTGCCTCGTGCCTTTGTCGCCGCTGCTTTGACTGCATGCCTGGGAATCCTTTTGCCGGCTGCCACTTGATAAATATGACTATTTCACGCTTCCTGCCACCCATATGTCTCTCTCCACGCACCCTCTCTGTCTGCGTGTGTGTCTGTGTGTGTGTGTCTATTCCGTGTTGCATATTTGCGTTAAGTGTTAGAGAAGCAAAGCCTCGAATGGGAATGGTGGGGTGTATGGGTATATCCACTCTACTTCAGCTACATTTGCTATGTATTTTGTTTATCCAGCACTCAATTTCGCAGTTTTAATGACAAACTGTCTTACCTTGAAATTGCATAGCGGGCACAGGGACGAAAATCCTTATAAACATGTGTCTCTGTCTCTCTCCCTCTCTCACAGCTACCTTCCCCTGGAGCCAGACGTGAAGGACTTTGTTTGATTGCTTGGCTTGGCTTTTCTTGGCTTGGCTTGGCTTGGCTGTGTGGGCCAGGAGCTGCTCCATGTTTGGATTGCACTCAAGGGTAAGCTTGTCCAGATCTCTCTCACTCTCTCACCCTATCTCCTCTCTCTTTCTGTATGTCCTGCCCTTGACTGTCTTTGTCAGCTGACACTCCTGTACTGGCCTGCTGGCCACCGCCACTGGGAGTGAGCACTTGGCAAGTTTTATTGTCTCAATGTCCACTTGGCTTTAGCCCCCCCAAGACAACTTAATGCGCCCCGAGGATGAGGAAAGGACTTCAAGAGCAAGTCCAAGTACAACTACAAGTAGAAGTAGAAGCATCAAAAGGTGATGCCAAGTCAAAGCTAACGCATTTTCTTTAATTTCCGGGGAAGCATGATTTCCAATTTTGAACCCCCCCTGGAACATTTTCGTACACTTGTCGTATACGTAATATCGTGCAGAATAACGAATAACTGAAGGAGCCAAAATGGATGAAAGGATGAATGGATGGGACGGATTGGAGTTGGGAAAAGGAAAGGAAAGGAAAGGCAAGGCACTGGAGCAAGCTGATTGGAATTGCCTTTTTGCCGATGTCATGAATCATGCGTCGTTTTTCCACACGCCCAGACACGCAAAAGATTTTTTGACAAGTGTCAATGCGACAAGAGAATGAGAGAGAGATAAGCCAGCGACAGAGCCAAAGAGCTATGAGAATATAAAAGAGAAGAGCCCAAGCCAGCCAGCCAGGCATCTAGGGAGACAGCAGGGGAGTTGGGGAGACAGCGAGGGGAAAATCACATGCAAAGTAAAATGTCGAACTTCTGACAGCAAGAAAATAAAACTTTTCATTTGTTTTTTGTGTCCCTCTCTCTCTCTCTTTCTGCCACTGCCACTGCCAGTGGCACTGTGCCACTGCCATGTGTCCCAGTCCCCGCAGTTGCTGTCAAAGTTTTTAAATGTTTTAAACTGCTTCGCTCAGGTGACAGTGCAGCTTGTCCGTCCCCCACCCACCCACCTGACATGGCTCCATTTCGGTAAATGGTACATAGATCCCAGTTATAGATATAGTGGGATACCCCCCTCCCAGCCCATGGACCGACTTACCCTTCACTGAGACGGTGACACTCTGCAGCACCTCCAGCTTCTTTTTGTTGGCCAGCGGCTGGCCGACGCACTTATAGACGCCCGCATCCTGGTACATGACATCCTTCAGCGAGAACTGGCCCGTCGGCTGGCTGCTCCCGTAGCCGAGGCCGCGCAGACGTGCCGAAATGGGATCCAAATGCGACCAGCAGCCCAGGGAGCCTAAAATGGGAGAGAGGTGGGGTTGAAAGTCATTTCACGTAATTTAATTAATTGACTCCTCCGGGGGAGGCCGCCAGCCGCCAGTGGCACGCAGTCTTTAATTTCTTTAATTGATGTGTTCGCTGGACTTGACCCAGGCCCCCCCTTCACCAGGCACAGACACCAGACAAATGGCCCCAAAAAGTGGGCAAAGCAAATTGCACGCATAATTAATTTTCTATTGCGCCAATTAATGGTGTGGGGGGGGGGCAAAGGGCGTGGGGCACAAGGAAAATGTAAAATGTAATTACAAGTCAGACACATTTGTCATTGGCCATTTCCCTTTGATGTTTTTTTTGTGGGATGGGGGGATGCTCCCTCTCAATTTTCTTACCTTGCGGACACTGTAGGGTGACGGCGCCTCCAAGCTGCACTTCCAGCTGTCCCTTGGGATTGTGCGAGGCAGCTGCCACCGAAACATCCTGATCGTCTGGCTCCGAGGTCACATCCACCGAGTCATCTGCCGCAAAAAGAAGAGTAGAAGAAACGAAATCATGATTTAAAACTGCCAACATTGAAGCAACAACAACGGGGTGGTGGTGGTGGGTGGGAAGGGGATCAGGCTGTCGGGAAATTGTCAAATGTGACGATATTTCAATGACAGAAAAGCACGGGAAACAGCTCATACAGGAGGGGGGGGGTGTGCTGACACACAGGGGAAACAAATTGCCGAGGCGCAGGGAACACCTGAGTCACCGCACAATGAGTTGTCACTTCCGCTGGGAGTCAGACCACACAAACAAAAAAGAAGTGAAAATCGCTGCTCTGCCAGCTGGAAAATTGGCCCAGTCGGTGGTGAGGAGCTGCAATCTCCCCACCAGCCTTGGCCGCAGCAAAATTCATAAATATATATACATATATATTTTATGAGGCATGCCCCAAGCCCCAGACCCCTAACGATGCTTCATTCTAATTTCAGCGAAAGCATAGAATTTATGCCACACACACACACACAAACACACACAGACTCACTCCTGTGTGTGTGTCCTGTAGCTGTAGCTGGCTTTAAATTCCCCATTCCGTTCTTTTGTGTGTCGCATACTTTATGGCGCTGTTCATATTACGATATAAATAACAATTTGCCCAGACGTGTGTTCCCCCAAAAGTATGAGGCAAGCGGGGCAGGGGCAGGGGCAGGTACGGGGGCTGCTTTGTCTGAGGCCGGATATCATAACAATAAGTTGCCAAGTGCCTGGCAGCTCCTGTGAGGCAAAAAAAAAGAATGGTGAATGGTGTGGCAATGGCGATGACAAAAGGGCACAGTGACAAGTCCCCACAGAGTGGTGTTGCACACACTTTTGACAGAAACCTCAGAATCTCGTCTCCAATCTCGGACCTCAGGGCGACCATCAAATTAGCAGACCCAAAAGTGAGCCGCACAATTAACAAAAACTACTAATTACCAAGGGCCCAGGAAAGGGAGGTTGAGGAGAGGTGCAGAGGAAACCCTTAAAGTTCCACAACACACAGCTGAGATTTTCAGCCCTGTATGTGGGGTGGGGGTGCTGGCAAAGTCTGTCGGCAACAATTAATTGTAAGCTCATTTCGCTTTGAGACGAGACCCCTCGTCGCATGTCAATCAGCTGCCCAGGACAACGGCAGGACGCAGTCAACCCCTAGGCCAGCAGTCCACCCCTGTTGAGGATTTTATTGCTGACAATAGCGCAAAATTCTCCCCTTCCCCCCCTAGCAAACGGAGGGCGTGTTACTTAGTCAAAATCACGTAGTTATAAAATTTTTTATTGCTGCCACGAACAAAGGCAGACAAAGGCGGTGACGTACAAATTGACAGAGTGGGTGGTGTGGGGTGTGCGTGTGGGAGGTGCCCGAGTGGGTGGTGATGCTGAAGCTTTGACAGACATAAGAACTCGCTGTCCAAAATGTCTAATGAGCCCAGAGAGCTCAGCTTCAAGCAAAGATTTGTCAATTGAGGCCGGGCGATAAGAGTATCCAGAGATGGAGAGTGTAAGAGAGGGAGAGGTAGGGCGGTATCGTATGCTTCTCTGTAGGAGGAGAAAAGTTTATCATTTGATAAATGCACACACCCAAAAAGGACTGGAATCAAAAACTCTGAATGGGCGTCTCCAAGCCAAAAAAGGAGGCAGCAAAAAAAAGGGAAATTCTTGTCTGTCCCTCAAAAACAAACTCATTCAATATTTTGGCCAAGTTTTGCCTTTCATCTATTCAGACAGACAAACAGCCACACACACAAACATTCATAATTTCCAACACTTGTTTCACGCATATTTGACTCAATGGCCATTCATAAAAGTTCTTCCCCCTCAACGCCCCAGCCCCATTCCGCCAGCACAATGGTGTAGGAAAAACAAATAACGAAAAAGCAAACAAATGTGCCTCAAGTATCGTCCATATGGCGACAGTGACAGCGCAAGGGAAACCCAAACACACACACACACACACAGGAGCGAGGAGAAAGTGATTCCTTGGGAGTATTGGGTGGGGGAGGGGCATATACATATAAATCTCGACCCATGTGAACAACAAACACGAACAGTGCGCGCATATGAAGGGCAAACAAGAAGAATCAATATGCCACAGAGCAAAGGCGCTGGGGCACTCCGACAAAAGGTTGAAGAGCTTGCTCGATTCTTGCCACCAATCATTAATCATAAAGCATCATCATCAGCCATGCCAAGGGGTGGGAGAGAGAGAGAGAAAAGTGGTGGAGGGCATTGTGGCTGAGTATTTGCCTGCCATAAACAGGACAGTCCCAAGTTTGTATGAGAGAACTTCATCCCTCCCCACCCAAGTGAACCCCACTCATCCTCAATGTGTCGTCGAATATGTGTGAATATGACGGCGAGTGCACATGTGAGTGTTTGTGAGTGTGTTAGTATGAGTATGAGTGTGAGTATGAGTGTGTGAGTATGATTTTGAGTGAGTATGAGTGTTATTTATATGATTACCCAAAACAATTTACGCGCATTTACCCGTTGCGCAGATCATTCTGGCCTGCCCACATACTTATGTACATCCGTATGCACATTGCATGAAGACTTAACAATTACAACACAAATTGGGGATATATATTCGGATTTGATCCATAATACTTATTACAAGGTGCACCCACGAGAGCGGTTCAAAGCAATTTCCCAGAAAATGTTCCCAGCAAAAGCCAGCTTTATTTTTCCCCATCCCCACTTAATATTTAGCAGCAGAGCAACTCATGAATATGGGGAACCCTGCTGCTGCTGCTGCTGCTATCATCATCTTCCTCATCAACAATCCTCTTAACTTACAAGCTCTATAAACAGATAGCGGGAAGGGATAGGGAAGGGAACAGCAGTAGATGTAGGGGCAGTGGCAGCGTGGTGCACGGGGAGTTGCATTTGATTGCGTTTTGTGTCTTGGTTATAAATTTTAATTTTTTGTTCTCCCTTTTCCGCACGATGCTCTGTGCTTGGAGAGTTTTCCTTGAGGCAAGGGCATGAGACGATTAATTTTCCATGAGTTGAAATTGAAGATGATTGCAGCGGATGCGAAAACAAGAGCGGATCAGGCAACTGGAAGTGGCAGGCAGAGGAACTAGCAAAGTGTATGGGATTGTAAACCCAGTAGATAGAGGGGGAGTTTGCTGGCTCAAGAAAATGCAAATTAGCGGGAACGAAAAACGACTTGAAACCCTATCCATTAAAGATAAGCTCTTGACAAATTCATGCTTATCCCACACAAAAATGCCACAGAAAAAGTTGTGGCCATAAGCAAGACTCCCATTCAGCCCAAGACATTTGTCCGCAATGAGTTTTTAATATGAGTAGTTCTTTTTGGGCCAACTCCCCTCTCAGAAATGAGTTTCTTGCGTTTCATTTGAGCCAACAACAAATAAAATTTTATTGAAAGTCCTTTACTCTCGAAGGCCCCCAAAAACATAATCGCCGTGGCGATAAAAACAAAGGCAGAGCAAACAGAAAAACTAATAATCGTACGCCCCGATAAACACTGGAATTCGAAACTTCGGACAAGGGTGAGGACGAGGACGACCAGGACCAGTAGCAGGACCACTTATAGGGCTAAGGGGGGTGGATGGATGCGTGCCCCATATCGTTGTCGTTGTCGCAGCAGCAGCAGCAGAGAAATAAACAATAAAGTTAAACCGCGATAACCGGCACGACAAAGGATAATGTATAATACGAGCCAGGACATTTCCGATTAGCCAAAGGAATCCTCAACTCAACGCCCTGCCGCCCTCTTGAATGAAATGGCATGGGGGTATAGAGGAGATGGACATGCGAATGCTTACGATAGCGTGTAAAATTAAATTTTATTGTAATTCTCCAGCTACAGCGAAGGCGGACAAATGTCCTTGGCCATTTTGGGGGGGTCTCCTTCCTTACTGGGTTCTTCCGTCCTTTATGCTGCTTCCTTTAAATCGTTTTGTTTTGTTTCGTTTCGCTTCGTTTTATTTCTGGTTTTCTGCATGTTCCAAGCGGGGGGAAAGTGTGAGTTGAATGCACTTTCCCAAAACAGTTGGCGCAGAAAATGAGTTTAATGCGAGGAAAATGCAATTTTCACATGCATTTTGGATGGGAAATTAGCCGCAAAGGAATGAGTCTCTCGGGTGGTGGTTGCCTTGGGAATACTTTTGCCAGAGTAGCTGAGAGCGAGCAGCCCTCCCTTCACTTGAAGGCCATTAATAAAGTTTTTCACCTCTTGAACCATATACAGAGTTACGGGCAAATCGATGGAGCTTCGCCTCCATGACACCACCCCTCCCCTATCAAGGACACAAAACTTTCACTAATTGCACTTTGTTTAGAGGTGGAGCGAAGGGGGAGGGAGGAGATGGAGGTGTGTAGCTCACTCAACATTAATTAGCCCCAATGTTAACTTCAACTCATTAATGAGGCAGGCAAACAAAACTTCTATGGAGGTTCTCTGGCTCTTCATCTGGCTCTTACTTTGGCTCTAGCTCTGGCTCTTACTCTGGCTCTAGCTTTGGCTCTTACTCTGGCTTATGGCTAGGTATGGCGGGTGTACCTGTGTGTTGGCCAAGTAAACAGCAGTCCATGGATCGATCCTTGAACCCCCCTTTGGAGAGCCCATGTTGACGTACGTGTCAAATTAGCGACGTTTTAACAAGCTCGCTGCGTCCCCTGCATCCTTCAGTCGGGACGGGCCAGCACAAATCAATCACATGAAAGTGGCCGAAGCACAGAAAAGTTCGAGCCACTGCCTCCACGAATTGCCTACTTTTGTGGCACGTCATGTCGTACAGGCTCGTTTGCCCCTTGACCTCTCCCCAACCCCTCCTCGACCAATTCGAAAAACCGCTTCGTGTCCTGCAGCTTTTGGTTTGGCATCGCTGATTGCTTTTTCATTGCATTTTGTCAGCGTTGTCCTTCGGTTTTTGTCGACGGCAAAGTTTTTCTTTACGCCGGCTACCTGTTTTCGCCTCCATTTTCCAGCTCAATGGCTGGCGCTTTTCCGGGGGCCTTCCTGATTGGTGGGGGGAGGGTAAGGTGGTGTGGAAGGAGGAGGAGATGCAGAAACATATCGTCAGCAATTAAGCCAGCATTCAAACTTCTGTCTGGGATTTTGGTGGCACTTTTCCCATCCCCCCCAGCACATCTACCACTTGAATCAGATTTATCAGTTTTTTATCCCCTTCTGATTCCACTATCGCTCTGGCTATCTCGCTCTCTATCTCTCTGTCTCTCTATCACTATCTCTTTCGCTCTCTCTCTTTCTCTTTGTGGCGCTGCTGCACCCAGTTTAAGGAGGTAGAAAAGCGCCTTAAATTTTTTTGCAATTTTCTTCAAAAATATTTCTCCGCTTGCAGCCATTTATCATGGGTTGGGGCAGCTGTTTTATAGTTTATGACAGGCAAGGCGTCTCTTTCTCTCTCACTCATCCTTTTAATATATCTTATAGATATTCCCTTTACACACACAAACACACACACACATAATCGGATATATGTATGGTAGCAAGACGACCGGTGTCGTAAATGGGGTTTATATGCCGACTGTTGCCAGTTGAATTTGCCATTTTGGCAGTTCCTCCTCCAGTCTGCTGCTACTTCAGCGCTCGACTTCGACTTCGATAAAACGTTTTACAAATTGATTTATGTGCTTAACATGTTGCCAGCTCAGAGCCCCGGTCTGTTCCCCCTAAAATCCTGGGTATCCCACAATTAGATTTCGGTGGAAAATCCACTGGAAAAGTTGTTCCTTCTTCGTGAACCGGGGGGGATGCCAATGCCGATGCCGCCATCAATCATCGATAATGTCGATATGGGCGGAGGCCGGACGGTCGGACGGCTGGCGCTCTCCGTCACTTCTTGGCCTCCTTGGGCTCTTTTTGTTTTTTTTATATTAATAAAGCATTTGTTTTCCCCATAATGAGCAACGACAGGCGGCTGTCAAGAGTGCCACAAACAAAATAAAAAAAAGACAGTAAAGAAGTAAAGAAAAGAGAAGATCCCTCCCCTGGGAGATGGCAGGGGAAATGGGAAGGAAGCTGGGTTAAAAAAAAACACTGGCAGCAGCACTTTGTCAAGTTGTTATTACCAATATTTTTTATTCCATTTTTTGGCGTTTGTCTAGTTTTGGGGGGATTTTGCAGCCCTGCATTCCGATTGATTGATGAGACCGTTTTTTATCTTTATTTGAAAGATAAATCCCACGGGCGTGGCTGTGTGGATTTTGTCTGCGATTGAAGTTAGTTCTGATGCCCAATTGCATTTTCCGTCTAATGGGGCTGCAAATGAGTTTCACCCCCACCCCCCAACCAAGCCTAAAGGTGATTCGATTTGTGGAAATCTTTGCTCTCCTTTTAGGCATATATTTTTCCCCAAACAAAGTGCCTGTCAGCAGGGGTGGGGAAAAATTCAATAAAAATATTTACAAGCATTAACACGCGTTGGGCGCGTAAAATTCCACTCTGCCACACACCAAGCACCCCAGTCACCCCCCCCCAAAAAAAAAAAAAAGCGGCAAAATATTGACAGCAAAATGGCGCGTAAGCATAAATAGTAAGAGTTATGGAGGGGGGAGGAGGGTGACGACAACAGACGAGCCAAACGACACTCTCAGGCGCACCCACTCAATGCCAATGCCAGTGCCAATGCCAATGAAATTTGCCACATTTTGCATATGGCTTTGAGGGTGGCGCCACAAGCAACATCCCCGAAAAAAAAACGCCATGTGCGAGTGTCGTAAAATGTTCGCTGATTTCTTTTGTGTGTGTGTGTGTGTGTGTGTGTGTGTGTGTGTGTGTGTGGGTGGGGGGTAAAAACTAATGGGGAAAATATTATCACGCGCCATTTTTAAGGCAATTTCACGCATACGCGATCTAATTTATACTTATGTCACCCCTCCTGCCGCACTCAAAATGGTAGGAGGTGGAAGATGGGGGGGATTCTACTCACATCGCACACTGAGGTAATAGCCAATCGAGGAGTACTGGAAATTCAGATGACGGGATGTGCACTTGTACCAGCCGGAATGTTCGCGTCTTATCGATGTGAAGTTGAGGAAGCCATCGCCGGTCTGCGGCACCTGCAAATAGCACAGAGAATATCAGAGAAAAGGTAAATGTGAGTGCAACCAAAAGAGTGTGTGTGGGTGGAGTTGGGGGATGGGAAATGGTAGCTTTGCGCTCGTTATGCGTAAACAATTTTTGGTAATTAAGGCAAGGCAAATAGTTTCGCCCAAGTTTCGTCCAAGGTAGAGGCAGAGGCGACGCATCAGAGGCGACAACTCCACGAAAATCCATTTAAAACTTTCTCCTTGGCCAAAAATCATCACACAAAAGGCCGAACGAACGTAAGCTGAAGCTGGCCTACCACCAAGTTTTGTGGCCAGAATGTTTTTTTAGCCCCGCCCCGCCCCACACACTTACCGGTGTGTCACCGTCATCCTTCTGCCAGCGCGGTGTGCTCGGGGGATTTGAGTCAACGTCGCACTTGAGGCTAACTTCGATGCCCTCGCGGAGCGGATAACCAAAGCCAGGTGTGCGAGAGATGGCAAACGAGGGTGTATCTGCAATGTATATAAGTTATATATAAAGAGCATATAGTATATGGTATGGTATAGCTATGGCAGGTGGGTTTATTTTAGTTTAACTTTGACTTTGGCTCAAGATTTTCGGCTGATTCTTCTCGGCTGAAACTCGACTCGAGACTCTGTGGCAACATCAACATCAGAATAAGAATAAGAATAGTTTTTTAATTAAAAAATTGCACTGCCAAGAGATGGCAGAGAAACTTTTATAATTAAACTAAATGCAAATGTCTGCTGTGTACTCCAAGTGGAGAGACACCGCCACAAGAGGCAGGATGAATGAATGGATACTTGTAATTCACTAAAGCTGATGCTGAGCGAATAATTACAGCATATACTGTGTTTTTGTGGCATGTATGTATGTGCACATGTGTACATATAAGTTAATTACAACTGGGCTTTTATTCAGTATTCTACTCGAAATGTAGCCAGAAATTTGAATCCCCCAAAATGCCAATCTAAAACCCATTTTGAGGCATGTCAAAAAGCCATCGACAACCGCCCCCCATCCGCTGCCACATGGATTGTGTCTCAATTCATTGCATATGCATGGGGCATAAATCAAATGTTTTTTAATTAGAGTTTTGCCCATTTGTGGAGCACAGAGAGAGAAAGAGAGAGAGACGGACGGCAGGCTGCCAAAAATAAAACGAGTATCTGCCTCGCATTGATTTCAATCTTTTCAATTTTTCGGCGCATCACTCGCCTTTGTGGGCTTTTGTAACTAATACAATTTGATTAGGTTTCCCCCCCCCGCACTCAGACAGCAGGTTCGTGAATGGCCAGTGCATGAATGTGGGCATGGACAAGGGGTGGGTTGGGGGCAAAGGACAAATGAAATTTGTTTGTCGGTTGTTTGCCAAACTATTCAATAGAGATTCAGTTCAGTTCAGTTTGGTTCGTGTCTGTGTCTGTGTCTGGGTCTATGTCTGTTTTTGTGGCACTGTCTGTGACATGCAGACAGCCATCAGTCGTCAGACATCATACATACATATACATACATACATACATTCATATGTATGAATAGTCCACCCCTTTTGATGGGTAGGCATCCTTAGCATGTAACCTTTTTGTGTGGTTAACCAAGGGGAAACAGGCGGACAGCGGATGGCGGACAGGCAGAGAAGTGTGTCTACCAATTTGTTGGCTACAAATCTACAAAAAAGAAAAAAAAAGAAATCCCAAAAATTGCTCAACTTCTAGGCCCTTGATGTTCCCTTTTTTGGGCCAGATTGTTTTCAAACAAATTTCAATCTCATCTTATGAATCAATTTGATTGAAACAAGCTGGATGGGATATGAATGCAGCACCCTCTTATATCCACACAACACCCAAATACTAGAAGCTAAATTTAAATGGGAAAAAGCAAAATATTTTCTTGGCCTTTGCCAGATACATTTGAGCGGGGGGATAGGGGGTATGGGGATAACATTCCTCTGCCTACAACAGTGGCCGAGGGTGTTTTGTTTTGTTGTTGTCTGTCAACTGTCTGCATAAAAATGCGCAAATTAAACGCAACAAAAATTACAGATACACAGATACAGATACAGCTACAAAATGAAAATACAAAGATACAGAGTACATGCTCCTCCTCTCCTTCTTTGACTGGCAGCAGGCAAAATGCTTTCATGTGTGTGCATTTTAATTTATACGACGGCAACAGCAATGTTCCCCCACCCCCCCACTCACCAGCCTTCGGATAATAAAAGAAAAAAAAAAAAACAACTGAATGAATCGGGAAACTTGCTCCTTCTTTTGTTGTTAAATTTTGTGGTCAGGGGGGGGCTAGGTGGGTCTCTTTTGCTGTTATTATTGCGGTTTTTACAATTTTCATGCCTGGATAAAGCCCTAAAACACACACACACACACACAGGCACACAGATGCACAGACAGACAGACAGACTGAAACCCCTGGGCAAATCCTATAGGGGCTTTTCTACATTTTCCAATCATTTTGCAGAGCAGAGCCCAGGCCTCGTATACTCCCCACGTACCTTGGCATTTGTCATGGCATTATGCGGCTTGTCGGGCATTAATAAAGCAAATAACTGTGGCACTTTGTACTATGGCCACGGCCAAGCGATTGTACCTGGTCCTCAGACCTCAGACCTGCTGGCTGGCTGGCTGGATTGGAACGTGGTTGCGGCTTTGTTACTGCCAATTAGTGTGAGTCCTTCTAATTGTCGCCTCACCTCACGTCATCGTCATCGTCATCACTGTCCCCTCCACCCGGTTACCAGCCATTGATTTCCCTTCTTTTTTTTCCTAGTTGCGCGTCACTTTTTTTGTGCTGTGACAGAAGCTGCATTTTTGGTTTTATTTCTGTTTGTTTTTTTTTTCCGCCTCGACGAGTGGAGTGGTGGGGATTACATCTGGTTAGGATTCTGTTTTGATTCGATTTCATATGCGATGTGCACATGTCTGCTGAATGGTTCAGAACATTGATTGATGGCTTATTGAGAGGGACAGCTGGGAGTCGAGACCCAGATCTGTGCATCGCATTGGAAAAATAAACGTAATACAGAGCAACATTTTGAAACCGTCTAATAAATGGAGTGATTTTAATTCTTAAATATATTATATATAACCTCTGTCGTTTTGTCCGTTGCTTTCAACATCTCAAAAGCAAAACCGATCAAAGTTCGGCTTAAAACACTCTCTATTTTAGATTTATTTAAGTTATTTCTTTCGCTTAGAATATGTCTTGTATGTGCATCCCTGCTTTGTCCTATTTTTTCTTATTTATTTCTGGGTTTATTAAGTTGTCCATTTGCCCCACTTGTCGCACTCCACTCCATTCTGGGTAGATTTTCTTTCGTATTTTCTCAGCGTTTTCCGCTGCACTTTCAATTATTATAATTTCACCTTTGCTTTCTTTTCTTCCTTTGTTTTTTTCACTGCTGCAGCTGTAGAATATTTTTCAGCTTCAACCCTGGAGCGCCCCTCCAACCCGTTGACCCCTGAAGGGGGGGGGGGGTGTGTGTGCTGCTTGTGTTTGCCACCCCTCTCTCACCTGTTTGGCTGTCGGCTGCTGGCGTGTGTTAACTTTAGCAATTTAACTTTTTAATCAACATTTGCTTTTCGGTTTTTACTTTTATTTATTTACATCAGCACACCAGTGCAGCACTCTCGTTCTCATTCTCATTTATGCTCTCATTCTCGTTCTCATTTATGTTCTTCTTCTCCTTCTCCTGCCTTTCGCTTCTGCATCTGCTAATTAAACAAGGTGAGATATTCACTTTGTTTAACTTTTATTCACAACTTTGCTTCAACCCAAACCCAAACCAAACCAAAAATATGCTGACTTACTGACTGACTGACTGACAGACTTGTTGGACATTTGTTGGTCAAAGTTAAATGTAATTTAATAATTAAACATTTAATAGAGCTTCAGCGAGTCTTAATTAAAGACAGAAACAGAGAGAGAGAGAGAGGCCTAGCAACTTTTTTATGGCGCAATCAAAGTATGGAAGCTACTTACATTTAATGTAAGTACTTACATTTAAATATTTACATATAGTACACATGCAAATATCGGACAACTGCATTGAAGCTCTCATCGAACATGCTCGATAGCTACCGCAAGCAATGCATTTGAAGTTTTGTATGCGACAGCAACGTGTTCGTTGCAGTTGCGCTGCGCGATCGAACATGTTCTAGCTTAAATTCAAATGGTTCGATAGCTAGTTCGATCCGTGTTCGATCAGCTGCTGGACTCATCCAACTTCGAGTATGAGTATCTCTTTATTCTAAGAACTTACATTGCACGTCCAGCAGAAGGGAGGCGTTCTGGCGTATCTTCAGGGTGGGATGCTCCATCACGCACAAAATGCGGGCGTTGTGATGCGCTCGATAAACGGCCGCTAGACGGGCCTCGCTCTTGGCTCCGCTGTTGATTTTGTAGCCATTCTTGTCCTGCTAAAAGTCGTTGCAAGGGAGACAGAGACAGAGAGAGTTGGAAGAAAATGATTAAAATTCCATTTAAATTTAAGGCTTAGACCCGCACCCAAGGTGGCTCTGGCTGTGGCTGTGTCTGGTGTGTGGCGGCAGAGGTAGGTGGGGAGCTTGTGTGGGTGGTGGAGCCAATTAGTCAGCCCTGTTATCAGGCAGCGACATCATTAATTTAAATTAAAGTGCCCTCCTCCCCCCCACGCCACCACCATGCTGCTTTCCATAGAGCATTTATGGGGAAATTTGGCTGGCAAAGTTTTCAATCAATCATCAGATCATTCGAGTGTGGTCCGTTGTGGTGCGATGCTATGCGGTGCGGTGTGGTGTGGGAGTATGACCAGCTAAACACGCAAATTTGTGGCATTTAGGGTCTAAACGACAAACACACACACAGGCCACCCACCCACACAGAGACACACTTCGATGTGTCTGACAGGTGCCATGGGACGGGGAAGAGGGGTCACTGCCCACCCCCTGTGCATTGCTTGACCAAAATGTCTGCTTTTCATTATGCTCGAGTGACGGACAAACAAAATTTTGGTCTCCAAACCGCAGTCCAGCACCAAGACCAAGACCAAGCCAAGCCAAATGCTGGCCAGGCCAAAGCAACCGCCCGGAAGATCCATTATTTGAGCGAAGAGCCGCTGTTATCCACACTTAATGTGTGTGTGTGTGTGTTTGTTTGCCATCCGTCTGATGTGTGGCTGCCATGCCACAACACACCAACTAGCAGCCAAGCACTTGTCCGACCCACAGTTGCCACTCAATTTGCGTAATCGATTGGAATGGGATTGGATGGGATGCCCTGAAGCCTTACCTTCTCGTTCTTGATCTCCTCCAGCTCGAGCACTTCGGCGGACACCTTCTGGGCATGCCGATCCACGCCCGGACTGAGGAGCACCTCCCAGGTGAGTGTGGGCCGCGGATTGCCACCCTCGCTGATGCAGGCCAAATTCAGTTCAGAATTCTCCTTGACGGGCACAAAGATATTGCCAGCATCGAGGCGACGGGAGTCGATAAGCAAATACGGGGGCTTGGGACGATCTGAAAGTGCACAGCAAAAAAAGCAACGTGAACTTTGAGTGTCATTCTGCCAGCGAACTGCCAGCACAACTGTACTTTTCTCAGCTCATTTCATGAGCATTCTGTATATTTTTTTTTTATATTTTTCTAAACTTTAATGGGCATCCAAGTGGCTGCCAAGCTGCCATGAGTACTTACCCAGAACCACCAGCTTGACGGGTCGAGCATTCTCCGTGTAGCGTCGCGTATTCTCCGCCTCGCACTGCCACTTGCCATCGTCCTCCAGCATGACATTGGTGATGGTTAGCGCCCCATTAGCCTCCTTGATGAAGCGATAGTCGGTGACTCGGCTGGTGCGGTCCATGGCATGGACGACCTGCAGTTGGATAAAGATGCAAAATAAGTTTTTCTTCTCTGTTGTTGTTTTGCGGCATAAAAACTAATGTCAGTGGCGGAATTATGCAGAGCGCCTTTTGTGCAAGTTTTAATGCAGCGCATTAAATGCTCATAAATATGTTGTTAAATGCAATATTCCCCTCTCTCTCTCTCTCTCTCTCTCTGTCTGTCTGTCTACTAGCTGTCTCTGTCATGGATAGCGGGGGCCTGAGGAAAACAATTGCTTTTAATATTTTCATATCCATTTATTTGCACTCGGCGGGCAACGTTGGATTTTTATTACATTTCGTTTCGTTTTGCCTCGCATCGAAATAAACAAACATACACACACACACACACACACACACGCAATAATGACAATTAAATGAGGCCGCATACCCATGCTCTCCCCTCCCACCCCCTCGTGTTGTTATCCACTGATAATGTGGCAACAATGAACTGCTGGCTTAAAAACTGTAACCAATAGTCGCAATGGTTGGCCATTTTCCTGTCTCTTCTGTCTCCCCCACCCCCCACGCCTGTTCGGAGCTTAATGCAAACGGAAATTTATGACCGCATTCAAATGCTTCTCCAAAATCCACACACACAACAAAAGGAAATTGTATATAAATAAATTTATGGCACAAAAAAAAAAAAAGCGAAAACACTCGAAATGTATAGTATGTGGCAATGTTGCACGTGCTTAATGCGTTTAAGTGCCAATTAAATGTCTGACCAAAAGTATGAGTATGGCCAGCAGACATAATTTTAAATCCATTTGTAGGCGAAATGATTAACTTTTGGGCTACGGATTAAAGGCGTAGGTGGGAGAAAGGTGAAAGCATTGATGCTGCTTCATCCATACATACATACATACATTAAGAGGATCAATGGAAAATATGGCGCAAAACAAGAACTACTATCCGATTCCTGGCCATTGAATGTCGAATGCCAAAAAAAAAAAAAACAAAAAAACAATCCGCTGAATAGAAACCGGAAAGAATGGGAAAAATGGTGCATAAAGCGGCGGGGAGGGGGGCGGCAGATCAGGGATATAGAAAATTCAGAAATTGAAATATGCAAACAAACAAAAGCACACACACACACTCGTACACACTAGTACATTTATATTTGTTTGCTGCACTTCCGCTTCCGTTGCGTTTTTGGGCATTTTCTGTTTCGGTTTTTGAGCTTCCAGTTTTATGATTTTTCCCATGGACACTTTGCCCCCCCCCCCCACCAATGCACTGCAAATATTTATGCGTATATGAATTGCACTTCCCCACACCACCCCCCCTGCAAAGACCCCTTGTATAGCCTCCTTTGGGCCAGCACCGTTGTGTGCAACTTCCGTTGAGCATTTGCCGCAGTAGTCGCCGCGACGGCCATTTGCTGGAAATTTATTAACCAACGGCGACGCGACGCACATTTTGACTGGAAAACACGAGACTGGCAAAGTGGAAACTGGATTTTGTGTGGCTGTGCAACGGGGCATTCAGTTGGAAATTTATGAGGTCGATGCCGGGAGGTTCATGCCGCATGTCGCATGTTGATCCGAGAGCGACTTTTCGAGCCGCTCAAACCAGAGGCTCAAACCAGGCTCAGACCCAGGTCCTGTGCCACCTGTCTGCTTGTCCGTGTGTGTGTGTGTGTGTGGGGTTTCTGTTCTGGCTTGGCAACATGGCCACACGAACAAAAGCGTTAAATGAGCGTGGAAAATCCTTGTTTACAGCGCCAAGCGCTTGCCGCCGGATTACACGCTCGATTGTCCACCTTGTCCATTGTCCATTTGTTGCCCATGGCATTGGCCATTTGCCGATCAATACGCACTGCTCTGCTCTGCTCTGCTCTGTTCGTGCAACGATATGCGGGTATGGGTATGAGTACTACTCGTGATTATGAATGCTGCTCCCCCCCCTCTCTTTTGTTTTTTGGCCCTGTATCTGTGGTATCTGTGTGTTGTCAGCTGCCTTGATTCGCATAAATTGTTGCATATTCGTGGGAACGCGCACGCATAAATTTACATAATTTGCGGCGCCACCACTACCTATGTATGTATGTCTATCTGGCAGCAGTGGCGGGGCAAGGTACATTTGTACATACATATCTCATTCGCGCTTTTTGTAATATTCTAATTTAATTTTATGTTTTTGAGGGGGGAGTAAAACACTTTTTGGCAATATTCCGATTTACATTTAATTTTTGGGAGCCAGCAAGCAGACATTTTTTTTGTTTTTTGGCATTGCCTTCAATATTTGTTTGTGTCTGAATAATAATGCAAATTATGATTGTTTTTTCGTTGTTGTTTTTTGTTTGTTGTTAAATGTAATTTAAAGGGGGTATTTTGGGTATATTTTGGAGGCGGGAACAAAGGATAATGCTCCCATAATTAGCTGCACGGCTTAAGCATTCGTTTTTATGTTGGTTCAAGAGAGAAAGAGAAAAGAAGAGCAGCGCTTTCAGCTCTCAGAGAAACAGAGACAGAGAAGAACAGCTCTCCCTCTCTCTCTGAAGATATGGCTACTTATATATTTCACTTGCTGGGAATTGCAAAAATCTTGTCAGCAAACATTGCTCACTGCCTGTCCCTCAACCCACACCCCACTCGTGCCACACCCCTTTGATGGTGGTGTTTCAAGCAACTCCTTGCAAGCAGCTCCTGTGGGTGATGGCTGGCCCCAAAGCTACTAACTTGAAATTGCTTTCGGCAAATATATTAGCCTCTTGATAATTTTCAACAATAAATTCCTTGCCACACACACACACACACAGCAGCCGGATGGGGTGGGTGGTGGGGCTTTGCTTCAAGCTCTCGGGAACTCTCTCTAATGCATTGTGCAACGCTCCAGAAAGTACAACAAAAGTCGCTCATGTTGCAAGCTGTCAGTGCAACACTTGTCGCATGTCATTGCCGCAGTTGCACTTGCAGCAGAATGGAGTGTAAGAGGAGTGCCATAGAATGCAGGAGTCGCGTGTGTGTGTGTGTGTGTGTGTGTGTGTGTGTGTGTGTGTGTGGGAGCATCAGACAAAAGTCAACGCTAGCTGAAAGCCGCTGCTGCTGCTGCAATGGCAGTGGGGCCAGGGACTGGGGCATAGGAATGAGCCTGGTCCTGGCCCTGGTCCTGCTCTTGGTCCCGGTCCTGAGGAGAGCGACAACTGGGGATAATGTCATTGGGCCCTGGGCTGTGTAGCGCGTAGAGCAATGCTCATACCCACGAAGAAATCTTCATTAGCACAGAGAGAGAGACACAGACAGACAGAAACAGAAAGAAATGTGTGTGTGTTTGTGTGTGTGTATTTTGTTCTTTCAAGCAGCAGATAAGCAGGGCATTCGCTTGGCGGTGTGTAAAGGGATCTACTACTTCCCTTTCCTTTTTGGGCTTTTGTCTACACATATGTACGCCCCTCTGTCCATGCTCCACGCCCCACAGTTGTGTTGCATCATTGTTGTAATTGCCACTGCCTGCTCGTGGTGGCTCGTGTTTCTTTCTCTACATCTCTTTCTCCTCCTCCTCCTCCTACTCCTGCTGCTCTTACACATGGCTGGCTTTTGTTTTAACACAACTAATACAATTGCACCGCTGGGAAATGCTCTGCTCAACGCGATGGCGGCCAGAGATGGCGGCTGCTGCTCCTGCTGCCTGCTGCTGCAATGGCGTTGATTTTATTTGCCATCCTGCAGAGTGCAGAGTTCGTCCGTCCGTCCGTCTGACTGAGCGGAGATGAGCCTCGCCGAGGCTCCCTCCCCCCCCTTGACTCCTGCTCGACAATGTCAGTAACTCAATAAACTTGTCAAAGGTACAAAGTAGGCAACTTGCCACATTTTCTTCTCGTCTCCCCCACCCCACCCCACTGTTTTGTGCCACACTGTGGCTTTTCTTCATTTGGGAGACGCCGCCGAGTGATTAATTTGCGAACTTGATGTGATTTACTTGCAGCTGCAGTTGCAGGGGAGTTGCAGTACTCCCAGGAGAGAGAGGGAGAGAGAGAGAGAGGGATGGAGAGAGCCAAGCCAGCTGTCTATTAATGTTGCATCTTAAGTTCGCTCCTAATTGACTAATGGAGGCTTAGTGCGGCTTTTGACAGCCCAGAACAGGCCTGGGATGGGCCGGTCTCTGTGCTGTGATGAAATTTATGGTAACCAAGAGTCAGGATAGGGCAGGCCAGGGTGGGGAAGCCCTGTCTGCGAGACAGGGCGCACAGTTTGTTGAACTTAAACCTGAGCCACCGGCCATAAATCTGTTTGCCAGCGCCACAAAGTATGCAACACGGCAAACGGCAACTGCAACGGCGGCGGCGGCATCATGCTGCAACCATAAAACCGCTGTATCAGTTGGCTCTTTGCCGCTGCCCCCTGCCCCGTGCTCCTTGCCATCGTTTTCGTGGGTGGTGTGGGGGTTAAAGTTTATGTCTGGCAATTGTCGCCAGGCGAGAGAAATATCGCACAATAAAGCCAACAAACTGCCGCAAAACAAAAGCCAACCGGAAAGTCGAGTGGGGTATGGAGTGGCCCCTCCCTCCCCCCGCGCATCTAATCGAAAGATTTGACAGCCTGCAATATGTAGATGCAATCGATGGAATCGAAGCAGAAATTGCATCATTTTCCGCGTGCTTGTCGAACTTGTTAGCGACCAAATAAAATCCTTAGTCAGAGCCAGAGATATGCGCGGAGGAGGAGGGCGGTGGGGTGGTGCAATGCAATGCAATCAGACAGCCAGTTGTAGATGCAGTAGAACGCAGTGTCTTCTCGTATCCTGTTGCAAGCTGCTGACAGGCAATTTAGTGCCTTGCAAACGGAATCTAATATAGAATGCAAATGCAACCGCAACGAGTAGACAAACAACAGCAGCAGCAGCAGCACCCACTCTGCCACACCCTCCACTCACTGGCATCTCCTCTGCAACACTCCTCTGCCCCGGCATCTCCTCTGCCCCCTTGCCACTCAGCCACACTACCCCCTTTGCATCTCCTTTTCTGGCTGCAACAATGTTGGCATGCGTTGGCCGCACGAGTGTGTGGCAACACACACACACACTTTTTTTCTGTGCTCTCTCTCTCTCTCTCTTTCTTTCTAGCTGATGCAGGTGTAACCCACAGCAGGGGGCAACTACTGGGGGCACGTGCACAAAGTGTTGCAACTACGAGTATTATTTGCCCATCAACAACTTGGCCAGCCAACTTGTTGTATTTACAGTGAAACAACTGTAAAAGCAACAACAACAACAGACAGAGAGGCATAGAGATGGAGAGGCAGAATGGATATAGAAACACAAATAACACACACACATATGCAGCAATATATGCATAACCCACCTTTAACCCAACCCCCTTTCCTGGTATGTTTATCTCTGCTCTTTCTTTTTTTTTTTTTTTTTTTTTTTTTTAAAAGTTGTACAAATGTTATCCTTGCGCTCTCTCTCTCCTTGGAGTGCAATCAACGCACTCTGTGAGCGAGTTGGCGGCTCCCCTGGCAGCCCTGCCAATGCGTTATAATTGCATGACGCCCGCAGGTACAGTGTGGCCTCCACTCCACGGGCAGCAACAACAAATGTTTGCGCCTGCAATTACAACTCAATAAGTTGGTCCGTCCAATAAGTCCTCGTTCTCCACGCACTAGCCCCCCTACCCATCCTTGGAAGGATCTTCTCTCCCCTGGGTGCCACTCGACTGACTCTGGGCAACAGGAAAGACAAAACTCCAGCACGAGGCAGGAGGCGATGCTTTTGACATCAGAAACTATGGAATAATAGCGATTATCCCATTTGCATAATGCGGCAGTTGGCGCGACAAATAAGCGATGGCCAACTGGAGGTGGGGGAGGGAGGGAGCTGGCGGAAAAATAGAGAAGGAAAAACTGCCACTCGAGACGTCTCGGGGGCAGCTGAATACTTGGGACAGGAACCTGCCGGGGGCCCTGCAGGACAGCAGCAAGTCAGAAAACATTCCCCGGATAAGGAAAGAACGAAAGAACAAAGAGCAAACAGTGAAGGATGGCGGGGACAGAGGGGACAAGTGCTCAAGTGAAAGGCTAAGAATGCAATTAAAGTCAAAAAGCACCGGACAAGTTGGCAGCCCTGACAGCAGTCCCCCACTTGAGCAAGAGATAAAGAGACACAGAGAGAGATAGAGAGAGAGAGAAATACTAAGACTGTAACGTTGCTCACCTGGCCATTCTTATACCACATGCTGGAGGCAATGTCCAGATCCACCTCGCACATCAGCCGTATCTCCGAGTGCTGCTCCGCATAGACGACGGACATCTCCTCATCCTCGTAGGGATTCGGTGGCACTGGCCGCAGCGGCAGGACTCGCGGCTCCTCATCCTCGCTGTCGTCCGCATCCTCGCGTTGAGTCTTGCGCCCGAAGACGTCACGCGGTCCTGCGCCACTGTCAAACTCCTCCACATCGTCGATAATGACGACGGGCTCCTTGGTCTTGGGCTTGAGATCCTCGGGCGCCAGGTGGAGCGTCGAGCGTACCCGCTTGGCCCTTGGCGTGGTCAGAGCCGGGCCGGACGACTCGTTGGCATGGCCAGTGGCGCTTCTTGTCGAGCTGGTCCAGGTGATGGAAGCCGTTGCCGCTGTGGCCGCAGTGGCTGTGGCAGCCGCCGATGTCGATGTGGAGGCTAAGGTGGGGTGGCTAGACGCCGCTGGCTCTAGCATTTCCTCCTCCTCAGTGTCGCGTCGCTGGCGTCGTCTCGCCTCCACATGGAAGGCCGCACGATGCGCCTGATGGAACTTCAGCTGATCCTTCCATCGGGCCAACTTGGACTTGGCCTTGCTGCAGTTTTTGGCGGCTGCACATCTGCTGCTCGGCTTATGGTCAACTGGCGGATCGTCCTGCCGCTGCTCGTGCAGCTGGATGCTGTGCGGCTCCTGCCTGGATATGCTCAGCCACTTGCTCACAGCTCGATGGTCGGCGGGCATCTGTGGCATCTGCTGCTGCTGCTGCATGGACTTGCCATTGATATTCTGTGGTTGCGTATAGGTGGTACCTGCAAGCAAAAGATATTCCATTCGATTAGTAACAAGGAAGGAGCAAGCCAGAAAAGAATCTTCTAAAAGAACCAAAAGGGTTAGTAGGGGGTTAAACAGTGGATGGATGGATGGATGGGCGTATCAATTACATTGCATTGTTGTCAGCACTCGAGGAGAGGACCATACGCTCCTCATGCATTTATTTATGAACATTTTAGGCTGACAGTTCGTAGCAGTGGATGGTGTGGGGAGGGGTTTAGGGGCTGGATGAATCTCTTTCGAAATGTTTTTCTCTATGCATGCAAATCCCCTGCTAATCCCCATCCCCCCTCTTGGCACACACACACACCCACATTCAAAAGCTATTTTCATGGCTAACTTTATACGACTTGTTAGTCGTTACTTGTTCAACCCCACCCCCCGACCGACCCCACCCACACTTATCAGTTGCCTGATCCTATTGTCAGTAGTGTGCGGGGTACTCCTCTTGTTATCCTTCTGCACTCCACTCAACTCCACACCACTCCCGTTTGTTGTTGTTGATAAATTTACACAAGTGTATGACAAGCTTTCAAATGGTAATTAATATTCATCTGAGACGAGTCAGACGGCAAGAGTAAGTGGGGGGAAGGTAGAGGGGTTAGGGATGGGTACACCACCATCAAAGGACAACTACAACTCTAGCTGCAGCTTCAGCTCCGGCTTTGATTCCAGCTTTAGCTCATCCTTGTGCCTGTGTGTGTGTGTGTGTCTGGGAGTCAACTGTAGGCCGGCCTGGCTGTCTGTCTGTCTGTGTGTGTTGGCTCTGTGTGGCTGGTTGCCTGACAAAAGCAGAGAGTCTGGGAGTGCTGGGAGTACTGGGAGTGTTGGGAGTGCTAGGAGTGGTCCTCTGTATAGTCATTCGTTCGTTCCTTCGTTCGTTGTCATTGTCTGCTTGACGCTTTTGTCTTTCAGCCCTTTTCTTGTTTTTCGGGTACCGGGAGGGGTGCACTGCCTGAAGGGGGGAAGGAGGGGCTGGGAGACTGAAGAATGTAGCCTGTTCTTCATCTCTCTAAATTAAAGTTGTCATTATTCAAGTGAACGCACAAAAGTATGCAATGTGCCTAATAAATTTCTGCCTGGCATATACTGCAACCCCCCTCCCAGTGCCTGTACTCCCACCCTTAGGCACAACTATCGGTCGCAGGGCGGAACTCTAACTTCGAGTTAGTTAAGGGCTAGTGGGAGTCTAGCTGCCTAACTCACACATGTACACACACATGAACATGCGCTAAAATGTTTACGCAACAGCTTAAAAGTATGCAGCACTTTTCCTACTCTGTGTGTGTGTGTGTGCCACATGCCTCTGTGTGTCCTGTTTGCATGTGTAGGTTGTAGTTTTAGTAGTTGTAGTTGCATTTGTGTTTGTATTTGTGCTGTAACTTAAGTTGTAAATGAAGATTGCGCCGGAAATTACACAAAACTGATGTTGGCTTTGGCTTTGGTCTCGCCTCCTTCCCAGCAGCCACCTCTCGAACTGTGTGTGTGTGTACATTTAATGAAGCTGCCACGCCCACACACACACACACACACACACACAGTCAAGTACTGGCTCAAGTTCGTGTCGGCGAGGCGCTGTAAATTCTCTACGCTGCGGCGCATAAATTGCTTCTGGCCCACACACTCGAGCCTAAACCTTGGGTAGGTGAAGATTGCCACCAGGACACTCCAGCGATTGTTTGAGAATTAGTTTTTGCAAGAGACAATCATATGCGTGGTCTTCATGCAGCTCATTAGCCACATCGAGTGGCATGCATTGCGTTAAGCTAATTATAAAGTACAGACTCGCATTGCCAGTCATTCTGCATGTTTTTTTTTTTCTTCCTTCTGTAGACAATGAAATGTCAGATAGATAGACTCCTCTTCGCATGTAATTATGCACCTGCTATCTGCCGATTTACCGATCATCCGATATGCCTAGATTATGCACAGAATAAAACTGATTATACCCTGACTGCATTCGCAATTATTCTTTTTCTCTTTTGTTTTTTTATAGTTTAACGATTTTTAAATTTCTTTATAAACTCCCATGCAAATGCCAGTGTTTCGGGTTTCATTTGGTGCAATTTTTTTTTCCGTATTTTATTTGGTTTTCATTTAATTAAATTATTCTCCACCCACATTTGTTTGATTTATTGTTTTTCAAACAATATTATTTTACTGAAACGCTAATTGGCGTGGGGCTCTATCTAAGGGTGGAGTAAAATCTGTGATTAATTATGAGCATTAACCGTTCTTGCCACTGTTTATGGTCTCTATCCCATGGCTCCACTTTGAGGTATACCTTACAGCTACTACAAGTAGAATTGCAGGGTCCAAACAATAACTCCCTGGGACAGTCAATACACGTGCCTCAAACGTGCCCCAATCTCAATGCTGCTGCTTCACCCCTTCCACAGAAGTCAACTGTCAACACACTGCCTGCCCCTCCCCTCCCCAGTCCCACTGCATGCCACGCACTGAGCGTTGATTAGGTTAATGTCCTTAAGGCATTAGAACAGCTGGCAAGTCTCTTAGCTCTGCGCCCACACATACATATGTACACCCAGAGAGCAGTTATTCCAACTTCCCCATTCTGTTCATGTGGCAGCTGCAACTTGCACCTGCACCAGGGGCAGGGGGGGAGGACTCGACTCCACCTTATGGGCATATGCAATCTCTTGCTGTGTGCATTGTTCGAGTTCCACAACGTCGACAACTTTGCCAACCGCCACTTAATGCAAGAGCCCGTGCAGCAAGAGCTTGCGGGGGGCACCGCAGGCCAGAGGACTGCACTTTGCCTGCCATGCGGTGGTGTGTGGTGGCGGCTTTTGTGGCAATGCTGCGTGGCAAGCCAGTAAACAGCAGACGGAGCTGGAGCAACAGCAGGAGCAGTGTGTGTGGCATCCTCATTACTGCCATTGGAAACTAAAAGCCTTTTAATCATCTCTGGCATGGTCTACACAAATTATTTCATTCATTTGCATCGAAATCTGGCAAGTATTTTGCCACATTCAACTTCTACTGTGTGCAGGTGAATAGATTTTGCTGATTATTAATTAATTAATTTACTCTGCTGCTCTTGTTGCTCGACTCTCTTGGGGAGGTAAAAACTGGAAGGGAAAAACTGATGCAAAACCTTTGACCTTCTTGCAGGGCCACATCTAATGTTTTCGCCAATTACTCAGCCAGGGAGAACCCCTGCCGCTATGGCCCCTAACAACCATGCACATGCCGCACGTTGCTTCATTACACACACACACACACAGACAAAAACAGAGTGAGAGAGAGAGAGAGAGAGAAGGTAGAGGATGAGCGGAAGAGGAAGTTCAACGAAGAGCAACGAGAATGTCGGCGACATTTACACAATGTCAACTATAAATGCATTGCCCAAAGGCACACGAGTGCAGGGAAGGAGGGTACGGAAGGAGGGCAGGGAAGTTGGGTAGCCAGGTGGGCAAGGAACCGGGTGGCAGGCAGGAGAGTCAGGTGCAATTGGGGACACCTTTGGTCAGGTGCGTTCGTTGCCTAGTCGCTCCGTTCTGTGGGCCTCCTCTCTCCTACTCTCCTATTCTCCGTCTCTGTGTTGTTTCTCTGCTTTGCAATTGTGTCAAATTAATTGTCAACTGTTGTCGCTATTCTGCTCTTCCTCTCTCTCTCTCTCCACTCTCTGTCTGTGTGTGTATGTGTGTTTTTGCTGTCTGTCCTCTGTTTGATAAATTGCATTTAATGGTTGCCGCCAATTAAGAGCAATTTTTGCTCTGCCGCTGCCGCTGCCGCTGCTGTTGCCGTTGCAGCACCGCAGTTTTGTTTTTCCACTCTTCCCCCCCGCCCTCTCTGCTTTAGAATTCCATTCCTTCTGCTCTGAGGCTGCACTTTAAAAGAGAGTGGCAGCAGGCAAGACGCGAGCAGGCAGGCCTAATAGAAATTGATAGCCTGCCTTGGCCTGAGCCCCCTCTTCTCCCCTCGCTTCGCACCATTCCATCCTTCATGTTGACCACGTTCCTTGGCCATATTTCTCACTTCAGCACGCGCAGCATTACAAAAATTAGATAAAACATTACGGCTATGAGACTCGCACTCGTATTTAATGCAAGAAACTCGTTTCCTAGGTCATTTACAATCTATAAAAAAACAGACAGAATGAAGGAAAGGAAGCGCCTTCTGTCTCCCTGCGGCCCCACAGCTCCCCTCTGCTGCCCTACTGGCTGCTGCTTTCGTGACGTTTTTTTTTTCGTATTATTTATGTCGCTTGGCGACTTTGCCAAAAAGGTCGGCACTTTGTTCCATCATCATTCGAAGGAGAGAGCATGTAGCAGGGGTATGCTCGACTAGCAACGGTGTTTGGCCTAGGAGAAACGTAAGAGTATCCGTCATTCCCCTGCTCTGTATCTCCTTTTCTATGCACCATTCGGTTCTTCTGGTCATTAGGCGTAGCGCACTTAGCGTCGTCGACGTGCTGTGTGACCAGTGCCAACCGCAAATTAAGTATACGTCGCGTTGCCCGTTGCGCCTCCGTCGACTCCATCGAAGCGTGGCTGCAGTTTTGTGGCACACAGTCAACAAAACAACAACAAATACTGAGAAAACAAATGGCGAACGGCAAGCGGCGGGTACTGGGGCCAAAACATCAGAGCAGTCAAAAAGCCAGCGAACAAATTTCATTCTGTTTGTTTGCCTATATCTGGCTCTCTCTCACTTTCTCACTCCCTCTCTTTCTCTCTATCTCTTTATCTTTCTTGCTGTTTGTTTGCTTGCCTCTCTTTCGCTGCCCCTACCCCTTGCCCTCCCCTGGCACCGTTCAAACAACATGAATTAAGCGCCAAAAAATGTGCGCGGCACGTAAATAACTCCACGAGAAAAAGAGATAGAGAAAGAGAGAGAGAGGGAGATATACAGAGAGTGTCCCCCAGTGACGGCGGAACGAGGCACGTGACCAAATTTCGATGGCAACTTTGTGGGGCACGCTTCCACTTGCTGTTCCCCTTGCCACGCGCTCCGTGTCTCCCCAAGGGTGGAGTTGGGGGGCGGGGGACTTTATCATGTTTTCATTTCGAGGCGCTGGCTTTTTAATTTTTTACATTTAACGTAGGGGCATCCTGGCGGTGGGCGTGGCATTTCCTATACAATTTTCACTGCCACAGTAGCTGCAACAGAGGCAGCAGCGGCAGCAGCAAATGAATGCAAATAAAATGAAGCGCAGGGCAATAAAATGTTGTTTCTGGGCTGCAGCATAATTTATTTGCTTTTGCTTTGACTTTGCCGCTTCGCTTTTCCCTGTTTTATTTTGGGCCCCGACTATTTTTGTTTTTTTTTTTTGGTTTATTTTTTGGAGCAGCGTCGGGAAATGCGCAATTAAAATGATAATTTTGCACTGGGAGGCAGCAGCAAAACGAGCGAGTGCATTTCGCACGTACTGTGAATTATAACCTGCCGCATAAAAGTATGCTATAATTTAGCGCTTAAATGATGCGTGCTCGCTGCCCACAGGAAGTCCCACAGAACGCGCGAGAGAGAGAGGAAGCAAGGAGTGTGGTGTGAAGTCCTCTGGATAGTTTTTGTGGCTTCAAGCTCCCTTGCTGCCCCCACCCACTCTCTACCCTACCTCTGTCTCTCTCTCTATCGCTTGCTCCATTCTCAATTCTCGTTGACTTTATTGCATTCCAGGCACTCGACCATTTTTTATGGGCTTTAATTAATTCCCCTAACAGCAGAAAAAAAAGGAAAGGGAGTGAAAGGGATCTAAGCCAAAACACACACACAAAAAGCAAATCTTATTAACTTTGGCAGCTCCCTGCCTCCCCCCACCAGCCTGCCTGTGCTCTTCTTCAGACACAAATCCAATAAGACAGCAAAAACCCAAGAGCAAAAAAAAAATACTCCACTCTATGCCTCCAATGAAAATCAATAATCAAAGTGAAGGCCAGCCATCGGTAGACACGGGACACGGGGGAGATGATGAAGAAATAGCCGTAATGCTTTGCTTATTACCTTCCAATTCATTAAACGTGCCGTCAAGCCGACCAACCAACCAACCAACCACTCAACCCCATTCACCTAACCACCCGTCCCCTCGGCTCAAGTGGACAGCCCTTTTTCACTTTGCCATTGATGTGGAAAGCAGCAGGAGAAAGGGAAAGACAGAGAGAGGAAAAGTCGAGAGGCTCGCTTCTTTTTTTTTTTTTTGTTCGCTGCTCAGCTGTGTGAGTGAGTGGTTGCGTGAGGTATTCGCATTTTGTATGTGTGTTTGTTTGTGTTTTGATTGTCTCTACGCTTCAATGGGTTCCACTTTCTTCAGTTTGTGGGGTAAGTAGGATGGGGAAACGTTAGCGGCTAAGGCAACTAAGCAGCGTGGAGGATACCCACTTGGCAGCTCAATGAGTTGATTATTAAAAATAAATCCACATTTTAAGGCTAAAGTTTGTATACAAAAATAAATGCTGCTTGCTTTTAAATTAAACTAAAAACTTGTTTAGTTTTTATTCTACCAAAAAAAAAAAACCACTTGCCCTTTCCATGTGAAGCTTTTCCATTTGGCATTTCACTAAATAAATCACTTCAGACATTTGGGTTATTCGTTTGTCTAAGCAAAAATAACCATTTGGACACTCAAAGACATACACACAAACATAGCTACAGATATATATACACACATCCGGGTATAGAAAAAAAGAACAAAGCCATAAGGAGTGGCATCCACATCCATATCCACATCCAATTTCAGATCTCAGTTCGGCGCATTCAATCATTTTTACACCCTCCAAAGTTCTACCTCCACTCTCTCTCTCTTTCTTCCTTTTTGTGTTATCGGGCGTAAATAATCACAAACGTTGGCCAAATAATAAATACATGTGTCTGTATGTTTGTATGTATTTATCTGTGTGTGTGTGTGTGTGTGTACATTGTGTCTGGACCCCACCCTCTGCTGACCAATCAACTGGCATTAATACCCAAAGGCTCTGTGTGGCACTTACAACTGACTGTGGGGCATGGTCGGGGCTCTTTTGCGAAAAAGGTGGCATGAAAAATGATGCAAGTATCCCCTACTCCTGCTGCTGCTGCTCCAGCCCCCTCCTGCCCGCACCTTCACAACATGAAAACATAAATATTAAATAATCATTTATTTATTTTTATTTCTCTTTCTGCACTGCACAACGTTGCGTATGCGCGTTATGGCGTAAGATGTGAAATGTTTAAATGATTTTCTGCTTAATGCCAGACAGTGCCTGGGAGTATGTATGCGCACAGCGTATGGGTCAGTTTATATGATTTTATACAAATATTGTTCTTAGCCATGCAACTCGACTCTATTGATATCCATCCCCCCCATTCAGAGCTGCCACTCTGCCCCCACTGTCAGTCTCTATCACTCAGAGGCACACACACACACACACAGCTGCCATGGCAGCCCAAAACAGACAGCCACACAAATGTGGCAAAAGCTCTTGAGAAATGTGCACAAATTACATGCAAGGTGAGCTTCGGGTGTCGGGTGTCGAGTGTTGAGTGTTGAGCGTCCATGAAACGTCAGGTGGTAAATGGGTGAAGAAAATAAATTCTAATAAAGAGTGAGAGTGAGGAAGAGGGAGAGCTCATACATCACACACACACAGACACACCGCATGCTCGTGCACGTAATTGGCGGCAAAACAATTAGCAGCATTTTAGAGTTTACAATTCCAGCCAACAATTTCAGTCAGCCCCGAACCCCGCCCACAGACTGGGACTGACTGTCTGGCGTCTCTTCAAATATATTTTCTGCATAGACAATTTTGCGCTGAAAGCGCAAAAGAGCGTCAAATGTGCAACAACTGGCAGTGCAACAACAACAACAATGAGAATGGGAGGCAACTTAGTTGGCAGCAGGTGAGGGCAGCAGCAGCAGCAGCCGAAAAGCCAATGCCAAAAACGTTGCAACTTTTGACATACTTTTGCAATTGGAATACATTTGAAGATGAGCAGAGAGTGGGGCAGAGGGGAGGGAGCACATGCTGTAATAAATTACGGTAATTTAGAAAACACTTAGTAACCACCCCCCACCACACCCACAAAAAAAAGTGCAACAAAAAGAAACAGAACGAGAGCAAAAAGGAGACAAACGTGCCACACACACACACACACACAGTAGCAGAAAGTGGCAGCAACAGAAATGAAAGCGGAAGAAGCAACGATTGTGTGTGAGAGAGGCGGGTTGATGGGGGTGGTGGGTGGCATGCAAAAAGGCAATATATGTATGTGTGTATGTCGCAATTTCCGTTTGAAGTGCAGCAGCATCTCTTGGCATTTCTGGCGAAATGTCATGCAAATACACACACACACACACACACACACACACACACGCTTGCCCACCTGCTCCCTCTGTCTGCTGCCTTGAGTCAGTCAAGAATGGTGGCATTCGCTGATTGCCTCCATAAGCTCCGAGTTGTGTAGAGGCAGGCTCCCCTCTCATTGCTCTGTGCCGCTTAGTGGCAGCTTCCAAGCGGCTCACCCGTTCGCTTTTCTTCTGCTTTGACTTAATGGAAAAGCCGCGTCTGCTGCATGTACTGCCAATTTCATGCAGCCTCCCCCCCACTGAAAGTCATGACTTGGAGACATGTGTGGCAAGTGGCCTACATTACAGCACTGGCTACAAGAATCAAGATTTTGTTCCACTCTCTAACTACTATAAATATAATCTATTATATGATGTAAGTCGAGTGCAGAATTTCCGCTTAATTTTTCGCCCACTTTTGATTTTCAATTTCTCGAGAAAATTGCAACAGCTGGCATCAACATTCTTTTAGTTTCCAAAGAATGATTGAAAATGAAAAATAAAAGGGGATATTCCGTGCAAGGGTTCTCTGCTCTTCTCTCTATTCGTGTATTAGTTCTCCACTCGAGATGCCTGCAACTGGCAGTGCAATTGCAACTGGAATGGCCACTTCAAGTGCAACTGTTGCACATCAAACAGACATCTGAAAAGTGCAAACATGATGGAGAGACATGAAAGTGGACGCGCCAAGAATGGCAAAAGAAGCGACTCCCGGCCCCGACTTGCCACTGTTGGCCAAGTGGTTTGAACAGCTTTACAGAAGGTTAACAAACCGTTGGCCAAAGGGGTTTCAGGACACTCGACAACAAGCTCATCAACGTGACACAACAACAACAACAACAACAACAGGAGGAATGATGTGGATGTGCCACTACCACTGGGACTGCCACTTGTACTTGCAACTCATATCCGTTCTGCGCTCCATTCACGATGTCATTCACATTTGAAGACGTTTCAATGTCCCCCGTGCCACTTGATCGGAGATGCCCGTCCGCAATGTGAATGGCGGCTGACAGCAGTAGGGTGAGAGGGTGGGTCATTGGGTCAATGAAATTAAACGTTCCACAAGGACTTTTGTAGAGTTTTTCCAGTGCTTAGACTTACTTGTGCTCCGCCCGAGTAGCAGCGATAGTAGAGCGTTGCTTTAAGTTTCAAATATTTCCCTGGCATCTCAATCAGTCAGTCCCCCTCCATCATCTTTTCTCTAGCAGATTTTCATTAAATTGTCCAGCCTCATGCCTCATGGATCTCCCGTGGCACGGAGAAAATAATGAAAATAATACGCCAGTGAATGTAATAAAGAGGCAGCAGCCTTGAAGGCAGCCTCTCCACACACATGTGATTGGTATATGTGTGTGTAGGTGTTTGTGTGTGTTTTTTTTGTGTCTCAATGGCACTTTATTGTGATGTAGGGATGACGCCTTCAGGCGGCGGCCATTTCGTACGTATATTTGTGTGTGTTTTGCCTGCCGTTTCATTTTTACTGTTTATAAGCTGACAAAATTGTTTTCTCTTTCTCTCCCAAGCTCATCACTATCTCTCTCTCTCTCTCTTTCTCTCTGGTTGCACATTAAACGCTTTTCTCCGTGGAGACTCGTGTAGCGTAAATGGGGCCAACGCTGCGGCTACGTAATAAAACGAAAGAGCCGCAAAACAATAATTGGCTCAGCCAAAAACAGACAGACAAAAGGAGCGAGAGGAAGGCAGAGAGGGCTATTCCTGTTATGGCCTTGTCCCGTGTCTCTGACGGCGAATTAGTTTTCTGCCGACAGAAGATTTGAAATTCTCGTTTTTTGTTTTTTGTGTTTTTTTTTGCCTAACCCGCGAGAGACTTTTTCCAATTCTTTGCACTCGACTGCGGCCGATGGGCAAGTGTGGTGCCCGTTGGTCGGGAAAAGCCGTCATTTTCATTTCCTTCTCGTTGCCACTGCCACTGCTCCTGTTCCCTGGCGGCAATGGCAATGGAAATGGAAATGGCAATGGCAATGCGTGTGTTTTTGCATTCTTCTCTGATGAAATCTGAAGTTATGCATTCGTTTTGGGGCATTCGCTTCGCTGAATTTCCCCACACACACACACACACACACAAAAGAATAGCAAATGAAAATGCGAATGTGAATGGGATTCGTTGGACTGCACACCCATATCTGTGTCAGTTATGCTTTTGTTATCAATTTTGTTTGCATTCCTTTGCTTTTTTTTTTAGCTTTGGGGCCTGTTAGCATTTTATGGATTTATTTTCAGCTCAGTAAGAAGACGTCTTTCACGTAATTCAATATTGGAAGCGTAAGTTCTAATGTGTTATCAGACGTGGCTCAGTTTGTTTCGTTTCTGCTTAGTCTATCCGTTTTCGTGTAGCTTCATTAGCTTCCACTACCCCACCCCTCAGGGCAGACGTAAGGTGAGCACCGCTCGGTTCATTCACATTTTTTACGCGCCCATTGTTAACGTGCAAAAAAAAGAGGCGTAAAAGGAGCACAGCGGAGAAATGGCAATGGGCATTGGGGAATGGGGAAAAACTCTGCCAGTTGGCAGTACAATTTTCTGTGACAAATGTGGCAATAAACAAAAATGGCGACAACGATGCCGCTCACCAGTCACCAGTTTACCATTTCGCCATTTTCTAGTGCAGCGCCAACAAAATGGCTGCCGCATGAAGTCTGGGATGAAAATTTGCGACATGGACTCGACCTCTTTTGGAATTTATCACACGCGAACCCGTCCGCCTGTCTGCCTGCCTCCTCTCCGCCCCCTGTCTGCCACTCCTTCTCGACTGCATTTTGTCTCGTTTTCTCGTTTTTGGTAATGAAATTTCGCTTGAGCAATTACGAGTATCCTTGCGGGCAGGCGGAGGACGCCCCAGAGGTAGCGCGAAGCCCCAGCTAATAGCTTTGGAGTCTGGCTGGCTGCATAAATTATAGTGGGGGAGGGGGGCGAAACGAACGATAACGGGAACCCCCCCGTCGCAGAAATCAATTTCAAGCCTGCTGATGCTTGTGTATCGACACAGCCGATAAAAAAAACAAAGTGAAACTGAATCAGAATAAACTCCCGATTGTGCTCCTTAAGGGAGGATACAAGAAAAAAAGTGCAGAAGGAGAGTAAAAAAACACGTCTTATACAAATATTTTCCCATGCCCTGCAGCTAAAATGTTATTAAAGTCAATAACATAAAGCAGGGGGTTGGGACTCGGGGTTGGGTGTGGGGCCAAGGCATTCCATCAGCGATGCTGTCGTTGGTGATGGTGGAGGTGGAGTTCCCATGAAACTTTTTTGTCAAATGAAAATAGCTTACAAATGAAAGTAACTCGAGGCGGAAAAATAAAAATAATCAAAAGTGGCAGGGCCACAGCAGTGGCAGTGGCAGAGGCGGAGCAGCAGCGAAGCTGACCAAAGGCAGGGCAATAAAAATAAATAATGTCTTTGAGAAAGCATAAACGATGGCATCGAAAAAGTTTGAATATTTATGCGTTTTTTATATCTCAGTAAAGTCAAGCAAATAAGACACAGAGAGAGAGAGAGAGAGAGAGAGAGAGAGAGAGAGAGAGGAAGAGATAGAAAGGGAAAGCGAATAGTAATCTTTATAATTGATAAAAGTAACTTTCGAAAACTTGTTCCACAACAAAATCACTTTGTGCCATCCCAAGATATGCAAAATAAAGATAGTTGGGGTTAATATTACTGTTTATCTGGTTCTTAGTTAATATATTCATTCACACATATTCCTTTTGCACAGAGCCCCGCCCTGCTCCTTGCTGTGTGCTGATACATAACGGGACTGTGTTGTGTACTTTTTCATTTGCCAAATGTTTACACGACGCAGAATTTCTTCTCACTCGCGCCTAGCAAAACGCCAAAGCGTATTATTGTTGCTTTTACTGAGAGAGCGATACACAGTAGAAAGGAAGCAATTGCTGAGAGAGAGCACTGGAATGAGCACAGCAAAGCTCGTATACAAAATGCAGATCGAGATGAGAGATAAGAGCTTTGTTCACAGCATGCAGTAGCTGTGCAGACATTCCCCCCCCTCCATCGGATTTGCAAAAGTTTATTATTGTGGTTGTTGTTGGTGGTAGAATATAAGCAAACGGTAGAATATAAGCAAGCAGTGAGGCAGAGCAGAGCACTGCTTGACACAATGCAATTGATCCGCAGACGTTTCCCTCTTACTCGCATTCAGCACTCAGCGTGTGACAATAGCAGCACTTAAAGCTCCGCTTCTGCGATCCTCTCTCTGACTGAGGCTCTCTTCCTCTCAGCAAAATGGAATAGCCTCAATGTAACGGAACGCACCAGTTTCACGGCTGACACTAAAAAGGGGGCGATGGAAATAGTTTTGCGCCATTCAATCTGCGACTGCTGAACAGGAAGGATCCAACCGCCAGATATTTCCAAGGACAGTGTCATATTGATGCACTTCTTAGCGATGTGGGGACAAATATGTATCTTCGTTCCCAAAGCCAGTTTTCGTTTCTGTTAAAAGCAAATGCTTACTTATTCCTAGTAAAAGTCCTACAAGAAAAGAAAGCACTCAGATACACACAACACACACAATAAAAAGAGATGATAAATGTGGCGAGGAGGTACGGGGCGGACGGGTAAAGATATTACTACGATAATAAAATGTGAAACGGGAGGAGGGAGGGGCATCAGAAAAATATATCACGTATCTATAAAATTCATATAAAAATGCTGCAAAAACTGCAAACTTGGCACAAAAAAAAAAAGAGGAAATTGAAGAGCAGTCATTAAACGGGGGCGGGTGGTGGCAGCAGCACCAGCAGCAGCAGGCAGCAGGGTGGGTGTGGCACGCGTGAGACAAAAGCTAAATGACACACAAAGGAGCCGTTGCTGCCTGAGTATACTTATGTAAGTCACTGTATGTCCCACACACAACGTAAAACTGTCAACGATGCTACCAATGATGTGTGCGGGTGGAGGTGGGTGGCAAGAGGCTTAGAATGGGCGAGTGGGGTGGGTGGAGAAAACCAATAAAAATCACTGGAGGAAAATGGCAATTTTCATATATGTATGTACGTACATATATGTATTTAAATGAAAATGCGTGCCAAGGCAATTGTATGAGATGGTGTGTGTGCGTGGGTTTAAGGTAGGATATGAAGCAATTGACAGGCGATGAAGGTCTGAGACAAAAGGCAAGGGACCCAAATGATGCCGCCACAGTGGAACATAGCAAAAGAATTCTACGCAAAAAAACTCGAACTAAGATGAGTGTTTAAAAGTAACAAAAAAATACGCATTTATAGTAGAGAAAAAAAGAAATTTTTAGCTACTCGATATAACGCATCCACTTAGTTCTGATTTCATCCCATTGTCTTTCATGTTACTTACTTCAGCCACCTACTGGCTCCAGCAGCCAGCCAGTCTCCCTTCAGTTTTCTCCTGAACTCTCCTTCCCAGCCAGATTTCCCAGCCCGCCTGCCTGCCTGCCTGTCTGACTGGCCAACAGATAACAGATAATTCGCCCACTTACGCAACCCGGCCAAGATAAAGGCAGGTCCCGCGGCCCGTCTCTGGTGAAGGGCAGGCGAAGGCAGGAGACATGTGTGAGAAAATCGAGTTGCGTTGCCAGTATTCAATTTTATAAATTGAACCAGAGTGAAAGTAAAGAAGAAATTGAATTCGGGCGACGAGCAAAAAAAGATATATATATATACATATATGTATATACACGCACATCGAAGGGTATTAAGGAGAAGGGAAAAAGTAGGGCAGGGCAAGGTTCGGATTACATCATTGAGAGGGAAGTGCAGATGGATGAGATTCTGGCGCGGCAATTAAGGAGCTCCTGGTGTCTCAATTTTTACACAAGCCATTTTCCAGCACTCCATTTCGAACCGCAGTGGCTATAAATCCAGGAAAAGTCCCCCGATAGCTTCCATAAATTCTTTACCAATTTGCATATCGCGGCCAAAACAAAATCTCCCGCTGGATCGACGAAAGGCTGCTGCTGCCAAATGGGAAAACGATTTGATTGGAATCCCAGCTTGTCTTTACACTTCATTCGCATGGAAAAGCATTTCCCTTTTTGCTGCTATTGAAAAAAGTTTGCATTAATTGAAAATGCCAGACGGAAAGTACTATGTATAGTTGGAAGGATGAATTGACTTCATCGTTGAGATTTTTCTGCGTGTAAATAATCGCTTAAGTGTGCGAAAATTGAAAGGATATCAGCTGGTGGCATTACAGGCGACTTAAAACCGATTACACATGCGCACAGGATGCAAGTGCATGCGGCAGGACAAAGTTTGTTTGCATCACACCCGTACGAAGAGCGGGCACCATAAATCCGTACTCCGAACTCCGAACTCCGTACTGGTGCAGTAAAAGAGCTCCAAAGGAGAGTTGCGGCAAAGTTTTGTAGCAGCAAACACACACACACATCAGAGTAAAAAGTCAACTTAAACATCAAATGTGAGTGCCACAGTGTGGGGCAAGTGGGTGTGGGAGTGCGAGTTTGGGTCGAGTGTGGCATCAATATGGGCAGCAGCGAAACCAAGTGGAAAAACCAATGGGAACACCGAGGACAGCGACAGCTACAACGACAGCAACAGCAAAAGGCACTGCGCGGCACTGACAAGGACAACCAGGACAATTGCTAAGAACTTTACCAATGTCCGCCATTTTGTTTTTGCTTTGTTTCGCTCCACCATTCGGCATTTCTTTTCGTTTTTCGCCTGCCAATTGCCTGCCAGCAGGCCCAGCCATTGAATGCATTTCTTGTGTCCACTGCAATGCAGTTTCCACAGCATTCAAAACAAGAAAAAAAAGAAAAAAAATATTTTCCTGCATGGGTTTTATACCCTACTCGAAGAGTAAAAAGGGTATATTGTATTTGTGGTAATTGCTGTCTGTCCGTCTTGTTTGTCGCCCATTGCTCGGAGGCTATAAGAGCTAGAGGGGACAAAATCGTTTTTCCAAACTGATGTGATATCTCACTCCTAGAAAAATGTTTCAAAATTTCGCCCCACCCCCTTCCACCCACAAAAAAAACGCACATCTGTGGCGTCCAGAATTTTAAAGATAACAGAAAACGAAAAATGCAGAATCATAGAGAAAGAAAATATCTATCAGATGCCCAAATCTGAATCGGATCGGATCATTAATATAGCCACAATAGAGAAAAACATACGAAAACACTTCGCTCCCTCTCGCTCGCACTCACTCAAAAACGAATCGATTTAGATTTTTTGTATTTTGTCGCCTGGATCTCAGAGACTATAAGACTATTCTGCCTAGACTCCTGTGATACCAAACCTGAACAAGTGTATTTCAAAATTTCGCCCCGCCCCTTCCGCCACAACAAAAGACACAAATCCACAATTTTTGAAGATAAAAAAAAAAAAAAAATGCAGTATTGTGAGAATGACCATATATCTACCAGATTCCCGTATTTAGTTCAGATCGGATCATTATTGTAGCCACAATGATCAAATGAATTTTCAGCTGCGAGCTTCCCCCTTCCCCTTGCGGCGTAAGTCATTTATGGGGATGATTTTCGCTAATGATTCTTTCGCACGCACACTTTACGCTCAAACATACTTTCTCGTGCAGTGTACGTGTGTTGTTGTGAGAAGTGATGTAGATGAAGTAGATGTAGATGACTGATGTAGCAAACAAATGTAAGATGTAAAACTTATAAAAAATTTGAAAATTCCACATAAATCACATGTGTGCTGACTGAGTACGGGTATAAAAGCAGAGTCGCGGCAACAGCGACTCCGTACGTTCTTTCTCGTTTTTGTGTGGTTTATAATTTCTGTAACCCAGCTGGCGGATCTGCGTTTCTTTAAAGATTTCATTCCATTAATGAAAACTGCATAAACAAAGAACGTAATGGGCTGTAGAGGGAGTGGGGGGGGTGGCAGTGGGAGTGGCAGAGTGCAGCCAGGCAGAGAATTTCCACTGGCAAGCGGCAAACGAACATGAAAATGATTCGTATATTTCCATGCTACAAGTGCCAAAGGGCACAGCAAAACTGTGGCATCCACAACCATTCGCATTCGCATTCACAAAAGGAATTCATTGTGGGTGGGAGAGTGGGCGTAGGTGGGCGGAATGGTAGGGGATGGTAGGAGCTGCTGCAGCTGCTGCTGCTGGTGCGGTCAGCGCTCGTCCAACTTTTCAACTTGTGCCAATCAAACAAGTTCAATAACGGTAATTAACAGTCCAACGATAAATGCAGTTCAAGCTGAGTCCTGCAGCGCTGTGTGGCAATGTGGCAGGGCAGTGTACCCGGCATGGGGCATGGGCATGGCTAGCAGTGCCTGCAATTTGCGAAAAGTTCAAAGCTATTAACATGTCGATGCTTCGACCTGGTCCAATGTGAATGTGAATGAATGTTCCATGAATGAATGTGGGTGTGCGGATTGCCGTTTGCCATTCCGGAGACGGAATTTTCCACCTCTTTCCTAGCAGTCTAATGATGCAACTGTCCGGGACAGTTAGGAGCTATTAGCGGTGCTATAGGCAAGGACCCTGTACTCCTGACGTACCCCTGCCATATTCTGCCCTGCCATACCATTCATTTTTGTTTGGCGTAGCGTTTGGGTTCGAAGTTCGAACTTCTCGGGGCCCGCAGGCCACTTGGCATGTCAGTTTTGATTGAGCTCGATGGATGCCACACGCCTCGTAATGCCATTTAATTGTGAATGATGTGAGGAGACAGAGAGAGAGAGAGACACACACACAGTACGGGGATGGATAGATGGAACCAGGTCTAATGGTTATTAATGCCAGCTAATGAAAGGGAATGGAGCTACGCTCCACTAATGAATGACAAAGTGTGTGGTGGGTGTGCGGTTGATGGTTAGCTGGTGGGTAATCAATTTTGAGATGTATCTATGGTTATTCCATCTCTGAGCAGCCTTGAAAGCATATCTGATGCATGATTCGCTTTAAGTTTGTAGGATATTCAGACCATTCTTATCCCTCCACCCCCCTGCGCAACCATGCAGCTATCCCTGTGCGAGTCTATTCCATCTAATAACCAGATACATAGTTTGCTGTTGCTTTTGCTGTTGCTGTTGTCCAATGTGTTAGCGGATCTATCAATTTGTAGCATTTTCAAGCTTATATAAGCCACACACACACACACAATCCATAGGGAGAGTGAGAGAGAAGGCATGCTGCAACCTGATGGCCACATGAAAACATGGCCAAGATGCTCTGTGCATCGGCACGGGAAGGAGCTGCCAAACTGGAGCATGCTCTGAGGGTCGGGTCTGTGGGTCTGGGGCATCGCCTTGCATCCGTTTCACTTTACTCTTTTACTATTTTTTTGAAGCGAAAGAGAGACAGAGACAGAGAGAGAGAGGGCGGCGGAGAGGGTGGTGGAGCCACTTTGGCAGCAGAACTTGAACATGAGTGCAATCAAATGTATTACATTTTGTGCAACTTAAGCGGCGGTCTGAAGTGGCGAAGACAGCTGGCAAAAAGTAGAGAGTGTATGTGTGTGTGTGTGTGTGTGTGCGGCAGTGTGGCAGGAGGCAAAAGGATGTGTACACACATATATCCGCTCTTGGGTGCAATGATTTCCTGCAGAACTTGATTCAAGGCTGATGCGAGCATGAAAAAAAAAAGAAAAGCAAAAAAAAACTAAGCAGATGAAGTGGCAAATGCGAGTGGGTGTGTGTGTGTGTGCTGAAAGGAGTATGTGGCGCCGTAAAGTATGCAACATGCAGCATAAAAATGAGGCCAAACAAGGAAATTGCCAGAGAAATGCATTTTGTGGCTTATGAGCCATGGAGCTGAAAGCAACAGAGGGAAGAGAGAAGAGGACCGGGCTGGGCCGCGCCTTAAGGCAGGGAAATCAATTGAGTTTCGTTCCGCACACATCCGCTCAAATGGAAATTGACAGGGAAACGAGTTTGTGATAGACATGGCGAAACACTGGAGGAGAATCAAGAGTGCGATAGAGAGAGAGAGACAACAAAGAACTGATAGCTGATAGCTGATAACTGAGAACCGTTGAAAGGCAATTAAAAGTCATGGCAAAGAAAATTAACTTTGAACAAAACGATTTCTAACCATGACAAATTCACAATGTTTGCTCAATTGGCTATAATGCCATGATTGATGACATTGGAGGGCTAAATGGAGCAGAATCAGCTCAAGGGGATACGACAGATAAATAGCGATAGAGAGAGAGAGAGAGTGCGAGAGAGATAGCAAGAGAGATGGTGGTGGATGATGATATGCCATGATATGATTATCCAACAATTTAAACTCCACTGCAATGTTTGCCAACTAATCAATGGAGCAGCAGCCAGTCTTGCAGTCAAAGAACCAACTTCCGTTTCCTTCTGCATTTCTCTACCATTTCTATCTCGCTCTCTTTCTATCTTTGTCTCTCTGTCTCTCTCTTTGAATCGCTTGTCATTGTCCTTGGCGTTTGTCAAACAAGACAAAAAAAAAATGCTTGCTAAATTCTCGGCTCAAACAGTTGGAGCATACAGAAAATGTAGAGACAGAGAGAGCGACCCAGACGCAAGGGAAGTAGAGTGTGGCATGTGGCTTGAGGCATGGGTAGCAATGTGGCAGACAAAAACATGAGGCGGAAGAGTGGGTGGTGACTGGGTGGTGGCTGGGTGGTGGCTGGGTGGTGGCTGGATGCTTGGTGTAAGCAAAGCAAAGTGAAGTAAAAGTAAAGTAAAGAACTTTATACCTAAAAGGGATTTATTTGATGACTTGTCTAACTCGTGCTTTTCACTCACACATTCTACCCAGTCATTCCTCTGCCTCTGCAGCTCTCTCTCTCTCTCTCTCTCTTTCACTGCCTCACTGTCTCTGTCTTTCCGGCATGACGCAGCACTTTTACAAATGAAGTTTTATAACTTTTTGTCCATTTGATTTGTCAAAGGTCTAAGAGTGGAAACGACGACAGAGACAGAGGCACAGAGACAGAGCCTCCAAAAGTGAAATGCGACAAAATGGAATGAAATTAAATGCATTTTGAAAAATGATTCAAGTTCATTCTGTCAGAGATTCCAATATGAAGGGCCCTGTTGGATGTTCTCCTTAACTTTCATTGGCAGCTTTCAGACATTTCTTGGCAGGCATCCAACTAAAATTCAGATTCAGAGATCTCTGAACTCTGTTCTTGTGATTCGTTACAAATGAGTCTATTCACTTAGGTGAACATTTACAACAGTGCAGGATTTTCAGAGCCATTTGCTTACACTTTTACTTATAAATTTCCTTGGAAAGAGATGAAACTTACCTGCAAAAGATAGAAAAAATAAAAGTTTTCATCATTTAAAAATCTGAATGATTTTGAATATATTTTAAATATTCATCTTTAATTTATATTTTAAAAGAATTTAACTTTACTTTTATACTAAACTTAAGTTCAATAAACTTCTTTGCTTAACTTTTTCACTTATTATTTTATATATTTTTTGTAATTTTTGCAATATTTTCCCAACCCATTAAAACTAACGCTGACAATCTGTTGCACGAACAGAGAGGGACAGAGAGAGTGTTACAAAAAAGTTAGCCTTAAAGGAGTACTCGCATATGTGTGTGTGTGTGTGTGTGTGTGTGAGATATAAAAAACCCAATTTGACAAAAGTTGTGCCCTTCCCTTTGGCAGTCAGTCTGAATGGCAACTGTCGAACGGGGGGGTTCCCCATTGTTCTGCCCTCCCGGCATCCTGGTCAAAAGTGCAGTACCATTATAGACACTATACACACACATACACATACATACATACACGTATGTACATATGTATGTGTGTGTGTGCTGGTCGCATAATTTTCACAGGATATGAAAAAAGTTTGTAGTTGACGCTTCCGTTTAGTTGGCTCTTCGTTGCAAGGACACTGGCGACAACCTGCCCTTACTTATGCTAGTGTGTGTGTGTGTGTGTGTGAGAGTGTGTCCTGCGGCATACCATTTGAATGCCGTTTCCCCTTCCCCCCTCTGCCTGCTGTTCCATTCTATTCTCTACCGTTGTCATAGTAATTGGACAAGTCACTGGCTAAAGTGGCGTTGGCAGCCAACTTTGCCACAGTGCGGCGCAACAACAATGTGTTGCAACAACAACAATGATCTCCCCCATCCCATTCCATTTTTATTAACATTTTGTACTCCATTTGTTGTTGCTGTTTTGGCTAATTGCTGTTGTTGCTGCTGTTTTCTTTTGTACGAAGAAATTGTTTAGATTTTGTTTTAAATTGTTTTTTTTTTTTAAAAAATATTAGGTTTTTGGTTTAGTTTATGTTCAGTGACAAAGGAAATCTAAGATTTGCCACATTCACATAAATCGATGCTTTTGGAGGGGGTTGGGGTGATTCCATATCGAATTCTTCTAGTAGATTAACTTGGCCATCAGTTTGCATTTCGCACTGCGATATATTTTGTGCAGCTCTGGCATTTTGGAGCTTTAACTCTTTGGCTTAATGTCGTAAAGTATATTTTTTTGGTGGAGCCAATGGCTGCCACCGGCTGTTCGCCCCGTTTTATGCTCGGGCGAGTACCGAGAAACCGAGAATCCGAAAGGACTTGCCACAGGACACGTAGTAGATGGAAGTAGTGGATGGTGGCTGGCTGGAGCGAGTCGTTGCAACGCCTGGGGGGCATAACTCACGCTTTTCAGCGCCAAAGTGCACTCACCATCCACCATCTCCTTGGCCTCCTTTTTCCACGCTTTTCTTTTGGCTCCTTTCTTTCCCCTTTACTGCTGATGCTGCTGCTCCTGCTGCTGCTGTCCATTGATGCTCCCTTAAGCCAATAATAAATTTCTGCAACAATTTTGTGCCAAAGCTGCACTTTGTCAGCATTATCTGGATGAAGTTTTCCCCTTCCCCTGGCATTCCTTGCCATTCATCGAACCACCCAAAAGCATCCACCAACACCACCCCCCACAGCCATTCATAGTCCACAGCCACGCCTAATTATAGAGGCGGCAACACGTTGCCAGCAGACACAAATGTATCTATAATTAACTGAAATTCACTTCTCCCTCCATTCAGAACATTATAACGGGATAAAAGATAAAGCAAGAGAGAGAGAGACAGAGAGAGTTGACAACTTATTTGACTGCTTCTGTTGGATGTTCTTTCTGCCACACACACACACACACACATTTGGCAAAAGTTTCTGTTAGTCAAATCCTTGGAATATGTTAACTTGAAGCCAACTTTTGGGCGAGAATCTTACAAATCTTTGACGGCATCTGAGGGTAGAAAATTCCCACATGACTTTCGGGGGGAGTATGCGAGTGGGTGGTGGAGTGGTGGAAGAGCATTTAATTAAGGAAAACTTGCAGTTTAAACTTCAGTTAAAGACAGATTTAGCATGGCTGTACAAACCACATTTAACAGCAGAGTAACAGACAAGATATATACCAATATACCAAATAGGCCCCAAACCTTGTAGCTGGTCATTAACAGACGTCCAAGAGCTAATCAAAGATTCTATACGTGTTATTCTGATATACCCGAGATATAATCGATGGTTTTGGCCCTGGCAAACCTTGCTCTTGGCACATGTAGCCTATTTTTGATGCTCTCAATAATAGCTCTAGGCTATACAAATACATATATCTAATACTACATCGTTTTAGGTATGGTTTTAGGTCTTAGGTTTCAGGTAAACATAGATCACTCCAAACGGTTTTCTTTACTGCAACGCTCATCTGCTCTCTGGACTGTGCTGCCTGGTCCATCCAACATTGTTTTGCACCCTAATCAACTGCATATTTTCTTTGTTGTTTTTTTTGTGTATCTTCAATGGATTGCTTTGTCAGACAGTTGCAAATTTTTTTGTGTATTATGCATCTTCTCTGTAGCAGCCACTGAAACTAGTCGAAAACAACAACGAGAATTGCCAGCCACTGGAACTGCATTTGGGGGCGGAATTTTTCGGGACTGACAATAGACGCATACTGTGGGGGGGCAGAGGCATTTGAAAATTCCTGTCTGGACGGGATTTCCTACGAAACGCAACGCATAAATGCAACAGCAACAGCAGCAGTCAGCAGCAGTACTGTGGTGGGGGTGGGGGTAGCCATTCCATCCGCCCGATTATGCATGTCCCCTGTTTCATATTGATGATGTTCCAGTCTCAGTCCCAGTCCCAGGCTCACAATCCGCCCTAGCCCCGGTCTGGGATCTCTGGGGAAAATAAACCCCAAAAAATAGTTTCAATCCTGTGGGTCGGAACTTGCCTCTTGCCACTTGCCACTAGCCGCCTGCAATTGAGTTGCATAGTTTTGCTTTTGCTTTTGGGTTTGGGTTTGGGTACTGGTTCTGGTTTTTGGTAGAGTTTATTTTGCCAGCATTTTTTTTGGGGCCAGCAACCAGAAATGGGTCTGGGGGTGCTGGGAAGATTGAGGAGGATTTTGCTGGGTGGGCTACCCATTTTGCCAATTGGCTGCACAAGTGTCCAGTTTCAGTACCCAGTTCTGCACCAACTGTGCGTGTGTGTGTTTTTAGAGGAAATCCTCTATTGCATCCGCGTGAGCCGCCAGCGATAGCCATTTCTGTTCTAATCAATTTTTTTGATTGCCAAATGCAAAGTTTGGCTCGGCCAGAGGCTAGGAAGGACTTACGCAGATCGCAGCAGATCGGCGGCAAAGGAATTGGTGCCTGGAAACAGCCACACAGCCTCGCTGCCACAACAGGCAAATGAATTTGCATCTATATGGGGTATTGATTAAGCCAGCTGCCCCGATACTGATGCCGCTGCCTATGCTGGGTTATTGGAATTGACTTGGCAATCGTGTTTGGAGGAAATCAACAACCAGACGATGCATCGTCTGTATTGAATTTTGTCAGTCAGTCAGTCAGTCAATGGTTGGATGGACTGTGCTTTTCATTTTGTGGGCATAATTGAATTAAAATTAACATTATTTGCATTACTTTGATCAACTTGGATTCGTTCACCCCACCCCCACCCCTCTTGATTGTTTGCGCGTATTTCCTTCATTTTGTGTACATTTTCACGTGTGTTTTTCTTTCAAATTGTACCCTTTTTTTTATGCGCGTTTAATTGCAGCTCATTAAGCAAACGCATATTAATTAAATCACCGCATTTATGCAATAAAGTTGCGGTCAGCTAGGAAAGTAGAGGGGGGTGTAGTATGGAAGCCACAAAAAATAAGTAAAATAAATAAATAAAATACACACAGACACACGGACACACAGAAAGTTCTGCCACATGTTTCAGTTTTGCATTTTATGGATTTACATATTGCAAACAAAGAGAAAATAACAGCAGAACAAAACCTGCTCGACTATTGGATACCCTGTAAATGTAGAATATATTTGCTGCGATTATTTAGAGATATATTTTTAAAGAAGTTCGCATTAAAAGTTACGCAAAAGATTAAAAGTAAATTCTTGTGCCAATGCACACTAAAAAAAAACTAAAAATAAATTTAAAAAAAATTAAAAAAAAAAAATAATAATGCAAAATAAAACCGAGTAAATGAAAGGAGACACAAAACTTAATTTGCATTCCGTTGAATATTTATTTGCATTGTAAATAATGTTGATTGATGCACAGATTACACAGGCAGTGTTGCAGGCAGTAGTGTCTGGCGGGAGGTGGGAGTGTCATGTGTCATGTGGCATGAGGCACGTGTGCTGCTAACCCTCTTTATTTTGCAGCTTGTTCAATGGGTTCGTGCATGTAATTAGAAAAATGTCAATGCCAGCATAAGGACTCATTCTGCCAGCCGACAACCAACCCGTACCACCCCCTACCCCACATGTACGGGACCATGACATTGAAAAGTAGAAAATTAACTTTATTAGCGCCATGCCATGATGGGGGTGGAGAGCTGTGCCACGTGTTGCTTGCGTAATGCACAGGGGAAGGGGTTAGCTGCTGCACCTCTGGGATTAGTTACGGCAAAAGGATCCCGGAGCTCAAGGACCCTTTCCATTAAGCATAAAATTGAGTTGCACAATCCGCACAGAGCGCAGGGAGGGGGGGAACCAAAGCGCCAAAGCATTTAATATGACGGTCTTTGGATGGGTGGTGGTGGGAGAAGTGGCTTTACAACCAGATTTTCGGGCAGAGATGTCACTTTTGGTTTATCCGTAACTTGATTTATGGTCAAAATGGAAGAGTAACGGCCAATGGCGGAATTGCCAGTTACAACAGACATTTTTCAATCCACTTTCCACGTGTTCCCCCTCAATTCAAATCTGTCTGACGATTCTCATTCAATTTGCAAACAGTCCAATACGCAAACGAATAATCAAAAGGTTCCTCTCTCTCGCTCAATGTTTACATACTGCATTTTATATATGGCTATATATACATACATATATACGTACATATATAGATGTTGCTTGTGTATGTGTTGGCTGCTTTCATAGTGAAATTTATAGCTTATTTATATAACAATAAAAAGCACAGCCCGCGACAGCACAATCACAGAAATAACAAAACGACGGCGGCCGCACAGACTCAACATGGACACAACCCGCCCCCTCGACAAAAAAAAAAATAAAACATGAAGCAAACATTATAGTGTATGTAGCGACCATGCCAATACCCAATTAGCTATACTATAAATAGAAACTATATACTATACGTAGAAAAAAATGTGTGTGTATGCATGTACAAATCTCCCGCAACGCGAGCACCAAATACCCAGTAATACTACATATAAAATTTGAGTATTTTCAAATGATTAATAAAACATTTTTTAAGTGCTGTCTCATGTTTTGAAAATTTAGAAATTGAATTTGACGGAAAGTATTCAAAAGCTTCCCACATTCAGTTGTTTCAATATACCCCTAGTATCCACCAGACAAAGGGGTACGAAAAAAAAGAACGCGCTGGTATGAAATATTTTATGCTAGGCTGTCTGTGTGTGTGTGCGAGGGTTGGAGGATGTGGGTGTGGGTGTGTGCATACAAATTAAACAAGATGCAACACTCAGGCGGCTAACTGTCTGCGTGTGCATACATACATATGCATGTATCTATGTAGGTGTGTGTTTGTGTGTGTGGCACAATCCCAACCAACAACGGACTCTGCTCTATAGTCTGGTACGTTGTTGTGGTTGCCACATCCTCCTCCTGCTGCTGTTGCAGGCGCCATTAAAAATGTCCAACAGCCTGAACAAAAACGAGAGAGAACGTACGGAGTCGCTTCGAACGCGACTCTACTTTTATACCCGTACTCAATGATTTATGTGGAATTTTAAAATGTTTTATCAGTTTTTACATTTTACATTTTTGCTACATCTGTCATCGACATCTACATCTACATCATCTACATCAGTTCTCACAACAACACACGTACACTGCACGAGGCAGCATGTTTTGAGCGTGAGTGTGTGTGTGAGAGAATCAGCAACAGCCGCTTCTGCCATCAACCCTAATAAAAATGTATATTTTTGTTTTGGTTGCTGGGGCAGGGGCAGGGGCAGCTCGCTGCCGAAAATTCATTTGATCATTGTGGCTACAATAATGATCCGATCTGAACCAAGTTCGGGAATCTGGTAGATATGGTCATTCTCTACAATACTGCATTTTTTATTTTTTATCTTCAAAATTGTGGATTTTTCGTCTTTTGGGGGGCGGGGAGTGGGCGTGGCAAAAATTTTGAAATAAACTTTGCACTGAAGCGATATCACAGGAGTCTAGGCAAAAATTTGGTTGTTCTAGCTCTTATAGTCTCTGAGATCGAGGCGCTCATTTATACGAAAACCAAAATTACTCGATTTTGTGTGAGTGCGAAAGGGATGGAGCGAAGTTTTTGCGTATGTTTTTGTCTATTGTGGCTATATTAATGATCCGATCCGATTCAGATTTGGGCCCCTGATAGATATGGTCTTTCTCTATGATTCTGCATTTTTAGTTTTCTGCTATCTTCAAAATTGTGGACGCCACAGATGTGCGCCCTTTGTGGGGGAAAGTGGGCGGGGGCGGAATTTTAAACTTTTTCTAGGGTGAGAGAATACATCAGTCTGGTAAAAAATTTGGTTGCTCTATCTCTTTTTTAGCCTTCGAGCAATGGGCGACGAACAAGACGGACAGACGGACAGACGGACAGACGGACGGACAGACAGGGCTATATCGACTCGGCTATTGATGCTGATCAAGAATATATATACTTTATATGGTCGGAAATTACTCCTTCTCTATGTTACGCACATCCACTTTTACCACAAATACAATATACCCTATTACTCTTCGAGTACGGGTATAAAAAGAAAGCCAGATCCATGGCTTGATTTTTTGTTTGTTGTCCCTCGTTCAATGACTTTTGCAGTATACCGAAACCCGAATACAACACACTGAGTAAAAATTCATTTAAAGTAAATTGGGAGTGTCAAGAAACAAAGAGAGAGAGATTATATTAAGAGATTATATAAGCCCCGATTTGTGGCTACATTTTTGCATTCTATAAATTACAATAATAATTTGCTGGCTGTTTCCGTACGTTGATTGTTTTATTGGCCACTGCCTGTTGTCATTACAAACTGCTAACAAAAAACAGAAAAAAATGGTGTCCACTGATGATTTATACGTATAACCTAAATAGGAGGCTCTTGCAATACTTTAAAATGGTGGCATGCCACCGCCACACAGCTCTCATGCCGCTGCTATTCGTTTTTTAGTCGCTTTCTCTCTTTCTGCCTTTGTCACATTTATTGGCATTGCATTGTTGGCATTTTGCAAATTAAACGGATTTCCGCAAAAGGCCATTTCCGCATGCCCCTGCCACGGCATGTTCCTGTCCCCTGCCACAACAGCGCTTGCACTTTTTACTGCCTCATCTAGCCGCTGCTCGATTCGATTTGATTTCGATTTTTCTATTTTCTATTTTCCATTTTCATTTGCTCTACGTTTTTCCACTTTATTTAGATCTTTTTATTGACAAATGTTTCTGGTTGTTTTTCGCTGTTTGCTTTTTTTTGTGTTTGCTGCTCAACTATTTGTTTTTATGTTTTATTGAATGCGATTTGCCGAGTGCAGTGCCAGCGACAGTTTTCCGCCTAGAGCTAGACTTTGATTCCATTTCTGAATTACTCTATAGAAATCAGGTATTTCTAATATTTTGAGTTTACTATACTATGTATATGACACCGTACAAAATGGCTTCCATACAAAAATTTTGTAAATTTTCTAGAACCTTTCGAAGACTCCTTTTGTGGGCTAAATATTACAGATTTTTCTAAGCACAATAACAATATTTTCTATTATTTTTATTGGTATTAAAACAAATTATCTCTGGGTATCTTAGTCTCGCGTCACGTGTGCTGCTGCCACTCGCAGCATTTTCATTTTCTTTCATTTTCCTCTGAATTCTGATACTTTTTCTATACGATTATTCCTGCATTTTGATTGCATCGACTGTCATTTATTGTTGTATTTTGCATCTATTTACATTTTGCAATTTGCCATTCGATGCATTTCCATAATGTTTTTTTTTGGCATCAAAGGACAATAGAACGGATTACTTTATTATATGATAATAATTGTTTTTTGTCGCTGCTCGGGGTCGGGGTCACGTTGTAATTTATTTCGTTTGTTAATTAAGCGTGTTAGACTCCAATGAACTGTGCCAATGAATCACAATTAGCAATCTCGCATTGATTTACAATAATTATCAAAGTAAAAATGATAAACTGAAAAAAAAAACGAGAAACGGAATGCATGGGTTCTGGCATGCATAATTATGGAACAAACAGAATTACAAACGCAGCTGAAATTTTATATTTTTTACAATAAACGAAAAAAGAAATTGCAGATTACTGGCTTCTGGGTGCTGGCATTTCTCCCAACTACACTTTCTAGCCACGAACTTTCTCCCAGAATTCCGGGCAAACAAATTTAAATATCCCGGGAGCTTAACGAACGAAACCTCTCCCGCCTGACCTTGCGGCTTTCCTCTGGCCGGGCACACCTGGCGACCGACCAACCATTCAGATGTTGCAGGAGCTGGGGCATCAGCATGCCATGCCGCTCATTAACATATTGAATTTTAATGTCGTGCCGACACACACACAGAGAGAGTTCCACCAGATACGACTCTAGAGATAGATCCTTCTGGCTCTGCTTTGAAGGTCCTGCAGCCACACAGAAGAAGGGGTGGGTGGGGCGGAGGGGAGGAGCGAAAACATCCCTCGAACGAACCGCAAAATTCTAAACTACTTTTGTTTGGCATTTGCATTCCCGCCCGCTCACACAAAACCCAAAAGAAATTACTGCGGCAAAGCCAAACAGGACGAAGGACGGAAGCACGGAAGGGTCGCGAGTCTCATCTGCATATTTGCTCGACTGCCTCTCGAAGCCCCCCCTCCCCTGCAGTGAGAAAGCATGATTAAATGGCTGCCAAAGCCCCCTCAATAATGACGTCAAAACGTATTTGCATTAAAATTACAATCAAAAGTTGAACGAAAAAAAATTCAAAAAAATAAAAAATAAATATATAAGACCAAAAAATGGGCAGATGAATTTTTTTGATTTTGGTCTGGAAATTGATTTGTAATGAGATGCTTTGCGGAATGGCTCTGAAAATATGAGAAATTATACTCCCCAGTTGCGGTTCATTAGGAATCAGAGCATCAAAATGTGGCCCAAATGTGGTTTTTCTCTTCCTGATGAAAATTTAAGCAATAATTTATGGATTTACACAAAAAAAAACAATCTATTCGGTTTGTACTCATAAATCAGACTGAGACTTCACATAAATTTCCCTCGACAAGTGTCCGGTTAACGCGCGAGTGTATTACTAGAATTTCCCCAAAAGATGCCCAAACAAACACACAGACAGACACACACACACACACAGGCACATACAATTTGTCACTGGGTCATTTTGCACATTAGTGGTGTGTGTGTGTGTTTGTGTCGTCGTGTTCATTTTCCTTTTCAAAAATAATATAATAAATCATGTGCACAAAAACATTCTTGGCCATTCTTGGCCGAGTGCCTGGGCGCCATGAAAGTTCTTTTGCTTTTGACATAGTTTTCAATTTACAGCATACCCACCCAGATAGCTCGCCAAATAATCTTCAACGCATTTTTTCAATGCAATTTACAATTTGCACGCTGAAAAAAAAATTCACCAACAAAAAATTAGGCATACGAAACCCTGATCTCTCATTGAAACCTGAACTTTGTTTTCGTTTTGTGTGTCGGTTTCGGCATTGACGATGGCCATCCACAGACGAACATGCTCGGCGAGCACAGTCAAGATTCTGTCGAACAAATTCGACCAGCAATATAAAGTTACGAGCAAGCCTATGCACATTTTCGTCGAGCAAAGTGAGTTCGTCGAGCATGTTCGACCTATGCAAAGAACTGCAATTTTGTTGTTGTTGCTGCTGCTGCGACGAAGAGATTAGCGCGAGCTTGCTCCAAAGCGCAGCGAAAATATGTACATAAGTGCCTAATCAGACGAAAAAAAGAGAGCGGTTTATTGCTCTATTCAAAATACTAATTTGTGTCTTTATCTCTCTCCCCCATTTGATTGTATAAATAAATACCTTCATACATACATCAATAGACAAGAGGAGGCATGGATTGACTTGGATGGCCGAGTAAACAGATTAAGTCACCCAAAATGCAGGTGCGCTGCAATTTGATTTGAGTTCTTGCAGGCAAAGCAGGGTTAATCATTCGATATATGTATGTAAGTAATTCTGATGTTATATGCTCACAAACGAACTAAATTATATCGCCAATTAAATTTCCATTAAGTGGCCCACAGACACAGAGTGTTCGAGTGTTCGAGCGTCAAAGACGGTAATTCCCACCCCTCACCCAAAATGGTCTTCTGCATAATAATTATCTTATTGTTGCCAGGGATAGTCAGTCGTTGGCTAGCAGGAAATTGAATTTAAGTTAGACGCAATTATGTAATAAGGGAGAGGGCGAGAGAGAGAGAGAGAGTGAGTGACGGGCGGGGTGGACTAGCCAAAGTGTTGGATGATGCAAATGCCTTGAGGCTTCAAATGGAGTGAAGGATAATGTTAATTGCAATGGAATTCAAAGGCGAGGTGTGTGTGTGTGTGTGGCATGCACCCATTAAATACACTTTTGCCCATTTTAAACTTTTATGTCATTATCTATTTGTATTTCAAATGAGAAATTCGATAACAGTTCAAAAAACACTTTTCAATGCTAAACATCACATTTCCTGATACATTTTCCTACACTGAAAGAGGGTTTCTTTTCGGGCTCAAATTGCTCGCACTTCCTCTCAGTTCACATAATCTCTGGCACACACACACACATACATTTCTCATGTTATTAATTTTCTATACAATATTTTACAAGCAATTAGGCCCGAACAACTGAGTTCTTGGGAAAATTATCAACACGTTCCGCTTATTAAATGCCTGCCAAAGTGTTGTATTTATGCAACCGTGAATAAACAAATAGAAATAGAATATTCTGCAGCCAATACCCCCATTTTGCTAAATCTGTCACAATTTTAGGGGGGGCCAAGGAAACTGCATAGGAAAAAGATTATGTGAACTTTTGTGGAAATATTTCTGGGAAGCAAAGCACAAATATTTTGCAAGGCTGGTGCGTACATTTAACGCTTGCCTGGATATTCCCACACACACATATAGACAGAGACACAGATACAGATACAGATACAAACACAGCTGTATGTTGGTAGAGCATGTGTGTAGTGCCACATGTGCACAAGGATGTGCGTAAGGACTACTCAACATGATGATGATGATTTTGATTCTCATTTGTATTTCTTCATTTTGCGCTTTGATTTAGATTTATGCATGAGGCTAGACTTTAAAGCGGAAGCCAGCCCAAGCATACAAACAGGAAGAGTGAGAGAGAGAGAGAGAGCGAGAGAATATATTCTGTGTCCCTGGGTCCTAAGATCCCCAGCATTGAGCCTGCGAAAGCTGCCATCAGCCATACAGCTGTGCCACTTGAAGCAATTTATGAAGCATTTTACTTACTTAGCTGCTGATTTACTCCCCATTCCGAGTGCCTCTGTATCTGTGTCTGTCTGTGTGTGTTTGTGTGTGTGTTTATCCTGGCAAAGGACCTTCTTGGAGCAAGCACATGTGTTTTGCGATTTTTCTATGAATATGAAATAAGTTTTCGCCTCGCATGTGCGTAAATAAACAAGCAGCAGCACCAGCAGCAGCAGAAAAAGAAATTCCGGCAGGAAATTTTACAAGGGAGTCCTCGCTTCGCACTGCGATCGAGTATGTGTTTACCCAAGGCGTTGCCAAGCTTGGCTCCCAGGGTTGTAGCAAAATTTTATGCGCATTTTATGCAAAAAGTATGATCCCCGTGAGACTTGCCAAAAAGGTAAAACCCACCCAAAAGGTTTGCCCAAAACCCCAATAAATTCTGATCCCCCATGTTGCGAGCAAAGGTCACAGAATCGATGGTTCTTCCCGGGCAGATCTCTCGATAGAGTATGAGACTGCCCAGACCCAGCCCCCACATCTAAATTGCACAAAGCCAAAAGCCAACAGAGAGAGGACTTTCGCTTCGTTATGCCATCTGTTCGGGGTGTCTGGCTCTGGCTCTGGCCTTTTCAGCCATTTTGTGCGAGTCTATCCCAATGATTTGCCAATTTTACGTCTGGCGCTTGTTTACATACAAAATACACAGGGCCAAGACGACGAGCAGGGCAACAAAAATGGCAACAAAAAAAAAGCGAAAATATAATGAGGCAGACAACAAGAAACACAGCAGTCCAGACACTGAGGAGACAGCGAGACTGTGACTGAGACTGGATTTTCTTCTGGCTTTCTTCTGCAGCTCCAGCCAGAATGCCAGACAAAGTGGTAAATAGACGCAAAACGCGTGACTTTCACTTTGATGTGCGTCTCTCGCCCTTTTCCGTCCTGCTGCCAGACAAATGTCGCAATCATAGTCAAAGTTTTTATGAACACGCGAAAGGGATGCGCTGTTTGCATAAGTCCCCCATCCTGAGTGGCAGCTTTAGCCATTGGATGCCCCCATCTGTAACATCTTCATGCTGCATGCTGCATGCTGCAAAACTGACCAAAGACAAGCACAAATTTATATACGATGCCTGCCTGCAGGACCCCTGGCCACGACTGTCACAAGCAGCAGAAGAGACCTGCAAAATAGTCTCAAAGTTGTGCGATAACAAGAGCAACGGCAGCAACCTGCAACACACCTGGGAGGCATCACAACAGAGAGACACACAAGTGACAGGCGGGAGGCTTATCAGGCAAGTGCCTTGCCTCGTCTCGAATCGCCTTGCCTGCCACAAGCAGTGTGCGGTTTTTGAGAATTTAACTCTAGAAATGAGTGCATTCAGCCGCAGGACATGTGACCTGATGGTATCCTGCCAGTTGCAGTTCTCCCAAAACTGTCAGAGCACACGCTCTCTCTCTCTCCCTCTCTCTGGCGTTCTTTTTTTGAGATAATGAAGCGTAAAGTTTGTAGGAAAAGTGAACCATTACTTGAGTGGGGGAAAACTGTGATAAAAGTTGATGCCAAATTGTGTGTAAATTTGTGCTTAAAAAGTCGTTAGGCGTGGACACGGGACAGCGGGGAAAACTGCCACAAGATGCAGAAATATTCTATCCATTTTAGCGTTAGATTTTAATGAGCAGCAGCTCTCTCTCTCTCCTTCTCGCTCCAGCTCTCTCTCTCAAGCTGCGTCATCATTAAAAAATAAATGCAAGCAGCGGCTTTTGATGATTGATTGAGTTGCGCCCGATTGAAGGCTACGGCTGGCATTAAGTGCGCCTCAGCAGCTCAGCAGCCTGCCATAAATTTGCTTAATCAAACTATTTAGACCTCTGTGGATGTCACGCAGTGGAAGTCAAGCTGCTCCGGCAACTGCCGGAGTGCCACTGCTGCCACTGCCGCGGCATTTCTGGGACGGGGGCAATGGTCCCCATTAGAACGTGGAGAATGGATGGACGAAAGGAAGGAAGGAGCAAGGAAGGACAAGCCCACACATGTGTTGCATGCTTTTAGGCTCCGCTCAGACGACACACATAATCCTAATTAATTGCCGACATCGGCATCAGCATTCAGGATCCGGCATCAGCATTCAGGCCGCTCCAGCAACAGCAACCAGTAGCGAACAGCATCCTCTCTCTGTATGCCACGCGAATGCATTCTGGCAGGTGCATGTGAGCACTTCGTGCGCGCCATTTGCCCCCAGAGATTTTCATCGACCCCCAGCCACAGTCCCAGGACCTGCACCAGCAACCAGTCACAGCCCTTGTGCGCCATTATTTCCCTTTCATTTGCTTTGGCTGCTAAAAGTCGTCGTCGTCCTTCTCGTCCTCGTCGCGTGTTGAATGGCAGAGAGGCCCCAACGGAGGGGGGGCAAACGCGACGCATTTCATGCACTTGGCTGGGCTTTTAAGTTGCTTAACGCTTTTGATGTTTGCTACCAGCCAGCCAGCCAAACAGCCACCCCCCTCCACCCTTTTCCCATTGTGACAGGGCGGACAGGGAAATCTTTAACTTTAGAGCAAGTGAGGTGTGACTTCCGATTTGCAGGTGTTCAAATCAAACATCGCGGAATACTGTCTGAATAATTTGGTTGGCAGAAATTTAAGGATACTTTAAGATCCCTAAGCGTTGCTTTCAGCCGCCACGGGGATCAGCCCCAAAACGAGAAACACAAGTGAAAAATGGGGAAAAGTTTTACGCCCAAGACAAGCAAATAATCGATAGCTGGAGTCCGCGGATTGGCCTTTTCCGGGCAAGAAAAAGGGCTTAAAGAATCTACAACAGAGTCGAAAGAAAAGCAAGAAACGAGGCGGGAAAAGGCAGCGCAGCCTTTGGCGTGGCAGCCACGAAAGTATGCAACACGATTTTAATTAGTTTTGAAAAGTATTTTAATTTTTGCAATTTGTGTGCCACAAGGCGGCGCGGCGGCGGCTCAAGCAGCCCCAAGTCTCTGCCTCAAATAATCACAGAATGCGGCACATTAATGATTATTAGTTGTACGTATAATGAGCGTCGTCAGCGGGTTTTGAGGCGTGGCAAATGGCAGGGGGACGGGGGACAGGGGGCCAGCCTGCTATTCAAAAAATGCGTGCAACCCGAAAAATAAAAGAAGAACACCAAGTGGCACCAACACAGAGGCAAAAAAAAACCATCGAATGAACGCAGCAAAAAGTTGAAAAAGTTCTGAGAGAAGTTTTCGCAATTATTTTTATGTTCTAATGTAATAGTGGGGCGGCTGCCCCGTACCACTATCCCTACCCCAACCCCAACCCCAACCCCTTTTTTAATGCTTTTGCAACGAAGAAAAGTTTGTTTAAACTATGTGGCCGGGAAGGGGTGCGAGGGTTTCTCTTTTTGGGGTTCTCCCCCTTCTGTCTGGGGCAGCCACAACGACGAACTGGCTCTCTCTCTCTCTCTCGCCGGATAGCTTAGCGGTTGCTGAAAATATGCTTTGATTTTTGGCTCCGGCGCTTGACCGTTGCGTTGCGTGGAATGCAGTATTCGAATTGTTTGTGCCCCACGTCCCCACACCACCACTATACCACCCCCGGAGTGGACTTTTTGGCTTGAACTATACGTATATTTCATGCTTTTGGATATGCCTCGCCCCCATACTCATCGAAAGTTTTCAAATTAAAGGCATTTGGCCGTTCTACGAGCCTCGGGAAAGTTCTGTGGTTCCGGCACAATGATTAGTGATTGAGTTTTGGTAGTTGAAGGAGTTGCTTACCTGAAAAGAGAACAAAGATAGAAAAGTGTTGATTAAAATCTGAATTTTTTTGGTGTGGTTATGTGCGGGGGATTAAAGAATATTAAAGTTGAAATCAATTTGCGGTTCGTATTCTGCTGACAAATATCGGTGTGCTGTGGTGTGGAGTTGAGTGGATTGGAGTCCTGGAGCCAGGACTTAATTACACACACAAAACTCATTTGTCGCACACACACGCAAAACCCACTCCCCGAATGCACATGCCTCATGCCACGGGGGACACACACAAACTTCCCTGCTTGCCTGCCTGGCTGCTTGCTGTCTGTCTGTGTGTGGAAATTGGAAACCCCAAAAAACAAAAAAAAAACGAGACAGCAACCAGAGACGACACATGGCACACAGCAAAAGCTAAAACAGCAGCAGCAGGGAGCAGCACAAGGAGCTGCAAGAACCAGTCAGCCGTGGCATCAAAACAGGACTTTTGTTTATATGTCATAAAAATTACTCATACGTTAATAATTTAAACGGATGGCTGTTGATGATGGCCGGCCCCGGGCGCAGGATAGCACGACAGCACAGGACACATGAGGCATCTGCAAATGTGAACGACAGGGGGGGAGCAAAGCAAAGGCTAACTCGGTATCAATACGAAATGAAAACCAAATACCGCCCTGATCAAACACAAGGCCAGGCCCAGTCCAGCGCCAGCCCAGCCAGGGCCAGCACCTCAAGCTTGTTTGCTGTTGCTTTGCTGTCCGTCCGATGACATTGCTCTCGTTATCGAGGCATAAAATTCATAACCAACTCCCCGACAGACATTGAGTGGCTGCCCCATTGGATTCGATGGAATGTCTATTATTCGTTATGTGTGTAGTATGTATGTATATTTAGAGATGTCCTTGCTGTGTGTGTTTGGTGGCAATTTCATTATTTCATCAATAATACAATGCGGCAATCAATCGGAGAGATGCATGTCCTTTTTGTTTGCTTTGGCTCTGTTATCCCTACTGTAATGTTTGTTTGCCATAAGATGGTTTCTCCTTTGCTTTAAGATAAAGTATTGATTAACAGTTAGAGACTTCATTTCGGTGGCACTTTCTACTCTGTTTCTTGTTTAAGCTTTTTTTCCATTGCTCAAGCAGAACGTCAACGAACATGTCGCCTCCTCCCCATACCGAAAGGCGCTCTCTTTCTGCGTGAGAGTATTAATCAGTGCACAGATCAGAATCGAACATAAACGAACATGTTGCTTCCCATACCGAAAGTTGCTCTCTTTCGTGCTTACTCTCCCCGAGACCCGAGCGCACAGATCAGAAGCCAAAGTTAATTGCAAAAACAATTTTGCATTGTTTGCTTCACTCATCTCCCTTAAGCGTAAGCTTTCCAGAGTGCGCTTTCGAAGCAGGTAGCGGCGACCCATAAAGTCTGCTGCTTGTGTGTAATGAGAAAAGAGAAACCATTGTAAAACAGCAACAACAAATTGCAATGCCTAGAATTGCCATTTAAAAGGTTTCCTCTCCCGTTTGTCTGTGTGTTCCTATAACAACTGCTAATCCCTCATTAAGTATTAATATTTCTGTCGCTCCGAGTTGTCCGAGTGGTTGGATTGCGACTGAGAGAGCAAGAGGACATTATAATACTGGCATGGTTATTAAATAAATACATATGTATGTATGAATGCAACTCTGCAATAGAAAGCCACACAAAAATGTCGCTAATAAAAACTAAATGAATTTAATTTGCTTAACATTAATTTTGATATCGCATCACAAATGAATGTAGAAAATTAAATGCCAATTATTTTTTTACATGTAGAACCAACCCATTACTGCGACCCATTGTCGTTGGGAGTTTTCTCTTGTTTGGTGGGGCAGGTGGGCCACATAGTCATGGTCGTCGTGCTCGTGCTCGTTCTTGTCTCGTCATAGATGAAGCCCGCATTCTTCGTGCCAGAATCAGGAGTGTTGCGCACCAATGGTAATGCCGCTTGCCGCAGCCAGTAAACCACCAGAGCATCATTGATGCCATAACGCTTCAAGTTGGACAGATGTTTACGTAATATAATGGTGGATCCAAATGAGGAAGTTCGTGTGGGCTGGGGCACGATCGTAGCTGGATTGTGGCATTCGATCGTAGCTGGATTGTGGCACTGTGGTTTCTGGGGCTGCGTCGGGTAAGCCTTCCCCAGAAGTTTGGAGCCATCGTCCAAACGTTCTGGGAAAGGATCACCGAACGCGTCCACCAGGCCACGTGGCACCTCCTTTTTCCGCCACTTTGAAATGGCAGGCGTGATGACGAGACTGTGGCTGCTTGATGTGCACTTAGCTATGGTCAGCCGTTGCTGCCTCACCATTCGTTTAACCTGCCTGAGTTTCAGTCTGTCCTCAGGCTGCTTCTGTTTTCTGTTCTCTGTCCCTCCACTTGGCTTCTCATCCACTGACCTTTCCTGGGATTTGACCTGCAGCAGCTGTTGTTTGGTTGTAATATCCCTGCGCTTTTGCTTCAGATCGGCGAGTAGACGCCTCCTTTGGCATGCCTCATCTTTCTTCTGTCGCAGAACGGCCTCTGCCTCCACTGCCGCTTCCTTAAACTTTCTGCGAAGATTCGCTTCCTCTTCCTTCTTTCTGGTTTTGCTTTCTATGCGCTTTTCCTTACGCTTTTCGTACTTTTCCTTCAGGACTGCACACAACTTGGAAATTTCTTCGATCTGCTGCAGCGCCAGGCCGTCGTAGTCGCTGTCTATACCTTGATTTTCATCGTGTTCCGCCAGCTCCTGTTTTTTATAATCCCCAAGGCAGTTTTCTCTTTGCTTCCACAATCTCCTTCCTTGGGTTTCTTTTTCATTTCCATGATCATCTTCAGCTCGCGGAGGTTTATGCTCTGGGACATCTTTTTCAGCTCTTGTAGCTGTAGCTGCTCCTCGCTGAGAACTCGCTGTGGTGCCTGCTTTCCAGTAATATCCTTGCTGTGTTTCTCCAGCATGCAGATTTGTTGTGCAGTGTCCTTGGAGTTGTTTCCAGTGGCTTTCTTCTCTTGTCTCTGCTGCATGGGAGTTGCTTTCTTTTCCGCTGAAATCGATGAGCATTTTCCTTGTATTTCCTTTGCATTCTGCTGGTTTTTGGCCTTTGCCGTACACATGTAGATGTCCTTTAGCTCCTGACAGCTCATTACTGGTCGCAGTATACCCGGAGTCTTAATCTGTGTGGCTCTCGCTTCTCCTGTAGCGACATAGAGATGATCCTTTTGTTTGGCATCGATCTTTATGCGGTTATCCTTGTACTTCTGCGCGTATGCCTGTGGCAGCTCGTGCCTCCGCCTGATCTTTTGCATCCGTTTCTCCTGCTGCTGGGGATTGCGTGTCTCTATCCAGGAGTTGTTTGGATTCCTTTGCCATCGCCGCAGATTGTCGAAATCCTCCTCAAACTGCTTGCTGGGCCTTCGCTCCTTCTGCTGGCTCCAGTGGCTGCTCGTCTCCCGCTTGATACTTTCGAGCAGCTTCTCCTCGCGTTCCGTCATCGCCACGTTGCTGCATCTGCCTGTGCCCTCTGATGTGGCACATGCACATGGAGCTGGAAGGCATATGGGGGCTGCCACTTCCGGTACGGCTTTCTGTTTAGTCAAGGGGTTCGTTGTCAGCTCTGGCTTCAAGCTATCCTCGGCAATGCAGACGAAATCCTTGCAACTATACTTGGGCACCTTCTCCAGCTGCCCTAGGACCTGCTTAGCTCCCTCTGCCTTGCAGATTCCTCCCTGTGCAGCAGTAGGCTCCTGCAACCACAGAGCGCTCCTATCTAGGGCCCTCATCTTGAGGCAGAGTCCTTCGTTGCGCTTTCGCAGGCAGCAGCAGTTAATCTGCGGCACCTGGGGGAAGCAGCGCAGCCTGCCACTGATCTCCGCCTCTGCTGGTGGCACTGCCCCAAAGCCATGCCACGCAGACGAGCCGGAGCAGAAGGACGACCTTTGCCGCCTGTTTGCTTTGCTCAGTTCGCAGTTGGGAATGTCACAGGCCATGGGCGGTTCCAGTTCTCGTTCGCTGATCAACGGCATCCTGGATCGCAGCTCCGCCATTTTCAAACGCTGCCACGAGGCAGGCGGTGCAGGATCTTTGCAGATGCTGGGCAAACTGCGGAATCTACCTAGAAATCGCTGCAGCTGCAAGCTTAGGCAATTGCGGCACATCCCGGGTGCAACATTGGGCAACCAATTATCGTATGAGATTCAAATAAAACGGGAAATTTTATTTAAAAAAAAAAAAATTCTAAATATAAAAACTGAAATTAAAAATGATAAAAATGAAGTCACGCACTTGACTGAGATCTCAGGGCTGTCTGGGATTACAAATAATTTACAATTTAATGCCATTCTGTGCGTCCAGCAGGATCTTAGCGGATTTCTCCAGCTTCTGCTTCTCCCAGTCGCTGAGATGGGGCCGAACGATGGCCGCTATGCCGTGGGCGCCCACGACACAGGGCATGGACATGAACACCTCCTCCTTGACACCGCAGACGCCCTGAACGTTGGTGGTCAGCGACAGCACTCGACTGCTCTCTTCGAATATCGCCGAAATGACATCGGCAACGGTCAGGCCGATGGCCCAGTTCGTGTATCCTTTGTCGGCCATCACCTTGAAGGCCGCCTCCACGACATCCTTGTGCACCGCCGACCAGTACATGGGATCCTGTGCAGTGCCCATGACGGGCAGGATATCCCGCAGCCGCACACCACCCACGCTCACCGTCGACCACAGCGGCACCGAACTGCCGCCATGCTCCCCAATCACATAGCCATGAACGGAGCGCGTGGCGACACCTAATAGCTGGCCGATGAACAGCCGAAAGCGAGCGGTGTCCAGGTGGCAGCCGGTGCTCAGGCAACGCCCGTACGGCAGATTCGTCACCTTGCGGGCCACCCAAGTCATCACATCGGCGGGATTCGAGACAATGATGTAGGTGGCCTTGGGACTCTGCTCCAGCAGCGATGGCATCACCGACTTGACAATCTCCGCCGTCTTCTGGGCCACATCCAGCCGCGTCTCGTTGCCCGTGGGGCGTGCCCCTGCCGTCACCACCACCACACGTGAGTCCTTAGTGGCCTCCACGCCCGTGCACTTTTCGATTCGCGGATTATTAACGAACAACGAACCGTGCAACAGATCCAGACGCTCTGCGGCCATCCAATCCTGCTTCTCATCGTAGAGGGCCATGTGATTGGTGATGCCCTTGCAGAGCAGAGCCATGGCACAGCCCATGCCCACGGTGCCGGCGCCCACAATGCTGACCTTGCGCCCCGGCTGAATGTCGTGCGATCCGCCGTCAAACTTCTTGAACAAACATTTCCGAAATTTCTGCAACAATTCCGGATTGACAGCAGTTTGGGCTTCTTTTGGGCACTCCTCTGCCTGCTCAGCCTTTGCTTGGCATTTCGCTGCCTCCTCTTGGGCCTTCTTTTTGGCGCATTTTCTTCGCTGTATCTCGGCCTCACACTTTTTCCTCAACATGATCCTGGCACAGCCGGATATATCCTCCAGACTCGCATTATCATTCTTGCTCAAGGACTTTATAAAGCATCGAACACTCTGCAGCTTGGCATCCACGCACTTTTCCACCTCAGAATTCGCGCAGGAATCTGTTTTTTTGTCTTTGGTTGGGGTTTGGGTTTTTGTTGTTTCTTTTTGTTCTTTTCCTTGCGACAGAGTCTCCTAGCCTTGGCCCTGTCTCTGGGATGCACACTGCCAGCCTCGATGCACATCTCCTGGATGACCAACCGGCGGCAATTGGCCTTGATTTGATCGCACAGGCATTGGTGCAGGCGCGACATCTCCGCCTGCTCCTCCTGGCTGAGATTCTTGCTGGATTCGCGCAGCTCTTCCCACTCCTTGGCCATGCACTTCTCGAGCTTCTCGGCATATCTTGTGCGCGTTGGTTGATTCTTCTTTGTTTTGGCTGTCCTCTTACCCTCATCCTGTGAGACCTTCACTGCTGGCAGCTCTGACCCTTTGGGCCACTTTTCGGCGCATTTCTTGAGCATTTTCCGCACTTTCTTTCCGCTCGCCTTCGTTTTGGCCTCGCAGAAGGCACCCATCACACTGTCCCAACAAATCCTACGTATGCCCGTCATCAGGCAGTCCATCATTGTGCGCAGCGTGTCCTTTTGCTGCTTATCGGCCTCACACTCGATGCTCTGCTGCAGCGCCTTCGTCTTCTCGGTGATGCACTTGTCCACCTGAGTCTTTAGCATGGCCGATTCCTTTTCGGCCTTCTCGGCTGCCTGGGCCTCTTTGCGCCGCTCGGCGGACAGATCCATTTCCTTGCGCAGCTTGCACATATCCTTCTCGATATTCTTGCAATAGTTCTTCAAGGGACAGCACCGCGAGGTGTCCCGCAGCAGGCCGTGCGACACCCAGCAGCCGCTCATACCTCTCATACCCATGAGCTGCTGTGTCTCAGTGCGTTTAATACAATTTTGATGGCTGTTTCGAACAAACATGAATTTAATTTTGGAACTAACGCAATTTTGACATATTTTCAATCGTTTCAATCGGAAACTGGCAACCCCTCAGGAATGACAAAACAAAACAAACGAAGGAAGGCAAATGACGCTCTCTGCACAGCCACAAGCGCGACACGACACACGTGAGGTGGTGGCATGTGGCATCGCTAGCATTTTGTCGAACATAAAATGGAGCAACAACTTAATTAAATGTTAAAAGCGCGACCGCAGCGCTTCTGTGGCAGGCCAAAGGTGTGAAGAGACACAGAGAGAGATAAGGGGATAAGGGAGAGTGTGTCTGTGTGTGTGTGCCACTGGCATTGAAGGAGCGAGGTGCAAGTGCTCTTATCATCCAGCAGGATGCTGACAGGCCCTGCCACACGCTAACTTCAAATTTTGGTAGTGGGGTGAGGAGGCAAGTGGCAAGGGTGGAAATTAGCAAACCTATCAACTGTCAGGAGAGAGGGAAGGGGTGCAGAAGTAGAGGCAGGAGGCACTGGCACTGGCACTGGCTGAAGACAATGCGTCGCCTCTCACCTGTGCTTCAACACCTTGCCGCTCAAACACCCAACACCAACCAGCCCCTACCCCCACCAAACCCCCTTAAGGAAGTTGCTGTACGAACTTTGGCCTCATCATGAATGTGCCCCCGAGTGTGCCTGCAGAGTGCTATGAACAAGGAGTCATGTATGTATGTGTCTGTGTGTGTGGTAAATTATGGCATGTCTGCCTGCTGCCTGCCACCCGCTACCCTGCCACACGGCCACACGGCCATCGTCATTCCGTTGTTTGTAATTTGTTAATTTCCCGCATTTAGAAATTAATTTTCACTTCATGCGCCGCCAAGCAGACAACAGCAGACAGCAGGCGTTAAGAGATGGCAGTAGACATGCCACACCCACTATCCACCCCACCCCCACTCCTACCCACTCGCACTCTCTGCCACACACACACACACACAGTCGCTGACAAACTTGCGCCGCAATTACGAGTGGCTGTGTGTACCTGGCCTACCCTCCCCTCCCGACAGCCATCTATCCATCCAGACGGTGGAGTTGTTACATTTTATATTTAAATTCCTTCATGTTGTCATTAATTTGTGTGCAACTTGTTCCGGCATTGTAGCTGTTAATTTTTGAGCGGCAGCAACAGTCGGGGGCAGATGTTTGACACGGTTATGTTTTAATGGGGCCACAAGCCACCTGCCACCCAGCCACCTGCCACATGTGGGTAAATGTTCATTTGATTGTCTCTGAAAATCTCAGCGGAGGAAGGAATCTCTGTGGCAGTTAACTAAATGATGTAGTAGCCTCTCCCCAATATGTTTTCATCTTTCGGCTTAAATTTTCACCCAAAACTATTTTAAAATATTTTCCTAAATTGTACAATGTTAGGTGGCCGCCTTGTGCGCTTGCTACTGCCACAGCTGCATCTATCCAGATGGAAGCATTTGTGGCTGGAGCCCAGAACGCAATTCCAGCTGCGTCAGAAGACGTTCAGCCAGCAGTCGGACAAGGGCTGTGGCCCCTCAAACTCAAGGAGAAGCCGAAAAAGGAGCAGAAGCCAACAGGATGCACAAGCGAAAAGAAAGATTCCGGCGAGAAGGATTGCAAGCCCAAGGCCTGCAATACGAGGCTAGACAGGAGGCGCAGGCATTTGCAGGAGAAGCAGAAAAAGAAGGCCAAGAAGGAGGCCCCAAAGCCTCCCGATTATTGTGCCGAACCGAAGCAGGAAAAGGCTCCGAAGGACAAACCCTGCGGGAAGACGGAGCCGCCAAAAGCATCGAAAGAGAGCTCCTGCAAGAAGACGGAGCCCCTGTGGGAAGGCTTCGAAGGACAGCTCCTGCAAGAAGACGGAGGCTAAGACTTCGAAGGACAGCTCTTGCGGCAAGACAGAGCCTAAAGACTCAAAGGATAGCTCCTGCGGCAAGGGTAAGGAGCAAAAATCTTCTAAACAGGATCCCTGTGTCGTATACAAAAAGTTCTTGGCCAATGCCAAGGAAAAAAAGGCCAAAGCACCCCAAGGGCCTGGCTGTGAGAAGGCGTTGGCCACACAGCAGCAGCCCAAGTGCCAGCTCGCCGAACGTCCACCAGCGCCAACCAATGAGATAAGACAACCGGTGGACTGGAATGCCATGGAGAGCCTCTTGAGCTGCATGATAAGCGGCGTGAAGGTGGCCTGCGTTACCCACGAGCAGATGAAAATTTTCGAAAAATTATTGGCGGCACGCGACCGGAGGCTGGACGATGAAGAAGCAGCACAAAATATTAAATGCGCAGCTAATGCCGTTATGAAAAGTGATGACGCGGATCCCTATGCTCATCTACGGTTGCAGATATTACACAAAAATGAAAAAAAGAAAGAGAATCCCCAGAATGAAGACTAGGAGAGCTGGAAGCAGTGTAAGGCATAGCCAGCGAAGCGGTAAAAAGAAACCAATAAAACAACAACATCAGAAGTAGTATAAGCTGGAAAAGCAGTGAAAGTTTAGCAGAAGATAAAGCAGTGCAAAGCAGTGATAAAGACAAAGCAGTGAACAGCAGTAAGCAAGACAAAGCAGTGCACAGAAGCAAAGTAAACAAAACAAAAAACCGAAAAGTGATCGTAGAATCAGAAGGATTAACGAAATCTAGTGTCACTTGCATGCTACCCTTTAGAAATCGAGAAAATATATATAATTTGAAATCGATATATCTCTATGATTACGTTATCTAACTTCCATTGGATGAAATAGTCTCTCAAATAAATATTTGTTGCACATTTTAAAAAGCATAACTTCAATGCTCCATCAGGCCAGCTATGTACTATTGTTTGGTGGCTAACAAATGCTCCGCTAAGTAGAGCCCAGGCGGGATAATGATGGGGAGGAGAGAGAGAGCAAAAGACTGGCAACAAACAATTGTCGTCACCGCTTGTCTGGTTTATTGTCATCCATCACGAGGGTTGGACAAGGCAAGGGCGCCCCGACCCCAGCACCAGACCCCGATGCCCTAAAGGTGGGTTTGCTGTCTTAAAGCCCCCACTTCCCACTCCCCGCCCACCGATTTGTGGTTACCATTGTCACTGCCACCTAGAAGGCACTGGGGGTGCGGCGGGAAGCGTGGGGATAGCCGTAGAGTTTTGCTCATTCACTGATTCCCTTTCCAGATCCTAGTCCTGGCACTCATTTAGACATTCTGCTGCGCATTTGACATTGCCTTTCATTCTCTTCACTGTCTCGCCTCTCACTCTCTGTGTCACTCTCTGCCTCTCACTCTCTCTCTCTCTCTCTCTGGTTGTCTCTGTCTTTGGGGATTTTTTCCATTTGCTGCTGTTGCGACTGATTGTTGCACAAGGATTTGTCAAGGATAAAACACTCGAGGGCAGTCAGTCGACATTGTGTAGTCGTCGTCGTCATCGTAGTCATACCAGTCGTTGCTTCATCGTGATTACGTTTATGAGTATGTAGCGACAGTTGTTTCTACTTACCCCACTCCAACCACCCTCCTCCACCCAACACCCTAAATACATTGTCATCATGGCTGCCTTTTTCCCCCTAGACCTGCGACTTGGTTATTGATTTTACGCCAAGAAATGCATCCGAATGCGATCCTAAGTGCAGTATGTATGGCCTTGGGCTCTGATTGTATATATGTGTATATATATATATTGCCCAGGAGTGTGGGGCAAGCTTAAAAGCTTTGCCACATTAAAGAGCGGCCTCAAGGTTGTGTGTTTTTAGCTTATGAATCGGCGGGTTGAAAGGTGGATTGTTCTGACCTCGATTTTCTCTACTTTCCGTTTTGTCTAATGGCAAATATTACACACACACAACGAAAAAAGGCGGCACCGCAGCCAGGAGACCACAGTGCCACATCGGGGACCAGGACACAGGACACAGACACAGTTGTGGTTGCCAAAAATTATATGCCGCTGCGGCCTGCGGTTGGTTCAACAAAAATCCTGTGGCTCTGGCACACAAAGGAAGAGAGAGAGAGAGGGAGAGCGAGCGAGAAAAACTGGGTCAATGCACTGACTGAAAACTGAAAACTGTCACAGTGCCAGCAGACGCATTAAAGTCAAATTACCTAAAATACCAGTTTTGCGATCCACCGTAGAGAGGTAACTGGTGTAGTCGTTGCCCAGTCAGAAGCCCCCAACAAAACTGGCAGTCAGCAAAGTTCAGCAAAACAACAACCAGAGATCCCTGTCATGGGGATGTTACATCGTCTCGAAGCACTTGAGAAAGTTTTGGCTTCATTTTTGTTCTCACAACTTCCGATGGCTGTTGATTTCCACAGAAATGGAGGAAGCCAAGCGGGTTTCCCCCACTTTCCACCTGTTTCTGCTTGTTCCCGTTACCGGGCATCTCGCTCCCTCGTCATGAAAGGTTAATGACGGCTGCTGTCAGCGGCGAAGGTCACCCACTCCCACGTACCCAGTGACTCCTACTCTGCCACTGCCACTGGCAGTCTCCCACTCCCCTGTCGCTGTCCCTTTGTTGGGTCAAGCGTGCAGCAGGTAAAAGTTTCGTGTGCCACAGATACGACTAGGGGTAGGGGTATGGGGCGAGACATGACGGTCCCGGTGCTAAATAGCAGCGCGCACAGGACGCAGGTCGCAGGACGCAGTACCAGTGGGATTCTTGGCGCACAGCGGGGGGAAGCAGAGCGTAAAAGTTAAATGAAACGAAACACGTTAATGGCCTCTGAGAGTCTGGCTGGAGAGCAGAGCAGAGCAGTGCAGAGCTAAGAGAGAGAAACCAGAGTAAGAGCTCTATGTAGTGAGTGCGGGGTGGAGTGGGGGAGTGCTATGCTGTTAAAGCTCGAGCTCTGTTGAAAGTGAAATTCCCGTTGAAAAAGCCGCTGGCAAGTTGGCAGCCCCCGGTGTACCTGGCCTCGTTTGTAATAAAATGATATCGTTGGCTTAGTTAAGTAGCAATAAGCTGGAAAAAGGCAGCCACCAGCCTGAGTAGAGCCACCGCCCTCCCCACCAGAGCAGTCCTCGTCGCAGTCCTCTCAATCACGGCGTTTCAGGTTGATATTAAGTTATTTAGGCTATTTAGGCCCCAAGTGGACTCAAGCCTGGTCCGCTCCTTAGCCTGGTCATTAAAGCCAAATTACGGTATATTAAGTTACCTTTTAGTTGAGGTGAAAATTTACCTGCTCTCTCTCTCTGGCGCTCTCTCTCTCTCATTCTATTGTTGGAGGATAAAGTTTCAAAGGACCGAAAAGACGCCGAACGAAGGAAAGTTCACTTAAAGTTTCGCATTGATTTATGTCCGAATTTTCGGCCTACGGCTAATAATCGTCAGCTCAGAGCCGACGGCGACTAATTAACATCCTCCCCCAAAAGGCCAACGCCAGATTAAAGCAAAGAGATTTTCATTTTCCTGCCTCGAAAAGGACACACGAAAAAGAAGGGAAGTGAAAAAACACAAAGAATTATGTATCACTTCGTTGCGACTTACTTCCACTTAATTTATTTTCAGTTGCTTTTACGAAAGAAGAGCAAATAATGACGACGCCTACCCGAGGCGGAGCACAAGCGCAAAGAAAGCCAAAGGAAAAATCGCAAATAAGAACCCACACTGTGTTTGTGTGTGTGTTCACAGTTGGTCAATAAAGTCAGCGCACAGCAAGCTGAGTATTCGCATACAGAACACGCAAATATAAGCCGTTAATACATTTCTTCAATGCAATTTGGACGCTGACAAAAAAAACAGCAACAAACAGGAGTCATACGATTATCTGATCCCTTACTCAGTTCGAACTTCGTTTTGTTGTTTTCTCTGTTGATAGAACTCGAACACATTTGATCGAACTCGAACACAACAAAAGAGAAAATTGCAGTACCTGCTTATTGTTGTGACGCAGCGGGATCAACGAAAAATAAAAGAGAGCGTCTTTGCTTGGTGCGAGAAATTCATTGAGAGGCGACTACAATGTGTCTTTGTTTTCTCTCTCCCTGTTTGGTTTGGATTTTGTTTTTTTTGTTTTATATTTGTATGTGCAAGCTCTGATACATTTCAAACGGCAGACAGACAGCAAAAGCGAACACAAGTCTAGCTGTAGCCGGGCGCAAACTTTACAAGCCCACTGTTTGCCCTGTTTGAGTGTAATTTTGCTGTTCCTTTTTGTGCCAAAAGAAGAGCCGGCCTGCAGGCGGCATTATTTCAATGGGGCGCTGCTCTCCATCTCCGTCTGAAAAGGCATTTGACTTTTACTTTGCAACTTGCAGCAGGAGAAGCAGCAACAGCAGACGGCTGTTTCTTTCACGCCGTTGGCCTTCACACCTTTTGCTAGTTTGTTGCCTGCCTGCACCCTCTATCCTCCATCCACTTTCCACTTCGAAAAACGCCTTTCGAGTGCCCGCCGCATTAATTCCCAGGTGTGCAATTTAGTGTGCGGCCAATTTTTGTCGGTCTGTGGCAGAGGAAGAGGAAGGGGCGCCTGCCCTGTTCCCGGAGGTGCTGCCGCCAGCCGCCAGCGTCTGTTATGTGTTGACCACATGGAAGGCAGGCAGCAGGAAGGAGCCCAAAAGGAGGTTGCAAATGTTGCGAAATTCTAAACGGAAGTTCCAGTTTTATGCCCCTTTTGGCTTTTATTGTTAGCTGCGTTTCCGCCTTTCGTGTTTTTGGTGCCCACTCTCCTCATCTGCCGCTCGCCGTTCTCCACTCTACCGTATGCCTTGCACATTTCCGGCTAAAACGAATCCACTCTTAAAGCAGTGGCAACACTTTTCAATTTACCAAAAAAACTCATGGCACATCTTTAAGCGAAAACTTTGAGTAGAACTTTGGCCAGGAGAACTTTTCAATGGACTACATTTGCTATGCCATGTTAAACAGCAAAGAACAAAAAAAATAGAATAAGAATAAGAATAAGGCCAAGAACAGCAGAGGATGAGGGCCCAAGGAGTTGAGAGAGAGAGAAGAAGAACTATGGACAGCAAAGTGGCGCCGTGCCGGCTATAATTTTCAGTTCTGGACAAAAGCCCCAGAGAAAGAGAGAGACAGAGAGAGAAGAGAGCAAAAGTTTTAATAATTGCATTTCGTCCAAGAAGCAGCAGCAGCGGCAAAGGCATCGACTCCCAAAACTGGCGGACATAATAAACTCCGTTCAGAGTCGAGTCTCATCCCCGAAGATCTTTTTATTCCACTGCCACTGCAGCTTGTGCATCAACGCCAGGACAATCCATAGAGAGCGACTCTATACCGAGAGAGAGAGAAGAGAGAGAGAGCGGATGGATACTGATGCCGATGCTGATGCTTATGTTGGGGGAAAAGGCGATGACTGGGCCACAAAAATAACCGAAAAGTAATTCCACCACAAAAGTAAACTTGAGCGCACAAAAGTCGACTTTTAAAATAAACTTGCAGCCAGCGCCAATATTTTTCTTCATCCCCCCCTGCTCCTCATCTATCTCTTATTTTTTTCGGGCATGGGGCATGGGGCATGGAGCAGGCGCCGGAGTTGGTTAGCGTGTAGACAAAAGTCGGGGGCGTCCACTTGAAACACAAAAGCCGCATTTTATATAAAAGAAAAGTGGCTAACTAAGTCACAGACTCGGGCAATGGCAACCCATTCCCATCATTCCCATCGTTGCAGTTATTCCACCAAGTGGCCGACTTGAGGGCCATCTACGAGCAGACAGCAACAACGTTGCCTCCTACTCTTGTCGAGATGCGGATGCGGTTATTCGTGTTCTTGAATTTACAGTTACTTTAACTGCAACTGTTGCTACAGAGTGAGTTCTGTGTGCCACAGAAAGCTTCAGCAAGTTCATAATCAGTTTTCGTGTAAACCTTCGCAATAGAACCATGAAATCTCCTACTCTGAATAGCATAAATGATATCACAGTTTGAGAAAAAGATCCTAAAAACGTAGTCATATACAAGTTATAGCCCATGGGGCGACATTAATAGTACCAGGGAATGGGCCAAGGGAGATCATCTTTTGATTTCATCAGAGGCGAATGGGGCTCCCTTCCCCGCATCCAATAAAGAGGACCCAAAGCACCACTTTATTAAATATGAAATATGCTCCTGCCGATGATGATGTTGTCGTTGTTCGCTGTCGCCTTGAATTACACGGAATGGAAAGAGCGAACGCAGAGCATCCTTAGTATTTGGGGCACGTAGCAAACGCTCAACGCTTAAATACATGAGATAAAATGCCGGACATTAAGCCCCGCAGCCCTGGAGGAGTCCACACCGGAGTGTAGGTACTGCTACAGGAGGAATGCTGGCCCAGGCAACAAATTTTCCATCTTTAGTATGTCGTATATTTATCTGACAAATTTCACGCTTGACTTGCATATGTCAAAAATTTACGAAAAATTGAAAATGCTTTAAAATTTAACCGTTTTATTTTGTTCTTTTTTCTTTGCTCCGCTCTGCCATACAGATAGATGCAGCTGCCAGAATGTGGCAAGGAGTATCCCACTCCCACCCACCTACTCTCTGGTAGGGAGAGGGGACGCAAACATTTTTATGCAAAAATATTTTGCATGTCACTTCCATCTGCGTGGAATCGTGCAACGTGGGTGAAGGCAACGTGGAGCAGCCAGGAGCCCCCCTTCGGTTCGGTTTGTGTATTTGCCACAGACTTTTGCATGCATAACAAGTCAGCAGACGGACGGACAAACAAACAGGGGCAAAAATAACACACACACACACAGAGAAGGGTGGCACGAAGATGGAGATGGACTTGGCGTAGGGGAAGGGAGGGGAGAGCCGGAAAAAGGCAGCGCCGCCAGTGCCGGCAGCTCGCAGGAAACGCATACAAAAACTTTAGCAAGCGAGCGGCAGCCGGCAACTGGCAACTGGCAACCGGCAACCAGCGGTCGCATTTCGTAATCTTTGCAAATAAACGCGTGAAATTCCAAGGAGCACCGCAGTGGGGCATGCCGCACTCGCGAGCGGACATGCCCGACATGTGTGTATGTGTGTGCGCCCCATTTTTTGGCATACAGCTCACATCACACGCGAAATTGCGCATTCAGATTAAAATTCTTGAACGCGCATTTCCGTTTCCGTTTCAGTTTCCCTTCATTCTGTGGCATTTTCTTTCCGACTCGTGTTGCCCCCAACATTCGTTGCACGCATTGGTGCTGGGGCAGTGTCTGTTTTGAGTGCAACCTTCAAGTGACCCTACCGAGAGTCGGGTGGGGGTGTCCAAAAAATAGCTTACTGCCAGCGATTATTCAGAGGACACATAAAGTAACGCAGAGTACCACACACACGATGCATATATACATATGTATTTATATACATATATAATTGTATTTGTAGAATAAATCTGTAGACTCTCTCTCGAATATTACTCATACGCCGCATGTACCTAATAGACATTGACAATCGCATATTACTCATGGATTAGACGGGTGCGAAGAGGGTACTTCGACACGGTCCTTTTGCTTATTTACAGACCATTGCCATTGATATGCGGACCCTGTTTTTAGCCAAAAAAGAAATGGCTTTGTTTGCTGCTGCTGCATGTGGCATAGAATATCAAGCTGATAAACGGACGCTGGCCGGGGGGGGGATGGAGGGCCAAAGGGATGTGTGTGTGTGTGTGTGTGTGTGTGTGTGTGTGTGTGTGCGGGCGCATAAATAATGTGACCTGCCTGACTGCGATTATCTGTGAACTATTTTTCACACGTTGCCGGCATACAAAGTGGTCGCCCCCATTCTTACCCCGGGAATATACGAGCTGCTTGCCCTCCAAAGGCCACTTGGGCCATTCATTTCTATGGCACACACACCCACACCCATACCCAAATCCCACCCACACATACGAAATGAGATGGAGGTAAGGTTTTGTAAAAGTTTTTCGTATACTTACATTGTACTGAAATAATGAACAATAATATCCAGAGGCGTCGATCGAATGTCGGTCTCATGACTTCATCACTTATCCAAGGAATTGTGTGTGTATTTGTATGGATTTTCCTGTTTGCGGCAATTCGATATTCCTTCCTACCGACTACCGTCTGCCGTCTAGCGTCTGCTTAATCCTTGGAGTGTTTTTGCCCCTCAGCCTTCACGCAATTGGCACATGTGGTGAGCGAGAGAGAGATCTGTAAATGGAAAATGTACTGTGATTAGAGTCCAAGGGAAATGGTTAGCAAATGCCTTAAGCCAATTAAAGTGATGCCCAGCAACAGAAGCTCCCCAGCTCCAAACTAAACCCTTTTTCTTTTTCGTGGCTAAGGGGTTGGTTGGAAAAAAAGGTAGAGTACGGGGGCATTGTATAATTGTTTGCACATGAAATTAATTAATTTTCCAGCCACCCACACACACACATGTGGAAAACATTGTTGCATAACGTTGGGCGGATTAACTGCATGGGATACGGACAGGATAGAGACATCATCAGTAGACAAGAAAATTTCGACAGCATTTTGTCTGCAGTGTTTGGAGTGCACAGCAAACAGAAAGCGAAAGAGCACAACGAGAGAGGGGAGGGGGGCTTTGTGGCACTTGGTCCACACACACACACACACACAGTACGTACACATACTTTTCTCAAACACTGTGTTCCATGGTATGTGTGTGTGCACACAAAAATTAGTAGCAAAGCTGACGTAGATTTTAACGAATTGTCGTTGCCCAGGGCGCAGGCTCCAGTCTGCAGGCTCTAGGCACCGCACACACCCACTCTTCCCAGTGTCCACGCTCCACTTTTCCAGTCTCCTAGCTCCCCTCTTTTCAATCTTTTGGCCACTCATAACTGTTACGTTTGCTGTGGACTATGGGTTTTGGGGGTAGCGAGAGGTAGCCTCAAAGTCAAAGTCACTGACAAAAGTTGTACAACGGGTCGCACTTTGTGTTCGTAACGAGGATTTACCTTACCCATTGGCAAGTTGCTGGCCCAAAGCCCCCCCCCAAAATGGTGACTCATGTAACGGTGCATCGCCTCTGCCGGCCCATGTATAGCCACGCACCAAAACAACAACAACAGCAACAGCAAAAAACAATGGCAGCATTGGGCAAACATATCACGCGATCAATTTGTCAAACAAGCGGCAACAAATACTCGCAAATGAAGGAGCCAACCCGAACCGCTGGATGGCCAAACTGACAAACTAAGGCAACGACAAGTGGCACAGCAGCAGGAAGGGGCACAACAGCAGGATGCGGCAGAGGCAGCAGTGGAACAGCACTAGCAAGAGACAGAGACAGAGGCAGCAGGGGCAACAGCAGGAGGATGAGGGAGAGACAGCAACACAAAGGAATGAGACAACAGTGTCACAGTACCAGAGAAGGGAAGAGAGAGAGAGAGAGAGATACCGCATAGGCCAAATCAGAGGACATAACGCTGAAACATTGTGGCCCAACACAGCAACGACAGAATTTGACGCACATCATCAATATGTGGGGGACCGTCACACCACCACTCTCAATCTATTGACTGTTGTTGTTGTCTGTTGTCTGTGAAGCTTATGACATGTAACATGTACATATGTATGTACATAACATGTAACACAGCTGTCATTATGCAAGCGACAAACTATGTACTATGTATGTATCGCAGGCCAGTTGTTAGGCCGAGGAGTTGGCAGTGAATGAGGTCAAAAGTTAGAAATTCTAACAAAGTTTTATCCATCAAAACATACCAGCAGCTAGATAGTTGGAATAAATATGTACATATTTACATATGTACATTTATATGTATGTACGTAAATACAATTGTAGGAGAAGCTGCTTCTGTTTTTGCATTATTTTGTGTTTGTATTTTCTCCTGACTGCCGTGGGTCGCAATTGTCTTATCTCTCGATCTTCATTTCATTTACCTGCTGTGCTCGTCGCTCTCCCAATTGCTCTCTCAGCAACAGCAACAGCAACAGCGTGCGTGCATTGGTGTTACTCTCCCAATTGCTTCATTTCATTGCTCTCTCAGCAACAGCAACAACTAAGCTCTCAGCAAGCATGCTGAGAAGCCTGCATGCAAAAAAATTAACGGTAAATCCCATTTATGCTGCTGCGTAGACCCTCTGTCCCATGTTTCTCTTATATTCTACCTTTTATTTTTCATTGCTTGGCATATACTGTTTGTGTTCGTAGATGAGACGCTCTCATTTGTAAGTGACAAAGCTGCTGCTAATTATGAGTAGTCCCCTTTAAAGGGTATGCAATTTACAAACTTATATATATTCTTTTTTATATTCTTTTTTTTTCTTCTTTAATTAGTGCACAAGTCAGATCAGGGTAATCATAACCTGACCACATCTCTATACAGTGGAATATATCCAAGCAATTACAAGAGTTTTCCCCCCTTTTGGTATTTTCCAGCACTCAAATACCAATTAAAATAAAAGCCACGTCTGCACCTGAGCGGGGAGAGGGGAGTTTTTGGCGGGTGCAAGGGGATGGTTGCGTATAGAAAAACCAGAAAATGTAATTGGCACAATTTAAATGGCGAGCAGCCAGAATGATGACGACGATGAGGATGATGATGATGATAATGATGATGGGAATGTTGATGGCGAGGCAATGCATAAACAATAAATGCCAATGGTATGCAAATTTTACCAATTTACCGCAACAATGCTAAACTATCTGAGAGCCAAAAAGGTTGCAGCCAGCCGGCTCACTGCAGATACAGAGATACAAATGAAATTATTGCTGGGTTTTTGCATACGAAAAATTTGTTGGTTTGCCGCAAACACAGCAACAGGATACTAGCGGGCGGGGCAGGCAGGCGGGCGGACGAGTGGAAGTAAGGAAAATTAAATTTACAAAACAAGAGAACGGCGGGTCTGGGCTGGGGCTGGGGCTGGGGACAAATTTGCTCTTGCCGGGTAAAATTCATTTGTTGCTTGCCGCCACATGGATTGGGATTGGTTGCGCCATGGAAAAATCGTTATTCATCTGCGGTCGTTTTATTGATTCCTGTGGCTGCGGGAAAATTAAAAGCGCTCAACGGAAAATAAATACAGATAAATAAGCAGAGCGAGAAACGTTCTCTTCACTTCACTTTATTTCTTTTTTTTTTTTTTTTTTGTATCCTGTTTTCCAGGATTTGCCGATGTGGCTGTTCAGTAAAGACTGCGTTCGTTGTGTTTGCATAATTAAATTTTCTCGTAGCTTTTATTTGTTTTTAATTTCATGCATTTTAATTGCTTCATCGCTGGCAAATACAAATCTAATCCATGCCATAATTAATGATAGTTTGCAAGTGTAGAGCCAGACGGCAGACTACGAGTATAATGATTTATAAAGCGAAAGGCTTTTGATTGAAATTTGGGAGAAATTAACTACTTCAGGGTGCTCAGAAGAAATATCTAAACTTAGGTTAGGTTACCGCAGGGACACACATGCTCAGCAGAAGTACCATTGAATCATATCTATACTTAAAGAGAGGGGTTTTCTACACATTTTCCTCTGTTCAACAGGATTTTGTGTATGAAAACTCAGAGCAAGAGAGCTGCAGATTGATCTCCGATAGTTGTTTGAAGGACGTGCCATCAAAGGCTTACAATAAGGCGTTAAAGAGGAGCAGTTTTAGGAGGCTGCACAGCCAGTACCGAAGACCACTGTTCTGAGCATGAGAAATGCAAAATTAAACAACTTCAATGGTTTTACAACGGTGGTACATAATAAAGTGAGCCATGCGGGGAGAAGGCAAAGAGAAGTAAAAATTGTGGGCAGAAGGACAAACTCCATCCATTTTACTATCACACTTTCCACATCGACGCGCCCCTTGGATGGGTGGATGGTTGAATGGTTGTGTGGGGGGGGGGTTTGTACTGTGTAAGCCACTTGAACAAATTTTTCATTGTCTTTTGCATGCCTGCCCCACAGCCAGACTCGCCCACACTGCCTCTTGCCGCATGACTTATGTGGCATGGGGCGAAACAAATGCGGAAAGCACAAAAGTCAACATATTGAATAATGATTGGTAGGCGAAAGAGAAAGCAAAAACAAGGGGAATGAAGGAGGGGGTGACTTTGCACAGAGTTTGAAATGAGTTTCCCCATAGATCCCTCCAGCATACCCATCCCCTCCCTGGCGATAATCTTCTGTTCTTCTTTTTTTCAGCCATCTGTGTATCCTCCAGCATTCAGCCCCACCCATAGGCCTGCCTTAGAGCTTCCTCACGTCGCCCTATAAATTTCAATATAATTTTTCAGTTTCCTACGCACACACACACACACACACACCCACACCCACATGTGTTTTATTTTCTATTGTAATCGATAAGCAGGTCCGATAAACACCCCCATCGTAATTGATAGATGTTCCAGGCGTCTCTCGGAGACTCTTTCTGTCCTTGCCTCCCATTGGGGGATTTGTGATTAATTAGATTTGCTTCTAGCCTTGGATAGGAGGATAACAATATATAAAAAGAAAATTGAAAATGGCTGAGCGGCTTTAAGTCATTTTCTTCGTTGCCCCCAAGTGGCCAAAACAAGGCCAAGTCGTGTCTGAAGACAATGGCCAACAACAAAAACAACAACAACTGGCAGTATGCCATGTGGGTTACAGTAGTATCTGGCCTGGAATGCCATTTGATGGCAGCACAATGTTATGGCAGGGAAGCCACAGCATAACAGCCCAACTGAAGGCCAAACACCGAAGCCAATGAAGGGGCAAGCGAATGCAAAGCTGCAAATTGAAGTCAAATACCAAGTTGACGTTTATTTTAATCTAAAAGCAACAGAAGAGAGCTGCAGCGTAAACAGTTTTAGGATAAATGTGATCATTTATACGTTACAACATGTGTACACCAGCATGAGTTGTGTTTGAAGGTTCGAATCGAACAATACAAGATCGAAACACGCGAGGACTGTTGCAAGGTTCGTTCGAACAGGCTCGATCACCCTCCATGCAGCTCGCTGGTATGAGCTCTGGCATTAACCCACTACGATCTGATTTTTTAAATTTATATATTCAATGGTGATAAATTTGTCCCTTTCTTAGCCTGTTGTACGCATGATTCAAGCGTATTCCCATCATTTCAACTGAATTCCTCTGTTTACCAATGCTGTGGTTTTTTTTTCTGTGCCCTGCGGCGAGTTAAACTCTTGAAATATCCGATCGAAAATCGAATTAAAATTTCATACTTTAACATTGTGCTCCAATTACTGTCGCAAACAATTTACGAGTGCACATATACTACGCATGCCACAGAGAAAGGCGCGTTCGAGAGATAGAGAGTGAGACACAGGGGAGCTGTTTCCTCGGGGGAAAAAGCAATTTTTCAAACCAAAAAAAATAATAAAAAATTGTATATAAAGTTTGGCCAGAGCCCGACAGAGATGCACCAAGAGTGGTGAACGGGAGGGGGAATAGAGGGGCTGCCAATGCCAATGTCGATGTCGATGTCGGGTCGTTGGTTATGTCATGAAAAATGCATTTTTCAGTACACAATTATAATATATGTAACACAATAAATTGCAATGGCCTCTCCACAGATGGCAAAGGGGTGGGAGACAGGGTGGCAGTGTGGCAGCCAGTCAGTGCCACTGAAGCTGAAGGGTAAGAAAATGTTATAAAATTGTTATCGAGCGCATAATAGCAAATGTTGCAAAATAACTTTTGACAAAGTGCACTCAATATCAAACCAAAGAGAGAGAGAGAGAGCAAGTGAGAGGGCGCACGCTAAAGGGTATCCATGGAGTTGCAAGTGTGGAAGCGAGAGCGAGTGTTTTTGATGCTGATGTGTGTCGAGTGAAAAATCACAGAATGCAAAGGCGAGAGTTTTTTTTGTATTAGATAGGAAATAATAGCCCTACCCCCCGAAGGGAATCGATAAGGATATTTGATTGAGGGACTCTGAAGTAGCATCCATGCTTTTCTTCCCATCCAATGTCAAGAATCAGTCATTCTAGAGCCATTGGCATTCATCTGCTCTTAATGCCATTCAATATTTGTCAGCTTGTGACAGAGAGAGAGAGAGAGAACTTGCCACAGACAACACACTCTTTTCACTGATAGTCTCGTATCTCGTTGCAGAATTTTGCATTTGAAATGATGGATATAGCTGGAGCAAAGGCGAAAAGTCAAATTAAACTTCCATATTGCCAGAAGAACGCTTAAAGGGGAACGCGCAGCGAATCACTTGTTCTCGCCTCATGTAACCAAATTACGCCAACACATGCCCCAAAAAATATGCAACAATTCGGTGCTGGCAGCGACCAGCAAAAAACAACACAAAAAAGAAATAGAAAAAACCGAAGCATAAAAACCGAAAAATTCTAGGAAAAGCGTAGGAAAACGAGCACAAAAATGTTCATTTATGTGGAATTTTAAATGTTTTTATCCTTTTTTGAACCTGGACCTTTTTGACATGCATCAACTTTCATCGACATCTACTGTCTGTTGCATGCTTTCCCTCTCCTCCTCCACCGTAAACAATGCACTATGGTCCCAACGACCACTTTTGTTGGCCAAAACCCATTTTGTGAAAGCGTAAGTAACCGTTTTTGATTGAACTGTATTAGAAAAAAAGTGACCATAAAAGTTGCATACCCGAAACCCTAATAGATGGCGCCACATTCGCGAATTCAGCTGTTAAAAACAGCTGTTGGCAACCCCACGCGCAGTGAAAAAGTGTAAATTTAATTGCAGTTTTAAATCTCTCATAAATTGAAAAATACGATTAACTGGTCAAATTTTTGATTGTATTTCAATCAGTAGGGTTTTCTACTACGTGTTTTTTAAAGTTACCTGTATCTAAAATATTTGGATGTTCTTCTTTTTGAGGTTCAAGGAGGCCTTTTACATCTGTCAATACGTAATGAAAACTGATTTTTAAATAGATATAAGGTTTGATTCCAACCTATTCCAACCTTAAAACCTTTGGTGTGTGTCGTAGAGTTACAAATTCTTGTTGAAATGTATATAGTAGAAAAAACCAAAATTCACCCCAAATTTTATAATTTGCATTAGTAGATCATAACCTCAAATTTTTCAGATTGTTTGCCGCGTTGAACATCAGAGAAATGAAAACATGCAAGAACTCAGTTATTTTTGAAATAAAAGATAATGGGACATTTCAGATGAAATTCTGCTTTTTTAGTTTTTTATATGAGTTTTTTTACCGTTTGGCAACAAAATGGAACAAATTTGTGGGGCGGACAGAGGGCGTAAAGCGAAAAATATAGATTGGCTAAATAAACAAGAAAACACAAAAACTGGAAAAATTTGGTCGCCCTTTGCTTTCACACTTCAAGAAACGTTGTAGACCACAAAGAAGGACTGGCTGACAGATCTTGTAGTATCGGAAGGTTGAAACAAGAAATTTTTGAATCAAGCCGCAAGCATGATCGCACGAATACGAAAATACGAACTCACATTTGTTTTAAAACTTTTATTCTTATGCCCAGATAAGTCGAACTTTATTCTTTTTTGTTTCAGAACACCTTCTCAAAGCGTTCTTCTCTTAGCGGCAAATTTTTAAAAAAAAATTTTTTTTTTTTTTTTTTTAATTTGTTTTGGGCGTGCCACGCCCCATTAAAACCGAAAAAAATCAATTTAAAAGATTTCTTAAATACATGTTGAAAATATTTTCAATACTCGTAATTCACTATAGCTAAAAATTTAAATATGCATTTAAAAAAAAGGGCCTGTGCCACAACCCATTTTGTTGTTATCCCAGTTCCTATTGATTATATATACCCAATGCAAAAACCAAATCGAAATATCTTGTTTCGTTCGCGAGTTATTAATTTTGGCCAACAAAAGTGGTCGTTGGGACCATAGTGCAATGGCTTGCATATGTAGCGCCTAAAGTTATGCAATGCAGGGGCAGGGGCAGGGGCTAGTGGCGACTGGGAAGTGGAAATGGGAGTGCGAGTGGGTGACAAAATGTAGCCATTAGTTGCACATAGTTGCAGGGGGGGCAGCGGCGTTAAATTCCCGACCCAGCCTCATAAGAGAGAGAGAGTGTGAGGCAGAGAGAGTTCGAGTGCGAGTGAGAGCGTAGTGGCATGTGGCAGGGACCCTCTCTGCCTGTTTGCCATTGTGTTGACAAGCCTGAAAATCGGGTCAGTAGTAAATCAACAATGCAACAAAACAATGGCAATCATGGTTATGTGGCGAGTGAAAAATGCATGTTGCATGTTGTACATTGGGCGCACAAAAACCCAACACAAGCGTCAAGCGGGGTTAACCTCGTTGATTGCCCCGGCAATCGACAATGGGGTGGGGGTGGGCAAATGGTAAATGAAAATGATGCAAAAATTCCATACCATGATGTACATAGTATGTATGCATGTATATACATATTTACATATGTATTTCTAGTCACTTTTATGCATCTAAATTTTGTCTGTGGAAATTTCTTTGCCCTGCTGCTGCTGCGTGTTAAAACAACATCTCTCTTCCGGTATAACCCACCCCTCCCCCATCGGTATTAATGGGTTAACTAAAGTGCTTCGCGCGACTTAAAGCAGTGGCGCCCCCACCACCCCTACCCACACCCATGGGAACGTCAGCTATCTGGCGCTTCCGTGCATACTTCAGTGCACACACCGCATGGTGGGTGGGGGGTACGCGGGTAGGGGGTATCCCGTACCGACAGTGCGATTAATCAATAACCACTCAACGTGGGGGCAGGCAGAGCTGAGCAGAGCAGAGCTGAGCATCGCGGATTGTGTGAGCGAAACGATTTAATGGACACCAAATGACGCAGCTTCCCGCAATGTCTGCCAACCCCTGCTGTTGCTGTTGTTGCTGTTGCTGTTGCAGCATGTGCGAGTGCATTACATTTGACGCAGGCTACTTTTGGTGGGGGGCGGAGTACTGACTGTCTGACTGTCTGTCTGTCTCTGTCTGTCTGCCTGGCTGCGTGCAACGCGATGCTATGCGGCATGCACATTGAAAATGAGGCCAAATGCATGTCCTGGCGACTCTTGGGTGCAAATTTTCAGCTGGCAACAAGAATTTCTCATTTGGGTTTTCAATTAAGTGCAAAAGAGATGGGGCGATAGAAACAGAGGGGGGGAGAGAGAGAGAGAGACAGAGAGAAAGAGAGAAATGGCTTTTTTTTTTGTGTGTTTGTTTTGCCTTCAGTGTTTCTGGGTTGGGGTGTTTATGGGCCTCAAAAAAGTGGCACACACATGGCCCCCCAAAAATTTCAGGCAATTCATCAGCGCGCTTAAATTGTGATTCTTATGATAGCAGCGCCCAGACAGATACGACACGATTGTCATCATAAATATTGTATAACAAGGCCAAGAAGAGTTCAGACACACACAAACACACACACACACAGACACACACAAGCCTAGAGAAATGGCTGTTGCTGTTGTTGGCGTTGCCTACTTTCTGTTGGGGCAACAGCAACAGAGCGGAAGCCACATGCAACACGACCCTCGGATTCAGCAGGCGGCAAAAGTTTGCGTGCCAAACAAAACACACATACACATACACATACAAAGAAGCAGGTAAAATACAAGAGAGAGCGGAAGAGAGAGAGAGTGAGAGGGAGAGTTCGGTCGGTGGAAAGGTGAAAAATCTGAAAGCCAAAAAGTCACTAAGGGAAAAATCAAAGGCACGAACGAAGCATGTCATGTCATGCCACACGAGAAGTGTGGCAGGGTGGAGCTGGAGGGGCACGCTTACCTGCCTGCCTGCATGCATGCATATAGTGCATGCCACATGAAGCGTTACAACAAACATTTAAAAAAGCATTATATCCATCACACCGGAAATTCTATATTCACGCAAATTGCTTATGGCCGATCAAATGGCAGCAGCACACGGCACACAGCACACACTTGCAACGAATCGCAGGTTTTTGAGGCACGTTAAGTGATGGTTGAAGTGCGGCAACTATTGATAGCAAACGATAGTTGATTCTCTCAAGCAGTTCTCACATGAGAACTCTATGTCCCATGGTTGTTTCACTCTCTCTTTGGAGTCCCTGTACTTGTTACCTTTCTCTTTTCTCTCTGTTGCGTCACACAAGGAAAGGGCAGGGGGGCGCCATCAATTGGGTATAGCTTTTTAATAAACCTAAGTGGATATCTGGCCAAAACGAATATGGGCAAAACGAATAGGCGGAAAAAAATAGAGTTTCATGTTTGCTTTTGCCCCTTGATGATACTCTGTGGCATGCCACACACACACACACACACACACACACACACAGGCTAAACGAAACGAGGGCTTAGGCCTTGTTGGTATGTGCATTTATTTTTGTTGTTGGGTGTTGGATGTTGGGTGTTGTGGCCATGTCGAATCGTTTAACCCGCCATCGAGGTTAATTAAAAGCGAAGCGAGCCCAAAACTATGCAATGAATTATGCACTGGACACACACACACACACATGCAGAGAAAAAGAGAGCAAAAGAGAGCGAGAGTGAGAGAGTGAAAAATTATAAATATAAGCTCATTAAAAGCTTAGTCCCCAAGCATGGGGGTTTCGGATTGGATCGTGTGGCGTTCATTTTAATTAGATAAAATTGCATTTTGCATAATTTCGGACACGCCCACACAAAACACACACACACTAACACACAAAGTGCAATGAATCCAAGTCCAATGGATTTTATTTTTAAATGAATATCTACGCTAATTAAATGATCCACAAAATCTACAAAACTTCCCCTTATAGATTCCAACTGAGCGTTTTCCCCTCTTTCCTCATTTCCTTGAGGAATTTTTCAAGTATTTCCTACTGTTGCATGCCCTGGCGGTGTCTAAAATGGCGGCAATTAGCGCTTGCCGCAGCCCAAGACCAAGACAAGCCGCACCACACAGCTGGCAGCTGATTAAACAAGGGGAAGATGGCAGCTGCGGCGGCGGGTTGGTGGGGGGTACGTGACGGATCGTTTGTGTGCGGCTCTGAGGCCTGTACGACGTCGTCGTCAGTGGTTGCAAGCTGTCAATTATAACACACAGTTTGCTGAAAGTTTTACCAACAAAATATTCCCATGTTTGCTGGCAACACGGAAACGCGGCAACTCCTGTGTGTTTGTGTGTGTGTGTGTGCTGGTGGGAGGAGGAAGTGAGCTTCAATTAAACAATTACCCTGGTAGGTGGCACTTAATTAAATAATTTGCAGCCATGTAAGGCAAAGGCGAAAAACAAGTCAAGGCAAAGTAAAAGCAGTCATTAAAGGGGGCAAAAACACAAGCAGCAGCCACAGCCACAACCTGGCAGTGCGGAAAAGTCGCAGCCAAGATGAGTTTTTTTTTTTTTGCCTGGGAAAGGTGTTGCTCCCCCCCTGCTAATATACCGCCCCCACCCACTGTACAGAGAAATATGACGTCTCATCAGTGGCAGCAAATGGCGACAGGTGTTTCAACAACATTTCGTGCATGCCATAAAAATAACCCAAAACACACACACACACACAAAAAAAGAACACACAAAACTCTCGCTCTCACACACACACACACATGTGTGTCTCTTCCTACCTTTGTGGCACATAAATGAAATTATGACATATTTAAATGCCACACACAGCAGGCAACAGGCAGCCAGGCACCCTGACTATTCTCTTCCATCCCTCCCTTGCCAGTGCCACCGCCAACGCCACCACCATTGCCGTGACAGGCGACTTCCGTTTCCGCTGCTGTTGGCCAAGTTCCCTTAGCATTTAACCTGGACGCGTGTTCAGTCCTAGTTGTAGTATAATTTACAATTTAGCGCCATAAATGTTTTGTCGTTCTCCATCCACAAATGCCAGGGGTATGCGGGGGGAGGGGGGGGCTTCAACTACTACAACCAGTACAAGGAACATGGCGTGCCACAAAAGGTAACAGCCACATGGGTGCGGTGTATGTGTGTGTGCGTGGGTCAAGTGCGAGTGCGTGACATGTTAATTATGTGACAATCCCAAAGAAAGGTGCTGCCGGCAATCGTTAGATGTCACCCTGATAGCCAAACCAAATGTCACGGAATGGCACTAGAGCTGCCATAGATATCCCATTAAGATTGGATTTGAATATTCCGAATATTAGACATTTGTCAGGTGTGTGTGTTGTTGTTGTCAAGTGCTAATTGGAAAGATAGGGTATATCATACATACAATACAATCAGTTCAGTTGCTGTCAGAGCCCCCACTTTGTGTATTTTCCTTTGCATATTTGTTCTCACGGGATCCATTATCCATTAATGGCTTACCTGCAAAGATGTGAAATCAAGTTTAAACACTATTAGTAACAGCATTAAAACTACTCGAATAATTAACATTTCACTAGCATAGCCAAACAGAGCAAACATTTTGCTAGAGCACAAAGCAAACAAATACAACAGCAGCACTTTTAATGCCATTTTGCTTTTTGTTGACGGGCGAGACTGTATCGTATCGTGGCCATAATGGAGAAAGGCTTAAATGATTAATTAAGCGCCTCAATGTATGCAAAAACATTTGCCATTTTCCATTTGCCACTCGCCATGTCCCCCGCCATGCCCCGTTCATGTTCGTTTTCGTTTTTGTTTGGATCTTGTTGTGGAAATGAGCGGTGTGAAAATCACGTGTCGAAAATGGCGTAAACTCATCCCTGGAATAACGCACAAAACCAACAGCACGCATACACAGGCAAAAAAACACAGTCAAACCAAATACAAACTCAAACACACACGAGGTCCTGCATACATATGTACATACATGTATGTATATGTATGTTTTTTGATGCCATAGTTTTTATGTTGACAACGCGCCGATTTTAATATTAAATAAATGCCATCGCTGATTGCGCATGCAACGCGACGGAATGTGTAAATACCCTTTGCTAACAGAGGGTATTCCGATTATTCATCAGAACTCAGCAGTTTCAAAATTATAAAAGCGAACTTAATTGCAGTACGTATGAGAGAGCGCGCGTTCGTTCAAGTTGCGCTCTCTCACACGAAACGATCGAATCAAAGTTCGGATCAAACATGTGCGAGAGGCAACATTTTTGTTCGCTTGTCGGTTCGATCTTAGTGTTGTGTTGGCTTCATGGTTCGTTGATACATGGAATTGCTTGAATCCTTTAATTTAACTGTAAAATATGCCCCAAATAAGCTAATGCAATAGATGCGATCGATCTGCAAAGAGTATCTGATGCATCGGCTCTAAAGCTGTGTTTTCATTTTTGCGATATTTTCTTTCTGTTTGATGTTTGCATAAGAAAATTTGTATTTGTTTTTGACTTCAGCACCCAATTATACGAGTATACATATGTATGTATATGTAGATGTATGTATGTATATGTATATGTCATGGCCAAATGGCAGATGGATTTTCATTTGGCATTTTGCAGATTTTTGATTTCTACCCCCAGCAGGCATTAAAAGTGATTTATATAAGTACCATGGGGCAAAAAGAGAGAGAGTGAGATGGAGAGAGAGAGAGAGAGAGGGATATGCATAGTGGCATAATGTGTTGCATTAAGCCATTTGATGTGTCGCCCCATTGACGAGTGTTTTAATTGAAATGCATTAGCAGTGGCTCACAATTTGGTATTTTGGGATTTATGAGTTATTTATTGGAAAACGGAGACAAATGGGCGGAACCCCCCCTCTGCAGTGCGTACACATGGAGTTTCCTTTTCTGGAAACAATTCAAATACTGAAACACTGTGGTAAATTCCTTTAACCATTTTAACCGCAAACGGACACAAACACACACACACACACACAAACGATTTCGAATCATTTGCTGACATTATGCGACCGCAGAAACTATTTCAAGTTTTGACCCATTTAATGGCACTTGAAGTCCACCCCAGGCATCCATCACGGTTCCCTTCCCTTCCACCTATCCTCCTGCCACTGCTGCTGCTTCTGACACAGAGCGCCACTAATTCTCTTATTTTATTTTATTCCATTTTTCCATTTTTTTTTTGTTTTGTTTTGGGCCAATGCCAGAAACAGGCGACATACATATTTTACCATAATATTTATGGTAGCCAAAAAAAACTCTTCAAACCGACCGCAAATGGAAACAAAAAAAGCGCGTACGAAAAATAGTGGAATATCAATTTATTATTGCACTCGAAACATAAAGGGACACACACACACATACATACTTTTTAATTTATTAAAAATTCTATTGTCAGCATAGAATAACAATAACCGCATATGGTGGATAAGAGGAGGGTAAAAGTCTGGGACATACTTTATTCATATATTTTCACACACTCACATTCCTATTCACGCGCCGCACAATTTTTTTTTTATGTATATATAGTATGTCGCTGAACTCGCTTTTCAATTCCACTTTTCCGTTGGCTACTTTGGGACCTGGACTCTGGTACTCTGCTGCTCCCCCCTTATCTGCGCCCATTCCCCACGGTATTTACGAGTGGCATGGATGGAGGGATATTCCCCCTTTTCTGTGTGGCCTGTCGCTGATGCTTTTTCACATGCTTTTGAATGAATGACACATAAAGTTCTTTTTATTTTGAGCTGCGTTTTGTTTTTTTGCGACATTTTTATGAATGCTACGAATTCTTTTTGCCTCTATTCTACAATCTTTTTTTTTTTTTCATCCTTTGCTAGTGCCCTGGTCCCAGGGCTTATTCATGCGGAATCTGACGCATAGTCGGGTGGTCTTTTTTTTTTCATTTTTTGCTTCATGGCTTGTTATTGTTTTGGCCACACACATACTATACACATAGAAAAGAGAGAGAGAGAGGGAGAGTGAGAGAGAGTGGACCCTTTTCAACGCAAATATTTTCCATTAGCAAGGGCTCGACAACGATTTCAGATCCTTTTGAACGTTCTCTTTCCTTTTGTTTTTAAGCCTTTTGCATTTCTTTTTTATGGTTTGTTGGTTTGTACATATGTATTTATGTACTCATAGTACATGCCCTTACATTTGCCAATTACAAATTATAATCTAGTACGCATGCATGTAGGTACAGGTTGACTGCGTTTTGGCCAAACATTTCGTACTAGCCGAAGATGAATGCCATTTGGTGCTACCATCTGTAAATCTATGCTAGATTTTTCTTCCTAAAATTTTAGGATATCCGAATTGAACTGCACATCACATCATTTGGACTGTGCTATTGTTTAATCAACTCGTTTGCATAGCTAATGACTAGCGCAAGCAGCTAAAGTCCGTATGCAGACAGAGGAAAATCCATTGTATGCTTTTAGTCGGGTGCCAGTCGCCCACCCACTCTTTCCCCTATTGCCACCCAACAAATGCAAACAATCAAACAAAAGCCCTCGTCGAAAACAGCCAAATGAATGCGAATCCGGCGACACGCAAATTCAATTGACTGCATTGCTAGGTCTGCACACCACCCACTCCCCACCGTCCAACGTCCATTGCCTGTTGTTGACCAGCCCACACAATCATTCGGTCAGTGATCGCAAACCTAGCCCCCAAAATTGGCAGAACAGCTTTTTGTAAAAAATTAAATTTACGACTTTAAGGAAAAATAATTCACAAGAATTAGAGATTAGTTCTGATCTGACATGTTACGAGTAAACAAAATAAAAATGGGAAAAAGGAGAACAGAGAGAAAAATTAAATGGGAAAAATATAAAAATGGTTTTTGTTCAGTATTGTTCTAAACGTTGGTCGGTACCTAAGGTGATCGTAGGAACTGATGACCGAGTGCCACAGAGCAGTAAGTCTACACGGCATTGTGATCAAGCAGGCATCAAGCAGAATAAATATGTTTATATACTATTCTGTACTACATGTAGCTACAAAGAGTATCTAATCCATCGGCTTTCAAAGGTTCGCCTTTAATTCTTTCTTTTCTATTTGTTGTGTTTAATTTTAATTGGTTTCCTATTTAAATTGCATTGGGTTCGTGGGTTTTGCTTTCTCAATGGTTTGGCTTTGAAACCACGCACCCCCCCACCACTCAGCGTAGCAATCCAGCCAACCCACACCCCTTGATGAAGCAATCCAACCACCCCACACCCCTTGATGAAGCAATCCAAGCACCCCACTACAGTCCATTTTGGTTCATATAATTTGCCTTTGATTGCCATAGTTTTTGTGTCCAATTGAGAGATTGAGCCGACAATAAAATAGTAAAAAAAAAAAGCCCCAAAATAATACTCGCATAAATTGGTCTCTTCATTGTGGCAGTGTGGCACATTTATTTAGATAGTAAATTGTAGTTTTTTTCAATTAAAATATTTCGTATTTGAAATTCGTAAATTGAATTGTTGCCCTTTGGATATGTACATATGTATGTACATATGTATGTATGTGCATTTGTGACAGAGAGATTTTTCATGGAAATTAAATTAAATATTTGTATTACAATCATTTTGACACGCCCCCGTCGTCACAATAAAAAATTCCATTAAAATTGCTCAACTACACATAAGTCGAAGCATAATTCTGGATAAATACTTTCAGCCAGCAACAAAAGGGGGCGGGGGAAAAAAGAACTACAGAAAAGGGGAAAATATTTATTGTTTTTTGTTCGAAGGGCTCCTCGAAGGCCAAAGGGCAAGAGGGCCAAAGATTTGCGGTTTTCTGAGGGGGGAGGGGCCGGTCTGTCTAACGGGATAATACAGTCGAGAGCCATCGAAGCGTGTGCACTGATTCCATAAGAGTTTCCCCTGGTCTAAACCCTTTTTGGCCAGAGCAACCGACTGGACTGTAAGCCCGACTAAGTAGTAGCAGAGAGGAGAAACTAACACACACAAACATACATACATATATACACATATACTCGTAGAATATTAGTAATAACCAGATACGTACGAGTTTTGTATGTTCAGAACTGCCAGCAAGGGTGTGGCAGTAATCCCATTACTCTGCCAGTGAGGCTCTTCTATTGAGTTTTTAGCTTCAACTTGAAGTTGCAACCTCAAGTAGATTCGCTCCGAGAGCTGGACACAGGGCACAGGGCACAATGAACACGAGGAAATCATAAGCGGCAGATAGATTGAAGGATTCCTTTCACCCATCGACTGTGTCTCTCTTAAATAGAGTAGGAAGGGGAGGGGGGGCGAAGAAAACACCAGTATTGTCGAAGTAATTGAATTCTGTGGCATACCCACATCCGCCCCCATCCATAGCCGCCCTCTTTCATTCTCTCTCTCTGTCTCTCTCTTTCTCTCTGCCGTACTTTTATTTGACCACGTATTGTGCGTATCTGTGTGTGTGTGCATGTGTATGTGTGTGTTAGGCCTTTCGAATGGTGTCGGTGGTTTGGGCCTTGTGGTGAAAGTGGGTGGCCAACTGGTCAGTGGTGTCGCGGTGGGGAGATAGCCTGCAGGCAGCAGAGTTGTTGGTCACTACGTGCGTATTACACGCCGAAAGGGTTATAGCAGCCTCTTTCCGCACCGCCCCCGCCCCTCCTACCATCGGAATTGTATTGGCCAGGCTAAAACATGCCACTCCAGTTGTCTGTCTCCTCAGGGCCCCACTCCCCCGCCACGCTGCTGCCACCACTTTTGTGGGTGGTGCAGAGGAGTGTGCAACACGCACGTTTCTAATTTTGTTCCTGGCTTGTTAAATGTTTTTTTTTTCCCCCACTGTTTTTCCCCGCTATGCCACAGGCGGGGTCGGGGCCTTCATTTGGCTTGGAATTTTTCCTCATTTTCCTGCCACACAAGCAGCAGCAACAACAAACAAAAAAACAGCAAAGAGGAGGCAAGTTCATTTAGCCATGAAGCGCTCTTTATTATCTGCCACGTAGAGTGGTTTTTCCACTGAAATGCCAAAGCGCATGCATACATACGAGTATGATCTTTGGGGCACGGAAACGAATTCCTTTTTCGAAACGAATTCACGTAATATATGTGCAAAAATTCTTGACAAAAATTAAATAAATTTCAGCAACGACTTCGAAAATAAACCGAAGAGCAAATGCTTCTCATGCTCTCTTCGGCAGCAATCGTTTGGTGCTTCTCATAGCCGAAGTTGTAATTGAATGTTGGCTCTCGAACATGCTTGTTGCCAAAATCAGTTTGATCGTTTCTCGAACGAACATTGCGGTAGATATCGAACAGGCTTGATTCCATACTCCACCCTCCAATCGGTTCGATCGTTTCTACAGCGAACATTGCGGTAGATATCGAACAGGCTCGATATCATACTCGCTCCCTGCTTAGCAAACATGCATAAGAGATCCCCCACATAAATATCTTGTTTAAATATGTACGAATACCTTGCAATGGCATTGTAAAACAAGCAAACAAATGTTGGCAAAAAGAAAATCACATGCATCAGCGCCTAAGAATGCCTCTGCATTGTGTGGCTGTGGGAAGGGGAGCACACACCACACCACACCAGCACCCACCAAGCACACCCTTCTGCTGCTGAAACTGAAATCAAATACTACCTTGGCCCTTAAGCACAATTGACATTTCGCACATGACATGGCAAAAGGAAAAAGCTGGCAACAAAAAAAAAAGAGAAACAGAAACGAAATCAAAGAAAAGCGAAACATTGCACGTTGAAATCCGATGCTGCCCGATGACACACTCTCCTCACCCCTCACCACATCATATCGCTGGCTGACCCTGGCCCATTGGGAGGGGGGCATGTCTAGGGCTAGGGGATGGGGTGATATGACACGACATTATATGCTTGTTATAATCCCTGGCAACATTTTTATTGCAATTGTCAACCCGGGCCATAAAGCACACACAGGCAGCAAGCATCCTCCTGACACCTACAATCGCTTTGCTCTGCGTTCGCTTTTTTTTTTTCATTTTTTCGACACAAATTGAAAATATGACAAGAAAATTCGCTTCAGCAGCAACTAGGTCGTAGAACGAAGAGAGGGGCGCAGCCACATAGGAGGGTGGCTATGTGTGTGTGTGTGTGTGTGTGTGTGTGTGGCAGCAACTGCAACTGTGGCAGTTTACTAACTGGCGAAAAGAGAGCGCTGGCGTCGAAAGCATATTGATTTCAGTGGCAACGTAGCGGATGAGGAGGGGAAATGTTTTGCCAACGTTGCCAAAAAAATAAAAGAAAATTTCATGTCCATGAATGTTTGAGTGTGTGTGTGGGTGTGTACGCGTGGGTGGGTTGGTTGGTTGGTTGGTTGGGGAAATTGCAATGAAAAGTGCATGCATCAAGGTGAAGTCAGCAGTTTCCTCTTTCGACGACCGCTGATGCTGCAAATGTGCCCAGCCAAGCAAATAAAAATAATATTTTATCCATAGAGAGAAGACTCGGGGAGAGAGAGAACGAAAAATCGTGAAGGAAATCCAACCCAGTGCCACTCACTCCACCAACCCCACCAAAACAATGCACAAGAAAGCATCGAAAGAATGCGTCTACGAATTCCCATCCCCACCCCCATCATCAAGGGAGATCCATTGATATGCGCGAACAATGGACCCAGGAAACCAGGAAATGTGGAAACGTGGAAACGAGGCGCCAAAGCGGCTGCCAACCAGCTAGCTGAGGCATTTTGGAGGTGCCTCCTGCTTCTACTGCTGCTTCTACTGACTGACCCAGATAGCCAGGCTCCATGGTAAAGTTTATTAGCCCAAGTCCAGGGTCTGGGGGGCCAGGGCTTTACGATCCGCTGCACCAGTGCCAGCGAGAGAGTATAACAAATTATGGCACTTTCGGGTATACTCAATAATGTGTGATTTCGATGGCATATAGGAACGATTCCATACGTTTTCCCACATACATATTTTCCATATAAAAGCATCTCCGGAATTAAAAGCCCATCCAAACATAATGAAGCCACTGCACTGGCTTCAAAACTTTTATTGAGGCCGCCGTGCAGCGCGGTATATGCCTGCCATAAAAATTTATTTAAAGCCCAGCAGTCGAAGCAGGCGTTAAGCAGGCGCCAAAGTGCACTTGTTGAGCATACTTTTGAGTAGCTTTTGCCCCCACCAGCCACTCGCCTTCTGTGCGTAGTATATGAGCATTTAATGCACGTCAAGAGAGCTGGTGTGGTGGGGGTCCAGAACTTTGATATGAAACTTTCAGCTGCGGTTGTAGCAGGTATTTTTTAAAGCCTGCTTTATGGCGCACAAGCGAAATGTTTCTTAAAACTTTTCGTTAGCTGAGTTTAAGCCCAACGGCTTAACTCTGGGTTAACAGCAAGCGTGCGACGGCCATTGTCCAAGAGCAGTGGGTGTGGGTGTGGGGGGGGCCAAGTTTAGTTTTATGGCGATATTTTGATTGCCATTCGTCTCGCCCCACACCCAAAAAAAGAAGCAAAAAGATCCATGGGCTTTATGGCTTTCTGCTGCCTTTGTGGCACTTAAGTAGCCACGCCCACAGCTCACTGCCCACTGCCAACTGGCCACTGGCCTAAATGTATGCAATAAAAAGCCAAACAAATCGCTGCCAAATGTTTCTTATTATCACCTCTCAGTAGATTTATCACCTGATGACCGCAACAGACCAAAAATTAATATACAACCAACACAGCCAAGACACATACACACACAGAAGACACGTTAGCAGCTAAACAGGTAACAAAAGCAAAACTCTACACACATACATATATATATCCGTATACCATACATACACATATATATATAGTTAAGTGAGGGGCGTGGCTCGGACATCCAGTGAATGGGGCTGCTGCTGGACGCCCTTTGATAAATTTACTACACAAATTGAGTCGCTAAATTAGAACATTTATTCTTGGCCCTGAGCAGAAAAAAAAAAAAAAAAAAAAAAAAAGGGAAGAGAAAACGAGAAAGACCGTACCGAAAGCAGAAACGAGAAAAAATTCCCCCAAGTGCGTTTGCCACTTGATGTGGCATCTAACGAAACCCGAAGCTGCCACTGCTGCTGCCCAGCCGCCCAGCGCGCCCCGCCCGCCCGCGACGACCCATGCTGGTCCTCATTTTGCCTTCATTATTTGTGGACCAGGCGCATCGACATCGACTGGGGCTGCACTTCATGCTTAAGCTCGTCCAAATCTCGAGAGTGTAATTTATTGTTATCATTTGTTTGGCTAAAAGCAAAAAGAACAAAAAAAAGAACGAGACACCAAGAACCGAACCCAAACGCAAAGGCAGAACGCAAGGTCCAGGGTGGGAAGGAGAGCGGAGATATGCCAGAGGGGAAATCGAAACGGCCAGGCATTGGCAGCTCATTGGATGCTCTTTTTTTTATGCGCCAAAGAAAAGTTTTGTATGAAAATAAGTGTTGGAAAAGCCAAAGAGTGTAGTGGAGCGCAAGCAATGATAAACGAAGAGTGAAAATAAGTAAAAAAAAGTTTTAGAGGTGCTGGAAAAAGAATTAACCAAAGGAAATACCTTCTTTCATTAAAGGTCGTGTAATAAAAACTGTTCTAAAAAGTACTGCAGCTTGAAATTAAGTGTTGGAAAGTTATGCAGCATGACAACAAAGTGTTCATAAATTTATTGTAAATTTGGTAATAGTTAAACCTCATAGTTCTATTTTTTCGGCAGTGTATTCGCAGCAATTGTGTTCCAAAATGAGAAAAAATATAAGAACCCACGAATAAAGAGCGAAAAGGATGACAGAAAACAGAGAGATGGAGAAGGACACACAACAGAGAATTGGGGAAAGACTGAAAACAGAATAGAGAGGACACACACACACACACACAACCCCAAACACACACATAAAGACTATCCATACATGTACAGCATTTAGATAACTAAAGTAATTTATTTTATATGGAGGTCATGCGCTCATGGACATGTGAACGTAAATAGCAAAAAAAAAGAGAAGACACTACCCCACCACCCACCAACACACACACACACACCCTAATAGTGTATTGTATCTGTGTGTGAGTGTTTTTTTTGTGTAGAAAATTACGCACTGAAACTGAAGACATTTCCGCTTGGCACAAATTTTGTGCTGAGCTCAACAGAAAATCAGAACAGAAACCGAAACCGAAACCGTACCAAATGGGAATCCGGAACGGATCAGAGTACCGAGAGAGACCCCTTTCCCCTGTTTGTGTACCCACTTTTCGTAGGCATTAGCATGAGAATTAACCAGAAACGAAGCCCACGAAAACTGAAGTCAAAGTTGAAATTTCAATTTCCTCCGCCCCAACATTCGACCCACACCAATGCCGCAACAAAAGTTAATTAAGTGTTTGCCGAGTTCAACGTGGGCATGAAAGGAATCACGAAAAACTATTGAATGTGTTTTGTGCCGGAATCTAGAAAATAGTTGTGAATAGTTTCAGGCGCCTGGCGCATGATTTAATTAGAAAATTGTTTTGCTGCTGGGGTAAACTTATCAAAAATGCATTTCGCAGAATAGTTTCAGGCCAAATTGCTAATTGAGCCAAAGAGGAGCATTAAAAATGCATGCCAACCGAATGCTCTCCAGGGGGGGATGTGGGAAGGGTTCGAAACTTAATTAAAATGGAATTTCACTCAAATAGGCCACTTGGGCAAAACATTGGAACGTACAAATAGTAGTCATACATGCTCCTACTACGACTCTGCTTATGTTCTGCTGCGTGCCTCATGCGTTGACTCTCTTGCTCCCCCCCAATTGGCCCATTAAGCTTCACATAATAATGATGCCAATAAGCACCAGAGGCAGCAGCAAGAACAAAGCAAGAACAAGACACATGGCCCAAAACAAATTATTACAAACCTAATGACCCAATATATAAATTTCAGCAGAGATCCCCACCCCTTAGAATAATGGGGTCGGGGGTGTGTGTGTGCCTAACATCCCTTGCTGATAAGATTTTCCAGGAAGGGGACTGGGACTGGGACTGGGACAGGGCGGACTCTAGCGGACAATGGAACATGCAAAATATATGTATATGTATACATATATTCCTCATTGTCGTGTTGTGCGTACCATTATCTGGGTCGCAGGGACACCAAAACCAGTAGAGAGAAGGAACAAAAAAAAACACACACACACACACCCACACAAAAATAAAGAAATTGCCTCTAATTTATGAGTGGAAAATGTGAGAGGAAAATTCCAACCATCACCCACCCCCTCGCCAACACAATGTACTCGTGCATTTCGCTGGCAAATATATAGCCCAATTTTCAGTAGCTGCTAATATTTTAACAGAGCAGTTTTTTTTTGTTGTTTATATTTTTTCATGCATTTTTTTGTGGTAATATAAATAGGCAAAATGGCAACAAGAGAAACAATTTGATGGCTTATCCACAGAAGCGAGAAACCGTAGCATACTTTTGGGAACGAAAGTAAATTTTCCAGCAGCCGGAGCAGGAGCAGTGCATCATCCATGGCATTGCACATAACAAAACGATAGATACACAAATACCCATGGAGTAGAGAGTACTTCATGCATATATTCTCTCAAGTGGTTGCATTCTTAAATTGGATTAAATGGGTTTACCACCATAGAGCTTCCACTTCTTGCCACACCTCCTCTCTCTCTCACTCTCTGGCACACTCTCTGGCAGTCTTATTCTTTTTCTAGTCGTTTTTGCTTGCTCGACTTTATGCTTGAGAGAACTTGAATTTAATTAAGAGCACATATTAAAGCAATGTATTTATTTGGGAATTTTAGGGAAAAACAACTGAAGATGTGGCATGCCGAATGGCTACGGCTACGATGACGGCATTAAGACACTGTCTGTGGGGATGCAAATAGTGTGTGTTTTACAATGTTTTTTCTTTAGAATTAAATAAAATATGAATGAATATTTACACTGCAAAAGAAAGACTGGATATAGGCAAGAGAGGGAGGTGTATTTGTTTTTGTTTAAGGTTTGATATCCACACCCGACCAAATTTGTTCAATGTTTAAAACCAATTAGATAAAAACATTTATATTTCGAACGAACAAATTTGTGAAAAATTGTGAATAAAAACCTTTAAAACCCGAAGTGAAAAATTGAACGCTCCACCACCCTTCGGTAATACATATTATTCGCAGAATACAAATTTTAGTTGGCTCTCGAACATGTTTGATCTCGAAATTTCGAAGGCTTGATCGAGCAGCAATATGTTCGTTGCAGTTCCGATCGCACGAAAAGATTTCGAGGTCAAACATGTTCGAGAGTCATTTTAAAACAACTATATAATAATTGTTAATATATATTCTATCCAAAATATTTAACCTTTTTCATTGTGCAAAACATACAATACACAAATATAATTTTGTTGAAGCATTTTAGCTATGAAACCCACTGTATGTATTGTTAATATTTATTTTTAAAATCCCTGTGCGTGGAATTTCTCTACTAATTGTCTCTTATGCAATGCAGAAATACAAAAATAAAAGCAAAAAATAAAAATAAACCCCCTTAGAGAACAAATATTGTTGGTTGAGAAAATTGAGGATTTATACTTTTTGAGATTTTCATTTAATAAATGGAGAGCAGTGCAAAGAAAAGAATGCGGATGTTTGCACACAGGAAAAGGACTAAAAGAGAGCATGGGAAAACCTCTTAAGACAACACACAGATACAATGCATGCAATGTACACACTTATGCATGTGTGTGTGAAGGCAATAACTGAATTAAGCTGAAGAGTTAGACAACAAAATAAACATAGAACAAAAAAAAATGGGAAAACTGACAAATGGAACATCCATTTTAAGCAGAGAATTATAGATGTTTGAAAAAACAGAAAACTAAATTTATAGCAGGTTCAAATCTTTAAAAAGGAAAGCAAAAAAAAAAGCTACCAATACTTTCCTGATCCCTCGATCCTCCAGACCTTTAACCCTAACGTCAGCATATTCAGTGGCTACAATTTCAAGCAGAAACAACACCAAAAAGGGCACCTCCCCCAATCCATGAATGGGGTTGGGCCATTTGGTGGGGGTTTGCATAAAAGTACACAAAGGCCATAAACATTTCATTGAAGACGCAACAGCAACAACAACAAACAGAAAAAAAAACGCATGAAAGGGCATAAAACAGGGGACAACTGGCAGCATTTATCAGAGTAACACGAGATACCCACAACGCAGTAAAAATGAACCCAGAAGTCATAAAAATTGAAAGCTCGCCTGGAGTATATCCGCCACATTCCAATGCCATTGCCAATGCCCCCCCATGTCCATAGAAAACCCACAAAGCAGAACGAAAACAGCAGCAGAAAACAAACCCCCCTCAAAGGAAAAGAAACGGAGAGCAAAAAGAAATATGTATAATAAAGAAAATTGAATATGCCCAAAGGCGGTCGGTCGGTCAAAACAGCTCGTCCCCAACTCTCAATGAAAAAACAACAGAAAAAGCCAGTGAAAAACATTTCAAAACAACAAGTTAGAGGGAATTTAAACGACATTTCGACTAGAAGATACCCATTAGTAGATAAATATGCAAAAAATAAATACAAATATTTAGCGAAAAGCCAAAGAATTTTGATGAATTTTCTCAGTCCATAATAAAGTATTCTTATGGATAATCAAATTAAATCTTTTACTCTCCAGTGAGCCAATGGGAGACACCAGGGATAGTCGACACATTCGCATGACGACTAGAGAAAAGCGAAAACCAATTTCATTTTCCTTCTTAAATGTAACGAAGGCTTCAACCTGCTCTTCCCGCCGCTGTGTGCACCCTGTCCACCTGCTGGCGCTTTCTTTTGGTTACAAAATGTAAATTGTATCTCAACGTTAAATGGCTGACTCTAGATACACAGCTACAGATAGGGGTGGGGGATGGAGGAAATGGCTGTTAGCTAGTGTTTCAGTTTTCATCGAATGCGATTTTTATGTGACACAAAATCTGTACAAACTGAACTGGTTTTTATGGCATACGAATCCAGATACGAAAAGATAACCAAAACTAACGTTAAGCCAATGAAATTGACTTGGCTATCTGCTGGCTGTCTGCTTGCTGGAAGGGGGCGGAAATTGGTTTGAATACCATGAAGATTTCCCAAAAAAAAATTTATTACGGTATTCAGAGTCTTACATAAAAGTACAGTTGTGCATTAAGTTAATAGAGACAAATGTTTCATTTTCCATGCGTTATTTTTGTAGTCTAAAAGTCTTTAAAAGTGCGTTGAATCGTGATGAATGGTTCGACTATAAATATTGTTAATTTGTGTGAAAAAATTCATTATAAAAATATTCATTATAAATAATCATTTGTAGACCCCATTTGTAGTCCCATCGATGCAGCAGAATACCCTGCCAAAATGTCTTTGGAAAATGTATTTATAAACGGATTTGCATATTCCGAAATAAAACGACAATGCATTCAATGTTGGGCTAAGCTGTTTGCATATATAAATATTCTATATATAGCCCAATACATACACTACTAGAATAGAGCAAAGACAGTGCTAAGCAAAAAAAAAAAAAAAAAAAAAAACAAAACACAAACAAGTGGAAAGAAAGATATGGCAATCTCCAGTAAGAGAGGGGGGAACGGAAAACTGTCCCCAGTTGCCGCTTTTTGTTTTCTTTATCCTCCGCTCCCCTAGTTACCAAGCATTTCGATTTTGTGTCAAGAAAGTGCAGATCTATCTTGCCACTCGGTTAGAGGAGCGACAGCAGCAGCTGTCTTGCCTCTGTGAACTGCGCCACGTGGCGCGGCCACTAGGGGGACAGGGGGAAAGGGGGGGAGAAGCAAAAGAATAAAGTCATAAAATTGAATTGGTAATTTTTTGTGTTAAAAGGAGAAATTAAAATAAATTGAATTGCTGCTAAGACCAATATATATACCAACAATGCCAAAGACGAAGACGACGATGGAGATGGAGAAGCGGGAAAAAGCTCTGGAAAAACGAAAGGAAAATGCAAATGAGTCACACAGACGGAGGAGCGTAAAAGAAAAGGAGGTTTTTGGGATAGGTTCACTTGATTTTTCCGAGCGATTCCGCGGGCCCACGTAATGAAAACAAAATAAAACGAAGGAATAAACGAGAGAAAAAAAAACAGAAAGAGAAACAGAGAGAGTAAGAAAGAGAAATGCTCAACGAGCCACGAAGAAAATGCTAAAAAATAAATGCATTGTTGTTTTTCCTGGTTTTATGGTTGCCATTTCCCAGGCATTGTCGTCGTCCCCCGTCGCCCGTCTTTGTCCACGTCTTTCATTTCAGATCCCTCTGCCAGGGGCCCTGCCATTGCTGTTGCTGTTGTTGTTTTTGTAATAGGATTACTGCATAAATTAAAGTATTTGCCGTGGCATCATCAAATAAGATTTGCAACACTGCCCTGCCCCACCCTGCCCAACCTGCCCACCCACACACCAGCTACCACTCTGTAGCTCTGGCCAACAAACGAGCCATGTACATTGCGCGAACATCAAAAATCGCTGAGAAAATCTCACTGCGAAGTTCGTTGAGAAAAAAGCAGCAAAGAAAACAAAAGCGAAATGCTGCCTTAGGGCACCGAAGATTTTAATACCTTTGCATAGAAATTGGTGAGAGAGAAAGAGACGAGACCGAGGGAGCAGTGCAATAAAGCAGTTGAAAGAGAGTGCAGTGCATAGCGTACGGCGCTGTGAGCAGCAAAGCTCGTAAATGAAATGAAGATCAGCAGATAAGCCCCGACTCTCTTACTGGCACTCAAGCGTCAGCAAGGAATCGCATCGTGGGGCTTCGGAAGCAGCAGCCGCTCATCGCTTCGTTCGGCGTCGGGAGCAGCAATCGCTCATCGCCTCGTTCGGCGTCGGAAGCAGGAACCGATCTATGGCCGAGCTTTTACGATCCTCTTTCTCTCTCTCTCTAAGCGCACTCTCAGTGCAACAGCATAGCATACAAAAATAGCAAAGAGATCGTAGATCGTACACTGAATCGTTCATGCAATTCATGCATTTCTTTGGATGCTTTGCAAACAGCTCCTTGAAATCATAATACCCACTTCCACAGAGTGTTTTGTATAATAAATAATTGCAAAAGCAGAGTGGAAAGATGGACAGGCAGAGACAGAGAGAGACAGCGCGAGAGTGTGAAAGTGAGAAAGAGAAACAAATACACACTCAAGTGGCTGTGGAGACACGTAAACGTAAAAGTTTATTGCATAATTTTCAGCGGCTTAGTTAAAGTGTAATGTAAACAACACAAATGCCAAAGTGGGCTGAGTGTGGGTGGCACAGAGGAAGTGGAAGAGAGAGACAAGAGAACGGAAGGAAGCACAGGGAAGGAAGGCAAGCCAACAGATAGATAGACAATAAAAGTCGCAGATTATATGAAAATATGTCAGTGAATCTTTTGTTCTGCTGCGCTCTTCTTAGCCACTCCCTCAACAGATCACATCTAAATGGAAGTAAGGAATAGTTTTTGGTATAAGAAGTGATGGCCTTACATTCGGCATGTGTCTGGGTATATGTACTATATGTTGTTACCTTCTTAAGTATGCTTAGCCACTCTGACCACTTTGAGGATAAATCCTGTCGAAAAGCACGACCCTTAATGCCACATCCACATCGAGCTTCCGCTCGATTCCAGGAAACCCCGAAAAACGCACACAACAACAACAACAAAAAAATCACTTCCAAAAATCTGAAACTAAACACACAAAAACCGCAAATTTCATTTTGATAAAATTTTAATTTGGCCAAGAGCCCGACACAGCCCAACAGAGTCGCCCGGATGTAAGGGGCGGCGGTGGCGAGGAGCAGGGCAGCTAAAAGAGATCTGGAGGAGGCTGCGACCTCGGCGGGCCTCAATAATTCAAAGATGTTAAGCCGCAAATTGGCATTGGCAGCAGGCAGCAGGCAGAAGCCGTGGCAGTGGCACTGGCAGGCAGTGGCTGTGGCAAAAAAGAGAGCCTGGAAATATGGGTGGCAAGTGGCAAACAGATGGGGGCCAAAATGCAGACAGGATACATACATATATACATCCGTTGGGGGTTACACAAACACATACAGAGAGAGCAAAGAAGAGAGAGAGGGGGAGAGAGAGAGCGAGTAAGAGTCTGACACGCACGCATTAAACTCTATTGGGTGCTAATGTTTTTTCTTTCCCCATCAGCCGACAACATCCTGCTGCTGCCAGCTCCCACATCCAGACATCGCAAAATTTTCATAAATTCAGAAACGAGCTTGTCGGCACACACACACATACAGCCTGTTCCTTCTCTCTCCCACTCTGGGTGTATGTGTGTGTGTGTGTTTTTGTAATAAAAATACGCTAAAATGTTTGTATCACATACATAAACACGATGCTTATTGCCTACTTTCGGGAACAGCAGCAGCAGCAGCACAACAGAGAAGATATGCCTGTTACAAGAGTATGTACTGATATCTGTGTGTGTATGTGTGTGTGTGTGTGTGTGTGTGTGTGTGTGTGTGTGTGTGTGTATCTATGTGTGTGTGTGTTGGTTGTTCATTTGCTGCGGCTTCCGTTTGGCGCTAATGCTGATGATGCCTCCTACCTCCTGCCTCCAGCTTACTTGCTATATTAAAGTTTGTTGCTTTAAAAATTAACGCAAACTCCCTATGGAGTTTCAATGGAATCCTGAACTAGCAAATGGAAAACATCTACAATTAGTTTATTCTCAATTCTCAAAACTTAACAGATATTTTTCATTTAACTATAAATTTAAATACAGCTTTTTCTTGGCATCTACTGAAATCAACTCAAACTCAAGCCATTTCCCACTCGAATAACTTCCAATGGAATACTTTTCGAAGAACAGCCATCCCCTCCTTATTACTCACCCCCGCCCAACCAGAATCCATTTGGTATATAGAATGCTGATGCGCGCGGGCTTATCGGGCGCTTTCAAGTAAACAGACAGAGAGACAGCCAGGCAGACAGCCAGGCAGGCAGCTATAAAAATTTGCATTTGACTAATGCCAAATATTCAGAGACGATGAAGCTAAAGCGGGTGCTATAGCGGAGCCATCCGATAAGCGTAAGCATACAGCCCCCACCATCTACACCCGCGGCATGCCTCAACCCTTACAAGAAAAAATAAAAAAAAAGACACAGCAACAAAAACAACAATGGCTTTAGCGTAGAAGAGGGAGAGATGCCAATGCGTTTACTGATTTTTCGAGTGTGATACGTGCAAAGATTTTCCTTTTCTCTACCAAAAGAAAAACTTGGAAGAAGAGTACTCCAAGGGGGAGGAATGGGATGGGGATGGGAATGGAGATGGTGCTAGGGGTTTGGAGACGCTTTTATGATATTTCCTATTAAGCTATTTGTTGCTAGCTCCCTTTTATCGCTTTAAGTCTCGCTCTCTCTCTTCCTTTCTCTCTCCCACTGTGTGTGTGTGTGTGTGTCCCTTTATTCCTCCTTTTCTCTCTCTGTGTGTGTGTGTGTGTGTGTGCTTGTGCCAGAATCTTGCCAAAATTTCGTGAATGGCAGTTGCATTGCAAAATGATACTAAAAGCTCACACACACAAACACACACACATGAGTCGCTTATCGATTTTCCACACCCCTACTCTGCACAGCCACCCCCCCATCCAACAGTGTCTGCTGCATGCGCCCTGCCCTACTCTATGTGTATGTGTGTGTGTGTGTTCTTGTGGATTTTTGACATGCCAACGCATTTTAAATTTGCATTTTTTGGCACCGAAGCTGGCAAAAATTTTCAAGCTAAAAGCATTAAGACCATGGCTAAAACAGGCACAGAGCAGAGGCAGTGACCAGTAAAGAGCAACGGGGGATGGTGGGTACTGTACTATGTGCTGCTGCAGGGAGAATGAAATGGAGAGGTTAAAGTTCAGTTTTGAACAACAGAGAAATTGCCAAAATATGCCAACAATAGACTTAGTTTTCTCGTTTTTTGCTGAAAATATTGAAAAATATTGCTAAGCAAATACACATACAAACATATTTGTATGGGCTAGAATATGGCCAATATTTGTACGCTATATATGCGGCAAAAGTATTTGGAAAAAAAAATGATTGAGATTAAATGAATATCGATGGTATAGAAATATGCATGAAATAAACTCCTTTTGGACCTCAATTAAAAGTACACAAAATAGTACGAAATAAAATATGAAATAATAGTTTTAGCTGTAACTCGAATATATAGTTTAGTAGTAATGAAGAAAAGAAAAGCAAAAATAAAAGAAAAAAGAAAAATCTTAGCCTTAAAAAACATAAATAATAATCAAACATATCTACCAGATGGTCAGCAAAATAAACAAAAATAAATATGTGTATTTGTGTGTATTTAGACAGCCTAGAGTTTCCCCAAAATTGTTAGAAATTGTTTTGTTTATTTTTCATTTTTTTTATTTTTTATCATATATTTTAAAGTTTAGCCGGAACCCTGAGAGCATAATTTTTCATTCCTTTAACAGCTGGAAAATGCACACACACACACACAGATTTTCAAAGCTTCTTAAGTTCGGCTTTTATGAAATTTATGACACACACACAAACACACACACATAAACAAATGCCTCAATAAGTCACTGTCATGAGTCGTGTGTGAGACTCACAGAAAGGAGCACCCGCAACCTTGCCACTCGGATGATTCGGTAAGGTAACTTCTTTCTTTTTTTTGTAAATTTTCGTTGATTTATTGGCACTGACATGTGACCTTTCACCCACCCATCCATGTCCCTGATTGGCATGGATACCTCTCTCAAACAGCTCCTTCCACATCTAAATATTAATTAATATTTTTTCATTTTTAAATCTCTCCCCAAGGGCGGGAGGGACACTCCAAATTTTCATTGGGCTTTCCATGCGCTCCAAAGATCTCATTAAGTCCTGACACGCCCCACGACAAAAAGCTTAGGAAGAAATAATGGAGATTATGTTAAAACGGAACCAAATTTGGACAACAACAAAAATATGTGGAAAATTTCATCAAATTAATTTAAAAATAAAAATAACAAGGAAAAGCGGAAGAAAAGTGAAGTGAAGAAGGGGCCAGCAAAAAATAGCCGTGAATTTGTTTTGTGTCACGTCCAGTTGGAGGATGTTTTCAGCGCCCCCCACCACCACCCACCGCTTAGCATTGAAATATGCTCTTTTCCTGGGGGCCATATTTCCCTGCAAATGGCAGCTAAGCGACGAGCATAATGAGCCCTCGACTTTGGCACTTTTTGCGGTTCCCTCCAGCACTTTCAGCGCATCCAACAGGCGACACTTTAAGAGAGTCACTCAAATAAGTATACGCACACACAGTCAGATGGATTTAAGCTGCTCGGTTAGTGTACATTTCCGTCTTCGTCTTTGTCTTCGATTGGGGGTGGGATCTAATCCAATTTTTCATTAATCTAATTACAGAGAGAAAGCCTTTTGCGGTGAGCGGAGAAAGCCGCATTCAAATGAAATTATTTCCAATGACTCAAGACAAAGCCCCCAACCGCCGGAATGCAGCTCTCGAAACATTATTGATTGGACAAAATTGAGGTCAATTTGTGGAAAACTTTCCTTTAATTGAATTTCCTGTAGAAAATTTTGTGTGCACTCTTTGAAAATGTTTTGGCATTAATTCAGTTAAAGGATGCGCAAATGTAGCCACATAAATTCTCTAAAAATAAATCAAATTTGAGTCTCCCAAAGGTACATACAAGACATACATACATATGTATGTACAATATATACGATACATATGTACATGGGAAACCTTGAATCACAGCGGGAGGCCTTGACAGGAGACCCTGAACAAAGTTGGGAAAATATTTAATGCCAGCTGCCATATTTAATAATACGAAAAAATAACAACAACACATAGAAGAGAAAGCACCCGTCTCCTGGGAGCCGCTAAGCGGACAAACGGTAAAAAAAAAAAACATAAAATGCCACAGAAAGCTCAACGGAGAGCGGCGCACAATAGAACTGCGATAAATAAGGCTGAGCAGAGGACCAAAGCGGGCTGGGGGCAGCAGAGAGCTTCGAGTGCAGGACATTCTGGAATTTAGTAGAGGGAGAAGGTGGATGAGGAGGAGGAGCAGGAGCAGGTCGAGGGAAAACTGCACACTAAATGCTCGGGCGCCTGCAAGTATGCTTTCAATTGTGCGCAATTTAGTGCGACAGAGCGACAACAAAGGGTCCCCCAGACCTGCTTCAGTATGTTCCACTCAGTGGGTGTAAGTGTGTGTGTGTGTGTGTGTGTGTGTGTGTGTATGTCTGGTTGTCTGTGTGCGCCTGACTAGGTGCGAACAAACACGTGCAAAGCGGCGCCTAAAAACAGTCAACGCAAAAAGGCCAGCGTTCTAAGAGGGCCGCGTGCGCCTCATTGTTTGCTCTCTTGCTCTGCTGCCCTGCACCTCCCCACCCCACCACGCTTACGACTGCTCTGTGATTGCGATTATTATGATTATTGTTTAGTACAGCAATGGGCGGTGAGGCGTGACCACGAGGCAGTGGGGCAGAAAGGAGCACAGCAAGAAAAAAAGAGAAAAAAAAACAAATCAGAATAAAACCAAATAAAAATAATAATAACCAGAGAAAAATAGAGGAGAACAACAGAGAAAAATAAAGAAAATTTGTCTCTTTTTTAATTCTGATTCTTCATCTTTATCTACATATGTATGTATGTACATCTATGTATGGATTATTATCGTTAATAAAGAACCTCTGGGCTAACAATTTTTCTTTACTTGTATCTGAAGTCTCAGCATCTCCAATAAGGGTATCAAAACGTCGACTCTGCATCTGAAAACTGTTTTTGAATGTTGCGCCCGGGTCTTAGCCAACAATGCGACATGGCCGCGCGCTAGTTTTATGTGCCACATAAACATTGTTCTCCCCGCGACACCTCTGCCTTTAGCTTGTGCCCCATGCTTGCTTGTGCCACACGCCTTTTTGGCGCGCAAAAACTTGGCGCTTTCTAGCCATTTTATTGCTTGTCTTACAGACACACACACAGAGAAAAGAAGAGAGAGAGAGGTAGGGGTAGCGAGAGCTGCTGCCATTTCTATTGTCATTCCATTTCGTTTCGTTTTCTTTTTGTTTCTGCCCGCTGCCAACAATCTGCCACGAAATACGAGTATGCTTGCTGCTGCGAAGCATAAAATTAAATGCCAAAAAATACCTAAAAGCATAATAATTTATGCAACTAGAGGATTCGCTTTAGAACCCTTTAAATAGGTTTAAACTTATATACTATAAAGATATATCCCATTTAGGTTTATCGATTGATTAAACCGATGTTCCATAAACATCACTAACCTGTACTGTTGTCCTGCTTCTTGGATGCTGAATGCCAAAAACACTTGAAGAAGATTTTCACTTTGAAGAAGTTTTCTCTTTGACTTTCTGTGGAGTTTTCTCTGTTGGTAATTTGCACACGCGAAACTAGTTGCCTGTATAATTAATACTTTAAGGTCAACGTTTTGGGCAAATTGGTGGGGCCGCCACGGATGTTGCTTTGAAACGGAAACGGAAACCGGAAATTGCGCGCACAACCAAGGCAGCAGCAGCAGCAGTCCACAGCCGCAGACTTGAAACCGCTTCCAATAGGGAGCTCTTCTGAACGTTTTCTCGCAATCGCAATCGACTCTTGAAATATGCTCGAAATGCAATTAATTATTATATTTATTGAATTAACACAAACACAATTACACACACACACTCGCACAAACACACGCGTTTGTGCAACACTCACACACTGGCGTGCGCCGTGTACTCTTTCAGGGCGGTGCAATTAATTATTGTTTGTTTTACTGTGGTTCGCATTTATTATGGATATTAAAAAACCTGTGTCTGCGCCACCAAGCCACCGTAAACAAACAGCAGATTTCGCCACCGAGCTTAAGTTTTAAGTGTGAGCTGTTTAAGCGTGTGCTTTTAATTTGCACTTTCCGTGTGTGTGGAGTTCACTTTCAGGTTAGATCCTAGAACTCACTGAAGAACTGCGATTTGCCCCTTAGGTGGTTCTCTTGGCTACGAAAATGTTACGCACGCTATAGGGCCCGGGGCTCTGGGTGTCACGCTGCTCCGCGACGCACGTCCGATGCTTACGAAAAACGGTTTTGTACTTTTTGAAGATGCATTCGGACGGCAAGGCCGTTCCTTCAAATCCTCCCGGCTTCAAATGTTGCTGGTGGCTAAAAATATGTTGTTCGGCAACAAACGTGCTGCTGCGACCAGCAAAAAGGTATGGACCACAGGCACACAGACGCAGCAAATTCATCGCATGCTAGGTAAAATCCACCCCAATAGTTAACATACCACAAAACATGTGCTTCGTGCTTGGAAGAGCGCCAGCGCCCGATGTATAAACAACAACTTCGGCTGTCTGCCGCTGCTTCCAGTAAGAGAGCGAGCGACTCTCTTAGGCTTCCTCCCGCTCTTAGTGGCCATTCATTCAGTGTTCTGCCTGCGCTCTTTCGTTGTGATGCCGACTTTGGTTTGTTTGTCGGCATTTTGCCGGCTCCAGAGATCCTCTAGAGGACATTTAACTGCAATTCCTTATAAATTATGTCCCCGTCGCCTGGCAACTGAAGGACATTTCGGCTCTAACACCAACTGACAGATTGACATACTGACGGACTGAGGGTTTGACTAGTTTTTTGGTATGTTTCTGGTTTTTTGGTTTGACATGGGAGCGCCCTACATCAAGGGCACACCTGTTGTGCACCCCCCATGAGTACAGGTGAAGCGGTTAAGGATGAATGCGAGTAAGCGGAAGTTTTCCTACAAAATGTTCATCTTGAAACACTCGTTTCCATATGCATTGTTACATTTTACAGGGAGTATTCAACATTCCAAATAAACCCCACTTGAAAATGCGTACCCGCTTCCGGAAGTTCATTAGGAAACACTTTTCAGCACAGGCAACTCTTAGAGGAAACTCGAGTGGAATCAATTGGCCCGCCTCTCTCTCTCTACTATCTGTTATCCTCAAAATGCATAAGTCAATTAGCTGTTTAATTGTTTTTACAGCAGACTCTCAACCAAAAGAGAGGATGTGGGGGTTGGGGTAGGTTTCTAGCCGATGAAAAGAAAGGCAACATAAATCACGTCAGTGCAGCCGCCCAGAATTTACATAAATAATATACCATCCCGTTTCGTACCGCTCCGTTCGTCCCTGACAGCAGGGCGTGGGTCGAGGGAACAAAGAAATTGGCTGCGGATGCTACTGGCCCCTAGTTCTAGTGCCACTCTGGACCCTGGGACGCTCATCTCGTGTCTCGCCTAAACATCATTAAAAATAAAACCAATTAACGGTTTCGAGTGCCTGTCGCCTGCCAGAGGGGAGGTGAAAGGGGAACAACAACCACTCTCTCTCTCTCTCTCTCTATGTCTTTCGGTAAGTGCGTTACCAAAAATAGTTTGCAAAAATATATACATATGTACATAGTATGTGTGTATGAAAAATGAGCCACACAATGGTGGAGTGTTGGTGGAGGGAGGGAAGGGCTAGCCGAATGTCATTGCCATTGCATTGCAGTCACAGATTGTCATAATGGTTGTTGTTGCTGCTGTTGCTTGGGTTCTTGTTGCGGTTGCAGTGAGACAGAAAGAGAAGGCGCATAGGGTTCGGATTTCGGGTTCAATTCCTCTCCTCGGGGGTTGCTGTTGTTGGTACTCTGCTTCGCACTGCTCTTCCTCTGGCCATGCATCTGCTTGACAATTGTTTCCATTTACCGTTTTTTTTTTGTTTGGTTATTTTTTTTTTTCTCTCGGTTAATCTTGATGCTGAGATCTGAAGAAGGAAAAGCAGAGCGAGAGAGAGAGTGAAGTACAGAGAGAAGAGTGTGAATGCAATTTTTATTTACTTTTCGCACACTTTCGCAATGACTTGCAGCCAGTACCCCGGTACCCCGGTACCCCAGTACTCTACCCAACGATAAACCCCAATGACGATGCCAAAAACTTGGATTCGAAATTAGATTTGACGCGTGCGGGTGAGGGTGAGACGGGGCGGGGAGAAGAAGGGCGTCCTAAAGTGTTTACTCGCATGTTGTTTGCTTTGCTATGAACCCTGACCCCGCCGTGAGTATATGTACAATGCGTGATGTGCATTCAGTTTAAACGTTCTTAAAAGCGCAACTAATAAGGATTCAATAGTGTCAAGTCATGTGGAAATACATATGGTGATGATAATGATGATGAACATAATGATGTTGCTGCTCATGGGGTGGTTGAACCTGGGCACTCGATAGTAACCACCTTAGACAACATTTATCAGCGTTTAATTGAAATTAAGTTTCCTTCGTCATTGCCATCCCAAATGCAGCTGGCAACCCTGGCCAACCCACTAAGAGAGTTTGACTCTCTTCGCATGTGCGCTCTCCTCTCTCTTTCTCTCTCTGCGCAACATACATTTATTTCCAGTGGAAGAGAGTTTTGCTCTTTACATTTGACTCATCAAAAACAACATTTCATTCAGAATCAAAATTCAAGCCTCAAGTTCAGGCTCCAATTTGTGTGTGTGGGGTGGATATGGTGGGGGGGAAGAGAAATCATTCTCGTTGTGGTTATTCTTTTAAGTAAACTAAATTTTTGGAAAATTACAACCCAAAAGCAGAAAGACAAAGACAGACAGACAGAGTGGGCAAGAGGCACAGCGTGAGAGAGAAGAGTGAAGAGAAGGAAAATCAGCAACAAGGAAGCGACACACAAATCACGGAAAATATAATTTATTATTTCTTGCCTTATCCTTGAGCCACAGCCAAGGCGCATCTTCTCGCTCGCTCGCTCGCTCGCACTCTCTTCTCTTCTCCTCTCTCTATCTCTCTGATATGTTTGTCTTTGGCCCTAGTCTATAGTCCCTGCTGCTTCATCCTCTGCGCGCCCCCTCCACACCCTTCCATATCCACATTCATTCCCATTTTGCCTCCACGCCCTAGCGCGGCCCTGCCCTGCCGCATCTGCTTCGCCCTTTACCTTGTCTTGGGTAAAATTCTATGCTTAACGCCATTTTTGTGTGCGAGACACGATGACGACAAATTTTCAACGTGCAACCTGACACTGAGCTGAGATTTTTCAAATTCCTTGTCTTCACTTGTGTGCAACACCCCCCAGCGCCTTCCCCGTGTCCTGCCACCGAACGATTGCTGCATGCATGCAAAACTGCTCGACTCCTTGTCCGGGGTCTCCATCTCCGACTGAGACTCTGTCCGGGTTCTCCATCTCCATCTCCGACTGCGACTCCGACAGTTGAAAGGATTAGACCAGCTCATGTGTCCCTGAGTTTGGGGTGCGAGTATGTGTGTGTTTGTGTGTGGGGGCAGAATGGGGGCGACAGATTGGAATAGAGTGGTGCACACTGGCACTGAAATAGACAGAGAGAGAGAGACGAAGAAGAGAGAGAGAGTGAGTGACTGTGGGTGCTGGTGTGGGTGTGTAAGCAGGGAACGAGGACCTAAAAAGTATTTGCACAACTCTCAAGTGGGTCAAATGATTAGGCGGCATGATGAAGTGCCTTGCCACTTGAACCCGCTTCAGCCTCCGCATCTAGCACTGGTGCCACTGCTGCCACTGCTGCCACCGAATACCATCTTCCATCCAAAAATAAACAGTTTAATGTTTTGAATGAGCAATTGAATTTGATTATGCAGAAGTGTGGGTATGCGACTGCCAGTACGAGTGGGTGAATGGGCTGAATACAAGTGGGTGTGTCTATGTGTGTGTGTGTCTACGAGTGGGTCTCCAAGGATGGCTCGTATTCCGTTCCAAATGAAGACATCGATGTGGAGCAAGCACACCCCCACCCACCCACCCACAACAGACGAATGCATTAGGTAATGGCAGTCAACGAATTTTGTGGGGCATGCGGATTGCTCTACGGCGATGATATTCAGGCTCCATAGACACAGTAAATGGGGGCAATCGGCTTACGTGAAATAACACAACACCTTATGCCGGATTATGCTGCTCGCTCGCAGGCTGATGCTGATTACTGTGTTGCATGCAATTTCAGTGCAAAGTCAGTAATTATAATGACGATGATCAGGGCAGGAGCTACATTTTGATAAGCAAAGTCCGCCGTTAAGTTATGATTCCATAGATTCATTAGTTGTACGTTGAAAGGTTATTTTAAGGCCATTATTTTTAGCCATAAACTTGAAGAAACCCACGCACATCTTTAGATGTCAGACTCCTCAGATAATCCCATTATATCACTTATTATATCACATATTATCACTGCTATGAAAACATTGCCCGAACACACAATTTTCCAAATTTTCCACCTCTCATTATTACATGGCCCAGAAGCAGCAGGACGAGAAACGAAACGAAACGAAACAGGAAATTGCTACTTAAATTCAAAGCCAATCCTCGGGTGTTGGCTACAGAATGTTCCCTAAAAAACACAACAACAAAAAGATAAAAGCAGAGGAACAATGGCAGGCAAAATATGGCCCATGCCCAAGCCCTAAAACTGGGCAAAAAGGAGACTGTAGAATAGAAGTGGAGTGGAGTGGAGGGGAGGGCAGAAACCCACCCAAGTAGCGACGACATTTAACGTTTTAAATCTGATTATTCCACAACAACTGTCAATAATGCAAACAGACAGAGAGACAGAGAAAGAGAGAGAGAGAGGAGAACACCCACAGAAAAAAAGGGATTTTCATTCCGGGTCTAAGCCCTGGCCAAATGAGCGGATGAATGCCTACCTGCTACCCACTGGCTGCCATCCCATCCTCTAGATATTCCCATTTTTCCTGTCACCCGCTCAGCCATTTCCATTTCCCTTCTCCTGACTGCTTCCCCCTGCTCTTCCACTGCCATTTCCCTTCACCAGGATCCTGTTGGCAAACCGCAAACGAGGCGAGAAAATTGTCACAAAGCGACACGAACAACCAGCAGCAGCAGCCAGCCATCGAATTGTGTAAATCAAAATAATAATTGCAACTGATAACAACATCAATAACAATAAGCGCGCGGCCAGAAAAAAACCCTCCAAAGGAAATAAAGGTGAAGCCACCCAATGGACGTAGCACTCATAGCAATAAAGGATAACCGGAAGGGGAACGGGGCCGACGTAAGGGTGAGTGAGTGCCGCTGTAAAGGGTTTGGTTTGAAGGCGTTGCTGGGCCTTGTCAAAATATCCGAGACTTCTTGCTGGCTAATTTATGGCTCGACTCGGCTCCGCCGTTCTCTCTCTCTCTCTTAAAGTTTTGTTCAAATTTTTCGTGGCTCGTAAATCTTTTCAACACTGTACAAACCGCACACACACAAACGCACACACACACTCAGACACACTGTAATACACTTGAAGGGGAGTGGAGTGTGTAGAGTTCAGTCTCCTTCCGCCCCCCGTCTTCCACTCAACACTTCAGCTTCAACACTTGGCGGTGGTGGCTTTATTTACTTCATATTAATATTAAGTTCATTGTGTCAAGTTGGCAGCGCCGCGCCGATTTCTTATCATTTTTTTGTTCACATTGTTTTTTTTTTATGTTTTGCTTCCCTTCTTTTAATTTTAGTCGCGCACTCACAATGAGAAGAAAAAAAAAACAAAACAAGAAAACTTTTGCAAGACGAAGCTTTAGATACTCTTTCAGCGATCTGTATATTTATAAATATAACTCAGCCTACAGTGAACTATTGCTATTAAAACAATTTTTAACAGTCGCTGATTTGTTAAATTAATTTTTAAATAATTAATTTATTTTTTTAGTGGCTCATTTATGGGATTTTGTTTATTATTATTTTATTATTCCGATTAGAACAATTATTAACAGTCGCTCATTTTTTAAAATTAATTTTTATAATTGATTTATAATTTATAAATTATTTATTTTTATTCATAATAATGCCTCATTTAAGGGATTTAATATTTTTATTGTTTTATTATTTCGATTGGAACAATTATTCACACTAACAATTTGTTTAATTAATTTTTAAATAATTTTTTATTTTTAGTAATTTTTTATTTTATTATTTTTTATTATTATTTTAACAATTATTAACAGTCTCTGATTTGTTTAATACATTTTTAAATAATTAATTTATGTTATTAGGTGATAGCCTACATATGTATATGTACTACATATACATATTCTAAATTAGTGCCTCATTTCTGGTATACTTTTATCTATTTTATTCTTGAATATATTAAAAATATCTCAGCAAGACTCCCCTACATTATCATGTACCCCTGCCTGCTAGAGTACGTGGGAGTACAGCGAAGACGAGAGACAAGAAAGAAGGACAATGAGTAGGACGACACTTTGGCTTGTTTGCTGTTCCTGGTGCTGCCTGATGCCTGGGCTTGGGATTGGGCTTGGCTCGGCTTGGCGGGGGCTTATCTCTTGGCTGCCTGGCATTTACATTCAACGCTTGACAGCTTCTTTGGCTGGGGGAGGGAGGGTGCTTGGTTGGTGTTCGTTGTTCTGGCACCTCTCTTTCTCTCGTACACCCAACTCTCTCTCCTTGGGCTGTCGTGGGGGGGGGGGGAAAATTTCCTTTGTGATCTGATATTTCACTGGCTGCTGCTGCGCCTTTTCCTTTTCTTGTGCGCTCCCCACCCCCCTTTTAAATCATCTTAAAGTACACGCGCATAATTATTGAGAGAAAATTGAGGAGCTTTACATTTACATATACATACATGCAAATACATATGTATGTAGTGTACATGCAGAGTGTGCGTAAGACCGTGTTGCACACAGAGTTCCATTCGATACCGTTTTATCAGCGTCTTGGGCACAGCGTGAGTTGCATTTACCGAAGTACTATAATTTGTATTTTCTTTTTGCTTCCGATGGAAGGGGATTATAAGGCGCTGAAAATTTTCGCTGTATTTTCTTAAATTGCTTCAGATGTTTCTTCTATAATTTATTTATATGTTTTATTTGTTGTTATAAAAAATTACATTTAAATTCCTAATTCCTTATTTTACTTCTAGTTCTAGATTTAATTTTGATTTATTTCTTAACGTTATATGTTTTAAGTTATTTTTATTTTAATCAAATGCTACTTCACCCATTGTCTAGCATCGCCCCAAAAAGCATTAGGGTTGCCCCTTTGCCCCTTCACACTGGCTGTGGCTGTCTCGCAAATCCCCTAAAATAAAACGTAACAGAAACAGAAATCTAAAATTAGCAAAGTCACACTGATGCCAGCTGAAGCTATTTGAAAATTGTGAAATAATTTCCAAAGCACACGACAAGCTCCAGTGGCGGAGCAGCATTGGCTTGGGGGAAGGTGGGGGAGTGTGTCTGCAATTACTTTGATGATGACTACGACAGGATGATAATGATGATGATTATGATGACGCGTAGTACGCTACGCGGTGTACATGCAAATGTACACAGACACACACACACACACAATGGGAAATGCGAAAGTCAGCAGATCAACCACCGCCTACGCTTAAGTCTCTATCAGCGGGGAGAGTGCCTGGGGTGTGGGTTGTGGATATATAGAGCTTATAGAGCCCTTAATCAGGGCGCATTATCAGCTGGGCTGAGCTATGATACATGGCTATTTGTTTGATGATACCACAGCTGCTGGCGTTATGGCAGGTACACACACAAACACAAACACACACACCCATTGGGGGCGTAGGCGTGTCGTCTAATGACTAACTTCAGAAAGGAGTCTTAGCGGAGTTGGCAGATATCTTACTACTTAATTAGAGTACTGAAAATATCAGCATAAATCGGTGCGTACCCCAAAAAAAAGACAAAAAATATTTTCAAAATTTGAAACTGTCATTCTGTAACCCTCTTCCATGCAGAACCCATCAAAACTTTAACAGTCTTACCACAAAACATTTATCTCTGCAAGGCTATGGAACATTTTTAAGCAAATAAAATCAAACAAAAGCATTTCCAAAATTGACATTAGCCGCGCTGGCATATTAGCTGGCAACCCAAAGACCCCCACACCCCCCACTAAAAGATTTACATTCCCCATGACCACATTGGGGCAAGCAATTTGAAAACTTTAGCATCATTCGGCGGCGGTTTTTATGGCACTTTCCAGTGCCCAGAGATACGAGACAGCAACCCCAATATACATAGTACACCCTGCCCGCTTTCGGCGGCTTGCCAATTGTTTTGGGGCCCATGGCCATTGCCACATTGCAGCAGAGAGAAGTTGTTACCAAAAAATGTCTGTGTGTGTCCTTTTGTAGCCGTTACGAAAATTTCTATTTTGTGGTCCATGGATGTGATGCGATGAGGCTTGAGAATTGAGTTAATTATCTTGTCGCATTATTAGAAAAGTTCCGAGTTTCAGAACGTGAAAGAGAGCGAGTTGGAAAGCGGGCTCTCTACCTCTCTCACTCTCTGTGTCTCTGTAGATAACCTTAATTTCACGCTCTTATGCGGAAAACGCATTTCAATTTTCATAATTTCAGTTAATAACTCAACAAATAGCGCCAAAAGGCAAAAGGAACTTCCCCATCCAAATGCAAATATTGATAGATACTTTGCGGGAGTGTGCCGCCGTGTGCCGCCAACGCAGAGCTCAGTGCTCAGTGCTCAGTGCTCTGGTGGAGAACTTCCTCTAAATGATTATGATGATGGGCAACCATTGCAGGCAGACATCAAGAGCAGGGCGAGGGCGTGGTCGTAAGTGGCACGTCTAAATATGAAAAGCACTTGGCCCGGCCACCAGAATAGGGAGACGTGGGGGTGAAGAGCAGAAATGACTCAAGTCGCCTTCGTTTTACTTCCAAGCCAAAGACAAACATTCCCAGAACAAGAAAAGAGGGTCAGAATAGCTCCGTTTGGATGCTCTTATTTCAAGCATAAAATAGTTGATTCATTCCATAGGAAACGTATACTCAAAGATACTTTTTTCAGTGCAGAGCAAACCCCAGATATAAAGAGTAGTACCCCTTCAGCAGTAGCTACATTTCTACAGGGGATTGAGGGGAGTGTGGAGTATAAAAAGGGGTTAGAGGTTAGTAAGTAACCGGGGCTGACTGCCCAGGGCCATAATGACAATTACAGTTACCGCCTGCCATCACAGCAGTCAGGCCAAAACCCCAAAAGAGAACTTTTTACTCTGGGCTTCTAAGCAAATAAATCCAAAACAAAAACGTTTTCCAGCTCTCTCACTCACTCACTCACTCACCCTATACCTCTACCGCTCTCTCTGTCTTGCTTTCTTTATGTATGTGTGTGTGCATCTTCTTGTCCCTTTCTATAAGACCTCATGGCTTCGCTCCACGCTCAATGAGACACAAACAAACAAGAAGCAGCAGCAACAGCAACACCCATAGAGACTGACTACAACCGATGCTGCTGCTGCCATAGCGCACACAGAAGAAAACCCCCTCAAGGGTCGGCGCGCCAGAGCGCCAAGCAATTCCAAAAAGGGGTGAAAAAGCTAAACATGACCCCCAGCAATCCACACACACACACACACACAAACACATACAAAGAGAGTCAGAGAAACTAGAGAAAGGAGGAGAAACATCGAGCGAGCGAGAAAGGAGGGAGATACACTCCTTTCATGTCTCCTGTGGCGGCCAACGACCACGAAAATAAAAGCGTGGCAAATACAAATAGAAATAAGTCAAAATGTATCTATGTATCCCATGCATGTATGTGTGTGTGTGTGTATCTGTGTGGAAAGGGCTGCCAGGAAACGGAAGCATGGAAAATGCGTCTAGCTCGATTCCATCTGTCGATTCTGTCGTTCTGTTTGCTTAATGAATTGAATCTACTATTTATTTGCTTCAATTTTTCAATGCACAAAACACACACGCACACACACACACACAAACACACACAGAGAAAGGGTAAAAGTGTAAAAATACAAACAATGAAAAACAATTAGAATAAAATGCACCCCAGGGAAAAATGGCCTAAGCGCAGGAGAAAACTCTAGAGATTTGAAAGCTGCTCAATGTTTGTACGATCTCTCCTTTGTTATTGTGTGTGTGTGTGTTGTATCTGTGTGTGTATTGGTCTATTCGGGAAAGTAAACCCTTTCCTTTAACAAAAACGCAAACTGACTTTGGGTTCGCACATACTTGTCCAATGTGGCCCAGAACTGCATCAGAATGCTGCTGTGTGTGTGCGGCTCATTCTTGGATATTTCCAGCGGATATAGCTCCATATTCAGCAGATCCTTGTGCACGCCCACATCCTTGTAGTGCAAATGAAAGGCGCACACTTTGTGAAAGATGACAGCGGCATCCGCATTCCAGGGCCAGCCCTTGAACTGCCAATGGGGCCCCAAGGCGAAGACAGCAATCACACGCTGCCACTCATCCGGGCACAGCCTGGACACATTATCAATGATCCGATACTTTCTGAGTTTACCATCCTAAAAAGATAGGATCATGCGATAAAAGAGTTTCGAAGTGAAAGTGAACCCCAATGGCGCACCGAAAATTCACGTTCTATGGAAACCTCCTCCGGGCGTAGAGTGCCCAATGGCCGCTGCATATCCGGCTGCACAAAGTGCATTTGCTGCAGCAATTCCTTGGCATTGTGCAACGTGATTAGGCTGGTCATTGCCTGTGGCACCACAATGATGGGTCTGCGCGAGAAACGTGTTACAGTTTTAATCGGACGCTCGATGGTCGTCGAGCTGAGACTGGTGGCCCCCATCCCTTCACTTATTACGCTCTCTTGTGGTTCTAACGTCTTATTGAGGTTGGTGCCCAATGTATTGATGCCCAGTTCCGTTTTGCCCGGTATGGCCACGGGCATGAGGAACTTCTCCTGTGCGTAGCGGCTGTATCTGGGCAGTGTCTCCAGATCTGGCGACACAATCGGCACTTCGATTAGCTTGGATGGCAAGGCTTTGGTGGCAGTCATTTGATTGCTGGTGGGAGTCACGGACATTGGTGTAACGGCCATTGGCCGCTTCGACACAGACCTTGACTTGATTTTGTTTGACTCTCGCTTACGATGTCTCTTGTGTGGGATTTCCTCATTTGCAGCTACTTTCTTAGCTGGAGATTCGGCTACAGCCTTGTCAGCTGACTCTTTCTCATCGGAATCCCTGGATTTTTCTGTTTTTGTATCTTTAGCATACCGGGCAGTAGATGAACTCAGGCTTTCAGCCATTTCCTCTACAGAATGATCCGCAATGGACAAATCAGCTTTCTTGCCTGCTGTCTTAGATCCTTGAGCCTTGACCTTTCGTTTCTTTTTTTGTTTTTTTACATTGCCTTGTCCAGGTAATGGTCTGGCCAATTTCTCCCTACGAAGATGTCGCCGCAGACGACGTCTCTTCACGCTCCAGACCTCATGCAATAGTTTAAGCCCACACGCCATGTCCGTGGTGCCGTTCATTTCGCTGAGTGGTTTCTCCAAACGCCACCGTTGCTTGGCCTCCCGCACCACCCACTTCTTGTGTTCCTCGTCGGCCTGATTTTTCTCCCGACTCTTGCGTTTCTCGGCAATGGACTCCACGCCCTCGAGCTGCTCCTGAGCGCTCCTCTTTTTGGCCAGACGCTTGGCCTTGATGGCCGCTATCGCATCAAGGGACATGCTCTGACTCAAAGTCTTATTGGAGTCGCAGTTCAATGTTTTTGTATCCATTGTGATGGCTTTTCTTGTTGCTGATAATTAACAATTAACAAATGGATATTCCCTGAGTTAAAGGATTTACGTTACGTACTTTTCAATGACTTCTAGATTGAATTTATTTTGTGGCTTTTCCAATTTTATTCTGATTTTAAAGCCGATTAACTCACATCAACAATAAATTCTGCTAGCGGATTATAGCGGGTTTAGCCGTATTTTTTGGCGAGTGCAGAGGGTCGGGTCTCATCTCCTGATCTTCATTTCATCTGCGAGCTTTGCTGCTCACCCCATTCGCACTCTCCCGCAATTGCTTCGCTCATTGCTCTCTCTCTCAGCGATTCAATTTCGGCCTCTCTCAGTAACACAACTTTACTGCGCGACAGTCTCTCTCGCTCTCTGGCAGTCATTCAGCAAAAGCAATAACGAACGGTACTGTACTTTGCTACTTTGCTGCGTAGTTTCTCTGTCTTTTATTTTCAATTTTCGTAAATATTCTTTACCTTGACAAATCTCGCACATAAAACTTCTTTGCTAACAAAAGAAAAATGGTCACAAAAACAGTTAAAAATGGCTCAAAAATTGCTACCCAAAAATAATTATTAAAAAAGGCTTTCTAAATAAATCATAATTAAATATAAGAAGAAACTCCTATCTTTCATGGCAATAAAACAACTTTTATTCAAATAAAAAGGGAAAACAAAAAGCAAAACATGAAAATTTATGGATTTAGGATTGCCTATTTTTTTGGGGTCATTTAGGATGTGTTGCTGCTTTGTTTATGACATAAAAGAATATTTACGCTCTATCGCTTCGATCAATCCGAGAGCACAAAAGACTCGGCGTCATAGAACCACAAAATACAGCCAAATTATCATCAGTTTTATCCAAAAACAATTTATGCAAAAAGCTACAAATAATAAAAATAAGAAACTTTGGGCTTTATATGAAAGATTGGAAAATTGCATTCGCTTTCAATGGAGAGAGCGAAAGAGAGAGAGAGAGAATATTTCTGCGGTCGTACGCATAAATCTGTTGCTGTTTTTGATCTCCGTATCGCGCGGCGGAGCGGGGCGCTGGTAATGAAATTAATCGTCTGTAATGGTTTATTGTGTGCGCGGCGATTGTGGAGCTGGCTGGTGTCTGTTTCGGGCCAGGCCAAAAATGGCCACGACCAGCGGAGAGTCCAACCAACCAAAAATGACCGACGACCAGATACAAATTTCATTTGATTTCATTCTTTTTTTTCACCATTTTCTTCTTTTTTCTTTTTTTTTGGTAGTGGAATATATCCCCAAAAATATATTGAATTGTCATTGAATGTCGCGTTGCCATAAATAAGAGCCCGGCTAATGGGGCGGCGGTTGCATGCAATTTTTTTTGTGATTTAGTGCGGCTTTTGAGGACTACTAGAATGGAGTGGAGTGGAGTGGACTCCCAGCCAGAGTCTGGGGATCCTTCGCGTGTCTGAGTCATATATCAAAAGGATTACTTTAAAATGGAGAATCGACTGTCACGCTTCTAAACTCTAATAACAGCAAAATAATCATCATAAATCCATAAAAGAAAATCTCATTAATCCGTCAGCACCCCCGACCCCACCACACCACCCACATGGTCCCTGGGTATGGGTGAACATTTTTGATGTTTCCTCAATGCCGATGCCACAGGGCTAGGGCGATGTCAGTGAGTAGAGGAGAGATTGGGCGAGGGGCGACACAGAGGAAGCAGAAAGAAAGAAAAATCGACAGAGGGCATGACGCGTCAGTCGTCTGCCTCGTCTCTGTCCCCTTTATAAGCTTCTCCATTCCATGCCACACACTTCAAATTCAAATTACTACACATTATATAATATCCTGCAGGCTCTCCGCACGTACTGCAGGATGGAACAAGACGACGTGTAGGATGGATAGAGAGAGAGAGAGAGGACATGCCATCATCCATGTTGGCACAATACCACATAACAATGATGCCATGGGGCATCCCATCCAGGCCCAAAGCAGTAGTAGGTGTGGCACAGGAAGGCTCTGACTGAGTTGAAGGCTAATACGTATAGTTTTTTCTGCTCTGGACACACACACACAGCCTCCCGAGCTCCTGCCACTCTACGTATTTCATCTGGGAAGTTGATTAAGAAGAAGTTCATTTTAAGTTTAAATACGCATCAAATCGAATGCAAGGAGAGAGCAAGTGTGGGGTAGGGAGAAGGGAATGACTCGAGGCTTAGGTGGCACAGTGGGTAAGAAATGTATGAGCATTGCTGTAAATAGATTTTAGCCAAAAAAAATAATAATAAAAACTCTCTATCTATGAGGAAAATAATAATTTTCTTTCAGCCTCTTGTTCGTCTTATTGTCTTTCCCTTTTTGCCCTGCCTTTTGTTCCCCATCAAAGTTGTGCGAATTTTCATTTGGAAACTCCAAATGTTGTTGTATCCGCGCACGTAGCATAACTTGTGCACACAACTGTACTTTCACACACAATTTCAAGTTATAATCAGTGCTCATTATTATACCAGACACGTTTTCAGATTTCGCGTGATTATGCGCCGCGGCTCGGCAACATCTTTGGAGCCGCCCGTGGGAGAGGCGGAGTCAAGGAATTAAACTTGAAAATAGCTTAAGAGATACATTCTGTGTATCTAGTAGATACTCGTAGACGAGAGAATGTAGCCCAGGTCCTGGAATTTTGTTGTCTACTAGAACCACAGCAGCACACAGGCGAGACAGGCGGCGGCCTCATGCCATAATGCTTATTGTTGTCATTTGTGTTGCTGCCACGGCATGGGGCGGGCGGCATGAGGCTTGGGTAGGCACGGAGGTGCAGACGAAAAGTTGGCGAAAAATATGCAAATTATAATGAAAAACTTGACACTTTACATGCAAAGCAACAACAACAGGCAGCACACCAAGCTGAGGCTGGGTTGCTGAATTTGGGTCTAAAAGTGGGCGAAGTGGAAGAGGTCTCGGCCCTCAGCAGAGATGCGAATCTGTGGTGGTAGGGCGATTAAGCGGGCCAAATGAAGCGCTCGCACTGCCTCCGCATTTTAATTAAGCAAGCAGCCAAATAGTCGACAACGCTCTGCTATTGCAAGCATATACCCTTTCAAAAGGGTAAACACGACTTTTAGCAAATGTTTGGAACGTAAAGAGATCCCTTCTCCATGCTAAAAGAGTATCAACAACTTCGACTTGCATAGTTATGCAGCATTTCTGGCTTTTTGGTGCGAAAAATGTTGCAACCACCCCCCACACACAGCAATGAGTAATCAGCGTAGCAACGTTGGGGCATGGGCGAAAAATTCCCGTAACATTTGCATAAAGTTCATCTGCAGCTGCAGCTTTGTTTCATTTCACGTTTAATGTGCGCTACACCACCCAACCACCCAACCACCCAGCACAAATGTCAAACGAATGTCTTGAGAAATTCTCACAATCTTATAAAAGGAACAGTTTTGATTCGATTAATGTCATGCTTAAGGCAACATTAGGTGAGTTAATGTAAGAAAAAATTCTATATGTATGTACATTCGATGAATGCCTAATATATATATGTATATGTGACTTGGAATACTAAGAAATCTTTTAATTGGAGCCTCTCGAGCCACTTTTAAAGGTATTTTCATACCCTTCTTTTTGTATATTTATTCCACAATCAGAAAAAGTTTTACAGCCACATAACAAGAGTTGGAATTTCCCTGAGTACTGGTCCGTTATTCTCTTGTCCGGTCTTTAGTCTTTGTCCGTGTCCGTTATTCCATCCGCTAATTATCTTTATTACTGAGGTACTACTATAGTTCCCATAAAAACATACGTCATACTTTTTATGGGGACTGTTTTATGCATTAAATATATTTTTTGGAATTTCGCACTGGTTTCTGAGAGTAAGAGTTACCTTATCCCTTATAAATGTACCTTAGATCGAAGAAACTTAATTGTACATCTATTTATTTGACTTTCATAGTAATTTCCTTATGTGGTTTATCTTTATGCCCCAATCTGGTATACGTACTTCCTTTGCTGAATTGGCATGAACTAATCTCAATTTCATTCAAGCATAGAATACAAGTGGTGTACACTTTTACAACACTTTTACAACACTTTCAACTTTTAACCTTAAGTGGAACGGAAAAGAAACAAAAAAAAATAAAAAACATTCTACGATTTCATTCATACACACACAACAAAGTCATACAAATTATAGCGGAAAATTACCTTAAGGAAAGGGCTTCCGCCACAGTGGTACATACATACGTATAACCTCTTTGACACAACTGTACCCCCGGTGTGTCTGTGTGACACTGTTATCCTGGCCCCAAAAACAAAAGCAATTAGATGTCGCCAACTGGCACTGGCTTGCCTGGGATTGTGATTGTGAATGTTGCTAGCAAGTAATGTGGAAGCTGTGGGGGCATGTGGCAGGTGGCAGGGCGCGTCTGTTTGTGTGTGTGTGTGTGCCAGAGACCTACTACATACATACATACATACATACATACACGTAGTAAAAAGTTTTGCCAACGCGATTTTCTTGGTAAAACTATAAATTTACAAGCCACAATCATGGCCGCAATGGAGACGCTGGGTGTCGTCGACATCGAGTTACCGTTATGTGCGCCCTTATATCTCTCTCTCTGTGTGTGTGTGTTTGTGTGTGTGCAGGTGTGTTAAAAAGTTTGGGTGTTGCGTGTGCCTGAGAGTGTATTAAAAACCATTCTGATGCACAGGGTACTGTGTGCCGCCACGCCCCGCTCCCCACTCCTATAGCTTACACCGTTTCAACGTTTATTTAACCCATGTTTCTGTTGTTGCTGTGGTTTTTTGTTGTTGTTATTTCAAGTTGTTGTTGCCGATTTTTATTGCCATTGTTGTTGTTTCTAACGTTAGTTTTAAAAACTTTACCCGCTGCTTAGGGGTGACGGGACAGGATGGTTTGTATGGCTGATTGTCGAGGGCTAACATTTTGGGTGTTGTTGAGGCATTTATCTCTGCTGCTACTGCTACCTCTGCCACTCCTGCTCCTGTTAGAGTCCTTAAAGTTTTTGCCTTGGCAAATCCTGAATGGATTTTAAGTGGAAGAAGTTTAATGATCGAAATTATTCAACATGCTTTTGGCTTTATGTCTAGTTTATGGCCAGACTTACAGCTTTAACTAGAACCAGCTTATGTTTATGACACTCTTGGCAAATAAACATATTTATGCGGGTTTCTGAAGTGCTATGGAATGGATGCGATAGTTAATCGAAAGGCAATGAAATCTCAGATAAACCCTTTTAATTCAATTCCTAACCAAGTGACCTATGAGACTTGAAATCTTTTCTGGTTTTTATACACATATTTTGGCTGCCCTTTTTTGTCAAAATTTTCTGTTTCTTCTCCGATCCGCAATGTGCCTACGCTGCCCAAACAATTTATGGAGCCTCCTGATGGCACGATCCCACCCGGCAGGCCATAGCCTTCGATTCTATGGCAAGAATGGCGGCGGCAGTTGTGGCTGTGGATGCCAGGATGATGCCGGCATTTGCAACTGCGGTACCGAGTGTCCATGCAAGGAACTCGGTCGACTTGGCCCCAGTCCCAGAAACAAGCGCGATATTCCAAAGTGCTGTACGCCGGAAGTACTGCTATCAAAGGCATTCACATTGCCCGCCTATATGCCAGTGTCGCTGTTCAGGATATTGGAAGAGGACGAGCTACCAGGGCCCAAGACCTGCAAGAATCAGGAGTACTTCAGCTATCATCGCTACTCATACTACGACTTGAAAACAGTCGTCGGCATGCTAAAGCAGAAGGCAGGCACAGATTGCAAATAAGCCCAAGCTGCTGCCTTCCCCCCGCCAACCAATCGACCCAGCTCCAGTTCCGATGGTGGCGCATTATGACAATAATCGTATTAGTGGGACGGTCGTTGGTTAAGGACGGAAAAGGGCCAGCCAGATATGTAGGTCCTTGTTTTCGGAATTGCAGAGGCAAACTAACGACCAGCAGCCCCCCAAATGCCATTTCCGCACAATGTGCTGCACACTTTGGGACCGACATTCATTGCTGGGCGGCCCCGTCTCCCCGTTTCCGGCTTACGTGAGACATTTTTCGTACAGGTGACATAATGATCCGGACTCGCAATCGACCATCGCTTCGCAGCTGTAATTAGAGGGAAGCGAAGAGAAGAGAGGCTGCGCTCCTCCCAGTGTGCGTTGGACAAAAGATGCGAGCGAGGGCGAGCTGCGCCCTCGTTCCGGGGCAACTTGGCAATTTAGCAAATCGGTTTAGCAAGTCATCGGGAAAAACGAGGCAACAGCAGCAGAGGCAGCAGCAGGAGCAGAACCGTTTCTTGACAACCTGCCTTATTAAATTTACTGACGGCATTAGCCTCTTACATTCACTTGAAAGTGACATTCATTAGTTGGCGATACCAGGTGCAACACATTCCCGTTCCACAGAGCTTCTGTTCCACAGAATTCTTGAAATCAGAGCTTACTCGAATAGCAGAACTTTTCAATATATATATGTACGTATTGAGCATTTTTCATAGTTTAGTTCTCATAGAAACCTGCAGACAAACGTCATACATACCTGATGTAACGGTTATGTGGCTTGCAAAATGTCGCTGCGTAGTGCAGCAACAACAAAAATACTTTACAGAGCTGCTGTGTGTGCTGTTGTACATACAGACAAAGCTGCCTACCTGCCTAAAGCTCAGCCTTGCAAGCGCGACCCGAACAGAAGGATGAAGCAAACGATGCAAAATTGTTTTTGCAGTTTACATTGGCTGCTCCGATCGATCGGTCGGGATCTGTGCTTGCGCAGGCAAGTCACTTAAAGTTGCACTCTCTCGTTCTCTCTGTCAGACAATCCAAAGAGCGGGAGAGTGAGCGTTCGGTGGAATGTAAAAAAAAGGTCAGACCTCGGTGCTAACTAGAGTGATCGAAGTAACTGTTTACCCAGTGTCGAACAACATATGTTCGTACATATGTTCTACATTCGGCTGTGTAGTCATGATGGGAATGAAGCTGGTTGGGGGTACATACTTGAAACTTGTACCCAAAGACCATTTCTATTCACACATTCGTTACCCTGCCTCTTTCAGTCAATTTATCAACTTTAATCGCATGCAAATTTTATGCAGGCTTCGCCATAAGACCCAAGCGATATTTGCAAACATACAAACATACGAGCATACCATATGTATATGTATGTGTGTGTGCATGAGTGTATTTATGGGCGCTTATGTTTAGTTTTTGTTAACTTTTTGGGGACTTTTGGCGGCTGCTCTAACGGCTTTTGCTAATCACAGGGCACTCTTTATGATTGTACCCCAGCCCCAGTCAGCCTCTTGCGTAACATTTGCATTTCAGCGACATAATTTTTGGTCGTATTGTTAGCCAAAGTCACAAAACATGACCAAATCAAAGCATTTGCATAATTAATAAATTCTACGCCCTAAGAACTGCCGTTGTGGTGTGGCAGGAATTATGTTTGCGGAAATTTATATAAAAAGGATTGTTCCATTGAGAGTTTCAGTTCATTGAGATATCGCTAAATAATCACCTTTACCTTGCATTGAAGACGTGATTTCTTTTAAAAACTAATTCGACTACCTTGCTGACAGTTTTCTTGGCCCCACAAAGCGCTAATTTCCGTTTTGTGTCAATAAATATGATCCATCATGGCTGGGACAAAAAGAACCCCAATAGCAAAAGGGCCAAAGAAAAACCCAGGAAAAATGCGCGTATCATGTTATAGGTTAATGGAGAATTAACTGGGGCGTAGAGTCACAAAAAAAAAGTTCGCATTTGATGGATCGAATGCAGTTGAAAGCAATGAATGAATGAAATGAAATGAGTATGGGAACATCCCAAAACTGTCCTCTTTTTCTCTCTCTCTCTCTTTCTCTCGCTGTGTGTGTGTGTCTTTCTCTCATGCAATTTACACAGTCGAACAAAGTTTTTGGAACACGTACCTCGATGGCAGCTGCCGTTGTCATTGGGGTTGGCTACCGCTTTTGGCTTTGTGTGTTTCGCTACCAAAAGTTTAAAATACACACACACACACATACACTCGCGCATAGCAAACAAAATTGCAAATAAATTTTAATTGTTTAGAACAATTAAAAATTAAATTTAAAAAATAGTACATGAACGAGAGGGGTGACCAGGGAGGCAGCACACACAAATTTTCTCTCTTATTCAATTTGTGGAAATGTTTTTCCAACTACGTGAGTGTGTGTGTGTGTGTGTGCGCATACTGGTGTGGGGCAGTGTCCTGCTGCCACTGCCGTCTGCTAAACAAATTAAATTAGACAACTTTTATTCATTCGTTTGACATTTTATTTGTTTTCAAACTCATTTTGCCAGAGGAGGAACTTGAGTAGGACCAAAGTGGAGACCGAACAGGACATTTGAACAATTAACAACAAATACAATTTACAGACTTTCCGTTCGCAAAATGTTTGACCAACAACTGCTTCTGTTTAATTGTTCTTCCCTCCCCCCACTCCCATCTATTTTGAGAAATTTAATTAAATGCCATTTGCATAAGGATCCGGCGCCATCTACTTCCTCTGGCATTCCTGGGGTTAAAATAAATATCACAAAAAATAATATTAAAAACAATTTATGACACTTTCTTTGTTTATCAAAATGCCAACAGGAAAAAGATACATAGAGAGAGAGAGAGAGATAACAATGCTTATCGATGGCTGATTGCAATCAAAGCAAGCCAGACACTCGGAAATACTACTTGAAAAGCGAAGAACCAAAGGCACTTCTTGGTGCGGACTGACCTCACACAGAAACATCATTCACACTCACATGTAGAATGGAATCAATTGAAGGCATCAGCAATATTTCTCTAGCATTAAATATGTTCGTAAGCCAGGTTTTCATAGAGCCAAACTCCAGCTATCAGAAACGGTTAAAAAACAAATCTCCAAGTCCACTATCCCTACAAACAACATACATATTTGATACTTCATTTTGATACTTAGTTTGAAGCATTTCTGCATTAATTTTAATGCCATTTCAAGTAATTAAAGAGCACTCCGTAGCACCCCCTAGCACCCCACACATGGTGTAGGACAAGTGACAGTAAACTTATTGACAAGACTCTGCAATCTATGCCCCCCGATCGAGGCTCGCGATTGATTGCCATCTCTCTTCAATATCAGTATGTCTTTGACAGTGGCAACAACAGCGACCGACAATTTACTCCACCCCAAAAAAGAACCTACATTATAAATAAAAAAATACAACAAAAAAATACAAATATCTTATCGGCAATGCCACTGAAGCTCTTCAGATTGTGGCTACCGTTGCTTCTGTTCTTCCATCACCTGCATGCTGAAAGTGAATTACAAATTTTAAATTGCCGATCTTTGGATATAGCTTAACTCTGATGCTCTCTGTGTCCAAATTGCAGCTCCTCAGTGCTTTCACTTTACGTGGGTGGGCGCCTATGAGAATCACTCGAATATTCACACAGAAACCTGCGACTCGAGGGTCGGTGACTTCAATGATATTCCCTGTGAAATGCCGCTGGTCGTGACAGGTGAGTAGTGCAAACCAACCACTGACTAATGGCGGTTAATCAATAACTTTGAGCTGCGGAAACAACCTTTTTAGCCAACGATACGGTGCCGGATGTGAAGGCCATGTGGCACAATATGACGGAGGATCGCGAGAATTTCCTCTGCCAAATGTCGCCGGGCTTCTCGTGTGTCAAGTACTCGTACATATTCAAAGGAGGAAGTGAGTTTGTGTATTAGTCCTTGAAATTCATCCCTCTCTCTCTCTCTCTTCCCTTTGCAGTCCAGAACATCACGTACATGTGCGCCAGGGTGAACAGCAGCAATGGCTGCTATCGACAGACCCATCCCACTGGCATGCAGGTCGAGGCATGTGTGTGCACGTCCCGTGTCGGACTGATACCCTGTAATGGGTGCTCCATAAGCACTTACTCCACTCATGTAATGGGCTTGGCCCTGTGTTTGCTCAACGTTTATCAATTGCTAAATAAATATCGAATAGTTTGACACATCCCTCTGTACCCTCCTCCCCTCTCCGTGGCCGTGGGACCATTCAATCGTGTGTAATGTGACATTTCCGTGCTTTTTTGATTTTTGACAAATTTTATATGAAATTTATGTGCATTCGTTATAGGCCATATACAAATCCGTTTTTAATGGCCCTTTTTTTGTGCATTGTTTTGTTTGTGCGAGGCGGGGCGAACCGAACCGCTGTGGCCAAATGAAGTGACATAATTTATTTACCCGCCCATTAATCACATACATATGCAATGCTGATGATGACAATGACGTTGCTGACGTTACCCCGATGATGTCCACTGTCTACTGTAAAAACTGCTCATCGTTTTGTTGAATAAATAAACTAAAATTTGCACATAAATCAAAGTATTGTATGCATTTTTTTTTTTTTCTTTTTTTTTTGTTAAAGAATAAATTAAAGAAATTATTGAAATTTATTTTCATTTATGTGGCAATTTTAAATTATTTTTTATATAATTATTTTGATAAAATGTTTCAACATTTATTTTAATTTATTTAAATTAAAAAATAAACATAAGAACTTTTTGGAGGACAAATACAAATGAAAGGAGGTACATAGTACTATATATGCCCATGTACATATATATATATAATTAGTTTATGAATAACAAACATTCAAAAAAAAAATAGCATTCATCTGTTGATTAAATTCCATTTATATGAGCATCAAATGATTGCCTGTTTAAGCCATAATTTGCCATAAATCAAATTACATTTATCCAACTCACATTTGTGCAATATTCGTAATTATTTTAAATAAATAAAATACTGTGGTAAATCAAAATTCTAACAAAAATAATACCAGAGACAAGCATACCATAATCATAGACCAATAGACACTGGACAATTGTGAGTGGGATGGGGTGTGGGGGACTTGGGGAACAGTAAACAATACAGGCGATAAACGAAACACCAGAGAACACACACACACACACACACAAGCACACAATTGCTGATGGGACAGACACACACTGCGTATGAGCAATGCCAGAGATGCGCTGTGGGATGGAATTTGGGGGAGCTGGATGGGGGGAGGGGATTGGAGCCACCACAGATTGGCAATGCCCATTGGCACAGCCGGGGCTCAAATAAACTAATTTTAATGCCTTGCATTGTGGCCGGAGCACGCAATGCAGCTCAATTGGGATGCAAATGGCAGCAATGGCATCGAAATGGTCGAATCGAAGGATGCAGAGCCGCCTGCACACAGAGCCTGTCAGGGGGCATGGGGCATGTCCACCAGGCGTTGGTCAATTGCATCTGGCGGAGAGATAGAGAGGTTTCATCTCTCTCGATATGCACGAGATATTCGCATATTTATTTTTTATTTCCGCATATATTTATACTTGAATTCGATTCCGTGCTTGTGCTGGTGCCCCTCTCTCTCTCTCTCTCTCTCTCTCTCTCTTTCTCTGGTATTTGCAATGCAAAATGAAAATGTACACAGAAATCGAAAAAAAAAAAAATTCGAACAGACATTTGTAAATTATGCCGTTATGCCAGTGGATATTAACACTTGAAACCCGACAAGAAATTTTCTACCCACTACTTAAACGGGTATATGGGGTATTATTTTATTTTTGGAATATTTTTTTAGTACTATGAGAGATCTAAATAAAAAACAAAGTGCCGCCCCAAAGAGATTTGCATGTCCTTTGTATATCTGCATACAGGATATCACCTGGTCGAGACATTTATCAATCGATTTGTATTTATATTTAAATTTCATTTATTCGTGGCCTCTTGGCCACTTGTTTTTGCAGCAAAAAACTTAATGACATATTTTTAAATCCTGAAATTGTTTTTTTGTTTTCAAATTTGTGTGAAATTTTTCAAATTGTTTGATGCCAAGCGAAATCGTTTTTGGGAACACTTTCGGCCTTAACGAAGAAATTTGCACAATAAACGAAAATGCCAAAAATGCAATTGAGCTACGGCCGGAGATTGGTGTAGGCCACCAACAGCAGCAGCAGAAGCCACAGCCACGGCACTTTAATTTGCCAATTGTATTTATAACAAGCAACCAGCAATACAGTGCGTTTCAATGGTATAGGTTATTGCAAATGTTCTACTTGCCTCTGCAAGTCTGATAGATAATATATGCATAGAAATCCAGCGTACAGCGATCCTTTTCTTTGATAATTTACTCATATTATTTATTCATTAGCTACCAGCCATAACATGATGTAATACACTGTACGAGTTGCTCGTATATGGCCAATATATACGGTTTATGCATAAATCGAATCATTCCATTGGCCTGCTAGGCCCGCCTCCCCACCCTCCGCATTATCTCTACCAATAGTCCGCAGCCGGGAGAGGGGTGTACGCTGAGTAGAGGAGTGTTAAAAATAAATAAATAAACATAATTTGATTTTGCCATTTCGTTAAAGAGGATTGTGGTGGCTTCGGGATGTGTGTGAGGGGACCTCCTAATATTATGCCATGTTTATGCACTGTCCGATTTGCTTTTGTTGTTGTTGTTGGCTATTTGTTTTAGCATTTTGCCTAGACAGTTTTATGTACCGCCAGATATGGAGGAAGAGGCGCATAGGCCAACGAGTCGTATACGGAATGTACGAGGTTCGATGGAACGATAGATGTGCGTGTGATTTATTTGTCTGCCTCGCTGCCGCTGGGTTGTTCAACAAGCAAATGGCTTAGCCTCTATCTCTCTCTCCCCCAATAAAACTGATGATAAACGCAAATGTGATTAGTATTAAAGGTTCCACCGAAAAGAAAGAAAAAAAAAGAGCGGGGCAAAATAGCGAGAGATAAGCGGAGGATTTCGCACAAACAAATGGCATGCGAAATGTATTTGCAATTGCAGCTCAAATAATAAAATTATATTAATATTAATATTTATTTAAAGTACTATATTTCAGCATTTATATGCATCTAATTTCGATTCGATTGCTGCAATAATACCCCCTCGAAAAGCTCTATCTGTGTGTGTGTGTGCATCAACAATGAGTACACTCATTCCTATTCACCACATTCGCTCAATTATTCATTTGTTTCTTTTTGTTTGTTTTGGATGAACTGAAAATGCGAGGCGTATTTGTTTTTCTTTTCCAAGGCAAACCAGGCAACCAGTTCAGTGAAGGAAGGAAAGAGCAGCAAGGACCGAACGGATGCAAGAAAACCACAAAAACCGCAACGGAATTTAGCACGAAGCTTGACCAAAAAGGGAGGAGGGGTGGGGCGCGGGAGTGGAGTTTTGCATAGATCGACTGCATTTGAATGCAGCGCTCGACAGCCAACTGAAGCGTGACAGAGGCAACAGAGGCAAACAGACAGAGAGAAAGGCAAGCACAGATCTGGAACAGTGGCCAAAAAATGCAAGAAAATCCGAAAAAAAAAGGAACTCAAGAGCAGTTCCATTGGTACGGGAATCCTTTCTGGGTTATTCAAACCCAAAGTCGAATACTATATATCGAGTACTGTATATTCGAATCAAAAGCGAAATGCAAATGAATACCAACCCGAAATGAGAGCCGCTGCGGTTCTGCCATTAATTGGCAATTTATAGCAGAGACCCAACCCTGACATTCTCTCTCTCTTCATTTTCACGTGTTCGCTCAAGTGAAAATTATCATTTCCAGCGAAACTAAATTGCCTTGCCTCCCGCTGCCACCCCGCCACCGCTTTCCATAGTCGACCCACACACGGATCCCTGAAAACAACAAAAACGAAACAAAGCCAAAGGCAATGCCATAAAAATGTACAGAGAAAGCAAAAGACACCCACACACAAAACACCAAAAAAAAAGGCAAAAAAAATAGAAAAAAATCAAAAACAAAAAAATAGACAAGGAAGAGTGCAAACGAAGGAAAGGAGAAAAAAAAATCGAAAGGACGAATAGCGTAAAAAAGGAGAAACAGGGGACAATGGAGGAATAAAAAGCCGCGCGAAAGTCGACAAAAGTTTAGCCGGGGACAAACCGTCCAGGACAACCGCAAAAGGCAACACAAGTCTGTCTGTTCTATCCCCAACCCCAACCCCTTGGACCCAACCCAACCCTCTACCGCTCTAGCGAGACGATATCCGAAAAAAACGCCACAAAGAAAAAGATGTTGACTCATTAAGCGACAGCACAGATGCTCTAGAAGAACTTTGATTGATCCCTGAACTAATATTGAATGCAGAGAAAGAGCAACAATAAAAATATAACAAAAAATCCTATGAAATATAAGAGCAATTGTTTTACACCTAAAGTATTATCTATAGCCCCATTAAACTCTATCAATTTAACCCATTTAATGTACCTTTAATTGTGTAGGGTATCGAGGTGAAACCCAACCAGCGATTTATCGCATTTTGCTGTGGTCGGCATTAGTTACGCTGAATTTTATCACAATTGCGATTCTTTCTAGTCGAAAACACCCACACCCAGCCACATCCCTCCCCACCGAATATAATCATTTATTCGTATCTTTTCGACTGGTTCTAGGTACTGGATGTGGAGTTGGCTAAAATTTCCGACTCTGGCCAGCTGCCCTGGCAACTGTCCGAAATTTCCGAAAATTCGCGCCTCTAATTTCCACGTTTTTGGCCTTAAATAATCATAATTTGGTCTTTTGTGGCACACCCCTGCACCGAAGCTGTAGATGATTAACGCATCTTCCTGGGAGGGGGCGGTGGCTCTTTAAAGTGCTCTCACCGAATACTTGCATTCGTTTTCAAGCCCAATTTCTCATTAGCAAATTCATTTGGCTGCACTCCAACTTCACGGGTGAGTGGTGGTGGTGGGGCAACGTTCCCTTTAGCCTCAGACTTATCAGTAGAAAGAGCCATAGAGAATATCCATTAAAATTGAAGCAGTCGAAGTGGCAATACACTTTACTAATATACCAAAGCTGTTCTATTCGATTGGTGAACTAAGAGAGAGCGAATGATGATTTCCCAATGAAGAGACTCTCTTCTTGGAGTTTTTTGATTGAGTGTTGCTGAATCCTTGTTGAATGCTTCGAAAATGCTCCATTTAGCTGTCAGAGTATCTAGCAAATTGGAAAATGCAAAAATGCTTCAAAAAATTATCATTTTGCAGGGCCTAATGACTTGTGCAAAATGTCGAAAGATACTTCGACTTCCAGATATGAGAGGGAGAGAGCGGCGGAGAGGTGGTGGCTTCCCCCGCTCTCTTATCTGCTTCGAAAATGTAGCCATTTTTGGGAGCAAAATGTTTGCTTAATTGTCAAAAATTCAAGAGAGCAAAAGAGACAGAAATCGCTGCAGGCCAGAGAACTATGAAAAGGAACGACAATGACAGCAGAGGGTAGTGGGTAGTGGGGCGCGGGGATAGGAGCCTGGGTAGATAGTTGATGAGCTGAGGGATGAGCATTAACCCAGTTAACCCATTAAAGCCGCCTCATAAATTCAAAGCCACAACAGACCCCCACCCACCCAACAACAACAACAACAACAACAACAGGCGCGGCTCCCTTTGTGGCCTTTTTTGCGGGCCCGACTTGGCACCGTTTTTCGACTCATTAAAGCCAACTTCACGCAATTAGCCTAATAAGCTGCCCTCGCAAAGGGGTGCTGGCCCCAACAAAGCCCCAAAAGGCAGAGAATCACGAGGCGGAAGAGCAAGAGCAAGAGCATAAGATTGAGAGAGGAGAGTCCAGTAAATACCGTAAATGTATATAAAACGTTATTGTGGTTCACATTTTGCACTTTCGCTCAATTAACTCAATTAATTGACAGTTGAAATACATGTGGTGAAAGGAAATACATACATGTATGTGGGTTCGTGAAAGGACAACAGCAGTAGATAATTAAACACACATTATTGTACATACAGGAATGTTAATTTAACTCTCAAGCTTCCCGTTTAAAAACAGTTTGCTTTGCTGAAACTATGACAACAAAGAAGAAGCCAAATGTGATTTACCATACAGAAGCACTAGAATTGTAAACTATAGTACATAAACTGGAAGGGGATAATCGAATTAAATGATGCATTTTACAAGTTTCTCTTTTCACAGCACCTGCACAAAAACAAAGACCGACAATAAGAAGAACAGGAGCAAGCGGGAAGGACACACAATTGACACTGAGAAGAAATGGTACGATTATATATATACAGCAAAGAAAAACAGAAACAATATACATATTTAGTTATGTTCTTACCTCCTTTTCATAAAATAATCCCTGCACTGGTACTTCTCAATGCTGCAATCTTTCTTTGCTTTTCTTGCCATTTCCATTTCCATTTTGCTTGCCTTCTGCTTTGACTTTTTCGCGCACGAATTTTTTAGTTTTTTTCTGCCGATTTTTATGTACAAAAAAAACATGCACCGCACGCACACAGTCGAATAAGGGTTTTGGCATTTTGATTATTTGTAACAAGAGTCACATTCTCTGTTTATTTATTATACCCGAACTGAAGAGTAAAAGGGTATATTGTATTTGTCATTGGGTAATTGCAAACTGTCATTCTCAAAAAGTGTTTGTCGCCCATTGCTTGGAGGCTATAGGAGCTTTTAGAGACCAAATCTTTTTTTCCAAAAATGTAAGGATATCTCACCTTAGAAAAATGTTTCCAAAAATTCCCCCGCCCTCATTCCTTTGTCGATATGGCGCACATTTTTTTATTGGCGAAAGAACAACTTTGAAAACTAACAAAAACTAAAAATGCAGAATCATAGAGATAGTGGTTTCTATCAGGGGCCCAAATCTGAATCGGATCATTAATATAGCCACAATAGAGGCCGCTATACGAAAAACTTCGCGGTGCGGGCTGTCTTTCGCACCGGCTCACACAAAATCGAGTCGATTTGGTTTTTGCCATGTAAAAATGAATGCCATGCCTGCTCATCCGCTATCAGAGCTAGATCAGGGTGTCCAAATTTTTGCCCAGAGCGTCTCCCCTAGATTCCGAACCTGAACAAGTGTATTTCAAGAAGATGTGCGCCCCATCCCCCTAACTCCAGACCCCACAAAAGCACGGAAAATCCACATGTTTAAAGATAGAGAAAAACAAAAAGCCATGCCCCGTCATAGTTGGGCCAAGTCATATCCACCAGTCCTTCCCTTCTTTGCAGCCACGGTTTGATCTGGGGATGAGCCGTCTGGTCCAATTCAATTTGGTCAGCTTGATCCCATCCCCTTTGCCAACGGGCTAAGGTCCCTTATGGCTGATGGCTTTCCAGCCCGCTGATTCGTTCGTCCGCCACACTCCACGGGACCAAACATGCGGCGTCTTGCAGTGTACCGTCCGTTGCCGCATGAAGTGATGTAGATGACAGCGCCAGATGACTGATGTAGCAAAAAATGTAAAATCATTGCTGGCGCCCAAAACGCTGATCCAAAACATTTGGAAATGACCACACCGAATGACATGTGTGCTGACTGAGTACGCGGTCCTCCTGTATTTGCGCATCATCCTGCGATGGCCGCCGTTGCTTTGGCTGCGTTTTAGGGCGTGTTCGAAAATTTTTTGAAGCTCAACCTCTGGTCCAACATTCCCCCGGTACTTCCTGCTCACGATGAACCGAACCGAGACAGAATGCCTGCTCGACCTTCATTTCTGCTTGCTCATTGGAAATCATTGCAAACTTCTTTTCCTGAAAAAAGACAGCCCGATCCGCCGTTTGCCAGGAACATTCAGACGCTGTTTGCATCGGTGGCAAGCGACCAAAATGTCGAATGATGTTTCGCCACTGAATAGTGCGATATCCAGAGCCCTTCCTTTTTGCAGCCTTTCTTTGTCGAAATGTGCAGGATGTCGTTTGCATCACATTCCAGATGTGTGTGAAAGGAATAGAGGAAAAAAGACCCGCTGGATCGGAACGTAGTCGTGACAGAGCACGGAACGAACAGTTTTCTTTTGCGTGATCTGTAACGGAATCGTGGATCGTACATAGCGTCCGTATGCATGATGAGGATGCCTATCCTGCTCAGGGCCTCCAGAATCCCATCCCAGACACGAACTCTTTTCGGGTCTTATTTGTGCATACCTATTTCAACTGTCGAAAAGTGTGTGAGAATCAAAGCATCTCATTTAGTAGTGCGAAAGGGACGGAAAATAAACCCCGGATCTTACGGATGGGATCACCTTGTAACGGAATCGTGGAACATGTATATGTATGTAGTTTAAGCCTGGGCAGCAAAACCAAGAAAATGCTCCTCTCTTTTGATTCTATTTTGTTTTTGTGCTGCCTCTCTCTGGTGAGGCAGCTCTAGCAACGAGCACAACTAACGGTAAAGCAATACAAGAACTCTCTCACGAAAAGGGATTTGTAAGGCTTCAGCAGAAACCTTTCCCCCTGACCTAAATAAGACAATTAAGAAATGGTCTCAAATATAAAATATATTCTCGATTTTCAATGCATTTGACCCTTTTCGCCTAGTCAATTCTGGATTAAAATTTAACAATTAAATTGTAAATGTCTTATGTGGTTGTGTATGTAGGTGTAACCTCTTGTGTGGTGGCGTAACCTCTTGGCAATTTGTGTAAAAATGTTTTGCGGGACTTCAATAAACAACAAATTTCGATAAACACGGAACATTAACATAAAGGAACGATGTAAAAAATGAACTAAAAATCATTTTCCGTCAGGGCAGGCCATCTGGAACAGGAATTGCACAATGGTGCGCGTGGGACGCCCGGTCATGCGGTCTTTCAGCAGATACGGCAGCGGATTGTAGCGCGTCAACAGGCCCACATTCCGGATGTCCAGATGGGCCCAATCGACACACGGAACCAGCTCGTGCAGCACGGCGGCGGCGATGCAACTGGAGGCGGGGCCGCGTCCACGATTGCTGATATCGAAGGTCTCATTGGGTACAATCAGTTCCTTAAAGTAGCGCCACAGGGGCAGGCGCCAGACGCGATCACCGGTGAGGCCGCCAGCCTTCTCGAACTGCTTGTACACAAAATTCGAATTGCTGAAAATTCCGGCGGCTGCTCCGCCCAGCGCTGGACAGACGGCGTAGCCCACGGTGGCAATATCCACGACCATGCGTGGCTTGAAATTGGTCTGAGCGTAGAGCAAGGGATCGGCCATGGCCACCACCCCGGCCTTGCTGACATCCACGAATCCGAGAGTCTTGCCATTCAGTAGGCTCACCACATCGCCAGGCTTGGCCGCCATGCCGGAGGCCATGTTCTCGCACAGCGGCAACACTGCCGATATGTTTACGGGCAGCGAGAGAGCGGCGGCGGCACGGAGTACACCCACGCAGGAGGCAGCACCGGCCATGCAGCCGCGGTACATGGCCAGACAGTTCTTGGGGCGCAGGCAGAGGCCGCCGCTGTTGAATGTGAGTCCTTTGCCCAGGAGAAGGATTGGCTTGTCCTCGGGAGCGGTGCCGCAGTAGCTGATTTCCAGAATGATTGGCGGCTCGCAGCTGCCCTTGGCCACCATCAAGAAGCTGTTTAAGTTCTTGGACTCAATCCAGTCCATGCCCCGCACCTCCACGGAGATGCCGCAGGGGCACAGGGCATCCACCGTGGACTGTGCAAAAATCGTGGGCGTCATCTGATTCGCTGGCGTATCGGCCAGACGACGTGCCAGATTCTGTGCCTCGGCCTTGAACAGGCCACGGGTCCAGGCCTCCGAGTCGGGCGAGTCGTACAAATCCAGTCTGGGAATGTGAGTGCGATCCCGACGACGCCGGTTGGCGTTGTAACGCCAAATGGCCAGGGCGCTGCCCTCGGCCGCCTGCTCGGCATACTCCATCGAGTCGACGAAGACATCTGTGCAGCCCTGCAGTTGCAGGGCACGTGCCCCCACACCGGCAGCGACGCGTGCATTCTCCATGCCCTCATCGATCATCTCCATGTCGTTGAAGCCCACACCCTCCTGTCCCACGCCGACCACAGCCACTGCCCGGAACTCGGCGTCCACGTTCATGAAGACACGGCCCTTGCCCAGCTGACCCTTCAGTCCGGTCTCGCGTATGAGCTCTGTGATCTTACCCTGCACGCGATCATCAAACTTCTCGCCCGATGAGGTCATCTTGGGCTCCCGATCGCCCTCCTTGGCATACACGCCCACCACAACGCCCTTGATGACCGAGTCACACTTCTCGGCATATTGGCGCAGCTGCAGCAGTGCCACAGCTCCACATCTCACCTCGGATGTGCACTGGACACGCCTGTACAGGGTGTTCATCAAGCGTACAGAATGCATCGCTTGATGACGCTGATTTCGCCCCTCAAAGTTTGAGTTACAAAGAGTTCTCTTTAAAATTTCAAAATTTCAAATTGGAAAAAATGGAGATGTTATTCCAGAAGCTATGGCGAAAATAATGATATATCCCATGCCTCAAAAGTCGCTTGAAGGGAAATGCTAGGCCAAACGCCTGCTGCGCTTTCATGAATTATTGAATTTTGGAACAGACTTTTAGACATACAATCGACATATATATTATATATAGTATTTAGCGCTTAATTGAATGAAACAAAAGTTTTATTCTTCATCGGAATCGGATTGATTTGCTGGCTTGAGGCTGCCAAAGACCTTGGCCGGTATGGCCTTCTGTTCGAAGCGCAGTTTCTTCATGATGAGACCCTCGTCATCGGTTTTGGTTGTGGCCTGGCCTGCCGCCTCAGCCGGGTCTCCATTCGGTGGCTGCTGCTCCTCCTCCTCATCGTCGTCGTCGTCGTCCTCCTCGCTGTCGCCAATATCAATCTCATCCGGATTGATAACTGTATTATTCTTATCCTTGGCGCCGCCCTGGGTCTCGCCGCGCACAAACATGATATTGCTGGCTGCCTTCTCGGCGGGCTTCTGCTTGGCCTCGGCTGCCGCCTGGCGTGCCTTCTCCTCGAGCAGCCGCATGGCATCCGGTCCGGAACCAGCACCAGCATCGGCTGCCACCCCGTTCGTATTTGTGTTAACAAACTGAGCGGCCATCATGTTGACCTGAGTGTTGTAGGTGGCCTGAATGGAGCGCTTGATGCGCAGCATTTCACGCATCGTATCCTCGTTGCCGTGACGCACCTCGAACTCCTTCCATGTCTGCCAGAAGTCAGCCGTAATGCGGGGATCGCACACCTGTTGGGAGAGAGAGAGCTTAGCATATTGTGCAGCAAAATGGTTGAATGGTTGAACTCACCTGCGAGCAATGGGCATAGATGGCTCTGGCCCGATCCACCTCGCCCAGCTTCGTCTCCAGCTCGGCGAATTTCACGCACATGTGACGCATATGCTGCTCGGGCAGGGCCTCGATGGCCTTCTCGTAGATCTCCCGGGTGCGTGGCAATCCGTAGATCTCGGCCGCCTTCTTTACGAATATGTTGTACATGTCGAACATTTCCTCCTCCTTGACGGCGGACGTGGCGCGATCGTAGACGGACATGGCATGCCGCGCCAGGCCATGCTCCTCCTCCAGCTTTGCGTAGAGCAGATAAAAGTACTTGGCATGCTCGGCGGGACACTGATCCAGGCACTGCTCGAAGAGGTCGCGGGCTCGCTCCAGCTTAGTGCCCCCGTACCGTGCGAGAAACTTGCTCAGATACGAGTTCCAGATGTCATACACATTCGGCCACTTGAACAGGGCAATGCCCTTCTCGTAGGCTCGATAGGCCTCCTCGAAGTAGTTGTGCTCCTCGAGGAACATGCCATAGTTGATGATCACCTGCGGCGTGCAGATCTTCAGATCGATGATGCGCTCGTACACGGCCTTGCAGGTCTTGAAGGTGCCAAAAGACTCCTCCAGATCGGCGTACATAGACCACACCTTCAGGGATCTGTGGAGGCGCGACTGCACAGTCTCCGTGTCGTCGTGATAGGCAATCTTCCGCTTGGGCATGGCCGTGGCGCGTTGCATCAGCTTGAGCGCCGCCTCGAACTGCTGCTGGCGCAGCTCCATCTCCGCCCACTCGCACCACACGGCGGCCAGATCCTCCACCTTGACGTACTCCACCTCGGTGCCCCGCTCGAAGACGACGCGGGCATCCTCCACCTGACCATTGGACTCGTAGAACTTGGCAAACTCCACCCAGAGGGTGTGCAGCTTTCCCACGGCCAGCTTGGGCTGGACTGTCTGCACGGCCTCTGTGTAGGTGTTGATGATCTCCGTGGGCTTGTCCTCGTACAGATTCACCCGCTTGTGCCACTCGTGAACGTTGTGGGGATTCTGGCGCAGCAGGACGCTGTTCAGCAGCAGCAGACGCCTCTCCATGAGGTATTCGAAGCGCGAGAGGCGCAGCTCCACATCGATGTCATCCTCCTCGGTGGCCTCCTCGTTATTGGCCACCTCCTCCATGCGCTTGTTCAGCGACAGCTCCTCGAACTGCGCGTACTCGTCAAAGACTTGGGTGAAATCCCGCACAGTGGTCACCGTTTGAATGGCCTCCTCGTAGATGTCCCTGGCCCGGTCGAACAGACCCGAGCGCACATAGTAGTCGGCCAGGGAGTTCCACAGGTGTCCCAGCTGGTCTGTGTACCGCCGCAGGCCGCCCCTGATGATGGCGTCCACATTCAGGGAGTGCACCTTGTGCGGATTCTTCGAGATGAGGTCGCACAGCTCGTTCCACAGCTGGTGGTTCGACTTGCCGTGCTTCGACACGAAATGCTCGTTGTCCACTATGTCGGCCAGCTGCTGGGCCGCCTCGTCCAGCTTCTCCACCTGCTGCAGGTACTCCACATACTCCTCGGCATCCTCCGGAAACAGCTTCAGATAGCGTCTGTACACCCTCAGCGCCGTTTCGGGTATGTCAAAGCGTTGCACGAACTTCAGGAAGAGCGGCCAAATCCTGCCGTGCTGTGTGATGGGCAGCGCCCTCAGCGCCCGGTCGAAGACGTGCCGGGTGCGCGTCACCTTGCATTGGGTGGTCATGAACACCCCATAGTCGATCCAGATGCGCGGCATCTTGTGCATGAAGACGAGGGCCCGCTCGAACGTGTTGTTCACCTGCTCGTACATGGGATCTGTGGGTATCTTGCCCCGAACCTGCTTCCTTCGCGTGCGCAGATAGTTGTACCAAATCTTGTAGCTGCCGGGCAGCTCCTTCAGGGCGCGTTCGTACACAAGATTCACACCATTATTGGGCGCCTTGGCCTTGTGATCGATGTAGCGGAGCCAATGCTTCACGGAATAGGCATTCCGCAGAATTTCCTCCTCATACGGCACATCTTCCTCATCCTACAAAATGCACACCACACCATAAACGAGTGTCAGACTGTGTTTACATTGCAATACTTACAAAATTAAGTTCCCCATTTGAGTTTTGAGTGGTTTTTGTCACCATTTTTGCGGTTTATATTGGCAATTTTCACAAAACGCCGCAAAACGTTTTCTTTGAGCGTCTATAAAAACAGCTGTTGCTGCAGAGTTGCCACGTAGGCGAGCGAAAGTACTGATACATCGTATGGACACAGTTTGCATACAATAGTATCGAAACAGTGCAAAACATATTGCACTAAAATACCCTTTGGTGAAAAGGATAGTAAAGGACTAGGAATATGTTTGAAATTTCAGCTTCATATGAACGGAAAAATGAGACATTCATTGTTGTAAAACTATCTCAAAATGTTTAATCAAAAGCAGCTTGGAAAACTGAATGTTAGCTTTAATTACAAGAAATAGGGCATTCATATGTCCACACTACAGACCGTTAAGCAACAGGTGGTCAAATGACGTCACATTTCATTCCCATTACCGTTAATGATTTAATATGTTGCAGACCATTTCTTTTTAAACCTTATTTTTGAACCAATCCAATAAAGCAGTGTCCGGAAAACAAGCAAATCTTGTGGAAAATCGATTCATTAACCAGATAAATTTATGTGTTCAGAGCTGAGAGTCTAAGCTTTCTAGTAATCTTAAAGCGAAGAGCAAAATCAACGAATTGGATTTCGGGACATGAAAGGAGAATGCTTAGCCCCATGTCGACCGGTGGATATTGCAATTTACACGCGACTATTATGGAACTAGAAACTAATTTTACGCATATCTGGTTAAAGATATCGTGGTTATTACTTTTTGTTAGTAAAGATAAATTAAGGATTTAAAAGTAGAATTTAAAATCAGTATTATATCCCGCAATACAACTGAATGTGTTGAAAAGTTTAAACATAGCGGGGTTCAGTGGGCTAAGTTCGTTATTTCCTCGGTATATTTACGGTATATTTGGGCGGTATATTTGATTGAGAAATCCGTGGTCACACTGTTGTTCGGTTTTCGATTTAATAATAATAATAATTTAATTTCGCAAAATTCTCGCAAGAGACAACAACATAGTTCGTTCCCCTAAAAAAAATAAGCGAAAATCATTCAAATCCAAGTGTTGACATATCAATTGTCAATTTTACGCAACGAAAGCAGCTGCTACGAAACGGTCGCGAAGTGAGACGAAGAGAAAGAGAAAAAGCAAAAGAAGGAGAAGGAGAAGTGGTGAAGAGAAAAGAGGCGCGTTGGCAAGCAAAAATCAAAGTCTGTAAAAAAATTATTTGAAAATTCTATAAATAGCCCAAAATGACGCGGTTGAAACATTTCTAAAAAAGTTCATAAAACATAAAAAGTCTTCGAATTTGTTTAGTGGTAAATATCAATATTCATCCACATACTATATGTGTGTGCGTGTGCCTTAAATATTTTCGCACTCTAAAAACGCACCACACACACACACACACACACACTCAATTGTTCCCCCCCTCGCATTGATTTTCCCGCTTTCCATTGAGACCAAGACCCGTTCTTATGAGCGGAGCGGCATTCCAATTGGTCCACACACACACATCCCAACTAAACTGTGCTCTTCCACCCCCTAACGCTGTCAATCAGCTGTTTTTGGTCTCAAAATTTTCCATGCTCTTGTTTTGATCTGGGCAAGCGGAAAATTTTCCGGTCTCTTAGTGCTCTACGCTTCCCGATTCCTTGTAAATAGCGGCCCAAAGTAGCCTGCAAGTGTTAGATGGAGATGGCCTTCGGCGAGCCGGTTTCCCACCCACACAATTGACACACTGACAGCAGGCGCAACGAAGCTTTCTGCTGCATGCAGCTTTTGCAGCCACCGCACCGAGAGCTTATTTTGTAGCCACAAAAAACTACTTCAAATAGTTTTTAAAGTGAACATCATTGCACAGTATAGAGTTTATATCCTTATCCTTAGAAAATTATGTTTAAAAAAGCCAAAAAATGGGATTGAAAGAAGTTTTTATATGATGTAGTAAGCAAAAAATAGCAAAGTTTTCAGTTTAATATTCACGCTTTTTGTTCCACAAAAATGTAGTTTTAAGAAGGTTTTACCCCCTACATTCCCTACACATCCAAATTGTTTCTTTGTCACATTTCAACCATTTCCCGACCGTAAACGACCAAAGCTTTGCTTCCCCCCCTATGGGCTGCCTTTGATCAAAGTGTTTTATTGATTCCATTTTTCTATTATTCTCTTACTTTACTTGCAGCCAAAGCAACGCCACAACGCATCAGCGATAACCAATAAAAGTGCATAATAGTATTAATAAAATTTCAAATTTATAAAAAAAAAAAAAAAAAACTTTGTTCTTCCATAAATAAACTTTTGTCCCATAAATAAGTGCGAAAAATTGCAATTTGCCACCATGTCGCGTACAAGTAATTTGTTTTTTAATTCATCGGTGAATTTAGAGACTAAAAAGTGTAATTGTTGATAAACAACAATAAAAATAATAAAAAAAAGAGAGGAAAAACACCATACACCATACAAAGTAAAAGAAAAGTTTAAATAAAAGAAAACCCCCAGGTACAAATAAACCCGTTTGTAAGCGACAGAGATAGAGAGAGAGAGATTGTTCCAGAAGAGCCAATTGACAGAGAGAGGGAGAGAGAGAGAGAGAGAGAGTGCAGCAGCAGCAGGTTGACAATTCCACAGCAGAGGGAAGACATTCCAGAAAACACACATTCCAGACCAACCCCCCCACTCAAAACCTTCGAGTCGGTTACATTTTGCAAGTGAAGAAATCGGTTTACTGCCTAATGGCAACATCGCTTAATAAGACGAGACACAGGCGCAGATTGGCTGCGATCTCGTTCCTATCGAATATCTCATTAGATGGCACACACCGGGACACAAAATTTGGCGCAACATTCGGCAGCAGCATTATCTGCAACCAGAATAAGAACCCGACCTCGACCTACAGCAACGGCCACGCCTCGTCGGCGTTGGGACTGGGCGCCGGAGGCTACCATCAGCACTATCAGCAGCATCATCAGCAGCGCGGCCATTCGGGCCAGCAGCAGGCGAAGAAACAGCAGCAGCAGCAGAACCACCAGTATCAGCAACATCAGCAATCGTCGCCCCATCATCATCAGCAGCAGCAGCAGAATGGTGGCACCTCCATACCGATCTTCTGCACCGCCATCGATGTCCACATCGGTGGCGGCGTCGGGGACTTTGGCATGCTGCTGGACGAGTGCACCACCGCCGCCGCTGCTGGCGGTGGCAGTGATGGTGATGGGCATTTTAGTGAAACTGAAAATATGGGTCAATACTTGATGAATGTCCTGCACACCGACCACAGCGCGACGACCATCAGTCCCGTTGTGCCGGCTGAAAGACGCAACATAAAGCGACCGACATCGTCGGGTCGTCAGCCCCACCAGGCTCCGGGCAGTGGCAATATGAGCATTCGGAAGCAGCAGCAGCAAGCAAGCGCGGGCATGTCCCGCCGGTAGCGGAGGATCTGGTGCCGAAAGCGGCAGCGATTCGGATAGCGTCAAAATACCGCTAAAGGTGTCCAATCTGGGCAGCGGCGGTGGCGTCGGTGGAGCAGGGGCAAAACTGTTGCCCCTCAGAGAACGGTAAGTGAATATTTTAGGGAAATTACAATTCTACAGTTAAAGCTCTCTTCGGGCGCACAAAGAGAACTTTTAACGAATCAAAAGACCAAGGGAAATCACCTATTTATTCCCCTACAGCGCATTTAGAATTCAAAAATTTCCTTATTCAGAATAAATTAAGTTTTCCAATTAAATCATTGATTGACAAGCTGACGTCAAAGTTTTGGCTCACGAAAATTTCCTATAAATTTTGGGGAAAATCTTTCGTATGTTTCGCATATTCATATTTCACTTTGTTCAGACATTTCCTGCCCTGGGGAACATATATTTTTATGAATCATACCATCGCTGGGACACTTTTAGTTTCCATTCGGGAGGGGGATAGAGCTTTGTTTAATTTAATTCAATTATTTATGTATGATCTTTGGGGTTATTTTTTTTGGCATGATTGAGATATCCGCTTAAGTTGGCACTCTCCTATTGACGCCTGATATCTAATTAGTTTACAAAATGGCTCAAATTGTTCAAATGCGGCGAACACAGCTTAACAAGCGGATAAATAAACAAATGGTAGCAAACACTCGTAGAGACAATGATATCCAAACAGCAGGTGAATAATTATTCAGAATTTTCAATGTTTGATATTTGAATATGTTTTTTTTTTGTTTAGAATATTTTGGTTTCATCTTCCGTTTGTGACGTTTGTGGTATTGTAGAATACTTATTTGTGCGCACATACAGTGGGTTAAAAAAGTATGTTTTTTTAGTATACAAGTAGGGTATTTAGCACCAGGAAGAATGAAGACTTTTCCCATACAAATATTCCCACAATATCCATTAGTTAAATACTTTGTAGCGCGACTATAAAAATATACATTTGTTTAAAGTATTTCACGTTTTCGTCGCCTGATTATGCACAAATCAAGTCGCTGGCTGTCCTCTCTGTTGCTTGGGTCTAAAAATAGAATTTATCTACCTCGCATCTATGTATGTAGATGTATGCAGATGTGTGTGGTTTGGTCCATTGGTGATGCGGTTCGTTGATTGTGCGGAGGGTTTGTGGCGGCGCCCCATCAAATTGAGAGACGTGCGCCTGTTCAATTAGCTTAAATTGAACAGCGTGCCCCGCAAAATTGTCCAAACAACAATTGTGCATGAGGCGTTCACTTAATTGTAATCTAAAGCTTTTATTGTGCCACAATTCGCGTGCCTCTCCAGACCGCCCACACAGCACACCTCTAACAGCTTTGCGGTTTCGTCACGCACTTTAAACGGTCTGTCTGTCACTCGTTAAATGGCTATTATTGTGATTGTAACGGTAACTGGTATTTGTCTTTTGGTCAGCGATATTGCCACGAGTCATTTAGCAGCTGTGAATCATCATCGAATCAGAATGCTGTCAGAATAGCACGCAATATAATTACGCAATAATTGTTGCAAAAAATAATATACAGAAGAGGGCAACAGAGCAAACGTGGGTGGGGGAGAACTGAAACGTAGGCAAAACGGCTTTAAGCTTCCTTGAACTTCCGCTCTCGCAGGGACTCGAAACACCCTACACACTGCTCCCCACTCTTTCTGATTCCCCACTCGCACATGTAGGCTCTCTCTCCCACGCACACTCCCTCTCGCTCTCTCTCTCTGTCTGACTGTGTTCCACTCTCACACACAATCTCGCAGTCCCAGTGCACTCTTTCTTATTCTCTCCTTGGAAAGCTTTGGAAAGCTTTCACTTCAATGCCAACGCATGCGACAAGTTACATTGAACCCGCCGCCGCACTCTGGCTGCAGGTGCTTTTTGCTATTGCTGGTTGCACCCGTTGCACTGTGGCAAACTGACCTTGTTTCTGCCCCCACAACACGCCACCACATGCCGCTCTATTCGCTGCACCGCTCGGCTGACTGCGCGGCATTCTGCTTCTTTTCACGTAGTGCAGTTTCGGTTTCAGTTTCTTTCGCCGGCACCACCCCAACCCGCCCGCTTACACTTTTTGGTGAAGCCTCTCTAATTGGGTTAGGCTTTTATGTACATACATATGTAGATTGTTTGTTCACAATTCCCCAAAATATATGCAGTTGGCCCCAAGCCAATTGGCTTTTCATCGAATGTCATAGCATTTGTTCGGTTAAATCATTACAGCTTGCAGGCGGCTTGGGCTAATTACAACAACATTTATTTAAGCAAAGGATGTTGATAAATTTCATATATGTCATTTTAGTTGCTTTAGATTAGATTAGATGAATTCCAAAAAGATTCATGTCATAGTCTCAGCTGTACTTGAAAGCGATCTTAACTTTTGAGTTTAATTTAGATTGTAGATAAGGAGTGGCGGCATTGACGTGATAGACAACTTGGGAAAATACTCGTAACTCTGAAAGTACTCCAGGTAGGATGACGTCAGGCGTTAGGAAACTAATTGGAATATACTACTCGTTTTTTATTTATATATTTGTTGGGGACTTGATGTTTAATTAATATTATTTTCAAGCTGGTTTTTATTTTGGTATCTCTAATACAAACGAAGTGGCATTAAAGATGTTTCATGATTAAATTTGTTTGCCAGCAATCTTGGCCAACTAGAATTTCAATTCTGAAATCACTCTAACAAAGATTTCTCTTGCAACATCGTCAAAACAAAACTTCCTTTCGCTTCCTGTTTATGTGCCATCAAATGGCAAGTGTTCAGTTTTACCCACAGATCTTCAATTACATTATTATTTCCGCTCCAAAATGTGGGCCTCAGCAAATATTCACACAATCCACAAATTGTTGCAAAACGAAAATATTTTGTTATACGACCCTCCCTCACAGTTGGGGCTACTATCTGTGGGAACATTCTTTGCCTTCTTGCCGCAAAAAGTCGCGCATGGGCGACAAAAGCAAAGCACAGAAAACTACGACGCAAATTGAAAATCAGCCACAAACTACTTAAGTCCAGTTTTTGTTTTGAAATTTGAGCAACTCTTGGAATGGAGTGGAGTGGACTGGAGTGGAGTTTGGTAATGTGATGTGATGAATGAAAGAGTTGAGCAGGCAGAAAGATTCAAAATGCTATGCCGAAAAACGTAAACAATTTTTTTTGCTGTTCCTCTTCGGAGACCCGAGACCCTCGAAGGCTCGCTCGGCGGCGCTCATTCAGAAATTGCGTCATGCCCTTTAATTTGATTTAATGCCTTGGCCTGGCTGGCCCCTGTCTCTATCTCTCTCTCTCTCTCTGTTTCTCTTGGTTTCCCTTGCGGAAGGTAATTCAAGGACAGCCAGCCGGCATAAAATCTGAAGCTTAGCATTGAACTTGGTAAGGAAAAAAGCTCTCCATCCTGCGGGCATCTGGCAACGCTTGCACGCATTGGTCCTCCCTGGTGCTTCGTTTCAATGGCAGGCCAATGTCAATGTCAATGTCAGGGTTCGGCAAACCTGTCCATGCCGAAGGCTCCTCCAGCTCCTCCCTATGGCTCTGCAACGCAACCCTGCGGCAAGGCGGAGGCCCGCCACTCCACCGAACTGGGTAACCTTGAGGGCAGAGTTTTATGCAATCGAAGACGCAATAAGAACCGGTTCCACCCTGCCGCCTGTCACTGTTTGTTTTCGTTGTGCTGCTGATGTTCTACTATTATCCTTGAAACAGGCAGTAGCAGCAACATCATCAGCTCAGATGACTGCATTCTGTGTGTTCAAGGTCATGAAAATATGTCTTGGCATAGCTAGGGGGTTGTTCTGTGAACTATATTGGGGTTGAATATAAGTGTGTCAGTGGTGCAACAAGCTTGAATGCACAATGGATGCAATTTGCTTTGGAAACCTGCTCTCAAAGAACCCGTTTTCATATTTGCAACACCACAGAGAGAAACAGAGAACGTTCCTTAGAGAACGAAAGATCAACACAGACAATCCGTAAAGCTCAATTTGTATGGATGTTAACAAAGAAGTGAACGATAAGAGCAAAGCGTATGCTAGACCACATATTTGTATGGCAATTTGTTTGCGTATCACTCACTCACGCCCATTATCCATTCCCCCATCGAGTGGCGTTCATTGCGCAAGCTACGCTATCCAAAACAAAGGCCCCCACAGTGCTTATCATTCGAAACACCAGCCGATGGTACAGACTGCGACCAGGCCTCTCTTTAAAGTGCTTAATCGGTTCGTTTTGTTGGTTCCCCCTCTACCTCAATCTTTCTCGCGCTCTCTCTCTCATTTCTCATTTTAAAAGCCAAAGCAGTTCGAAGCGGTTTGAATGGGTTCGGTTCTCTTTTGCTATGGTATTTTGTTATTTCATTTTCACTCTTTGCTGTGTAGTTTATTTATAAAACATAAGCAAGAGGAAGTTTGAAGTTTGTGGAAGTGAAAGCTTCCTACAAGTAAGGAAAAGAATATGCCAAAAGATATTTTATTCTATTTATTATATAAAATGTCCATTTATAGTTCCATTCCATTTGAATACACATTCCATATTTGGTTCTCTTTGAAAAATCTTTTAAGTTTTATCCTAAAAACAAAGCACAATGCCTAAACAAATTCATTTTCACATTTATGAACAACCTTCAATATTTTAGTATTTTAAATATACAAGAATGCATTTATTTGCCGTATTTTATTCCCCTTATAAACAAACTGCTCGAGGTCTCCATAAAACGATTATCTTGCTTTTGGTTTTGGTTTTGGTTTATGTTTTTTTTTTTTGTATTTTGCGGATCCAAAAAGCTTCACATCGTTCTTCCACTCTACCTTTTGTGCCGATTATTTGTTTACAAGTTGGTGTTTCTCTTGTTCTCTGTTTCTCGGTTTCTGCTTCCCCTGGCCTTTCCTAACACGATTATTATTATTGTTGTTTTCCGTTTCTCTCTCTCTCTCTCTATGTCACTCCCACTCTTGCTCTTTCCGACCGCTTTTTGGTTTGGGCTTTTGGGTTCCACCTTATCGAGAACTCACCTTTGTTTCGAACCGAGAGTGCGATTGATTATGGTTTCACAGGCGAGAGCCAGCGTGCGTCATTCTCATGAAGGTGTCATCATATGTAATGCTCTGCTGGAGCTTTGAACTTTTGATAGCGTGTCGCAAGTATTTTCGTGGCGTATTTTACACATATAGTATATAAAAACATGTTTTCGATTATATGCACACATATTTGCATATGTGTCTATTGCTTTTAGCTCTCTAAATCTCCCATTTTATTGTTTCTATACCCCAGACTTTTGGCCATGTTTAGACAAACTTGCATTCCATTTGATTATTTTTGTAGCAGGCACGTGATCTAGTCAAATGTTTTGGGGAAACATTATATAAAGAGCGTACTGCCATTACCCACTGTTCGCTGATAGCCGCAAAAGCCAACAAGTCAGCGATGACAATGAACAAAGCCTGTGCCTGATAAACGCGAAATTGACTCAAATGATTTGATTGCTATCAAGGGGAACGGGCGGGTGAAATGTGCAGATAGCGCAATTAAAACATTGAATTTTCAGTTCTTGGAGCTCAAAAATTCAACTCTCGAGCATGGTTTATTTGCCGTGGGTCGTCTACAGATGTGAAAAGTATATTTACGCAAGCGTTTAGTAGCATTTCGTTAAATATTTGCAAATCAGAGATAATCGTAGATTAAACAACCGTAGCACAGCTGGGCTGGATTGAAATACGATTATATGGGTTGAGCAAGCTGGTTTTTGCCTTAGAGAGAGATTTGGAAAGTTTGAAATATTGTCCAAACAATGTTATCTGTTGTCTGTACAGAGCAAACACTTCTACTGGCAGAGAGAGCTTTACAGATTAATGTTAACGCAGGCGGCTGTAAAGATCGTTTACATGCTGTAAATAATGTTAAGGCGTGCCTTATGTCAGCAATATGTATGTTATGTTCTCAAGGGACTGTTAATGGGATGTTTCTTCTGAAAAATATTTACAATAAAGTAAAAGCAAACAATAAAACTCAATTCTAACATTGAAAAAATGTATTGCAAGGTGCATTTTTCTTTTGTTTTGCTCATTTGAGATCATTCATTATCGGGGCAATTTTCACAAAATCCCAATTCGAATTCATCAAAAACCTATTGTTAAATATGGAAATTTTGTTTGTTTAAATGACAGGCGCCCAGCTATGGATAGTTGGAGTTTCCAAAAAAAAACGAAAAATCCGAAAACTATCAAAAACCCTCTGCACACACAACACAAACATACACAAACAGTCAAGGTCCGAGCGTTGCATTTGTGTGTAATATGTACCTGCACCATATGCTGTGTCTCGCTCTGTCCTAATCGTACACTCTTATCAGCTCTCTCCACACGCACGCACACACCACTCATTAGCGAGTCAATAAGTTAGACGGAAAGAGAAACACAAAAGCAAACGCACAAAAATGTTTGCTGCGTTGCGGCTGACAGAGAGGGGCCCTTATTACATTAACATTTTGGAGGCTTCTTCTCCTGTCACTGGCCGCCTCCTTCTACTTCTTGCTCTTACGCTTGTGTAAGCGGTAATATTCGTGTTTCGTTTTCTGTGCGCCTGTTAGAATGCTCCAACTAATTAACGGGTTATGACAGGCTTGGCGCCACCTCCATCATAATTCCTTCCAATGGGCGGTGGGGCTTTTGGTGGGTAGCACATCTTGAAACTAATTAGCATCTTATACTTTTGCTTTTTAGAATCCCCCCTCCCAATTAGTTTACAGTTCATTTGACTCTCTCACTCTCTGTCTTTTGCCTCTGCTCGTGCTCACGTCATTTGCTTGGGCCCCCCTTCTCTCTGTGGTGGTGGTGGTGGTACTCTTTATTTGTCGAGCTGTAACCTCGACCTAGACCAATTATCCCAAGGTAATATGCCAGGCGCTCAGAGAGAGCAGCTAAATGTTCACTTTGACTTCTGTTGCTTTGCCCTTCGACGCAGCATGTGGTGTATAAACATATATGTGTGTGTGTGTGTGTGTGTGTGTGTGTGTGTGTGTGTGTGTGTGTGCGTGAGTGTTTTGTATTTTTCACTTGTGTGTAGATATTTGTTTTCCAAAAATACCCATGCTTCGCGGAGGGGCAGGGCACGGAGCCAGAGCCCCCGCGATAAGCAGCTCTGATCGCCCTTAGAAAACCAAATAAATGACTGAATGAATGAAAATCTCTTGTGTGCAGCATAGTTTTCTGTTTCCCTGTGAAAATATCGATCATTGCATGAGGGGTGTGACGAGGCGAGGCCCCACCAGCCTGGCCAGAGAGGGAGCGGAGCGAGCGCACATGTTTGTCATTGAATTTATAAATACAAACGAGAAACAAAAATGTATTTTTATACCAAAAATAACAAGCTTGAAAAAAGATAGCACGAAACTTCAGATACCCTTGTGGAAAATTAAGTTTCCCATAAAGATTTTCATTCCATAAATACGAAAATTATATAATCCACGGATCCATTCTTAGAGATTCCGACTGTGTGGACAAAAAAAAATAAATGCTGCTTCAAAAATAAGGGAATAGCTTGCATACCCACTGACTAGAGTATACAAAACGACTTCAAGGTCCATCCGAACTGTGTTTTTGGATTTTATTGTGATTTTTTGTACGCACGTTTTCCACTTGTCTCGCATTTTTGAGCGCCTGTTGCCCCTTAGATCACTTCGATTCTAAACGATCCTCATCTTCTGTCTCCACAGCACCTTCAGCAATGGGGCAAGCGATCAGCAGAGCATGCAGCCCGAGCGACGGGCACGCCTGAACACGGCGCCTGGGATGCGAGCTGGCTCCAATTCCAGCATCGTGGTCGGCGGCGGCCTCAAGCGTACGTACATTTTGAGCGGATCGAGTGTGAGCCATATCACGGATGACAGCAGCACGGAGAGCCTTGCGCCAGCGGGCAACTTTTCGGGCAGTTTCCGCAACAGCCTGAGCAAGTCGGTGCAGATTACGGACAGTCGCCGGGGGACAACGCTCCAGGGACTTGGAATGGGACAGCGGGATGAGCGAATGGTGCTGGTGTCCCGCAAGATACCGTTCTTCATATTCTCAGCCCTGCCCTACTACAAGGGCAAGAATGGAAGGTGAGTAGAAGGTGGAATAGAATACGAAGCTGAAGAGTCTACATTTGTTTTGTATTTTATAGAACCGAGTTCCGCAAGGAGGATCGTCGTCGGCGTAATCCTTCCACATCGCGGCCCTGAGCTCCATCAATGATGCTCCCTTTGATCCCTTTGATTTGATGGGCATGCAAAAGGCCGAGAGTGGTCAGGTGAGTCATTCAATTGAGATTCTCCAAAGACTTTCCATACCAACATATCTGTTTTCTTTTTTCCACAGGATATATCCTATGGCCATCTTTTGATACCATCGCGACAGTACGAAAAGGAGCGCAAAAAGTATGGCAATGCCTCGGCGACTGCCTCCATCTTCGAGAATCAAATGGAAATCACGAGCACAGCGGCGCTCAAAAATCACGGCATTGCGAGGTTCGTGCCGGGTTCCGGCCATTCCCACTACCACCACTATTAGGATCTACATATTCGTATTAATTATGTTGAACACATTCGTTCAGTTCCATTTCGTCATACCCGCTACCATGTACCATTGCCACATACATACATCTCAATCGTCATTGTGCATGGCCCGCCATACCGAATGATTTATTTATAGCATAGACCAACCAAATAGTCCAACTATAAGCTAGCAGAAATCGTTAAAGTTCCACAACAATGTCTCTCCACAATAACATTTCTCAAATTGCTTTGTAATGGGATCCTACTCCGTTTTTTGCTTTGTTTTGGCTCGTGTGCTTTTGGGGGCCCAGCTTGTAGCCGAAATGAGGCACTTAGCTGAGCAAACAAAATCCATATCACAATCCATACATACATATTTATATCTGCGTCATTATGAGCCGATTCGAGTCTGATATAACCCAATAATCCGCAGTGTTTTTTGTCAAGTCCAGACTCGGCATGTTTTGTAGACTTTGTATAATCTTGAGTACTTATTGCTAGTCTTGCAATTTGCAGAGCAGGGAAATACAATCCAATACCAATCCGTTACGATACTTAGTTTATTTTGTTTTATTTCTTTGTTTTAATCGAACCACCTTGTACGCGCCGCCAAACAAAAAAAAAAACAAAAACATTTGAATACATTTTGTGGCATTAACTTGTTGCTAATTCATTTAACGCTTTGCACTACTTCGTTTCAGCACAAAAACCATAACCAAACGTCAAGGCAAATGGTAAATTTATGAAAGCAGCTAATATGACAAAAAAAAAAAAATAAAAAATGAATAAATACCAGCCAATTCAGCCATGATGTCGCTATCCTCCTATAAAGAACTGAGGGCTGTGGCCCATGGCTGGGTTTTTGCTGCCAAACGCTTTTAGTCCACTAACAAATTTCACACACACACACACACACCACCACACACATACACCCGCACACACCCACTCTCGCACAAACACAAACATCGAACAGAAGAACATTGCTTCAACTAACCCGATTACGCCTTCTATCACGCTCTGCCTTAAGACACTGTCTCCCCTAGAGGATATATAAAAATAATCGTGTTCCTTTCCGCTCCACAGGTGCTTTACGTATGAGAATAACAATCGGAACAGTGCGGCCAGTCCAACGCCCGAGAATAAGCTGGATTTGGATATGGATAGCATTATGCTGGGTGGTGATACACCCCGTGGTCAGACCGTAAGTTTATAGCGTTTCACAGGAAATAATCTTTGGTGTATAATATAACTTTATATCTTGCAGAATCAGTACTCGGCAAACATCTTGGATGATCCAGAGCTGATTGCTGGCAAGCATCGCACTCTGTTGACCTTTACATCGTACATGACATCGGTGATAGACTATGTGCGGCCATCGGATCTGAAGAAGGAGTTGAACGATAAGTTTCGCGAGAAGTTCCCCACCATTCAGCTAACCCTGAGCAAGTTGAGGAGGTATGATCATTCTGTGGTGCCATCTCCTATGAATCTCTATTGATATTTGACTTTCTTCCCGCAGCATCAAGCGCGAGATGCGGCGTATCAATAAGCTGGACACACGCATCGATCTGGTGACCATTTCGCAGGCTTACGTCTACTTCGAGAAGCTCATTCTGGGCAATCTGATCAACAAGAACAACCGCAAGCTGTGCGCCGGCGCCTGTCTGCTGCTGAGCGCCAAAATGAACGATGTAAAGGGTGACGCCCTCAAGAGTCTCATCGAGAAGACGGAGAGTGTGTTTCGCTTGAATCGCAAGGAGCTGATATCGTCCGAGTTTGCGGTGCTAGTCGCCCTGGAGTTTAGCCTGCATGTGCCCATGCATGAGGTCCTGCCGCATTATCAGCGGCTGCTCTACGAGTCCTAGAATTGGCCCCGGCGCTGCGCCGAAAACACTTTGTTGGCAGCAGCGCAGGTGGTGGCGACAGCGGCGGCCACCACCAAGCAGCATCTACGTCGCACCGGTAGTCGCAAGTAGGGCGTGGCGTTGGGAGCCCAAACCGTTAGATCAAAAACAAACAAAATCTTTAGTTCAAGAAGTGATCGCTAATTTCAGTGGCGCCACTAAGCGCAATGAGTGCGTGTAGAGATCGTGTAGGTGTCGCCACAGATACATGTTTTTGACATGTCGATATTTTGTAGCAGACCAGCAATTACTTGTAGAATGTAGGGTTTTCGTAGATCGAAATTTTTGTTGAACGCCGGAGCAGAAAGCAACGAAAATTTCAAATATTTTCCAAACAGTATAACAGAAAAACCCTATTAAGATTTTTTATTTGATCGAGCATCCCGTTGGTAGTTTGGAGCAATACTCTTTCAAAACTGAAATTACTAATTACATACCACATTAATTGTTGCATTGTTTGGTGATCAATGCTTGAAAGACTTGACGTAAAACTTTAATTCGGAAACTATAAGGCGAGGCACCTTCAGAACTCCAACACCGGTCCTGTGGTTTATCAAACTGCAATGCGAGTAAATATGCGGCTATCGTGCTTATTATTCATATATATATTATATTAGTATACTAGAATAAGTTTTACTACAAAAAAAAGCTTCAAAAAGAAAAAAAACACCTGCATACATATACCCCCCTCCCCTTTGCTTAATCCTTAGATACGTAAGTGTTTATGTTTTTAGGAAAGTTAAATATGTTTTTCTTGGGTTTTCTGTTATTGACATTTCAAAAATGAATAAACTTAACTTAACCAAAAACCAATATCATAAAACGTTAATTTATGCAGTGATAAGCTAAGCTCTTATCAACATTTTTTTCTTGCTTTTGCTGTCGCTGCCCCAGCCCCCAGCCCCAGCCCCCAGCCCCAGCCACTGCTGCTGCTGTTGATACTCCCTCTGCTGTTGTTGTAATGTTAATTTTATTCAAATTTCCACATCGACGATCTCTGCCTATTGCTGTTTGCTGTTGGCCGCGCGCCCAAAGCTGGCTAATCCGACCGGACAGGTCGGCAGATCCCACGTTACCCCCACCCATTGCATCGCCCCGTTACGTATCGATTGGCTTGACACTCGTCAATCAGAAATCAATAAATTACCTACGATCGATTATTTGTCAGCGCAACAGGCGCTCAGCAGTCGACAACAGGTGGCAGACAAACACAAAAAAAAAAGAGTTCTCTGCGATAACCCGAAAAAATACGGGCCAGCAGCACACGTGTACCGCTAGAGGGGCAACATCGCGTCTGTTGGCGGCGGGGGGTAACGGAACGTGCCATGCACATTGCCTTTTGTTGGGTTTTTCTTTATGTGTGCTTGTTGTTGGTGCCATCGCTTAACTCTTTTGTGATAAGCAGCATTCCATATGTATGTGCGTTTTTGTAGCTAAAAGCTTTTCGGGCAGCCAGAAAATGGGCAGAGGTCGCTACGGTCCAAGGTGCTTGAATACGAGGTGAGGCATTGCCAGTCAGTGATCTAGCGACAGTTACTTATGGTCACATGATGGGTGGACACAAAAGAGAGCAAGGTAAATAGTGGACCATAAAATAGGCAACTCAAAGAACGGTAATGCCTCACCTCACCTTGTAATTGTAGGCCTTGTTAGTTCACACGGTGTGTGTGTGTATCGGTGTGTGTGTGTAATGCGTTGCAATCGCATTTAGCTATTCTCTTATCAGCGCAATTTAATGGGTAACGACCTCCCACAGAGGAATTGCGACTATACGCATGCCCTTTGCTTGCTCAAGGGCTTAATAATTCTGACTGAAAGAATACATACATTAAACGAAATTAAATGCAAATTGGATACAAAAAAGTATATACCCTAGATATACCTTTGCTTTCCATGCCACACTTAATTTAAAACTTTATTCGTATTAAATAACATTTCTAAATTACAGCAATTAAATTGGAAACAAAACTCTCATTAGTGAACATGGGGGAAATCGTGCGTGAAGGTATATATATAGATATGTACATATAGGAAACACACACAGAATAGCAAATTTCCTATTTCAGCTTCTCTCTCTCTCTCTCTCTCTCTCTGTCTCTGTCATCTCTCCCCACACCGTTGCATGGCTTGCCGCCACATGGCCCTGCATAATGGAAACGCTCAAAACTAATTAACGCAAAAGCAAAGCCGGAACTGAAGGCATCAACTACCCTCCCCTTCGGCACTCCACCCCCACTCACTGTTTTGGGCCGTTTGCCACATTCTCTCTCCGCCGCCGGCACGCGTTCATTGGGTCAAAGAGAGTGAGTGAGAGTGCGGTCTCTTCGGTTGTGTTTCTGTTCGCCTGACATGAAGCGTCTGCAGCTGCTGCTGCTGCTGGTTCGGATCCATGGGTTGGGTGCGGGATTAGGTACCCCCCTTCACCCAAGTTTATTACTCATTAGCACGCACAACTGGGCTGTCCGTCCTGTTCCGTCCGTCACGCCGCAGCCGCACCAGCAGCATAAACTTTTTCGCAAACTTTAGCTCATTTATTAAGAACCGAACCCCATCCGCACACACACACACACGAACATACATACATACATACATACATATACAGTCACATTCACATAGGAACTTTTTCATTAAAATTTCGCTTTCATTTATTAGACATTTTTTCTTCACCTCCATCCAGCACTGTCCTCAGACCTCACCCCCTTCTCAGACAGCACAGCCAACTCTCTGGCACACTGCGCCTTATCTTTTTGTGGTTTCTCTGCGTTAACAGTTGTTAGTTAGTTCTACTCCGCTCCACTCCACACCTCCCCCACGTTCACTTTCACACCCACCGCACACACACACACACACACTCTGATTGGAAAGTTCTTTCTTTCATTCGGTCTTTCTTTTGCTCGCCTGCAACGGTACCATTTTCATGGCTTCCGACCGACGCCCCCCTCCATCCATCATTGAGGGAAGACTGGCCCTGGCCAAGCGACCGTCCGACCAATATTCATTCCATTTGCTGCTGCTGCTGTTGCTGCTGCTGCTGATGGCGTTGCTCCCGCTGCTGCTGCTGTCGACGCTGCTGTTGCTGCTGCTGCTGCCGCTGCTGCTGCTGTCGCTGCTGCTGCTGCCGTCGTCGTCGTAGTTGCCTGTCGACTATCTGCGGTTTTCTGTGCGCCTGATACTATGCGCCGAGTTAATTGGTTTGCAAACAAATTAACCAACGTGGGTGTGTACGTTTCCTAATTAGCAGCTTTTGTAATTAAATATGCCCGCAGCCATACAAACTCACACACACACACACACAGACACATTCTCGTTGTGGCTGCCGAAAGTGGGAAAGGGAGAGAGGGTGCGTATGTGTATGCGGGCATGGTACAATGGTATAACGGTTCATGTGACGCACAGCGGCGTCTCTGGCGGGGCCCCACTTGACTTAGCTAATGAACGCAGACAATACTATACCCATACCCATACCGAACCCCTCTCAGCGGACGCCCCTCTCGAATGGTTATTCCAGCGCAGAGAAGGAAAAGGGAGCGGCGCCTGGGCTGTGGTTTGTTGATGTTGCCAGGAGGGGGTGGATGGGGGGTGCGAGTCGGCTGGCAGCTCTGACGTCCCAAATGAAAATGCATTTTAATTAGGGGTTTTGTTGGCTTTTGTTTTAAGTTCATTTTTGTTCTTGTTGTAGTCGCTGCTGCTGCTGGGGCTGCTGATGCTTCTGGTCTGGTTGTTTCGGTCGAAGGGGGGGGGAGGCTTCATTCATTAGTTGAATTGAGCAAATGATGATGGGTTGTCTCAAATGGGGAAAAAAAGGGTCAAGATTTTATGGTCATAATTGGACATGGATATTATACAAAATATATATAAATATTCATTAATTGGTTCTACCTCCTTTTAAACTTCTGGATATCTCTGACCACAATCTCTACTCTCTCGATCTATCTAATACTTTTTTGCTGTTGAATGGATTGTAGTACCGAGTACTATGGCACCCACAAGTTCTGCTTTTTGCCAGTCATTATAAACGTTGTTGTAGTTGCTTTATTCGATGCGGACTCGAGCAGACAGCAGGCAGGCAGGCAGGCCGACGCTGGCAGCAGACCCGCACCAGCAGTAGCAGCAAAAAAAGGGTCCAATTAAAAAACCACGACAATTAACGGGGAGCCAAGTGAGTTAACTTGGCATAAGTGGAATTTTAATTGGCAACACGAGAGAGAGATGGCCGGGAGCCGAGTGACTTGCCGAGTGCCGATAAGTGCAACGCCGTGGAGATTCGAGTCTGTGGGGTAGATAGGTGGATGGATGGATGGGTGGGCGGTTGGGGGGTGTAGCATAGCAGAGACGAACCAACGACCGAAGGAGGGGAGGGCTCGCCTCTCCTCTCGTTATATGTATGTATGTATGTATGTATGTATGTATGGTTCCCGTGAGTCCGGGAAACGGTGCGGGGCGGTGGGCTCCCGGTAGTTAAGTAAATGAGCATTTTGTTTCACTAATGAACACTAATGAATGCCAGCAGCCGGAGAGACAGCACTTGGATTAAGGCACACGGACTCCATTCTCTCTCTCTTTCGCTCTCGCTCTCTTTCTCTATGTGTGTGTGTGTGTGTGTGTGGGGGCCTTTTGTTGGTTTGGGGTTTTTGTGTTGTTAATTAATAAACACGAAAGCCCAGAGAGACCCCGGTACCTTCCATTGTGTATGTGTGTGGATGGATGTGACTGGGTGTGCGTGTGTGTGTACCCAGTTTTGAAGGGGTTAAAATAAGCAATTAGTTGGATTTTCGACTAGGCGCACAGAAAACGAGCAGACGTTGAAACTGGCAAACAGGCGAAGGCAAGGCAAGGCATGCCATGCCAGGCCAGGCCGGGACGGGCCGGGCCGACAGGCTGGCGCAATTCTGCCAGGCCAACAAAACCGAAATGAGAAAGTTTCAAACTGTTGCCCCTCCTCATCGTCGTCGCAGTCGTCGTCGTTGTTGCTTCTTCTAACGAGGCAGCGGCGCAGGAGCTTAACCCAACGGTTGTGGCATGGGGGCAAGGGCATAGCAGAGACACCGCAGAGCAGGGCAAGCGGAAAGGGAAGCAGCGCCAGCGCAAAAGAGACTCCCGACTAGGGACTCCCAGCCAGCAGGTAAGCCAGCCACGCATCATGGGCATGGGGGGTGGTGCCTCCCGATTCCGCCTTTGCTGCGGTGGGAAAAACTTTCTGCTGCTGGTTGTCTGTGCTGTCGGGGCTTAATTAGTGGCGCGATGAGTCGCGGCAATTAGCATGGACACAAACCAGAAATGATGAATGGGGCAGCGGCAGTCCCAGTGGCCCTAGTGGCACTAGTTGCACGTTGCACGTTGCATATTGCGGTTGTGGAAGGTCAGGGATGTGGTGGTGAGGCAAAGTCTTAAGCAAGGTATGTTTATGTAGGGTTTAGGTTGGGAATGCTTAAAGTAAGGCTTTAGGTAAGGTGGAGCAAGGCATAATAATTCTCTAGATCAATCTGAAACCCACACCATACACAACCACCCAATCGGAAATAATATACAAAATTCCTTTTAAGGCCGCAATCTACTTTCATAATCAGCAATCCAATCGTGTCTTAATTATTCCTACGAGTATTTCTGATCAACAGAAATAGATTGTAGAGCTTCCAAAAATAACTGCGAATGCGGCAATGGGGCTGGGGCGAAATATTCTAATTGAGTTCCCAAAACATGACGAATGAATCACGTTAACCTAACGACAATCAAGATCAAGAAATATATATACTATATACATATTTATGTAAGACATCTATGACAGCTTGGTCGCAATAACTTTCCGGCGAGGGTCGATTCATGTCGCTTGCCATTGAGCTGTTAGACAAGATGACTTTATATGGCAAAGCGCCAAGCGACGCGCCATTGTCTGCCACCGATTGAAAGTGCGAACTTGTGGAGGAGGCGGCAGCCACAACCTGGACTACGCTAACTGACGCTGCAAACCCGTTCGAAAAACAACAGACGGAAGAAAACAGACAACCGCTCAGCCGGCGACATGCCCCTGACGTCAGCGATTCAAATAAGCCAAGTTTATATCTGTAGACACACAATGTGGGGGTCGGGTCTGATCTGTGTGGCAGAAAACAATCATTTACATGACGAGTTTTTGCGCTCCGAACAAGGTGAAATCATATTTTAGAATACGACCAGCACAGTGTTGGCTCAATCGTCTATTGGAACGCGCAGTGAACACATCGAACCGGAAAACAACAAAATACACACACAGAGATCAGAGATCACTAAACAGAGAGATCAGATCAGATATGTCGCTACGCAGGAAAGAGGAATATATACCCATCAAGTGTGAGGGCTGGGATGGCAAGTTTGTCTATCAGGATGGCGCCGTTAACAATGTGTCCAAGGTGCGACGCCACAATCAGAATGTGACCAACACCAATAACTTTTATGGCTGCAACACGGAACCGATTATTCTGCCCACCACCTGGGATGGCACATTCGTGAAAAGCGGCGAAACACGCATCAAGCCCGAACGCAATCGTTCCGACGATCAGGACTACTACGATTACAACTCTGATCCGACAGTGTTGCCAACGACATGGAGCGGCGAATTTGTCACCGATCCCAACGATGTGCGCATCAAGCCGGAGCGAAACTTTTCCGATGCCCGTGACTATGCCGAGGCGAGTCGCTTCAAGTTGGTGCAACATTAAGACAGACAGACAGAGAGAGAGGATATACCCGATCTTATATACCACATCGTGAGCAAACAAACTAACTCTGCAAATTGTATACTTATGTATTCCTCACACCCAATTTGTTTGGTTCGGTTTTTGCATTGTACTCTGTATCTAACCCTAAGCGTTCGTTGTATTTGTATTATTTTTATAGATATTTATTCGTACACCTAATAAACAACAAAGCAAAAAAACCAACTGAAATCATTGCTAGAAAGTTCCGTTGTGCAATCAACCTACGACAGCTACGTTTAGAGGTGTGTGTGTGTGGGCGTTACAACCCGATATTCAGAGTGACCTTTTATGGCAATATATTGTGATCGTGTTTTATTTGCAATATATTTTTTGCTTCATAATTATAATCATTGTGGGAATAATGCTTCCTTTTTGAGAGAAATCAAGAATTATTTGACTGATTCACACTTGAGTTGCAATCTTGTTGCAATCTGTGGAATGTAAATTCCTCTCACATCGAGATCAACTAAAGCTTATGCGTGTGACTTTCTAGTTTATTTTTCGCCCTAAAACCTTTTCCTTAGATAATTGCCATGTTTACTCCACTCCAAATGGCGTCCATAAAGTAATTACACAGTCACAGTCAAGATGCGTAGGTTTCTTATAGCCATCACCATTAGCCTAGTAGTTGTGGGTCTCGCCGTGGGCCAGTCAACGAATGTCAGCAATTCTCTGGATGACTATATAGCTCAGAATCAGCGGCTGCATGCTGCGCGCATTGAGCAGTTTGAGGCGGTTTTGGCCAACTTTAAGACGGCATTTAGCCAACGCCAGCAGCTCATCATTTTGCAGGCCGATTTCGTGCAACTAAAGCTGGAGGATGCCGCCGCTCGCATCGAACCGCTCGGCCTAATCGATCCCTGGCACAGGCAGTGCGTCCAGAAGTACAGCTCGATCATACCAACGATAGCCACTGCCCGACTGGGTGTAAACCAATGCCAGGCGACCATCAATTACATTCCGAACTACGCCGAAAGTCCTACTACTATCTCAAAAACTACTACAATATCAATCTGAAGAACTCCCTGGCGGACTGTGTCCAGAACAATTCGAGCACCCAACTAAACTAAACGCTCTGTGTGACCACAGTGGTGAGTAGCCACCAGATCCCTAATGATCCCCCAATGATCCATCCTCAATTTCCATTTACAGATTGCCGCTGCCAATTCGCTTTCAAATACGTACCAAAACAATTTCAATACCAGATCAAAGATGCCAATTGCACCGCGGAATCGCGCATCACATGAGGGTCAGGTGTATGCCTGGACAGCCCAGCGGCTCATCGATAACTGCATTGACAATCAGCTCGTGTGCGGATCCGTATCCTGTTCGGCTGGCTGCCCAAATGTTTCCACCCCAAGTCTGACGGAGGGTTACTTACGCAATGAGACCATTAGGAATCCCCTTCGCGGTCTGAGCACCCAAGCTGGTTGCAGGGAGTTTAGATTTAAGTAATCGATTGAACCCTTGCCAGATTAAAGAGTATTACATATAGCACACAGGGAATGGAAGATATCAGAACATATATGGCATTTAAGAGATTTTAGTCTGATTACATAAATAAATAGTTAAATATATTAAGCAATCAAAAGTGGATTGATATATGTAAAAGCATCGACAGCTGAGCAAATATTTAGAAAGTTTTAGAAGTATTTAGCTGTGTGGGGAAAAACATCTGTTATCGGGAGTAGATAGATCCAGATACATATCATATGTACATATGTATATAGAAACCTATAGATCGTTGCCTATTATAGGTGACTGCATTGCGAAAAAATCGATCTGTGGATAGTTGTTGAAGAATACGAAATCCTTGAAGAAACAAATTTCAGTTTCCATAACCCTTTTTTGTAAACTCAAGCCACACGAACTATCAGGAGCTCAGCAACGATCTGTAGGTGATTTCAAAATCTTAGGAAATTGTATCTCAGCATTCCAGGTACCCGTAAGAACTAGCTCTGGAATGTTAAGCCACTCAAAAAGACACCGCATTCCAAGACCCATCCACACTCAAACAATCCCATTTCCCAGAATATTGGTATCGCATCTGGGATCACTTTGTGTCTGTGTTTTTTTCCTAAGAACATGTTCTATTCATGCATTCCATTATCTACGGATAAATGCCTGAGCACAGATCAAAGATCGCGGCACAGGCTACAACGCATTGAAAACCGATCCTTTTGTGTGGATGGGAAAATGCTGTGGATGGGCTCTTGGCTCGATGCCGGGCTTGACACGGGCTGTGACCGTGTGAAATATTCCAACTGTTGTGGCAGCATGCCAATATTGTTAACAGACACGCAGAGTATGCAGTAGGTGATGCCGGAAAAACGATGGAAAATGATCAGCACGAGCAGGTAGTCAACACATGTCGTGCCATGAGCAGATGCGTGAGAAATCTTTGTTGTGGAAAAACGATCCTTTTCTTTGTGGGAAAATTACGGTTTCCACATGGCTGCTGAGAAGGTTTTTTAGGTGTAGTTTTTTAATCGTGTGAAATTTTCAAATGTTTGTCAAATTTGTTGAATTAACGACCAGGATATCAGAATTAGCCGTAGCAGAAGATCAGGATGCAATTTTGGGACTGTAGAACAAGGACAACGAGACAGAAGAAGCAGCTGCGGAAAAGTGCCCATCGATCCACAAATTTCCTTGGAACGTGTTCATTTTTCCAGCTCGGTAGAACCGCAGAACAGGTGATCAGCGGTTTTAGTAGCTAAACCCCGAACAAAATTGTAGAATTCTACCTGTTCGTAGGCATAGAAAATGCAGCATTGATTTTGATCTTCCACCTAAAAAAGAGAGCCATAAAAATGATTCTTTGGGATTCCTAACAAAAATGTGAATAAAAAATACAATACCCTTTGCAGGCGGCGCAGGTGTGGGAAAAATCTTCAGCTGCCTAGCTTGAGCCCTAGGCAGCGTGTGAATTTTCCAGATTTTTGTGGAAATTGAAGACTTTTCGAACAGGCCAACAGCACCAAAGGCAGCACAAGCCAACGAATTTCCCAAAAACTAGCTCGAAGTTCTACCTGGCAGCCAGGGCCTGGGAAGCGGCAGCTGGCACCGAGCACACGATTAACATTTTCCGGCAACCTGTTGCTGCCTTTCAAAAGAGATCTTCGCCCTTTATTCCCCATAAAATGAATTTTCTAAAAAACGTCTGCTATTCAGAAAATAATCCAGAATTGCAGCAGGAGCAGCTGCGTGAGAAAATTGTCCTCTGCCTGTTGATTCCACGCCAGGATCGTGTGAATTTTCCAGCCCAATTGCGATGAGGAACAACTTTTCAACCAGGCCAGCAGAAAATTCAGTAGCTGTCTACAGCGATTTTTCCTACCTGCTATCCGGGGGCCTGGGAAAGTGCAGCTGAAACGGAGCACACGTTAAAGTGATTTTGAGTTTTCCGACAACCTGTTGCATGGGAAAAGGATACTCCTCTTTTTAAGAAAACGATCCCTTAAAAAAATACCAAACAATGTAAAGAACTTCCCAGAAGCAGCTGTGGGAAAATTGTCCTCTGCCTGTTGATCCTCTGTACAATCGTCCTGATCGTGTGAATTTTCCAGCCTAATCATGTAAATAGAAAATTTGTCTAACAGGAAAGCAGCAAATATAGTAAGAAATGGAATGCATTTTCCTATCTGTAGTCCTGAGGCCTGGGAAAATGCAGCTGGAAAAGAGCACACGATTTTTCGACAACCTGCGGTCTTAAAAGGTGGAACCTCCTCCTTTTCCACAATGAAAGGCATTCCATGGAAATCTGTTATTTAAACAAAGTTAAGAAGGATGTGCTGCTCAGGGAAAGGTTCTCTACAATATGATGCTACCTGCGGCAAGGGTCGAAAGAATACAGCTCAAAAGAAGCACGGGACAAATCGAATAACCCACGGACTGGGAAAAGGGATCCTTCCTTTATTTAAGTGAAATGTATTATCTGAAAAACGATCCAATAGTTGGAAAACTGCCACCGAAGCCGGCGTGGGAAAACATTTGCCATCTGTCTATTGATTCCTACGACACGATCTTCGAGCCGTGTGAAATTTTCCATCTCTTTGCGGATTTGGAAAACTCATGGCACAGGAGAACAGGAAATACCATAGGCTTTATTGGATAAGTTTTTCCAATATTCTCTACCTGTTGATAGCCTGGGAAAATGTATTGAACTGTTTCCAAAATTTTCATGGGAAACCGAACGGCGCAGAAGCTACGTGGGAAATTATTTTACATTCAAATAGATTGAAGATCACAAGCGTGTGAAAAATCAGTCAACTCTTTCAAGGATGAGTGAAAATTCCACCAGGAAAACAGAAATCACAGTATGTGTATCCTTCAAAATCACTGCAGGCACCCAAAGAAAATTCTACCTGGAAGACCTAAGATCAACAGGCAGAGCCAAAGCCGCCTGGGAAAATCTCGGAAACGCGCGTTCTATTGATTTTCGAATGTCATGGGAAAATGATCATGTGGGAAAATGTCTCAAGTGGTTGTAAAATTCAACAATTAGCTAATAGGCAAACAGAAATATAAATAAGGACTCTGGTCAGAAATCCTGCTTATTGCGGTGATCTCTACCGGAAGCAGGCTCATTTCATTTCCTCCGGAAACGACAGGATCCTAACAGGAAATTAATTTTGTTGCCACTCGAAATTGTATTTCCTCAAACAGGAAATTGATTTCTAATCTTACATTTTCAATTTCCTGTACAGCTTCCGTTCCTTTTTTAACAAATAAATATTGATCTTTGGGCAACCTGCCCGCAACCGATGTTTTTTGGGGTCTTTTTTAAATGTTTTTTCCTGGAACGACCAGACCACATGCTGAGATTTCTGGCAAGGCGTGAGAATGTTTCGGCTTAATTGGGCTGGTTTCTACTAGGGAAGCAGCAACCTCAAATCAGTGATTACTTGCATTCCTTTTTTTTTGTCCAGGATAAAGCCATGTGATATATGAAACCTTAGCAACATCTTTGATCTTTTTATGGATTCCTTGGAGGCATTTTTTTTACTCCTAAGATGTTCTGGTGTCGTGATGCCGTGAGAATATTGGCAAATAGTGGAATACAAAATTAGTTTTGGGTATCAGGCAAGCAGAGCAGTAGCGAAAGCATACGATATATGTATTTCCAGGATGCTTTTAAGGATTCTGATATGCAAATTCGATTAAACAAGCAGCCATTCGATTAAAATGGCTAACAGGAACGCAGTTTTGCCAGCAAGCAATCGCACAAAATTGTGTCGTACCTTCCCCACCTTTCTTTATACCTGTGTATACCTGAAGGAAAGTCAAGGTAAGAAGTTGCCAAAAAAAAAAAACTACCACCAAACTATTGAGTTACACTTCTCTTTGCTCGAGACCTTTTCCACCCTGGAGGCTATTAGTTATCCAAACAAAAAATGTCTTGAGCGTTACCAGGATAACAGCAATCCTAGAAGGAGCCAAGATATTGTGCGCTCCTTACTTTTTGAGGGTTGTTTCTCGGATGGCATTCAAAACGAACCTGAAGAGTTCTCCAAGTCGTGCAATGTCTTGGTGTATATTAGGCGAACAGCGGACCGTAGCAGTGATTCGACTGTCAAGATCTTCAGGTTGGTTCGTGTGCCCAAGAGGGTTGAAAGTGTCAGTGTTTTTAAGCGGCTTACAGAAAAACCAAAGGCAAGATCTTTGGCGTTAATCTCTTCCAGACCAAAGATATCTCTCTCTCACCATCATTTGTGTGGTGGGCGTGTTCGTTAACGTTCCCGTCTGGGGGAATCCTTCCAGAGCAGGTAACATTCCTTCCCTCAAGCGTGAGAATTTCAATCAAATTCTGTTGATCTTTCAGCAGGCGAACAGAAGAGACGACAGCATCCACATCCCCCCCTGCCACCACTCGGTTTACGCACAGAGCGTGTGAAACGAAGAGCTACAAGAAAAAAAACATAAAAAAGAGAGACAAAACGAACGAACCGAAAAAAAAACCGAAAGTTGCGCGTGAGAGTGAGAGGCAGCGAGGATCGCGTGGGAATAAATGCTGGCCAAGAATGTAACGTATTTTTTTCCCACAGCTCCTGCAGATAAGGGATCTCCCCATCCATTCCCACTCACTCTTTCTCTCCTTTTCACTCTCGCTGCCTCTCTCTACCCTACTCGCACTCAAATGATATGCACAGGCTTAAATTAGTTGTTAATTGTCTGCTGGCTGTCCCTCTCCCGTTTTGGCATGTGCTCGCGTGAGAACTTTCCAGCGAGAGACTGGAAAAGGGAACAGGCGAACAGCAACGGCAGCGCATGGATTCCAGTTCTTCAGCTTAGCTGGAGTTTTTTCTCTCTCTCTCTCTTTCCTTGTGCTCTTTCTTGCTTTCATGCTTTGCCGTTGCTTTTGTTGTTGCTCTTAACGAGATCCTCGGCTGCCTGCCGGCCGCCCGATCGTTACGTTAAACGGATGTGGACTGTGTCTGTGTGTGTCTGTCTGTGTGTGCGCTTGAGGGTTTTATTTGCTGCGGAGGGTTTCGTGGTTCGCTTATGTCAACAGCGTGTGGGAAATTCTTGGCCCAAAGCCGTTACAAGACCAACTTCAGACACAAACAAAATGCACATTGAACGGATCGTGAGAACTTTTCACGTTGACCCAAAGACGAACCATCAGGAAAGCAGAACTTGCATAAAGGTTTTGTCGATTGTTGTAAACGAAATGCATTGGAACGAACGCTGGAAGGTCATGCTTATTTGGCGACACAAAAGGCTGTCTATGGGGAATGCAGAAAAAAGCTTCCCAAAAAGCTTAGTTCATTTAGGGAAATTTTAGATATTTTCAGCTATGCCCAGTGGATGCTATAGAAGTAAAAAAGTTTCCAGTGCTGCCATCAAGCACAATTATTAAACCAGCAATCATATGGCCCCTTCCCTTTCCCCATCACTGGATTCACATTTGAGTTCCAACCACAGCCACACCAATCAGAACTGAAAACGAAAACCAAAGAAACTTCATTTCCAAAAAAAACACAACATCTTTTCACCCTACTTCAAACCCTGCTGGCCTGTTCGGCCTTAAGACATTTACAAGCATCAAATTACACATGAAGCGACACCAAAGAAAGTGCGGCACGTGCCACAGCAGCGCAACCCCAAGAACGGTTCAGAAATAGTTTCCGACTGCGTCGTCTACTTGCTGCGGCTGCCTGCGACCCTGTCACTTTGACAGCCAATTAGTGATCATCAGCAAAGATTATCAAGTGGAAAATTATGGGGTCTCAAATTACAATGTGCCCGAGTGAGACACGCCCACCGACCGACACTCTCTCTGACAGCCTGTTGCATGGATCGACAGCGAGCTGTGCCCCAAGGTAGGGGCACTGGAAACACGATCATCGCTGTCATCGTTGTGTGTGGTGTGTACTATATGTACATATGTACATATGTTTAACAACTTAATGAACCCTGATGTTTGTCACGATAATTTCATGTTTTTGAATAGGAACGCAGCAAAGACAGGCCGAGAACGAGGACTGGCTGAGAAACCACCACCAGAAAGACACACTAAAGTTCCAGATCCAGATCCCGACGCAACCCCAAGACCCAAGACCCTCCAATAATGGACTCAGACACGCATCGAATTACAATTGTGATTGTGGCTCAAGAAGCATTCAAGCGAGTAGAGTCAGGCGCGGCGGCGGTCACATCTTGTGGCCTTCTGAGGTCCCATTCCAATTTCACGCCGTATTAAAATGAACAGGAAATTTTTACAAATTGTTATGCAAATTGGCAGTTTGCCAACGCAAAAAGAGTTTCAAATGTATAGCAAACGAACAGGGGAACAGGACCAACCACCAGGCAGGACTAAAAAACAAACTTCACAGCCAGCAAGAATCCCTTCATGTTCCTTCTGCTGACCTGTTCAAAATCAATTAGCAAAACAAACAAACAACTCATCCATCAAACGCTGCCTGGGGTCGCCTGTTGAGTGGTCTTTTGTTCGCCAGTTGAGCAGCAAGGCAAACTTCCAGGAATACACAAATCCCTGGGGGCACCGCCTGCGGTTTAAAGTGCAATCAAGCCGAACCACTCGATTAGGAGAGCAGCACAAGGCGGCAGCAGTATAGCCGAGATTGTGGCAAGGGTCCAATTCCAATCTCCCAGCTACCTGACTGGGAACAAATCTCATCTACCTGCGGGTTCCCTTAAAGGTTGGTGAGTTATGAGGCGAAGACATATCTAGAAGATTCTGTTCCCCTATTCGAATGATACAGATTTAAGCCTTTGGCGCTTTTGTCCTCCGGGGAGAGAGCCTAGCCCGTACACATGGCTAAAGAGTTAAAGGTCACCAAACTAAAGCATTTGACTGGGCAAAAATAGAAACAAGTAGGAGAGGAACGCAGCTATGCGAAGCTATGCCATTGTTTGCCTAATCCCAAAGATTCATAAATCATAATTAGAAAATCACTGAATCATGCATAAAGTGTAGCAAACGAACAGGTGAACAGCACTGCGAGCAGGGCGACTCCCAACAGTTCCAACTCAAAGAACTCGCAGCATCCTCCATCCATTAAAGTCATGCAGCAGCAGAAGCATCATTATTGAGCATCATCCAATTATCTGTCTGGCGATGATTGCTACTGATGCGCATCGATGCATAATTTTCGAACAGGTTCTCAGCATCCACAAAGAGCAGTCAGAAGAGGAGTTCTGGCGATCGATGCTCAGCCAGGTAGGCATCTCAATGTTGGCAAGAAAATCATTGAAGCGCATTCATGTGTATCGCTGGAACAGGCTAACAATAATTTCAGGCTGAAGATCAGGCTCAGCAGGAGATCTCTGCTGATCAAACAGGTCAAAGGCTGTCCAAACAAAGATCATTAGAGATCATTAGGGGACAATGAATAGCTGAAAATCAATGAAGCGTGACCAAGAGCATAAAAACCAACAGGTTAACAGGAAGAGAAGGCAGTGTAGAAGTAACAACTGTTTCTGAAGATCACCTGCAGCATCACCTGGGATCAGTGATGCGTTAAGAACTGGTTCAAAATAACAGGGTTTCAAAGGTGCTAACTAGCCCAAAATGGCAAAAGGTTTCGGGCAGGATTTCACCTATTCCTAATCGACCTATTTCAAGTGTTGTTTCCCTATTCCAATGCTACAGTTTAAGGCAAGGGTTAACCCTTTAGGAATAAGTATTTATGGGTGAATGATGCAACAGTGTGACCCAATGATGCTGCGGTACAATGGGAAAAGAGTTAAAGGTCACGAAACTGTAGCATTCGAATAGGCTCACAGCATCATGTGAAGGAAACTAGTCTAGGAAAAACTTATGTGGTCGAAGCAGCCGAACCGATGATCTATGTACCTGCTTATCCCTCTAAGAACCCAATTGTTGAAAATCAGTGAGTCGTGTCCCAAAACGGATTAAGCAAACAGGGCAACATCAAAGCCAGATACGAGACGAGGCAAAAAAAAATACAGTGTAAAGGCCAAAGGGCATTGGAAATTTTGAGCATACAAGTTCCAGGGAAAAATCAATGAAGCATGACCAAAGAGATCAAACGAACAGGTTAGCAGAATATCAGAAACCACAACCTGATCTTTGGGAATATTAGATGCATCCCCAGGGAGCGACGATCATTTTCGAATTCAGCAGATCACTGGAGCGTGACCAAGTCGAACAGGCTGACAAAACTGAGAATAAGGGTACCAACAAACCAAAACTGCAACTGCAGCATCCAGCATTCCAAATGAGCCTGTGACTTACACCACTCATAGGATCACTGGAGCGTGAAACAGGCTAAATCGAACAGGCTGTCATCACCAATCGTAGGCGGAACAGTGCATCCAGCATTCCAAATGGAAAAACAATCATAGAAACGCAGCGAAAACACGCACCCATTTAAATTCCCACAATCAATTGTTATATATAGCACCGTATAAACGCAGTGGGGGGTGGTCGGAAAATTTCATTCGGCATCCAAAAGAAAATTCAAACTGAGAACATCAACTGGAGATCACTGGAGCGTAAGTCAGCCGAACAGGCTCACAAAAACTAGGAATAGGGCTCACATCAGCATCAGGAAAACTACAGCCAGCATCCCAAATGAAAATTGAAGTTGTGTAATTCCTTGAGATCCAAGATCAGTAAAGATCACTGGAGCGTGGCCAAACCGAACAGGCTGCCACAATTGATAGTAGGGGAGAACCGCATAGCAAAACCATTGACCCTAAACCAGTGGTGACCTTTCTAATTGCTTTCAAGAAGATCACTGGAGCATAGCCAAATCGAACAGGCTGGCATCTTAAGCAGTAGAGGGAAAACTGCATCCAGCATCCCATACACTAAAAATGTGCACTTCAACCAATCATAGAAACGAACCCGAAACACACAGGCTCACACACAATGTGTGTGTGTTTGTATGCACTTATATAAATCCCACATGCATTTGTTAAATATAACCCCAAGCCCAAGGGCCCCGGGCCTGTGCTGTGCTGTGGTCCAAAACTACCTGCAGCTGCAGTGGGAAAAATCTTTCGACTGCATTCGGATGCAGCCGAGCTGCTGCTGCACTCTGCTGTTCGCCTGTTCAAAGGTTACACTCGGATGCACTTCGACAAAGCACGCGCGATGTTCATGATGGCCTGTGTGTGGGAGGGAGTAGCAGAGCAGATGAAAAGCGCCCTAGCCCAGCCCAGCCCTGATGTAGATCACTACTCCACACAATGGCGAACAACAGTTTCCAGCGTAACTACCGCCGATGTATGCGCAAAAGAATGATGCAAATGTGTAGCACTTCAACAGGCAAACAGAAACCAAAGCAAGCGCCTACACTCACTCGCAAAAGTATAGGATCGGTAGGTGTAGAGAATCCCACATGGTGCATATATATTCCCAAAAGGGTTGGCGTTGGCTGCATGCAAATGTGTAGCATTTCAACAGGTCAACAGCAGCGTCAGAATGCCACCAGCACCAGCTAAGAAGTGTAACCGAATCTAGGCAGCAGGTAGCACAGCTCCCGATCTATCCATAGATTGTTGTTTTCCTACTGGTACTTCTGTGGCCCTGGCTGGAACTCAAAAACCAAAACAAACGGGAAAAATCATAAACAAATAATGAAATTGGTCATGCCCCATGGGGGTCCCCATGTGCCTCGCTTCCGCTCTCTACACATCTATCGATCGTGATTTTGGGGGAAAAACTGTAGCATTTCAATAGGGTGGCAGAAATAGAAGAGCCACGAAATCGTGGCTGTAAATCTGAAAGAAAATCCCAAAATGATCTAGCAGGTAGTCGTCACAGTGTGGCAAGTCTGGCATGCGTTTGTTATGTTGTGTGGTTACTGCCCGCACGCACTGTGCGCCTAGTGCATTTCAATTAGTTAAACAAACAACAAATTGTTGCTCAACATTTTCATTCCACAATTTTTAATAAAAATAATATTGACTTTCCCAGAAAGAGCTGTCGAGTGGGTTTGGTGTTGGTGTTGGTGTGGGCGTGGCCAGCTGCGATCGTGTCTTTTCTTTCTTTCACTTAACAACAATAGACCCGAAAATGAGAGCAAAGAAAATTTTCCCAGACCATGCAGCGATGCGTTAAAAATCTCGGCTCTGTCGGCTAGTGGCAGCGCCTGTTCGCCCAGCCGTCTGGTTACACTTGGTTACACTCTCTGCTGGGGTCGATGGGAACTCTGGGATAGGAACTCTGGGATGCTGCAGGGCGGGCCCTGGGTCATTGTCTCGCTTCGCCGCATGCCAGTGCGTGCAGCGCGTGGGCGAACTATCAGCGTGTGAGCATGGCATGGGAAACGCTGGAAGCGGAACGGGATCGTTGCTGTGTGTTTGTGTGCGCCTGGTACAAATCAAGACCTTGGCTCCAAATCGATCTTACCCACAAAGCGGAGGGGACCACCGCATTGAGGCACGCGGCCCCCAAAACGTCTTCAGATCTTCTAAGATTACGCGTATTTCGTGTCTACGTGTGGCTCATTGTCTACCTTCCTACCATTTTCTCTGCTTGCCTAATCGTTTTCAAGACCTTTGACTTTCGATTTCGTTGGAGACCTTCCCCAAGGCCTTGGAATCTCAACACCCCCTCAAACATATTCTGTTGACAGACACTTTGGCACAGGAAATTAATCATAATTTTGATGGAAATTACAAAAATTTCTGATGTCTGGGCACAGGGCAGCAGCAACATGGTAGAGCAGGCGGCGCGGGCGTGCGGTATGGTCAAGTGATTGCCGCTGCACTTTTACAGTTGTAACTGTATGGTTGTCCCGCTTGCTCTCTCATTCATTCTTATCGCTGTGACGTCGCTGGAGATTGAAAGGGGCCATGGCAAGTGATTTCTTTCCCTCTCTTTGTCTCACGCGGTGGAATGCTTGGGGGAGAGAGAGCGTTTGTTTGCTTCTTTCTCTTTCTGTTTTGTTCTCTGATCTATTTCTGCCTCATGGGTTGGGGTGGGGATCGCAAAGGGCGGCGGCATTGAGATCACCATTTTATCGAACACTGAGCCTCAAGCAGTGTATCGGCAGATTTAAACAACTTTTTTTGCTCATCTTCGTTCAGTGGCAGCTCCATAATATGGCTAATTCCCTCGGTTGTGACCCGACAGGGCACGGACAGTACCACACTGTCCTTTTGGCAGTAGAGTCCCTTCACATCTGTGCCCACGCAGCACACTTTGCCTGAGTTCTGCAGCATGCAGGCCACAACATCCGAGGTAGTCAGCCCCACGGCCCAGTTTGTGTAGCCTTTGGCCTTGCTCACGTGAACACCGGCATTCAGGATGCCATCGACGAGGTCGGACCATTTCTCTTTGTCCTTGTCCGTACCCAAATCCTTGACGACGTCGCTCAATCGAATCCCACCCACCGTGACACTGGACCACACGGGCACCGCACTACGACCATGCTCGCCTATTACATAGCCATTGACATCCGATGTGGGTACCTTGAGGCGTTTCGCTATGAGATAGCGAAAGCGGGCCGTGTCCAGGTGGCAGCCGGTGGTGAAGCAACGATGCTTTTCCAGTTTTCCGATGCGCTGCACAGCAAAGGTCATCACATCGGCTGGATTGCAGACGACAATGAAGACCGCCTTGGGGCTCAATTTGAGCAGCTTGGGTATCGCAGTCTTGAGAATCTCAACCGTCTTCTGCATCACGTCCAGGCGAGATCGTGTTTTGCCTGAAGGCCTCGCACCCGCTGTAACAATGATAAGGTCCGAATCCTTCGTGCGATTTCCATCACCACAGGCTCGGACAATCGGATTGCCCAGGAAGGCAGACCCATGGGAGAAATCCAACGCCTCCGCGGTGGCTAAATCGTATTTTATATCATAGATAACCAGATTTTTGGTTAGGTTGCGCGCCAAAAGAAATGCTGAAACTGCAGTTCCGACCTGGCCCGCTCCAACCACGGTTATCTTAAACGATGGCTTGGGCTTGAAACCCTCCATCGGCTTCATCACGCTGTCGAATGAGGAAGCGGCACGTAAACACCTGCCGCCAACGCCATCGAATCTTGTCAACAGCCGCCGCATCCACAAACTGGCCATCATTTCGAAACTATAATTTTGAGTTGTTTGTAACCGAAAATTTTTGAATTTTGTGTATGTTATTGATGACTGACCAGTGCTGCAAAGCAACACAGCTTAATACTTTCAAATCTGGTAACACTATACGCAGGTTTTTTCAAAATTTGCCTTCGGGAGGTTTTATTACCGGCATATTTCTGAGGATCCATTGGCGTGTTTGCAAAAGCTAACTTTTAATCTCTTTTAACGCTGAAATATGAAATTTGTTAATTATTTTCTATGTAACGAAAAACATCGATGTTTGAGAAAATTCATCGATGTCTGAAGCATACACCCAAACATCGATAACATCGATGCTTCTCCAGCACTAGTTGGATTGTTTTGCATTTTGCATTGTATTTCGCATTTATAACTAAATAAAACCTTGAAAATGTCTCGCAAAGAAGCCCTCTCGCAGTTTATCAACCAAATCCATGGTCGCCCCGTGGCCGTTAAACTAAACAACGGCGTGGACTATCGCGGTGAGTTTTCTCATTAAAAATGCCGGCTAAAATCACGTTCTCAATCACCTTCTCACTCTTTTGTGGACCCCCTCAGGTGTGTTGGCCTGCTTAGATGGCTATATGAACATTTGCCTGGAGCAGACGGAAGAGTACGTGAATGGCCAGCTGAAGAACAAATACGGCGACGCATTTATCCGCGGCAACAACGTCCTCTACATATCCACGCAGAAACGGAGAGTCTAGCCGTAGAACTTAAGTTTATTTCATAAATACAACCAAAACTCCAATCTGTACACTGTATGTAAGTAGTTGGCTCAACTGGGATATTGCGGTGTGCCGAACTCCTGGGGAATGGCTCCGAAGTGGCGCAGCTGGCGGACAGAGTAGCCAGAGCCGAGGGCGGCTATCAGGCGTTCGCCGCGGAAGCCGAACTTGCGCTCGTAGTGGGGCCGCCAGGCGCGACCAAAGTGCGGGTCGAAGGGAATCTCGCTGGCCTGCTGGAAGGGTGAGTTGCCGAAGAACAGGCGGTCAAAGTAGTCCAAAACGGCCTTTTTCTTTTGAAAATGCACGAGCAGAGGACTGGCGGTGGCAGCCGTGCGCGGATCCTGTGAGGCTAGGTTCTTGAAGTACTGAAAATTCGCCAGATCCAGGTTCGAGAAGTCAAATACCTCGTGGAAGTCGTGCAGCGTGGCCCGGGCGGCGGGCAACTGCAGACACTGGGGATTCAAGGGCAATGTTAATGCGGTGATTAATGGATAATTAAGCACTTACCATTACCACGGCCAGTGCAGCAATTAAGGCGTATTTGCACATTGCAATTGATACGATTGATCCACTCACAGAGACGACACCTCGACTCTTCCTCAAACGGAACTAAACTGATTTGAATAAATTCGGCCAACTGCATGCGCCCAGGCCGAGCCACAGCGATTGGTGTGGTGTGGTGTGGTGTCCAGCGATTTGCAATCAGTCGCCAGCTCTTGTATTTTGTTGTAATCCATTACCCAATCCCACATGACACACTGTCCGCCGCTGCCCAGCCAAATGTAACAGCCGCCACAGCCATGGCGGTGTAATTAATTGATATGCATGTCGCATCAGCAGCCGTGTGTTCCAATCAATGCGCCCCGATTCGGGTTGCCTCTGCCAGCGCTTCGAGCATTTACATTTAATCACTCGAGGGCGACCCACTGCAGATAGTAGATCTTAATGAATCGTCTTTTGTTTGCGAACCAAACAGCACTCGCTGGTATTGAAAATAGGCCATCCAACACCAAGTGGATTTTTTTACTATTTATTTATGTATAAATTTCAATTCAAAAACAAAAACTAAACCTGCGGGATGTGAGTGCAAAAATACAACTTATAAGCTTTGCCTGCACAATCGTTGACTTGCATTGAAACCAGCAGCTAGCTGAGTGCCACCAAAGCCATCGTGAATCTGTTTTCGAGCAACAAAATTAAACGCAAGGCTCTCTCGTGCAAAAATACTTCAATAGAAAATATCAAATTACATAATTATCCTTCAGTTTTGTTGTCTACTTTGATGGTGATGTGTGTTCGGCCTGACTTTGCTCTTTTCGTTTATTATTTGTTAAATCACATTCCTATTATATGTATGTACCATTTGATTGATAGATTGCCAAAGGATTTAATGCCTTCTTGTTAGTGAATCTTCCTCGCTTCAAAACTCAAAAATTTCACTTAATTAACATTATTGAATAATTAATCAGAACAGAAACGTGGAGGGGGATTTGGGTTGACTTGCAGAAAACAGTGAAGAGATTTCAATAGCGCTCGTTTTTAGTTGGCCCAGGACAAAAGTTGCTTCATGACGGGATCATCTAAAAACAAAATGAAACAACGTTCGTTAGAAATGTTCGAAACTAAGGAACACAAGCCGTCGTTAATATCGTTACCATCATCGGCTTCAGCCGTGGTAGTGGAGTTAGTCGTAGTTGTGGCCTTCTTCTTCTCTTTGGCCTTCTCGGGCAAGTCCTCTGTGGGGGCCTCTGGCAATGTGGGCGCTGGCTCGGGTATGCCAATGATTTCCTTATCAAAGTTCTCCTGTTCCAGCTCATCGAGTTCCCGCTCGAGATCCTTCGTCATCCAGATCGGCACCAAAGGCGACTGGGTTGGAAATGGCATCGGAAATCTCACGTGCCACATCCTGCTGCTCGGCAATATCATCCATCATGTCATGGACCTTATCCACATCCCTGAAACACATCAAGTGAAACAATCGCGTTAGTTTATGGATCTCACATCTGGTCCGATGGTCGAATGAATACTCACATGTGCTGGTGGGCATTCTTGAGCGCATCCGCAGCATCCTTCATTGTGGTCAAGACGGCAGTGTTCGTATTGGCGCTCTCCAAGGCCTCGCGCTGCATCTCGATGGTGGACAGGGTGCCATCGATCTGCTGCAGCTGCTTCTCCAGCCGCTTCTTCTTTTTGAGGGCTTGCAGGGCCACTGAAAAGGCGACAAGTATGCAGGTGAGACTTGGTGGCAAAGGTGGCTCGTTTCGCTAAGGCTGTTAAGGCCAATTTTGGATTAGTTCGATTCGAATTACTCTACGGCATGGCTAATGTCTGGTTTAGTAACGAAAGGAATGTTCATATTACGTTCTGAGCATATGCGGACACGTCCAGGCGTCAAATGGTATGCGGGTGAAAGAGGCAAAGAAATACAATCATTATACTAGTCAATTCTATTCAAGCACAAGTGAATGTCTGGGCATGGCAGTGGCTGAGGGGTTGGTTGGGAAGGCCTCAACCACAACAAAAACAAAGCAAATATGAGTCATTTTTTTATGGATACTCCGGATATGTATGGTGCTGATTTGCGGCCACAATGAATCCTAATCAGCGTGGCTCCTGGATGACAGGCACACGATTACATACCTCTTTTGTTTTTGGACGCATTCTTTCGGGCAATACTCAGCTCGTCCTCGATCTTTGCCTCGAGAAACTCCTGCTTCTTGATGAGCATGTTTTCGGTTTCCCTCAGCTTCTGTATTGCCTCCCCCGTCGTTGGGGCCACCTCCTTCTTGCCGCCGAACATTTTCCCAAAGAAACTCATATTTGTTTTTTCTGTTTTTCACGCCCAAAGCCCCTGGAATCCTGGATTAAAGTATGGTTTTTCACTTTTGCGTCTTCTTTTTGCTGTCTGGCCGTGTTGTTGTGTTCGATGAGGAGATGCGTCATCACGATAATACCACGACATATCGATATACATATCGACACTATCGACTGTTGTTGGGTGACGATACTTCTGCAGGCGTGCAGCTGTGCCCGACGCCGCAAAAAAATAATAATAATTGTTAAACAAAATGGCAAATCGGACAGTAAAGGAGGCCAAAAACGTGCACGGCACCAATCCGCAGTATCTCATTGAAAAGATCATTCGGTCCCGCATCTACGACTCCAAGTACTGGAAGGAGCAATGTTTTGCACTCACAGCCGAATTGTTGGTGGACAAGGCTATGGAACTGCGATTTGTCGGCGGCGTTTATGGAGGAAACATAAAGCCCACGCAGTTCCTCTGCCTCACACTGAAGATGTTGCAGATTCAGCCGGAGAAGGACATCGTGGTGGAATTCATCAAGAACGAGGAGTTCAAGTATGTGCGAGCATTGGGCGCATTCTATCTGCGCCTGACCGGGGTCGCCCTCGACTGTTACAAGTATCTGGAGCCCTTGTACATCGACAACCGCAAGCTGAGACGCCAAAATCGAGCCGGCCAGTTCGAGATTGTCTACATGGACGAGTACATAGATGAGTTGCTGCGAAATGATCGCGTCTGCGACATTATACTGCCCCGAATACAGAAGCGCACCATTCTGGAGGAGAACAATGAGATTGAACCGAAGGTGTCGGTTCTGGATGAAGACCTGGACGACGAGCTACCCAGTGAGGATGAGAAGCCCGACGAGCGAGAAGCGAATCGGACGAACGAAAACTCGACTTCATCTGTACGCCGCCCACGAAGGGCTCGCTCAAAATCCAAGTCCCGCAGCCGGGATCGGGACCGACGTCCAGCCCAGAGCAACAATGGTCGTTCTCGAGATTACTACGACGAACTGGAGGACTTTGAGCGGCAGCGTAATCGTACCCGCAACCGTGACAACCCGCACGAGGACCGGCGACAACCAGCAGCACGTCAGGATCGAGACAGAGAACGCCAGGATCGGGATAGAGAACAACGCCAGGACAGGGACAGAAAGCCCCAGAATCGGGACAGGGAGCGCCAGGATCGCGACAGAATGCGCGAGCGAGATCGCTATGGAGAAAGAGATCGACGGGAGCGAGATAATGGCTCCCGCCACGACCAGCGGGATAGAGATACGCGGAACGACCGCGATCGACGTCGCCATTAATATTAATTTTAATAAATCTAATATTGACCACTTAAAATCACAGAACCGTCAAAATTCTTGGTATTTTTATTTGCCCCAAGTTGGCAGCGCCCCCACAGCAAGTGGTGGTAAACAGAAACAGCTGTTCTCTTGGTTGTTGTTTGTAGATTTTAGAAAGTTCGAAAAGAAATGCACAAATAAATGTACTAAATAATTGATTTTATTCCTGTGTGTTGTGTGATTAATGTTTGAGTATTCATTAACGCGTATTAAGTAACGTAACTACGCTACGCACATGTCGATAAACTGCTTACGTTGCCATTTTGCAGCAAGCTGAAGCTTTCAGTGTATGTTTTCGCTCTGTTGCGCTTAGAACTCGCCTTCGTGTCTGTGTCCTGATTAAATACTATAGTATACTATACTATACTATACGCTGCAGCATTGTTCACAATGAGTTGCTAGTTTCGTTATCTGCCATAGTTAGACAAAAATCTGTGCAGTTCGGTTCCTTATACCCGAAAGATAACGTGACAAAGTGAAGGGCTGGGTACGATGCCCCGCAACGATACGGAGCCCTTGGTGGTGAGTGATGATGAGGCGCCACGCACTCTGGATGCTGCTGCAACGGGAACAACAGCTTCCGCTGACGAGGAGGTGCCCATCCCACCGCCCGCACTGGACTACAACAGCTATCATTGGTTCATCCTGGAGCCCGCAGTATTTCTGATCTTCTTTGCCAGATACCTAATTGGTGCGAACAGACAGACAGACACGACGAGCAAGGGCATCATTTAATTAACTTGTTTTTGTGTATATTTTAGGGGCGGTTTATCAGAATCAAATCCTGTACCAAACCTGCGTCACCATCATGAAGTACAATGCCACGGAATGCGAGCCGTTGCTGGGCATCGATCGTGGCGAATCGGAGGCGTCGAAAGTAAGCGAATTAAACTCTGAAACTAAAATAATGTTTTGTGATAATGCGCCGCAGTTTTTGTTGTTTTTGTTGTCTGGCTTTCAACATTTTTATCTGCTGTATTGTTTGCTGCTGCGGGGCGTTTTGCGTGGAATTTTCAATCCTCACTTTTTGCAAGTGTAAGAAATGATTACTAAACGCTCGCCAGACTTGACCCACATACGCCCGAGCACAGCATCAGCCAAGACAAAGCAGAATCTATCAATCAAAGCTCTCTGAGCACTGCCGATCGTTTCCATTGTTTGAACACTGTGAAGATAACACCAAGTAAGTGCCAACTAATGTGGAACGGCGTCCAGAGCGCTGCTTATCAGCGAGCGAGCAAAAACAGAAGTAAATACAAAAAACCTTTATGACTAATTTGTCTATAGGGGCGATGAAATATCGACCTGCCTCTCTAAACGGTCTTTGAGAATTTAAATTTATATATATTTATGATACGAGATACACGGGGCAAATGAGTCAGGGAAACGTGATGAGCAGCTGTGCTTTGTTTCTTACAGAAAATCGAGGTTCAAGTGCAGGAGTATTCGGCAAACATAATGATGACAACCTCTCTGCTGGAGAGCATAATACCGGCCTTTGTGAGTCTATTCCTGGGTCCCTGGTCGGACAAATTCGGCCGGCGGCCCATCCTTCTGACAACCTTCACGGGTAGGTGGCATGCCACTACTGTACAAGAAGCTGTACATTTGTAACGCTCGTGTCTTCTAGGCTACCTCACCGGCTCAATTATATTGTTAGTTATTACGAGGATAACAATGTTCACGAATATAAGTCCTTGGTGGTTCCTGCTCTCCTCTGTGCCCTCGGTTCTCAGCGGTGGAACTTGCGCCTTGATTACGGGCATCTATTGCTACATTTCGGATGTGGCCAAGGAACGCAAACGAGCCTTGAGGTGGGTAGTGTAACCTTTCAGTGAATCCAAAAGTATTTACTTGTCTCTTGCAGAATGGTCTTAAATGAGGCGTCCCTCTGCACAGGCATGATGGTGGGCAATGTCGCCAGCGGGTATATCTATGCAGCAACGGATGCTTTCACGCTCTTCTTCATTGCCAGCTGCCTGATGGGCTTGTCGCTGTTGTATGTCTATTTCTGGGTGCCCGAGAGCCTGAAACCCGATCATCTACCCACAGGAGTAGGTTACGTCTGCATGAGACCACAGATAAGCCAGCTAACAGACCCGTTCTCTTTTGACTAGTCACGCATCCGGGAGTTCTTCCGTTTCGATTTGGTCAAGGATCTGGTACGCACCTGCTTCCAAAGGCGACCCAACTATGATCGTGCCATTATCTGGCTGACTATGATTGCCCTGACCATAGCCATCTTTGATATGGGTAAGAAATGCAACTGAAATGTGTTCATCAATTTGTATTTTTTACTTTATGTCAGAGGGTGAGAGCACTGTCAACTACATGTTCATGCGCGAACAATTCGATTGGACCATCAAGGACTTCAGCCTCTTCAATGCAGCGCGAATTGTTGTCCAGATTGTGGGCAGCATTGTCGGCATGGTGGTGCTGCGTCGCGTGCTGAAGCTGTCCATTATAACCATGGCCATGCTGTCGCTCGCCTGCTGTGTGCTTGAGAGCACAGTACGCGCAACGGCCGTGTACTGGCAGGAGATGTATGTCGGCATGACATTGGGCATGATGCGCGGCGTTATGGGACCCATGTGTCGTGCCATTCTCTCCCATGTTGCGCCCAGCACGGAAGTGGGTAAGTTTTAGTGGGCCCACTCCAGTCAGCCAACCGTAAAGGTACACAATTAACCAAAACAATTGTAACCATTTAGGCAAGATATTCGCACTGACCACATCGATGGAGTCTGTGTCGCCGCTGGGTGCTGCGCCCCTGTACACGAGCGTCTACAAAGCCACTGTGGAATTTTATCCCGGAGCATTCAACTTTATCAGCGCGGTGCTCTACTTTCTGTGCTACGTTCTCATTGCGTAAGTGACCGCAAGATGACTTAAATCGTATTTTTTTTTGCTTATTTTAATTACCTTAATTGCAGCATCATATTCGGCATTCAAAAGTCGATGGGCAGCAGCAGTATCTATCAGGCCATTGGCAGTTAGCCGGCTGCTCCTCCCTTCCGCTTAGTTGAATTCTATCTCAAAGACCAATTAAATCTGGCGCGGGTCTGCGTGTGATGGCTGCGAGAGTTCTCCGAGTATTTTGTTGTATTCTAAATTCGTTTATTCACGACTTGTGCAAGTAGTAGTATTATTATTATGATTTTTATCTTACCTGTTACCATTTGTTGTTGTGTGCAACTGCAACTGGCTTTCTGGCTATCTGGCTATCTCGTCTGTGTGTTTGGCAAGTGCAAATATCAAGTATCTAAATAAAACAATGACGTAATAACCGTATGCAGCGTGACAATAAATTGTAAATAAATAAATACATAAACTTTTTAGCATATTTTTGCATAAGTTGTTTTGATTGTTGTCGGATTCGTAGCAGATGTATGTCAGTATCGCGATTGCCGGCAGACATTGAGGGGCCGGGCCGCATTCGGTTTATGGCAGGGTGGGGCGGCGGGCAGCAATACGCGAGGCGTCGTATCGCTTCGCTCCGATGTGTGCGCATTGGCCGTTTGCTGCTGCGCCCCTCGGTTAGTGTATCGCTAGAGTTTGGCGCGCGCGGAAGCAGCTTGTACCGCCCAACGCGCAACGCCACATTCTTTACTGCGGAATATTACGATATTGTGTTGAATGAATTGCTAATTCCTTTGTCTAGCTAGCGATAATTGGTGCTATTTGGCCGTGACCTTCGATTGTTCAGCATGTCCCGCGCAGACGAGGATTCCCTGGTCCTGGCAAGTGATGATGATGCCGAGGCATTGGAATCTGGAGCATCACCTCCACCCACACCAACCACAACAAGACGTTTGCCATCGCTTATGCTGGAACCCGCAGTGTTTCTAGTATTCTTTGGCAGATTTCTAACTGGTATGGATTGTTTTCCCTCCCCGCCTAGCACTAATAAATAACTATTGTTTATTGTGTATTGTGTTCAGATGCGGCATATCAAAATCAGATTCTCTACCAGACCTGCGTCACTGTCATGCAACATACTGAAACCGAATGCGAGCCATTTCTGGGCAGAGATCGTGCCTCAGATGAGGTCAAAGTAAGTATCGCAATGCATTTTCAATTGACGTTCCACTAAACAATGATGGGGAGCGGGCCGTAGCGTTGCTTTTGTGTTGCTTTAACGAGTCGAATGGTGGAATGGGAAAGCAAAGTTAATCTGTTAATCAAACTACAAGCACATACATATAGTATGTATGTACATGCATGCATCTCTAGCATGCCAAATGATAATATTGGGTGACAATGTTGTATGTATGTATGTACTTATAATATTTAAAGCGCCAGGTGGCTGGTTGAGTTATCCTTATCAGTTGTTGTCCCCAAAAAACAAAAGAAAACACCAAATTACCTATGAGTAATTGGCTTAACTTATCACAAATTATCGACTGGAATAGATATTGCCGATTGTGGGTGTATAGGTAGGTGTGTGATGCCAAAGACCCCACCAAAATGCTATGACTAATGGGGGTGGGCCGTGACGACGCTATCGGCGATAGATAATACCTTTTCTAAACAGATTTCCCCTTGCAGAAGATCGAAGCGCAGGTGCAAGCGTATGCAGCAAACATAATGATGATCAATGCCATCCTGGAGAGCACCATTCCAGCCATTGTGAGTCTGTTCCTGGGCCCCTGGTCGGATAAGTTCGGGAGGCGTCCCATATTGCTCTCCACATACACGGGTAAGCCATGGGATTCTGCTACATCTATTTCTGATTGTACCCATAACTATGGTCTATAGGATTTCTGCTGAGTGCCACCATTCTGATCGTGCTAACCCAGATAACGGCAGTCACAAACATCAATCCCTGGTGGTTCCTGCTCTCCGCGGTGCCGTCTGTATTAAGCGGTGGAACCTGTGCCCTCATCACCGTCCTGTACTGTCACGTATCCGATGTGGCCACGGAGAGCTCGCAGGACATGAGAATGGTCTCCATGGAGGCGTCCCTAGGGCTGGGCATGATGCTGGGAAGCATGGCCGGCGGCTATATATACGCTGGAGTGGGTGCCGCAACGCTTTTCATTCTAGTGGGCTCCCTCGTAAGCATAGCCCTGCTCTACATGATCTTCCTTGTGCCCGAGAGCCTCAAGACGGAGGAAATACAAACTGAGGTGCGTACAAAGGATAAAGGATTTCTGATATTCACTGACATTCTACCCTTGCTAGTCACGGATACGTGGGTTCTTCCGTTTCGATCTGGTCAAGAATCTGGTGATGACCTGCTGCAAGAAGCGTGAGAACTACGATAGAGCCATCATCTGGATGGTCATGATGTCCCTGACCATGTGCATCTTCGCCATGGGTAGAGTATCCATAAAAGCAGCATTTGCATGCCTCGTATCTGACCCTTTGCTTCGTGTTCTTTCAGAGGGCGAGGGCACAGTCAACTACATGTTCGTGCAAAAGCAGTTCAACTGGAATGTCACGGACTACAGCGTGTTCAATACCTCGCGTATCGTCATCCAGGTGGTGGGCAGCATCATTGCGATGGTGCTGCTGCGACGCCTGCTCAAAGTATCGATCGTAACGATGACATTGTTGGCGTTCGCCTGCTGTGTCCTGGAGGGCACTGTTCGGGCGACGGCGCAGTACGGTTCCGAGATGTATCTGGCATTGGTGCTGGGCATGATGCGCGGCGTCATGAGTCCCATGTGCAAGGCCATTCTCTCGCAGCTGACGCCCAGCTCGGAAATAGGTAAAATATTTTCGCTGACCACGTCCCTGCAATCGCTCTCTCCCATGGGCGCGGCGCCGCTCTACACGGCCGTATACCAGGCCACAGTGTCGTCCTATACAGGAGCCTTCAACTTCATCAGCGTGGGACTGTACTTTCTGTGCTACTGTTTTTCGGCGTGAGTAGCTATTGCCATGGGTATCCTTTATCCCTTATCCCTTATTGAATTCGTTTATTTTGATTGCCTGCAGCACCGTCTTTGGCATGCAGAAATCAATGGACAGCAATGCCGCCTATCAGGCATTTGGAAGTTGATCAGGGAACGCAAACTACCTACGGATGTGTCTCTACACAAGTGCCAAGTCGATCTGTGCTATCGCTCAACAAGAAGCTTTGAAGAAGCATTAAGTATTAATTAAGTTTAAAAGCTTTAAAGTGATGCTGTGAGCCAAAATATAGAAAATATATTAAACATTAATTAAATCAATTGTGACAAAAGAATGTTAGAAGAAGTCGGTGTGTGTTTCTTTGTATATGTAGTATGTATTAATGTATGTATACATACATATACTGGGACCTTTGAAAGCATCTGTTAACATCCCATAGCAGGGACTGTTAGTTCACTGTTAGCGCTCTCCCGCTTAGTGTTAATTCACATTCATTCGTACTCGTAACAGAGCTGTAGTTGTGAGCGGCTACAGTCTGTTAGCAGAGAGCGTAAGCAGTCTCTTCCAGTGCTGCCAACTTTTCATCAGGAAAAAAAGCCATTTTTGACTTGAACAAGGCGCAAAAAAAGCTGAAAAATTACAGAAAAAAGCTTTAAAATAAGCGTAATTTTTGGGTTTACCAATTTTTATTTCAGTAATATTTTATAGGGTTTTACTGTAAAACCGCTGTTAATTCGTCTAACTCAGCGTAAGTGTCTTCCGCCTCGCAATCGTACGACTTGGTCGCACCAATCAAGCGAAGATAATTTTTTGGGCACATCATAATCGAAACATAATGTACAGTAAAATAAAAAAATTAGTAATATCCTTTCACTCCCAATAATACTCGTTGATAGCTACTTCTAAGGCAAATTCCCTTTGCCACCAATAAATTGTGGCTCAGCGGAGTTTTATGTTATTCGCAATTGGGATACTGAGGCAGTCGCTGAGGCTGAATGCACAAGTCTTCGGAAAAAATGACGCGCCAGAACATTCTTAATGATGCTGGTGCATTTAGTTCGATGCAGCTTAACTCGCCCTGGAGCTCCAACATCAAAATGTTTGATGCACAATTTGCCCAATGGATCTATTTCAGCCATGGCGGCTTGTTGAGCAATAGAAGCCTCCTGTTCAACAGTTTTAATAGGAAAAATTCCAAAATCTTTTTTTGTTCTGTTGTGTGAATCCGTCGTTGAACTCGAGTGCTTATTAATTTTGCATGACTGCGGAGATCACTAAGTTTGGCTATTATTGTGTTTTTAGCTACAATAGCTGCAGTTTACCCTATGCTCATCAGTGTCGTCTTTTTTCTTGCCCAAGCTTTAAATTCGTCGCTTTTAAAACCAAGCATCGCGGCACTTCTGCTTATATTCTTTAGGAATTTTACAGATTTTATACGATAACATTCACTTTCGTGCACATAAAGATGGTAGAATGGTATAGAGATGATAGTATTCTTAAAACTAGAGGTGGAGTTGCAAAAATCTTATATTTTTTGATTCAAGTGTAGCAACATTAAAAAAAAGCGGAAAAAGCCAAATACGATTCTAAAAATCCAGAATTCCCGCTTCCCGCAATTGCCAAAATTTACCCGCTGTTGGTCTTCAAAAAGCCAGATTTGACGGGAAAAAGCGGAATCGGCAGCACTGGTCTCTTCCGCTCTGCTCTGAACAGCGCTGAATTATCTGAATCGTTCATAAAAGATCAGTTGACTGTTTCACTTTACACACAAATTAAAAACACAATTGTTTCAATTTTGCATCATTAAATTCGTTCTACGCATACAGTTTTATTACTTAGGTATGATAACATGTTAATTTAGGCATAAATCAATCAGCTTTCTCACTTTAGCACTTTGGCGTAGTGCTCTTTGTGCCTGAACTTGATGCGCAGCACACATCTAGGGGAATGTACAGTACCAATTAGCGGGTGCCCCCTTACGGTATTCAGCGACACTTACCCAATGAACACGAACGAAAGTAGGTAGAGGAAAGCGCTGACAAAGTTGAACAGTCCCGGGTATGTGGTTAGGGACTGCTTGTAGATTAGCGTGAAGAGCGGGGCGGCAACTGCAATTAGAATTTATAAATGTCGATAATTCAAACACAATTAGTGAACCAGAAAGCAGTATCCAGAAACCAGAAACCAGAATGACGAGAGACTGACTTACCAAAAGGTGCAAACGATTGCAAAACATTCTTAATGGAGAAAATCTTGCCTGTAATAAGGAGGGTGTTGTTAGAAACAGATGTGATACGTCTACGGAAATGGGTAAACTTACCCAGATCCGAAGGCGGCACTATATTCGAAACAATTGTCCGGCACATGGGTCCCGATATGGAGCGAAAGACGCCCAGGGCTACGGAGAGGTACATGTGCCAGGGCATTGTGGCAAAGCCCTTGGCCAGATTATTGAGAATTTCTGAGGAGAAGGCCAGCAGACCGAGCGTAACCACCGACAGGCGAAATACCTGTGAACAAAAGAAAACTCTCAGATCCATAGCGAAGGCATTGTGCAAGTCAAAACTGTACCTTTCGTAGAACAAGGAAACCGATTAGGGCTCCAATCATAAGCACCAGATGACTGACCGTCTCGTAGAATGTGTAATCCCTCACCGTCCAGTGGAACTTCTCGCGCACAAACAAATACATTACAGTCATCACGCCATCTGAAAGGAAAGCGAGCGAGAGAGAGCGTTCGTTCCATTATATAAGGTTTGGGGAGTGATCGATGCTGCGCAGAAGACTCACCAATAACGAAAATGGACAGGAAGATGGCCAGTGTGACGAGCCAAATAATTGCGCGTGCATGATTTTCGCGCGGCTTGAAGCAGGTGTTAATCATATCTTTGACGTGAACGAAGCTGAATAGGCCAGCCTTCTTGATGCGCTCCGCGGCCTCTGCCTCGTCCCCTGGCCTTCTTGGCTCTCTCGGGCAGCCGCTCCACATACTTGGCCAGCATGTCCTCGTCGAAGCTCATGGCCGGCGTCATCGGTGTGGGCAGCTCGCAGGGTCGACTCTTCTCCTGCTGCTCATCGTTCAGTATGTTCGGCGGGCAATCGATGGCCACGCAGTCCAGCTGCAGGTCGCAGGCTGTCATCGGCACATCCTTTGTCGGCTCACCAGCACTCTTCAGTGCATTGGCATTCTTTGCATCCTCCGCCTGTCGGATGTGCAGACTCTCGGGCACAAAGAAGATGATGAAAAGCGTCGCAAAGGTGGAAATGCAGCCGGAGAGACCTATGGTCGCCGCTGCACCGGTGGCGGCATACACGAAGCTGGACAGCAGCGAGCCGCTGGTCAGACCGATGAAGAAGAGCGACTCCATGAAGATCATGCGGTAGGGTCGCGTCTTGCAGTCCGTTATGTCCGATATGAAGCAAAAGGCGGCCACAGAGAAGACACAGTTGCCGCCCAGCAGTGAATGGGGCACCGCGGCCAGTATGTACCACCAGGGATTGACCACATAGTAGCTGGACAGCTCACAGATGGCGGCCATCATCATGAAGGATGCGGAAAAACCTTAAATGTGTACAAATATAAACTGACTGTACTCCAAGGCAGCGTTTTCCTGCTCACCAATCATCGAGACAATCAGCAGCGGCTTGCGTCCGTAGTGATCCGACCAGGAGCCAATGAACAGGCCACAAAAAACGCCGGCACAATGCTCTCCAGCAGGGTGCGGGAGAGGAAAAAGATTCGCCACATATGGCTGCAGTTCCGTTTCAATGGCCTGCAAAAGGAAAGGGGAAGGCGTCAGTAGATATTGAATATCGGTGTGGTCTGGTCTGGGAATGCGATTAATTTCTGTGGAAATGAAACCATATTCCCCGCCGATCCAGACCAGAGCTGGTCTGAGCTCTGTACACACATTTATCTCGGCGCTGGCGTTCTTATTGTCCAGCTGCTTGCAATCGGACTCGTTGTAGTGGAATATCACTGTGCACGTCTGATAGATGACCTGGTTGCGCTGGATGGTGCCTGTGGCCGGTTACAATTTTGGAAACATTTCGATAGCCATAAAGTTAGAATAATCTGCGTGCCGTGCCGTGCCGGGTCACTCACCAGAGAGCGTGTGCGAGAAGAGCAGCATGAAGACAACCGGTTCTATATAGAACAGATGGAACACTTTGCCCCATTGCAGATTGCGGAGCTTTTCTCTTTTGTTTTTGGACGCATTCTTTCGGGCAATACTCAGCTCGTCCTCGATCTTTGCCTCGAGAAACTCCTGCTTCTTGATGAGCATGTTTTCGGTTTCCCTCAGCTTCTGTATTGCCTCCCCCGTCGTTGGGGCCACCTCCTTCTTGCCGCCGAACATTTTCCCAAAAGAAACTCATATTTGTTTTTCTGTTTTTCACGCCCAAAGCCCCTGGAATCCTGGATTAAAGTATGGTTTTTCACTTTTGCGTCTCCTTTTTGCTGTCTGGCCGAGTTGTTGTGTTCACGATTGTCGCTGGTCCCCTGGAGTTGCCTTTAAACGGCCCATTAATCCTCGGGAGGCAGGTTCCTTGTAAGTCGGGCGGGCGTTGCGTTTTATTATATTAGATATTCATACTGATAGCACTAAGTTACTTTGCATACATATTCGTACTAATAGCACTAAGTTACGTTGTCATGTATAATCCAACAACACAAACACTATACACCGGACATTTACAGTCCCAAGCGCCGTTCGATTCATGCAGAATCGACACACGCGCCACAGTTTCCTCCCTCCCCCCGAGTTACACAACTCCACGCAGGTCATTCCTCGGTACGACCGAGCCAATGACCACAGCCAAGACTCAGCTCATTTCTCGGTGCACCCGAGGCAATGACCGTGTCGGTGGCACGCGTGGAGAACTCGACACCAACTAAAGCAACCCAGACTTGCGGACTCAGCACTCGAGATCGGGATTAAATAGCCCGAGCCCTCGATCAATCATGGCAGTCCATCGCCTATCATAAACCAAAACGGCAGTCCATCGCCTATCATAAACCAAAACGGCAGTCGATCGCCTATTCTAAATCGTATCGGGAGTACATCCGCCGCGGCTATCAGCCCCACGCCTCCGCAAGAACACTATACACGAAACCACTACACGACACCAAAACCCCGAGAAAACAATACAGAACACAAATAAAAGCCAGTTAAATAACATCAAAAACAAAACTCTCGAAGTGTCATCATTTCTTCGCCTAGCTCGAACACAAAAAAATCAGGTGACACAACAAGCCATATTACCGCATACACCAAAACTCAGGTGTCAGCGTTTTCCTTTCATCGCCAAGTGCGATCGCCCAAAAGCACCTACACGGTAACAAGACTCCACGCCCGCTCCACTTTCGGTCTCACGGCCAAGCCCTACCCCTAAAGTTCCAGCAATACTACAAAATTTCTTGTAGAGAATAGACAGACTGAGCTTACCTCAGTCTGAAATAGGTATCATTACAAGTGGCGCCCGAGCAGGGACTTACGGAAACTTTAAGGAGATTTCAAAGCCAACTTTCTGGCAACTTTAAGGAAACTTAAAGAGAAAACCTTAACACGGGGCTACGTGGATTAAAGACCCACGGCCACCGAGAAAGAATAGTAGAGCTAACCACAGAACACAAGTCCGGTACAAAACCAAATTCGCGCACCCACCCGAATCCAGTCGCGAGTGCCACCGGGAAAGTAAACGCAGTGACCAAGTGCTAAAACAGTGAAAAGTGCCCAAAAAAACACCACCGAGGAAAACTCAGTCCAATCACCATGGAAGCCTACGAAGACGACGCGAGCATTGATTTCCACACCAGCGAGCCAGTCGCCAATCCAGGCGTCAGCATCGGCTGGATCTACAAGCGCCGCCGAGATGAGCTGGAGGCCTTCGCCAAGGAATTCGAATTTGACACCGAAGGAACTGTTGAAGAGTTGCTCAAGAACTTTGCCACACTAGTCGCCGGACCACTCCCGCCGGGTGCCTGGACTCGCTTAGCAGAACTCGAGAGACAATACGCAAGACCAGCAGGACGCTCTAAGTCCCCGTTGCCCACTACTGCAGGACCATCAGGCAGCGGAGGATGGGACCCCAAAGCAGGCTTGCAAGTCCCCGCAGCCCCAGAGCCCACGTCCCGACCACCAGTGGTCACAGCCGCCGATCTTCCAAGGCCGCCCAATATGGAAACCTCCGTTCGCCCACACACAGAGAATTATACCATCGATTGACGCACCCATAATCGGGCCCGACTATAACCACGTCGCACGCACAGCAGAACGCATCCGCGGATGGGGCATCCAGTTCAACGGAGAGGATGACCCACTATCGGTTCTGGAACTACTCGAGGAACGCGCCCGCGCCTACGGAGTGGACACCAACCAGCTGCCTCGGAGCTTGGCCGAACTACTCACCGACCGAGCCAGTCGCTGGCACCGTACCAGCCAACTACAGGGTAGTTCCTGGGCATATTTCCGCCAGGAGTTTCTGACGTATTTTCTGCCGCCAAGGTATTTCGAACAATTGGAGGACCAGATCCGAGGCCGCAAGCAAGCGGTGGGAGAACCATTCAAAGACTATCTCATCGAGATACGGCTACTCATGCACCATGCCGAGTACGACTTAGTTATGGAACTCTATAGGATCTACGACAACGCCCTGCCAGGACTCCAACTATACGTGCGACGAGACGAACTGGAAAGTTTGTCACAGCTAACCCGATTAGCGGCAGAGTACGAGCTTATTCACGAGAGGAAACACGCAACGACTCCCGCACCCATGCGAATCCCACCAAGAGACACCAGGCCGGCAAGACAACCAGACCGCAGAGAAGGTGAGTCCTACCGTACCCCCTTTCGGAGACCCCATTGGGATTCAGCCGACACACCGCGCAGACAGTCATCGAATCAAAATAATGCAACGAACCACGACGTCGCCCATCGAATGGTCACCACCCCATTGCCAACCCTCGCGCAGCCTGTCGCCGATGTGGTCAAGCTGGACACGCCGCCTACGACTGCGCCGAACGAACGAAGGCCGAATAGTGGCGACAGTGACAATAGGGAGGACAAACAACGGAGGCCACCATCGACACCGGGGCATCCCGAAGTTTCGTCAGCGACAACCTGGCCCGACAACTAAACAACAACAACCCAACCTGCAAGATGAATGCGTCCGCATACGCCTGGCTGACGGCTCAGTCAGAGAGATCACACAAGTTCTACTGGCGCACATCAAGCTGGATCAACGAGAGGCCCAAATCCCACTCCTGGTCCTCCCTAACATGCTGGAGCAAGTTATAGTCGGCATGGACTTCCTACGTGCCATCGAAACGACGATCCAATGCGGCACCACGCTGCTAAAGCTACAAGATCGCCACCTCACGCCAACACCACCGTCAGTTCAAACCAATCACGTACAAATCACCAACCTCAGTAACAAGAAATCTAGGTCAACCACCACGTATACTCGTCCCCGACCTACCGCAAAGAAGACGGCACCCAATAATGCAACGAAGAATACGAAACCGAGACCAACCAAAGCACAAGCCAAGCACTGGCCCACAACGGAAAACACGAATCCGAAGCAAGCACCGGTAAACTGCAACCAAGCAAACCGGAAAACGAATCCCACGGCCACTACGGAGCACCCGCGTCCTAAGCCAAACCGAGGGATCACACATCCCAAACACACCACGAGGATCTCACACACGAGACAAGAATCAACACACTTGAACCAGGCGCTCGACACAGGAAGCCCAGGATCAAAACAAACTACGGGGCACACGCATCCCGAACCTACCACAAGGATCTCACACACGAGACAAACCCCAACGAACTGGAACCCGCTCGACACAGGAAGCCCAGGTCCAACTTCAGCCACCGCGCACCCATGCACCCTACCCTCAACGGAGAAGGTGAACCCATGGGCACCCTCAAAGACGACAACCAGCCCCGAACAACGACAACGGCAGCAACAGTGCAACAACCAAACCACGAGGGAAACAGCCACGCAAATCCCTTGCTGGTCGGGTCCAACCATCGAGCTAATATCCACGGAACCTCTCCACTCGGAACCGGAATCTAGCCCGATGACCCCCGAAACACCGACCGCAGCCCTGTCGTACCCACGGCCGACGCCACACCGATTTTCGCCAACCCACTGGAGTACCTTCCGCGTACTGACGTGCCCACTAGCGCCATGCCTAGCACCACGTCCGAAATCTTCGTCGCCCAACCAAGTCGTTGCTGCGAACACAGAGTCGTCACTGAGACCCGCCTGGCCATACGTAGATCTGGAGACACTACAACCCAGTTATACCGCCAGACCCACGAAGCTACGCCACTCACGGCCAACGCTACCCCGATCGTCGCCCACATAAGCGACTACCAACGTAGGATCGAATACCCCAGCGCGTTCGACACAACCATCCTCCCAGAAGATCCAGGCCAGCCACAGGACCCCGACACCCCCGATCTCACCGAACCCGATCCAGAACTGATCTCCGATCTCTGGCCGCTGGACATAGCGCCACAGATCCAAGAATTTCTGGACACATTACTTCCAAAGTTCAATAATCTCCACGGGACCTCCAACATCGCCGAGCACACCATCGTCATGAGGGATAATCACCCATCAAACAGAGGTACTACCCAAAGAACCCAGCCATGATGCGGATTATCGACGAACAAGTCGACCAATTGATCCAAGAAGGTCTCATCGAACCCTCACGAAGCCCACACAGCGCCCCCATCGTACTCGTACGTAAAAAAGAACGTCAAATGGCGCATGTGCGTGGACTACCGACAACTCAACGCTCACTCTATTCCTGACGCATACCCACTGCCCAGAATTAACTACATCTTGGAGCGCCTACAGAACGCACGCTTCATAACCACCCTGGATCTGAAGAACGGATACTGGCAAATACCCATGGCCAACGGAAGTCGAGAAGCCACCGCCTTCACGGTCCCCGGCAGAGGTCTCTATCAATGGAAAGTGATGCCCTTCGGATTACATTCTGCACCAGCAACATTCCAACGGGCCCTTGATACCGTGATCGGAGCCGACATGGAACCCTACGAATTCGCATATTTAGACGACATTGTCGTCGTCGGACGAGACTTCAAGGACCACCTACACAACCTGGCAATAGTCCTCTCTCGCCTTTGAAAAGCGAACCTGCGGATAAACGCGGAAAAGTGCACATTTTTCCAAAACCGGATCAAATATCTTGGTCACGTCATCAGCGAAGAAGGTATCCACACAGATCCCGACAAGATTGCTGCCGTCAAAGAACTCCAGCCACCCACGAACCTAAAAGAACTACGTCAGTGCATCGGAATGGCATCCTGGTACCGAAGATTCGTGCCAAACTTTGCTACAGTAGTCCAACCAATGTCTCAGCTACTCAAGAAGGGACAAACATGGACATGGACCGCAGATCAACTAAAGGAACTACTCACGACCGCTCCTGTACTTGCTTGCCCCGATTTCAACGATTTCTCACTACAAACCGATGCGAGCAACCTCGGCATAGGCGCCGTACTCACGCAGGAGATCGAAGGAAACGAACGCGTCATCGCCTATGTCAGCCGACGCTTGAACCAGGCCGAGGGAAACTACTCCACCACAGACAAGGAATGCCTCGCCGTCATTTGGGCAATCCGAAAACTACGCTGCTACCTAGAAGGATACCGGTTATAACCGACCATCTCGCGCTGAAATGGCTGAACACTCTGGAAAGCCCCTACGGAAGAATAGCGAGATGGGCACTCGAACTCCAACAGTATCAATACGACGTCCACTACAGATCAGGAAAACAAAACGTGGTTGCCGATGCCCCGTCCCGACAACCCTTGGAGACGCTAGCAAAAATCAAAGAGGACGCAACATCTTGCCCCTGGCTCATACGACGGATTCAACAAACCAAAGAAGAACCCGATAAATACGCCGACTACGTCTTCGAGAATGGAGAACTCTACAGACATCTGGGCCACGGAGCCGACGATCACGACTACGTGTCATGGAAACTCTGTGTCCCAAAAGACCGACGCCAAAGAGTACTCAAGGAATGCCATGATCAGCCAACGGCAGGCCACCTCGGCATTCGGAAAACCATCACACGGATAACACAACGATACTATTGGCCCGATCTATACCGCGATGTGCGGAAATACGTACGTAGCTGTTTGAGCTGCCAAAAGTTCAAGGCACTGCAACGCAAGCCCGTGGGTAAGATGCTTACCCGCAGGGCAGAGGAACCTTTCGCCACATTATGCGCCGACTTCGTGGGACCACTTCCCCGATCAAAACGAGGGAACACCATGCTTCTGGTATTCTTCGATACCTTCTCAAAATGGGTCGAACTAGTGCCCCTTAAGAAGGCTACCACCGCCACTCTAGAGCTAGCTTTTCGGGAACGCATTCTAAGTCACTTCGGCGTACCAAAACGATTCGGCTGTGACAATGGAACACACCGCTCATTCCGCCTGTTTATGCAAACAGCCGGCGTTGATCTGCAACACACCGCACCGTATTGCCCCCAGGAAAACCCTACGGAACGGGCCAATCGAACAGTGAAGACCTTGATCGCCCAATTCGTGGAGGATCATCAAAACACATGGGACGAACTCATACCCGAGATATCACTAGCAATTAACTCCAGTGTCTCGGAAACAACTGATTCAGCCCCGCCTTCTTGCTACACGGGAGAGAACCTCGCTTACCTGGAGCATTATACGACGAAGTTACACCAGGGACAGGAAGCCCTCCGGACACAGCCCACACTAAGGCAACCCGACTCAAAGAAGTATTCGCGATAGTGCGGAACAACATTCAGCGGGCGAGTCAAGAACAATCCCGTCACTACAATCTCCGCCGACGACAATGGCGCCCCACGGTGGGTCAACTAGTATTGATCAGACAACACCACCTCTCAAACGCAGCCGAAGGTTTCGCTGCGAAATTGGCCCCAAAATATGATGGGCCATTCAAAGTCAAAGGTTTCGCGTCAACAAATGTCGTCAAGTTACAACATCCCGGAAGCCGGAAACTGAAAGTCGCAAATATCAACGACCTGAAAGAGACCTGAGGAAGCAAACGACACCAGCGATCACAACGACCCCTGACGACGGAAAACCACCAATAGAAACGCCAAAACACGTTGGCAAGAAACTTTGCCGACCCAGGAGTAACCAAAGCGGCTTCTCGGTGCAACCGAGGCAATGATACATATTCGGTGGCACGAGTAGAGAACTCGACACCACTTCTGTAACCAAAAACTTGCGGACTCAGCCATCGAGATCGGGCTCAAATAACCCGAGCCCGCGATCAATCGGGGCAGTCCATCGCCTATTCTACACAGTAACTGCAGTCCATCAGCCAACGGTATTGGCAGTCCATCGCCTATCATAAACCAAAACGGCAGTCTATCAGCCAACGTTATTGGCAGTCCATCAGCCGAGCACCAAACGGCAGTACACCCGCCACGGCTACCAACACCACGCCTCAGTAAGAAAAACACACGCAAGAACTACCACGCGACACTAACAATATAAAAAACCAATATTTACATAATCAAAAAAAAGACAAATCATAAACCTCAAAAGCTCAACGAAGTGTCGTCATTCCTTCGCCGAACGCGAATACAAATCAGGTGACCCAGAAACACATTGCCGCGCATACCCAAACTCAGGTGTCAGCGTTTTTCCCTTTCATCGCCCAGTGCGATTACCAAACTACCTACACGGTAGCCAGACTCGACGCCCGCTCCACTTTCGGTCTCACGGCCAAGCCCTGCCCTAAAGTTCCCGCGAACTACAAATTCCTTGTAGGGAAAGATCCTGGACAGACTGAGCCTACCTCAGCCTGTGATAGGTTTCTCACAATGTATAACCTTATTTCTATATACAGTGCTGCTTACCGCAGTATCTCCTCCCTGCTTGACCACGCGACAATAGAGAAAGAGAAGCTTAAAAAATATGGCGGCAATTCTTGGCCGAAAAGTATGGCCGTTCAGTACGGGGCTAAAAAATCCATAACAATTCAAATAATACTAGATACAAATTAACTATCGATTAACGTCCCGCGACATCCCCGACCCCGTGAAGAACCACTTCACTCAAATCCAAAACCGCCAGTTTGGAGACGGGACGGGTCATAATCCTTGATAGGCCTCTGTCGTTAATGCGCACACTAGCTCGTCTGATGACTCCATCCACTCCTTTGTAGACCTCTTCCACGATGCCTTTAAGCCACTCTCTTCGGGGTAAAGCTGGATCGCAGATGAACACCATGTCACCCTGGCGAATCGGCTCCGTCCTTCGGCACCACTTCTCTCGGCGCACTAGCGTAGGTAGGTATTCCAAGACCCATCTTTTCCAGAAACGATTCCTCATCAGTCGCGCTATACGCCATTGCTTGCGTGTAACGCACTCCTTGGGCTGCTCCACATCTTCGCCAGGCGTGTCCGGCAAGTTAGCTACTCCTCTGAGCAGATCATTCGGCGTCAGGGGCTTCCTGGTCTGCATCCACCGGCAAGTGGGTAAGCGGACGCGAATTCACGATGTTCTCCGCCTCAATCAGGAAACTCACCAGTAACTGGTCCCTTGGCGCCACCTCCTTCAATGTGTGGCGCAGGACCCTCTTGACGCACTGCACCATTCGTTCCCAGGCTCCTCCTTCAGATGGATTCACTGGGCAATTGAATACCCACTCGATGCCTCTTCCTGATAGCACATCTTGAATCCGTTCAGTCTCGAACACGTCGCCAAAGCGTCTGGCTTCCCTGTCAGCTCCAACGAAGTTCTTTCCGTTGTCGCTGCGCAGCTTATGTACTGGCCCTCGACGACAGACGAAATTACGGATCGCAATTATACAAGAATCCGTCGTCAGATCATGCGCCAACTCCAAATGAATCGCCCTGGTCGTCAAGCATGTGAACAGGGCGACCCATCTCTTCTCCTTGTGTCGCGACACTGTCACCAAGAGTGGTCCAAAATAGTCCAGTCCAGTATTCTTGAACGGCCAACCATTGGCCTCCAGGCGATCTTCCGGCAGGGGTCCCATTATTGGCGGCGCAGGAAGCGCACGTTGCAACTTGCACACGTTGCACGCTGAGATCACCCTCCGTAGCACACGTCTCAGCTTCGTAATCCAGAACCTTGTCCGTATCTCCGTTATCGTAGCATCCACGTTTTGATGCTTCATCTTGGTGTGGAAATGATGTACTATCATCTCCGTAAGACTGTGCCTGTGTGAGAGAATTATTGGCCTCCTCGCACTGTACGGCATGCACAATGCGGCATCAACTCTGCCATAAGCTCGCAGAACTCGAGTGTCGCTTCCACTGGCGACCACCTTGCCGTCTTCTATTGACCGCATCTCGTCTGGAAACGCTTCACGTTGAGACTGCCTGACCAGTAGGTTCTCCGCGGCTTCACACTCTGCTGCAGTGAGGCCGTACTCCCTCGAGCTCGCTTCTTCGTCTACGGCACCAGCGCGTGAACCTTAAGACCCAGGCTGTAGTCCTGAGTAGCCGAATGTAGCTCGAGAATCTCTGCAAGGAAATACAAAAGTCGCTCGCACCAACTAGCGAAAACTCACTTGGCATTTCTTCTTCGTCGTTACCATCCGGATCTCTCTCAATTCCAGATTCAGGCTGTGGCCAGCTGCCCGCAGGCTGCCTCAAAAATGCTGGTCCGTCTAGCCAACGTGACTTCTGACTGAGGTCCACGTGGCATTGCGAACGCGTTGCATCATCCGCCGCATTGTCGGCTGTTGGCACCCATCTCCATTGGGATACCTTCGTCGACTCCAAGATTTCCGCCGACAAACTATTGCCGACAAACTGCTTGTACCGGCGGTGGGTGCTGCCAATCCATCTTATCACTGATAGCTACACTGTGTTCCTTCTTGACAGTGTCCATCAGCCGAGTTCCAAGAACTGCTGCCTGCAGCTCCAGCCGTGGGATAGACATAGTTCTCATGGGCGCGCACTTCGTCTTGGCACATACGAAGCTCACCAGCACGTTGCCATCCTCATAAGTGATCCTCCAATAGGCCACCGCCGCGACTGCAGACTGACTCGCATCCACAAAGACGTGCAGCTCTATAGCCCGCACGAGTCCATGCCCGAAATAATGGCGAGGACTTCGGAACTGTCCCACGGTGTCCATCTCTTTGCGCCAATTTAGAAATGCTCTGTATATCTCATCCGGAAGTGGTTCATCCCACTGGATCGTCTGCCTCCAAATCTCTCGTAGCAATAACTTGGCTGTTATCATGAGGCAACACAAGAATCCCAGGGGATCAAAGGTAGACATGACCAAGCTCAAATACTCCCTCTTGTTGGGACTCGATCACCTTTCAATACGCTGCTTGGAACTCGATGAAACTTCACATTGAACCTGAAGTCGTCCGTGGCTGCCTGCCAACACATTCCCAGAATTTTCTGCTCAGCCTCACCCCATCCGACAGTCACGCCTCGTCCTGGCGGACCTAGTGCAGCCTCCACAATGGGTGAGCTGGATGAAAATTGGCAAAGCTCGAATACGGTGATAGCCTCGCTCTCGGTAGCGAAGCTGTCCACATAGTCATCCACGTAATGACAATCTATGATGGCCTTGACTGCTCTTGGATCCGAATGCCGAAACTGTTCAGCATTTACAGTCTTCACGTAATGCGCAGCGCTTGGCGAGCAGGCTGCTCCAAACGTCATTACAATCATCTCGTAGATGTCAGGATCCCTTTGGTCATCGCCATCTCTCCACAGAAAGCGTTGAGAGCATCTGTCTTCGGGTCGGATCAAAACTTGGTGGAACATCTCCTTGATGTCACCACAGACTCCAACGGCGCCTTCTCTAAAATGAAAGAGCACAGCTGGCAAGGGTTTATAAATGTTGCGGCCCCTTGGCCAGTGCTGAATTTAGCGATGTTCCTCCGACCTTAGCTGCAGCATCAAAACCAGTCGAATCTTTTCCCGGTTTGTTCGGGTTTTCAACTCCGAAGTGTGGTAGATACCATAGCCGGTCGCTCTCCACTGCGACCTCATGAGGCTTCAACCGCCGAGCGTATCCTTTAGACACGTAATCATTGATGATCCTGGTGTATTCCTGCGCAAACTGCCCGTTGCGCTTCATCTTCTTCTCGACATTGACCAACCGCTTGTACGCCATGTCATAACTTTGTGGCAGCACAATGTGGTCATCCTTCCATAGTAAACCTGTCTGGTAACGTTGCTCCACTCTCACTGTGGTATCTTCCAGTATCTTCTGTGCCCGCACGTCGTCGCTGCCGGCGACTGGCTGCGCTGGCTTCACACCAAAGTTCTCGACGTCGAAGTACTCCTCCACAATCCTCTGAATATTGTCGTCCAATGACACGGAAAAGGAGGCAAGAGCTCGGCGAAGGCGTAGTTGATTGTCCACTTGTCGGCCCGAAGAAAACCCAGCCCAGCTCGGTTGCGGCCGCATACGGTCCCTGTCTGGAAAACCGTCTGGTCTGAAGTGGAAATCCCAGTTGTCCGTGATCCAGTCCAATTAGCAATTTGGGCACCACATTGGTGTAGGGCCTCATTGGCAGGCGGGCATCCTTATGCACGCCTTGGACGTCTCGTCGGTTTAGAGTCTGCATCGGCAGGCTCAGGTTCGAAACGGAATACACGTTTCGCAACGCATGGCGAACTGGCTTGCCTGCTCCGCTGATTTGCAGACTTACCACGTTGGTAGGCTCCCTGGTGGATCTACCTCCAAACCACTGAATATTAAGATGTCGTCGCTCGCCCTGCACGCCCAGATCCTTCCTAAGGTCGTCGTCGATCATCGTAACAGATGAACCTTCGTCCAGGAGTGCGTATGTATGTACCCGACGATCTGATCCGTACAGCGTTACTGGCAATATACGAAACAGCAGGCGACCACGTTCTGCGTCGACACAACTTAAAAATCCTCTGTATGGGCGCTGCCGCTGCCTGCGGCGTTCCTCTGCCCTGGACTGGTACATCCGCTGCCTACGGAGCACCTCTGTCCCGGCTACGTCTTAAAAAGTGCTGACTGTTGGTCTCGCTGCTTGTAGCTTCTGTCACTGGCTCGTTGCGGCGATCTTCTGCGCTGGTCGTCCGCACCATGTAGCAAACGATGATGTCCTTTCCGGCATCCGTTGAATCCGCACTCGCCATGCGTGTTGCAGGATCTAGTCATGTGACCACTTCGTAGGCATGAAAAGCATAGTCGATGCCTCCTCACATGCCTCCACCTATCAGGTGGCGAAGCTCCGTTGAACTCGTCACAGCCCTTAACTGCATGTTGTCCTCCACAGATTGGACAACGTCTAAGACGAGAGTCTCGTTGCTCGTCTCGGTCTTGGCCGATGCTTGCATGCAGTAGTCGACGCCTTGGTTCCTTCCCTTCGACGTCCATTATAGTGCAATACGACGTTGGCATATTCCGTCAACCACGAGCTGAAGTGTACGATGGTTGGAAAAGGTATGATCGACGAAGCATGCCTTGCCCACTCCACTCGTTTGCTTGTGGGGAGCTTGGCTACAAGGTCTTCCATGAGTGTTGGGTTTGCCAAGTGCTGATCTGCCTTCGCCGATTGCAGGAACGCGGTGAGATTGCTCACACGGGTTGCGAAGGGAACAATCCTTCCTATATTGTGCTCCGAAATATGAGGCACCTCTCGAATGCCGTTCAGCTGGCTGCGTATGAGCTGCTCTGGTCGGCCATACCTGAAGCGTACCTGCTCCACCACTGCGCTGATGTTGCTTGGGTGGATCAGAAGCGACTTGACGGTCTCCCGGACTTCATCCTTCAGCGCCTTCATCAAGCGCTGGTTATTTTCAAGAGCCGTAAAGTTGTACGCTTGGGTGGTCTCCGTAAACGCAGCAAGGAACATCGGCCAATCCTCCGGCTGACCACCGAATGATTGCAGATCGGGAAGCTTACGTGGGATGTAGGTTCCACTATTCCCGGTCGGCGTCGTCCAGGCATAGGACCCAGCTAGTGGCGTCGGCGTTATGACGTTCTGGGGCCCTACACCCGACGGCACGATTCCATGCGCTGTCTGCGCGATGCTGGTTGCGCAAAATGGCGTCGAAAAAAGCTGTTGCTCATAAGCAACGCTGGTCCGTTACATGATGCTGCCTGCATACATGCCGTCCCGGTCACACCGACCCCGTTATGTGGGATCCGTTCGCCACCCATGGAAAATGGCGGATCGCTCCAACATGGCGTCAATACCGACACCTCACTATTCACCCCGACAGCGCTCGGTATTACGGTATCGGGTGCCGTAGTCACATGGTTCCGTGCTCTTACCGCTTCCAGCTCCTTCCCAGTGCTGCAATTCTCTCCCAGAAATTCAGCATTAGAGTTTGCTGGTCCTGACCTGGTACGAAAACTTCAGCTGTGGTCGTAGTGCTTCCAGGTTGGGAGGCTACTACAGGTGCAGCAGTGGTCTGGCTAGGAATCAGCGGCGCTGATGCAACTGTTGTTTTCGGCTTCGGCGGCCTGTTTCCTGCACCACTACTTCCAGGTTGGGAAGATGCACTCATTGTGGGGGTCGTTTGTCCTTCATTTAACCTGCTACTTCGCCTGGGATAATGTTGCATCTTTATTCTGCCCAGAACTCCAATTATAATCGACGGGCGGGCGTTGCGTTTTATTTTAGAGATGAATTCATGTATAACCTTATTTCTATATACAGTGCTGCTTACCGCAGTATCTCCTCCTGCTTGACCACGCGACAATAGAGAAAGAGAAGCTTAACGAGAAAGAACGTACGGAGTCGCTGTAGGCGCGACTCTACTTTTATACCCGTACTCAGTCTGTACACATGTGATTTATGTGGAATCTTCAAATGTTGTATCAGTTTTTACATTTTACATTTTGTATTTGTTTGATGCATCTGTCATCTACATCTACATCAGTTCTCACAACAACACACGTACACTGCTCGAGACAGAGCGTGCGAGTGGGAGTGTGAGAGAATCAGCAGCAGCAACCCTCAAAATAAATGTATATTTTGTTATGGTTGTAGCAGGAGGTGGGGCAGCTCGCTACTGAAAATTCATTTGATCATTGTGGCTACAATAATGATCCGATCTGAACCAAATTTGGGAATCTGGTAGATATGGTTATTTTCTACCATACTGTATTTTTGGTTTTTTCTATCTTCAAAATTGTGGATTTTCGTCTTCTGGTGGGGCGGAAGGGGCGGGGCGAAATTTTGAAATACACTTGTTCAGGTTTGGTATCACAGGAGTCTTGGCCAAAAGTTTGGTTGCTCTAGCTCTTATAGTCTCTGAGATCCAGGCTACACAAAATACAAAAAAAACCAAATCGACTCGATTTTGTGTGAGTGCGAAAGGGATGGAGCGAAGTTGTTGCGTATGTTTTTGTCTATTGTGGCTATATTAATGATCCGATCCGATTCAGATTTGGGCCCCTGATAGATATGGTCTTTCTCTATGATTCTGCATTTTCCGTTTTCTGCTATCTTCAAAATTGTGGACGCCACAGATGTGCGCCCTTTGTGGGGCGGAAGTGGGCGGGGCGAAATTTTGAAACACTTTTCTAGGAGTGAGATATCACATCAGACTGGATAAAAAGTTTGATTGCTCTAGCTCTAATAGCCTTTGAGCAATGGGCGACAAACAAGACGGACGGACGGACGGACGGACGGACGGACGGACGGACGGACAGACGGACGGACAGACAGGGCTATATCGACTCGGCTATTGATGCTGATCAAGAATATATATACTTTATATGGTCGGAAATTACTCCTTCTCTATGTTACACACATCCACTTTTAGCACAAATACAATATACCCTTTTACTCTTCGAGTACGGGTATAAAAATATGGCGGCAATTCTTGGCCGAAAAGTATGCCCGTTCAGTACGGGGCTAAAAATCCATAACAATTCAAATAATACTAGATACAAATTAACTATCGATTAACGTCCCGCGACATCCCCGACCCCGTGAAGAACCGCTTCACTCAAATCCAAAACCGCCAGTTTGGAGACGGACGGGTCATAATCCTTGATAGGCCTCTGTCGTTAATGCGCACACTAGCTCGTCGTTTATTCTGTTTGCCTGCAGCACCGTCTTTGGCATGCAGAAATCAATGGACAGCAATGCCGCCTATCAGGCATTTGGAAGTTGATCAGGAAACGCAAACTACCTACGGATGTGTCTCTACACAAGTGCCAAGTCGATCTGTGCTATCGCTCAACAAGAACCTTTGAAGAAGCATTAAGTATTAATTAAGTTTAAAAGCTTTAAAGTGATGCTGTGAGCCAATATTTAGAAAATATATTAAACAGTAATTAAATCAATTGTGACAAAAGAAAGTTAGAAAAAGTCGGTGTGTGTTTCTTTGTATATGTAGTATGGATTAATGTATGTATACATACATATACTGGCACCTTTGAAAGCATCTGTTAACATTCCATAGCAGGGCCCTGTTAGTTCACTGTTAGCGCTCTCCCGCTTAGTGTTGATTCACATTCATTCGTACTCATAACAGAGCTGTAGTTGTGAGCGGCTGTTAGCGGAGAGCGTAAACACGCTGTTACGGTGTGCTGTTAACAGCGCTGAATTATCTGAATCGTTCATAAAAGATCAGTTGACTGTTTCACTTTACACACAAATTAAACACACAATTGTTTCGATTTGCATCATTAAATTCGTTCTACGCATAAAGTTTTATTACTTAGGTATGATCACATGTTAATTTAGGCATAAATCAATCGGCTTTCTCACTTTAGCACCTTGGCGTAGTGCTCTTTGTGCCTGAACTTGATGCGCAGCACACATCTAGGGGAATGTACAGTACCAATTAGCGGGTGCCCCCTTACGGTATTCAGCGACACTTACCCAATGAACACGAACGAAAGTAGGTAGAGGAAAGCGCTGACAAAGTTGAACAGTCCCGGTATGTGGTTAGGGACTGCTTGTAGATTAGCGTGTAGAGCGGGGCGGCAACTGCAATTAGAATTTATAAATGTCGATAATTCAAACACAATTAGTGAACCAGAAAGCAGTATCCAGAAACCAGAATGACGAGAGACTGACTTACCAAAAGGTGCAAACGATTGCAAAACATTCTTAATGGAGAAAATCTTGCCTGTAATAAGCAGGGTGTTAAAACAGATGTGATACGTCTACGGGAAATGGGTAAACTTACCCAGATCCGAAGGCGGCACTATATTCGAAACAATTGTCCGGCACATGGGTCCCGATATGGAGCGAAAGACGCCCAGGGCTACGGAGAGGTACATGTGCCAGGGCATTGTGGCAAAAGCCCTTGGCCAGATTATTGAGAATTTCTGAGGAGAAGGCCAGCAGACCGAGCGTAACCACCGACAGGCGAAATACCTGTGAACAAAACAATAAAAGAAAACTCTCAGATCCATAGAGAAGGCATTGTGCAAGTCAAAACTGTACCTTTCGTAGAACAAGGAAACCGATTAGGGCTCCAATCATGGGCACCAGATGACTGACCGTCTCGTAGAATGTGTAATCCCTCACCGTCCAGTGGAACTTCTCGCGCACAAACAAATACATTACAGTCATCACGCCATCTGAAAGGAAAGCGAGCGAGCGAGCGAGCGAGAGAGAGCGTTCGTTCCATTATATAAGTTTTGGGGAGTGATCGATGCTGCGCAGAAGACTCACCAAAGACGAAAATGGATAGGAACATGGCCAGTGTGACGAGCCAAATAATTGCGCGTGCATGATTTTCGCGCGGCTTGAAGCAGGTGTTAATCATATCTTTGATGTGAACGAAGCTGAATAGGCCAGCCTTCTTGATGCGCTCCGCGGCCTCTGCCTCGTCCCTGGCCTTCTTGGCTCTCTCGGGCAGCCGCTCCACATACTTGGCCAGCATGTCCTCGTCGAAGCTCATGGCCGGCGTCATCGGTGTGGGCAGCTCGCAGGGTCGACTCTTCTCCTGCTGCTCATCGTTCAGTATGTTCGGCGGGCAATCGATGGCCACGCAGTCCAGCTGCAGGTCGCAGGCTGTCATCGGCACATCCTTTGTCGGCTCACCCGCACTCTTCAGTGCAGTGGCATTCTTTGCATCCTCCGCCTGCCGTATGTGCAGACTCTCGGGCACAAAGAAGATGATGAAAAGCGTCGCAAAGGTGGAAATGCAGCCGGAGAGACCTATGGTCGCCGCTGCACCGGTGGCGGCATACACGAAGCTGGACAGCAGCGAGCCGCTGGTCAGACCGATGAAGAAGAGCGACTCCATGAAGATCATGCGGTAGGGTCGCGTCTTGCAGTCCGTTATGTCCGATATGAAGCAAAAGGCGGCCACAGAGAAGACGCAGTTGCCGCCCAGCAGCGAATGGGGCACCGCGGCCAGTATGTACCACCAGGGATTGACCACATAGTAGCTGGACAGCTCACAGATGGCGGCCATCATCATGAAGGATGCGGAAAATCCTAAATGTGTACAAATATAAACTGACTGTACTCCAACGCAGCGTTTTCCCTGCTCACCAATCATCGAGACAATCAGCAGCGGCTTGCGTCCGTAGTGATCCGACCAGGAGCCAATGAACAGGCCACAAAACGCCGGCACAATGCTCTCCAGCAGGGTGCGGGAGAGGAAAAGATTCGCCACATATGGCTGCAGTTCCGTTTCAATGGCCTGCAAAAGGAAAGGGGAAGGTGTCAGTAGATATTGAATATCGGTGTGGTCTGGTCTGGTCTGGGAATGCGATTCATTTCTGTGGAAATGAAACCATATTCCCCGCCGATCCAGACCAGAGCTGGTCTGAGCTCTGTACACACATTTATCTCGGCGCTGGCGTTCTTATTGTCCAGCTGCTTGCAATCGGACTCGTTGTAGTGGAATATCACTGTGCACGTCTGATAGATGACCTGGTTGCGCTGGATGGTGCCTGTGGCCGGTTACAATTTTGGAAACATTTCGATAGCCATAAAGTTAAAATCTGCGTGCCCCGCCGTGCCGGGTCACTCACCAGAGAGCGTGTGCGAGAAGAGCAGCATGAAGACAACCGGTTCTATATAGAACAGATGGAACACTTTGCCCCATTGCAGATTGCGGAGCTTTTCCAGCGTAAACGCATTCGAGGCCTTCTCAACCATGTTTTTCCGGTTTGCACTATTGCCAAAATTGTTGGCCTCACAGTTCAATTTTTGTATATCGGTTTTGATTTATTTACTTTGATCAAGGTCTGGCTCAGTGGCTCTTAATGCACATTTTTTGAATTTTTGTCACGTAACACTGTGTTTTTTTTTGGTAGGAAAAACCCTCGCGCACTTCCGATCAGATTATCACGCTAATATTATGCTGTTGTTATTATTCAATCGCTTTGATTGCTGTGGATGGATGTAAATGTGGATACACCCATCAGCCGTTTGTATTCACTGAACCAACACGAAACTGGGTAACGGAAACGACAGCCGCTATATACATCCAACCCCGACGACGACGGCAAACAAATTACAATTAGAGTTTGATTCTCGAAATGAGCTGCTACCGTGAAATCCGTAGCTTTATATAGACTCTACTCTCGAAAAAGCAATAGCAACAAACAGCAGGCGTACACATACATACACTGGGAAAAACAGTCAAACAGGTGGAACAGTTGTTCATCTAAGTCTATAAAAATAAAATGGTATATCTCGGAAACTTTACACTTTCCCAACTGCCAAAGGGTTTCTGCGGGGTACTCCAGACATCGACTGGAACGCGACGCGACTTGACTCGACTCCGTTCGATGCGCGACAGATTTATTTAAAGTTTTTCGTTTCGCTATCAACCCTATGGTCCAAAAAAAAGTCTCGGGTTTTACGGCTGCTGCCTCAGGCTGTTGTTTGTTTGTTTTCTTTTTGCATTAATTAATTATTATTTTCACCTATTTTTGATTCGTGCAAATGAGTAGCACGAGCCGGAGATTTGATATACTACTACTAGCCGTAACTGGAATTTGGTAATGCTAGAAATTGAATCTGGAAAATTACGTATACGAAAGAACAGAACTTGCTACGAAACGATAAAAATAAACACAAACATTAAAAATGTGTTTAGTTTATGTTTTGTTTTATTTATTTAAAATAATTACGATAATAGTTTACGCATTTCGTAAAACTACAAAAATAAATGAGAAACTTTTTAGAGATGTTGCAAGATTTTTGTTTTGAATGTGTAGATAATATTTATAGCTAATATATTTATGTATTTTTTATATGCCATTCACGATTAGCTGTTGGGTGCCTACTTATTTTTGGCCATCAATTTTTTTCGGACAATTGTTAAATATTAATTTAATTTAATTTAATTTGTTGGCCATTATGTTTGTTTGGCCATGTGGAATTCCAGAGATTTCGTTCCGCTCTGTGGGGCCATTTAAATGAGTAGCAATTTTTTTTATTTGAATTTCTTCTACATATTTATGTTTTGTGTATTGTTTTGGTTATGTGCTCTCAACCGATCTTAATCAAGGGTGTAAAAAACTGTGCGACTAATTTAAAATTAGCAAAAGCAAATTAGCATTTGATTAAAGCTGGAGTTAGCACCAATCGATCGATGGATGGGTTGTTCCGTTGCTATATTGTGCACATTATTATTTACATATACTATATGTATATATTTTTTAATTTTTTATAGATCTGTCAGTCAGATCCGTGTGTCAAATGACTTCGCACACGCCGTCATATTTTGATGGTATGTGGTATATAAATAATAACCCACATTTTTGTCAATGGGAAAAAACTTAGGCATGAATTTATGTAATTATACAATAAAAAATTTCCACCACAGAGAGGGAAAGAACGTAGTCGAAGAGAGCCCAATTAACACATTTCAATTGTTCAGTTTGAATATGTAAATAAGTGTGCACAAAATGATATATGTATGTATGTAGGGATGAGTATTTTTGTATGGTTATCACGTATAGGGGGAGCACCCGGCGCTAGCATTTCTGTATAAATTATATTCGAAAGTTTGGTATGACTGGCAGTTTTACTACCACAAAAGATTCTTTGTTGATTCACTTGAAAACCGGATCGTAGTACGCCCGATTTGTAGACTTTTTGTGCCACACAACACTGAAAAAGATAAAGACATTAGACAAGAGAGGATTAATATAGAGAAACATACAGGAGGAGAACTATCCCCAAAGCGTATAGGCAAGCACTGAGCAGATTGAATATGCCCGGATCAGTGTCCAATGTACGGGTGTAGATAGCAAAGTACACGCTCGAGGATATCAGTGGGGATAGTGTTGACAGAATGCCCAGCAGAGCAAAGATTTTGCCTGAAAGAGAATTAATTATTGAACCCAATTGATGGAGAATCAAAGTGCTGCCTACCTCTCTCTGCGGCCGGCAAGAGATTGGTGATTATGGTGCGGCACATGGGATTCACCAGAGACTTGAATACGCCCAAAGCAATGGCTACATAGATTTGCCAGCTGACCGTTGCCAAGGATTTCATCAAACAACTGGTCGAGTGACTCAGCAGAGAGATGATAGCCAGCCAGAGAATCGCCGAGCTGGTGCACTGCCAAAAGAAAGATTATCCAATGAGTTCTCCGCCAGTTCAGCCTTGAGCTGGTCTTACCTTCCGCAGGGACCAAATGAACAGCATGCCGCCAGAACCAGCCACAGCTGGCACTAGGATGCTGACCGATTCGTACTCGGTGAACTGCTTCACGGTCCAATGGAACTTGGCTCTCATGAACATGTAGAACACCGAATTGCTGCCATCTGTGAAAGGGGAATGAGCAATTGTCATGCCAATTAGGGAAAAACACACACACTCACCAGAGACAAAGGCCGCCAGCAGCAAGACTGACATAACTAGGAACACAATGGAGCGATCTTTGTGGGCGCGGGGCGTTCTACAACTGCTCCACATGTCCTTCAGCAATGCAAGCACATCTCTGTCCTCTGTCCCCTGGGACTGTCCACTTCTGGGAAGACTCTCTGGCAGCAGGGCGATCATCAGGAAGAGAGAAACGAGTATGGAGCAAGCTGATATGCATAGGACAACGTATGCATTGGTGGCCTCATAAACGTAGCCAGAGCCGAAGCTGCCCAGGAGCAGACCCACATAGATGGCCAGCTCATAGGCAATCATCCTGAAAGGGAAATACTCATACTGTTACTGGAAATACTTTGGACAGACTGCATAGACTGCACCTGTATGATCGAATCTTTCCTGCAGACACATCTCCAATGTAGCATACGGCGGCCACTGAGTAGGTGACACTGCTGCCCAGGCAGGACAGAGGAACGATTGAGAGCACGTACCACCAGGGGCTGACCAGTCCATCAGTCTGCATGGCTGCATAGGCAACTCCAGCTGAAATCAGATACTGCAGGCCATAGCCTGTCGCCCCAGGATGAGACTGGGAGATCTGTGTGGACTGCGGCACTTACCCAGAAAGGAGCACATCAAGAGCGGCTTGCGGCCGTAGCGATCTGCCCAGGCGCCGGCAAAGAGGCCACAGAAGGCCGGAATAATGCACTCCACAATCCTCATGACCACCACGATCCGAGCGGCATAGGGCTGCACTTCTTCTTCGATTCTCTGGCAAAGATCTACTATAAAGTATTTTATGCATATGCAGAGATCTTCCTGAAGGCTTACCTTCGTCTCATTTGTGGCATTCTTGGTGCCCAGAAGCAGGCACACCTTATCCGAGTATCCGAATCCAGACGTGCAGCTTTGATAGATTATCTGATTCTTCAGTACGGTGGCTGCAATCGAGAGAATACTGTGAGAGAGCCTTCCCAGCAGACGAAAACTTACACGAGAAATTGTAGCCGAAGAGCAGAATCAATATAAAGGGCTCCAGCAGATAGATAGTCAGCGGTTGGACGGCTGATGGTTCCCCGGAAGAAGGATCCGCCGCAATCGCTGCCTCTATGGAACCGATCTGGCTCTCCGCGCTGCTACTGCTGGCAGTTTCAGGATCATGCCGCCTTGCCTTGGCTACTAGCTTTTCATGGGAATGCGGTTCCTCGTTCATCTCTGCCACTCGACTGAGACTGAGTTTTGTTCATTACTCAATGGGTTTCTAGATACGAGCGTGGGCGCGATTTCAGATAAAGTGACGACATTTATATGTAGCAGCCAGTCAGTCGCTCTCTTCTTAGCCGGGGTTTCCATTGAGATTTCATGAATCCACAAAGAGTAGCCACTGCTACAGTGAACACTGAAGTCTTATCATCTCACTGCTAGGGGGGAGCAACAAAACATTAAACCCATTTAAATAAAAGAGGAATATTTGTATAATTATTTCTTTATTTAATATGTTTTTGATTTATTATCTTTCTTTTTTATTTATTTATTTTCCAAAACAAAGTCTCGATATCGAATGATCACAGTGGCATTGCTGAGATCCCCGCACGTGAGTCAGCGTTGAAAACAGAGAGCTCTCCTCTGCTCTGTATTCGCTCTAAAGGGACTTTTTTTTTTAAATTGAGACGACGTGCTTTATCTGAATTAAGTTTATGCACATTGTGTATTCTCTAAGCAACAAGAGACTTACACGTAATTATTCATCAACTAATTCCAGTCTGCAACTAAATTATTGGTAATCGAATGCTAGTTTAATCATTGGGCTTTGAAAATATATTACATATGTACATAACTCCTGTATAATTTGTTCATTTCCATAACTTAAAGTCTAAATATAAGTGAATCTTTTTTTAATTGTAAAAACAATGTACTATAAAATGGTTAGTCGCCGCTGATCAATGTTAGTTACAGTGTTGACCAATTGACCTGGTCAACAATTGTTCCAATGTTTAATACATAGATTTTTGATGTACATATTTATGTTCAATTTTCAATCAGGTTGAATCATGTTCAATCAGGTTAAATCAGGTTTAATTGCTCATGTTGGTTGCTATATATGTCTTATAGCCTCCGAGCACTGGGCGACAAAAAGAAACGCTTTGGAAACGTCAGAAACGCTTCCTTCTATGCGTTAAACAGATTCACTTTTACTACAAATACAATATACCCTTTTACTCTTCGAGTACGGATATAAAAACTTCCTGATCGGAAGTTTTCACAGTATTATGCCGAATTGTATCCACATTAGTTAAGGCCTGACCCACCCCAAAAGTACAATAACAATTATCTCGATTTAATTTATTGCTAAATAATTCCGAATTCGTGTACTACTGCTCAATCCGAATCGTCTTCCTCGTCAAACAGGTCGTCCAGGACGTTTTGCTGCCAGGAGGCGAGATTGCTCATCAACTTGAATTGGTCTTGCATCTGTGGCTTTGCAGATCCCACGGTTTTGCGCAAAAGCCCCAGAGTTCTATTGGTCGCCTTGCTGCGCGACCAAAACATATACTTTGACTTACGGGCCGCCTGAACGTAGGGCGACTTGTTCTCACAGCTCATGCTATTCCACTTCTTGCTGGCACAAATCACTATTTCAGTTGATTGAAGATTGCAGAGTTTCTCCTTGTTGCACTTCTTGAAGTCTGCCAGAAATCTGAGAAAGGGATTCCGTCCGCCGCCTCCCTCAGAAGGCTTCGGCTTGCAGCATAGATTCTTCAGCTTACTTAAGCAGCAGTTTGACTTTTTGGCCGAGCCACAAGACGAGGAGGCTGTCTTGGAGGCTGAACCAGGACATTTTTTATCACAATTTTCCATTTTTTTGTTTAATAGAAAAGAATTTGAAGAAAGAAACATACAATAAGTATTGTATTTGTGTAACAACTAATGCAAAGGACACACATAGTACAATGTGAGCATTTAAGAAGGTCTGAACAATTTAATTGTTAACATTTAACAAGGGAAAATTTAATTAAATTTATCTACTGACACCAAAGAAATTCGCTTCCGCAATTATCATAATATGCATAAATTGAGTACAGAATATTCGCCGGAGGGGGGTGGAGGGGTTCACAGTAATACACAGATTAGTAGTAGAATAATTCTGGAAAGTTTGTCTCGTAGATGGGCTTCTCGTTGCTGCCCTGCAGCTGGGCCACCTTGCTGTCGCTTTGTGTTAACTGACGCTCCACGGCCAGCGAGTTGAACAGCTCGTTGAGGCGGTTCTGTATGAGATCGTGCTGCAAATCGAAAAGAAACCATTAAAGTTTACATTGTTTCATATGAATGGGTATGGGATGGTGATTACCTTCGGTTCTGTTCGCCTCACAAGATCATCGAACTCGCCCTCGCGGAATGTGCGAACGATCTGCATTTGTCGCTCGCGCTGCTCTCGCTTGGCGGCCTCCGTTGGCTCGGCCAGAGCCCGCTTCATCGCGTCGAAATTGAATTCGGGCGCCAGTATCTTCTTGCTGACGCCCGGTGAGCTGTTCACACTGTCCACATCCCCATTGTAGACCGTCAGATCCGCCGAGCTGTTGCGCTGCGTCAAATGAGAGCTCACCGACTCCACCCAGGAATGGCGATGGCCGGGATTGTCCGTTTGATTGAGCGTGTAGGGAGCGCCAGTATTGAGACGCTGGGAATCCATGCCAGCATTTTGCAGACACTCGCCCAGTGCCAGCTTGTCGATTGCCAGGTGTGGAAGCGACAGATTCAGACTCTTCGATGCAACCTTCTTCGACTCCAGCAGCGGTGGCAGAAAGTAGGTGGCCTCCTCGCGTCGCGCATCGACAATCTTCTGGGCATACTCCAGCAGATTGTTGATGCCACTAACTCGCGAGATTAGCACCAGCAATGCAATGGAAATGGCGTGCAGATTGCACTTGTGCACGGCTCCCAAGGTCTCCACTGTGTTGGCCACCTCCTGAATGCTAAACACGGGAAGACGTGAGTTTAGTATGTATAAAGTCTCTTGATTGGATGCCTTACCCCAGGATGAACAGCAGGAACTCCTGCACTGTCTCGCTGCTGGACATCTCCACGATGAGCAGGGCGGCGGTGTTGTAGCTGGCGGACAGTGCGTCGACGCGGTCCGAGAGTGCCATGCTATCGATGAGCGCCTGCATAATGTGGGCTCCGTGCTTGTGCGTGAAAATGATGTCGGAGCGCGAGGGCGGCTCCTGGGAAAGAGCCGGATATTGCTTTACACTGACACTACTGAGCACCTGATCGTTCTGATGGCGATCGAGGAGCGCCTGGAAGATCTGCATGACAATCAGGCGAGTGGGATCATGGGGTGCGCGCGCCATCTTCAGCAGCGGCTGCAGGAACGAGGCGGGGAAGGCCTTCTCGAAGGACACCGTGCTGTACTGGGTGCCAACCTTGAGGAGTGACTTGAGCAGAATGTTCTGCAGCATCTGGTCGCCCTTGCTCTTCTTGGAGGGGTCCGGCACCGTGTTCATGATGAACAGCATTATCTCGATCTTCTGGTAGTCGGGATGATGGTTGGCAAACTCGCCCAATGCATTTATAAGCGCCTCCTGGTACTGAGATTCCTCAGCGGTGATCTCGGTGGTGGTGCTAACGCTGGTGCGCAAATGGGTCAGCAAATTGTTAATGATGTCCAGGGCCGAGGGTCCCACGCTCTCGCCAGCCGCAATGGCAATGATCTTCGACAGCACCACCGCCAGGGAGGTGCGCGTCTTGGGCGATGATTTGAAGTTGCTGTCCAGGTGCTGCATTAGCGTCTCCACCACAGTGTACGAGTACTGCGGCTGGATCGAGATCATCACAATGCGGAACGTGTGAATGGCAAAGGTGTTGGGCACCCACAGTTCATGCCGATCGAGGTGACTGTGCGATTGCGAGGGTAAATATTGATTGACATCGATTGATAGCACTGATAGTTATGCTCCATTAGTTGCCTACTTACGTCAGCAGCGGCTTGAGCACGCTCCGAATGTGTCCGAACGACGCACGTCCGACCAGCTCCCGCAGCACTTCCTCGGCCAGTGCTGGTGGCGTCACATTTGTGGCATCTTCGACGGGCGTCAGGTCGCCAGACTGCGACAGGCGATAAACAAATATGTTAGTGACAGGCACCGGATAGAGTTTCCATCTTATCAGCTACTAAACTACTCGCACAGATGCTAGCTAGCTAGTGCACAGCTCAGGGTGCTAATTTAATACTAGAATTCGATTCGATTATTGTAATTATTACCGCCAGTAAATTTTTCTTCACGAACATAACGTTTACACAAAACTGTTTCATGTTGTTGTGTGTTGGTTGTGTTGTGGATTGGTTGGTTGGTTGGTTTGGGTTTGGTTTGCATTAACAGAATATACGAAAACGAAATGCAGAATATTATATCGAAATTAGTTCAAGTCGCAGCAATTTTGATTCATTAACCAAACCAATTGAAATGGCCGGCAGCCAGGGGATCCATTTGGATCTCCTCTGGAGCGGCAGCTACATGGGCGTTAGGGGAAATTATTCTCACCTGCATATTGAACAGCAGCGAGGGCACAATTTTCTCCATGTGCTGCGCCGCCCAGATGTTCTCGACCAGATCATCGGACACGGTCTTCCGTATGACGCCCTGCAGTCCCTTGATGCCGGCCAGCCGCAGGCTATCCCGCAGATCCATGCCCTCGCTGTGGCACATCGACGAGAACTTCGAAATGAAGAAGTCGTAGCGACGATGATACGATGGCGTATCCTCGTTTATGTTGGCGAACTTGACAAACTGCAAGGAGAAAGGTGTGGACATGATTAGCATGGGACCAGTCCAGACTCCTGGTCATTGCTACTCACAGAATTGGTGGCCATGATTTTTAAATTCGGATTATTATCCTCGAGCAGCTTTTGCACCATCCGCAGGAATGACTCCACGAACAGGTTGAGCGTGGTCTGGGCGTGACAGGCCTGCAGTAGCAAGTCCATGGCCTCCATGGCGATCTCTGCCAGCCTTCAAGGGCAAGCAAACAACACATTGAGCGTCACTCAAACAGCAAATCAGCAAAGGTTTCTACTCACTTGTAGCGCTTGCGGTTGATGTCCTTGGTGGCCTTCTGGTACAGATATTCGCCAATGCGGTCCAGCTTGTCGGGTGAGCTGAGCGAGTAGAAGGTCAGCTTCTCCATGTTCGACTTGACCAGCCCATCCTCCGGGTTCACCGGAAAGATGTTGTCCACCAGTCGCTTGTAGCGCGGCCGCAGCGCCGAGCAGCACCCGCAGCAACCTAGAAGAGCGCAGGGGAAGGCACAGCTATTAGAGGGATTTGGTAGACAGACGCGTATGCAGCGGTAGGTAAACATAGCGAAGAAGACGACGACGACGACAAAGACGATGCGACGTCATCGGAGTGGTCCGTGTTTAGCAGTTGGCGAAAATCGACTACGGGGAGCGACTCCTAGAACTGGCGATTCGACTGTCCGGCAGCAGTCAGCGGGTGGCGCTCGCTAGGGTCGGGTCGAATTGGGTGCGACCACCATTTTCCTTTGTAATCTTATCGCGATAATGGTTATAGCCGACTAAAGTTTTGCTGTTCGGATTGCCAGCAGTCGCGTGCCCCTTTGCATGTGTATGTGTGTGTGGGTGTGTGGATGTGTGTGTGTTTGTGTCTTGAGAGTGTGTCACGACGATTGAGTGCGCTTTTCATCACTCTTCGGCGATATTTGCCTGTTCCATCATATTAAAACCCTTCCGGTGTACTCCCACTCCCCCATCACAACTTGGGCCGGCCAGCTGGTGGCGTCATTTTCTTCACTTTGGTGTCGAGGTCATATTGTTGTCGTTCTCAATGGACTTTATCACGCCAGGCCAGCGCTTTTCACCTGCCTCTCTACCGATTGCTTACCAGGCATGTCAGCGTGTTTTGCTACAAAGGCGAAATTGGCTTCGTTGGCTTCGTTTATCGCGGCATTAGATAATAAAAGTTTGCGATAAAAGAGCTGTGCTCTGTGTTTTTTGTTGTGTATTTTTTTGGATGCAAAAAGTCTTCGATATCGATACCGCAGTCTCTCGGCGAAAGTTAGTGTGACCAAAGCGCAAAAGTCACTAAATACTTCAGAGCACAAGGAAAATACTAGATCTATGGTCGTACGACACCAGATCTTAAGACTGCTAGACAGAGATAGCATGAGACACGGAATTTGAATTTATATTAGCCAATTTATGTGTTCAAAGTTTAATTGTGCATAAGCATTAGCTAGAAGAGTTCTACGATCTGGCAGCACCAGCAAGAAGCATCCGTTGCATTTTCAAAATGGGTTTTTCTTCATCAATCTCATCATATTTATTCAGATTTTATAGATACTTACAACTGGGATCGGTGCATTTCTGCACGAAACTGTCGAAAAACTCCGGCAATTCCGGCGGCTCAAAGCAGCAGCGTAACAAAGCCATTGTTAGATATCAACGCGTACGTCCCACTGCCACCCCCCGCAGGACGTTGACCATGAACTTTGAGTATTTTTAGCGCGAACGTCTATCTTTGTTTTTTGTTTGTTGTTTGTTGCCTGAAGTCAGCTGATGGCTGTGCGACCTAGCAGCGGGGGCAAAGCTCCTCTCGCCTGCTTGCTGGCTCCAAGCTTTTTATTGCCATCGACACTTATATCACAGGGGAACCAGACCCAGTTTTGGGGCTTGAGCTAATGATGCCATTCCCCTTTATTTGTTTTGACACACATTTCTGAATACAAATCAACGAAAAATAATTGTCCTACGCCCGCAACTCGTTCAATAAAAACGCTAGCAACGCTTTGGCAAAACAATAATTAATGCAATTAATAAAATGTAAAAATGTTTGTTAACGGCCGCCCGGGGCCTGAAACTCAAACCGCACACGGCAGGAACAACAAACTGAATGGAAAATGTGTGTTAGAGAAAATATACTTTTCGCACAAAAGCTCTATGTGTGGCGCTGCCTGCCCCATACACTTGGCTGGCTTCATTCGCTGCCGCGCGGGCCGAAAGCGCTGCAGAAAAGCAAAGCTCAGGGGAAAAATGTAAGCTTTTCGCGTATGATTTTCATTCATGAAGCCATTGGATACACTGTTGATGGATGTGATGGAGGGGACATGGGGTATTTGCTTCGTTTACCGTTATGCAGTGGACACAATTAAACACTCGAAAGATGGAATGCAAAACGAGAATCGTTAAGCCCACACGGACACTCGATGTTGTCAATTGCGACCATCAGCGGAGACAGCGGAGACGGTTTTTGTGGTTTGTGTGTTGTGTGTGTTGGCTGCGAAAAAGAGCTGGCCTGCTGCTGTCTGCGGGTCTCTTCACACGCCAGTTTCGTGCGTTGACAACTTTATTAAGCCTAAATGGGCTCCTTGGCGGAATGGGTGATGGGTGGGGAGGGGAAAGCAAGAAAAGGAGTGTGGAGCGGCGAAGAGCTATCAATGTGAACGTGGTCTCACTCCAGCTGGGTGCTTTATAGTTTCTTGACCGACGACGATGACGATCGATGATTTATTTTGTATTTCGCTTATTCCGAGATCTTTTGATTAATTACTGTGATATTCAAATATTCAAGTGTGTTCAGCATACACTCACTCACATTTATAATACACACTCGTCTGTATATTCATTCCAAAACAGACGATTCTCGGCGCTGAGTTCTCGGCCCGAGTGGCAATATTTTACGCTTTGTTCCCAACACATGTCCAGAATGGTTTTTATTTACCCAAAGATTAGCGCCCTGTTTCGCAGATCCGACTGGATGTCGTATCTAGAAGATGAATTAATTAGTGCTGAGCCTTAATGACTAGTGATTGATGAGTGGGTGTGGCCTTTATAGGGAGGAGCGACACCCGGAGGGGGGGCCTAGGGGCTGGCAAGGGTCACTGCTTTGCCAGCGTACAGTAGCCAGTCCAAACTGGAATATCATCTGCCGACTCTAGCCATATTTTCATATTTGCCTGGGCACGTAGGAAAACATCCCAAGAATGTTTGGGCGATCTGGTTTCACTTGTTTCCACTACCAGCAGCGCAAAGCTTCGCCCCCCGAAGTACTCGTACTCGCACTCGCACCTTGATTCCGTTTCATACGAAAGAGTCTAGAACACAAACTTGCTCTCGTTCGCTCTTTGAATCGCTCTCTCTCTCGCTCTTTCGAAATGCCGGCTACTTGCTACCAAGGTGTATCAATAAACGGTAAGGCCATTGCCAGAGAGCACCTTGCTGTTACATTCATCAATCTCTGTTCAGCTGAGAGATGGGGAATTTCTCACCTTACATTCACCAATGCACCTTGCTTGCTACCTTCGTCACATTCGGCACTTGTTTACCTGCCTTTGGCTCATTAAGCTCGTGGTGGAGCTCTCTTTTTCTCTCTGTCTCTGTCTCTCTCTCGATCTCCGTTCTCTTTTGTAGCAGCTTTGCCAGAGATCGTGCTGAGTCCCCCATCAACGGCTGGGCTGCTGGCTTCAGTCGCCTCTCAGACGTGACCGCGACCGCTCATTGCCGATCCACCAAAAAAACGAAACTGCGTCGCGTTCGAGCCTAGTAAACAGCCCACAAGCAATCAACGAACTGGCCAGCGCCCATCTGCCAACAACCGAACACCACCCCACTGAAGAGGATTCCGGATTCCATCTTCCACGAAAACCCAGACTCCCCCCTAAACAAAAACAACGACCAAAAGCTGGCTTTTGGTGGCAATCCAGTGATTCGACCCGACCATCGGCACGTCCATTCAACCGCTCTCGAGTCGACAACAACCCACACAAATCGACGATTTTGTGCGCATTGCAAAAACAGCAAAAGCTAAATCAAAAACTCAAACTCAAATACAAATACAAATACAAATCGTGATAAATGTTCGCTTAAATTGTGCAAACGTTATTCGATGAATTGTTTTCGGCCAAAGACCAGTTCGGTATCGACTAATTAATATTTGACGTGCATCCGCATACTCCGAAAAACACAAAAAAACTCCGCGACGACACCTGGCAAGTGAAACACTTTTGTGTGCCACCTAACGAGCTGTTGATACATCAGACAATAGCGACAATAACCTCCCAGTTCCAGTACCAATACGACCCAGCCTACAAATAAACAAACAAGTAATTAGAACTGCGCAAAATTACTTGGAACTGCAACAACAACAACAAAAACTACACACACATACATATGCGGAATGCTGTTTTGAGGTGAGTCGAAGCGACACTACAGTAGAACAGCCCTAAAACACACACCCTCTAACGCAGTATAGTACTATATATTTTGTAGTCCAACTCTGATAACCAGCTGAGCTGCAGCTCTGGAACCAGCGAGAATAATGCTTCCCTTCCATACCCCCTTTGTAAAACTCTTCCCTACTAAATCTGGCTAAAACTAAAGATATATTGCTGATTCGAATTCTACTATATGCTGCCTTGAATAATTCAGATTCGTAATCCCAAGTCCCAAATCTCAGATCTAAGCTTTTATGAGCCTCGTCGAATAATGCTGAGGCTGTCCCAGTTACACACTTACCCATGTGGGTGGGAGTGTGTGTGTGTCTGTCTGTGGGCCATATATAGGATTGGAGCCAGCAACAGCCAACGCACTAACGAAAGTCAAGACACAACTATGAGTCAGATGGCATAGAAGTTTTGCTGGACTGCCGCGGCACTCTACTCCATTCCACTCCACTCGTAAGCCAAAAACCCATTTCGTTTCGCCTGATCTTGGGCAACGCAACCTTTCGCCCGATCTGGTTAATTGGAAGTCATTTGGGGGGGTTCAACGATTTGGCCGCAAAAGAAGATTCGCGATGAAGAAGAGCCGACCCGACCCGACCGCAAATATCGTCTACTTTCTTTTGGTATTTCTCCGCTGCCCCAGCTCGAAACATTAATATGAAAAATATACTTAACGATCAGTCGATCAGTCCGGTCGGTCGAAGCTTTGAATGTGGATGGATGCAAATTAATAACCAATTCTAATGTTAATAAAAGCTCAACTCTGTTCGGCTGATGTAGACCGCTGAAAGGCCGCTGAAAGGCGTTCGTCTTTATTGTTATGGGGCGGAAATAGAAATAAGAATTTTGAAGGTCTCTTCTCTCTCTCTCTCTCTCTCTGCACTGAACAGAAAGCAAACATTTTTCAATGATGACTTCAATGTTGAGTGAAAGTTTTCGATGCTCTACGGATATCTAGCATATCGTTTACATATTCCACAAACTTAAACATCTATATATACGCATTATACTTGTGTGTTTGTGTTCTTATTGGGCGATCCTAAGTTCTTGTGAATTAGCATTGCAAATATTTAGTTAGAAAAACTTTAGCATTTACATTAGTCTGGGGATTTTAATGCGATTAGCTATTTTAAATTTATTGTTTTTCTGTGGTTTTTGAATTTTTTTTCTTTTGCCAAAATATACATAAGTAATTGGCCACAGAATCGGCACATTTGAATTCTGGTTCAAAGTTATTTGTTATTTGTGTATGGATTTTGCTTAATTATAAAACCGAAACAAAAACCTTATCGCCAGGGAGTTTGCTGCTCATTCAAAAGTCATTTCAAAGTCGATATATTCAAGATGATAAGTGGAAACCGAAGAAGGTTCTTCAATCTGTTTGTGGTGAACTGCGAACCTTGGGGTCAATCTACTAACCAGTCCGTTTTTGTGTGTACTATGGAAGGATCCAAAAAACTGATTTTCGTTCGAATTATTCTAATTAATTTTAATATTTATGTAGATCTGGTATTGTATGCGTGGGAGATGTTTTATTGCTGCAAAGATTTGACCAACTTTAACCTTGAGTTTCAATGCCACTGCCAATGCCAATGACGTCAGTTGTGTATCTGTATCTGTATATGTATCTGTACATAAAATACGAGAATACACACTCATACATAACTCTGTTTATGTATCTGAATGTGTGGCTGTGTGTGTGTTGGGTGTCTTGATAAACACCTCGTTTTGTTCTGCTGCATCTTTCAGAACGAACTGCGGCCGAGCTGCTGCTGCTGCTGCTGGGTGCTGTCCTCGTTCTGGTTTTCGTTTTCGTGAGCCTCTTCAAATGCCGGACCAAATTAACTCGACTCCTCATTAAAGTCGAAAAATTCGAAAGTTTCGACCGCCATCGTCTGGAAATAAACGTCAATTTAAACGAAACCCCTTCATCCACTTCCCCTACAGGAGGCAGGAGGGTAGAAGGCAGGAGGTTTTTTTTAAAAACAGCCACAAAAAATGGAAAATTCTCAAAAAGTTGCTTTGGTTGATGTGGCCAAAAAAGGTCTACAGCCTTGCCATATATGCAGTCGTCTGTCCTACGGCTTGTCTCATTTTTGTCTCGCTTTTTTTTTTTTGTTATTTTGAGAGCTGCTCCGTACGTACAATACGAACATCCATACGATACGATACGATATGGGTATTACGAGTGTATATTGTATATTGTCTTTGGGGCTGCCGTTTTTGGTGTGCGCATGCGTCAAGGATGATTTGTATTTGTGCATAAGGCGAATGCTGTTTTTCGATTTTTCGATTTTTCGCTTGTTCGGTTTTCTGTTTTTTATATTTTAATTTAATTTTTTTTTGTTTTCATTTAATTTTGTGCTGGGTAGAGCTTCCTGCTTTGAGTCAGTGTCCGCCATTTAGCACTTTACACCTACAATGCGACTTTAACAATTAGTCACTGACATCAAAGCCCCGACACCGCTCGCCCAGACCGCTCTTGAGTGTTCTTTCTTAGAACTAATGCAGCTGCTATTTGCTCAGCTTAAACACAAACTTTAACTCTGAGTAGTATTCGGAATGGTTGTACTATGTTTGTGTCCCACTCCCAGATTGAATTACTCTGCCACAGCTACGAGTATATTATCTATAGTAGTTACGATCCTCCTGCCACACATTCATACTTTAGATGGCGCCTTTCCGTCTGTTTCCATTTTCCATTGCATAACTACAATCACTACTTTCCTGTCTTTCGGTTCGTTCCACACCCATTGCGGCAATGCGGTCCTCCCTGGTGACCTTAACCAATAGCCGCACCATGGATGGTTGGTTGGATAGATGGATGGATGGGATGGTAGGTGCGTGGCTCATCGAACCACATTCACTTTGGCATCGTGCAGCTTTAATTGCCCATGGGGGTTCAACAGCCAAACAAAAGCTGAATAAAATCAAAATATAATATACGAAATATACGATAAATAATAAATTAAATCAATGTCTGTCAAATGGCGCAATCGGCCTGAAAGCAACTGAAAAAGTTGATCGTCCGCTGAACCGATCGATCGGTGCGGTCCGGTGCGGTCCGTCTGATTGTTTAACTGTTGACTTAAGCGGCAGTGTTAACAAATTCTTTGATTTGGTCGCATTTCATTTAAAAAGCTAAACATTTGCACAGCTTTGCCGCTCGTCGTCGAGTGGCATTGGTTAGGCCCCCCTGGCGGCCTCCGCTCTCGATGTCTCGGCGGAAGTTGAAGCGCGGGAATCGAATTGAACGGTAAATGGCATACGACACTCCATAGATCTGCTGCTGCTGCTGCGGAAGTACTTGGATCTCAATTGGGTTTAGCACCGCCCCACCGCGCTGCTCCTCGCTTCACAGCCTTCCCCGCTACCATTCATAGCAAATCAACGGCCAATTGACACGCTCGTTTGGCTTAATTTTTGTGGGTCTGGGGTCTGAGGTCTGGGTCTCTGGGGTTCGTTGTGTTGGGTGACCTTTCTGGGGGATATCAAGTGTCGCTATCCGCAGGTGCAATCCGACGCCCTGGGAACAGGTAGTCAAGTTCAGGGCAGTTTTCGGTTTAAGCTGGGAAGCTGGAAGATCTCTCTCTCTCTCTCTCTCTCTCTCTCTGTCTCTCTTTTCTGAGTTTTGGAATGGCTCCAAAATATTTGGGTTCTCCCTTTTTTTCTTAACCGTAAATGCTTTCAATGAAGTCATTAAATTGATGTATTGGTTGATAGTTTCGCCGCTTTGGGGCACACCGCTTTGGTCTGTTTTCAGGCCAATTACAAATTTCGTAGAACTGTTTGCCGCTCTGGGGCATGGGGCGTGGTTCGTTCGTTCGTTCGTTCGCTCATCATGATATCATTGGCCAAGCGACATTGCTACATGCACATAAATTATACGAAAACGAAGCAAACTGAACCAATTATGGCTGAAATGTTAATGAGACTCGATTTGTGGTCTACGATGGGTCGTTGTCGTTGTCGTCATTGGAGTCGCAGTCTCATTGCCGCCTTATCACGTACTGTTCGTGGCCCCATCTCGAGTGTTTTATTCAAAGCATTGAAAGATTTGTAACGCTTTCATCATGTAATAAGCCCCCTGCTCCCCTGAGGGGGCTTCAGTGAATCTTTTGCATTGCTCATTGAGAAAAAATACAACAAAATATATGTATGTGTAAGGGCAATGTCGAAAGTGTACTTTGTATGCCTCATGTTTTGCGACTTTGATTCGCGGTCAACAACATTTCGGGAGCAATTGAAATCGAATGAGAAATACAACAACCACCAGCAGCAGCATATCAATGAGCCCAAGGGGTGGGGAATCTGCTTTTAGGTTGGGGGAGCTTAGCAACGACGAATGAATGGCCAAATCGTTGTTCTGTCAATCAATTGGGCAATGGAATTGGATAACTCGGATGCCTGATGGCGATCAATTAGCTGAAATTTGCATAAATTAGTATTTGGCTACCGCTAGCCGGACGATTGGCATTAATTACCCGGCAGCAGCAGCGACAATGGCCACCAAAAAAAAAAAAAAAAGAAATAGAAATAGATAGACACAGATGGAAAAAGTGAAACTCTCCCAATCCGGCTGCCTGGTTGTTGTGTCTTATGCAAGGCGGAAGATGGAAGTTGCCGCATGCACCGCACCGTTGATTATGACATGCACTACAGACCCAAAGAAGGTAAACAGCCAGCCAGTCAGCCATCAGCCACTGGCTAAGGAAAACAGTCAGCAGCATCCCAAAAGCATCGCGTGCAGAGTCGCCCTTTTCCCACTCAACGAGAGAGATGATGAGGAGGAGGCCTCCAAACATTCGTTTTCTTTGGCTCTTTTTTTTGTTTTTTAAGATTGAGAAGAGCAGGGGAATGGGATGGGGATGGGATGAGCGGATGGGAGCACGGATCACAGCGGATGAGAGCGAAGCGGTGCCAGAGCTGACCTTTGCCACCGCGCTTGAGACGTTGCCGGAAACCTTTGGACGTTGCTGCTTTTATTGATTTCCCAAGAAATCTCTCTGCCTCTTCGTGTTTTGTGGATTCTTTTTTCGCCCCAAACTCAAGTCGCGGCTCAATAATTGCGCACAATTGTCGATAAATTCAATCGATAACAAGCGCAGAATGGAGCACAAAAGATGGGGAGTGGGTGAACGTGATGATGAGTACCACGTACACCCTGAATATATCGTATATAGGGAGGAAATGGCGCTAAACGAGTGCACATCGTGACACGAAGACAGCGGCTAGAGATGATAAATAAAGAGAGGCTTTAAGTATGCTTCATGTGGATGGATAATAATTACATGCTCATAAATCTCACACACCAGACTTTGTTTTTCTCGTTTTGGGGGTATAAATGATATGCCAGATTGGTTGTTCCCGATCTTAAGTGGATTTTATGATCGATCGATCGATCGATGTAAACTCTCTACTGACTGTGTGTCGTGTATCGGTGTTCCTAATTGATTTTCGCACAGGTTAAAAGTCGCTCAGCCAGCAGCTATGACATGGCCCCCCCCCCACCGCTCGCTCTGAATCTGCTGTATCTGGTTATAATCTACTGATCCACACACTACCCCCGACCGAAGCTAATTATGTGTGTTTGAAAAAAAGTGAAATCTCTTCTATGGTTCACAACAACTTGCCCAGCGGCGGCCTCAAGCGGCGAAGAGTAGATTAATCATGCAAAAAAATACTCGCACAAAGCAGACAGAGAAAGAGAGAGAGAGAGAGAGAGAGAGAGAGAGAAATTGATTCACATTTTCCGCCATGTGGGGAACAAACGGCTTGCAACTAACAACGGACAGCACTTGCTGCCACCCTTGGTGGCAAAAGTTGCCATGTAATGCCACAAAAGATTAACCTTCTAACACACATAATAAACCGCGTTCAAGTCTCCGTCTGAGACGACACAAAGGGAAGCTTCCTCTCTAAGCAGCGGAGATACACACACACACAGCACAGGCAGATACAAAGATACAGATACTTAGCGTACAGTTTAGGTGGCTAACAAAGCGTGAAAACGACGCCAGTGCACCCCCCAACCAGAAGCGATGACAAACAATGTGATGGCCGCTGGGCAGTTTTGGCATTGGCAGAAAGCTATGGGCTTTTGGGGGGTAATTCTACCAGAGAACCCCTCTCTAACAGATGACTCATATTTTCGTTTTTCATTTGGTATTCCCATCGTTCTATTGAAGTTTTCATTCATTCATTAGCCAAGATCTCTTTTAGCCTCTCTCAGACCCCTGGGGCGATCGAGATCGACGCCTCTGAAGGCGACGCATGTGAGTGGGCGCTGGACAATCGTCAGGCAACAGCGAAGCACAGAGAACTCGTCATCGTCATCGTCATCGTGATTGTTGTCATCATCATCATCTTAACAAATGCCACACGTTCATCGTGGATACACGTTCAGAGTAGATTTAGATGGCTCTAAATGGGAGTAGCAATTACTAATTTCCTTAGTAAAGCGCCCGCTTGCGCACAGAGGGAATTTAGTTGTAAGAATTGACAATATCCCCACAGCAACACGTCACTCCTGTCACTCTCTCTCTCTCTCTCTGTCTATCTATCTGTCTGTCTGCAGCTTCAACTCCACAGAGACCTCGCGCATTCACATTTGTAGTGGGCCCCAGACTCAATCCCCCATACCCATACCCAACTCCATCCCCATCCCCATCCCCATCCCCATCCCGTTCCTTCTTGCCAAAGACAGCGCCGGCGCGTTCTTTGGCTGTCCAATCCTGTCCACTGTCTGGGGCATTGAGCGTCTGCGTCTGCGGCTTCGGCGGCATTCACATTCACTCACAGATGCCTAAGCATAGATATCGAAATGCAATTAAGTATTTGCCAAAGTCGAAGACGCGAACGAGCGCCACCAACAAAGCGGCGGCGACTCCTCCGCTCCCGAAACGTTCCGAACCGAACCGCTCGCCGAGGCACGCATGGAAAAATGTGCGCTAGACAAGGTTCAGGTCCAGGTCCAACAGTCCACCACATTGATTCCCAACTCCAGAGGGAGCTGGAGCTGGAGCAGCAGGAGCTGCAGCTTTGCTCGGAGCTGTAGCTGGAGCTGGAGCAACGGAGAGCTGATCTTTGCATAACTTGGACTTTGTATGGCCGCTGGGCTTGGCCATACTTACAAATTGGACTACACCTTCATTTTCACTTCTATACAAAAAGGCCGCACTCGTTCGTCTCACTCAGAGCACTGCACTGAGAGAAAAGTTGTGGTAAACGGAACGAAAATTCTTAAAGTGATATTCGAATTTAAGATTCTTTTCTAAAGATCGAAGGGAAATGGAAAATTCTTTCAAAACTCCGATATGTTCCTATGGCAGATGTATTTATTATCCGATATCCGTAGATACATATATCCAGCGATGTGTCTGCTCCTTTTCTTTGAGTTTCTGCTGCTTTTTTTTTTCTCTCAGTGCATGGCTCGCTCTCCTCTGACTTGGTGCGGACCCCAGACCCCCAGAGGTCAGAGCCATGGCAACCGCTGGGAACACACGCAAAGTGGGCAACCGGCGAGACGTTTGTTTGCTTTGCTTCAGCCTCTGTGCCTCTGCCTCTGTGCCTGTGCCACGGATTGCGGCGCACTTTTGGTTTCACTTGACACGGCCCCACGGTGTTGTTGCTATTTGCTGTTTGGCTAAAGGAGGAGCATGGATTGGGGTTGGGTTCTGGTTTGGGGGCCCTCCTATCATTACCGCAGTGTTAAAGTTCAAGTTCAGAATGATTATTGTTCTTTTGTTGGCTGGGATAGTGTGGTGTGGGGGGGATGTTTTGTCAGTCATTTTATGGCTAAATTGTTTACCTTGCGCACTAATCTAATCCCATTCCCACTACCACTTCCCATGTATGTACGTACGTAGCATGTATATAATTTGTATATAATTTGAAGTAATTCTGTTCGAAATTAGCAACACAAATGCAAATGCTGAGACTGTGAATGAACGAATGAAATTAGAATAAAATTGCACTTGAGTGAGACATTGTGTGTCTAGACTTTTTAGTTTAATTGAAAGACCCCATACTCACACAAACACACACAGCGTGCTCCAACTATGGGTACAACTTCAATTCCAACTCCATTTCCATCTCCGATGCAGACTTTGACTTTGACTCTGACTCTGCGACTCCAAGGTCCGCGAAGCGATACAAATTTTATGTTTATTACACCTTAATAATGCGTGTTTACAAACAAATCACGTTCATGGCGCAATCAACGCTCAGCAATCGGCATCAGGAATCAGACATCGGCATCTGCCAAGTCTACAGCTCCAGCACCAATCCACAGCTCCAATCCACCCAGCTTCAGGTTCAGCTTCAGCTACACGTTGAGCTTCCCATCAAAGTCAGGGCGCACGCATGCGCACTCAAATTATATGGTAAAGGATTTTTATTGGCAGCTTGCAGCGCTTTTGTAACCCCCCCACCACCATCCCCAATGGCACGGCATGGAGCCGAGTAGGAGCCTGGCCCTGTGTCCATCGGTGCCCATGATCAAACAGACGATGTTGATGCCATTGATGTCTAGCCGGGCGATTGTGCTTGTTAGAGCGGAAGGACAGGCCTAGGAGTTGTCTGAGCCTGGCTTTAAGTTCTCGCTCCCGCTCTCTCTGTGCGAGTAAGTAAGCCAGTAAGTGAATGACCAAGCAGTCTGATCTGGTCTGCTCTGGTCTGTTCTCCTTTTCTATGGCTATCCCAGTGCTTGTCTAGGTGCCATAATAGCCCTGCATTTTGCACACATTACCGCGCTACCCAGTTATGAAGGGGAGCCTTGAACACTCATTCATTGTCCTGCCATCGTTGCAGGGTATCCAAGATTTGCCATTCCCTAGTCCCAGACTCGTCTCGTTTTGCAGTCTGTGCATGTGTGCGACGCCTGGGTGGTGGTGGTGGTGGGGGTGTGCGTGTCTATTGGGGCGCTGGACGCTCTTCTGGGGGATCTACTCATGGTAGTGCGGGGACTAGTGGGCGTGGGTGGGGGTTAGTCCGAAGTTCCTCCTCGGGCAAAGTGCATTGTTTAAATAGAGTTTGTGTGCGCTCGTATTCAAATATGAATATTATCGCGTTTGCTTAATCGCAATCAATATTTCTACAGTTTTCTCCACTCCTCGGGCCATACTCGTACTCGTACACGTACGTACACTCGAGAGAGCACTCTGGAAAACTCACCTGGCGAGTCCCTATACATTGTCTCTGTCTGCCTCCTTCACGCTGCTCTGCCGTGCTTTAGTCTCTGGTCTCTGGTCTCCCACTCTGTGACAATGGCAAATCGAATTTGAATCTCGTATGCAGCACCAAGCACCCTCATCGTGTGTCTATTTTTGTAATTGTCTGAAAAAAAACAAACGAATACATATAAAAAATAAATAAGTAAATAACAAAAACTCGATTCGATTGGGGTGCCCACTCCCGAAACTGAGGGATCAGTCAGAGTGGGAATCAGAATCAGAAACGGAATAAGAATACGAATTAATTGGCAATTATTCTTTTGACTGCTGTCATGTTGGTACGTACCCCTTACGGGCGGGGTATGCACAACAGTCATTGAAAGTAGGGTGTGAAAAGGAAATTGATAATAATGGTAAGAGTGGAACTCTACGTAAATCGGTATCAAAAAAAGGGGGAATATACATAATTTATGATGTTTTGATTACCATTCTTAGAGGAATCCCAAAGGGTATACTACTATATAGTATGTACCCCTCTAGTTATAAAACCTTTTCTTTGCACTGCTACGTTCTCCTTTTTTTCTCTCTTCTTATTCTTTTCCCAAAATGGATTAACAAACTTAATTGTAATAACACTTTCTCTTGCAAAGCGGAAACGTACATAAAACAGATCTAAAACGAGAGCTAAAACCCTACAGAAAACACAAATAAATAATACAAATAAAAGACTGACTAAAACTAAAAACCAAACACGATAAATCAAGTGGAGTGGAGTGTAGGATCACGTGTAACAAGTCTAACAGCGAGCTACGATCTTAACTCGAGCTGGAAATACTCGTAATAAAAAACGATAATATCAGACAATCAGTCGGCAAATAATCACAAAAATAACACTTAAACAAATAACAAACCCAAAACAAACAAACAAATAAACAGAGAAACCCCCCCGCACCGAGAATAGAGTTTTATATATTTGAGAATTGTTTCTTTTTGCAGCTGAAAACCATTTAAATTGCACTGCTTAAATGGAAAATGCGACAAGCAGTTCAAGCAGTTCAATGAGACTGTCACACAAAGCGGTTCACTTAGGGTTTTAAAATTCTTCTTGCCAATACAGAAGATACCCCAAAAGAGGAGAGAGAATAACAAAGACAGAACAAAAGAGAAACAAAGAGACGGAGACCAAGAAGGAGAGAGAGAGAACATATACGCATCTTTTGAGAGGAATCATCCACTAATCCATTAAGATGCAACTACAACAACAGCAGCAACAACAGCAATCTGGAGCAGCAGCAACAACAACAAATGGTGGACCACGCGTTAGCTTCAATCGGGATGTACACGTGAAGCGGATAGGTCAGTGTGTGTGTGTGTGTGTGTGTGTGTGTGTCGATAAGGAAACCAACTCCCTCGCAAAGCGTAACCCCAATTGCCAGTAAATAACCAACACGCGCATCATTCACAAAAAATAAAGAAAAAAAAGAAACCAACCAACAACACGAACCTCTCTTCCTCTCTAATGATACTCTGGGCAAAAAAATTAGCCAAAGAAATCTCATCAATAACGATACAAACAACAGCAAAAAAGTTACTAACCAAGTGGCATCTAACATGCACATACATACAAATACATACATACATAAGCTTACATACATATGTGTGTATGTAATTACCAGCTAACTAACTGTTTGTGTGCCCTACCAAAAGAGGTATTTGCGAATGTTTGGAGTGCCGGACTACATATACTACACATAGTACGTGCAACAGTGTATCCTTTTTTCTACTATAATCGAATGTTAGTTTGAACTTTAAGGGTATCTACAGCTTCGTATTTATAAAGCTGCCCCTACCGTTTGTAGCTTTTAGTTCTTTGTGTGTAGTGTGTAGCCCAATTTTGGTCAATCAATGATGCAAGCCTGCTTGCAGCCCACACAAGGCACCGAAGCCACTCCACCTCGCTCCACCTTCATTACCCTCGAATGCAACTCATTTACTTGGTCAGTCAGTCAGTCAGTCATTCAGTCAGTCAGTTAGTCAGTCAGCTAGTGAGTAGTGGTTCTAACACACAATCACGTTAGATGGATGGCCCAGAGGCTTTTCATCTTCGCTTGCATAACATTGAGAAACTCTTGAAGTTTTCCTTGTGCAAAAACAAAAAAAACACAAAAAAACATATAGTTTTCTTATATGGTGGGGGAACAAAAAAAAAAAAAAAAAAGAAAAAAAAAAAAAACAAAGAGAAACCTCGTGCTAGTAGTGGGCGAATAAAGCCAGAACGAATGCCAAAAGCGATAAAAATAATAATAATAACAAAAGCCCGCCTCTCAACAATCAAATGTAGTTTACCTTGAGAATAATCATCCACATATACACTCGCACTACACTTACACTCATTCCAAGACAAAGTAGAGAGTTCCCTCCAGCCCCCATATAACTATTTAAAATAAGTTGATATTTTATAAGGCATTACGAGTCACAAGAGCAAGAGCAACAACAACTACTACTAGCCTCAGAGAGCAGCAACAGCAGAGAGCAGAATGCCAGCAGAGAGCCAGCAGCAGTATCATTTTGCACATCTCTCAGTCGAACAGGAGGGGAACAGGGGCACACAACATCCGACGGACATCCAGTGGAACCCAGAGCAAAACCAAGAGTCACTGCATCTGCTTCCCCCCAGCCACTGCACTGCACTGCACTGCACTGCAGTCTTGACTGGACTGGACTGCGACTATATTATTATTGTTATGATTATGTCTGGCAGCAGAGACAGCAAACGACATGGGATTTATTTCATAGCTGAATGGAATTTATGGCAACTGTCGTCGTGATCTTGCCAAAGGGGGAATGGAGAAATTAAAAATTGATTATGACAAAACCTGCACAAATGTTAATTATTTAGACTGCCAGAGAGAGAGAGAGAGAGAGTGAGAGTCTCCCCCAGGTCTCAGCCATTCACCAACCAACTGTTTGTCTGTCTTTCCATACGGCATGGAGTACTCGTACTGGCTGGCATTTCCTTATGGATTTCCATTGCTAATTAACCATACTTGTCTGGTCCTTATGGCTTAGCTGAAAGTGTGTGTGTTTGGTTTTTGGCCAAAATGGTTATGGACCAGATTTTCACGTTGCGCAATGTGCAATGCGCAGCCTTAAATGCCAGCCATTGCGGTTTTGCCCCCGCGAGAGTTACTATAATTGACTTGACGTTAACGAATTTAATTACTATTTCTGAATTTGTTTAGTTAAATGCTCCTGCTAGCCGAGGTCGGACCAAAACAAAAATGTAACAAAGATTGCGGCAATCTGCCATTCAATTGCTACAGATTCTGTCATTTCTGTCGGGGTCACCCAATCCACCGCAGTGGAGGAGCCATCGTTATGTCATTCTACAAATGATATCAAATTGGTTTTAATTAGCCGCTTAATTGGAGTTGCAGTAGCTGAATTTGTTTGGGGTAAATACATGTAATTTGGGGGCTACCATTCTGTGTGGCAAGACCGTTAAAAGGTGGCCTAGTCGAAGCCATCATTTGATGGGAACCTCCAGATATTTTTTCTTTCCTTTGTTGGCAGGAGATCCATGTTTTTGTGATTATTTCCCTCTGACTACTGGAAGATCTCTCTGCCAAACCCGTGGGATATGTGTTGGCCATCTGTCACAAGCGTTTAGCATAATTGAATGTCTTGGCTTGTAAACGAATTTCAGTCTGTCTTTCTTTCTTTGCCATTTTAGCATGCAAATTAAAGCAATTATGTGTAAAGCACAGATTTAATGATGATTTAATTTTGACGCAACAAAGCAGCAAAGCAGAAAATGATGAAAACTAAAAAGAAGATGGAAAATTATTCGCCCGCTGGGCACATAAGGCACAAGGTAGCATTTTACACTGCCCTCCACTCCCCTTCACTCTACTCCACTCCACTCCACCCAGCACACAAGTTAACATGTGAATTTACGGCTAAATTACAGTGCAGTCAAAAGTCAAAGTTGTTGACTGTAAAATGAGAGAAATAAACCGAAAGACGACTAATTTGAGGCTGTGTTCGTCTGTTCGGTTGCCGCTGGTACAGGCAAGCCTCGCAATTATGCGCAGCGCAGCAGCTTCAACCTTGCACAGCGACAAATTTGGCTAAAACGAGTCTCGGTTCGGTTCGGTTCGGATCTCTCCGATGCCAGCCCCAGCCAGCTGCTGCTGTTGGATGGGTAAATGCACTTTTGGCCATGTTAAAAAGTTTTCTTGCTGGTTTTCCACTCTCCTTTATACGTTCGTACTTGAAATTATGCCAATCTGGAGACGTCCTTACAGACATACAGACCTTATGTCTCGTTCAGCCTTGTAGCAGGTGTCGTCAATGTGTGTGTGTGTGTAGTTGTATCTGAGTGAATATCTGTGTATCTGGGTAGCTGATATGTCGATGACATAATTTTCATGGGCGATTAAAAAAGCGTTAAGCGAGAACAAGTCTACACAGCGTTACTACATGTAGAAGAAGCGTGGGCTGGTAGGAAGACAGTTTCTGGTTCGCAGTCACAGCTACAGCTTCAGGCTGCAGGCTACACGCGCAAGTACAGTTGCCACAGTTGCGTAATAGTTGCTCTCACCATTTCACCGTATGCCACAACATTTCTCCCCCCCCCCCCTATTATGTGAGGCAGCTGTACAGCGAGCGAGCGCTTGCGCTTTAATGAGATCATACACATTTAATTAATTAATTTAATTAGGCAAAGAGCAAGTCATTATTATGAGATTTGCTACATTTCCGACTCTCGATTCAAGCGATCCAAACACAGCGCCACATAGCTCCACATTTGATTTGCCCCGAGTGCGAACTTTGTCAAAGAGTCGAGCTGGGGCTGGGGCTCTGTCGACTGGTTTGTTTTTCTGTCTACTTATCTTTCCGTCTGTCTGTTTGTCTGTCTTTCTATCTATCTTTCTGTCTGTCTGTGTGTGTGGGTCTGCTCTTGCTCGTGCCATCTTTGGGAGGGGGCCTGGGAAGGCTACTATTAAAATGCCATTTATGCTTTTTTATTAATACATCATTTGCATATACAATTTGTTTTTATTTTCACATTATACTCGGCATCTGTTTGCGCTCTCTGTGCTCTGCCCCGCCCCCTACCCAGAGCACACTTAATTAATAAGTCAGTCTCAGGTTTTGGCTTTTGGCTTTGTGACTGCCCACAAATTTCGCACTATTTTCTGGCTTTGACTCTGACTGACTATGGCTCTGACTCTGGCTCTGACTGTGGCTCTGTGTTGGCTTTTGGCTGGAATGACATTGGCGTAGGCAGAGTCAGAGTCAGAGTCAGTCAGTCAGTCAGTCGCTTGCTGTACGCTTGCTTTCAGTTATTGCTTTCAGTCTCTGGCCGATATTGAACGCAGTCGGGTTCTTAGCCTGAACCATTGGCATTGGCATACCCCCTCCCTACTCGCGCGCGTGTGTGTGTTAAATTCTTATAATTTTGTTTAAATTTCGGGTAAATGGAGTTGTCGATCACCGAATTCAGCGAATCAATCCACATATCAACTTCAGTTGTCGCAGATATATATGTACATACATCAAGATATGTAGGGGAAAACGCAAATTGCAGACGATTGCGTCATTTGTTGTTTATCGAAATGTGTATTGAAATGAGTCGCAGATTATTTTTAGAGCTCTTTAACTCTGTTTTGTGTGTTTGTTTTTCTGTCTTTTTTGTTGACAGCTTCTGCGTCTCTCTCTTTCTCTCCCTCTCGAGTTGAGAGAGAAACAAGTTTGTCGCCAGAGTCTTTTGTTTTGCCTCCATTCTTGGGCGAAAGTTCCCTTTCCCCACCCTTTTGAAATCCATGCTGGAATGGGGCAGCCAGCAATTTTAATTGGGTTTCAGTTTGGAGTCTGCACTCGAAGTTGCATCGACAGTGGGGCAGGGGGCGGTGTAGGGATCATGTCAATGCAACACGCCCATTTGCATACTTGAGGCGCTATTGACTCAAGGACACGCGGCGCCGCTTTTGATGTGATTAGGTAGGAGGTAGGAGAGGAGCCAGCGGCAGACAGACAGACAGAGGGACAGACCGGGGCAGACGATTAGCAGCGAAGAGCATTAAATTATTTTCCATACAGAAAATAAATGCGGCCTGTCGCAGAGGACTAGATAAAACAGAGCCACGGCCTAGGCCTAGACCTGCATTGGCATTGGCATCGAAATCGAAAGTGCGCTGGCGGTTAATTGAAATACCCCATGGCAACCCAAGGCAGATCTTTAAGCATGCCACAGAGACGAGAACCAGAGCCCAGAGCCAGACCCATCCTTCGACCCAAAGCTAGACCAGTAGCAGGAGGGCCAGGGGCAGTGAGGCAGTGAGGCACGGGCAGAATGCGGGTGAATTCCCATTTAGCAGACGTTCGATTCGACCTTATCTTGTCACTGACATGGCCAGCAGCAGCAGCAGGGGATAAAGCATTTTTGCCAACTAAAACGTTTTGCTATCTTTTGTGGGATGGTGTGGAAGGGGCGGAGAGGGACTGCTGTGTTTGTGTCTTTGTGGTTGTGGTTTTACTCTTAATGAAGCGAAGTTGAGGTCGTCGCATCATCATCATCATCATCAATGACAGACAATTACCGCGTTGTATCATTAAACTAAGGTAAAACCATCGACAAACAGGACCAGGCCTACCTCGCTCCCCCCACCCTACCCCAAAAAACACCACCAAAAAGCACTTGTGGCAAGTGAAAGTCGTGCCACAAAAGCGCAGATTTCATTATTTATATATGAGTTTCAGTTGATTTTTGTTTTTGTTGATTTTCCTTACGTTGCGTTTTTTTGAAAAGTTGGTCAGTGTGATTTTGTGGCATGCGGCATGCGGCAGAGCAGGAGGCTCACCTTGGGTATCACGACAACCAAATTACGTGCAAACCAAAGCTGAGGCCGAAACCGGAACCGAAGCGCAATGGCACAGCCTCTGCCCCAACAGGCGCCCGGAGGGGCAGACTGCAAACGGGCAGCGACCAAGTTGGGGGAAAAGTGGATCAGATATTTTATCGTAAAACTTTTCCAAAATCATCAGCGAAAAAACGAAAAGAAAAGAAATGGTTTACCAGTTCGGCAGGGGGTGGGGAAAAGGAATGAAATGATCAGGAGATCATTGGAGATCATAGCTTGGCCCCATGGGAGCTGGCGTGGCATTCCATTAAGTGGATCAATGATTAGATTAATGAATGGCTTTCAGCGGGTTTGCCTTTTGCCTTTCGCACTGTTGGTAATCAATCAAGTGCAACAACAGCAGCAGCTACAGCAGCAGCAGCAGCAGCAACAACAGCAGCAGCAGCAGCAACAGCAGCGTCGGCCACTCTTTGTTGCAGAATCTCTGGGAAACGACTTTACGGTTAACCGACATTGAATTTAGTTTCAGATTCAGATTCAAATTCAAATTTAGCTACAAGCTACGTGGCTATGCTGTCGCTTAGTGCGAATTTATGTTTTCCTGTGTTGCCTCCATCCAAAAACAAAAACAAAAACAAAAACAAGAAAGAAACCAGCAGAAAAACGCCCCCAGCTGAAATGGAATGGGCATGCGATGTGCGACGAGTATGTGTGTGGGGCTCCTCGACAAAACGAAACCTTGTAAACATCATGATCGCATCATGGTGCTGCCTGCCCCCCTCCTCTGTTGCAGCGTGGCAACATTTCACCTTGACACATATATTGCCTGACAGACAACTGATTGCAAAGAGATGAAGAGGTGCCCCCTAAACACTCGTATGTGCATAGTTGCCACAGGAGAATGGAGTGTGGAGAATGGAATGCCTTTGGCTTATACACCCAGCTAACCCACCTTCTCCCACTCCACCCTACTCCATCACCCAACATCGTATTAAAATTCCTTTTGTTGTTCTACTCACTGTATCACTCTAGACTGTTCTCCCTCGTCGATCTGTTCAATTTTCAATCCCATTTGGCCTAAACCAATTTGGCACACGACACGCCCAGCTCTGTCATTATTCATTGTTGTTTGAGTTTCGATTAGACATCGGTGTCACTTTTGCCATTTGGCTGCCACGAATCGAGGCGAATGTGGGAGCGGTTCCAGCTTCAGCTCCAGCTCAACGATTTGTGTGCTGCCTGCCCATAAATGTGACAGGTTGTGCAGGTGAATGGTCAAGCCAGACCTGCAGACCGACTGCCCGGACTGACTGGATCTAGAGTTGATCTAGAGACAAGGTCAGAACCCTTTCGTGCTGCGGTGGGTGGGGTACTATACTGGGGTACTGAAAGTATGAAAAGAAATGAGATTCCTCAACATCTCATTGGGATCTCAAAAGGTTCAACAATAAGGCTACCTGGCTGACTGACTGGCTGACTACCCAGAGTACAGATCACGCATCTTGGCCAGCACAAAAAAAATCTAGTTTTGCTCGTTCTGTGGCACGTTTTTCTTTTCTTTTTTTTTCTGTTTCTGTTTCATATCTGACTCGTTGTTTTGTTGTTTTTCGGCGTATTAAATAATAATGATTATGAAAGAAACAACAACAACAACAACAACACAAAAGTGAGGAAGTGGGAAGAATCTTTATGAGATACATTCCCTCAACAGAACAGAACAGAACACAACAAACTGAAGACTGAAGATAGATCAACGGACAGTAGTAGGGGGGGACTGTGCAGAAGAATCCTCCTCAATGGCCCATTAGCGCTTACAGCGCCCGATTACAGAGTAAGCGTTCCACATACACATCACATAGCCACATCCAACATCCAACAGCCACATCCACATCAGATCACATCATAGACCTCCGGATCCAAGAGACCGACAGACAGACAGACCGACAAGATGCTGCTGAGGCTGCAGACGTGGGCCACATTCATTGTTAGACTTGCGCGATCGTCTCTGGCTGACTGAATTGGCCGAGTGTGGCTGGACTGTGTGGACGGGTTTTGCCTTATTTAGCAGCCAGCTGTGGCCAATTCACACTTGTGGCTGAAACTCTGGCGGCTATTTGCTGTTGTCTGTTGGCTGCCAACTGCCGTGGCAGATATTACATCATCGCCTGCCTGCCCTGGCAAATGTGCTAATTTGTCATTACAACTAGTTCGAGGAACTATGCACGTGTAAGCCCATGCTAATCCCCCCATCCTGATGCTCCTCTCTTGCAGGCAAACATCCCAGCGAATACGAAACCAGCCCAGGGCCGAGCTACCATCAGCTGCCGCCGGACATTGATCCAGCGGACATAAGGAAGGAGGCCGCTTTGGTCATCGCCCAGGCGGGCCGGCATCACAGCAAGGCGGAGAACGGCGACCGGGACAATATATCCAATTTCCGGAGCAAACAGAAGCGCCAGAGCGACGCCCAGAGATTCCATTCGCTGCCGACGCGCAAGAAGAAGGGCAAGCCGGTGGCCAGAAGTGCCAGCGACGCCTCCACCAAGAAGCCAGCGAGCAAACGGCCCTCGATCTTTGGCCTCTTCAGCCGGAAGAGCGACTCGAATGTCAGCCAGTTGGAGCGGGATCCGCGCTTCGAGGACGTCGGTGCCAGGCGTCTAGTGCGCAGCAAGAGTGATGTGGGTGGTCGGAGTGCCACAGCAGACAGCAGAGTAACCAAGAGGCCAGAGGCAGCATCTGCCACAGCTACAGTTACAGGTACTGGTACAGGAAGCGCCTCCAAGCAGCAGCTGAGTCCCATCATTGAGCAGGCCCAGAGGGAGGATTTCTTCGAGAAGGATTACTTTAGGGAGCGCGAGAGGCGCAAATCGGACGCGGTCACACTGCGCGAGAAGGATGAGTCGGGACTGAGTGAACTGCTCAACCGCAGCCGCTCCCAGGTGGAACCAGACGCCTCCCTGCTGAAAAGGGAGCCACCACCAGCAACAGTCCCAATAGGGGGCACCACCTCCTCTGCCTCCATATCGGCGGGCATACGCGATCGCATCGATACCCTAAAGGCCAAGTCCAACGAGAATATGCACAGCTCCCAGCAGCCGGCCGAGCGGCTGCCCCTCACCAAGGGACGCACCGTGGACGGACTGGTGAAGCGTCTGTCCATGGAGCGCTTCTCCCCGCAGCCCTACATCAGTCAGCCGGGCTTCTCCTACATCCGGCCCAACGAGGGCATCACCTACGCCCAGCTGGACCATAGTCCGCTGGAGGAGACACGCCAGCGGTCGCCTTTGGGCCGGGACATGCGCTCCCCCCAGCGGGAGTTCGCACCGGCCAGGCCACCGCGGGCCAACGACAGAGCACAGCATAGTCCAGGACAAGGCAGCTACTCGCCGACCTCCAATGGAGGAGGAGCACCACTACACCCTCGAGTGAGCCACTCCCACTCCCATTCACATTCGCCTTCGCCCTGGCAGCAGCTGAGTCCCCGCAACCTTAGCGACGAGGATGAAGGCCTGGGCTATGAGCCGCGCAAGGTATACTACGAGGACGAGTACCCGCCCAGGCGGCCCGAACCGCCCATTGTGCCCGTCATACGCAGCGTCAGCCCCGCGCCGTATCTGGACGAGCTGGGCTACAGAAGGGCGCAGCTGGAGACACGCATACTTACCCGTCGCTTCGGGGAGGGAGCCGCCACACTGGAGCGCCACAGGGAGCACAACAACAGCAACAACAGAGTGGAGCCACAGCCGGAGAGGGAACGGGAGAGGATCGGGCTCGTGTCTACCTGAGTCCCGAGAGAGAGGAGGAGCGCTTCCAACGCCAGGCAGTGCGGCCAACGGAGCTGTCCAATGAGTATCAACAGCAGGAGCGCTCCCAGGTGGACGGCACTCTGCCCAAGATGGAGAAGACGTCGCGCTATCGCCACACAAAGTACTACGATGACGGGCATGGTGGCGTCAAGGAGACCTATGTGCGGGAGACGCAGAAGGACGGACAGATCCGAGAGTCGCGCCACCGCGAACGGATCGGGGAACGCGAACGCGACTACAACTCGGCGGACAGGTTGGAGCACGAGCCAAAGAGTCTCGACTCGCAGCTGACGGGCACCGATCTGTATCGATCCTCGCCCGAGCTGCGCCCCAACCAGCAGCAGCTGCAGCAGTCGGCGTCGACACACCAGCAGCAGGACTACTGGCAGAGCAGCCTCAAGCGGGACAAGCTGCAGCAGCGGAGCTTCGACAAAGGCGATTCGGGCATTGAGAATGACTTCCGGAAGGAGTCCTTCAATGGGGATCTAACCACAAGGTGAGTGGTGCGGTAGACTTTAGCTCTCTGTTTGCTATCCTAAGTTTCTTCTTCCCTTTTGGCAGGTGGCGCAAACGCACGGCCCAGGATGACATGCGGGCCTGCGAGTCCTTTCTGCGGAAGGAGCGCCGTGACAGCGCCCAGCAGCGGCAACTGCAACGGCAGGCCATCATACCCGCACGCCTGCGGCGGGAGAACAGCTACGTGTACAGGGAGCGCTCAATTGACGATGGCTCTCACTTTGATCCGCATCTGGACAAGTATCCGGTGGCCACCAGCACACTGCGTCGTCGCGAACAGCACTCCCAGTCGCAGTCCCAATCCCAGTCGCAGTCTCGCGAGGATTCCAGCACGCTGAAGCGCAACAAGAAGCTGGGTGGCTTCGAGAAGGTCAAGCAGCTGTTCACGGGCGCTGCAAGTGGCAGCAACGGTGGCAGCGGACGCAGCAGTGGCAGCAACGTTTCCAGTGGCAAGAAGGAGCTCCTCAGCAATGGCAACAGCAACAGCAGCACCTTAAGTCGCCGCGACAAGGAAAAGCAGAGGGAAAGGGAGAAGGAGCGGGAACGCTATATGGTCAGAGAGGAGGAGATGCGTTCGCGTTATCGTGAGCATCAGGCCCTAGCCGAGGAGAACTCACGCGAACCAAAGGTAAGTTAGTACCCAACCCAAACCCTCACCCCCATCTCCCTTCATTTGGGTTGTCTAATGCCCAATTGATGGCGCCACAAACAGAGCAAAGAGAGTTCATTCACCCATGGATGATCGGTCAGTTGGTTGGGGCATTTTGGGGTTCCTCTTGAGAGAACCCTACACCAGAGACTATTATTAATTTCGAATTAATCAAGACTTGCGTCGATGTTGCTCGCCTCGCCTCGACTTGGCTTGGCTTGGCTCTGCTCTGGGTATTTGTTCTGCATTGTTTTTGTCCACTTCCTGCTCAAGTCGGTGCGGGGCCATCAATGGGCGTCCAGGCCGGGTGGGCGTCTCATCTTGTTTCGTTTGGTTTGGTTTGGTTTGGTTTCGTCTCAATCTGGCTGTTGTGTGTAGCCGAAAATGGTGGCAGGCCAAGACGACCAGACGTCACGTCCACTTAGAGGCACATCTTGGGCTCGGATTGAGGGGATACCGGAGCGGGGGGAATAGCGTATGGAATAGCGCACCTAATCAAAACAGTCAAGACCATAAAGAAATACTCGACTCTGAGGGGTAGGGGAAGAGAGGCAGGCAGTGACAGTGACAGCAACAGAGACTGAGACAGCGACTGAGACTGCGACTGTGCTTAAATAATAAACGACAACTGGCCAAATAGAGATTGCAAACGAAACGAAAAACGTTAACACGAAACTATTCAGGCGACGAGGCGTCGTATAAATTTTTGCTAGCCAGAACAAAAGCGTCAAGAGTGGGGCTTAAAGCCAGAGATGGGGATGGAGATGGTGGATGGCAGGGAGAGAGGAGAGCTGAGAGGCAAAAGTAGAAGTAGAAGTAGGGCCCACGCAGTCGCTGTCAGTCTGTCATTCAGTCAGTTTGTCCGTCTGTCTGTCTGTCACTTGCTCGCAAATTAAGAAAGCTGACAGCGAAACGACAAACAGAACGGGGGGAGGAGGGGAGGGGAGGCAGGGCAAGGTAAGGCAAGGGGAGAGGGCTAAGAAACTTGGCTAAGACTTGCACCCCGAAACCAATTCGGATTCCAAAACGATTTGAGCTACTGCCGAGGTGTTTGCTGTCCATATTGCACAACATGCAACATGCAACATGCGCTACTTGCAACTACCACTGCCACTGCTGCTGCCACTGCGTGCTGCAAGCTAATTTGCAATGCTTGAGCGCATTTCTTGGCCAAGTCTAAGAGCGACTAGAGGATGTTGCCACTTTACGTACGTTCTGCCGGATGTGCCGGATGTGGGGGCGGCTCAGCTTGGGCCCGAAAAAAAAGCACACACAATCGATCCACCCAAATCTGAGAGTGTGGCATGCCTCATCCTGCAGGAGCACACACACAGTTTGTCCATTGTTCGTGCACACACACACACACCAACACGAAAAGGTGTGGCCACCCGCCTCTGACCGTTGTCAAAAATTATGTTTGCGTGTGAGATCGAAGTGGAGAGAGAGAGAGAGGCATACGAAAGGCATTCCCCGAATGGTGGGGGCATATATATATGCCCCAATCTTCTGGGACAATGCGTTGCCATTATTCATGATTCTCTTCCCCCCCCCCCATTCCGACGACTGCTCGCTCATAAAAACATGCCGCCCGAAGTGTTCCAAAGAAATCGTTAAGTGCCTCGCCATTCAGTCCCCCCCCCCCAAAAAGATTCTACATGCCGAAAAAGAAACCACGAACAAATTTGTGTCAATAATTCTGTTTGATTATTTATGGGCACCCCCCCTCTGCATAATAAACATTGGCCATAAACTATATTCGAGCATCGCTCGTCGATCGTTCGTTGGTTCCTGGGTTTATGTTTGATTTAAATATTTGAATATTTGATTATTTAGTGGGTGCTGTGACATTCCATTCGATGCGAGTATTCTAGTGGAAATTCACTTTAGGGGGGCAATCCGGTGTGTGTGTGTGTGTGTATGTGTCGCAATCGAAGGAGAATGAAAACCTTTATACCATATCCAATATCCATTACGGCCTTAACCAATCACTCGACCAGGCCTCAGCCACAGCTACAGCCAGCCTCACCCCCGCTGTCTGACTGCCTAATACAGTTTTAACCGCAAGTGGGCCAAAGTTTCATTGGGCAGGCCAAAAACAGTGCCGACTATCGACTGTCGACGCGCATTCACAAAAGGCAAAACAAGTTTATTTGTATCTCAGTTTGAGTGTGTGTGCCACGACTCGTGCAAAGGCCACCTGCCCCACATAGGCCACAACCTGTTGCAAGTGACGTAAACCTTTGACCCGAAAGCGAAAGCAATACATAAATATGTACTATATATATGTATATGTATATAAATCCCTTAGACTATCGATATCTCGATGCGACGCCGACTGTCCACACCCAAAGCTAGTCCCTTGCTGCTGAAGCGCAGTCCGGCGGATAAGCCGCCCAAGAAACTGCCCCCGAAGGCCAAGGAGGCGACACCGGTGAAGGTGGAGAAGACGAGCTGGTTCAAGTCACTGGATCGACGGGCCAAAAGCAGTCCCAAGGAGGTAAGATAGATGCACTCTGATCACTTTCGTTGGAGCATCTTCAAGTACTTTCTTTTACCTCTTTCCCCTTAGCTGAATGTGTCCGTCAATGGACATAGTGAGAATACCTCCAGCTTGAAGCGCAGCAAACGGAATGCAACGGCGGCACCGGCCAAGAATCTGCGCTTCTTTGGCGACACCGATCTGGACTCGAATCCGCCCACCATCTCCAAGGCCAGCAGTATGCCCAGGTATGCCAGGGTGAAGCTCCAGCTCCATAAAGTTCATCAACACCCTTCCAATCCACAGAAGTCGCCCGTCATTGGGCCAGTCGAAGCACTCACAGAGTGCCTATAATCTGGACCGCAGTCCGCCGCCACCTTCGAGGGACTATCGGCACACGCTCTCCGGCCAGTCGCAGGGCAGTCAATCGGCAGTGGGCAGTCGCCAGCGTGCCAGCTCCATGCAGCATCTGGACAATGGCAGCGACGAGGTGGACTTCCGCAAGCGGCGGCATTACTCGCGCTCCCGCGAACTGCACGACATCTCGGAGAGCGGCTCGGAGCCAGAGCCGGCGGAGCGACACAAGCGCAGCTCCATGCAGCGGGCCATGTCGCTGGAGAGATCGGCAGCGGATGGGCAGCGGGGACAGCGTTTCGAGGATCGTCCGCTGATGGGGCCACCGAAGCCCGCACGCAGTGCAGAGCGTCGGGAACTACTCTCCAGTTTGGGACAGGAAAATGTTGGCTACGGCAGGTTAGTGTCCTTGATAAACGATAAAGAGAGAGAGTGAAACTAACTGGAACTCCTTTTCAGGGATCGCTTTCCGGCCGAGAGCTCCGGCACCGAGGGCGAGTCGAGTCTTCATAGCCAGCGGAGCGTTGTCTACCTGCATGCCACCACAGTGGGCGACATCCCACAGCCATACAACCTGCGCCGTCGCTCCGTTTCCCGCGAGGATCTGCGCAAGGCTGGAACAGGAGCAGGAGCCGCCAAGCAGCAGCCGCCACCGCTTCAGCCCATGACGCGCACCGTGTCCAGGTCCGTCTCGATGCTGGCACCCTGGAAGCCCAAGCATATAAGCGAGGGCTACGAGATCAACTACTCCCAGGAGCAGAACAAGCGGGTGAGTGGTCCAGTCCTTACCCCTTTCTGCCTCAGCATCTCATGGCCCGCCCCATCCCACATTCATTGCAGATGTCCACACTGCCACGTAAGCCGCCGCCGCACACTGGGGCCACCAGTGCCAGCACCCTGAGTCGTTTGGGACGCAAGCATGAGACGTCGACGCCGTCACGTCGCTACCACATGGACAGCCTCGATCGCCCGCCTCCCCCGCGGTCCGTGCTCTCTGCATCGAATTTACGGAGCGCCAAGACAAAGTGAGCGCCGAGCTGCTCCACTGCCGGTGCTCTGTCCCCCGTCCCGAGTTAACCACGCCCAGTCTGCGACGCCCAGCGGCGCGCCACTCTAATCGTAATCCTTAATTCGAATCCGAACTAGACGTATTTCTAATCACTTGCAGCATCCGTGGCTCCCGGAGATGATGATGATGATGTGTGAGGAGGAGGGGCTATGTGAGCTTGGAGATGAGATGCCGTTTGCTTAGTCTGTAGGAATTCATTAACTCTTGTTGCAATTCTCGTCATATTTTTAAAATGTGAAATGTAAAATGTAATCGTATTCGTATTCGTATACCAGTAATAATTATACATTAATAAAATACCAGAATTTAACTTAAACGAACTACAAAATCCAGTGTTGTCGGCATACTATTTGAACGCAGTGTAAATGGCTTTTCAAATCCAATTTACCCTACATCTTCATTTCAAAGCAGCATTTCTACACACTCGCTACATATAGAATACACTCCAGCCATGTAACAATTGCTCTAAAACTGTGCTGCTTAGTCAAGTTATCAACCGCATACGGCAGTGGCTCTCCAACGTGCGGGCGGGTCGATTGAATGTTTTGGTTTGGATTTAGATGGAATGCATCTGTTGTGATGGCCATGCCCAATCCCTCAGTCACGCCTGCCGCCTCCATGCAACAGGAAGGGCAAGGAGTTGTTGGGAAAAAAACTCTACATAAATTATTTTTCACGCAGCTAATAAATTATTCGCAGTCACTCAACACTCAACAGCCAAACACCCAGCGAAAAACACATTTCCTCCGGCACGCTTTTGCAACTTTCAGCCACTGCAGACGTCGCCTCGTCCTTGGTTGCCCCACTGCATGCCCCTGGAAGCTGCAGCTTGGCCCCGGATACTCGTAATTGTGAGAAATACTGCCGCACTCTTTGCTCCTCTCTCTCCTCTCTCTCTCTCTTCGTCTCGACCTTTCCGCTTTGCGCTGCGGCCGTGGTATTTTAAAGTTAAGCAATAAATTTATAACTCTGCTGCTGCGTCCATTTGTTTTTATATGGAAATCCGTTGCAGCACCCGACCTCCTCCTCCTCCTTAAACTATGCAGCAAGCGAACAACAAAAAGTAAGGTAGGGGCAATACCCGGAGTCGAAGTTGTAGATACCCATTCCCGATTGATATTATTTCGATGGGTATTCCAGGCTCTCTTTTTTTGGTAAACAATTCTTAGGGTACGAGTCTTAAGACTCGTCTGCAATTTACTCACCATCAAGAACCCCATATACACCCCACCTTGAAGGGGTACAAACAGCAGAAGGAAGAAGGGAAGGAGCTAAAAGAAGTAATAAAAAAATTGCGATGGAATATTTTCTTGAAGCGGAGCAAGATTTATTTGGAAAATTCTCTCGCCGCTTGGCCTTCGCCCGGATAATGGTATAAGCAGCTCCAGTTTCAATGGCTTCAATGGACGCCAACTCGCGAGGTTATTAATCCGCTCTGGCAGTGGCAGGCGTCATTCAATCAGCACCTGTTTGCCCCACATTCAAAACCATGTGAACTCGCCTTTCTCTCACTGGCATATGGATATGATATAAAGTTGACTTGAGTTGATGTTTATTGTCCCTTGAAGACAATAATCATCATCATCATCTGTCATCCAAGCACACGTTGGGTGCAGTTTTTTCTCCATTTGTTTCCCTTCCATTTATTCGTTATTCTTGTCCATTCACCTGCCCATTTGCTGGAAAAGTGCAGAGAACTCTTTTAATTATCCTAATGAAATTGAATCCACCACCTACAGTATGCAACCCAGTATAGGTGGCAAGAAATGTGATTAAGAGTACGCATTCGAGTCACAAAAGAGGGGGCAGGGGGCACGCAGGTGCAGCTGCATAAAAACTAAGAATTATTGAATGCATTTACGTAATTGAGAATCCAAAAAGATAGAGCGAATGAAAAGAAGGGCCCCCCCATCTGTTAAAATTTACAAATTCAAGCTACGTTTCGATTTTCGAATTAATTAAATGTTTCAGCGAAATGCCGAAATGCCTACTGTCCATTCCTAGTCGTATTTTAAAATAAGTTTAAATCCATCTAATTAAAGCATAATTGAACAGAAACCCTGCTTCAGCTTGGTTATATTTATCGCGTATATATTATATCATACATAGTCTTAATATACAAATTGAGGATTATAAAACAATCAATGAAAGAGTCATACCTGATGAAATAAAATATTTTAAAAAAAATTTAAAAAAAGTCCCCCTGGCTCGGATATTAATTCCCACATTTGATTGTCGACAGGAAAGCAACAACAACAACAGCAGCAAAAAAAAAATAAAAAAAAAAAGAGAGTGAAATTATGTATATTACAATGAATAAATTGATGCCCAGAGCGTTGTACCCTGGTTGGTGAAAGGTGGGGCAAGGGCAGGGGCGGCGCAATATGAGCCACAACTCTTTTGCAGTTGAATTTATTGGCTTGAATTAATCCCGGGCAAATAATGTTGACAATTATGGATTAAATGTGTCAATAATACGAGCGCTGACAAATTACGTTTTTGGCGCCCAGTACAGTAGTAGTAGTGAAAGGATATTTATTTGGCAACAGGATACGTTTGATACTCTATCTTTCTGTCTGTCTGTCTGTTAATGCGGCACAACCTGCAGCACAACCTGCTCCAATGAGTGGTTCTAATTAATGCCCAAACATTTTTAGAATTAATGTTCTGCTGGCCAGCATGGCCAGCATTCAAGATAAATGGCCAGAACCAGAGGTCGAAGAAGTAGCAGGCAACACAGCATAGAGTAGGAGGATATTTCTACTTGTGTGTGTGTGTGTTTTGTGTGTTGCAGTGGCAAGCTGCTCTCCAGCAAAGCCTTTAACAATAATTTCAAATTCAATTTCGGTTCAGTGCAATTTCAGTGCAAATATTTACACATGTATTTTGTGGGCATAAATTTGGTTTTGCTGCTGCAAAGTGCAGACACCCCAAAACGGTTGCATAGTGTAAATAATTATTATATTTTCTGTAAATTTAATTACTTCAATTGATTTTGTTGTGTGCGGTGTGGCCGGGCAGGCGCATGAGGTAGACAAATTCCATTTATGATAACACAGCAACAAACAATCAAACAAACAAACGGAAAAAACACGAAGCAACAACATTTGCATATGTCGGAAGCAGATAGTGGATGCCACAAATAATTCCCCCTCTCCATGCTTACTGCCATGCAAAACAAACCATTTATCAATTAACCAAGTGAGGGGGGAATCAGAACGCGCGTCGTCTGCATGGAGGCGCCAATTAATTTTCGCTTTTTGGGAAATCAACAAACACACAAAAAAAAGAAGGGGGGAGAGAGAGGAAACCAAAAAGTTGATTAGGGAAAGCGCCCCACTGCGGGGCGGGGGAGGCACACACATTTAAATGTGATGCGGAAGCGATGCCACCAAGTGGATACCACCAAAAAGGGATACACCCAAGGCGGCCCGGGGCACACGCTTATGTAATGCCCGGGCTACGAGTAGTAGTAGTTCCGGCGAGTCTCCGCCATCGCCTTTAGCTAATTAATCATCGACGTTTATCCGACTTGATGCAGAACTAAACAAATCGTTTCAAATTATTAAAATCATTTATAATGCCAACGATGACGATGAGCCACGCAAGCTCATGGTCCGGACCGGAGACTGAGCCAGAATCTGTTTGTTGGCTGGCTGGCTGGCGAATGTTGAAGGATGAAGGATGTGCCGCGTGCGTCTGGCGCCGGCTACTGAAGATGGCCACGTCCGTGGCATGTAACCGACTGTTACTGTTTCTGCTTGTGCTCTTGTCTCTCTCTCTCTCTCTCTGTCTGTCTGTGCCTCTTCCCGACTGTTGCCAAACATAAATCAGTTGCCCATATTAACCTCCTCTACAGCAACAAAGAGACAGAAAGAGAGAGTAACAGAATGGCAGGACACTCCACAGTGTTGGGTATGTGCTCGTGTCCCTGTAAGTCACGATACAACACGAGATAATTGTAGTTGAGAAATTATTTAAAATGGAAATTAATCAGAGCATAATTAAGCATTAATTTCCATTTATAAATCCCGGAAGCAGTAGCAAAATCTTTTCATAAGAAACCTAAAACATAAGTCCAAGTTCTACCCTCGTGATTCGTGAGTCGCGTGTCGTGATTTGGGGGTACCGTTGCAACCATCTGCAGCATAGAAACCGCTAACTGTTTATTCGCAGTTTTAGCCGCGTTCGCTGTTCCTTGTTCCCAGTTCTGCTGTTCCCATTCGCTTGCTCTTACGGGCCGGCGTGACCAATTAAAGTCGATGTAGTGCCCTTTTATTTATGTCTTCTTGCGGTCGGCAGGACACAGAAAGTGGACGGAGCACGGGGCACGGGGCAGCAGATTCGCTACGCCTTCCATTTCCTCATTATTCGCACATTCGTTAGGGTGGAGCGGGCGAGCATATTTCTCACAGTCAGCTTATCTCCAAGGCGCTGACAGCCCAGGCAATGTGGGGGCAGGGCAGGGTACCCACTCTCAGCCACCCAACCAACCACACTCATAAACACATACACACACATACACTGATATACGGAAAGACAGGACAACACGCAAGGACATCGCAGCCAAAATAAATTATGTGTCCGTCGCGTCCAGCGAGGAGCGTAAACAAAACAACTAAGAAGAAATCAAACCTCAATGATACGACCTAAAGATACCTCTTGCTGGGCCCAAAAGTATTCGCTTGGCATTCACTCGAGGATTTGCAGGGCACTAAAAGCTAGAATCCAAGAATCTCTTGGGACTCCCTGCTACCCATCATGCGAGTATAGGGTGGGAAATTCTAGAAGGGAGGGAGGCAGTGAGGCATCCAAACAGCCAATGCCTCATGCTTCATGTTAGCCATGCCCATTGACCATGGTCAGGAATTGTTATACTATTTTTGTTTGGCTCGGTTAACCTTGAGGTGGGGTCAACGCGTGGTATACTTGATTTGATAATCCCGCCAAACGCCAGCCAGCCAGAGTTTTCGGTTATATTTTTGTTTGCTTTTGTCGGGGGCCGGCTGGCAGCTGCAATTGGCAAGCATTAAACGCAAAAATAAACACATAAACAACAGAGACAGGAGGTCTGAACAAATATGACCAGAATGTATTGGATGATTCCATGAATTTATTTATTCTCTCTCCCCCCCCCAACCGTGTGGATCCTGCCACACGACAGTAGCAACAGCAGCAGGGACTGCTGTCCAGGGATGACTCGAAACTAATTTGCGGTCGACTGAGCGATTTTGTAATATGTAGTAGGAGCTATAGTAGCACGTATATAAATATATCTGTATTTGTATGCTGTTTTATTTATGTATACATAATGTGTCAATGGGTCAGTGGATGGATTCACCTGACTCGCAATAGATTCAATGGAATGAAAACTCCAGTGAACTTTGGCCACCAAACTTTCATGGTAAGACCAACAGCAGCAGTGGCAGTGGCAGCTGGAGCTGTGGCAATGGCTATCAGATGGCTGCCACATCGCACATCTGTTGACCAAACAGCAGCATGTGGGTGGACCTGTAGCGCCAGGCGTTGCTTGTGCTTCTGCTCCACTGGGTTTTTCAATCAAATTCCCTCTGCACAGTCAAAGATCACAGGGAGAGGGTGGAGACAGACCACCCAACCCCATACGGCAGCTAAGCCATACACGGCGAGAAAAGATTGTGGTCTTGTCTAGTACACCACAAATGTGACAGAGGGAAGCATAACCATTAAGTAGATTACCATTACTCCACCGCAAACTTAGTCTTTAAGGTTCCAAAAGATTCAACAGATTTCTTACAGCATACCCACCCCCAGCCCCTCTTCCTTTAGTTCTGTGTGTTGGTCATGCCCGTGGCAAGGGCCAGCATACTCGTATTTGAAAAAGTTTCTAAATCACGCCCTGAAAAGCCAGGATGCTGAAAGACATCCTACGGCGACCGAGCCACCGTGCGGCTGCAGATATTTCCTCAATGAAAATGTGTGGCAGCCAGAGACAAGCACAAACATGGCTTAATAACTCATCTGAGTCTGTGGGAGTGTGTGTGTGAGTGGGTGTGTGTGTGACTGTGCGGGTGTGTTGTCACCCTTCGTGTGTGTGTGTGCGTGTCCCCAATTCCCCAATAAAGCAGTCAATGGCAGCAACTATTTGCCAACAACGACCCGAATCAGGCACTGTGCCACTGCCACACAGCTACTGACACATGACCTACCATACACCACCCCACCCAAAGATTGTGGTGCAAAGTGTCAGTTTGAAGTTGAGCTGTTGACTCGCACTCATTAAATAAAAGATTGCATGTTTTCAGCCCTTTGTCCTGGTGCCACATCGAAGGCCAGCAGAAGGGTTGGCTAATCCACAATCCCCCGCACTGACCCACTACCCCACACCCTACACCCCTTCCCATGCTATGCTCTCGCACTGTCCAATGTTAGGCAAATATATCAGATGTCAACCGGGCAGCAGCAATCTTCCTTCTTCCATCTATCTGCATGTCTCTCTGTCCGGGTGTCCGTCTGACTGTCTGTCCGTCTGGGTGTCCGGCCGTCTGTCCGTCCGTCTGGGTGGGTGTATCCCGGGTGTTTGACTCAAGTTAAGTGCTCGGCCAATGTCGCTTTCAAATAACTTTTGGTATCGAATATTTTGGGCTGAAAACTTTGGCCAAACTACTGGGCAGACTTGCTGCTCTACTTGCTGTCCGTTGTGTCCGTTTTGTGCTGTGTTGTGTTGGGTGGAGTCATGTACCATTATCATGCTGGAGCCTCCAGCATTGAGCCTCTGTTTCCGGCTGTTCACTGCTCCTTCAATTATTACCACATTTTCCAAAAACATCAAATTGCAGCTGCCCGAAAGCAGCAGAAGTTGTCCTAAAATATTTAATTGTTTGGCACTGCCATTCGGCCTGGGAATGCCCATTATTCTACCTCTAGATGTAGACGTAGACCCTCCCCTCCGGCAATAATGCTACCAAAATACCAAAATTGTGTGCAGACTTGCTCTCGGAGTTTCTTAATGTTTGTTTGTAGTTTGTTTATCTTAGAACTACCCACATACAATCACACATACTTGAGGCTTGTGCAACAATGGCAGCAGTAGACATTACTAAGTCAAATTGAGGTGTGTAAAAGCAGAAGAGATTTAATGGGCTGGGATGGGGGATTCATGCAGAAACTTATAGTACTTGTTTCAAGCCTGCCAGAGAGCTGTCTGCCAGATAGAACAGATAAATAAGAGTATTAATAGAAACAATAGATGAAACATTTAAGTGGAATAGCGACTAAAAGAAATGGCAGAGAACTAAAGAGATTGAAGAATGAATGCTGGAAAAGAACAGTAAATTTCAAAGAGAAAAAAGGGAAATTTCAAAGAGTAATAAAGGGGAAAATTTCAAGCAGAAAAAAAGTGAAATTTCAAGCAAAAAAGAGGGAAATTCAAATAGCAATCAAAGGAAAAAGATGGACAATTTCAAGTAAAAATAAATGCAGAAAAAATGGGAAAATGGAAATATAGTTTTGCATTTATTTTCATTATGCGAAAACATTCTTTTGCCGAGGTTACATACAGGTTACCGTCGCATCTGCTTGTGAAATGCCCCGGCCAGTTGCACTGGCTGCCATGCCACACACCTGAGTTCTGTGTAGAATCTGTGGCAGCTGCAACACAGCCTGGCGGTAAGCGTTATTTAAGAGTCGGCAAAAGTTTATAATGTGCCACAACTACGCGTTAACGGGGGGAGGCAGGCAAGAGGAGGCTGCACAGTGTCCGTTGTTGGGGCATAATATTCATTTCATTTCGCAGCAACATTAAATTTACTTTCTATTCTTTTTTTCCCACACCACCCCACCCCACACCTCCCCTCCCGTAGCTTTGTTAATTATGCATGCAAGCAGCTGGTAGTAGCTACTGTTGCAGCTCCTGTTGCCGTTCCTGTTGCCATACTCCTGTTGCCCTTCCAGTTTCCCCACTCCTGTTGCCATTGCCTGAATGCAAAATGCAGTAGCTGTACCTAGCTGGCTTCGTTCCTTTTGCCTACTTTTCGGGGCGTATCATTAATTGCAACTGCCTCAAAATGTATGCAACCCCACAGCACAGAAGAGCACAGAACAGCCTCAGCCTATTGCCGCTGGCTGTTGTCCATAAGCAAATTCCCGACATTCCGCATAGAACAACAAACATATAGAACACACACGCATACATACATACATACATATAAGCATATGAGCATCCTCTCTCAGTTGTCAGAGCATATATGTATCTGCAGAGGTTACTACTACTCGTATTACTACTATTTTATTACCTTGCAACTAGGCTGCCACTTCATCAGTCTGCTTTTCTAGCTTTAAATATGCACAGCACACACACACACACATTTCTTTTGCCACCAAACACTGCCCCTTGCCACCAGTAGAGCAGTAAGGGTATAAAGGGTGTCTGCAAGGGGTATCAACAGCTTCGTTATACACCCCGAAAGTTGTATTCCTTTGGTGTTTTTGTATATATTTTCATTGCTCCAACACCTCTGGTGAGGTCTGTGTAGGCGGGGAGAGGGGGCTGCTTTCTTGATGCCTGCCTGGGCGAATCCTATTGTGGGATTTAGATTTTGATCGAGGGGAATAGAGGTGGAGATATGGAGATATAGTCTACATGCAGCAGATACAAACGTGTTTAAAGTTCTCGTCAGACACACACACTTCTAAAACTCTCTATCTCTCTCTCTGTCTCTCTTTATCTCTATCTCTCTCTCTCTTTGTCTCACTAATTTCCATGTGTTGTCTCTCATTAATATTCATGGGAATCGCTCATGCCAGACTGAACTGGAGTAAAAGGCAGCAGCGGCTGCCTCTGCGAAGAATATTTGCATAAATTTCTTTAGGTCTGGCATTCAACACTGAACCCAGCCGACCCGAGCAACACCCCTGCCAACCCCTGGCTACTTTACGAGCAAATTCAGCAAAAATATTGTCCCTTAAAAAACACAAACCAATTCTGTTTGGTGTCAGCTATTAAAAAGCTACATGAAAAAGTCAAATGAATTTTACAAAAATATCTGTGCATATTTCCAACAGAGAAAGAGAGAGAGACACAGAGAGAGAGAGAGACAGGAAGACAGGCAGACAGTCAGAATGCGAGAATGCCAGAGGAGGAAACGGAAATAATAATCAATTATTGGTTAAAATCAACTCAACGGGATTATTGAGTTATAAATGATTCATAAAATGTCCTGCGGCAGCACCTGTCCTCCACTCACCAGTTTTGGCTTTTGCGGTTTTACCCCCCACCCTCTGACAAATGCGTACAAATAAAATATATATGTCTGTGTGTGTGTTTAAGCAGAGAGAAAACCCCACTGCCACTGGTACCTCTGCTGCTGCCACTGCCACTGTTGCTGCCTCTGCTACTGCTGCTGCTGCTGTAAGCTAATTAAATTTTGTGACATGGCCACAAAACTGACCATAAAATAGCCACCAAGTCGATGGGCAGGGAGGGAGGCACTAAACAAATTCCATAACTGTGGCGAATTATGACCGAAATGCCAAATCCATTCCCAAACATTTCTACTCTACCCATGGCATCTACATACATATCTGTCAATAAATACTGTAAAGTACGTTCGAAAATGATTAAAAACGAGTTTCAAATGTCTCCATTTATGAGGGCGAAGAATCCGATACATTTAAATGGACTTATAGTCGATGTCAAGCATTTCATTTGCAGTTCAATTGAAAGGCAAGAGCCCCCGCCCCCATTTATCGTTTAATTACAGCTTTAAGGTTTTCTGCTATTACGCATACGCCACGTGTGCGCTCCTTTCACTGACTGATTGTCTGACTGGATAGCTGCTGTCTGCTTTACCGACATCGCGCATACGACGTGTATGCTGCTCATCTGTCCGCCTGTCTGGCAAATGGTGGGAGGGGTGGGGTGAGGTGAGGTGGTGGAAAATAATTGTCAACTGTCGTTTGACGTCCGTCGACTCTTTTCCACTTGGTTTTGGGTCACTGAAGACGTACAAACACACACACACACAAACACACACACACACAGTCACACACACACTGGCAGACAAACAGACACACAAGAGAGGGGAAATAAATAAAAAACGCAATTAAAAAGAAAGTGGAAACGAGGCGAGTGAATTCCCTCCGACTAAAGCCTCGCACCCCACACCCCCCACCACCCCACTACCCCACCCCTTGTGTGCCCTTATACGCCTGTTGCCATGTCTCAACTCAATTTGTTCACTTAACTGCTTTTATTTTTATTATATTTACATTTGCCTCACGCTCGCAGATACACGCCGGGGAGATAATTACGACAATAATAAGGACACATTGTCCCTGTTGCCTGTCAGCGTTGTTGCAACGTTGCCCAGCCACTGCCACTGCCACACATATACACATACAGGACACAGAACGGGACATATGCTGCCACATCCTTGTTCGCCACATTCTTCTGTTTCGTTTCGTTTCTTTCTCTCGCTTTTTTATATTTTTCCCCCCGTTGTTGCTGCTTGCTGCTGGCTTGTGCAACGAGCGACGCCAAATTCACAGCAAATTGCACAACAAATTACTCTGCTGGTCAATGCAGGGCCAAGACCGTCAATGTGTGGGAGCCAGCCAAGTGGCAGCTCAACGTCGAAGGGAATAATATGTACTATAGTTATGCTGTAGCCATGCTCCTGTCGCTACAAAAATTGGGGAGCAGTGGGAGCAGAAAGGAAATCCCATAAAATAGTTCACACACGTTGTTGCACCTGCTCGACCTTGACATTACCCATCGAAAAGTTGCCGACATATCACAGATTTCAGATTCCAGATGCAGATCCAGAAACTGATTCAATTGGCGGCAAACTTTCAGCTACCATCTAACATTTAGCATCTCTGCTAGTCAGCCAGCCAATCAGCCAGCCAGACAGCCAGCCAGTCAGCCAGTCAGACAGCCACCCAGGCAGCCTCTCCCTTGACTTTGTTCACCTGTCAGTCTGTCCATAAACTTGGCTCTAAAGTATACATATGTATGTACCCCCGTGTGTGTCCTACTGTATCTCAGTGTCTCATGACGGAGCAGCGGGGAGGAGTGTGAAAACTTCAGAAAACTTTACAACTTTTTCGCATGTGAAATAAAGCAAATTTGCAGCATATTCGTATTCGTCTGCTTGTTCTTATTTTGCAACTGTTGCCGGCATCCTTCGCATCCTTCGCATTCATTCTATTCCATAAATTTCATTGTCTGCACTCGCACGCACACACACACACACGAACAGCAGGAAGTTCTACTCTGCTCTGTTCCTTACTGTTCTCTTCTGTCTGCATTGTGCATAAGTAATGCGACCCAATATACGATATGATATGAGGTAATATACAAATTGAAATTTGCGCAAACAAGACGTGCAACTTGGTAGCACATAGGGTAGGGGTAGGTGCAGGAGTAGGGGTAGGAGTAAGGGTAGGAACAGATACGAGTACATCTTTTTTCTCACTTCCATTCACTTCATTTCTTTTTCATGCACTTTTTGATTGCTTTCAGCATGGGGAATGTGTAACGGGTGGGTAAAAATATTCACAGAGGAAGAGGGAGAGAGCGAGAGATCATCAATTTAGTTTTTTGGCTCTTGTCTTTTTATTGACACGGGCCCCAGGCATATTAGCCGCCTTTGATTGCCTTCAGTTTTGCAGTTTAAACATTTTGTGCGTGTTTAGTTTTGCTTTAGCCTGGATTTTGTTTTAGCGTTTTATCTTGGCATCTTTTTGGTGAAATGAATTACAACCCACACAGCTGTAAATTCAGTACACTTTAGTCTGTTTTCACTGTGTGTGGCTTTTGTGGCTTTGGAACTCGATTGAAAATGAATTTCAAACTGCCACTTTGGCATCTCTGCTATCCCTTTCATCATTGTTCACTTCACATGACACAATTAATGTGTTCAAACTTGTTCTTGTTGTTCTCCCCATCACCACCACCCCGCGCACACCTGCCTGCTTCTGCCAATCCCCCCTACCCAACGCCCGTGGCATTGTCATTACATCGTCGTTTGCTATTTGTCCGTCTGGCAATGCCTTTGTTGAATTGTCAAAATGCGCTGTCAAAACAAATGTTCAACAATTTTTCAGCGCCGTAGCGGACACGATTGTTTGGCTGTCTTGTCTCCGCTCTCCGCCCGCTCCTCCCCGCTCCTCCCCGCTTGTCTGCTGCTGCTCCTGCTTCTTGTTGCTACCGCTGACAGTTGACAGTTGTCAGTGTACTGGCTGCTACCACTCCTACTCCTTCCATGTCTGCCTTGGAGATATTCATCTGCTGATGGGTGGCTCTGCCGTCTGGTGTTCATCATCATTGATGCATTCCACCCAGTACCCCCCGTTTTTTGGGCTTGATAAATGAATAACGAGTGGCAAAGTGTTTTGTTTAAGCAAATTACTTGATTGCCGGTAGTTATGAGTACCCAAAGATCCCCCAAAAATATATATGCGTGATTTATGGCATGGATCCTTTCATGTCCTTCTTTCTGCTACGTTGCTGAGTTTATCTGGGATGGCGGCAGGGGCATGATGTGCACTGCATAATGGGTCGACACTGGGACGACAAACTCCTAACAAATGCAGAGGCATGCGCGGCTTACCCGAAAGCCCACGAGGCAATTAGCGGGAATCATGAAGCTGTCTCAGATATCAACACACGAATATAGCACCCCCCTTCTATGGATACACACACACATACAGCTCCTCCTCCCCTCTATGGATTCACACACATATAGCAGCTCCCCACCCACTATATGGATACACAGAGACTGCCACTACCTAAGAGGGACGGAGGGAGGTGTTCTACTGCTGCTGCTCCTGTGTCTAGCAAAAGCTTTCATCCCCCTTTTGCATACGCATACGCACAGCTTAATCGTCTGCCACATGGGGTTAGTAGCAGCATCAGCAGCAGCACGAAAGATGGAGGGAGGCAGGGATAAAGGGAGGTATGAGTGTGTCTGTCTGGGTGCTACGCATTTATGAACTTATTTGCTTTAAAGTAAATATTGTCCCTTTACTTATTTCCCGGCAATGTGGAATGCTGCAGTGGGATAGACCTTGGGGCTTGGGGCTTCGAGCCTCGGGCATGCTTAGAGCTCTAGCGGTTGGGTGGGTTGGAGAGACTTAGGGGATTTGGTGTTAAAAAGGTTTCTTTTTTTTCACTTATAAATTGATATAAAAGCGATAACAGCATGCCACGGCATGCCACAGCATAGACTTTACTTGCCAGAGTCCACTTTGTTAACACTTTCGATTCCCTCTCCCTCTCTCTCTCGCTTTCCCTCTCTTTTTCACTCTTTCTCTTGCTCTCTCTCGTTCTTTCTCCCCTTCCTGCATTACCATCTGTGCATTTTCCTAAGCAGCTTAATGTTTATGAGCCGCTTTTCCGTGCAGCACCAACCGAACCCAACCCAACCCAACGCTTGGTGTCTCTGCGGCTTGTGTCGAATGTTGCAAGGTTCTCCGTTCTTCTAGGGGGAACCTCTCAAAACAATTGTGATAGCAGATGAGTATAGATGCGCGGAGGTGGGGGAAGAGTGGCACAGAGGGTGCAGGGTGCAGGGTGCTGGGCAGATGTGTTGGTAAATGTCAGAAATGTGTCGTCACTTGTAGTTTGGCCCCAATTGTTGCTGTTGTTGTTGTTGCTGCTGCTGCTGCTGCTTCAGTTATTGTTCTTGCAGTTTCCCCGAAAACAACTTGCACCATGTGCAACCTGCACCGTGCACCCTCTGCAGCAAGCGGCGGGGGTTGGCTGTAAGCTGCGAAAAACTTTTTGTACAATGTGTGGCAGGCAGCACCTAAGAAATAGGAATCTTTGCTGACTTCGCCTCACCCCCCACACACGGACTACAAGTGGATACAAAATGCCATTTGGTGGGTGCCACACAACAATACACTGAAGAAAAAAGTCGAAGCCCACTTTTGTTTTCCCTGGAAAAGTGCACCAAAAAGAGGGAAAAACAGTGACAAACAAAAAAAGCACACAAAAAGGATTCACTCATGGCCTTAGTACGCACCCCTTTATTTCTGTCAGTGCAGCAACAGTGGCAACAAGGAGTAGAAATAAGTGAAATGGGAAAGTAAGCAAGTTAGCCAGTTCCCCCCCAAAAAAGTAAGTTTTCTAAGAGAGGGGGGAAGAGAAATGGTAAGAAGCACGTTTCATGCATTTTCACTTTGTAAAACATTTCTGATGTGTACGTGAGCGGACAGAGGGGGGAGGGGGGGAGCAACCATGATTGGTGGCAGTGGCAAAAGGGCAGTGGAGCAGCAGCCCAAAATTCTATTTAAAGTTTGATTAGCCCACAGCACACTCCCCTCTTGCGGAGCACCCAACCCCCCTCGACTACATGTGTACACAAATAATTAAGCAGACGCACACGAAGATAATTTACTCCAGCGAGAAGACTAGGTCCTCCATTGGCACACCTGGCGTATGAGCAATGCTCCCCACAAGGAAAGATAGAGATAGAGAGAGAGAGACAGAGAGAGAGTGAGTGGGAGTGGGAGATAGTGTGGGTGTATGGGTGTGCGTGTTCGTGTGGTGTAGGGTGGGGTTGGGTTGGCAGAGAGAGAGCTGTAATTAATTTTGGGCTGCTTTGCAATTAATTTCTCAAATGCAATTATGAGCAATCCTTTCAGTGCCCAACAGGGTGTGTGTGTGTGTGTGTGTGTGTGGTTTGCGGTTTGGTCGTATCTGTGTGTGTGACCTTGTTAGCCACATGATTATTCCCTTTGCACTTTCACTCAAAGTTCGGCCATCGTTTGGCCATAATTTGTAGAGCAATCATCAGCAGCAGCACTCCCCGCTTTGCATCTATCTATCTATAGTATCTATCTATCTATCCATCCATCCATCTCTCTTTGTATCTATCCATCTACAGCACACTTGTGGACTGCATGCTGGCTAGTGGGAGGGGACATACCATATGTGTGTGTGTGTGTGCTTGTGTCATGTCAATGCCCCAACTGTGCCGAGAGAAATATGTCTGGCAAATGTCAGAGCATCACCACCACTACCACCCATGGCGGCCAGAAAACCAAAGATGTAAGCCACAAAAATACTTGACAATTTGTTTGCAATACATTTTCCGCTTCAAACAGCGTAGCATCCGCACACCCCCCGAAACCATCCACTCCGACACATGTGCTGCTGCCCTGCCCCCTGCCTCTTTGGCCATTTGCTGCAGCATCAGCATTTTTGCTCAGAGCTCGATAATTTTTTTGTTTTGTTGTGTATTTCGTTTTGGCTTTGACTTTGTCTTGGACGGGCGACTCTCAATTGAAACTACTATTATGGCTGCAAAAAGAATAAGCAGGAGAGAGAGACACAGAGAGGAAGAGAGAGAGACGGATAAATAGGAGAGGTGGGGAGGAGAAAGCTATAAGTTCATAAAACAATTGGCTCCATTTGCTCTGATTTTCATTGCCTGCCATTTTGTGTGACCTGCGATGACCAAAGAGAACCCTCGGGCTACGGCTCATGATCGGCCATGGAACTGAAGCTGAAACTTGGACTCGTACTCGGACTGTGCATGTGTGTGTGTGTCTGTGTGTTTGTCTGTTTTTGTGCGCCCAGAGATGACCCCATAGCTCGCCTGCTCCTAGTGACACATGGTAGTGCCGCCGCTCCAATGATTGAAAGTGGGAGCTGGGGGCTGGGGGCTGGACTGGGACTGTATATGGAGCTGCTGCTGTGCACTTGGACCTTAATTGGTTTGTTTATATTGTCGCCCCCTAAGGGCAGATGCAATCAATTGCACACAATGCTGCCAATTACTTCCACCCCTAAAGCCCCAACCACACCACACCCCCCACCCCGATGCGACCCGAAAACACTCTCATATAATTAATAATTTTTGCCTTTTATGCTTGGGTAATTGCCCAGGCATTTGTAGGCAATTTGCCATTTACCAAATGATAACCAGACATCACCAGGAGGAGGAGGAGCAGGACGAACATCAACTACACTCCGGAGTGCACTCTCCACTTTATTCCACATCCATTGCATCGTATCGAATGCGGTTCTAGTTCCAGCCAGACCCTCTGCCTGCATTAGAAATCGTTTTCCTTGCCACATGAGGAGAAGAGGTAGCAACATTTTCCAGGCTTCAACTTCATTGCATATTCAGTTTGCTGCAGATGCCACATTTGACTCCCATCCACTTCTCAAATGTGCTCCTCTCTTTCTCTCTCTCTCAATGTGTGTGGGTGTGTGGGTGAGCACTGAATGTGCGATTGTGTGTAAGTGCCAATTGCCATCCAACATTACATACATATACATATAGTAGTAGTAGACACAGGTGGTAATGATGTGTGTGTGTGTGTGTGTGTGTGTGTGTGTGTGTGTGTGTGTGTGTGTGTGTGTGTGGGGGTATGGATTAGAATCTCGCTGTAATTAGCAGGAAATGTTAGCAGTCAAAAGCCCCGACTTCGACTTGAATCTGAACTGAAAGCAAACGCATTAAGCTCTAGTGAAGCGTAGCGGGAGTAATTAATAATTGCCCTAGTCTCAAAAGGTGCCGCAAGCTGCATGTTTGCCAGCTCCAAAGAGCACAAACTCCTGCCCTGTCTGCTTGGGGTCTGCTGTAGTCATAAGCCACCTACCAGAGGACGCACACAAAAGAGCGAGGACTAAGAGTGATTGGAGCTAACCAAATGAGCTGTTTATGTAAATGGCTGTATATCAAATTAAAAGCCATAAAAACAAGCCAGTGGACAGTTTTTATGGCGCTGACCTTCAGGGTCAAGTCAAGCGAAGCCAAAGAAAAACACCACCCCTCAAATGAACTGAATTTGATGGCTATGCATAAATCTGCTCTAATTGCAAGAACATCATCGTAGGAGCCCTCCTCTCCACTTCATATTTCAACGAGTCCACTAATTGAGCCACACAGGCCACAGTCACAACTTTGCCATGAATCAATGCTCCCCCCCCCCATCCAAATGAATCACTGACTGGACTGACTGGGATTTGGATTTCCTTTCCTTCTGGAAGTCCCACTGAAATGTAACAGGTTTTTATGCCCCACGTGACCATGCAAAAGTTGTGTGGAAGAAACAGCCATAACTTCCATAACATGGATGGTTATAAAATAACAATTCCAACCCCCATGCAACACCAACCAAGCACCCCCTAAAGGAGTCTACAGGAGACTGCTCACTGCCTGCTGCTGCTGTCGGCCTATATCAAATAATTACCGGAACTCGAACGTATAACCAACAGTTTCCGTGGCGGTGAAAACTGCGACATGTACTGCAATTGGGGGCAGGTGTGGACAGGGTGGAATGGGGATTTGCATACATGCCCATGTCCGTTTATAATAATTCACATGCAATGAAAATTGTCAATAATTGTTGTACCCATATATAGTAGTAGCTGTTGGATGGGAAATTTATGTTCATAAATAAATTTTTACATTTTAAAGCCACGTCGTGGCTTCCGAATCATTGCAGTTACTTTTTTATGACACATATGACACACATATACATAGATATATATACACACATATATGTATATTTTTTAGTGTATGAATACATATGGCTATGGATGGGGTGTGGAAATAGAGTTGCTGGTCAAATTATGCAAATGTCTGGCTGGGCCATTAGCATAAAGTGATTTTGATGAGGCATCCACCAGAAGTGTGGACTTTATGCCTCGCTGCTTCCTTGGACACTGATTAGGGTTATAGTTAGGGCTAGAATGGATGAGCATCATCCCCACCCCCACCTCCACCCCACCTACCGGTCTTTGTTTATTGGTTTCTGATGGCCAAAAACCGTTTTCATGGTCAACCGAATGACTCTCTTCGAACGACTCTGCTTCACGCTCGCAATTCAGCAATAACACTTTACACTGGCGTATAAGAGTGTGCACTGCTTTGAAAGTATAAGAGTAGTAGAGTACTACTTGGACTTTTGAGTGTAACTTTTGTTTTGGGCTTCGAGTCCGTGACGTCAGTGCCTAATCGAGGACATCCTTTTGCTGTGCGGCACACGGCTGGCCTCCTTGTTCCCTTGGTGCCTGGCCAAAAAGGATAACATGACAAACTGGTAACGTGCATAAATTATATTTTATATTCCAACCCCGCCCCTCCCACAGGTGTGTGCGTGGGGAACCTTCTTACATTCCCAGTGCCTCCCTCCATTCGACTATGATGGATGAATATTTTGTGGTGGAAGTGGAAGTCATCGGATGATGATCACGGTGATGATGATGATGTTATGCATAAATATATATGACCATTCCGTTACGTTATTCCCCAGCCGAGCAGAGGCGTTGGGGTGTACATTGGGGGCGTGTAAAATGAAAATGCAATAAGTTAATGATATTAACAGTGGGGCTGGACTATAACATACTTGTACACCATACTCCATGCTACACCTCACGCTCCTCATCCTCATTCTAATCCTGGCTAAGTGTTTGTGTGGTGTGGCAGAGTCCTAATGAACGTAAAACTAATACCCATGCCCAGGCACACTAATAGCTCTCCTGACAGCCAGAGCAGCAGCACAGAATTGAGGGTGTGGTGCGTAGTGGGTAGAAGGACTTGTTACATGCAACGATAAGGACCTCAACTCAACTCGACTAAATTGTCAACGCATGCAAAAATGTCCGAGCCACCACCACGGACTTACTCTGCTGCTCCTCCAGCTGCCAGCTGTTGTTGTCGTTCTTCTCCATACGTTTTTTGACAATAATTGTTTGCCTCGCTGCTCAATTTGGCCACATTTTTCGGCCACGGCAGGAAGCTCCACTCTGATCAGCTCTGCCCTGCTTTACTCCGCTTTCCTCTGCTCTGCCCTGCTTTACTCCGCACTCATCAGCTCTGCCATGCTGTACTCTGGTCTCCTCAAATCTGCTCTGCTTTAATCCGCTCTCATTAGCTCTGCCCTGCTTTACTCCACTTTGATCATCTCTGCCCTGCTTTACTCCACTTTGATCATCTCTGCCCTGCTTTACTCCACTTTGATCATCTCTGCCCTGCTTTACTCCGCTCTCTTCTGGTCTGCCATACTTTACTCCGGTCTCCACAGCTTTGACCTGCTTTACACCGGTCCCTGTTAGAACTGCACTGCTTTACTCCACTTTCCTCTGCTCAGCCAAGCTCTGATCAGCTCTGCCATGCTTTACTCCGCTCAGCGAGGCTTTCTTTCGCTCTCCTCCGCACTCTTCTGTTGAGTGTGGTAGGCTTTCTTAATTTATTGAATTTGGCTACGGGCATGGTCAAACAGGATTTATATGCATCACGCGTAGAGTTCCCAAAAAAATACCAAATTTCAATTGGCTGAATTTTTTGTTTGGGTGAAACAACTTAAATGGAATAATGTACAAGTTTGTCGGAATACCCTAGTGATGTGTACAATTAGACAGCGGCCGTTTTGTTTGCCGTGAATTTTTGTTGCTTTCTGCCGTCTGCCGTGCACGTGACCCAGTGACACCGCGCCCTCGGCCATACATCATCTGTCAGATGGCATTCCCATCAATCCATTCAGTTCGTACAGCTCATCCGTTCAGTCCATCCAGTCCGTACAGTCCAGTCCGTCGTTCAGTTCATCCGTTCAGTCCAGTCCGTACAGTCCATACAGTGATGGAATAGGGAGACAAACGCTAATTGCATTTCAATATACTACACTCTACGACGGATCCAAACTGAACCGATCTGATGTGTGATGCGCTGTGGTGTGGTGCAGTGTGTGGGATGGCCAGATAATGGACTTAAATGCGCGAATAATTAACTATGACAGAAGCGGCACGGCACATGCCACATGGCACCGGTTAAGGATTACGTATACGAATAGGAGGAGTATGGGGGGAGACATGGGAACACGAGCTATGCCACGGAATGTCACATCTGTTTTTATGGGACGCACAATTCAAATTTCTATTTTGGCTACACTGAGAGAAAAAAGCATGACACTAAATCCCCACCTCTTCTTTTTTATGCCTAAATTACCACGGAATGCACTTCAAAAACTGCCATTAAATTCTCTTAAATCTATGAAATGTTCCGCTTTGAAAGGAACTTTAAATAGTTGTAGATACCAGTGTATAGTATATTGGCATAGTAAACGAGTTAGGAGGCAAAACGCAGCCTGACAGTTGACAGATGACGTGGCATGGACCACACAATCAACCAAACCAGCCGCACCACGTAAAGGGGTGTCTGAATAGCCGCAAGGTGAGACAAGGCCAGGTGGGACACGATGCAAGATTGGCTTGGGGACATATGTACATATGTAAATACATAAATTTGTAATCGACTCCACTCGACTCGACTCAACTCGTCGGTGGCATCAACAAAGAAAAGATTGTGGCAGTGGCAGTACGAAAAGAAACTCAAGACGAAAAGAAACCCAAGACGAAACGATACACGAGTACGAGTATACATACTATACATGCATGTGCGACATGTGCCAGGAGAGGAATGCAAATTGTCGACATTTTCGTAATCAAATTTGTTGCACTTTCGGCGCAACGCGAAACACGAGACACTTGCCACCCACAACTTGCAAATGTTGCGGGAATTTTCAAGATTTTTTCTTCTCCAACTTTTCTTTCTCGAAAAGATCGATAGAACAGTGAAAAACAATGGGGTGAAAAATACGAATCATATATCATCTATTTTCATCAGCAGTTTGTGGCACACCGACTGCTGCTGCTGCTGGCTGCTCCATGTGGTTGCTACCTGATGAAAATTTGAAGAATATAAAACAGAAATTAAACACCAAAGAAGAGATAGTGGAGGGGAAAAGCTTTGGAGATTTAATAGAGTGGAAGTGCTTGTGGAGAACAGCTAGCAATAAATTGCAGTTTATGGCAGACGCGAGGCCAAAGGTCAACGATGCAACAGAACACACAACACAGGCATCCTTCATAGTTTGTCCGGCACATCCAATCGTAAATATATATAAAAAGCAGAAGGGAAAACTCAACCGCAGAATAAACAAATAATAAATAATTACAGCATTCGATTTTGATAGAGAGAGAGAGAGAGAGGGGAAGAGGGGGTAGAGCAAATACGAAGTATGTATGCTGGAAAATGGCTGAAAGCTGCTAGACTTTCAAGAGTTTAATAATAATAAACCGAATGATTGGTTTTTACCCACCAACGCCCATGTGTATATCCTTGACTATGATAGTGTGCGTATGTGTGTGCGTATGCGTGTGTGTGTTTTAGAAAATTCTCGCAAATTATTCGTGTAGAAAAGTGGCAACATATTTGAAAAGTTTTCCAATCAATGCCAGAGCTATTAATAATTTATTGGCTGGCTTCTTTAAACTCTGGCACACATTTACGGGTCCATTTTGGTGGAGGGCCATGGCCTTGGTGGGGAGGAGAGCGGTACCCCCTCTACAAAGGGTAGGACCTGTGGCAGTACGTCAGTGTGTGTGTGTGTGTGTTTTTAGTGCTTGGCTATAACGTCAATCCCAACTTTGGTAATTTCAATATAAATTAGGTTTATGTACTGCTAGTACTATTTGGCCAGGGGTAGGGCCCAGTGAGCAGAGGAACAATAAACGAGAAACGAAGTACATACATACATATGTATGTAAATAAATAGCTGCATAGCTACATACGTACATATGTATGTAATTAAATAGCTACATAAATCAATACAATTTTGTGTACCAAGAATGTGGTTCAGAATGATAGAATATGTCGGAGATAGTAAGTAGAAATGTGCATACATTTGTACGCATGGAATATAACAACGAGAGGGAACGTTGTGAGTTGCAGTGGCCACGAATCTACTTTTTGTACCCCAGAAAACAAGTACCGCTGCAGCTTCTGCTAACTAATTTCTTCATTCTATAATAATAATCAGCAATCTGGCAGATATGGCAATGCTCTACGACATGGCTTTATTTCGACTCGACTATCGATACTCATCAAGAATATCCTTCTTTGGGCTATCCTTTATGGGCTGGCATATTCATCTTTCTGTGTTCTAATATACCCCATAAATCCTCGAGTATGGGTATAATTATGGCCTAGAACTTTGTTCTCTATGAGTTAATTTTATTTGCATTTTTTTGTACTACGTTCCAATTCTGTATTTTGGAAAAAAGACCATAATAATTGATGAATCAAAACAAAAACTATACATACATGCATGCACACATATGTACATACATATGTAGAAAAAGAAGCGGGAATAACGCACACACACACACACACACTTAGCAAAATTTGTTTTTTAATTTTCGAAAAAAACAACAACAACATCAGAAATATATGTATGTATGTAGCCCTGTCAGTGGCAGCATAACTGGTAGCTGTGGCACTGCCACTGGCAGTTGCTGCATGCCAGTTATTCAATTAAAAAAGACCTTCAACAACTTTATCCGAAATATACGTATACGTCTAAAATAGGAGCAACAAAAACCCCCGTTTAAATTTTAACTTCAATACAAAAAAATGCAAATTGTATTAGGGACACAAGAGCCCTAAGGCGGCAAAGGGTTGGGGGCAGGGAGGGATAGGGATACGGGGGGTTGGACTACCCGGAAGCCTGAACTAGAAGCAAAGTATTCCGCATCGCGTAGGCTGAAACTCTATAAAGGGAATTATGCTGGCCCTAAAACAAACCCAAAATTGCCGGAGAGCGCAAAACCAAAATTGCCGGAGAGTGGCAAAAAATGTTTAACGAAAATTCTTCGGGCACTTAAGACCTTAACTTTCCCCATTGTCTCAGCCAGTATTGCTTTCCAGCAGTCAAATTGCATTCAAATTATATTCAAATTTATGTGTGTGTAGATCCATGGAGTTGTTCTTTTGTGCCACAAATTATAAGCTTGCCTCTGGGACTTTTGAATATCACCACCCACATGCAACACCATTGATATTGAGCCAATTGATTGTCATCTATCCATTGTTGCTGCAAGTTGCTGCCGCTTAACTGTGCCCCATGCCACGCCCCCACCAAGCTGGTGCTATAGTGTTGACAGCATTATGTGGCTGGTTCTGTGTTCCTACCGCTTAAGAATTTAATGCAGTTGCATCTTGGCTACTGGTTTTGGGCTAAGATTTTGTGTTATGTTATAGCCACGCCCTCGCCAGCGCCCCCCTATCCAAATGTTGCACAGATCTATGTGTACATATGTACTTGCTGATAACCCAACATCTTGGGGTACCGTACGCCCCCCCTCACCCCGCCCATCCTGTAGTGAAATGCACTGCTGCACTGTTGCCAATTGTTGCCATTTCCCCCTATCCAATACATTGAAGCGTCCGCTTCTTGCAACGTTTGCCGGAAGTTTGCTCCGCTTGGCTGGGATTACATTTTCCAGCTGCCTTGTCTGTGCCTTGCCTGTGCCATGCCTTTTGGATCGTCTTCTGTTCATGGTTTCTGTTTTGTCCAGATACACACACACACATTCTGTGAGTAAGGCCAGAGGAACAGAAAAGGAGGCAGCAGGAACATCTCCACTGAGCTGTCCAACCTTGCCCATTCCCAGCCATACCCATACCCATTCCAGTACCCCATATCCCTACCCCACCCACTCTCCCAACTGTTCTCGTTCCAGCAACTGTTATGTAAATGCATTTTCATGTTTCTGCTCTGGCTTATCCTTAAAGTCTATAAATACGAGCATCCTCAATTCTCAATTCTCGCATTGAAAAAAGAGTAAAATGAAATGAAGAATTTCTTTCATTTTATTCGTTTACTCTCGAACAATTCCTTGACATTCTTTGATCCGATTGATGCTGTGGGATGGGATACCCCTTGACTGGGATATGTAGGTGTAAAATCTTGATTTATCTGTTCTGCTATCAACGCTAACTCTGGCTGTATCTTTACACAAGTCACACGTTCTTGTAGCTAGTTAAAGTTTTATTTTTTAGTTAGTTTTTCCATGTAATTTTCTTCTGTTTTTGTTTTCCAGGGTATATTTAGCTTTGTTTCTCGTTTCTCCTGCTGAATTTCTCACATTTTTGTTTTTGTTTGCTGTTTTAGAGAAAAGTGCTAATAAAAATATACAAAATTTGCACATAAAATTTGTTCAATTTTATGGCACACAAAATTGAGACAAGCTTCAGTCGGAATAGGACACCCCCCTCCCCTGCTTAGATGTGAATCGTTCCAGCATGCAGATGTATCTATGGGATAGTTCTACTTCAATTCGTAGGAAATCCCCTACCAATGCGTGCAATCCGAATGAACGATTAAAGCCTGGTTCATTAGCATGCAACGGGCTCTGTCTCTCTCTCTCTCTCTCTCTCTGTCTCTCCCGAATGGCAGCGGGGGGCTGACGTCAGCAAATGAAATTATTTTTAATGCGTTTGCAAATGCACTTAAACGCAGGCGAACCATTCACGTCCATCCAGCATCCAGCATGTCCACCCACCCCACCCCCACAGGCACAATTATAAATTGTTAATTAATGCGTGAACAGTTTTCTACCCCCGGGTGCTGCACCGACTGCGGATTGAACTGTGCATTTGTGGAGCGAGCGAGCGGGGGACATTCAACCAAAGGTCACATGGTCGTCATCAGGGGTCAAAGCGGGTTAGAGGTAGACAGAATGGCACATCCTGCGGCAACAGGAGCAGCAGCAGCCGCAGCAAGCGGATTGAGGCGCCACAGATGCAAATGGAAGGCAAACACTTGAAGTCCCCCATCCCCAACAGGAAAGAGAGCCCAAAGGAGGAGGACATCAGAGTGGAAATGGTGGGGTAGTGGGCATGGGTAATGATGTTATGTGGCATGCGGCATGATGTATGCCACAGTTTTCCACGTTGAAAATTCTGCTAGTTAGCTGTGCAGCAGCAGCAGCGGAGGAAGAAGAAGCAGAAAAAAGCTTCAGTCGGCAAACACATTTTAACCTAATTTACAGTTAAACATTAAATATGTAAAGCACGTAAGTTTCTGTGTGAACGCGTTTTCCTCGCTCTCTCTCCGCCCCATACCCATTCTCTTCCCAGCCACCACAACCCTAACCCTACATACCACCATCTCCCTGCACCACTCTCTCTTGCACTCCTCCCTGTGCCATGCGGTTGGTTTGTCTGTAAAAGGGTTTTCTCTTTCTCTCTCTCTCTCTCTCTCTCTGTGTGTGCGAAAAAGTTACCTTTTATTAAATTGCCAATCGAAGCATGTAACTGTAAATTTGCATTGTGATGGTAACAGAGTAGATGACTGTTGGAGAGGCAAGCAGTGCTAAACACAGTGTGAGTGGAGAGAGAGAGATATATAGAGGGAGTTTAAATGTTGCTTAGGCAGCAGCCACATAGTAGCATCGGAATCTGAATTTGAAGCCTGAAATACCCAACCGCCACATCCATACACACATTTTCCATACGCACTGTTGCACGCACTTGAAAAAGTAGGCAGCCCAGCCAGCGCCCCTGAGATGTCTGAGGGAGTAGGCAGCCAGCGCCCAGAGATTTCTAAGGGAACGAAGTTGAGCGGCTAAGCAGAACAACAAAGCAAAAAGATGGGGAGGAGAAGGAGTAGCAGTAAGAGCTATTGCCTAAGAGTGTAGAGGGGTGGCTTAAGTAGCAGAAAGGGGCAGGTGGTGGGGTAGGCAGCCCCTAATCCAAATTACATATGCAAAAAGTTAGCAATCACGTTCGATGCTAATCAATTATTTCCCACTCAGACTTTACGGGCCGTAGCGGCTACAACCACGCCCACTAATGCATATGGATGCCCAGTGGGTAGGCTGTAGTATTACATATATTATTTATGAGTCCACACAGACGCTGGTCCAGGGCGGTAATTAGCAGGAATCAACTCATCATCAGCTGTAGCAGGCCCCCCAAAAGACTTGCGGAATTGTGTTAAGAGAAGTTAGCCCAAAAACCCCTGCAGAAAGAACTGTAACATACAAGAGTACAGAACACAAAAGAGTACAGGACGCGCTATATACCCTTGAAAATGTATATATGCAGGATATGCTAAGACTGACCTTTTGTTATGTGTCTTTGGGTTCTCTTTCGCACAATAACTTCCTATAACCAGGGATAGTTTCTACGATCGATCTTTATAATGTTTAAATTTAACCAAAAATCCAAGTAACCATTTCAAAGGGTATACCCCAAAAGCATAAAAGCCACCAAAAATAGTGGGAAATAAAGTAGCAACTGGCCAAGGGAAGCAGGGGGACACATAAGTAGAACAATTGACCCAGCTCTAACCTCCTCCGCCCCCAGGTACATGCATGCACATAAGTGCCCTGGTCCAATACTGGTTCGGCTGCTGCTGCTGCTGCTCCTGGCACCACAATTCCCGTAATACGAGTCCAAGTGGCAAAGCGTAAAGCCAATGATGTGAAGTAAGTGTGTGACTGGTTTATTGAATTTCATGGTTTCAGCTTGCCTGCCCACGTGCCACCGTGCTGCCTGCCTGCTTCTGCTGCTGCACATAAATATAAATATGAAGCACAATCGAAGCGGGGGCACCGAATGGTGGGCGGTCAAGTGGTCACCAAATCGCCTTCATGGGCAAAGATTCATGCCTATTTGCGTAGTGGGAAATTTACCTTCAAATGATGAAGTGCCACCGCCACAGGCTCCTGCCCTTGCCACACAGTAAGGTGAATGTTGGGGTGGTGGGGTGCTGCAGCCCTTTAGGGGACTCTTTCCCCCCCTTTTCCATGTCAACTTGGTCGGCACTCAAGTGCAACTTGAAAAGTTTCCAATAAGGAAACAAAACAACAACAAAAAAGAGCAAAGGAAATGTATCGCTTGTGAGTTTGTTCCAGCACACCCCCCACTGCCACAACGTACCCCTGCCTCCGTTGCCACTGCCCCACCCTTTTGTGGGCGTGTGCTGTGGCGTAGGCGTGTCACCGTCGTGCGTAGCACATTTTCCGCATCAATGCGCGTTTATTTTACGGCTAAAGCCTTTCCGAATGAATGAATGAGCACTTCGAAAAAAAACGAAGGCAGCAGCAGCTACCTGCCCCCACCACCCCACCAAACTTGCCAGCAAACTAAAGTAGCTTACGCCACTGTGCGGGCGACTCGTTCTATTTCTCTTATTTTCTTCTTGTGTATTTGAGCTTTTGTCTTTTGTTGTTGCCCAAGAATGACATAAATAATGTAAGAAGAGCAAGCAAAAAGAAAAGAAAAGCTTAGGCAGAATCAAACGGAAAACGAAAAAAAAAGATGCACATTTCCTTGAAACAAAAATACAAAATAACAACAACAAAAAAAGGAAGGAAAAATAAAAAGGGAATATATGTAGTCATAATATCTAAGTGGAAATTTGTGGCTGGGCTTAAAATTTCCACACAACAAAAACATATTGATTGATTTCCGGTTTCAGTTTCAGGTTTTTCCACTCACATTGCTCAGACTCTCTGCCCTGTCGCCCTGTCTCTCGCTGATTGCATTTCTGTAGAGTATGAAAATGTTCCTAATAACTGATAAATGATAATTATTAGTAGAGTATGTTCTTAGAATTTGTAGAGTAGAGAAGCCATCAAAAAACAGAGAACTCCATTTGACCAAAAACAATCAAAAAAGGAAACCAAGAACAAAATTCAAAATTTTAACGTCGGAGGTAAGTGCATCTGCATCTGGCAAACTAAATTTAATTTTAACAGAAATTCCTTTATTTACATTAAGTGATTAAAAGAGCAAAAAGCTGCTCTAGTAGCTGTCAGAATATGCAACAATTTATTGGCAAAACAATTGATTGAAGTTATGCCAGGTATCTCTCTGCTATAATTAATTAAGAAAACAATACCCAAAGCTAATTTATGTATGAATTAAATACAATTAAATATAACACACACCACACACATCTATGTATTCCTATCATTAAAATCTTAATCCTAAAGGCATCCAATGTCTTTCTTGCTTAAATTCACTGAATTCAAATGAGTCCATCAAAAGTGCCATTTCAATTTTAATCCCAAATATTTAATACAGCAGCGTGGCATAAGAATCTCAGATAATATTATATATATATACAAAATATGAAATTAAATTAGCTTACAAATCGAATTAAATAAGCGAATGAACAGTGGCTGTGGCAGTGGCTGTGGCCATATCCAGCAGCCATAAACACGACCTACTTGTGCGTTTTTCAACTTGACTGCACCACACAAAACGAGAAAAGAACGTACGGAGTCGCTGTAAACGCGACTCTACTTTTTATACCCGTACTCAGTCTGTTCACATGTGATTTATGTGGAATTTTTAAATGTTTTTATAAGTTTTTTACATTTTACATTTTACATTTGTTTGCTGCATCTGTCATCTACATCTACATCAGTTCTCGCAACAACACACTGCACGAGGCAGAGCGTTCGAGTGTGAGTGTTAGTGTGAGAGAATCAGCAGCAGCCGCTTCTGCCATCAACCCTAATAAAAATGTATATTTTGTTTTGGCTGCAGGGGCAGGGGCAGAGGCAGCTTGCTGCCGAAAACTCATTTGATCATTGTGGCTACAATAATGATCCGATCTGAACCAAATTCGGGAATCTGGTAGATATGGTCATTCTCTACAATACTGCATTTTTTCTTTTTTCCTATCTTCAAAATTGTGGACTTTCGTCTTTTGTGGGGGCGGAAGGGGGCGGGGCGAAATTTTGAAATACACTTGTTCAGGTTTGGTATCACAGGAGTCTTGGCCAAAAGTTTGGTTGCTCTAGCTCTTATAGTCTCTGAGATCCAGGCGACACAAAATACAAAAACCAAATCGACTCGATTTTTGTGTGAGTGCGAAAGGGATGGAGCGAAGTTTTTGCGTATGTTTTTTTTTTTGTCTATTGTGGCTATATTAATGATCCGATCCGATTCAGATTTGGGCCCCTGATAGATATGGTCTTTCTCTATGATTCTGCATTTTTTCGTTTTCTGCTATCTTCAAAATTGTGGACGCCACAGATGTGCGCCCTTTGTGGGGGCGCAAGTGGGCGGGGCGAAATTTTGAAACACTTTTCTAGGAGTGAGATATCACATCAGTCTGGAAAAAAAAATTTGATTGGTCTAGCTCTAATAGCCTTCGTGCAATGAGTGAAAAACAAGACGGACGGACAGACGGACAGACGGACAGACGGACGGACGAACATGGCTATATCGACTCGGCTATTGATGCTGATCAAGAATATATATACTTTATGGGGTCGGAAACGCCTCCTTCTGTGTGTTACACACATCCACTTTTACCACAAATACAATATACCCTATTACTCTTCGAGTACGGGTATAAAAACTCACAGCACCCAACATCCGACAGAGAGAGAGAGAGAGAGAGACGGAGAGAGAGAAAGCAGGAGAGAGCGGGGTAGCTGGCAAACAAGAACAATAAATTTATGGCTTTTAAAAATGTTTAACTCAAACTTGACTCCCACTACCAGTGCCGGGCCCGGGCACTTCTAAGCGTTGGCCATGTTTGCTGTGGTTGCGCTGTTGTGTCACAGATTTATGGCCCACCCCCCCAGCCCCAGCCCCACCCCAGCAAAAAGAAAAGGGAAAACTTCTTCGTGGGACCTACAATCCCAGCGAGCGAAGGGTAAGGAAAGCGAATAAAGTTTACGATTTTCCAGGTAGTCAAATTGAATAAATGTTAAGACAATTGCTGGCAAGAGTTAACTTTTGGTCATGTGGCACAAAAAGTGCTTATCCCCCCCTCCGCTAGTAGCCCCTGTCCTTTTCTTGTGGGTTCAAGCAATCAAACATGGAGAGAGCCCTTTCAACCCACCCACCCACTTCGAGCGACTTCTACTGGGACCCCATCAAATGTCGGTGCAAATTTCATTAAAAAAAAACTTTTTTTCTACGCAAAAAAAAACGCGAGTACATTTTCATTTTATTTGTAGGTAGGTAGCAACAACAACCAAAACGAGAAAGAACGTACGGAGTCGCTGTAGGCGCGACTCTACTTTTTATACCCGTACTCAGTCTGTACACATGTGATTTATGTGGAATCTTCAAATGTTGTATCAGTTTTTACATTTTACATTTACATTTATTTGATGCATCTGTCATCTACATCTACATCAGTTCTCACAACAACACACGTACACTGCACGAGACAGAGCGTGCGAGTGTGAGTGTGAGAGAAAACCAGCAACAGCAACCCTCAAAATTAATGTATATTTTGTTATGGTTGTAGCAGGAGGTGGGGCAGCTCGCTGCCGAAAATTCATTGATCATTGTGGCTACAATAATGATCCGATCTGAACCAAATTCGGGAATCTGGTAGATATGGTCATTTTCTACCATACTGTATTTTTTGTTTTTTTCTATCTTTAAAATTGTGGATTTTCGTCTATTGGGGGCGGGAGTGGGCGTGGCAAAATTTTTGAAACAAACTTGCACTGAAGCGATATCACAGGAGTCTAGGCAGAAAATTGGGTTGTTCTAGCTCTTATAGTCTCTGAGAACGAGGCGCTCATTTGTACGAAAAAATCAAATCGACTCGATTTTGTGTGAGTGCGAAAGGGATGGAGCGAAGTTTTTGCGTATGTTTTTGTCTATTGTGGCTATATTAATGATCCGATCCGATTCAGATTTGGGCCCCTGATAGATATGGTCTTTCTCTATGATTCTGCATTTTCATTTTCTGCTATCTTCAAAATTGTGGACGCCACAGATGTGCGCCCTTTTGTGGGGCGGAAGTGGGCGTGGCGGAATTTTTAAACTTTTTTCTAGGAGTGAGAGAACACATCAGTTAGGAAAAAAAATTTGGTTCCTCTAGCTCTTATAGCCTCCAAGCAATGGGCAACAAACAAGACGGACAGACGGACAGACGGACAGACAGCAATTAGCACAAATACAATATACCCTTTTACTCTTCGAGTACGGGTATAAAAAGGTACGCAAAATCACGGTTAAGTCACTTGCCCTCCCTTACCCACCCCACCGCGCGTATCGCTGCCAGCACGTGGAACCTACCCCCGCTCCTACCACGCCACATCTCATTCTCTCTTCGAATTGGCTTGGGGTTTTTATGGTCGTCGACGCTTTTTATGGCCACCAGAAGCAGAACCAGAAGCATTTGCCTCATTTCACTCCTGAGCGCGGCATCCCTCAGCCCTCATCCTCAGTCTCTGCCGTCCCTCTGCAGCAGTCTTTTGCTCTCTAATTTGAATACCTGGCTGAGAATGAGAATCTGTTTGGTAATTTCTGGCGCTGCTGCTGCTGCTGGTTTTTGCCTCCACAGAGTTTTCCCGATAACGTTTGAATAGCTCTTTATTGCTTTTAAATGTTTTTTTTTCTCTTTTAGCCGCCCGCGAAAGCCTTTTGCCATAAAAACTAGACCTGGTGGGGGGTTATATGTACGAACGGGAATTGGTATAGAAATTTTGATATAGGAATTGTTTTTACAGCCGCAGGAAAGGCTTCAACTTTTCGCTACCCAAACCCTTTCAACTGCCAACAATTACCCTATGACGGGGGGTGGATCTGCCGCATCATGATGCAGAGTGCACCCTCCTACTCCTGCTCGTACTCCTCTTGCTTCTGGTTCTCCTGGGCATTGTGCCTGACCTACGCTACTACTTATGATGAACCGGACGTGGACAGGAGAGGACAGGCGTTCCATGGAGTGCTGTTCAGTGCAGTGCCAAGAGCTAAGTGCCGCTTCCGGTGGTCGTTGGTCGTTGGTCCACAAAAAGCTGCAGGTCCGACACCGAGTCCGAGGCCATAAATTTGCAGGCAAAAAGCCGAAAGACTTACGCTGCCCTGACCCTGCCTCTCCCCATCTCCTATACGCCAGGGGCGTTACTTATTTGAAATGCACTGAGAGAAATGCCAAAAAGAAAAGCAGCCCCTTTACTGACCCTCAAATCTGCGGGAACAAACAATGCTCGAACGCACAAGTGAATTCTGGAAAAGAGAACCCCGAGAATACACAAATTTGAGGGTAGATGATCGCTGCTCGATTCGGGTCTGACTGTTGATGCAGTATTTTGCGCAGTGTAGGCTGGAATTACAACAGTGCATTCCACCTACAGACGCCGCCGCGCCTGGGGCAGTGTCGCCGGGGCCCCAGTTATTGTTGCAATTAATAAGGAACGTCGCCAGGGGCAAAAAGCAAGCGCAGCGGCGTCTGCCGTGCGTTGCCACTTGGTTGGATGGCACTGCACACCCACTGCACCCCCTTCCCCCACTGCACTGACCCCTGCAGCCACACAAAAGGGAATGGTGGCAAAAGAGATGAGTGGGGAGAGGCAAGAGGGATGGGCAAGCGATGCAGCGGCAGCGTGAAATGTCCTTTGCACATTACATTTGCATTGCAGTTACAAGAATTTCGCATTTATCGCAGCCAGAAGGAGAAGCAGCAACAACAGCAGCAACAGCAACAACAGCAACCAAGGCACAAGATGAACATGCAACGCAGGGTAGTAGATGCAGCAGTAGAAACTGAGGGGAGGCAGTTACAGAAGGCGCACCAAGAAGAGGCATCTGAAGAGAATGCGACAACAATGGACACTGGGCCAGAAATCTCGTCGCCAGCGTCGCTAACAACTCGTGGCATTGCAGCTGCCAGATGTGGCAGGAATAGAGATGTGGAGGCGGGTGGCACAGCAGAGCCAAAGCAAGGCAAGGCGCAACATTTATTGTTTGCAAAGCCTTGTTTATTATTTTACGTGCATTTCTCTCTCTCTCCCTCTCTCTGTTGCCATCTTCAGCTGAAGAAGGGGGAGGGGCAGCTGAAGCAAGGACTCTTTATGATTCACTGGGTGGCTCCTTTTTGGTCGAGGACATTTTGTAAATAGCAATGCCGTGCCCCGGCTTGGCTTGGCTCGGCTCGGCCTGGCTGGGATTTTCTCATCGTTCTCCTCCTCCACCTCTGCCTCACCCAAACTCCTCCTCCTTCGCCTCTTCCTCATATTCTGTCTGCGATTTTATTCACTCTTCGCGGTTTATGTGTGGCCCCTGCCCCCTGCCACAGCCGCATCCTTCTGACCCGGAACCTACGTATAGCCCACACCCCCTGCGCCGGTTACACCTCGTCCGTCACTCTTTGCTGGCTGCTGCGTCTTGGACTTGGGTCCTGGCTGCTGGTTACTGGTTCCTGGAATGCGGTTTTCTTTATGTTTTTTAATGCCGTCCGCCAAAAGTCCTTTTGTTTGTACACTTGTACTTTATGTACCGAGCGAAATTTATGCGCCTCTAAGTGGATTCGTGGATTTCCACCACACACCACTGCACCGCACTCCGCACCACCGCACCATTCCCTCTGTTGCTCTCTGTTTCCTGTTCCTGCATTTGTGCCTGCCAAACAGGAAATGCAATCCTTAGCATCCATAAAACTTGTCCAAAAATTCTTGGGCCCAGGCCCAAGGCAAATGGGCAAAAGGTTCTGCCCTCTCTGCCTCTCCCGCAGCTGGTTCCCTTTAGTCGTAGTTGCTGCCTTAAGATCTCCTGGTTCCTTTCAGCCTCAGTTACTGCCTTAAGATGTCTCAGCCCTGGAGTCTCTTTAGACTTCTACTTCCATTTTCCATCCATCGAATCGCAATTATTCGGCGCGTGTCCCTGGCCCTTGGCTAACTCCTCATCCGCGCATTTAATCGAAGAACTTTGCAGCAGATATTAAAGTTGCCCCAAACACTCGTAGACACTCCACTGTCTTCCATCGAAATGAACATAAAAATGGAGGCCTGTTCGAATCCTCAATTAACACGAAAACAAAACGCAAAACAAAACGAAAAGGTAATTTCTGTTGCTAATTGGAAATCAAGGGGAGTGAAGCAAGGCCGAAGGACAAAGCGGCGTGGGGAAGCTGCAGTCAGAAGGTAATCCAGGGCAGGAAAGGCAGAACTGCCACAAGCAAACCGGAAGTTAAGACACAACAGACCCTTGCGCCGTACTCTTCGTACTCCCTTCAGCTGGAAAAGTCTCAGCATTTGGTCAATGCTCAGGAAAGCGTCACAAATGTTTGTCCATTTTGAAGGAAATTAATGCGAAATGTAACAATCGAATTAGGCTTAAAGGAAACACACAGCCAACAGAACCCCCCCAGGAACCCAGCCGCCATACGAACCGAGAAGCGAGAACCGAACTGAACCGCTTCGAAAGCGATTCGCCACGAATCGTTACACGATTCAATGGGTGGGGAAAAACAGCTTCACCCACCCCCATACCCACCCCCAATGACCTTCAAAGACCAGGCTATACTCCAAATTGATTTTAGGTATTCATTGGCAATGGGGCTGGGCTGCCCCATGCTCCCCCACCCGCAAAATTTTGGGTTGGGTTTTGGGGGCAGCAAATTCTCATAAATTAAACATGGCACCCCCCTCCCCGCACGCACACACACATAAACTAACGTGAAAAATGCCAGAGTGCGGCGCAGTGCCGCATAAAAACGCCAGCATTTAACTGTATATTTGAAATATTTTAAATATAAATTTCAATATTTAACTGCGGCGTTCGCCGACAGGAAACGGCTGCCAGTACCAGTCCCAGCATCAGCCCCAATCCAAGCCCAGCCCGTCAATGGTAGCGATGGTAGCAGCGGAAGAGGAAAACGCTGGCAGCCGGACGGGGAAGAGGACGGGGCAGAGGACGAGCAGGAGAGCGGAAATGATCCATCGACGCTCGTGTTGGTGTCCCAAAAAGGTCCCAGTCCCATTCAGTTTTGGGCATTGGTCAGGGTTGGACCAACTAAAAAGATAGCCAAGCCGATGCTGGAAATACCCTTATGGGAGAACTAATCCATTCCACCTTATAGCTTGGTGCTTTTGCCGAGAGTTTAAATAGGAAAATGCCAGCATTATGCGTGGAAATTTGCACAAAAAAGCTGCAGCAATAATGAATAAATATCTGTAATTGTAAAGGCTTCTCAAATGCTTGCCAAAACTTGTAGCAACAGAGGCTATACCCTCTGGAAGGTTACAAAAAAGGTCTCTCTCATTCGTTGCTGCTGCTGCTGCTGACTTTTGGCCACAAAAACGTTGAAAATATTTGTGTTTCCACTTATTTGCATTAATGCCACGAACCGATTTACTGTCTCTCCATCTGTCTGTCTATCTGTGGGTGGATTTTGCACATAAAACCCCAAAAAAACAAAAGCTACAACAATTCCCGCTTGTTGGGTTCGAGGTTCGAGGCAATAAATACACGAAAAATACATACAATATATGCCGAGTATTTTGTAGCATTTGACTTTGGTGAGGGTAACTGGAGCTGCAGTGGCTTTCGTTTTTCCTTCATTTATACTTGAAATTAACACACAGACACACACACACACACATATATCCACATCAGTCTCTAGGGTAGCTGTAAATTATGTGAGTGAGAGAGTAGTGAGTCAAACAGAAAAAAAATCTAAAAACAAAACAAAAACTGAAACAATAAAAAGAAAAAAAATGAATTTGGAATTGTGAAAATTTAGCGTAAAACTTAGATTGTATATAATGTATCAGAGAAAGCTAAAGAGACCCAATTGGCTGGAAATACTGGACTCCAGCCACTGCCTAAGGAAGTACATCTGCAAGCGGCCCCGCGCGGCTAGATCGGAGGGGTGTACTTTGGCCTGCGACCAGCCAATTCTGAGATCCAAAAAAACGAACAAATCGACAACTCGCAGGAAACTGAAGCTCAATGTGTGCTGGCAACTGGCAAGCGATCCTGCCTTTCGGCAGGAGAAGCAGAAGGCCAAGTCGAGGGATAGCCAAAAGCCCAAACTGGAGCACAAGCCAAAGCTTCAGTTGGAGCACAAGCCAAAAGATGAACTGGAATCCAAGCCAGAGCTTGATCTAGAACCCAAGCCAAACGATGCGCTAGAACCCATACCAATGGATGAACTGGAACCCAAACCAACGGATGATCTAGAGCTCCAGCGGGAGACTGAAGAGGAGCCCTTTACTCAGACTGAGCAAGAGTCCATTGGGGATGACAAGCAAAACAAGAAGAAGGTCCCAAGGAGACAGTACTCCACATACCGAAAGCAGTCGCCGCGCAGGCCCATGGATTTCTCAAATATAATCTTCTTAGATGCCAGAACTATGCCGTGGGACAGCCCAAAAGCCGGAACCAGTAAGAACGGAGATTCATTTTCGAAAACCAAGCGCAAGCAGGCTTGCCATCCACGGCTGAAGGTTACGGCCAGATCGAAGAGGATCTATGGCATTCCGCTGTGCGGTAGACCCAGCCTGATCATGGGCATGGTCTATCCCCCCTCCAAGCAGTTACAGCTGCGGCGGGAGCAGCTCTACAAGCATCCGGAATACCAGGATCAGTACTCACAAATGCTACAGTCGCAGCTAGACCAGACGGAGCCCTCCCATCAGCAGGTGTCCATGGATGGCATGTCCATGTCGTTGCAGCTGCCACCCGGAACAGAGCCGTACGTAGTGCCCTCGAAGGAAGTGTTTCGGCGTGTGCGGAAGGGACAGCGTTACTGCGGCAACTTTTACTACAAATAAATCGAAGACTACTTTAACTACAACTCAATAAATAAATATTTGGCAATGTGTATTTGATTGCAAGAACTTTTAAGTGGGGAAAAGGGCGATGGAAGTTGCTTTCAAACTGTGCTGTGAACTACTTTATGGCTCTTCGAACTGCTTGCATGAAGATCATTCTTATTTCTTGCCAGAATGATCACATCTGCTTACTGCTTGCAATACTCTTTTAACTGCTTGCTCAAAGACAACTGCTTTACCCCAACTACTCTGCCATTGAGTTTCAACAACTGTTCTCTCATTTATTCACCTGCTTGGACACACTGCTTTGCTCTGTGCCCGTGCTGTGCCTCTGTGCCATGGCTGTGCGCTGCCCTTCAATGACCTGAGAGAACTTTTTGGTATTTAATATACTCTTGAAGTTTGGGGCAGGTGGTGGAGTGCGCGTTGGTGGGGGCAGGCCTCTGCACGCAGATACAATTAAAATCCGGCAAAATGAGAGGCAGCAACACACACACAGAAACAAAAACAAACACAGAGCAAACGGCGAAACGGCGCAATGGAAACGAGCAAATAATGAAGTGGATAAACTTTGCTGAAACATTGAGTTTTCGAACCGAAATCCAAATACAAAATTGAACAGAGTATGGAGGGAGAGAGAGAGAGAGAGCACGTGGTAGCAATGAGGATAGAGCAAAACAGAAAAGCAATGAGCAGGAAGGGGAGTTGGAGGAATGCTATTTTCGCCTGTATTATTCAAGGTATCATGGCATCGGGAGGCGTGCGTACACACACACACACCCTCACACACACAACCGTTTTGGAAGGGCAAAACAGAAAGGGAAAACGCGTGGCTGCGTTACAGCATGGGAAAACTTTTGTAATTACAATAAAATTTTCACAAATAACTTGCAATTGTTTGTGCCCCGGTAGAAGCCCCTCGAAGTTGTCTAAAAGTGGCAGGATGGTTGGGGGTTTCACGTTAAGCAGCAGCAGGAGAAGGAGCAGGCAGCTCCTTGGTGTCCCCAATGTGAATGTGTTAATATTATTGTGTACAGCATTTCCCTCTCACCCTCCATCTAGGTTGCAAAAGTGACAAAAATACAAAAGAAAATGAAAAGAAAACACCGCAAAAATGTCTCCTCCTTCGACTTGAATTTTGCAGCATTCCCCCGCCCCGACCATCGAAATAAATTAAAATATAATTAAAAATAAGAGCACACAGAGAGAATGAGAGAACGGTGGAGAGATAGAGATAGAAAGTGTGTTTCAAAACGTGAACCGGAATCGAATGGAATCGTCTTGGGGCAGGCGGAGAGACCTTCTTTTTCTACGCTGCCCCGTCCTCTGGTCAGCATCACATCCCACCCACCGGAGATTGCGTGCCTGGGCCACTCCAGATGGAATCCTGAAATCTTCCATAGAACATTGTTTTGCAAATTAATCTTCCAAAAATGTCTAAGAGACATGCGGGTGGCAGGCGGGGGAGTCGTCCCTTGAGTTCTCTTGTTTTATATCTTATTTATGAGCTAAAATTTCGACAAGTTCTTTTTGCATGCAAATATTTGTGATACTCGTACTCCTACTCGGTGCGATTGTGTTTGCAAATATTTATGTTTAATTTTTATAAAAGTGTTGCACAAGAATCCACAGAGTGTTGCACTTGTAGGCGGGTGCGGGGCGGGGCGGCAGTGGCATGTGGTACGAGACAGAGGCTGAGGCTGTTGGGAAATGAAAAGAACTGTGAAAAGAATCAACAACAATGTGTGGTGCGGGGTGGTGCGAGGGAGAGTGAGGGTAACTCTAGTTAAACCAGAAACGAAAACATCCTCAAGGAAATGCCATTGCCACATTCACACAATAAACACCATGGGGAAGGTGGGGGAAGGGGAAGACAGTAGGCAGCAGGAAGAGAGAGGGGGGAGGGGGAGGGCTGAGGCGAAGGCAAATGAATCTAAAGATTACGAATGTATGCTACATCTTCAAAATAACAGTACATACTATGTACATACATATATATACATACATGCATATCTACATATATATTTACATACATATCTACATACATATCTACATGCATATCTACATAGATATCTTCATACTTATGTATGTATTTAGGATTTGCTTCGACTGCTTTATACCCTCTACTTGCACTCTTATATTTTTGATTGCTCTTCGACTTTCAGACTAACAGACATCACATCTTTAATACTTCCTTCTGACTCATTTCAGGAGTATGCACGAATATCAATATACCCTTTTGCCACCAGCAATACACGGGGAAGGAGCTGCTAAAAGAAACACCAAAAGCTGTGAGAGAGTGCAGGAGAGAGAGAGAGAGAAGGTAGAACGTGGTGGGAACGATTCACGATTGATGTGCCAGATCCTGCGAGTGTGAATGGTCGCCCCAGAGGAGTGACTGCTGGTGGTGGAGGAGCTGCAGGAGCATTGAAGCCTTGATGGATGGATGGCTGGATGGATGGATGAATGGTTGGAGGCTTAGTCTAGGAGCAATGTAGCTTAAGCTTAGAGCTTTCAAACGGATGGAATGAACGGGCGGGGGGGTGCGGGTACATAGCTCCGCTTGTTGTATTTTATTGATTTATTTTTCCTTCAACAGCTTGCCCCGCAAGCCACAAAGGCAGTGGGCACAGAGAGGGGAGAGGGAGAGGAAGAGAAAAGGAGCGGCAGGATAGGCGAAAAGGGACGGGCTCTAGGTGCCGACTAATAAAGTTCATCAAGAGGTACGGGGGAGTGGAAAGCGATTCCATCCATCCACCCACCACCCCACGTTGCACTTGAGACACGAAAGAGAAATTTCTCTCGAGGACACGGAATGATGGCCTAAATGAATTAGAAAACAAATTTATCTTAGCCATGGTTTCGTTCACTCTCCCTCTCTCTCTCTCTCTCTCGCTCTCACTCTCTGTCTCTACAATCTCTCTGGCTTCCCAGAAATCTATCGATAGCAGATTCAAGGACAACTCTTATTTATTTCTATTTTGAGGTTGCCCCTTCAACTAAATTCTAAAGATAAACAACAAAAAAAAAGGTGAAGGCTCTGCTGCTGCTTGAAGTCCTTCAAGTGATGAAAAACCTTTTTATGCCTACTTATAAATAGATCTCACTCTCTATATCGTATAAAGAGCACAGCCAATAGGTCTATCTATTTGGTATAAGAATTGCTAAAAAGAATCCTCTGATATAAAAATAAATACTTTTCCTGAAGCCCTGCCTGGCTAACAGAGGAAATCATTGAGTCTTATACTTCACGGAATTTTCCAAATATTATGCAAAAATAGATTTAATTACGCTTTCCGTTCTAAATTAGAATGAGATCTTCCTTGCTGTCTGCTCTGCCTTACAGTAGGGGAAAAAAAGAACACCTGATGATGTAATTTCAACGTAAAAGAATTCCTTCTTGATATTCCATATGTTTCGCTCCCAATTGGCATTTAGCGGAGAAAATTGCAGAGCAAAGCGATCCCAGGGGTATTCACCAGAATTGCGTGTAACAAGTGTTTGTGGCACAACGGAATTCGCACCCCACACCACTCCACCGCTGAGGGACACATATGTACGTGGAGTCTGTTAGAGGTAATATTCGGCAAAAAATTTATGAAAATTGCACGGGCAACAAGGGCTTTTTCATTTTTAAGCCGCGTTCTAAGTATGACGAAAGACATTTGCCCCAAACATATAGTACAATTACGGAATACATTTATTCCCTGGCCCGCACTCCGCCAGCCAAATTAAATTTTAAATAAAACAAACAAAAATGCTTCGAACTTGGGATGTTGGCTTCAAACTTATACACACAGTAGTAGGCGTATAACAGTTTCAGTGTAACTCAGTCGGAGCAACAAATAGAAGACACCAAGCAGTCTTCTACTGCTCATAGCATACTCTATTCCCGAGTATTGCTTCTATCCAGTGCTTATACGTGTACGCAGCCAATGAGTATACGAGAGTATCAGTAGCATACTGCTTGTAGTAGACGTGCCTTCAACCACCATATTCGAATGTAAACGTATGTGATGAATACGTACTTATACGATATAGCAACCCTCACACAACAAATGTATACAAAGTAGTATCAGCTATTCTTATATACAGGCTGCTTCTCCGCTTGGTACGAGTATACGCATTCATATGCTCTGCTCTAGCATTTAGCTTGTACTTCTACCACGAGTTGTATGCGCTCTGGCATGCTGTGTGAGAGTATACTCGTTCTTCTACTACGCATTCTACTCGCATATAAGTATACGTACATTTCGAACTTCTACCACGCGATGCATGCGCTCTACCATACTTGCGGTCCAGTATAATCGTACTTCTACTACTCATTGTACTCGCACATTCGTATATGTATACTCCGTACTTCTACCACGCGTTGTAATTGCTATGGGTATACGTATACTACTACAAAGAGTTGCATGCGCTCTTTCTGAATGTATACTCGTAATCCCATCGTACATTTCATTGCCTTAGTCAGCTTATACCTATACCTGGGCGAATGAGAGAGCTTGTTCGGGTATAAGTAGGTCTTGGAGCTATTGAAAACCGGCTTTTTGTCATCTTGGGGGAGCTCCAGCCAACGCACCTGCAGCAGTGGAGTGGCAAGTGACAGCCGTACGACTAGTAGTAGTAGTAGTAGTAGTCGTAGCAGTGGCAGCAATAAACAATGTGCTCCAACTGTTTACAGACTGCCACATGGTCTCTCTCTCTCACTCTCTCTCTCTCTCTGTCAGTCTCTCTCTCTCTCTGAAGCCTCATGCTGCATGCCACCGAACAGTGGGCATCGCATCGTTCGTTGTCTTCGTTCTTTGCTTTGTCGTCTGTCGTTGTTCGTTTTTCGTTTTGTCGTTTGCCATCGTTTGGCTGCTGCGTTGCCGGAATCGAGAATTTAGTTCGGTTTTAGCTCTGATTCCGTGTGGACGCCTCGACCTCGACCAGCGCGTTTCCGTATTCGTAATCGGTGTCCGTTTTTCTTCGATTTGCGCGTCGCATGGAGCCTATACCCCAAACATACACACACACACACACACGCATACACACGCAAAATAAATCCGAATACGCACGCACACAGATAGAGTGTGTGCACAGCAGCAGCAGCAGCAGCAGCAGCAGGAGCAGCAGGAGCAGCGACAGCGACAACAACGCCAAATTATCGAGTCTGCGCCAAAAGTGATGGCAATTGCGAATCTTAAAGAGGTTCCCGCTTATCCCTAAATATTTCCCACTGCCACCCCCCTCTCGAAGTGTTGCAGCAACTGTCCGCCCAGTGCTTGTGCCCCACTCCACACGCACAGGCAGCGTCACAGCCATAGGCAGAGGCAGAGGGACACCGGCATACGCACAGGCGTAGTTAGTATCCAGTTGCCATTTTTTCGGTTACGGGTTCGGTGCCCCATCGGTGGTACTATTCCCCTCCCCCCTGCCGCTACCACTCATCGTCGTCGTCGTAGTCGTTGTGGTCGTCGTGGGTCATGTCACATGTCCTGGTGGCTCGCACTGCTGCCTTGTGCCTGTGACGCCGCCAGTGCCCCACAGTTTCTCTTGGGTGGGCGGCAGCCGGAATAAAATGCGGCATTAGGGAGCCCTGAGAGACATTCGCGAGTGTTGTCTTTGTCGTCGGAGAATTGAATTGAAATTGGAAATTGTTGTGGCCACTGTGATGGCACAACCTGTGTGTTGCCGGTGGCAAAAAGTGATGCGGATGTAACACGCCTAAACAAAACCAAAATAAATGTGTGCCATTAATAGCTGGGAGGCAAACAAGCAGCAGCAGCAGCAGTGGCAACAGTGGCAGTGGCATTTAGTGTTATAGCTTCCAGTTCTAAGTGCGGTGTGGCAAGTGGTGCAAGAACAACAGCAGCAACAACAGTAGCCACACATTTCTGTATAGAAAAAACAAAAGCAGCAGCAGCCGTGCCACTAGAGTGTTTAAAAAGAAATGGCCTGCAACATGGCTTTGAATCCGGTATTAATAAAACAAGAGGCACAACAGCAACAGCCGCAGCAGCAGCAGCAACAACAACAGCAACAAACCAAATGGCAACAACATGCAACGAAACGTCGACGATGCCATCAACATTGGATTAAACATCTTCAAATTCTGGCCATGGGTAAGTCTTCTTTAAAGCACTTAAACAGAACAGAGGACAGACTCGCAGGACATGGCAGGCCGAACCATCCGAACAGCAGCTGTTGCACCATTCATATGCTGCATGCATGTTGCATGTGCTGCTGCCTATTGGGACATGCTCCTCCTCCTAATAGACATTTGGCTTGCGGTCTCAGACGGAGTACATTGATGTGGCAGATATTTGCCCATTTCCAGCAGTTATTGGGCGTGGCAATGAAACGAACTTCTTTTGTGGTCAGCAGTGCCACATGCCACTCGCAGGAATATAGTTTGTCTCTGGGCTCCAAGGGGGGCGTATGGCTTGTGGGGACGGAGACAAACCGAATTGGAAGCTAATTAATAATAATAATACAAGAAGCGAGGCGGCACCACAAACCGGACACACACGTACAGGCGCCCCCCTCCACCCCCAGCAGTCGCTTCAGCCATCCTACTTCCGCTGCAATCAAAGGCATTATCGCTGCACAGGTTGAAACTGGTTACAATTGCCATGAAGCATATGGGGCATGGGGCATGTGGCTGGCAATCGTTTGGGTTCTTGTGGTCTTATCGAGAGCTTCCGCCCCTCAATCCATAATCCACAATTTCCACAGAGCTCTTTGCCTTTCGTAGCCAAAAACCAAATAGCCAGAGAATAAATCTGAAATCAACAATCGAATTTAAATTCAACAAAATATTATGATGACAACGCCACGCCCACTGTTCGTTTTCGTTTCTTCGCCACATTTGTGGGCGTGTGTGCCAGTAAGAGGGGAAGGGAAGGGAAGGGAGGGAAGGTTGAACGCCCCTCATTAAAAGCCTCATTGACAGTCCACAATCAAAGCAGACAGGGATAGAGGGGATAGGGTAGAGAGGAAAGCTATCATGGAATAGAGGAATTCGGGGTGAAGATGGGGACTTTTTAGACCAATTAGTTGAAGAGTAAAGCACCTGCTGGCAGTCCCTTGGGGAGGAACCACAAACAACAAAAACAACAAAACAACAGCAAAAGAAAATAGTTATACAAATAGGGGGCAGACACACACAAAAAAACAACAAGTAAATCAAAAAACAGAATCAAAATCAGTAAACGGAAGTCCATCTATCTGTGTATAGGTAGGTCTATGCATACGTATAGGTACATACATGTGTTTCAGTCTGCATGTGTGTGTCTGTGTGTATGTGTGTATATGTTGTGAAGGGAAAAAGGAAAAGCATGTATTTGTCAGCACAAAATAATCAAGGATCATAATATGTCAACAAACAGACAGGCAGTGGCACTGGCAGAAACAGAATCCGATGGCAACTGTGTGGCAGGAGGGGGCCCAGCCAGAACCCCCAACAAAAACAAGCACACGGACAGACAGCACCACCACCCACCACCCACCCACCGAAACGCAGAAAAGTTGCGTATGTCAAAGTGTGTGTGTGTGTGTGTGTGTGAGTGTGTGTTGAGTGTGTGTCCATGTGTGAGTGAAAGCATAGAAATGTGTGCCACCAGGCACCAGCAGCAACTGAAGCTGGAAGTCAAAGCTAAGGCAGCAAAAGTGTAGGACAAACATTCCGTAATAGATATAAAGGGGATGGGCACAGGGGCATATGTGGCATTTGTGGAACCCTGGCAAAAGTCGTCGCGACTTGTCGGTTTTTGTCTCTGACAGTTCGGGCCAAATGTGAGCTGAAGTGCATTGACAATAGTCCGTACGTACCACGGAACCAAGTACAACGCTTGACCAAAACCAAAAACCAATAGAAAAAAAAAAAGGAATCAAGGAAAGAAAATAGCAACTCAAAGAGCAAGGACAAGGCATGTGGTGGGGGGGATAAAACAGAAAGGAAGCACTGCTTTGGCCCTCCCCCCATTCCTACTCCATTCACCATTCAAGAGGGGTGGGGGCAAAGTGTTAGGCACACACAATGAGGCAAGAGTGCGGGCTGCTGCTTCTGCTGCTATCTCTTGTCGATAGATAATCTTGCCCCACACACACTCGAGAGCTCAGGGGCCACAATCTGCAGGCAAGCATCTTCAAGGCATACCCCTAGTCTCTCTCCCCTCTCCCCCTCTCTCTCTCTCTCTCTCTCTCTCTCTCTCTTTGTCTGTCTGTGGCACAGACTCGGACTGCAACTGACGTTCTGTGGGGCGGCCTGTCATTCTCTCTCTGGCTGGCTGGCAAAAGTTAATTGCGGATCCACAGAGAGAGAGAGCCAGAAAGCGAATCTTTTCAAAGATTTTTAGCTGCGCTCCAACAGCTAAAAACGCGCTTACTGCCCCCCTTCATTCAATGGTGTGGCACACAATCTCTGCTGCTGTAGCTGTGTGTGTGTGTGTGTGTGTGTGTGGGCAGCTAAAATTGAACAAAAAAACAGCTAAAGAAACGCCCATGTTTGGCCAACACTGACTTGCAGCTCAGCTACCACTTGTCGATGGCTTAACGAGCGTCAGAGTCAGAGCCAAAGCCAGAAACCAAAACTAAAGCCACAGCCAGAGGTAACAGCAGCGACAGTTTATAATTTTTGTGAGATCCCTCACCCCCTCAATCACCCCCTCTGGCTAAGTGACGCCCCAGCAGGCACCTTGAGACGACGATGGTCGGCAACCAGTTTAGTAACCACAGCGGCAGGGGCAGCCATCCACCCACACCGTCTGGGTCGAAGCCGATTGACACTGGCCACAAGTGGAAGCACAGTCTCAAGAGCAGACGGGGGGCATGGAGCAGGGAGCAGAGCGCAGGCAAGCGTGGGTTTAAATTACGTAATTATAAATCAAATAACTAAAACTGTCTTGCACTGAAACACTAAACTGAATTGATGGACAAAAAGGGCATCCATCGAGTTGCTGTAATAAATGAAGATACTATCCAAAAGAGATGCACAAAAAGATTCACAATTATTGGGAAATCGAGATGTAAGGGGAATGGTATAGAGAGGAGAAAGAGAGAGCAGCAAGAGAGTGGAGAAATGAAGAGGAGAAAGAGAGATGAGAAAAAGAGAGCAAGGAGAGAGATGGATGCTAGAATTTAGCTTAGAGAATGTCTTATATTACATAAATTGAATTAAGTTTCATAATAAGTGGAACTTGCTTTAAGTTGGATGTTTGTGCTCCAATCTCCAGCTACAGTTCTACATCTACTGCATTTGAAACAGTTTGATTCCCTTTTCAATTGTTTATGCATTTTGTTCTATGTACATACATTCATGTACAATAAACCTTATAAAATTGTTAGTCTTGTCTTTGGGATTCAGTTCTACTGCCATTTGGGTATCATATTCATATTCATGCACTTGAAACGTTTTCACTTTCCCCTGGGATGCTTCTAGGAACATCTTTTGTTTATGCCATTCCTGTTGAGGCGATACCAAAAATAGACAAAAGAAGCTGCATGGGTCAGAAAGAATCAAAAATATAACTTAGGGCAGAGCACTCGTACTATTTGTGGCACATGGAAAAACTGACAACTGAAACTCAAATCTTGTTTAGCCATAGGCCATTAAAATACACATATGTATGTATATGTGTATGTATGTATAGTACCTACTCGCAGGGTAAATATGTATGTTTATAAATACAAATCGGCAGCCAGCATGTGGCAAAAGGTGCAGCGTAGCACTGGCAGTGGCGGGGGCAGTGGCAGTTGTCAAACAGTTGCACTTGAAGTCGCCACACCAAGTGGATCGTCGAGAACTCCCTCCCGCTGCGTCCGCATCGTATCGTAGCATGTGGTAATTGGCCCCGAGGCGGCACGCATCTTTCTCTCTCTCTACAGTGGCATGCCACACATATGTACCTATTTATTACGGGGCTTTCAACACCAACATTAGATGGCCCCTTGCTATGGTTCAGCTACCCTCTGACATACCACAAGGAGGATATATGAAATTTGTGTGGCATTTTCAAGAGCCTTTCCCCAAAAAGGGGCAGGGTCAAAACTATTTCTCGATGAGAATGAATTTTCAATTATCTGAATATCTATTGTACATATACTGAGAAGTGAAACGAAGGGATATAGCTGAGGCTGTGGCTGTGGCAGTGGCAGTGGCAATGGCTGAGGCAGTGGCAGTGGCAATGACTGTGGCAGGATATTAGCAATGTGCAGCCTGGCGTGCTTCCTACGCAGAATATCCCGCAGACGCCGAGAAGGATGCGGTGGATGAATGGATGCCACTCCCTGGATGATTGCTCCCTGTAACCCACCCTGTACCCCTCCCGTACTGCCAACGAACCCCGACTGATGACTGACTTTGATGGGTTTGCTACGATATTGATGCGAATTGATTTGGTTAGTCAGTTGTTGGACAGTCGTGGGAGCCCCCCCGCCCATCATGCCATCCGCAGCAGACGGAAGATAGCAAGGCAGGGGGCTAGAGGAAGCAGGCAGTGGGCTGGAGGCTGGGAGGCAGGCAGCAGTTCAATGAATAAATAAAAATGAGGCAAATCAAGCAAGATGCCAAATGAGGCTCGTCATAGTAGACATAGCCATAGATGAAGAGATGCCTGACAGTGGCAGAGCAGCCGTAGCTGGAGCCGGAGCCAAGAGCCTTACTGGTTGGCACTTTTGTGCTGTGTGTGTGTTTTTGTTAGTGGGGAATAAATTTAATGGCCTCGGCCCTTGGTCCTTGCTGACTGGTTTCCTGCTCACTTCAGGCTCCTTGCGGTTCAGTTGAGTAATTGAAAAACCATTTCAAGGTGAGACCCAAGACCCAGACCCAGTCTCAGACGCAGGACCCAGAACCCAAACCCAGTCCCAGACCTAGAGATGGCTTCATCGCCGGCGTCTTCTCGCTCTCTCTCTCTCTCCCTCTGGCTGGCTTGCTGCTAATTTAAATTTATGAATTTTAGAAAAACATCTCAATATCAAGTGGGGATATATGCATATATATATATATATACTATATATATATATATAGCAGCCACAGCATTCAATACACGTGGAGTGCGTCCTTCCACGCACTTTCACTTTTCTTGAGTGTTTAATCAAGTGTAAATAATTGCATCAATTCTGCCTCAAAGAGACTCGATTTCCTTTGTGTTTGTGCGCCAGCAGATACGACTCTTACTCACTGTATGTGTATGTGTGTGTGTGTGTAGGGGGGTGGTGTGGGGTGAATGTTTGTGGCTCGACTGATATCGATACACATATATGGGCCAAACAATGGCTCGGGGCAGACGGTGGAAGGGTCACAGTTTTACTTGAGACAGTGTTTCGCTTTTCAGCAAATCATATTCAAATTCAAAGAAAGTTTTGCATAAATTCTCACTTCGATAAGCGGCAAGTGGCAAGTGGAAAGTTGCTTTCATTGTGTGTGCCACATGTGGTATACTCTCAGCAAGAAAGTGGTAGGGAGGGCTAAAAGGGCAACTTGCATATTTGAAGCCTGTTGATACAACGATATTGAAAAATGAATATTTGATCGGCCTGTGTGTGCCTTCCAGTCCTTAAGTTCTTCGGGCCGTGCCACAAATGTTTATATTTACAAGCATGTTTTGGGGCATAGAAGTAGTGGCGGTGCAGGCTTTTCTGGCATGCATCATTCATTGCGGCACTTAATTGAAGTGTGTGTGTGTGGGCCTGGCAGCTGCCAACAGCAGCCACCAAACATGCTCAGTAACTGCCTAATACTCTGGACCCCCACCCCCAAAAAAAAAAAAACAAAATTCCCTTTCAACCGGTTGGATGCCGCTGTAGCTGGTAGCTCGTGGCACAGTCAGTCAGTGGCAGTGGGAACAGCATCGACAGCTGCAAACTGCAAACTTCTGCAACTGTCGCGCATCCGAGTCATGTATCTCTGTATCTGTGTATCTGCATCTGTGTCTATTCTAAAGCTCTGTGTCTGTGTGTGTTTGTGTGTCTGTGTTTGGCTGATGACTTCTTGGCTTTAACGTGTGAACCGTTCGCGGTCGGTCCATGTCCATTGCACGCTTCAGTAATCTCTCGCCCAGGCCTCGTCTTGTCCAAGTCACTTGCACACCTTTTTGGCTTTGGCTTTGGCCAGGGGATTGTCGAATGGCAGTGGGGTTGGGGGTTGGGGTTGGGGTATGGGCATGGGTATGGGAATGGTGATGCGATTGGGGCACATTGTGTGTGGGGGGGCGTGTTGTCCAGTTGTCCGGTTGACGTGTGGTTCCGCTTCGACGATTCTCTCTCTCTCTCTCTTGCGCCTTCTCCTTCTCTCACCCATCCTCCCTCCCTCCCTCACTCACTCCTTGTGTGCCGTGTGAGAGTGTGTGGAAATCTGTGACGCGGCATTTGGCTTGGGAAAACTTTAACTTTAACGACTTCACTTGGTTTAATTGCGACAGAGAGAAAAATACAATTTCCCTTGCAACATTTTTTTTGGTTTCTGCTGGGAACCATTTATTGCGATGCCTCCTCCCCCCTTCCTCCCACTCACCACTGTACCAGCCCCTGCCTGCCTTAACATATCAGGTTTCATACATGAGGCAGACATGCCTCATTGGATGCAGCATCACCCCCCCACCACCACCACTCCACATGCTGCAGACGAAACCTGGACAATCCTCAGCGCATTGTCATTCGATTGCGCAAACATTATTTCATGAACGAGAGAAAGCATTTTGCATTCCACATTGTCCCCCCAGGCAGTCCCTGCAGCATCCCAGCATTGCCAGTCGCCAGTCTACAATCTCCGCGGGCGTGTAGGACAAACCCTTAACCCTTATCCAACCAGCAGCAATCGCATTGTTAACCCGCCGACTGCTCTTCGATGGCTACTTCTGGAAGGGTAAATCTTCCACAACCATACTCCCTGCGTGTGTGTGTTTGCTTAAAAGAGAACAATGCCCCCCCACCCTGCCAATGCAGAACGAGTTAAAGTTGAAGATGAAGATGTGTGTGTGTGTGTGGGTGTGGGTGTGGGTTGGTGTGTATGCAACGCCCTGCTGCTCAAACGGCAATTAAGCCAAACAATAAGCTGACAAACACTCGCCCTGTCAAAAGTGGATGAGAATGCGAATGGGCATAAGGATGCGGGGTAGTGCCAAGAGCCAGCAGCAGCTCCTCTGCGTATCCTCAGCTTATAATTTGCACGCTTAAATCAACATACATATGTATGTACATATGTACTATGTGTGTAACTCTACGCCATTTAATGCATTTCAGTTAACGAACATTAACGAGGATTAAGCATGCCATAAGAAACATAATCTTATTTGTATTATATTGTGGGCATTTATCTCAAAAATCTAAGCCCAAAAAAAAAACGAAGGAAGAATACTCATAGTTGGGCTAGGAAAAGCTATAGAATAAATAGAGTAGAACTAGTAGCAATAGAAATAATTCTAAACAATTATTTAGAAATGCTTTAAAATCAGGAAAAGATTTACATTCAGGAAAATTAAACTTTAAAATTCAAATGGTTGAATTTAAATTTTTATGACTTTTGCCAGAAGCGTGAAAATATTTAAAATAAAGTATTTTCACATGCAGTTTTTGACTTAAATACGAAAATAATTTGAATAAAATATATTTCATGATTAAAATAAATATATATTTGATTACAAATGTAATAGTGTATATATATTTTAATTAAAAATAAATTGTATATTTATACAATACATACAATAGATACAAATAAATATATTTTGATTACAAATGTAATAGGGTATATTTATTATAAATTATTTTAATATTTAGGTAATTGGTAATTCAATTAAAGCTCCGCCGGACATAAGAAAATTAAAACATTTTCAAACGAAAATTAATAAATAAAATTTAAATATAAATGTTAAGTATTATTATGGATTTTATTTAGCTTAAATGAAATTTTGCAAAAACTATTGAATCAACCCCCCTTCTGATGGGGTCTATTTTATTGAATACTTACAATAAAATATCGAATTTATTTGCATTTTATTTGTGTGTTTTTCGGTTGCTGTTTCAAGTATCGATGTTCGGTTCGTGTGCAGTCTGCATTTTCAAGTTGAATGCAACTTTCTGTACTCTCATTCCCCCCTCACTGCCTTATTCGTTTATCTGTGGTCATAACTTTTGTGGCTTTCCTACCCGTTGGCTCTTTTTGCACCATTCCACAGTCCAGTCCCTCTATTCAAGGGAATAGTTTGGCTTCTTGTGTGTGAGTGTGAGTGCGTATAATGAAGCAACTGTCGCATATTCGTACTCCAAGTCCGACTTCAGAGATATTTCCTATCTCAGAGACAAAAAAAAAAAATGTCACACAAGAAAATGTATGAATATGCGGGAGGGTGGGGGGTTTTGTGGCAGATGTGCTGGCAGTTTTCTCTTCTGTGATTGTCAGATGCGGGAAAGTCGAATGGCGGGGGATGGGAGGGAAAAGCCGGATTTTTGAGTGTGTCCAATGCCTGGGCACAGTGCTCAAAGAGATACCATTGGAGAGTGGCCGGATATTTGCTGCATCAGCGTATCGGAATTTTTGGTTTATGTCCGCCCCCAACCCAGGACAGCCCCCCTGCTTGGCCAGGATGGGACAGACCAGGACAGGACAGGAGAGGATAGTATAAGAGGATGAAACCCACCTCAAGGCTGTGCGACATCCATACGCTCTCGTATACGTATTAGCCATGTAGGTTTATTTTGGCCTTGGATATTTTTGGGGTCTGGCCGGAATGTGGCCAGTTTCTGTGTGTGTGTGTGTGTGTCTCCCACACTGTGGGAGAAGGGGGCTTTCAAATATGAAATTTATTCAAGTCACTCTGGTTTAATGTTTGGAAATGGACAGCAAATAACTTTCGAGAGCGTTTACAATAACAACATGGCAAGGGAATTGTCTATGTGTGTTTCGTCCTTCCCCTCACCACCCCCAGCCACTATTTCATAATGATTCTACTTCTCCTCCTGAGGATGATGATGATGATGATGGTTTCCTAAACCATTTTGTTGCCCCTTTTAGACCAGTGATGGGGGGTGGGCATATAAATGCGTTGGCTACCTACCTACATACATACATACGTATACATAAGAATGCCTTCCAATTACCTCCATCCACTTGGGAAGCACATACTGACAAAAAGGAATCCTTTCCTTTTACATTCCCCATGCCCATGCCCATTCCCATTCCCCTGTTTGTTTGTGCCATTTTCGCTTCAATTTCGATTTTTACTGAAATGATTTTTTAAAGATAATATTAGGAAAAACCCATCAAAGTAAAAGAAAATCCTGCCAAGCCATTCCCTGACTCCAATGCCAGTCCCAATCCCAGTGCCAGTGCCAGACTCAGCCTCATCCTCATCCTTTCCTTTGCCCCACTTCCAATTATCCATTTTCCAATATCTAAACCCACTTGGGCCTTGAAGCCTGCAGCCGATGGAGGAGACAGTGGCGCATAAATTGATTGGATGATGTCGCTTTTTATGTCGTTTGTGCTCATCCCCGTCCACCCCCGCACGACATTGTACCCACCCATCGTTGGTTTGCTTTTCCTTGAGATTCTGTGAATTTCATAAGTTGATGCGATGCGTAGCATGTGTTATAAATAAATCAAGCATTCTGGGTGGCAATCTCTTAGAGGTTCGAGATGCCAGCCCCCATACCCCCCCATAGCCGATGCCATTTCTTGTTTGGTTTGGGATTTGCTCTGCTCTGGAATTGTCATTTAATTCAAATGGTGCTTAGAATTGATTGGAGCAGTGGATCGTTCCCTGGGTAACCAAGCAGTACACACGAGGGATGGTCACTTTAAAACAGTGTAGAAGAGTGTGTAATGTAGTGTTGGAAGGGTGTTTTCTACAAGTGGAATGTGGGCAAGGGTGAGCCTATAAGGAGAGTAGGCGACTATTTTGCAGTATTGGTAGGCGTAAATGTAGTGTTGGGGAAGTCTATGCGTGAGTGTAAAGCAGTATAGATGAGTATTGAATAGCAGAATGTAGTGTTGGGCAGTTGTATACAGTGTTGGCAAGCACGGGAGACTGCAAGTAGGCAAGTGTAGGGTGACTCTTGGAACAGTGGGAACACTTACATCAACTGAAGGGCAGTGGGAACCCGTAGGGCAACTGGCTGTATATTAAGTAAATTACATTACAACATGCGTCCAACGCATATCGTAATCTACTATATGGGGGGTCGGGTCAATGGGGAGGCACAAACAAACAATGCCACAAAATTTCCCACCAGAAACCGCAAGTCATGAGAGGGAAAGGGAAATCTCCTCCCCCCACTCCCACAAATGCCAAAGCTAATTGCGGCTACGCAATTGCAGCACCTTTGCCCCAACCAGCCAGCGGCAGATATTGCGTGTGGCGCGCTGCTGTGTGAGAACACTGCCACAATTAGAGGCAAGCGCAGGAGCAATGGCCCCCGCACCGAGCCAACGGACTTGCAGCAGGTACACTGCAGCAACACTGTCCAACTAAACTAACGAGTCAGCGATGACCGCACCAGCGGAAACTCATGCCACCGCCGCAGCCACACTTCAACTCACGTCAACAAGTTCTGCAACAGCAGCAGCAGCGGCAGCAACAGCAGCAGTGGCAGCAGTTCTTGCAGCACTTTAAGGGGCCTCCAAAGTACCCACACAGTACTACCACACAGTAGCTACTACAATTTGCCAATTAAAAAATAAAAGAGAGAGAGAGAGAGAGAGTTGCAAAGGGCTTATCAAGCAATGGAATGCTTCGATTATCAGAAAGCGCTTCAGTTTCGGCCAAATATGTTTCATGGTTTTTCTAGAGATTTTTAAGCGTTGAAGCTCTCTCTATATCTCTCTGAAATCTGCATTGCAGCTGGTCCATTGGGGGGTCTTGCTACATAATACTATGTATGTATATGGGGCACTAGAATCAATGGGAGAATTCCCAAAAAAAACACCTACCCGGCCCACTTGCTGCAAAATATCCAATTAAAAGTTCTTCGAATTGCACTCGCACTTGCCTTTCTTTAAAGCCCAATTATAATACTCTACCCAAATACTCTATGCAAAAATATGATGGCAAAAATTTACACAAAAACCTCAACGGGTTTTTGGTCGTGTCACAACCGCGAAAAGAATGTTGTGGCAGAAAGTTGTGCCACCGCGGATTCAGCAGCACCACAAAACACGGCATGGAATCATATTTTAATTACGAAAAGCATTCCCTACAGCCATCCAACCAACCCGCGACGAGGTGACTGCCAAACTGTGGGTAATAAATACTCGTAAAAATAAAAATAATAATAAAACTGTGTTGCATCATTAACAAAACTGCTGCCGCTCTACGCAGCGCAAGTTGGAAATTATCTGCCTGCACAGTACTCTTGTTCAGTGGCGCCTGCAACTTGCTCCTGCGGCTCGAGCTGGAGCTGGTGTCCTTGGGTCGAGGGTCGAGAAGCTGCCAGTGGTGGCAGGTGCAAGCTTCAGTGCGCGCGCTCGACCAGCAGGTGGCAGGTGGCAGTTAGCTCCTTTTACTCAGTTTTAATAAACGCTCCATCGTTGATGATGTTAATAATGCTGCAGCTCCTTCTCGTCCTGCCGCATTGTAAACGGAGATAAAGAGGGAGGAGAGGTAGCGAAGCCTGCTGCCTGTGGTGCGGCAAAGTGATGCCAGTAATTGCAATTTGTTGCTTGCCACTGCAGCAGCAACAGTACGAGCTGCAAACAATCCAACTTGAATTTCCATTAGGGGCCCACAGACAAATCATTGCGAATCCTTTGCACTCTCCTTCCCCCCACCACCCCTCACTGTGTAATGTGATGCCGCAGCTGTTGAGCGAAATGTGCTCATAAAAGTCCTTCAGCTGTAACCTAAATCGAGGAGGCTGCAGTGCTTGTCACTCTTGTCCGGAACCGCAAGGAATGAGAGGATGTAAAACGATTTTAAAACCTTTTCAAAATTAAGCAGAGAAGAGGGGGAAGGCATGGATGGGATGGGAGATCGATGATGATGCTAATAGGGAGTGGCACGTTCCACGTAGCCCCTCCAATGCTGCTGCTGCTGCTGGCATGCAAGTGAAATGCGTCATGCAGCATGCAGCATGCACCATTAGAACGGAAATGTCGCTCCAACTATTGTTATATCGTATTTGAACACAAATGCTGCGCTGTGTCTTGGTAGCATCCCATCTGCTTGCCATGCAAATGCCAAGCACGTTGCTGACAAGGGGGCGTGCCTCAAGCAGCGCCCCCAAAAGCCAACCAGCTAGCCAGCCAAAAAAGGTGGCAGCCCCACCAAAAGGACTCCGGAGCTGCTGGTTCGATTGATGATGGTGTGGCACGGAAGGAGAGAAGAGGAGGCCAGCGGATGTACACTGCGACAATATGCTGAAGCAGCGCATATTTTTTTTTCTTCTTCTTCTTGGCAACCTACGTGTGGCCACGCCCACAGCGCACACAAAAAAAAGAAGGCAGCACGAGGGTTGAGAGAAATATCTATAAAAATAAAGTCCCTGTCTCATGTCCATGTCTTCTATTCGCTTCAATGTCTCTCTCTCTCGCCATCTGTCTCTCCGGCAAAATCATAATCGTCTGATTAGTACGCGTGGGCTAAGACATATTCGCAAGGCTCCAAAACGGCGCTTGGCAACCCTCATATCTTTATACAACAAAATCCGGAAAACGTGTGAGCATTTAAAGCCAAAACCAAAAAGCAAAAGCAAACGTAAAAGCAAAAGCAAAAAGCAAATAAAACTCAAGTGCTAAATGTGTGAAAATGTGCCAGCAGAGCCTTGCCCCTGTATATGCGTGTGTGTGTGGGCAACTGGATACGGGGCAAGGCTACTCAGGTGTCACTCTGGTTAATCCGATCCCGGGCGGCTTAATCAGCTCAGGCCCCCGTGCCAGATAACTGCCTGGAACGAATCTTATCAAGGGGGCCAGATGTATGGGCGGGCGAAATGGGAGAATGGTCCCGTCCACACATCACTCTTGACTCGGGCTGGGAATGGGTTCAGCGAGTGGTTGGGGCCATCAAATTTCAGTCATAACAATAACACTGATAGTCCTTTGCTCGTAAAACAAGACCCAAGCCAGCGAACCCTTTTGATTCGGGAGGGGTTGAGCTTGGTGTTGCCGGGATGGTACTCCGCTTTGGCCGGGATTTGTCTGCGTCCATGCGTACGGTGGCACCATTCTCTATGGCCTCTCAGGCAGGCCTCCTTTTGCTCTCATGTGCTGTTGTTTTAACCCCAGCCTGAAAAACAATCAAGAGAACGCTACACTAAAAACCACGCACGTCCTGCCACCCCGACCCCCCACACACATACACAAACACACATATGTACACTCGCATGTACACTCGAGTGGCAGAGAAATTCGACAATGGCACTTGACGTTACCCGGAGTAGAAGGCAGCGGCAGAATGGTTGCGTCCGGGAGGAGGCAGGGTCAAAAGGCGTCGCCTAAAGCATTTAAATCCTTTTCGCACTTTCGGCTGTCGGAAGCCTTCTTCTGGAGGCCACTCCTGATGCTGCTGCTGCTGCTCCTCCTCCTCCTCCCGACACTTTCTTTTGCTTGTTGCGTGTGAATTTCCATTTCGACTATTTCCGGGGGACAACACTGCGTATGACGTATGGAATGGTGGGTGTGTGTGTGTGTTGCATGTCCTGGAGTTGGGGGCCGCTTCACGCTTTAATTTCAACTTTATGTTTGCTGTGATGGTGGGTGGTGGGTGGGATATTCGTACAAGGCCGTAAAATAGGAATTTGCTTTATTAAAATATTTCGCTTGAAAAATATGAGAGACAACGACAACGACAACGACGACGACGACTACGACGCATAAGAAGGCTAAAAGATGTAGCGGCAAATCCACCATTACGGACCCAAGGGCGCCATGAACAATGTACGGAGCACGGGGGCTGGGGTATTGGTTCTGGGGACTGGGCGAAAGTATTCCTCCAAGAATGAGGTAAAAATTTACTCAACTATGAACTCTCGCCCTAGTCCTTGCCACACACACGCTCTCTCATGTGTGTGTGTGTGTGTGTGTGTGTGTCTGTGAAATAGGCAAAAATTTGCGACAGGCCAAAGGTTATGCTGATCCTTGTCTGCCGCTTCTCCGCCGCTGCTGTTGCTGCTGCTCCTGGCAAGGGTTCCCAGGTCCTTCAGTTCACTTTCTGTCTGTGTTTGACATACCTCCCCTCACGCCTCCACCCTGCCTGGAACTCCCATTCGTAGAAAATTTATATAAATTGCCCGTAATGCTGGCTGGCTGGCTGGTTCGACAACATCTATCGTGGGGGAATAGACGTTTGGGGTGCCTGGCGAGCAAATTCGGGGGGGAATTGTTGTTGTTCTTCTTGTTGATTTCCCGAGCTTGTTCTTGCCACATTCTTTTGCCAAACAAATTATATAGTGTGTGTGTGGGGGCGGGTAGGGGTGCAAAAAAAAAGGGAAAATAATGAAATCGTAAAGAGTTTGGCAACGAACGGGAAAGCCAGACTTAGGGTAGGGGTAAAGAGATATTTTCCTTATTTAAAATTCATTTATGTCCTCCCTGGGCTCTCCATTCTCCACACTCACCAGTGGTAACTCATCACTGTCCCTCCCACGCATATTCCTCTCTCTCTCCTTACACTCTCTGTCTGTCTCTATATCCCTCTCCCTCCCTATGTACACTATTTTCACTCACAAACCATTCAGACATGATGCGTATGCAAATTGTGGGCCATATTAATCATTGCCAGAGTTTAGGTTTTTTTTTTGTCCACCGCCCACCGAGAGAGGGTTGCCAGATGTTGGGTGGGGTTAGCAGAGTGTTGGCCAGATTTAATACTGCATTTTGTAGCTTATAAATAAACAGAGAAAGAGATAGCAAGCGTCACAGCCACAGCGAAAGAGGGAGAGAGACAGAGAGAGAGGAAACTATGGTCTCTGCAAGTAAATTTATGAAAACGCGAATGAAATGCTCGTTCCAAAGAATGGATAACGGTTACCCACTCCCAGGGACTAGGAGGCAGGAGGCAGCAGACAGAAGTGGGTGTTGACAGGGAATGACAGTGGTGTGGTGGGGGTGTAGTCGTTTTAGAGGGGGGGTTTTTTTTGCACAGGACACTAAAAACAACTGCCACTGCAGCATCAGGCCCGGCGTTAAATGCTTTTGTTGATTCTAGATGCGCGACTGGAACCACAGCCAGACCCAGACCCAGCTTCTGCTTCTGCCCCCTGTCCCTGGCCCTTGGTCCATGGTGCAACCATAGCAACTATGCTGCCCCGCGCGCGTACAATTTAATAGTTTCGGCAGCGGCCAGAAGAAATGAACTCCAAAACTGCAGACTGCAATGTGTCTTGGCAAACAGACAACGGACGCAGAAGCAGACCCAGACCCGGACACGGACACGGACCACACCCACAATTGGCTTTTGTGGAACGGCAAACGCTTTTTGTGTTTGTTTTTCATTAAAAAAAACGGAACTCCCTACCCCTGCCTATGAGACGAAAGAGAGAGAGAGAAAAAACTTCACCATTGCGGGAAAATGGTCAAAGTTCGGCTGAGGCTGGGACTGGGACTGGGACTGGGTCTAGGGCCTCGGGACTTTGAATGAGGATTTGTGCTGGGGGGCCACAGGGAGACGGGCTTAGTGGTCCTGTCTGAGGACAGAAGAATTTCCCGTTTTATTGCGGTCAGGATACGCTTTGAGCGGCGCTGCATTGGCTGGCGTGGTCTTCTCGTTCTTTGAGTAAACACATATTTCATAATTCATCAGACGACGACGACTCTCCGTGATAGAAAGTCACGTTTTTAATGGAGCACCCAACGGACGAACGGACGAACTGTGTCCGGAATAGCAGACCACCACCACGGACCAAAGACAAACAAATGACCCCAAGGACAATTAATTAACTGCATCTCTAATGAATCTCTTTCTGTGTGTGTTTTGTGCTACATTTCAGCTGTCATCGCCCTGTCCCTGACCGGCCTCGCCCCCTGCCACGCCCAGCAGCAAAAGTTCCGCACCACGCCCCACGATCTGCAAGTACTCGAGGGCGCCGAGGCCATGATGCGCTGCGAGGTGACCAATGTGGCCGGAGCCGTGCAATGGACAAAGGATGGCTTCGCCCTAGGCTTCTCCGCCGTGATCCCAGGCTTTCCGCGCTACTCAGTGCTCGGCGACCGGAAGCAGGGCGTCTACAATCTGCGCATCTCGAATGCCTCCATCAACGATGATGCGGAGTACCAATGCCAGGTGGGACCGGCCCGCCTCAACTCGGCAATCCGAGCAAATGCCAAACTGACAGTCATATGTAAGTACAGAAATCTATAAATCAACCCAATCAGAGGACTTTCACACCCAGAAGAAGAAGGAAAATACATAGAATCCTTGTGTGAAAATATTCGAATCTTATTCTAATTTTTAATTGGATTTCGCTATAACGCTTTTAGCTGTTTCCCTTGCGAGATAATATTATTAAGAATTCTTACTTGTTTCAAGAATTTCAGGTGTTGTTTTTTCACTTGGAAAATTTACGATGCCATGCAATTAATTTCAATTAATTTCTCTTAGCAACAGAGTTCGAAACTTTTTTTTCTGGGTCACTCTTTACCTACCGCTCGCTCTCGCGCTCTCTCTCACTGCGTTCCCGTTCCATTCCACTGTTTTCTGGATCTGCAATTAATTTAAGTAATAAATACAAATGAATTTGTCACCAGGGGGCGCCACAGCCAACGAGTCACACACTGTCGCACACACACACACGTGTCGTACTTTTTTCCTGCTCATTGCACCTAGAGAGAATTGTCGCTTGCGAAATTTAAATGCGATGCTCCCTTTTCTACCTTTACCGCTTCCTCGCATCTGCCAGCACATCTGTGCCCGCGACCCGCTTCAGCATTTGTCGCTGTTGCTGGCTGCGATGCCAGCAGCAGCATTTATTGTCAGCAATTTGCAAAAGCAACAGCAACAAGAACAGCATGGAGAGAGGAGAGGAATTTAGCGCAGTTTATTGCTCCAAGGAGCTAACGAATCAAGGAGCAGAGGGACGACAGCAACTGTTCGGAACATCATGGTGGGGTGAGCAAGAGCGAAGGCTAAAGAGAGTTACAGTTAGACAGAGCTCACGGGCTGCAGGCAAGGTATCTCAAATAGAAGGTAAGCGGGTTGACTAGCATATGAATACATTTTCATATTCGTATGCAAATGCAAGTGCATTAGGGTACTGCTGGATCCGAACTCCCCAAAGTCTGGAGTGGTATCGCAGATATATAGAAAAGCCTTACCTTCTATTAAATATACCTTGGATGTAAGCGCAACTCTGAATTTAAACCCATTTTTTGCTGGTATCGTTTCTCCATATTTCTTTTTTTTTTTGAGCCTGCTGCAGTGTTGTTGCTGTTTCCGCCTGTCGAGTAATCACTTTGGATGTACATACATATGTACATAGGTATTGTTCTTATTGTTGTTGTAATTGCTGCTATTGTTGTAATCACTCAAGAAATTGCTCTACATTTGATGACAGCGATACTCATTTGCTGCGCCTCGTTTGTCTTATTCCGTTTCTCCTTGCCATTCTAAAGAAATTCTTCAACAGAGACAGAGTTGAGAAGAGGAGGTGGAGATGCTTGCTCCATGGTCTCAATGTCTGCACTTCTTGGCTACCACTACACATGTACTACGAGGACGTATCATGCCCCCAAGGCTCGTTCGCACACACTCTACCCCCCAACAAACACCCAGGCACCCACCCATCCACCCACTCACACACACACACACACACATGCGCATGTCTAATGACGTTTGTTTAGTTAATTACGCGCCATGAGCTGTGACAATGTGTATGTGTGATTGTGTGTAATTTGAAGCACAAGAAAGCCTCGAAGGAGAGTAAAAGAAATCAAGAAAAAAGTTACAAAAATGTATTTCATTTGCACCGAAGTGCGTACACCCTTCGTTTGGACAATTGTACAATAAAATAAAAACATTGTATTAGAAGACTTCTAATCAGAATTTCAAGAAAGGCTCCTCTCCATTATCATAATATATGCGCCAAAGCATAGTGACCTCTGCCAGGGTATATACGCCATAGTACATGATGGGAACGGGGACTTTGGTGTTGTGGCGGTGGTGGGGCATGTGTCTTGGCTTGTTAGTAATTGTGCTGCTGGTGTTGTTGCGGCAAAAGGTCGCCTCCTCCTGGCACGGAATGTTTGTCATAATTGTGGATACTTGTGCGAGTCCCGCCGGCATGCCCACCAACCGTCCCTTTGCCATTCGCCTGTGCTTTGTAATGGCAGGGAATGCTTGTCTGCTACTTGCCCCTGCTCCTGGCCCTGGTTCACAGTGGAGATGACATGTGTCTGTCCTCCAGTCCCCCGGTATTCGGTGCTACAAAGCGGGCGAGAATGTGTGTATGTGACATGGGGGCACGTGCTACATTATTGCAGCAATTAGCCAAAGGGAAATGTGGACAAATGCGTAATAATTCAATTAAGTTCGAATTACATTAAATTGATTTATCCCCAAAGGTGATGTTCATTCATTTCTGCACCAACAGAGCGGTAGTAGAGAGGAATCTAAGTGAATTTCCTCCGATATGCGCCACAGGAAGTAACCGCAAGAATTTTTCATTCCATCGTTTTTTCCATCGCAATGCAGCTCTGAGGCAGGGTATTGTGTGAATTATACATATCTGGAAATATTCAGTAAAGTTATAACCACAAGAAATGCAAATTATTTGTATAAATATATGACTGGAAAAATGATTTTAATATTGCGAAAACTAAAGACCCAAATTCAGAATTTTATTTTCCCATACAAATGTAACCCAATTAATTACAAAAATGCAAAACAGAAAATATAAATCAGTGATTCCATTAAATTAATTTCTATCTCTTCCAAGGTGGCTTAGCAGTTAAGCTTTCATGTTCGGCATGGCCTTAAAAAGTAGAGATCCTTGATACATAATACTTGCTATTTTTTTAGAAGTAAATGTAGTATTATCCATAATCGTTTCACATAATTGTTCAATTCTTTCTTTCTTTCATTATAACTTTGACCAGATGCTGCATTAATATTTAAATTCACTCAACTTTTGTCCTTGGCCAAAATTTAATTTGTAGACCAAGTTCCCAAAAAGCTGCTGTGGGTGCCAATTGGGATGTAACCTGGTCCCATGCTTATGTAAAAGTTTGAACATTATTCTACCCACACATACTCTAGCACATGGTTGCATACTTACATATCTACATACCCATGTACATATGTATGCATGTATGTATATATAGTATAATATATGTACGTGAGGCCGCAATTAGATTATAAGTTTGGCAAAGTAAAGAACTTTTGCACACAAAAGTCCACCTGCAAATTTATGGAAATTTACAGAACATTTTCGCATGCCATTAATTTTAAAATAAAAATTCCAAAACGAACAGAAGAACCAAAAAAAAAACAGAAAAGCCGAATGGAAATAATGGAGCCAAAAACACATATGCCGCAAGGCTCCTCTCTATGGTCCGTGTGCAGGTTCAGGTCCAGGTACAGGTCCAGTTGCGAGTGTCCTGTGGTCCAGGGAAGAGTTGAAACTTTTTGCTGCAGTAAAATGTACGGGTGGCCGAGGCAGACACAATGGCACAATGCGAAATTCAGGCAAAGAATGGATATGCTTGCACCACATTTAGAGTACCCCCTGCACCCCCACCAAAACCACCGCTTTACACCTCTTTGAAATTTATACATATTTTTGAATACAAAGCTGCACCAATTTAAGACCCACTCAGAGTCGGGTGTGGGTGTGGGTGTGGGTTTGGGTGTGGAGTTAGCTCGACCGAATGCCGGATTTTGGCCAATAGACGCACTTCATTGATTCTCAAATGTCTGCACATTTTTCACACACACTCTCTCTGCCTCTCACCGCCTCTCTCTCTTCCTTTCTCCCTCTCTCTCTCTGTGGCCCCCTTGTCTTGTAATTGAAGTGCAAATGAGGAAAGTTTTCATCTCTTGGCTTTCCCAAAGAAATATCGCCCAGCATTTGTTATGTGAAGCTGACCTTAAAGTCAGTCCATGTCCATGGACTTCCCCCACCCCCCAAAACGCCTTGAGGGCCGCACTTTGGGTGTGACTGAGTCCCGCGATGGCTCAAGCAGCATTGGCTCAGCACCTCCCCATCTTCACCCTCCCTCCAGCCATCCAGCTGCTGCCTTCAAAAGTTGACGTCAAACGAAAAAAAAATAATAAAATGGCCAACTCTGGCTTTTCTTCAGGCGCTGGACTGGACCGGGTTAAAAGTGGTTGGTGGAAAGCATACAGGGAGCAACGGGAGCCAACGAAAGTATTTCAGCGCATAAAACTTTTATGAGGCGTACTATTAGTGGGTTAGGAGTTGGGGTGCACCCCCACTCGTTCCTTTTTGGGGTAGAGTGAAAAAGAGTTCAGTGCTCATGGCAAATTGCACTTTGTGTAGCCCTTCAGTGGCAGGAATGCCGGCTGCCACTGCCACACAGTGCACACACTGAGGCTCTTAGGAGCGTTATTGCATCCATTGTTGCATAAATTATTTGATGCCCAGCCAAAGGTTTCAACTCAAAGCAACTGCCACTGAAGAGAGAGAGCAGAGAGAGAGGCTCTGCTGGTCGATCTAATACGAAAGGCATGCCATCCACTAAAATGGTAAATCTTTCTAATGTCATTTAATCCTGCCGCTGAAAGTGCTGTCCCTACTGACTGACGTGTGAGACGCGGCACATTTCAAGAGACTTGATCTGCGATTAACTACCAGAAACAGGTGCTGCTGCAAATGTCTGATATAAAGCCTTGGAGCAGCTTCGGTATTGTGCAGCCTTCAAATTTCAGAGAATTTCGCGGTGTTGCATGAATCGAGTGCTTACAGTGGCCTTGGGGTAGGCCAGAATGATGGGTCTGCATAGGGGTAGATATGGCATCCATTCTCTATAATCCATGCAATTATTCTTCGAAAATAAGGCATTCAACCTTTGGAAAAATTCTTATCAGTCCGGTCCAACACTTCACCAGCACAGCACAACCCAACCCCAACCCAACCTACTGCATCGCTTCGCACCCCCCAGTCATGCATATGTCAATAATCAAATACAATTTGCATACCAATCAAAAATGCACACACACACACGCGTATAACCCTACTGCTTCGTAGTATGTATGTATGCACCCATGACCCTGCCACGTTTTTGTTGCCTTGCAGCGGGACCTTAGGATTGCAGGATACTGGTGTATGGACTGGCACGCTCTCTGGCATAAATCGAGTTGCATTTGCCAGGAAATATCATATATTGTATGTACGAGTACATTTCGCTTTTTAACTATGCAACACACACCGTTGTGGCACAAACCCGCATCCACCCCCTCCCCATACCACCCTTTGCCACATTTTTTCTACCTTTGCTGCGATGTGCCAAATATTATGAATTTTCAATGCACGTAACCCACGGGCTGTGGTTGTATGCCAGTCCCCCTGCACCACCCCATTGTAGCCTGGCAGGGCGACACCAATTTTGGTGGCACAAAGCCTTTAGTCAGGGGCTGATGCCTGACTGTCAGGATACCGGGATGCCAGGATGCCAGGATGCCTGACGACTGCCTGCCAGTCTGATCTCATCTTGCCATTGGCATATTCCTCAGGCAGACAGACTTCTCTGGTTTTCCCAGAGAATAACTAGAGCATGGATATGGAAGTAGGAATGAAGTAGATATTACTGCCAAGAAAGTGCCAGAGATAATGGGATAAATGAAAGCGCACTGGCAGAGGGGATGCATAAATGCATATGAACACATGTCCTGCCTGTACATAAATGGAAAATAATGTGAGCATAACTTTAAATTAAAGATAATTCTTTGCTCTTAGATTGCGTGAATTCTAGGAGCCAGTAATATAGAGCTACTTTCACCAATGAAACTCGCAAGCTTTCACTTTAATCAAATCAATCAAACTTTCTCCAACTGGCCGCCCATCCCTAAACACATTCCTTAACTAACTTTAGGCGTCCTCCCCCCACCACCGAAAAGTTGTTGTGGAACAGCAGATGGCCGCCCCTTGAACAAAAACTATATAAAGCTTATTAAATATGTATATGCCACCTTTAGGGTGTCCTTAAGGGATATATCTAGGTCTGTGTATGTGTGTGTAATCAGCAAAAGGACACCAAAAATCATGGAAAGTTACACAAATTATGCTTATGAGAGCGGAATGTTGTGCTGTTGGTTTCCCCCCCACCCGTCACCAAAGCCATGAAGAATGTTCCTTTGTCTGTGTGTGTATAAGTGTGTGCGTGGTGTCCCTTGATTGTGGAATTTCATTTATTTATTTGATTTGTGCATAATAATTTAAGAGGACCCCGTTGGCGATCCTAAACCAAATCAAAGGAATCGAGCAGCTCGCATTTGCGGTGTTGATTTCATATTGCGGCAACAACAAAAGCAATTACCTCTACGCATGGCAACAGCACGAGACACCAGACACCAACCCTACACCCTACACCCTTCGCTCCATTCTAGTACCACCCAGCCCCCGCCCATCCGATTTACCATTCCCCTTGCACATTACCCTTAACAGCCCACCGAGTACAGGAAGGTACAGTACCGCGCGCTGGCAACTCCTTGTGCGACATTAGGCATTCATCTGGCATGCAACAACTTCTGGAGCGGAGTTCGCGGAGGCAACAGACGGCAACATATGTTGCATGTCAAATGCAGAACTTCTCTATGCAACGCTTTCTTCACTTGAGGCAACAGCTGCAGCAGCAGCTTGCCTTACACTGTGCGAAATTACACTGCCCTCGCGGGTAGTTGGAATAACAGTTTACACCAAAAGTTGAAGCTGGAATCTTAATCGTTTTTGCGAGTGTAAGTGCTGGTGGGTGGGGGGTGGCGTGGCATAGGCACCTGCTTAGTGCCGCTGCTGCTGCTGCTGCACAAGGAAATGCAATGGCAATGGCCAGGGCTTGGTTCTGGCTCTTGTTCTGGGTACCCAAAACTCCTTCAGGTGGCATTAAAATAATGCACACGTGCACTTAACTTTATCCACGTTCCTTTCGTGTTTGTGTTTTCCCATGCTACTGCCCCCACGTTCATTCGTTTGTTTGTTTCTGCATCTGTGTGCTTGCTGCATTCATACGCGTGCAACCCACCCGTGCAACGGCGCACGATGAAGCGGGGGCATTGTTTCGTTGCCTCGTCGTGTATATTTCAACAGTTTGCCAAGGCTCAAACTCAGACTCAGAGCCAGACCCAGACTCTGGCACTGGCACTGGCTCCCACTCGGGGGACTCCTCTACGGGTGTGCAAATATTGAAACTCATATTTGAACACATTAACGAGGGGCACAGAGGAGAGCCGAGCAGAGCGAGCAGAGGGACAGTGGGGGATTTGGCTGCCTCTTATGTAGGTTCTCCAGGACATGTGGCAGTCATGGGTTCCACCACGGCCATTCAACCTGAGCCTTCAACAACAATGTCGTCTCTGTTCTAACACACACACACACATATACAGACAATGCATTTGCCACTGCCACGCCCATACCCCTACCCATGCTCCGCACTTGCCACCCACGCTGCAAGAACGACGTCTGTAATGCCATTGTGACCATAATGAGCAAAGCTCTGTTAGTCCTTTGTTTTGGCTACAATACAGATACATATATATGTACCTATATACTTATATAACCACTACTATATACTTGATACAACCGTTTGTTGCAACTACTAATCGGTTTCTCTGCTTACAGCTCCACCTGCCTCGATCGAGATCAAAGGTTACAGCCACAATTCCAAGGTGGAGGTGCGTGAAAATCAGGACCTGCAGCTCAAGTGCATTGTGGCCAATGCAAAGCCGGCGGCTCAAATTGTCTGGTATCGCGGCAATGTGGAATACAAGCCAGGTTAGTAGTAGTAGTTTCATGCCGAGGGCCCTTCTACACAAGGATATCTAATTAAAGGTGTCAACGAGATAGACAAGACAAGATATGCCCTATACCTTGGATGCTAAAGCGATCCAATCTGAGTCTAAGCGATGGTGGAATACCGTTTCTTCCTTTAGAAAAGAGACAAAAGAAACGATCCTTAAGCCACAGCATAGACAAAAAGAATAAAAAGTTAAAGTTAACAAAAAAGGCATTCAAATGATAGAAAAAAAATTCCTTAAATGATTCGAAAACAGTTCCAGAAATCCAAGCGTATCCTCTATACGATCTCCCACAAACTAAACTCCTTAAATATACCATAGATATATCTTGTTGTTCTACCTAAAATTTTCCATATTTTTCTCAGTTTCTCGGAATGGGAAAATGAAGTGGAAAATGAAATTAAATCGGTTGGATTTAATGGCATTGTTCCAGATGCTAATTTCGGCACAGAACACGGATAAACAAAGAAATACGATTAGTATTAGAGGGCGGGGGGGTTGCATAAAGTGGGGGAGGATACCTTCTATTAGCCTACTAGAATATAGAATACAGAATACAGAATACGAAATGTGTAAATGGGTTTTTCGGGGGCCATGGCCTTGTCCTCTCCATCCATCCATGCCTGCCTGCCTGCCACGCCAACCATCTGCATGGGATAAGTGCGGATGAACCGGTTGTTGCCACGTGAAGGTGGGGCAATGGTGCTGTCAGGCTGTCAAGCGCTCGGCCATGCCACATGTGAATGCTATGGCACGATGAGGGTAGGCTCTGACAGGGAGACAGGGAGAGATTCGGGGAAAATGGACGTTGACTTTCGGCTTGATGACGGTGCTTAAATAATAATTTTATACTCCAACAAAGCGGCCGACTGTCGATGTTTTGCCCTTATCTGCTCTGATGCTTCTGCTGTGGCACTGGTGGCACCGTGGCATGGGTATACCGTGTTTTTCTGCCTTGTCATTTAGCCGCTGCCGGGCAGTCGGCAAATGGCAAAACGGCAAATTGGAAAACAGAGCCTGGCTGCCACGGAAAATATGGAAAAATGCAAATGTCAGCAGGGCTGAAGGATACGACGCCAGGATACACCATCACACGGCGTTTAGCCGCCGCCTTCACGACTTTTAATTTTCATAATGATTATGGGTATGTGGCCCCCGACCCTACACATGCTGTGGGTGGGGGCTGATGCCCCTTTTTTTGTGTGGGTGTAGGAGGAGTCGACATGGTGCTGTCATTTGGCGACTAACGAAATCATTTTAGCACAACTGGCGCGTTAAAAACGCTCCAAAATGTAGACAACACGATGGCCTGGCCATGAGAGGACTCCGACGAGGATGATGATGGAATTTTCTTCTTCTTCTTTTTTTTTTTAGGGTGATGGCTAAACATATAAAAAACAAAGGCTTTGCTCCCAACACACACAGAAAACCAACAACAAAAATATTCGTAACGAAGAAAATTCGCAAAACGGCGTTAAAATGTAGGAAAATCCGCAAGGAAATGTGGATAGCGGAAGGAAGTTGGAGGAAGCTGCATGATGAATTATGTTTATGACGCAATATGTTGCGGCAGGCAGGCAGGCAGTCAGCCAGGCAGTCAGCCAGGCAGGAAAGGTCTCCCAACCGGACCGGTCCGAAGCAGAGTCCTGCAACAGGACTCCACCATATCCATCGCTCGACGCTCTGCAAACGAGGGTTTACGACAATGGGCAGTTTTTTTTTGGATGGAATGGGCTTCTGGTTCTTGTATCATTTGCAAGCTGTCAGTAGCGGGTGGAGGGGCATGTGCGCAGGGCGACGCGTAAATGGCGGTTAATGTGGGCAGACGGCCATCTTTGTGGTGATTACCCCACCAGACAGGGACACGAACATGGACATGGGGCCACATTCACGAGGATAGTTTGGATGGGGTGGGTGGTCTCTCATTTTTGAGGGCCAATATTTTGCAACGCAGATGCGGCAGGCCCACATTCTGAATTTATAACTGAAAATGATGTCAGAAATATAAATATTTTAACCCCCAAACCACCCCAAACAAGGGGTGGGCCATAAAACCATTGAATTTTCCACTTAAACATCTTCTCTTTTTTTGTCGTCTTTTTACTTGCAGAGAAACGCGATGACCTGGTGGAGGAATCCATACCGAAACGATGGACAACTACGTCCAGCCTGAAGCTGAAGCCGGGCTCGGATGATGACTATACGGAATATACGTGCCAGGCCAAGCACAAGGCACTCTCACCGGACATGCCCATGCGTGCCACCGTGCAACTGTCCGTGTTGTGTGAGTAGCCACCCCCCCACTGCTTTTGCATCTACCGATTAGAGTGGGTATGGGGGAGGAGCGTGTATCCGTGGGGTCCTGGGTTTGCGACCTCATTAGCTGTCTCAATTTGAGATACAATTGAACAAATGTGTGTGCTGATGTACGTGTACGTATGTATGTATGTGTGTGTGCGGCAGGCTCAATGGTGATTTTTTGGTTCCACATCGATCCTGACACGGACATGGACACGGGCACGAGCCCAATGCGGCTGGCTGCCATTTGCCATCAAGGCCGCTAATTGCGCAATTGGCACGGGTATTAATTAGTTTTTAAATTCTAATGTGCCACACAGCTGTGCCCCACACACACACACACACACACACACACACACAAAGAGAATCGAGTACTCTTATTGATTGTTGCTCCACCTGCACCAGCACCTCCCTCGCCAGGCCCCATCCAAACGCACATTCAAATTAATTATGTTTTGTTATTTATGCATAGGCAGCTGGCAAATGGCAAAATGGCCCTGTTCTGGGTCCACTCCTGGCCACCCCTTTAGGCCATTTCGAATGTGCCCCGTGCCTCGTTGTAATTGGAGGGGGATGAGAGGGAGACAAAAAGGAACCGAACAAAAATCGCTTCACGCTATCTGCATCGCATTCCGGGGCAGAGCTTTATATTCTCTCTCTCTCTCACTCGTTTTGGGCCTTAAAATTATGCCGCTATTATTGCACCTCTCGGCCTGTTCGGCTTCCCTTACTGTCCATCCATCCAGGAGGGTGGCATACTGTCCATCCTTCCGTCGTGCAATATTTCAAGTGATTTTAATTTAATTTTCCGCTGCATAACTGCTGGGACCTCACCTGCAATGCCCAATGTGTCGGCCTATAGTATGTGTGTGCTGTATGTCTGTTTTTCTGTATGCGTGTGTGTGTGTGTGACAGCTTTTATGCCTCACCTGGCTGCTGCTCCTTCTGCTCCTGATCCTCCTGCTGCTGCTGCTGTTGATTCAACACGGTTGACCGCTTGTCAAATTCTGATAACGAACACCTGTAGCGGAAAATATGTATTAAGAGAATTGTGCGAAAATCTGTTTGCCGTTTTTCGGAAAAGCCGGATAAGAGGTGGCAGTTTCAGTTTCAGTTTTCGACCCCATGCAACGTATGGATAATGGAATTTATCTGCGCAGAATTTCCCAATGCCACACACAAATTTCCCTTTTAGTCAATTACAATTTTTTCCCGCCCCCAACCCCGCTGAACATTTTTACAGCCTGCTGTGCCACTCGTCCCGTGCCGTCCGGTCCAGTCCGTCCGCCTGTATTTTCCACTGTTTTGCGGCATTTTACACTATTATTAACCGCCCAGCGTGACGCCCCCCACAACAGCAAGTGTAATTACAGAACGCCCCCAAAAATGCCAGGAAAAGGCAAATAAAAACAACAACCACAAAAGCAAAAGCTTCCCTTTGTTGACCGAAGCTTTTGATGCTCTCAAAACCCAGTCTCGACCCTAGCAGATAGGAATCGTCGAAATTGGTTTGCAAGTCTCTCAATAAACACTCAATTGATGAAAAATACTAGAGAGAAAGCTCTCTGCCCGACTTAGGAAGGCGAAGGACACCGCAAAGAGCAAACTATGAAAAATTGTTTTTGCTATTTAACATTGCTTGCTGCTGCTCACGGTCAAATCTACCTGCGATTGCTGCAGTGCTGTTGCATTGCTTGGTCGTTCTCTCTGCCAGTAGAGAGAGTAAAAAAAACGAGAGAGCACAGCAATGCGATCGAACAAAGTACCGAGTATCAGGGAGTATATTCGGTTGAGTGTGCGTGTGGGGTTCCGCTCTTAGCAAACTTCAACGCCAAATCAAAATACCCTTTTAGGTGTAGGGTGTATGGTGGTATATAAATGAGAGAAATCGGAAAATAATGCATATGACCGCACAAAACGATTTACATGCAAACACAGCAATTAAAAATTGTACATAAACTGGATTTCTCTCGCCGCTTGCCACATTTTGCTTTTGCTTTAGTATAAATTGAATTTATTTGCGGGCCAACAACAGCAGCAGCAGCAGCAGCAGCTAAAGTTTGCAATTAAATATGCCAACTGTAAACATACATAGAAATGCGAAATGAATTCCCCGCCCTCTGACCAACCATTTCCATTTCGATTTTGTAGATCCCCCTGGGCCGCCTTATATCGAGGGCTATTCGCAGGGCGACACACTGAGGCGTGGCCAGAGCGTGGAGCTCATGTGTCGCAGTCGCGGCGGCAATCCGCCAGCACAGCTTATTTGGTACAAGAACGGATCCCAGATACGCATGGCCTACAGGTGCGTAACAGTTATATAATCCATGCATACGTACATATATATCTAACTCTCTCTCCCTCTCTCTCTTTGCTCTTTCTTAGAACCGCTGGCCGTTTGTCGGAGAATATATATGCATTTACCGCTGAGGCTGGGGATAACAAGGCCCGTTTCCGTTGCGAGGCAAGCAACGTTATGTCGCAGACGCCGCTCAAGGCGGAAGTGGATCTATCTGTCCTGTGTAAGTAGATAGACGCGCGTAATGCTTTCCGTAGTTCAACCATCAAAGGATATCGTCTCCTGCAGCCAGCGGCGGGGTGAAATGCCTAATTGTACATAGCGCTCATATTTATACACACCGAAAACGCGTGATGAGTCGGGGGGAGGAGGGGAAGGCAGCGCATTGAGAATACCTAGGGGGTATTGGGATACACAGGGATATCTGATAGTTCACAGGCTCTCAAAGAGCACCCAACAAACCCTTTCCCCTTACTCATCATGCATATTTGTGCAGACGGACAGGATAAAGGACCTCCTTCGACTCATCTGTGTGTGTGTGTGTGTGTGTGTGTGTGTCAACAGCCTCGGATGACTGCAACATCCTCTAAATTCCACAAGAGCCCAAAGCACAGCATTTGGCACGCGACACACACACACAAACACACACAAAGAGAGCCAGGGGAGTGGTGTGTGTCTGTGTGTGTGTGCGGGAGCGGATGCATGACTGAAATAAGCCTGGAAACTCTTCTCGGCTCTGCTCCGCTCCGCTCCTCTCTGCTGTGTTGCTTTCTTTTGCAATTAAGCTTAAGTTTGCACTTTGAAAGCCTGCCCCACTCTCTGTCTCTCTCTCTCTCCCTCGCTGTATCCCTTCGCCACTTGGCTTTGTCAAATCAAGCAATGCAAATTCTTTTCAAGTGCCAAATAGCGTTGGCAACCCTGCCTGACGCTGCTCCAGCTGCAGCAGCAGCAGCAGCAGCTTGTTAGAGTTACAACAATTGCAATCAGGCGACACAAAGCCAGGCGAGGCTATGCCTGTATGGGTAGGGGGGAGGGGAAGTCGCGGTGCCAAAGTCGTTAGCGACACTTCGGACAGACAAGAGAGAGAGAGACAGAGCCACATGCATTTGCATGCCCCATCCTCAAGCACATATGCAACTGCATCTTCATCCTGCTGCTGCTTCTACTACTTATGCATATGTATGTGTGTGCGTTTCTAACATGTAAATGAATGACGAGACTGAAGGCACTTTGGGGGCGGCCTGAGCAACCGCTCGACGTGTGCCGCTGCTATATTCAAATTTCAAGTATCTCCACAGTCTGCGCTAAAATTGGCATCTTTTACCTAAAGAAGCGGGTCTTTAGGCACATGTGGCATGTTGTGTGTGGCATCAACATTACCCATTCTTAAGTACCCACTAGGATGGTCCTCCATTCGGCCATCTCGAGTAAAGCGAAAACTTGTCCAGTTTCAGTTTATGCACATACCAATCAGAGAGGGGAGTGGGTTGGCAGTGGGAGTTGGGAAGCAGGTCAGGCTGCCATCTTGCCCCAATAAGTATGCCACATTCGGTGGCAGAGATCCGGCAGCTAGCATCAGATGGACGGGTAGTTCTCTGCTAGCTTCTAGCACACACACGCATTATTTATGTATAACGAATGTGTGGCACAACTTCTCGCAAGAAAAACAAAAAGCAAGACGTGGCAGCCACACACACACGCACACACATTCGGCATCAACATCTCTGCCATACCGCCCCACTAGCTCCACCACGATATCTGTGTCTAGAATGAAGATGTATGGCAGCATCACGGACTGACGAAGGATGCGAGAAGTTAAGAATTCATAATGTTTATTTATATGCGGAACATCTATCGAGTGTACGGAAAGGCAGCCCCAAACCATCACCATCCATGCCCCCCACCATCTCTCCCCTTGTACATATGTGAAGACAACAAACGGCAAACGCTGCGTATGCGTAATATATGCACTTATCCATCAAGAGAGGCAGCAGCAGCAGTAGCAGCAGCAGGAGCAGATGCTGCAGCTGGCACTTCGCCATTTCGAGACTGGCATTAGGTAATAGCTGCTCGACGGAGAAACCTCCAATAGGGGAAGGCACAGCACAGCACAGCACACAGCAGCGACATGGGGATACCCCCACAGGACGGGCGGACGAACGGACACCTGTCAGTCACTCACTCATAATTTGCATACAGGAGGTACTGGTGTGGCAGCAGCGGCACGAGTAGTCTGCCTGCCTCCTCCAAAAGCTATTAGAGAAACAAGAAAGAAATGCTTAAAGGAATGAAAGAAACGAATCGGGATACCCTTGTCATTTAATACGGGGGAAGAGAAAGGTATAAAAGGATACTCTATTCTACAGTTAAAACCACGTCTTTGCCACACTATAGTTAATTATTATTCAAAGCAAAGTAAAGTACATAATACCCTCAGAGAGTGTATATAAAGAGCACTTGGGGTGGTTACCTGAGATCCCAAGGATAGCAGCGCTATCCTAAGTAACCGAGGCAGCAGTGCTGCTGTGGCATACGATACTTGTGAAATATTAATGCAACAAAGGGTTCTTCATTATGCCATTCCAGTTGCGCCCACGCACGTCACCGTGATGGGACCCACTGAGGCGCGCGTCGGCGATGTTGTGCCACTGACATGCAACACAGCGCCATCAAATCCACCCGCTGAGATCAAATGGATGGTGGGCGGACGGCAGGTGCGCAATACCACCTTCAGCAAGATTATCAGTCCCGAAGGTAAGTGGCAACAGATGCCGGCCATATCCTCATAACCATTCATCTACATCTCTGTCATTGCAGGCGGTTGGACAAGCTCGTCCAACATCACCGCCATTGTGGAGCCCCACAAGCGCTCGCTGGTCGTCATTTGTCACGGCCTCAATATGCAGCTAACGGAGAATGTGGTATCCACGCACACGATCAATGTTCTGTGTAAGTTACCAACCAAAATAATTCCAGAGTTCCTTTTTTTTCTGGCCATAATGGGGAGTTTTACCTGTTAGTTCCCTTCAAACAGGATCAATTCAATATTTTTCGTCGTCAAAGTTTTCATTTGTTTAGTTTCCTTTTTTAGTTTTCGTTTTCTTTTTCGCTTTTGTTTTTGCAAAAATGGCAGGAGATCCGCAATATTCCGAATTTCCGCACTGCGTTTCCGAGTCCACGCGGGAGCTGGTGCGCATGGCCCAAGAGGTGAAGCTGGCCGCCGAACTGGAGGCCAGCAACAAGAAGGCGGCTATCAAGAAGGCGGCTGGTAAGAAGGCACACCGGATGCCAGCCACTATGGAGATTTACAAGAAGATGTGGAAGACGCATCGGGAGCGGGTGAAGAACGCCGTCAGTAAGCTGGACGCAGAGCCGCCAACATTTCAGGCCGCTCGCGTCACCGGCATCAATGGGCTGCGGGACGAGGCGTATGTGTTCATGAATCGCACCAAGCAGAATATCCAGCTGCTGGTGGAGATATCGCGCATTATGCGCACCCACGGCACCGTCAATCCCTTTCGCTACGAGCAGACTTACGCCATGTCGGGCATTCCGATGGCCGTTGCCAATTTGGAGCGGCTGGAGCGCGAGAACAAGGATCTGGGCAAGCGCATCCTAGACGTGCAAAGCATTGTGGACACGGGCCTCGACAAGAAGACGCGTCCCGGCCATAAGCCAAAGAAAATCGTCGAAATTCCCATGGAACTGCCCCTCGAGGCGCTGGCCAAGTACGAGGACTTCAACATTCAGCTGCCGGAAACGGATGCGGAACGCAAGCGTCTCTTCCGGCCGCGCATCTACTTTGATATGTACCTCAAGGATGCCCGCCCGCTGGGCCGGATTGTGGTGCAACTGTACACGGAGGCGGCACCCCTGGTGGTGCTTCAGATGGTGCGCTCCTGCCTGTGCAATCAGGCGAGCAAATTTCTCGTGAAGCGTCTCTTTCCCAATCTCTGGCTGGAGGCAGAGCTCCAGCTGGCGCAGGACTCGCTGCTCCACGAACCGCTCGAGTACGATGCCAAGGTGATCGATCATGGCCAATACAACAATGTGCTCTCCTTCAGCAAGTCCCACTGCACGGGCTTTCCCGAGCGCCTGTCCTTTGCCATATCTTTCAAGCCGCTGACAGTGGTGAATGGAACGCGTGTGGGCTTCGGTCGCATTGTCAAGGGCAGTAAAATCTGCGAATGCATCCAGAGCTATGGCACAAAGAATGGCAAGCTCAGCCGTGGTCTGCTCTTCACCAGCTGTGGGCTGCTTTAGGCCCCCCAAAAATCTCTTTGTGTATTTCTCTCTCTGTGTCACTTGTGTCGCTCTCTTAACGAAATTGTTTTGTATGATAAATCCTTGATGTGCACACACAGTCGTTGGTTTGCTGGTTTTTCGTTTTATCTAGCCCCTCTTCATGGTCGGTTGGACACAAATAAAGGTCCAATTAGATGGCTACATGGCCGTGACAGGCACACCGGCTGTTGCCACGCAACAAAAATGCAAGTGCCCTGGCGACTCCATTAACCAATGTTCGATGTCAATCTTCATTTGGCTCAATTATAGGCGGGAAACAATCGGAATAAAAAAAAAGAAGATAAAACTGGGGCAAGCCGAAAAAACATACAGGGGAAGCGTGAAAGGGGAAGCGCTTCGGTGGTGGCTTATTAATAATTGCGATTTCTAGTTTCGGTTTATCCAGTCAGCCCCGACAAGTGCCCGCCCAATCCCCGAATGTCCTTGTCCGGTATCAGGCACAGGCAGGGGCTTTGTGCTCGGCCCTCCTGCAGCGTTAATTAATTTCACTGACCAGCAAAAGAGGGAAGAGAGTGAGAGGTAGAGTGGGGAGACGTACATTTATTACCCATACCCTGCCATGTAGCATCCACAAAGCACTGGCAAAAAAAATGACTAACGGGCCCCGAAGGTAATGAGCGCCTGCCACGCCCCACTGCGCCCTTGGACAGCACTCACAAGGACGACTTAAGGATGCGGACACCCTGCAGATATTTGTACTTTATGCGCGGCAAATTAAATAATTTTAATTTTTATTGTTTGGCCGCTCACCGCCCCCCCGACCACCATCATCCAGCCAAAGCGGAACACTGCTCAGCGGTGGGTCCTGTTTGTAGTCCTAGGTCCTCTTTGTTATAGGCCATAATTTGTTGGCCTCATGGCCAAGTTTTTTCTTCGCTTTTTTCCCCCTGGTTTTGGGCCACAAATTTGTACGTTGCCGCTTTCTGCGTTGCCTCCCCCCCACATTCTGCTGCTCTTTTGTTTGTCTTGTTTGTGTGTGTTTTTTCAGTCTCTCTCTCTCTGTTTCTGCAACAACAAACGTTTTTCTTATGTCACACATTTTTTTTATATTCTGTTTGCTTGTTTGTTTTTGTCTCTTGCAGATCCTCCCGCACCGCCATTAATTTCCGGCTATATAGAGGGACAAATTATACCGGCGGGCTCTGTGCAAAAACTTCTTTGCGTTTCATCAGGCGGCAATCCATTGGCGACGCTCACGTGGTACAAAAACGATAAGAGGGTGAGTGCCGCCCTTGTTTTTTTTTTTCTGCAGCAATGCCGCACACACAAACACACACACACACACACATAGACAAACACATGGGAAAATGCAGCACTATCAACACCCAGGCCACAGCAAACATCCGCAAAACAATAATGGCGCTTTTGTTGACCATTTCCGCTTCCGTTTTATGGGCTTAAAGTGCTAATGAGGCCACCACCAGCACCCTGCCCAACCGCCAACCGCCAACATCTCTATATATCGGAGCGCCCTGGGGGCCCTTTTGTATGAACCAGCAGAACCACGAAACCCATTGGGGCTTTCACACCTCTAACATTTCTACTATCTCACAACATTTCTATGCTCCATTCTGTATCCAATAAATGCGGGACACAAACTACATACTATCAAAGAGAGGCAGGAAAAAAAAAACAATATGATGGAACAAAACGAACGAGTTAGTTAGACAGAGTCGAAGCTTCAAATGCATTCAGTTTAGAAATTTAGAATTTCACTTTGTATAAATAAATCAATTTTTAAAGTGGGAATTGAAGTACATCTACAGAAATAAATCTTTTTTTGCATATAGTTTATTAATCTAAATCTATTTTTTGGTGGCTAGATTTTGCTTAAATATCCACTAAAGATTGCTACACAGATTAGATGACAAAATTCATAAAAGAGAGAGTTTTCCCCTTGATAGTTGAGCGATTTCAATCGACAGCTTGTTATCATAGTTATCACACCCTTTCCAAGTAAAATACCGTATAAAACAGCAAACCACAGAGCTGAGAGGGAGAGCTGTATGTGTGGCAGTTGCAGGTGCAGCCTCTCATTGTTTTCTCTTCCATACTTTTAACCAAAACCCTTCTCTTCTCCCACCCAGATCAATTCGGTAATACGAGCGGCGGATAAGTCTGTTTCAGCCGAAATCACCATACTGGCCAATGTGACAGACAATCAGGCACAGTATCGATGTGAGGCCTCCAACAGTGCTACAGAGATACCGCTCTTTCAGTCCACTACGCTAAGCGTTCATTGTGAGTAAACTGCTATTCGGCGACTACCATTTCCCCACTACCATTATTATTTCTGGCTCTATATCCAACGTCTATGATGTTCCCTCTCTGTCTCTCTCTCTTCGTGTCTCTGTTGCAGTTGCCCCGGAGACGGTCAAAATACGCATTGAACCGGAAGAGCTGCGACCTGGCATGCAGGCAGCCATCATCTGTGACTCCAGCTCCAGCAATCCGCCGGCAAAGCTGTCCTGGTGGAAGGATGGCATACCCATTGAAGGTACGTACTATACGTTGTGGTACTCTGGCGATTTTTGCCGAATTGGAAGTTTGCCCATTTGCCATGGACTTGGCGGCGCCTATGATGCACTTTCCACGCCCTGTCTGTCTGTCTGTTTTTGCTGCTGCTGCTGCTACTGTGAGGCGTTGCCACGCGACAGCATCCGGTTTGCTTGCCAGTCACTTAAATTACGCCCATTTCTGTACGCTTCAACAATGCCCCATGTGCGCTCTGCTCCTCTATCTACAGGCATTAATAATACATCCAAGCCAGGCCTGTGGGGCGGCACGGTATCCACGCTGGAGTTCAGGGTGAACATCACACAGGAAATGAACGGCGTGGTCTACACTTGCCAGAGCGCCAACGAGGCATTGCAGCGTAGCGTTCACGAGGCCATCAGCCTGGATGTCCTGTGTAAGTCCGCTAATTGAGCAATTAGATAAGAAAGATCCCAAACTGAGGCGACCTTTGCCCATACATAGATCGGCCCAAGTTCGTGCCACCGCCCTCATCGACAGCCGTCGGCGTGGAGGGTGAATCGCTGCAGGTGGCGCTACAAACGAAGGCCAATCCCACAACGGTGGAGTACAAGTGGACCAAAGATGGAGCCACGATACCGCAGGGCGGCGAGCATCGCATCTATGCGGACGGCGGCAGTCTGAACTTCTCGCGGTTGCATCGTGACGATGCGGGGGTCTACTCGTGCAGCGCCAGCAATACGCAGGGCAGGGCCACGCTGAACATCACCGTCGTGGTGGAATGTGAGTTGTGTGAATGAGAGTGGGGATAGAGGGGAGAGCCCCTACAATAATCGTGCTCCTTCAATCCTTCAGATGGCACCACCATCAAAGGCCGTGTCGGAGAACATCATTGTGAATCCCGGCGAGGAGGCGATGCTCTCGTGCAGCGTTGAGGGCAAGCCGCTCACCGAGGAGCATGTCAAGTGGGAGCGTGTGGGCTATGACATGACCGTCAAGACATCGACGACCTTTGCCAATGGCACCTCTTATCTGCACCTCAAGGATGCCCAGCGCGAGGATGTGGGCAACTTTCGTTGCGTGGCCGACAATCGAGTGGCCAATCCCACCAATCGCGATGTCCTGCTGATTGTCAAGTGTAAGTTATGATCAAATCAATGCCATCGGGTGCACATTTCACCACGCCCCCAACACCAACCACCAACCCAATCTTGTGTTGCAGTTGCACCGGAAATAACCAAGTCACCGACCATGATGCGAGCGGCCAGCGGTACGGGGGAACGGGGCCGCCTGCCATGCCGTGCCCAGGCATCGCCAAAGCCGCAATTCATTTGGCGCCAGGACAAGAAGGATCTGCCCATCAATCGCACCTACAAGTACGAGGTGGAGGAGCGCAAGATAGACTCCCTGACCTACGAGTCCTCCCTCATTGTCGACAAGGTGGCGCCCGCCGACTATGGGGCCTACGAGTGCATTGCCCGCAATGAGCTGGGCGAGACCATAGAGACGGTGCGCCTGGAAATTACCTCACAGCCGGATCCACCGCTCAGCCTCAACATACTGAATGTGACCCACGATGCCGTAACTGTGGCCTGGACACCTGGCTTTGATGGCGGCCTAAAGGCATCCTATCGTGTGCGATATCGGTATGTGGCATTCATTCCGCAACTGCAACTGCAACTGCAACTACAGCTGCAACTGCAAAGTGCAACTGAAACTGCTACGGCAACATCATCTCATTTCTCATTTGCAGAATCGTCGACCGTGAGCAGTACAAGTACATTGATGGGCTGCCGAATAGCCACAAGCTGACCATCACTGGGCTACGCATGGATACACTCTATCTGTTCTCGGTGATGGCATGGAATGAGCTCGGCAAGAGCGCCTACCTGCCGGACCTGACGCGGGCCCAAACCAAAGGTAAGCGCACACCCCCCGCCCCACGGCGACTAGGAGTACATAGTTGTATTCAAACCAGCCGCGAGTAGTCCTGGTACTGGATACTCGTACGGATGCTGACATTGATTTATGCACGTTCGACATTTGGCTTTTATTACCACGGAAATCATGCCATGCCTCCAAGCGCTATGGCTATATCCAACGGTATCTGGTTTGGTTGGGTCTGGACTGTTGTCATAAAATGGTTCACCAGATTCAGCCGTCGAATCAATTAGGTATCCCACACGGGACCTAGGCTGTAATCAGCATAATTAGTGGCCAGGAAGCGTATGTGTTCGCTGTTGGGCATGAGAATGAGAGTAGTTATAGAATGAATAGGATGCCACACAATCTCCTCTAATTGGAATCAAAATGTGAACAAAAGATGTCCCACCTAACGTACATATACAACAAAAGAGAGCCCACCAGCTAATACAATAAGAGTAGACTTAGCTCACGAAGGAAAACGAAGCTTATAATGAGTTCGGAAGATCAAGAGAGTTTTAGAGCACGAGAGCAGCTTACAACGAAAGCGAACACTAAAGAGAGTTAGAGCGCGAGAGCAGCTTAGAAGCTTAAAAGCAAAAAAAAAAGTGCGAGGTGAAGAGACGAACACACGTACACCCGGAGTATATACCATAAATTAAACACTTTTTCGTTATAGTTAGGTAATGCAATGAGCAATAACGGAGCATTAATTTAAGCTGTATCCACTGGCCATTTACAATATTATCGATTTAATAGCTAAAATCGGATTTTATCAGACAACAGAATGAATACTCTGAATTCGAATTTAGCTCAAAAGAGACTAAAGAAAGAGAGTAAAACTGAAGCTAAGAGAACAAATGCAGTTCTTAGAATGAAAGCAACTTACAAGAAACAGTTTGTAGAGTAAAAGCAAAGCAGTGTATAGAATAAAAGTAAAGCAGTTTCTAGAATAAAAAGAAAGCAGTTCGTAGAATAAAAAGAAAGCAGTTCTATGTATGAATGGAAAGCAGTTTCTAGAATAATAGGAGAGCAGTTTGTAGAATGAATTCAAATGCAGTTCAATAATAATAATGACAATAATTGCCCGTGGAACCGTTGGGATTCCTGATTCCTTTTCCCTGCTATTTATTGCCGTTATTCCCTCGCAATGCACTCAACAACAATCTCCATTTAACCCATTTGCTGCACCTAATTGGAATTGTATTATGCCCTCATCAACAACGACAACGACAACATCTCATGGACATTGCTGGAAAATGGACAATGGACACAAGCAGAGGCACCACCGCCCTCACAGCCAGCATCATCGTTGGGCGGAGGACCACCAACCACCAGTCAGACCCCATTGGGCGGTACATCGGCCATGCTGCTGGTCGGAGTCGGTGCCGGCATTGTTGTTGTGCTCCTCAACGTGTTTGTCATCGGCTGCTGTCTGCACAAACGGAACGAGAAGCGGCTCAAACGTGGTATGCGGATGAAAAACGGCGAATCGCTATTGCTCCTTGCTGCTGCTGTTGTTGTTGTTGTTAGTGTTTCTGTGCTAGAGTATAGAGGGTTAGGAGTGGCAGAGTCATTTGAATTTATAATAGCCGCGACCCGATGTCGCTCCTTTGCCGGGTGCACCGGGTGCTCCTTTTAATTTTGTGGGCGTTGTCCGGAACACGGACACGTGCGCCCTCGTCGTGGTCAAACATTGGTCCGGGTATTGCGATGACGATGGCGTTGCTAATTTCATTTGCCATCACATGTTCGCCGATGGAGGAGTGGTGTAGATGGTGGAGATGGGAGGGTTGTCTACTACGTGATTTGCGTCACTCGCTGGTTTCTTTATTTGATTACGCTGCTGCGTGCGCTTCGCTTCGCCATGGCAACGGCAACGGCAGCCAGACCCAAATCCGAATGAAAGTCCAGTTGGGGGCATCCATTTGGAACTACGATGTCGCATTTATTTCTTATTTTTTATTCCCTTTGATATATGTATATGTATGTACCTACTAAGTATTATACGTTTCTCTTTATTTTTTATTTTTTTTTTAACGTTTTTTTGTCTAACAATTTGTCATTTCATTTCGCATTTCGTATTTATTTATTGTTTTATTTTTTGCAAGCATTTCTCGTTATATTTTGTACTTTTTTTTGTATTTTCATGGTCTGTTCGTTTTGGATCATTTTATTTTGTGCCAAGGATTTGAAATGATGCCAGCGGAGTTAAGCGAGGACTCGGCGACGGGCAACATACCGAACCTGGTCATAATTGGCATCTCCCTGGCGGCCTTCGGGTTTCTGCTGGTGAATGCGGCCCTCGTTGCCTGGTTCTTTGTGCATCAGCGTCGCAAGAAAGGTTCGTTTTATTTCGTTATTTCTTATTCTTATAATTTATTTAGTCTATGCTCTTGCTGTTGCCTGTTGTGTTGCCGCTTGATTATATTATATTCCGTTTAATTTGGGTTCTTCAAAGCGACAGAAAGAGAGAGAGAGCGCAGAGGCCCCATTTGCCATGCGATGCCTTGCCATGGCAGTCGGCACCACTTCCGTGACACCGCCGGATGCGGATACGGAAGCGAATGCGAATGCGAATGGGAGCGGCGTTGTGCAGCTTCCGATGGCCGTCTAAGGACGTTGTAGATATGCAAGCTCTAAACAATTTCCTGCACCACCATTCCTTCTACTGGGTACCAAAGGGATGGATACGCGACTCATATCTGCCCGCATATGGGATAGAGAAATCTTGTAATTTCCTTGGGGCAACCATGGCCGAGAGCGTGGCTCCTTGGAGCAGACAACGCAAGACAAGAATATAATGATGACAGAAAATAATGATGCATCCTGGGCAACCTCCCAGACAGACAGATAGACAGACAGACAGACACACCAGACAAGGAGCTTAGCCCGAAGAAGTTCCTTGCCACTCTGCCACTCCTGGGGCAAGACAAATGTGCATCGTTTTCTTAGCTGAATGCACAATCTTTCGGAAATCAGATTGCTTTCTCTGCAGACAGCAGGAAAGAGTGAAGGAGGGAGAGCAGGGGCGGGGAGGCAGGAACCATACAGCAGGGAGCACGTGTCGACAAGTGTTGGACATGTTTGCCAGCTCCACTACCACACCCCGGTTACCCCCCGTTCCCAAAGTTGCAGTCTTGAGTTGAGGATTGTTTATTAATAAAAAATTATATTTCAAGAGAGCCAATCCTTTAAGGCGCACACACACACAGCAAGGCACACCCGAATTCGACCCAATTCTGGCTGATGTGGCATGCGTGGCGTATACGCAATATGCCAGGCTACGAATCGGCAATAGTACGTGCCGCATGCCAGCACGCAGCATCGAGTGGCATTGCGCTGGCTAACCAAATTATTTCTCCAGCCACAACGAGCGCAAGGCAGCAAAGAATGAGACAACATTATGCACATGCACGTGTTCGTTTAGTCCTGTGCAGCATCTGTGTGTGTGTGTGTGTGTGTGTGTGTGTGTGTGTGTGTGTGTTTTTTTTTTTCATGGATACGCCATGGGGTTGGAAATCTTCCTGAAGATACCAATGGCCTGTGCCATTGGCATGCACGATTCCTTGCTCAAGTCAAGGCCTACGTACTAAAACCACCCCCACACAACAAACACACCTCCACCCCCGCGGGATCACCGTTAGGTATTGCTTCGCGGGGAGGGGGGCCTATTCTAGGCCGCTACGTTACGCTCTTTTTCGCATCGTCTCAGGTCATCCTGGATGCGCTTAATGAGACGGTACACATACATTCTGTTTTCGTCCGATGCTGTTGTGAACTCTACAAGCGACTCCGGCGGAGGGACACTTCCCGTCCATGCTGCGTATCTGCTACAGCTGTAGAGGACATGCTCCGGATCTTCAACTGCGGTTGGGCACGTAGGGCAGTAGGGGCTCGTATCGTGCTTGTACTTGAACAAGTACCCGCGATATCCACCGTGTCCTGTAAGAAACTGGGTAGTGTGGTAGTCCACCATGCTTCTGCTGCTGTCGGTCCCTCCCTGACCTTGCCGATCAGTTTGTGCGTCCATCTCCTTTGCTGCTCCGGTTCCACCTTTCCTGCCATATTTCTATGGGCGTTGTCTTTCTCCGCTTTGGATGGCATCGGAGCCGTTTACGCTGTCCTCTTCCGAGTGCCTTCTATATATAGCCTGCATCTCCCTGGCCAGTATGTCCACTGGTAACATTCCCGCCAATACGAGTGCTGCATCCTCGGACACGGTCCTAAATCCGGATATTACCCCACTCAGAGCGGCTAGCCTGTACGGTGCAGCCAGCTTCCTCCTCAGGCTCTTGTTGTGGACTACCGCTGCCGTCCACACTGGCGCTGCGTAGAGCAAGATGGAAGACACTACGCTTGCCATAAGCCTTCGTCGTCCAGGCTTGGGGCCACCTACGTTCGGCAGTATGCGAGAGAGGGGCTCCCCTGCATCCTCGCTGCTTTTTTGGCCGGCATACTCCACATGTGAGCGGAAGCTTAGACGGTTATCCAGCATCACGCCCAAGTATTTTAACGCGTCTTGAGACTTTATTAGGTCCGTTCCTACTCTCACTGTGGCATACTCCAGGGTCTTCCTGCTCGTGATCAAGATCGCTTCTGTCTTGTGACTGGCCAGATCCAGACCAGCTTCTCGCATCCAATTGGCAATTGCTTCGATTGCTGTGTTGGCTGCGGACTCGATTCCCTTGATCTCCTTGGCTACAACGACTAGTGCCAGGTCGTCGGCGAAGCCGATTAGCTGGCATCCCACTGGTAGCTGCAGTCTAAGTACACTGTCATACATTAGATTCCACAGGAGTGGTCCAAGAACCGATCCTTGCGGGACTCCTGCCGTGACCTCGTACTCCGTCTCTCCTGATCCGTCTCGTAGCCTAGCACCCTATCTGAGAGGTAGCTGGAGATAATTTTAAGCAGGTACCCTGATACTCCGATCTGGCGCAGTGCAGACTCAATCTTGGCCCAGCTGGCCGAGTTGAAGGCATTTCTGATGTCCAGCGTCACTACTGCGCAGTACTCCTTGGTACCCCACCTCCATCTTTTTCCCTTCTATGGCTTTCGTGGCTATGTTGACCACCGCCATAATGGCGTCCACTGTCGACCGAGCTTTCCGGAAGCCGTACTGTGCCTCGGATAGAGCCTCTGTCTCATCTACGAACACTAGGAGCCTGTTGTAGAGAATTCTCTCTAGCAGCTTTCCTACTGTGTCCAGCAGGCAGATTGGCCGGTACCCAGACGGTTCGTCTGGTGGCTTGTTGCCTTTAGGCAGCAGGATGAGGCGTTGCCGCTTCCACCGCTTTGGGAAGCATCCTCACTCAGACAGTTGTTGAACACGTCAACGAAAAGTTCAGGGCGAATGGCCACTGCGAGCTTTAGGGCCCTGTTGGGAATTCCATCTGGCCCTGGCGCTTTCCTGTCCCCGACTCTCCTCGTAGCTTCGGTTACCTCCCTGATGGACACTGGGTCGTAGGGAGCCTCCTCCTGGGCTTGGTATGATCCTTCCCTCTGTGGATGCCTGGGGAACAGTGCCGTCACTATGGTTCTCATCAACTCGGGGCATGTGGGTGTTGGTGCGCTTACTCCTCTGATCCTCTTGGTGACTATTTTGTATGCAGTGCCCCACGGATCTACGTCCGCTTCATCGCAGATGCGGCGGAAGTTGTCCATCTTGCTCCTTTTGATGGCCACTTTCAGATCCTGTTTTGCCATGCGGAATTCGGCTTGCCTATTTTCGAAGTCCTGGCGGCCTCTCGCTCGTTGGGCGCGTCTTCTCGCTCTGAGGCAGGCGCTCCTGAACTCGGCAATCTCCTGGGTCCACCAGTAGCAGGGTGTTCCCCGTAGGGACGGCTTCCTCTTTGGCATTGACACGTTGCATGCGTCGACGATCCGCTGCGTCAACTCCCTTGCTGCGTACTCCGCTGAGTTGCCAGTTGGACTCCACTCGCATTGCCTTAGTGAATCCGAGAAGGATGCGACATCCAGAAGGCTATCTTTCCATTTTGGCCCCGTTAGTTTCGGCTTCCTGAGTCCTCTGTCGGGTCGTCCAAGTTCGAAATGGATCGCCTGGTGGTCACTGAAGGTGAATTCTTCTCCCACTCTCCAGGTGAGGTGCCTACAGAGGGAGCTGCTTAGGAAGGTCAGGTCTATTATTGACGACCGTCCCGCCCTGCAGAACGTCATTCTAGCTCCGTCGTTAGCCAGCCCAACATCAAGAGACGAGAACTGCTCCAAGAGGCAGTGGCCTCTTGTGTTGGTCTCTCTACTGCCCCATTCTACGGCCCAGGCATTGAAATCTCCTGCTATTACGAAGGGTGCCTTCCCTCGAGAGTCTTCCGCAATGCTTTCCAGCAAGGCTTGAAACCGTGGCAGCTCCCAACTCGGCGGTGCGTAGCAGCTGTAGAAGGTTACGCCGCCGAGTCTGGCCCGCACGAAACCCTCTCTGGAAGCGTCGGTATCCAGGGGGCGGGGTACGCACGCTCCAAATCGCGGCTTTCCTACACCGGCTCTGCACCCATCCACTGCCTGGTACGGGTTTGTAGGGTTCACATACCAGGACTACGTCTGGTCTCCTCTCCTTGGTGTCCTGGCTCATGAGTGCATGGGCCGCTTCGCAATGGTTGAGGTTTATTTGTGTGCACCTCATGCTAGTCGTTTAGCTAGTGCCTTCTTGAAGAGAGGACACCTGCCACTCCCCTGCGACATGCCTCCAGTCTCCGTTCTTGCCCTTGCAGAGCATGCACTGGGGGTCCTGTTCACAATCCTTTGCGAGGTGATCCTCCTTACCGCACCTACGGCACATCTTAGACCGATCTGTCTCGCTCCTGCACTGCCTGGCCATGTGTCCAAACTCCATGCATCTGAAGCATTTTTGTGAGATTCACCCGTTCTCTAAGCCTGCCTCTAACCCAGCCAACCTTAAGCGCGCCTATTTTGAGAGCCCTGCGGGCGTCCTCTGTCGGAAGTCTAATAGTCGCTATCTGCGTCTGTCCGTACCCCTCCCTGAGGCTTATGTCGTCTAGAGCCACATTTGGCAGCTGGACTTGGGACAAGATGGCCGCCCGTATCTCCTCCTTGGTGGTTACCTCGTCCAAATCACTGCACTCTATGATGACTCGCTGTTGAATCGTGCGGACACCTGCTACCTCTCCAAGCGACTCGCCGACCAGATTCTGGAAGGACGAGGTTTCCTCTCCAGACTTGTTAAGCTGGAGGAGGAGTTCCCCTTCTGGGTACGGCGAATTCTTGCCACCGCTTCGCCTAGTCCCTGGGCTTCTCATCCAGCTTGAGCTTACACAGAATCTCTCTGCGTAGCTACTCGGGTCTTTCGCCTCTATGATGATGGCATCAGGGCGTGCCCTCTCGGTCAGCACCCGAGTAGGCTTGGGCTTTCTTGTCCTCGTCCTTCTCGTCACTTTTTTCCACTCCGTGTTTGGTGGAGGTGCCGTTGGAGTCTCCATGGTGGCTGCTTCGGGTGTCTTCGTGTCGGCTCCGACTGAGCAGGTTCCTGTCTGGGTAACAGCCCTTTACTCCTCTTGTTGCCTGGGTTTTACGATCAGCTGCTTCCTCTTCGTTTCCACCGCTGACCGGAACAACGGCGAGGTTTGAGATGACTGGTGTGTGCGTATGACCGCCTTCGCCTTGTCATCGTGGAGCTGGATAGCCACGAGCTCGTAGATCGCACGGATGCTCTCTATAGAGTCCCTCATTGGCTGGTGGATGGACCGCCTTTTTCCGTCCTCCAGCATTTCCACTAGGTTTGCGATCTCCTGGCCAAGTTCGCGTAGCGCTGTGCTGCTCTGCTCCTTGTGTACTCGCTCCGTTTGAGTCCTTTCTTGTACTCCTCCACCAGCTGTCCCAGCTGGTCTAACTTCCGCCGGTGATCTTACCAGTCTTGCACTCTTTGCGAATGCCTTTTCTGCCTCCGTTTCTGTGTGTGGTGTTAAAATTTGTCCATGCTGTTGGGTCCCAACTCCCGGGTCGTTGTTCCACTTCGTTCGTGCAGTCGCGTTGTTGATCCCATGGTTATCTTTGCAAGCAGTGAGGCCATGCTAGGGTTGACTCTTGCCTTCACGGGGTCGAGTTCAGAGCCGGATCCGCGCTAGTCGGGGCCTTGCTCAACCGAGCCTGCACCACCAACTTAATGGCGACGAAAAGGAAGCGTGTCCAGGAGAATTGCTCGTTTTAACGGGACGGGGGCGGCCTCAGCATTAGCCCAGAAGCCATTTCGGCAGGATATCACTCCGCTTACTGAGGTTCCGGAATACTGACGCCGTCAGCCCAAAACGTCGATCCATGTAGTTTTCCAGTGTCCAATCCCCAGGGTCTTACTGGTCTCGACCCTGGTCGCCTTCTCGTGTCCGCAGACGCGCCGCGGGTCGGTCGCGCCTGCCCGGGGATACCTGGCTCCATGCCAAAGGTCACGAGTTGCATTTGCATTTACTGCTTCAGAGAGGAATCGACCTGATCGCTGCCGGGTTAGCGGTAATCAGTATCTTTCCGCCTGCTAGAGGCACCTCTCGAGCTGTTTTAGTGCTCTCCCCGTGTCTTTTTAGTCGCCTCTTACGACAAGCTATGACATGCTGTGGTGGTATTCTAAGACCCGCTCACCACACGGGGTTGTGTGTGTGTGTGTGTGTGTGTGTGTGTGTGTGTGTGTGTGTGTGTGTGTGTGTGTGTGTGTGAGTGTGTTGCAGCTGCAAGTGCAAGAAGTTCTTTCCACCAATTTCTAGTTGCTAGTTTTTGTGTGTCTTTCCCGTGTCGACAAACGACAGCCACCCTATAAGACAGAGAGTTTATGCAAACGTTTGACTTTTAGTCAAACTTTTGATTCATTAAGTGTGGAGGGGTAGGAGGGTGCATCGGGTGGTGCAAAACAAAACAAACTTAATCGCAGGCAAAAGTGGGAAATGTAGGCCAACAATTTTTGACATTTACAAACGAATAGGCGACGCGCGAACGACGCACGAGAACTGCTGTTGCAGTTACAGTTACATTTGCAGTTACATTTGCAGTTACAGTTACAGTTACAGCTGCAGGGCATAAATAAGATATTTTCCCTAAGAATACCCAGCACAGTAGAGCTCTTCACTGCTCTACACCGACGAGTACCCATCCCAGGCATAGACTCCATTATTTCTGTCTTTCCTTTTCAGTAGTTTGTGTGTGTGTGTGTGTGTGTGTGTGTGTGTGTGTGTGTGTGTGTGTGTGTGTGTGGCACAATGGGGAAGAAGATGCTGGCTGCTGCTGTTGCTGCTGCTGAGGGGCACGAATGCACACTCCCGACAAATCCACACAAAAGGAAATTCATATTTCAGAAATGCTACAAAAACACAAATTGAGCACGGACTAGCCGAAGCTACAGATACTCTTGCCAGCCGATGGTTTTGTGTGTAAATGAAGAATCTAATAGGTATGTATGTATGCATGTATATACACACTTTCAATGTCCGAAAAAATAACCTTCTTGTACGGACCCAATGCTAAACAAATGAACGAAAAAGAGACAATCGACTTGCTTCTGTTTTTGCTCAAGCAACTGACCTTTTTTTGTTTCCCTTTTTAATCGCTTATTCGCGGACGACTCGTTTGATCACTCACAGGCCGTCCAAAGTCTATTTTGCGCAGGTAGAAAAGTACAAGTCTATGTATGTGCATACATATGTATGTACATATGTTTGCATGCGTGTACTTGTGCGGAATAGAAAAGCTCTGCAAAAGCTGAGCGCTGTAGAGGCTTTCGTATCCCTCACTCTCCCACTCACTTGAGTTGTTGTTGTGAAATGAAAGGGAAAAGGGAGCACAGAGCACAAAGCACAAAGCGAGCACAAATATTATATGTTCGTCCTTTGCTTTATCACTTGCTCAGATAGCATTGAAAAAAGTTTCTTGGAGATTATTTGCAAGCTCTGTTGACCTTTAATAATAATCCCAATGGAAGGGTATACAAATGGAGTGGAGTAGAACGTTTTTTTTTCGCAACAAACATTTTTATGACAATGGAAGAAGAGTGAAGTAGCAGTAGTACTCAACCCCCAAGGCACAGGCCCTCGCTCTCTCTCTCTCTCTCTTTTCCTCTCTCAAAAGCCGATAACTGACAATGCCCAAAAGGATTTTTTTTACTTATCCCGTTTTTCATTTTCCCTGTTCCAGTTTTGTCATATTTTTCATATTTTCTGTGGAGTTGTCAGAGAGAGAGAGAAAAAAAGAACTGTTGGTGCGTTCGTTGTTGGCCAAGCAAGACAGCCCAGTCAGCCATCCTGTCAGCCAGCCAGCCAGCCAGCCAGCCAGCCATCGGGTGTTGTGGGAGAGCGAAGCGTCCTTCATGAAAAATATTTCTCTTTGCATATTTCAATGTATTATTCGCCTGGCGAAAAACTTGACTGGTGTTTGCCGTAGCCCTTGGATATGCATTTTTAATGTGCATTCGTGCTTTTGTGTCACAAAATTCATCCTCAACTCCAGCACTCAGCTCCCAGCTACGGCACTTCTATGCCCCAATCTCATCTCATCTTGGAGGCGGCCCCCGTAACCCGCCACTTCACCATCAGCAAACGAGCAAACGACCAAACGACCAAACGACTGACCGCAATGCTGGCTACGCTAAGAAGCCTTTTGCTGTAGTTGTCGCTCCATGTCTCTCTCCCTCTCTCTCTCTCTCTCTCTCTGTCACTCTCGTCCTGCCCCGATAAACTATGCCAAAAGTCTGCGGTTGGCAGCTGGTCCAGTGGTCCGGTCATCGACCACTGCCACCGCGCGCCATTGCCGCCGCGAACAAGTGAACACACTGCCACATTGCCACAGCGCACAGAGTGGGAGCCAGTTGGTATCGGTATCGGTATCGGTGTCGGTGTTAGTGTCGGAGGCCAATGCCCAGTGCCACATATTTCATTTTCGTATATGCTGTGGTCCCTGATCCTGAGCCTTGAGCCTGCTCCATCCTGAATAGCGTCATTTCTAATGTTTATGGCCATTCGCTGGGCCTCTCAAATCTATAGGCTCCCTCTCTACACTGAGCGAAACAAGTGGTTCTCAAATGGGGAATAAACTCTTAAAAAGATTAATCGAAATAAGGCTAGACTTTTTTCAAAGTGTAGTAAAGTGCGGTGGTGTAGCGAAATGGTAATAGATGACATCAGTTGGGGGGAAAAAAAAACTCATCTGCTGCACAGAGTGTTAGAAGATATTTGGCAAAAAAGTGCACAATGTGAGAGGCTCGTCATACTGATTTATATACATATGTATTTGTGTATATATACATACATCTAGTATATATATTTATTACATCAAAATCCCCTCTTTGTTGGCCTACTGTAACCTGATAAAACTGAACATTTTCACAGCACTCGAATTTCCTTTAAGCTTTGTTTGTATTATCTTAGTGAAAATTCACTTTTCTTTTAGAGTTTTTGGACGGCACTAAAAAGGTAGAAAGCCCACTGGGAAGAGGGGCACATCCCACCTAGTGGAGAGTGTTGTCGGGTTGAGTGGCGCAAAAATAAAATGGCAAAACAATCCGATCCGTGGCATGGAGTTTTTGAGAGAGAGAGAGAGAGAGTGCGACACTTTTACGACTTGGCGAGTCGAAAGTTTTATGCCAACGTAGCGTTGCTCTTAGCGATAAGGCGGTATCCCCCAACCGCCCCCAACCGCTCTGCTGCCAACTTTGAAACTCTATTCAATCCGATGGACCTCCATCGCCAGGCAGCCCCAAAGTCCAGCACTGCAAAGCACTTGACTTTGACACTCTTTAAACAATTGACGGTGGACGGGGCATGGATGTGGGTTTCCGTTTGGGTTTGGCATTTGGGGCGTGCGTAAGAGAAGGACAGAGCGAGAGCTGTGTGACATCGAATCTGAAGAGATAAGCGCTCGGGCCCAAGAGCAGAACCAGAAGCACAAGCAGCAGCAGAGGTCTGCTGGGTCAGCAATGTTGAAAAGTTTGCTTGCTGCTTAGGACATTGTCTGTAAGACACCTACTGCGAAGAGCCATCCAGCTACACCTCCCCAGCCACTCCCCCATTCAAAGAGGGAAATCATAAATTTCTGAAGAGCGAAGACAAAAGCAAGAAATAACTCAACTCGATTGCAATGCACTCAATGGCATTCAAATGACCGAATGGAAAAATCAGCAAATAATAGAAGTTTGTGCAAGGACTGGCAGGCTGGGTGGCTGGCAGCCTGGCTGGCTGGCTGGCTGGCTGCTTCCAAGGACGAAGCTGAGATTAAAAGAAAAGACCTTCAAAGCAGACGCTTTTCCTGCCACAGACGGTGGCATCATTAGCGACCACATGATCTCTCTCTAAGCTGCGGCATATACATATGTTCATACATATACATATGTATGTATGTAAAAACTATTTTGCAGGAGAGTGCAAAAAGCAAAAGAAATCCGCTGGCCACTTGCCTCAAACACTGGTGGCGCGGCGCACACTCTGCCACAGGGAGTTCTGGGCTGCCAGCATAAGTGCAAAATATGTTTTGTATGTAATCTCTCTCCATCTGTCTCTCTTTATGCGGGGGGAAAAAGTCCCCGCTGAGTGCAGCAGCGGGCAGTGTGGCCAGACGGACACTGAATGCGGATGTTGATGCGGATGCGGATTATTTTGTCTGTGCGCGGCGGGTGTGTGTGTGTGTCAATATGTGTGGGCCCGTTTGCCTTTAATACCCTACCCAGAGATCTAACCAGAGGTCTATCGGGTCATAGTCTGTTTGTCCGTTCCATTTGGGATTTACCCCAAAAAAAAAAAGAATTTACATACGATGGTATACCCATTGTGTCTGCAGACGACTGATTTTTTGTACGCCAATCGTTTGACGGATTATAGAAATTTTGCTACCAAAGAATACAAGTAGTTTGAATGTTGTTTGATCTCCATTTAGATCAAGTCAATGCTGTATTATTTCTACAAAGAAATATAAAATAAACAGAGGAAAATGTAGCAACTCTGCATTGTGGGGTATACGCCTATTCGTATGGGTACATATTTCTATGCCACACATGAAGCTTAGCAAACTATTCGGTTTATGAATAAATTCATGTTGTAGCTACTCTCACTCGCTCTCCTCTCTCTCTCTCCTCTCTGGGGCCAAGGTAAACGGTTTTCGTTCTTAATTGCTTTAATTGATTAAAGCCATGTCTATTATTGTACCTGTCACCCCCCTCCCTCCTCTGTGGAGGGAATCATCACGTTGTGCCATGATAAATAAAATAAAAACAAGTGACAAATTCTAAATGCCAAAAAAAAAAGCCAAAAGCTCTTTTCTCTCCCCACACCCAAACACACACACACATGTGGCTTGTCATCGTATTGAGTGTGTGAGTGTGAATGTTTGAGTGTGTGAGTGTGAATGTTTGAGTCTGTTTGTGTGGGTTATCTCATGCATTTTACCACTAAGTAATAAATTCAAACACAGACAGACGATGCAGTCGAACCAATTAAATGCATTTTCAATTTTTAATTACATATTTAATTACATATTGATGTACATATATACATGCATATGTATGTACCCTTTGAGTAGCTATTACAAAAATATTGTATTAGATGTTCCTAAATGAAATATTTTGCAATATTTAGTCAAAATAATAACAATATTTATTATAGTTGATATCTGATTCGGTCGGATCATCATTTCTGGTGACTTTCATAGTACAAATATGTAAAAAAAAAAAAAACAAACAAAATAAACTGTTAGCTTTTGAACATAATCAAATCCACCGTTAACATTCTCCACTCTCAAGCAATGGTTCAAAAAAAAATCCTTGATGACTAACTAATTAATATTAAAAGCATACAAAAGGCTTTGGCCTGCCGCCGCTTGTTTTCCTGAGGCATTGCGGATAGATTTCCCTTTTGTTATGCTTTTAAATATAAATACATATACCTGTACATATATATTATATATGTATGTACATAAATATGTTTAATGAATTAAAATCCAATGCAGGCAAAAGTTATTAAAATCATAAAAAATGCATTTGAAAGCGCCCAACAAAGAATCCAAAAAACAAATGTGAAAAATTCAAGAGTAAAATGTATGTATGTAGCTTTATGGAGACATGCAGATGTACATATGTAGTATGTATGTTGTAGAAATGACCATTGGGCATTGGTAAAACTGTAAAATAACTGAACGAACGGTAAATGGTTGCACAGGGGAAAACAAAGCAAAACGAATTTCAATTTCAATCTGTTAAATATTTATTACAAGTACACTCCATACCGAGTCGAGTGTGTGTACAAACATACATACTACATATATAGATCGTGCAACACATACTCATGTATGTATGTACATACGAGCATGTTGCACGTGTAGTCGAAATGCCTTTTGTTTGATAGTGCCCCCAAATTAACAAAATACCTAAAACAATTCTGCATGTCATGGGGCTAATAGTCCCCCCATGTCACGTAAATGTAGAGAACGTGGCCACCCTACAAAATCACTCCACACAAACACACACACATACAGAGGAGAATGTATTATTAAGAAACCGTTTGGGCCATAATCATTGCCTGGAATGGCCAGGACAACGGCAACGACAACGATGATTGCGATAGGCGGCAGAGTTAGTGTCCTCCATTTACCTATTGGCAACCCCCATCCTACCCATCCGTGGGGGCATGCAGCCAAGGCAGGGAGCACACGTGTCAATGGCTTTCTCTTTTTTCTCTCTTTTCTTGTTTCCGCTGACTCGGAAAACGTTGTAAAGCAACAACAGCAACAACAACAACAACAGGCAAACAACAATGGCAATTTCCAAAACTGAAAATAGTTAATAATATTTACTATAACATATGAATTTCTTACATCTCTCTTTCATATGTACTCTGGAACTCGCACAACTCGAATGGAACAACATCTGTGGCATACACACAAACACACACACACACACATATACATAACGCTGTGGCAAACACTTGTTAATTATTGCGGAAATTATGCCATAAATGATTTTATTGGATTTTTTATTCACATTTTTACTGGAAAATGCCGCCTGGATTTCATTTACCCCCATTATATATATTTCAACCATTCACACTTTCGCACTTTATATACCTGTTCTTTCTTTGTCTCTCTCTCTCTCTCTATCTCTCTCTTATTGAACTGCAACTGCAAATGCACAACCATCGATGAATGGTGCTGCAACAAATGTGAATAATTTAAAACAATGCCCCTTACCCTCCCACACCCAATGCTTACACAACCACCACCTCCACCCTGCCAACAATGCTGCGCCAACGACCAACTGCAAACCCTCGACAAACTCCCATTAACCTACCTCCCCCAACCCCCTCGTTTAATCTACGCTCATTCTCTGGGCTGCCTCTGGGTCAATGGCATTCTTGGCTATTTGCATTTGATTTGCATTGCCTGAAACCAACATACAATTGGCCCAATGCCACCTCAAAATGCCATCACCTTCCAATTGGACTCTGGAATTCTGCACGGGCTCCTGCCTCTGTGTCTCACTGTCTCTGTCACTGTCTCTGTCATTGTCTCTGTGGCACTGTCACTGCCTCTGTCTCTGGCTGGTTCCGCCTGTCCGCCTTTACTGTTGTTACCACCCCCCCCCCACTACCCGCTCCATGATGTTGTGCCCAATCATCAATTTTCGGAATGTCACTGCCAATTACACCTTTTCAATATTTGTGCACTGCCGCCGCCGTTTCCAACGTGCCACATTTTTTTTCTACACTTTTTTTGTTCGCTGTTTTTTTTTTGCTTTTTGGTTGTCCTTTTTGGATTGCTGCTGGCAGTGTCGGAAACTACAAATCAACAAGGAAAAACGGCAACCATCGAGATGTACGCGCCCAGTTCGTATAATGACACCGTCACCGGCGAGACGCTGTCCAGCGTTTCGGAGAAGAGCGAATCCTATTCGAATGAGGGCGGCAGCCAGCCTGAATATATTGTGAGTACGAGTATATACCCATAGTCCTCGAACTATTTTTTGTACCATTTTTTTGTCGAGCGGCATGAATATGCAATTTGTGAATGGGTCCAACAAAAAACTAGAAGTCTGGCAGTTTTAGGCAGTTGCCAAATGGATGTCCTGCTGAGGCAGAAGCGTGCCTTAAAAAGGGGTTCGTTGAGAGCCCACTTTGGAGTAGGTTGCACGCCTCTGGCTTTTAAGCTATTACCAATGCTCGAGATGAAAAATTCAAGCACCCAACAAGGGCAGGAAATGGAAAGCCCCACCAAGCAAGAGCGAGAGGCGGAAACGGAAGCGGCATGCGGCATGGCCCGAATGTCGTCGCTAAGACGTCGTGATTAATTACGCCACGGCTGATGATGATGATGATGCTAATGATAATGATGAGCCCCCCCACAAGAGTGGACGAACTCTGATACTAAGACTGAGACTGAGACTAAGATTGAGAATGAGAATTCGCGGGCTTTTGGCTGCTGCAAACAAATCGTTTCAAATTATTAAAATCATTTATTATCGCCCGTAATCTTGCAGCGGCTGGAAAACCGCAGCGAACTGCCTTTAGACAATCCAACGACAAAAGCCAAAGAGCTGGAGGGTCTGGCGAGGCGGGGATTTGGCGCCTGAAAAGTATGTAAAGTGCGTAAACTGCGACCGCGTCGTGTTATAAATCAGACAGAAAGCGTCCGAATGCGCCATTCCGATCTCTGAGCATCCTCCGGCATTCGTCCGCGCATCCCGCTGTGTGTCGCCGCTGTCATTGTGGCTGTCAATTACGCGACAACGACTTTCAACGCCCTTTCTGCCACACAGAAAGTAAATGGCAAATGGCAAAATGTGGAGTAATTACGGGGCCATTTACACAAAACATGGAATGGGCTAATAAATATAGTATACTCGTACACATACCATATAACACATACTCATACTCTACTCTCTCTCTCTCTCTCCCTCTGTTTAGGATGAGGCACGCAAGAAGGCGGCATCAACATATCTGGTGGAAGGTGCGGATATGCCACCGCCCAGATATCAAAAGGATGGCACTCTGCCAGTATTATATCCGAATAATATTGGTAAGTCAATGAATCCAACATTTTTAGCCAAGATAGCCAAGGGAGAGCCAACCAAAAAAAAATACGCTTTAGATAATTAACTTTCGAGCAAAAACAAAGTTCGAGCGAGTGCTGCACGAGAGCTGTCGGCACGTCAGTGCAGGAGACCCTGACCCCCGCGTATCCCTGAGCTCTGCTCTTTGACCCTCTACTCCAACCTACACCCTACGCCCGGCACCCTACAGAGTTGCACTCGTTTCGGCTTGATTTTTATGCCATGATTGCAGCGCAATCAAAGCAAATGTAAGAGACCAAAAAAAATAGGAGCAGCATGGGTGTGCCGAATACTCAGATGCCCTTTGCCACAAAAAAAAAAAAAAAGTGATAGTAGTTAAAATTCAACGCAAAATGGCAGCAATCAAATCTATAAGGAATTTATCTATAAGTAAAGTTTCACTGGGCATAAACTCAAATATGATAAAGGAACCCAAAAGAGAAAGCTACTTTGCTTTCGAATTCAACGAATAGTTTTAGTTTAAACATTATCTAAGACCAATAGAAAAGTTTATGCTCATATGGAGATACATTACAGTTCAAAGATACTTATTTTTGGAGCCAATGTGCACAACTTTTGGAAAGGGTATCAGCTGAAACGGAAATCGCAAAAACTAAAGAGATTGAAAAACAAAAAAGAGAGAGAGAGAAAAATACAGATAAATAAAGCGAAACCGAAACAGGAACGAAAAAGGATCGAATATTGGGCAGCGGGTAGGACTGATGGAGAAGAGTGTGTGTGGGGGGGCAGGGAGGTTGCATGGCATGATGGAAATTCAATTTCAGCACAGCATCTCCATCTTAATTGTAATTGAGCAGCAAACTTTTTGTCAGAGTCTTGATTTTCAATTGATGCATCTACCGGGCCTCTTCTACGCTCTCTGACTGTGTCGCTGTGTGTGTGTGTGTCTCTGCCACATGCCTGCCAGGCAGCTGCTACGAAATCACGTTCATGTCTGAGCTAATTTAAGGCACAACCTACACACACACACACACACACACATCATTCAAGATTTGGGAATTTAAGAAAGAAAAGCACAAATGGAAATGGAAGAATAATAACCAAAGAGCTGGCAGACAGACAGACACACCTTACCAGCAAAGAAAGATCCTCCGTCCCCCCACCAACAATATTCTATAAAATCAATTGGAAAGCCAGAGGGGAAAACAGCTGAGAGCAGAGAGGGAACAGCAGCAGTGAACAGAGAGGGAACAACAGTGGAGAGCACTGTGCAGAGAGGGACAGCACTGAGCAGAGGGGAACAACAACAGCAGAGACCACTATGCAGTAGATAGGGGAGAGTACGGCGAAGAGAAGACATCTCCGCGGGTGCCAAAGTAGGAAGTAGGAATTGAATGCATTTGAAATGCAAAAGCGTAGAAATAATAAAAATACATTAGCTGCACAAAACTTATCCCCAATGCGGGAGGGGATTCCGTACCTTAAAGCAGAGCGAAGATGGGACTGAGGGGATGTGGCACACAAAACACAATTACCTTATGTCAACGAAATGGAAATTTATTTTCTTCCTTTTTTTTTTTTTTTTGGTCAACGAGAGGAACTGAAAGAAAGAGAATAAGATTCACAGCGAGCAGTCGCTAGGAAATTCCAGGAAATAGATAACCAAAAAGCGCCCTTACCTATCCCAAACCAACCACCCACCCCACCCCAGGAAAAGTTTCAAAAGCGACACGCATAATTATGTATGTATGTATGGGTGTGTGTGTATGTCATGTCATGTACTTTCTTCTCTCAAAACAAAACAAACAACGAAGGAGCAGAATAGAACAGAAAGGAAAACACGCCAAGGAAGAATCAGGGAAGACGCACACACAAAAAAACGAAAGCAAAATAGAGAAAGAGATAGAGATAGAGACAGACAGAGAGAGAGAGAGAGAGAAGAGAGCAACCTTTTTGGGGTCTTGTAAGTATTTGGATGCCCTTGAAGATTGCAGCTTCCAAAGTAGCAAAACAGATGTTATATTCCCCCCAAAAATTTGGGATTATAAAAAATATGAAAGGAAATGATTTCCATCAGATTTTTTAATGTAATTTCTAAGAATTTGTATATACCCAAAAAATCTATAGAAATTAAATCAAGCGATAGGTAAAACTCGTAATACCCTGTGCGAGGGTATAAACCACAACCAAAACAAAACAGAAATGAAAGAAAGCAGCATAAAAAGCGCTCAACAAAAAGTAGGATAGGCAGAGCGCGGAACAGAGAGAGAGAGAGAGTGAAAGAGAGACGACAGTTAGGATGATAGAAAGGCAGGAAAGAAGGAGGCAGAGGATGGAGCGGGAAGTGCAAAAGAAAACCCCCACGTGGCACAAAAAATTAAAATGCTTGCCGGAAGCTGAATCTCAAACAAGAGAGCGCTCAAGGCTGTTGTTTCAAGCGTGCAGATTGGTGGGTGTGTGGTGCGAGGGGTGCGAGGGGCGGTAGGAGGAGTAGCGGGAGCTGCCGCACATAAGCTGAAAGGGGGCGCACGCTGCTGGGAGTGGGTGGGGGCAAGCGGAAATTGTTTTTGTTAGTTGGCGTCAAATTTTTTTTATCTCTTTTCTTTTTTTTTTTTTTTTTTTTATTTTCGTTTTTTTTTTTTTTTTGGATGGGATATTTTTGTGAATATAAATTTTGGGAAACCGCTGTAGCTGCTGGCACCCCCAGCTGCAGGGGCATTCACAGCTCCCCATTCTGCTGCTCCTGCCTTGCCACAGCAACCGACAGTTGCAATTGCATTTACGAAAAAAAAAAAAAAAATAAATAAAAAATAAAGGGAAAAAACTGAAAACTGGAAAACCAAGGCAACTTGCAGCGCACTTTTAATGAGATACTTTTCCACGCGCTGCCTTGTTAATGAGCGGCATGAACGTGCCGTCAGTTGTGGGGCAAGTGAAGAGACTGAGGCAACAAGTCAACTAACTAAATCTCCGAGTCTCTGAGTCTCAGCCATGACCTTGAGCAAGTGCAAGCACCGCACAGCCCTCTATTTTGCTTTGGGAACACTCTTAGGAGTATCTGTTTGGTTTTTCTGGTTGCCACAAATGTTATTAATAACAAATGAACGGAAAGAATGAGATTCCCCAAGTGCCAGCGCCGCCAGCTCGCATCTGAGCCTGACCCACGCAACAATTATCCAAGCAAAAAGCTCGAGGGGCAAATGGCAAAGATCCATTGCTTTGTTGTCTGTATTTTATTTTTTTCATTTGTTTTGCGCTGATCGAAAAATCAATAATTCATGACTCACACACACACACACACACACACACAGGCCCGCATACACATATGCAAAGAAGTAAGTAAGCCACAAGATGAACATGGCCCGAAAGGAGCTTAAGGTTCTCCTGCCGTACCACCCTTCGATTTGTCACCGACACTGCTGCCGCTGCCACAGCTCGAACTTTTGCAACGAAATTATTGTTGCCTACTTTTGCGGGCAGCCCCGACGACAACAGGAAATTCTGTTCCCTAGCTACAGGAACTTATCCTGCACCTCTCACTCACACACTCTCTCTCTTTCTCTGCCAGTTGGAGTGGTTTGGAGTCGTGTCTTGTCCTATTTTGTGGAAAATTACAATCAAATTTGTTACGTTTGCGGGTTTTACGCCTATCCGTATGACAGCATCTCACTTGCGGTGGCAGCAGCATCTACATCTACTTCGTGATGTGGCTACAACAACTCCTAGCGGAACGATGTGTGTTGTGTGGCAACGAGGCAATGTGGGAATATACTACATATGTGTGTGTGTGTGTGTGTGTCATAGCAATTTGTCACGCCCCAAAAAAAAAAAGAAGGTGGAGGAGCAAGCAGGCAAGCAGTCATGGCCAGTCGAAAGACTCCATTGACATTTGCATATTTATTGGGAAGGCTTATCAGGCACACACACACACACACACATTCAAACATACATAGTAGTACTCGTAGCCCCACACCCACGCCGCCCCATCGTATCCATTGCAATTAATGGCCTTCGCTTTCGGTTTCTTTCCAAACGTTTGCACATGAAATCAGGCAGAACCCCAAGGCAGCAGCAAAGTGTTGCATCTATTTACGAGCATGTGCTTACACTGCAGCACAAAAGTGTGATATGTGGTGGCATGCCACCGTTACTTGAAAGCTAAACGAAAGCTATGGAATGGCAAATGTAATGGTTAAGAGTATTCTGCATAAAAGCATTCGCATTTCGCAAACGTTTATAGCGTAAATAAATATCTTAGAAGCGCTTATAATTTACACATTTAATATTTATTTATTTACTCTGTAAACTAAAAGTTTTACAAATTAAAACTCCAGAGCAGAAAGTAGCTACTATGGCTTTTGTAATATATCTAGATGCTTAAACGTATCCAAGAACTATGCAGACTAACTTAGCAGATATCGTACAAGTTGCGCTTTGGGTATATTTTCATCTTAAACTAAATATATAAATATGGTTTCCGCTGCATTTTGAGGTATCATTTACAATGTAGGAAAATTTTTGTTTGCCCTCAGTGTAGATGTTTATAAATACGAGTGAGTACGTGCGCCAACGAACACTGAATATGGGGTGCATCTTCTGGCATATACGAGTATCTGCTACACGAAATGGCAATACATAAAATCTGTCATTGGCAGTTTTAAAAAATCGAAATTCAATTTGCCACTTGCACCATTTGCGGTCGAGACAGGGAGTCCGTGCCCCGCTTATAGCCGCAATCAAAGCTTAAGCACTCTGGCCAACACAGAAAAAAAAAAATGTGGAATGGGAAATAAGAATATAAATAAATAAAATAAAATAATATGCAACAGCAGCACACAGTAGGGAGCCACCGACAAAATGAAAACAAAAAACTGACTGAAATAAATTTTAAAATTGTTATTTTAAATCATAGTATATTAACGGGAAATCCCCCATTTTTTCTCTCTCTCTGTGTTTACAGTTAATGCCTGCACATTGCCACATCCGAGGCACAACAATGGGAATGCCACCGCCATTCATATGAGCCGGGATGATCAGATGCTAATCAGCAAGGGCATTTATATACCGTCCCCATCGCCAGCGCCGCCGCCAGATGGCTCCTACTATAATATGAACAGCGACAGATATTTGTCCTATCCGCCAATGGTGAGTGCCAGAACCAATTACGCCCCCCTGTACTACTTTATATACAGAGATCAATGAACCGCCAATGGGTGTGCCCCCAAAGGCGTGGCGGGGGGGATTTGGCTAAGACCCAAGCTTAACCAAACAGCTGCTACTGCAGTGGCAGTGGCATCAGCCGGGTAAAACTTAATTGCCCGCATCTGCAGTTACCTTCTTTGATCCGTGGCCATCTGCTCCGCCCCAAACCCAACCGAACCCACCCCACTCGTGGATTATTTCGCTCAATTAACCAAAGTTTTATAGAGGAAGACTTGGCATTTTGCATCCTGCCCGGCCCCATGCAATGCCAGGACATACCAAGAGCCATGCAATAGGGCGGAGGGTGGTCCATAAATATTTGTATGGTATCGATCAGGCAGGGTGGGGCAAACGGGAAGCGTTGTATAGAGTGTGGCAGAGAGAGAGACATTTACCACACCATTCCCCTGCTGTGGCATTTAACGCGCTTCGACTTTTATAATCCCCACGCTTCAGCTTCTTTGCAACAGCAGCAGCAACAGAAGCAACAGCAACAGTGTAAAGACAAATGACAAACTTAAAAGCATTATAAGTAAGCTGCTCCAACTGAAGCTCAAGCTCTGATACAGCCCGTTGGTTGCATGCCCCTCTGCCGCAACCCTGTTCACATTCAAAAAGTAAACATTATTTTCTCAATATAATTTAATATCGCGCATACGCAGCGTATAACAGCAGCAGCAGGAAAAGGGTATAGAATGCCTTTTGAGGCAGAAGAGAAACAACCGGGAATGTCAGTGAACAACATCCAAAAGGGACATTGGACTACGCCCACACACACACGCGCACACACACACACCCACACACACACACACATATACATACATGCTCGATACCTTCATTGGATTTTTCTGTCGCATTGCAAGCCAATATAAATTCCACAAAAATTTCATAATAAACATGAGAAAATCAATTTTAGGAATTTATGTATCGCCTTTTAGGTATTTTCCCCCACCGAGATTTCCACTTTCCGCATCTTCTGCTGTGTGGGCAAGAGCGACATGATGACGACTTCTGGCACTAAAGGGGTGCAAATGCGACAGCATAAGACGACACTCGATATGGGTGGTGGTTGACAGTCAGCCGCTGGCTGTCCTGTCCCTAGCCCTATCCCTTTCCCCGTCCTGTCCTGCGATGGTCGCTTTCATTTATGTGTCATATCAACTGTGGCCCTGGCGATGGCGTTCAATAATTGTATAAATTAGATGAAGGAGCAGCACGAGGGGGTACGGCGGGGACACTGCAGACATACACACATTGCACACGCTTTAACTTGGGCTAATATAATAATATTTATGCTTTAGCTGTCGACCATATTTATGGGCCACATACGATTTGTTAACTTATTCAATTGTGTCCCAGTTTCAATTTCAATTCCCATTGGCATTCCCATGGATGTAGGGTTCTTCCCCTTTGCACTGCCTCATCCTGCACAGATCCTGCTGACTGTTAAATGATGTGGCCAAAAGTGTCCAGTATACCACCATGGGACATGGGGGGGACATGAGACTCTAAACCTTTTGTTTGCGGTTTTTAGTCAACGAGGGAGAAAAATTCAATTTCAGTTTAGTTTGGTCAACAATGGCACTCCACTATATATATATATATATAAATATGCTACATATATCTTATATATATATATATATATATATATTTCTGTGTGGGCCACTTCACATTGCTGGAAGGTCCTTCCGCTTTTTGTGTGCAGCTTGTGGGCCTTTGCCACATAAGAAATGCTTTTGTGTGGAAGCCAAATTGAATTATTTGATAAACATCATTAGAACGAGAAAGAACGTACGGAGTCGCTTTGAACGCGACTCTACTTTTATACCCGTACTCAGTCAGTACACATGTGATTTATGTGGAATTTTAAAATGTTTTATAATTTTTTACATTTTACATTTTTTTGCTACATCTGTCATCGACATCTACATCTACATCATCTACATCAGTTCTCACAACAACACACGTACACTGCACGAGGCAGCATGTTTGAGCGTAAGTGTGCGTGTGAGAGAGCCGCTGCAGCGCTGCTGCCATCAACCCTAATAAAAATGTATATTTTGTTGCGAATGGCAAGGGGGAGGCGACTCGCTGCTGAAAATTCATTTGATCATTGTGGCTACAATAATGATCCGATCTGAACCAAATTCGGGAATCTGGTAGATATGGTTATTATCTACAATACTGCATTTTTCGTTTTTTTCCTATCTTCAAAATTGTGGACTTTCGTCTTTTGGGGGCGGAAGGGGGCGGGGCGAAATTTTGAAATACACTTGTTCAGGTTTGGTATCACAGGAGTCTTGGCCAAAAATTTGGTTGCTCTAGCTCTTATAGTCTCTGAGATCCAGGCGTTCATTTTACGAAAAACCAAAATTACTCGATTTTGTGTGAGTGCGAAAGGGATGGAGCGAAGTTTTTGCGTATGTTTTTGTCTATTGTGGCTATATTAATAATCCGATCCGATTCAGATTTGGGCCCCTGATAGATATGGGCTGTCTCTATGATTCTGCATTTTTTCGTTTTCTGCTATCTTTAAAATTGTGGACGCCACAGATGTGCGCCCTTTGTGGGGGCGCAAGTGGGCGGGGCGAAATTTTGAAACACTTTTCTAGGAGTGAGATATCACATCAGTCTGGAAAAAAATTTGATTGGTCTAGCTCTAATAGCCTTCGTGCAATGAGTGAAAAACAAGACGGACGGACAGACGGACAGACGGACAGACGGACGGACAGACATGGCTATATCGACTCGGCTATTGATGCTGATCAAGAATATATATACTTTATGGGGTCGGAAACGCCTCCTTCTGTGTGTTACACACATCCACTTTTAGCACAAATACAATATACCCTATTACTCTTCGAGTACGGGTATAAAAATTACAAAATATACCAGAAAGAGAGAGAGAGAGAGAGAGAGTGAAAAAAGTACAGAAGAGGGGCACAGAGAGACAGCAGCGGTTGTCCAAAAACATTTGGCCTAGAACTAAATTACTTTTCAAAGAGCAGCTGTCTGTGCGTTTCTTTTCGGATCTCTGTCGTATGGGCCAGTAAATGAATAAAGACAATTTATCACAGTAAATCAAATTAAATTTCAATTGAAAAACTTGACAAAACAGACACACTCACATACACAGTGCGGGGAAAAAACAAAAGGAAAAACTCGCCCCTCAAATGGCAATCTAACAAAGTTTTGGGAACCATTTGCCACACGCCAAATGGGGGGGTGGCAGGCAGACAGGCAGGCAGAGGCAGCTGAGGCTGCTCATCCATCGACATGCCGCAATCGAATTATTCGTATCAATCGTATCAATAGCCATCAATTGATTGGGAGCATCTTTCCGAGTGAAGTTTCCATTTATGACAGCCAACTGAATGAATGAATGAATGAATGACTCAATGAATGAATGAGAAGTCCTAAACGAAGTGAGTCCTTAATTAACTGTCGAAGGATGTGCCACTGACAGAGATTGCATTACCATTGAAGCATTGCAAATAAACTATATTCAGAATTTAGAATTAATTGTTAAGGTTTGGCAAACAATCGTTGGAAAGGAAAGCAGAACTTTGTCATTCAAGGTTTAATTGGGTACATTCCGATACAATTTGCCATTTGTCTCCATTTGACTTTGCACCATGCAGACAGGCTACTGGGTGTGTCAGAGGTCACCCGAAACTTGACTTAAATTTAAAACAAGCTGTGGCCACACACCCCCCCTGGCACTCCCACACATCCATCCTTTTGTGTGGAAAGGAGGCGGAGTATTGTGTGTGTGTGTGTGTGTCTTGTAACTATTTAAGCGGCAATTTGTATTTTATTGCCAACTTTGGACTCGAAACTGAGAAAACTCCTCCTTTACACTTTTCACACACCCCATCCCCTCCCCTTCCTGCACACATTATCTCGAAAATGCTCGGCTTTCATTTAGCCGGTTTCATCGTTGATAAGTTAAATGCTGCCTCCAGACGACGCACGCCGTCAGAGTCCCAATGCGAATGTGGACTTCAGCCGTTGGCAGTTGTTGTACGTGCACTCAACTCACATGGTGGAGCAGCAGCTGGAGGGGGGGGCAAGTAGCATCAGCAGCAGCAGCAGCAAGGATGGCAGATCCCAGCAGGGATAGGGTCCAAGTCCGGGGTCTGGGTCCTGACTTTCACTGGACAACTTAACTACGGTTCACTTTGTTAAGTTGAGTTTTGCACAGTTTTAAATTCAATTAGTTTTTGTGTGCCATGCCCCCCTCCAGACAGGACAGACCCCATTGTCAGACATTCTGACTGTCGGACTGTGGATCTGGAATCTGCGAAATGTCAGCAACAGCAGCAGTAGCATTTCCAACGAACCATCCGACATTCGTCAGATACTTTACGCATTCGAGATACAAAAGTGTTTTCTGTATTTCTGTTTTAAAATTCATGAAAGAAGAACGGATGAGTGGCACAGCTGATGTGACGATTAAATAAATAAGGGGATACCACATCCCACACCCATGCCAGGGCACCATAATTTAATTTCCCAAACCCCAGTGCCGCTCTCGATCCCGTTCTGCAGCTGTACAGAGTATCTGTGAATATTTTCTTCATAGACATTGGCGCCGCTCGAGTTTGGTGGCTTAATGCGGAAAGTTTTGTGCGCTCTTTTTTTATGGGTGGAGAGGGGGCCACTCGACACACACTCGAGCACAAGCGCACCCCCTATGCCAATTGGTTATTCTATTTACACAAAATGAACTTCTCGCCAGAGCCACAATACACAATACACGCGGTAGCAACAACAATAGCAACAGCAAATAATGAGGCACGGACACGGACCACACCAGAGCCCGGAAGCCTGGGAGCCTGGGAGCCTCAGAAGTTACTTCAAAAAACATGGAGAATTAGCAAACGCGGCATACAAAAGCCTTTAAGTGGCCAAAAAGTTTTCGGGGTGGGTAGGGATTTTCCCCTTTTACAGTTGTTGGGACTGGGGTCCCAATCCTATCACTAAACTATCCACAGGGCGCCAACAGCAACAACAACAGAACCCATCTTCAACTTCAGCCTGGGCTCAAAGTTTTCGTTAAAGACAATTTAACTTTGTAAACTGATACAAAATGTCCGCTGGTAAGTCCGTGTGTATTCCCAGCGCCATGTTAATCAGTGCTGGCTGGCGGCTCTAATGTGTTGTTCAGAGTGCGGCACCGCTGCCACTGCCGCACCTTTCCCCAACCTAGGATAATCCTTGGCTGTTGGCTAGCGACTTCCGTGCTTCAATGGATATACAACACAATTGGAGGTGCCGGCACTGTGTGAGTGTTCGATTCACTTTGCTTTTCTTAATATTCCAATTAGGTGCACAAGTTGAGAACTTTGAGAGAGCAACTGGAAACTGGAAACTGGAAACTTGAAAGTTGCTACGTGGAGGAAAACTTCTTTGCTATGTTGCTTGGTCAGGGGGGGGTCCGAGGCTAGTCTGGACTGGAAGGTGGCTGACAACATGACAAAGTGTCATGTCAATTGAACTAGAAATCCACTTGTAGACAGTTCGTTTCTTTCTACTTCATGGTTACGCTCCTCCACCACCTTGCCTCCTTGCCATCCTGCACAGCCAGAAACGAGTCAACAAGCAACAGTAACGATATTTGTACTCTCTCGTACTCGTAGTTTTTCTCGAAAAAGTTTGTCAGCAAGTTATGGTTTTTTCCACATTTTTGTGTTGGGCTGAAAAGCTGTCATAATTACGGCATCGTTAGAGTCAATCTTTGCTTGAATTCACAGACTTTTGAATCACGCTAAAGCACAACAAAACACAAGTAGGCGCCGAAACTAGTCAACGGATGGATAGTGTTGGTGTGTATGTAATTTAATGTACTTTAACGATAGATTTTGCAGTTTTATCTACTTCTTATTTCATGTCTAACCTGTAACAACAGGAACGGACATCTCTGTAGATGTCCAATTCCTGATTCATAACTCAAAGGCAAAAGTCCCGTTGCTTATTTTGTATTGCTTCAGGCACGAGTTTTGTTCTTGTTGTTGCTGCTGAGAACAAGTTCATTTCTGCGAGAGCTAAAAGAATGAGAGCAAGAACTGCGGAGAGTGCACGCATTGCTTGCTCGTACACGAACAGACACGATCGAATGTGAGAGAGCGTAAGAGAGCGTAAGAGAGCGTTGAGAGCGTTTGACAAATGCACTTGCGAGCAGAAAACAAAAGCAACAATATGTGGAAGAAAAGTAGCAGCTTTCCGAAACAGGGTGCGATATTTGAATTTAAAGCAGACTCAATTTTGTTCATTTTGATGCCAACACACACCTAACCAGTTAACCCTGGAAGATCGTACATATATTTTTGCACATTCGTTTGATTCAACGATGAAATGTGTATGCAGCTTTCGAATAATATTTAAATAATTTATTCGATGACCGAAAGGAGAGGAGAATACCATTGGAATTCAATAACATAAACATGTACAAATAATAACAATTATTTGTAAAAAATTCGGATTTATGTAATTGATTTCAATTGATTAATTAATGGCAGCATTAACACATTAGCAATAAACGTTCATGTAAGCTGCTATGCAACTGCTTTAATTTTTAACATGTTTTACGCTTTAGGGAATGTGTTTTGTCACATTTTTCTTTTGTTTGTGTTTTTTTGTTCGATATATTGGTTTGTATTTGAGTGTATTTTTTCGATGCTAACCCATCCCTACCCCGCGTACATTGCAATGTATTTGAGATTCTACTTAGACGGGAAAACTCTTCTTGTTTGCGCTTTTCATTGTTTCATATCTCGGGCGACAGTTTAATGGGAAAACTTTTGCCCTCTCACTCACTCTCTCTCTCTCTCTCTCTTCACACTTTCCGCGAGCCGTTGAGCCAACAAAGAGAGAGATGGAGAGCTTTTGGATGAGTTGGGATGCGTTCTAAGCCTAAGTACCCGCCCTTGCCTAATGCTCCATAGCTAATTCTCTGCTCTGCTTTGTTTCATTTCTCATTTTTAGGAATATCCAGCAGCCCTGGACTTCAGTGCCGCCCCACCCATGTCCATGGCCCATCTGCAGCCCATTACAGTGACGTCACAGGCGGCGGCGCTTCTGGCCAGCAATGGCGGAGCGACGCTCATCGGTAACGGAACGGCAGGCGGATCGGGCACCCTGAGACGCGGCATATTGCGCGGAATACCCCAGCCAGATGTCACCCACCACACGACAGCGGTCAGCGGCAGTCCCATGCAGATGCTGCACGACCTGCATCCTGTCAATCTGAGCGCCACCACCCTCACCACGAGCACCATGCTCAATGGCAGCATGACGACGGCTGCGGCCACGAGCACGCTGCCCCGCCAACCCCACGGCATCCTTAAGGATCCCAACCGCAGCAAGCACCAGCAGCAGCAACAGCAGCAGCAATTCCAGCAGCAGCATCAGCAGCTTCTCAACGCCAGCCTAGTGGGCGTGGGTGTGCCCGTTTCCGCGCCCATGGGCAGCCTGCAGATACTCAATCTGCCAGCGCAGGGCGGCGGTATGGGCAGCAACCTACTGATGACTACCAGCGCCACCTACGACCCCACGGGAGCGGCCATGAGCAGCTTTAATGGCGGAGCCGCTGTGTCCGCTGCCTCCGGCAGTGGCATCCCAGTGGCCTATACAGATGCGGACGGGCATCTTGTATAGCTGTAGGCTGAGGCTGGTGTCACAATTGCCACCAGCAGCAGCAGCAGCAACGGCACTGAATCCCGGTACTAGTGCCCCGGACTGGAGGGGCGCGGGACACAGCACGCAGCTATGAAGTTAACCTATCGTCAACCTACCTAACATATAAAACAAATATATATCTAAGCGATGTAGTCTAGGAGCTTTCTCTTCTGTGGGTGGCCGCATCCTGTGTCCCATCCATCTCCGTGTCTACGGAGATTCCCTGGTTTGCAGGCGGCAGCGGTTATCCGGCGGACAGTCACTAACGTTCCTTCCTTCCATTAACTTATTCAAATCAGCCAACGAATTAGTTTATGTAAATTTTATCCAACATTTTTTTTTTTTTTGTTAAACCCCCAGCGCAGTTCCCATGCCCCCAGCGCCCAGCCCACTCAATGGTTGGGTGTTTATTTAGATAAGAAAAGCGGCAGCAGGCAGCAGGAAGCAGACAGAATGGGTGGCAGATTGGGGGGAGTGAGCATAATTTCGCAGAGAGTTTTACTAATTAGCCGGCAGCAGGAATAACAAAAACGTTCAACAGAGGCGCAGTGGCACCACCAGACCAGGGCGAGCAGGAGGCAAGTGAAAATAATTTGAAATTTTCTTTAGTGAAACGCGAAACGGTCCAAAGCCGTTTGACAACTCCCTGGGGCGTGCTCGGGGCTCAAGTCGACTGGGCACGTGATTGCCCTGGACGGCAACCAGCAGCAGCAGCATCGGCTCCGATGAGGGCCATGGTCGCCAAAAGTTGAAGGTTGACAGCCGCTAGAAGCTGCTCCCCAGCTCCTAGAAAATATTGACAGTCCACCACACCCTACCTCATTGACGCGGCAGTAAAACCAGAACTCTTGACTAGCCAGACACCCTAGAAAAAGGATTCACAGAGTTAAAACAGCAACAGGAATTAATTTTCCCCATCCATCCATTCCATCCATCCATCAGAATTACAAGCAGAAAAAAAGGGTTAATTCTTTTGAAATATTAAAAATATATTTATCATTCATTGTTAAAAACCAATATTCCCCATTGGATCCCCAAATTGCAACAATTGTGGGAGTGAGTAAGGGAACCTCCAAATTCATTATTCAGACTCTTCTGTAAACACATTCATGGCAAAAGATAATTACGTACATATAGAGCAGATCCCCACCCAGATGGAATGGCACTCTGCCACGCCCCTTAGTCATACAGAAAGAAGCACAATATCCTTGAGAAGGCATTCATCGAGCAGCAGGTCGGGAGTGGAGTGGAGTGGAATGGAACTTTTGCCGCACATAAACAGTTTTCATTTGCCACTCGTCGCAGTTCAGCGAGCGTGACATGGGGAAAATCTTTGAATGTGGGCGGGGGTAGGGGAAACTAGAACTAGAGCTGAGAATCGGAATGGGAATGGGGGCGCCCATTAGCTGTGGCATTGAAGACAATCTGAGAATTTCTAGGACCCTTCTTGAAGCCTTGTTGAAGCGAAAAGCATAAAACACAGGCGCTCTGTGGCTCGTTCACTTCTTGAATGCCAGTGGCTTTGGCTTTGGCTTTGGCTTTGACTTTCCAGCTCTCGAGATCTCCAAGCATCGGGGATAATTGCTCCATCTCCAGCTCCAATTCCAACTCCTTCAAACAGATAGAGAAAGAGAAAGCGCGTCTGTGTGTGTATGTGTGCGGATTTTAATATTCATTTAGTTGTAATTGCCGGAGATATTCGTATAGTGGGACTAGGAATGAATGCAGCAGCTACTCCGCAGCTATGTCTGCGGTGGATTATCACAAATGAATAACTGCTCTGCTCAGCTCTGCTCTGCTTTGGTCTGATTTTTGGGGAATTTCAAGATGATGGTGGCATGGAGTGGAAAAGGAAAGCCAAGGGAAACTCGCTTGACTGTGTAATTAAAAGTGAAATTATCTTTGAAATTAACGCATAGACAAAAGGCAAAAAGAAAACCTCCCCACACAAAAGACAAAGACAACGACAAAAGGAGGAATCCTCCAAAGTTGCTGAAGAAAAATGAAAAACAGCAAAAAATTCGGGAATCTGGTAGATATGGTCATTCTCTACAAAACTGCATTTTTATTTTTTCTATCTTCAAAATTGTGGATTTTTGTCTTTTGGGGGGGCGGAAGGGGGCGTGGCGAAATTTTGAAATACACTTGTTCAGGTTTGGTATCACAGGAGTCTTGGCCAAAAGTTTGGTTGCTCTAGCTCTTATAGTCTCTGAGATCCAGGCGTTCATATTTACGAAAAACCAAAATTACTCGATTTTGTGTGAGTGCGAAAGGGATGGAGCGAAGTTTTTGCGTATGTTTTTGCCTATTGTGGCTATATTAATGATCCGATCCGATTCAGATTTGGGCCCCTGATAGATATGGGCTGTCTCTATGATTCTGCATTTTTCGTTTTTCTGCTATCTCTTCAAAATTGTGGACGCCACAGATGTGCGCCCTTTTTGTGGGGGCGGAAGTGGGCGGGGCGAAATTTTGAAACTCTTTTTCTAGGAGTGAGATATCACATCAGTCTGGAAAAAATTTGATTGGTCTAGCTCTAATAGCCTTCGAGCAATGAGTGAAAAACAAGACGGACGGACAGACGGACAGACGGCCAGACGGACAGACGGACAGACGGACGGACGAGACATATATATATCGACTCGGCTATTGATGCTGATCAAGAATATATATACTTTTATGGGGTCGGAAACGCCTCCTTCTGTGTTACACACATCCACTTTTAGCACAAATACAATATACCCTATTACTCTTCAGTACGGGGTATAAAAAACCAAACAGAAAACTGAAAACGAAATGAAGAAAAATGCGCGAAATGCAGAAAAAGGAATTAAGAATGGAATTAAAATGAAAATGAAGCCACTATTGTATGCGTCCTGTCTGTGTGTGTGTGTGTGTGTGTGTGTATCCACCACGCCCACACATTATACGTACCTATCTTTTCCTTGTCTGGTGAGGATTTCCGCTATTGAATAATTGTGATTGCACTTGCCACAGATAAAAGTTAAATGAGCAGGAAAATTCAGGGAATTATAATGTTACGGGAGGGTAGGGATGGAAGGGATAACCTGTTGTTGAATGCCCAATTGCCCCATAAATATTAATTCAATTTTTGAGAATAAGAAAAAAGTAATAAAAACGAATATGGGCATGAAATCGAGAACGCTGCCGCCAGCCAAAAGAAAGACCAGACCCTTGGATGCACTGGTAGGGCATATAACCCCCACTCTCTATAACTTATAGATACGTGTATTGTATAGCTTATTACCCATCTCTTAGTGCGGCCAAAATTGCATTAACAATTAGCATTTACTCGTGTGTGAAATGTGTAGGATATAGATAAATATAAGTAGCTAAGAAACCCGAATTCAATGTCAGAACTACTCATCCAATCAGCAAGCCAAATAACAAAACAAACAACAAAATACAAATTAAAAAAAACACTTTTCCAATTGTAACATACTATTAGCGATAACAGGCGATGAACGATTAACTCTATATGCGACAATTAACTATAAACGATTAACGTTAAAGAAAGGATAAATGCAGGTATATCGATACACACACAAACACACACCCATACATAAAACGATACTGAATTCAATGTCAAATGTAAAACGTAGCATAGAATCTCGCGACACACAACGCTCTCTCTCTCTCTCTCTTAGAATCCCGCTCTCAAACCCGAACCAAAACATTTCGGTGCTTGACAGAACATATACATAGTACTATATATGTAGATATATAGCTATAGCTAATATCGCAGTTCCATTGGCAGCACATAAACATTCGTGAATCCCTTAGATGTATTTACAGAACATCGAAAAAGTATCTACAGGATAGGTTCAGTATCATGTTCAGCGAATTTGTGCTCGTTGCATAGTGGAACTGACTGAATAATGCGCTTCAATTCGATTACACTCACTATTCACTTATTGAATGGATAGTACGGAGTATCTTGTACAAGTATACATATTTATCTTTTACCATTTTTAACGCATCGATGCGCCCGAATCTTGTATGTCTTCCCCGCACCTGCTTCTGAAGGAGAGTAACTCTGACGATTATATTTTGTGTTTGTCATTGTTTTCGATCGGAATACGTATTTATATTTATATTTATAGTGTATTTTTTTAGTTTAGGATTTACCATTTAACGAAATAAGACTTATTGTAGATAATTATTATGTTGAAAACAATTTAAAGTAAATCAAGTTGTTCGATTTGTACGTTTTTGCCAAAGAGATATATTTGTTAAACAAAGAAAAAGGAAATAAATAAATAAAATAGAATAAAAACAATGTGCTGCTTAATTGTTTAACTCACCCTCCCTCCCTTTCTCTCTCTCTCTATTTAAATAAATAAATTAATTGTTTAATTGTTGTATGTATGATTAAGCATTAGATTAAACCCATCTTTGTATGTATTGTAGCATCAATCTATCATTTGAGAGTAAAAATTCAAACAGAAGACACACAAGACTTGAAATACCAGAAAATATAGATTAAAGATTTAAGACGAACGATAAATGATTAATGATAAATGTTAAATGTTAATTCAAACTTAAACTTTATGTGTAACATGGTGGTATGGAATGTGAATGTTTGTTTAAGTCTGCATGTATGTTTGTATGTTTCAACTCGGAGATTAATTATAGACAAAGGCTAAAGCATTGTACAGTAGCCGCCAGAAAAAAAAACAATAATTAAATAAAGCATAAGATCTATAAGGAATAACACACACACACACACCACACCCACAACAAAATGCATAGTTTATAGACGCAATCGCCATCTCTGATAAATTGTATAAAAAACGAAAAAACGAAAGAAAGAACAAAAAAAAACTCTCGAAAGAACGAAATACGAACAAAGTATGAAATGTAATGCATATGAAACCTATTTGCATTTTTAAAAAAAAAACGAGATCTGTTAATAAATGAATTAAAAATATAAAAAACAAATTCATTCCAAATGCATTTCCTTTTCAGTGTCTAGAAGGAGGCTTCCTAATCCCACTCCTGACTCAGATTCTGTGTGAACAAAAGGCTGAACCGATTACGGGGCGACAAAAGACAACTTAATGGTAAAACTTTCCATTGACAGACAGGACTCCAATAAAGGAAAGCACTTCTCCACACCATTATCCGTCTTGCTATCCGGTGGAGCAGACACAGGGGGAAAAAAAAAAAATTGAATTCCTTGTAAAACTTACGAGCTGGCATTAATTTTAACAGCATCTCAGGACGTTGGGCAGGACGCCTGCTGCCTGATGCCTGCTGCCTTCTTCAAATTACGTATACGCCCCATTGCACGGACATGTGGGTGCGTGGCGCGTGAAGGGCCACCGTCCGGATGGGGCGGGCCATTATTCTCTCCTGACTGACTTTATGACGCTCATTCGATGGGCTTCACAAATAGCGGCTCGTTTTTCATTTAAATGGAAGTTAATTAGTTCCGCCAAACCAAAAAAAACCAAAAAAAAAAAAAACAATGGAACGAAGTCCGCATGAAGGGAAAATAAAATATACGCTGGCCCCAAAAACAGGGCGTGGCCAAAAGTATTCTTTTGCTGCAATTGATTGATTTATTCCCTTTCGACATCCACTTGGCCGGCTTCCTATTCTGCCAGCGACTTTCACGGAAACTTTAGCTTCCATTGCCACCTCCACTTCAGTATCCACTTCCAGTGCTGGCTGGCCCACTGCTGCTGCCTCATCAGTTGTTGCCGCAAATTGATTCAACAAACGGGCAAACAAGCGAAGCCTGGCCGTGATGGGCCTTCAATTAATATGTATGTGGGATGGGGCGGAGGACCGAGGCAAGAAAGTACGAATAAAACCTGCAGGATACCAAAGTTTCTGGCAGCTCGTAGAACCGGTTGCCGTGCGGCATGTGGCATACTATAATACTCTGCCACCAGAAGAGACACCAAGCCTAAGTCATTTTTTGCAGAACAGTTTCAGACGCTGAATAGCCATTTAAAAGCTGTCTGCTATGAAAATATAATTTTCTTTCTTCTATGGAAAACATAAAGCTGAATGCTGTGAACGTGCTAAAGCTGTTTGCTATGGAACTCCTAAGGCTGTCTGCTATTTCTTCTATTTCTGTGAATTTATAAAAAATAATTCAAATACTACATTCCCATTGCATTTCAAGGGTATACAAGCTTCGACAAATCCAACTATCATTTCCCAATTTCTGTTTTTGTTTTCTCTTTAGTTTTCTTTGTAAATTCAGGTGACAAAAGTCCACTCCACCCCTTTCTTTGGCTTAGCTTACCTGAGAGACGAGACTGTTCTTTCCAGATGGCAGCGATGGCCGTCAAAAGGAACAAACCTCAATGGCGACAGCGTGGAAATGCACGTCACAAGTACTCGAACAGTTCATCTGGCCGAGTAAATGGAAAAGTTTTGTTTGCTAAACTTTTGGGCAGCATAAAAAGAACGAGAGAGAGAGAGAGTGAGAGGGAGAACGAAGAGGAAGGTGCATGTCTGGAGGTTAGTCCGTTGTCCGCAGAGTCACTAAGGAAACAATGACGACCAAAAAGTTTTTTTTGTCGCTGGCATAATCATTGTCATGGCCATTGACGCAAGGATTGGCAAATTATCAGGGAAGCAACTTGGACGCGGTTGGACCCATGTGCGACAACGACGGCGACGACCTGACAACCACGTGGAGCAGTAGCAACGGGGAAAACCACTGTAAAATTCCATCATTAAATTTAATATTCCGCTGGGTCAGGAGGGCAATGAAACCGAAGAGAAGGGGCTACCCCTGTGTCTGGACCGCAGCAATGGTCCTGTGCCCTGGACCCTAGGGCCTGACGTAGACAGCAATTATGCCTTTGGCGGAATAGCCAGCTGACAATCAAAGAAGCCGCACCCATAAACAAGCCGGAGAGTTGAGGTCGAAGCCGCAGCCATTACGGCCTCTCGCTCCATAGGAACCGCAAATGGCAGTGCCCCCATCGCACTGCCCCACCCACCAGCGTAATGAATTGTGGCGAACCCGAAAACCCAAAATGCCAAAACACACTTAGGGGGGGATACACAGCGTTGCAGATACAGATGGAAATGATGGAAGGCAGTTTGCATACGGGTATATCTTCCCTTTTCCGCTTGCCTGCACAATTCTTTGGATCTCTTCCGCACGCAGTTGCAGCAACATCCTCTTTGTTGCGGCTTCAATGCACCAGAAAGCACCGATTTCTGCTCATCCTTATTGTTTTCCATAAAATCCATTTCGAGGCGGTGCAAGCTTATCGTTGCAATGCAGAAACAGCAGCAGTAGGAATAGCTAGAAGCAGCCTCACACTTGGCTAATTTGGGGCTTAGACTCGACTCCAACTGCCTCTTCCAGTGGCTCAAGTGCATGCCCCGGAAGAAATTGCAAATGAAATTCGCAATAATTCAAATTACGCATCCGCCGCATGGTACGGATAGCAAAAGCCCTAAACCCACACCCTTTTCTCTCAACACCAACTAAATAGAAATAAGCAAGAATTTTAGAAATAGAAATGGGATACACAGGATGCTTGAGGAACTTAAAATTATACTTAAAATCATATATGCTAGAAGATTATAAGGTTCCATGTGTATATCCAAAGTTTCTTAATCGTGTTAATCAATACTAATTGATGTGAATCAATTATATACACTCAATTCAAATGAAAACGCTTCCTTTTGCCTATAAAATGTATCCCTGTTCTCTTCGATAATCGCATGAATCGCATCTAATGTTATTCCGCCTGAACGCATCGCTGTCGAGCCAAAAACAGACTCGCAAAACGAATGAATTTGGCCACAAAAATATGATTTCATTCATTAAATGCTGACAAGTTCAAGTTGAATGAGTGTACATACATACATCTACACATATGAATGCCAGCCACAAATGCACGGGATATACATAGTCCACATATGATTTATTTTTAACACGCCTATTACAGCATCATCATCAGAGAGACTCGACGTCTTGGCAGGCGTTCAGCGAAACAGCCAACAACCGGGGCAGGGGGTCCGAGACAGAAGAATCGCCAAAGACAGCGATGCGCTGACAATTATACAAGAAAACAAGAAAAAAACTGAAAAACCTTTTAAATATGTTTGTTTTTATTTTGTTTTCTCGGTGTGCGGAAGGAGGTGACTCGTCTTTGGCATTTCCTCGAGCCGCCAACAGCTGATTCCTGGCCCCAAAGCAGAAAAGACCGGGGAGCAATTGGAGCGAAATAAAGAGTGTACGTGCGAGTGGAGTGGAGTGAGTGTGTGTGTGTGTGTGTGTGTGTGTGTGTGTGCAGCAGGCAAACAAGCAACAAGCGATGAGGCGAACAAAAATCACGGCCAAAACGGAAAAGCCGGCGAGAAACTGCTTCGGGGCAAATCTCGCCGCACAGTGGAGCCAAACAGACAATTTACTAGAACAAAAAAGGGCATATAAGATTATTTTGTTTTTGTTCATCAACAATAAGGTGTTTTCTCCCTACTAATTAGCTAAGTAATCTTATATAGTGTATCCTTAAATAACAGAACCTTAGATTCCTGCAAAAATACATTTATTTTTGTATATCCATTTTCTCCCAAAATGAAACAGCATCCTATTTATATACTCGACCCACTGTTTCGCCTGTGCCTCCCGACTGCGGAGGCTGGCTGCGTGTTGCGTGCCGCAGTCCGTTAGCTCGTTCGTTCGTTCTTTCGTTCGTCTTCAACATTCTGCACTCGTAGTCGCCGTCGTTTGGGGCTCGTCGTCAGTCTAGAGAGTAATATCGACACGAAAAGTAAGTTCGCCGTGGTTCTGCTGTCCCCATACTGGGCCCCCAGCATCGAGTATAGAATCTATATGTGCGTTCCGTGTGGTGCTGTGAATCTTGGGAAAACGTGGAAAATCCATGCTTTTCTTTCGCCTGGCCCCCTGCGCAACCGTTTGCCGCATGCCAGAGCCGGGCTCCAGTGCGGGTGTTCGATTAATTTCAATTGCATAAGATGTGCATTTATCATCTGTGCCGTATCGAATAAGTAAAAATATGAAAAAATTCAGAAAAAATTCTGAAAATTGTTCTAGTTTTGTGCGCTGCCCAGGCCTTTGCGTGTGATATTTTTGGACATGTGTGCGCTCCTCGTCGGCTCTGTGCGCCTTCGGGCGGTGTTCGTGCGGCGGTGAAACCAAAAATAAACACACGACACCGCTGAACGCCAACAATTCGTTGGGAAAAAATTCAAAATCTACAAGAAAACTACTGAATCTTTTCTGAAACAGAAAAAAAAAATAAAAAGAAAAACCGCCCGCTCTACTATAACAAAATCCCAAGTGGCGCGCCGGGTTGAGACGTGGGTGGTGTGGGAGCCACCGGTCTGGCAAAATGGCGGCAGCTGGTTTCGGGCGCTCTGCGTTCACTGCGTTGTCATCCGGACCCTTGGATTACACTACCAATGGCCACGCAGTGGGGGCGTCCCGTCGCGTATCTCGTATCGTCGCGTTTCGTCTTGCAGACATTATGCCGCCAGTGAAGCGAGTGAAAAAAAGTCCTTGGCTCAAGGATACAATAAAACGAATCGCGCAAAGCCCACGCACAGCCAAGCAATTAATTATTATTAATCCAAACCCCCACCCCTAAACCTCAACGTCATGTCAGTCGGGTGATTCGATATGTGGATGATTGTCAAATGGCAACATGTTGCACGGCATACATCACGAATATACAAGCACCTGAACACAATACATAAACTAAATATAATGATTAGCCAGGTCGAGCACACGCCATTCCTACAAAAGTAACTTTGGCACTTGCCCAAAAGAACAAAGAAAAACACAAGATGGAATGAATTTCGATTAGCCGCAGATAATATACACTTCACTTGATTTCCGGACACACTTTTCATTTTCTACAGCCATTTGTTTATTTTAGGAAAATTGTTTATGTAGTATAAATTTAAACACTTTCTCGCGAGTTTCGCGCACTTTCTTACGTGTTTTGGCGCGCTTTTCCTCTAACCAGTGATCGCACTACCGACTTGTAAAGATCATATCCCTTTTAGTTATCATTGAGTATGAAGCTTTTAATTATTATAAAATTAATGATTGTAGTAGTAATAGTATTTATCATATATTTAAATGGCCTGATATATAAATATCACAACCGATTACCGGTCTCTGTCACTTCAAGTAATACTAGCCAGCCAGTTTGATTTATTTAAACTTCTTTTAGCCAGTGGATCATTATAGATTCCATTTTCGATACGTCTTTCGATACACTGAGCTTAGAATATCGCATTGTCTGCAGCAGATTGCTTGTGGAAGAAAGGAATTAGACCAATTTAAACGATCGGCAGTAATAGATATAGCGAAGTAAAGGAGCAGCAGAAGAAATATGTATAATTTTTGTCAAGAGTTCACCTACATTTCATGCATACATACATATGTACACATTTGTATCTTTGCGAAATTCCACGCAAGTGGCGTGACACACACACACTCACACATAACGGTAAAAGTGTGACACGAGTGAAAGAAAAATGCGGCGAAAAAAGCAAAAGAGAGCAGAGCGGGCACATCAGCTGTTCGTACAGCGAAACCAAAACAAAATGTCGAAGAGGCCGACTAACTAGTCGGCTTGTGTTGTGCGAACGAGCGAGAAGGACTGAAAGAGAGAGAGAGAGGGAGAGAGCTCTCTTTCCTTGCCCATGTATATGTGCGATGTGTGTGTGTGAGTGCATAAACGAAGCGGGAAAATATTTAGAAACTATGAAAAAACAGAAAAAATGTACGCGCACGTTTCACACAAATTCTGACATCCCATGCAAAAATCCACACAGCGAATTCTTTGGCAACATGACGAGAGTGTTTCAATAATGCAACGAGAGAGTTACTAAAAGCTAATAAATATTAAAAAATAAAAAACAATTAAATTTTCTTCAAGGAAAAGAAAAGCGATACGAGTGGCTGAAAAAGGGAAATTCCCAACCAAATTATATACCCAACAAATACGCTGCTGGGTTGAACTTGTTTGCCTGGAGGCGCTGCAGTCGTTGGCGTTAACCAAACGAAATGGCTGAAGCGGAAGGTGGCTCCGAGCAGGATGATGTCTCATTCCTGAGAACGGTGAGTAACGGGTAACGGGGAGAGGGCAATGTATGCGGACACTGCCACTGACAGACAATACCCGGCCTTAGGGAGATCATCTAAAATCAATTACGTCCACTCAATAAAATCCATGGGGGATTTTTCACAATTGGTATCATAAAATATGCGACAAAGCGGCGACGTCGTCGGAAGTGGTGAAGGAGGGCAGCAGGGAAGTAGGAAAGGAGGGAAGGAGAAGTGCCCACCGATGGGCCAATCCATAAAAGATGTTTCCGTCCCTCAGTGTATCTGTAATGCATATTTATGGGCGACCCTAACTTTTGTTTATGGCACGCAATAAATACAAAACTCGAGTCACAAATTCAATCACAGTCACCAAAAGGGGGCCTCCATTCTCCATTCTGTATCGTTGGGATTCATTTTCCACTTTACATAGATTCCTCCCCAGATGGAGGAGCAGCCGCCCGCCGCCTGACGATGAACACATCGTCAGCTGACAAATGCTCCTATATATCAATGCCCACAGCTGGTGCTCCAAATGACAGTCATTATGGGGTATAAGTAAATAGTGATACTTCCTGTTACGCCTACTCCCCCTGCTTCATAGTGGTAGTAGTAGTTCCCTAGCCCTGCTCAACTTTGAGGGTCAGCAGAAACGACGACACCTTGCCGCAATAAATAAATATGTTTAAGGGCAAAAGTTCTTGGGATGAAAGTATCCGTAAACATGTCTGTATATCAGCCCCAGTTGAATCCCACAGCCCACAGCAGTAATTCAATAAATATGGGAGCCAAGGGAATTGCGTCCTTTAAATGTGCATGTGTGTCCGCCTCCTTGTTGTTGGAAGACAATTTGCGGTTCCACAAAACCATTGACCGGAAAAGTGCAAGGTTGCAAAAACATTTTCTCCAAATCGGAATCAGCATCGGCATCGCCATCGCCAACGGAATGGAAGTCAAATGCAAATTTTCGTCAATGAGCTGCAGTTTTTGGGGCCAAGTCTTTTTCTGTGTGGGCCGTTTGTGGGCGTGTGTGAGTGTGGTCAAGCTTAAATTTTAAACAGTTTTGCCATGCTCATCGGGGCAGGACACACGGACAGTAGAGAAGCTGCTGTGTCAGGCACTAGCTCGGCCAGCGCAGGCACTGGCACTAGCACTTCATTCGCATTTAAATTATGCAAATTGCTCGATTCGAAATCCATTACCGTTCATTTAACTTCGACAACTACACACAACATCACAACCCATCCCATTCCATCACCTCACATCCCATAACCCAAACGCAAATCACATCCAAGTGGAGGTCCGTGGTTAGGGCGGTGTCCATGTCCGGAGTCTGCGAGTCCTTGTTCTGCCCTGCCCTGCCCATTCATTTGCACATGTGGCAGTGCCTTGTAACAATTCCCTCAATTTGCGTGTGCATCGCCACTGCTTGATGTGGATGTGAATGTGGAATGTGGACCTGTTCCCAACGGACACACGTGTATGAGCGTGCGTGTGTGTGTGTGTGTCTGTGTGGTAGGGTGGGCAAATGCCAATTGGTATTGTGGTAGCTTGCCGGCTTGAATTGTTGCCAAAGTCTCATTAAAATTGCAGCCGAACTTTAGGCCTCTTAACGACTTAATTGTTAGCTAGCAGCCACCCATTCTCCACTATCCCTGCCCCACCACTATCTCTTCCCATTCCCCTGAATTTCATTATGCGCTCCACTCAACAATTTAAATACAATTACAGGAGGACATGGTCACACTCTCGTGCACAGCGACGGGTGAACGTGTCTGCTTGGCCGCCGAGGGATTTGGCAATCGGCACTGCTTCCTCGAGAACATTGCCGATAAGAATGTGCCGCCGGATCTGTCGCAGTGTGTGTTCGTCATCGAGCAGGCACTGTCGGTGCGTGCCCTGCAGGAGCTGGTGACGGCCGCGGGATCCGAGACTGTGAGTAAAACATAATTTGGATAATGGGATATACCCCCATCTATCTGTACGAGATACATACACACAGATCTTTCGTTAGGGATTCTCCAACCAAAAAAGAAAAAACAAAATTCTCCAAATTTTTTACTTTATCCAAACTTATTTTATGTTGTGCTCAGTGATCCATGTCGCTTGTTTTCCTACCTACCCTCCCAAAATTCCCCAATTGCATGCTATCTCTCTTTCCCTCTCTCTCTCTCTCTGTCTTTTCCCTACCTATTCTTCTACATATTTGTAACCTATCAATTTTTCGTTGTTTTTTCAAAATTTGTTCTATAAAAAAAAACCCCACAAAAACAGGATAGTCAAGTTGTAAGTATACCGTTAAATTCTACTTCTTCTTTACTCGTACTCGTGCTTCTCTTTCTATCTCTCTCTCTCTTTATTTGACTCTGTATCTGTCGTCTCACTTTTGTCCGTATAATGTCTGTAGTGCTATTTCTTTCTCGCTCGCTATTTATTTTGTATCGCTCCGTTGCTGCTTCTCTTAACGAGAATAATCTTTAAGCGCTCGCTCTGACTGTGTGTCTCTTTCTCTCTATAAGAAACAAGAATACATACATATGTTATACCACATTTCCATTAGCATTCCATATGCAAAACTGTACAATCCCGAAATGTTCGTGGTGTCCGTTCACTTAGGGGACATTTTGTATATCGAATCAATGCATTATTGGTAGCATTCTTACAGCTAATGGAACTGTGGCATAAGGAAACAAGTATAAATTATGTTGAAGAGTTATCCCCGAGAAAGATCAAATAATTTGTCTGTTTAGCCAATCCCGTAACCCCATTGCAACACACATCCTAACCCACAATCTAACCTACTAGAGTAACTCTATTTGGAATTTAAATACCTTAACCCTTGCTCACTGTTATGCCGTAGCAATTAGAAAGTAGTTTGGCAATCCTCAAGCTGTTCCAAACTTTAAAATACAATATCCATTATAATCATTAATCAATAATTTCCGACATTCGATAGGGCAAAGGTACCGGATCGGGACATAGGACATTGCTTTACGGCAATGCCATTTTGCTTCGACATCACAATAGCGATATGGTAAGTGCCATTACCGGGCTCAATCATGCCACCCATCTTAACGTTTATCTACTTTCAGTACTTGGCCTGTTTGTCGACTTCGTCGTCCAACGATAAGCTATCCTTTGATGTGGGTCTGCAGGAGCATAGCCAGGGCGAGGCCTGCTGGTGGACAGTGCATCCGGCGAGCAAACAGCGCTCCGAGGGTGAGAAGGTGCGCGTCGGCGATGATCTGATCCTGGTGTCCGTGGCCACAGAGCGTTATCTGCACACGACCAAGGAGAATCGAGCAGTCGATCGTGAATGCCAGCTTCCATGTGACCCACTGGTCCGTACAGCCCTACGGCACGGGCATCTCTCGCATGAAGTACGTCGGCTATGTCTTTGGCGGCGACGTTCTACGCTTCTTTCACGGTGGCGACGAGTGCCTGACCATACCAAGCACCTGGGGTCGTGAAGCGGGTCAAAAGTAAGCATCTACCAAGTATCCAAGTATCTAGTTTAATCGAACAAACCCCACCATGACTTTGCAGCATTGTCGTTTACGAGGGCGGTGTGGTCATGGCACAGGCCCGTTCGCTGTGGCGCCTGGAATTGGCGCGTACCAAGTGGACGGGCGGCTTCATCAACTGGTACCATCCAATGCGCATTCGTCACATCACCACGGGACGCTATCTGGGCGTCAACGATAGCAACGAGCTGATTCTGGTGAAGAAGGAGGAGGCTTCGATTGCCACGACGACTTTCTGCCTCAGGCAGGAAAAGGACGACGAGAAGAAGGTGCTCGAGGACAAGGATCTGGAGGTGATCGGCTCACCGATCATCAAATACGGCGACACTACCGTCATTGTGCAGCACTGCGAGACGAGCCTGTGGCTCAGCTACAAGAGTTATGAGACCAAGAAGAAGGGCGTCGGCAAGGTCGAGGAGAAGCAGGCCATTCTCCACGAGGAGGGCAAAATGGACGATTGCCTTGACTTTTCACGCTCCCAAGAGGAGGAATCGAAAACGGCGCGTGTCATCCGCAAATGCAGCAGCCTCTTCACTCAGTTTATCACGTAAATATCACAAAGAATTCCCCTAGAATTCTTGAAATTAATTTGAAATTCTGTTTAGGGCATTGGAGACGCTGCAATCGAATCGCCGGCACTCGGTATTCTTCCAGCAGGTGAACCTTAACGAGATGGTCATGTGCCTGGAGGATTTGATCAATTATTTCTCACAACCAGAGGATGATATGGGTATGCAACGAACGATATATTTAGCTGATTCTTTAGCTAATGTAAATCTCTTGATTATTATTAGAACACGAGGAGAAACAGAATCGTTTCCGTGCCCTGCGCAATCGTCAGGATCTGTTCCAGGAGGAGGGCGTACTCAATCTGATACTGGAGGCCATTGACAAGATCAATATCATCACGTCGCAGGGCTTCCTGGCCAGCTTCCTCGCTGGCGATGAGACCGGTCAAAGCTGGGACCACATCTCCACGTACCTCTATCAGCTGCTGGCCGCCATCATCAAGGGCAATCACACTAATTGCGCTCAGTTTGCGAATAGCAATCGCCTCAACTGGCTGTTCTCGCGTCTGGGCTCCCAGGCCTCCAGCGAGGGCTCCGGCATGCTGGATGTCCTCCACTGCGTGCTCATTGACTCGCCGGAGGCGCTGAATATGATGCGGGATGAGCATATCAAGGTGATTATCTCACTGCTGGAGAAGCACGGACGTGACCCCAAGGTCCTCGATGTCCTGTGTTCGCTGTGCGTCGGTAATGGCGTGGCCGTGCGCTCCTCGCAGAACAACATCTGCGACTTTCTGCTGCCGGGCAAGAATCTCCTGCTCCAGACCCTGCTGGTGGACCATGTGGCCAGCATTCGGCCGAATATTTTTGTGGGACGCGTGGACGGTTCGTCCATGTACCAGAAGTGGTACTTCGAGATCACCATGGATCACATTGAGCAGACGACCCATATGATGCCCCATCTGCGCATTGGCTGGGCCAACACCTCCGGCTATGTGCCGTATCCGGGCGGCGGCAAGAAGTGGGGTGGCAACGGTGTGGGCGATGATCTGTACTCGTTTGGCTTCGATGGCGCCTACCTGTGGACGGGCGGACGCAAGTCCCTGGTGATGGATGCCATCACCGAAGAGCCCTTCATCCGCAAGGGCGATGTCATTGGCGTGGCCATAGATCTCTCGGTGCCCGTCATCACGTTCACGTTCAATGGCGTCAAGGTGCGCGGCTGCTTCCGGGACTTCAATCTGGATGGGATGTTCTTTCCGGTGATGAGCTGCTCCTCGAAGCTAAGCTGTCGCTTCCTCTTTGGCGGCGATCATGGCCGCCTCAAGTATGCCCCACCCATGGGCTTCTCGGCCCTGGTGCAGTGCCTGATGCCGCACCAGATTCTCAGCCTGGATCCCTGCTTCTACTTTGGCAATCTCAACAAGAACGTTCTGGCCGGTCCCTGGATGATCGAGGACGACACGGCCTTTGTGCCCAAGCCCGTGGACACCACGGGCGTTTCCCTGCCCAGCTCCGTGGACCAAATCAAGGAGAAGCTGGCGGAGAACATTCACGAGATGTGGGCCCTCAACAAGATCGAGGCGGGTTGGTCATGGGGCGAACATCGTGACGACTACCATCGCATTCATCCGTGTCTTACGCAGTTCGAGAAGCTGCCGGCAGCCGAGAAGCGATACGACAATCAGTTGGCTGTCCAAACACTCAAGTGAGACGAAAACCTATCCACTGATGGGCTGCCTTTACTAACAGTTTACTCTGTTTTCCCCTCCTCCCCCACAGGACAGTCATTTCGTTGGGCTACTACATAACGATGGACAAGCCACCGGCCCGCATTCGTCCGGTGCGTCTGCCCAACGAGATCTTCATGCAGGGCAATGGGTATAAGCCAGCACCGCTGGACCTCAGTGCCGTCACCCTGACGCCCAAGCTGGAGGAGCTTGTCGATCAGCTGGCGGAGAATACGCATAACCTGTGGGCGAGGGAACGCATCCAGCAGGGCTGGACATATGGCCTCAACGAGGACTCGGACAACCATCGCAGCCCCCATTTGGTGCCATACGGCAAGGTGGATGAGGCCATCAAGAAGGCCAATCGGGACACCGCCTCGGAGACGGTGCGCACACTGCTCGTCTATGGCTATGTGCTGGATCCGCCCACGGGCGAGGGAACCGAAGCCCTGCTGGCCGAGGCGCAGCGCCTGAAGTTCGCCGCCTTCCGGACGTATCGCGTGGAGCGCAACTATGCCGTGACCTCGGGCAAATGGTACTTCGAGTTTGAGGTGCTCACCGCGGGTCCAATGCGCGTGGGATGGGCGCGAGCCGACTGCCTGCCGGGCACCATGCTGGGCAGCGAGGACACCAGCTGGGCCTTCGATGGACACAATGTAAGTATGCGACCCCGCCCCCACCACAGTGGTGGAGGATCGGGATCGGTATTGACATCGATGTAAGCTTTAGGGCAGGATGCAGGCAAGGGATCACCCTGCCTCTTAATATGTTTTACTAGTTAAGTGCGGGCATTAATGCAAAGATCGATTAAAGAAAAACCCCCTTTGAAACCCCAAAAAATGATTATAGGTGACCAAAATGCATGCCGGATCCATTGAGCACTTTGGGGTGCGGTATGAGGCTGGCGATGTCATTGGTTGTTTCATCGATGTCAAGGAGCAAACGATCAGTAAGGACCCCTTAGACGCACTGCCAAACGCGCGCACTATCAACGTTGATTTTATTTCTTTACGCATTTTGTTTAACTCTTTTTCTCTTACTTTATTACCTAATCGAAGAGTCTTTTGTTCTCTACATAATTTGTTCATTTAGCGACACCACTCCACTCTCTCATAATTGATCATCATTAACCAGAAACCAGAAACATTCAATTAGGGGACAACAACTCTTATCTGTATTACCTATGAAATCTCTAATCTCAAATTCAATTTAGGAAGAGAAAGTCTATGGTGGCAACAGTGAATCCTTTGGTAAACAGTGCGGACCCGGTGACATAGTTGGTGTCTTTCTAGACCTAGCCGATCACACAATTAGTAAGAAACTCTCTCTCTCTCACTCCCACCCCACTTACTCTTTGTACTTTTGTAATGTGAAAGAAAATCCTACCAATACCCCCATGTCCCCCTGCTGAGCATTCTAAGGAATGTATTCCGTGCTTTTGATATCTACTAAACGTGAAACAGAAAGTGCAACCGGAACGTGAACCATAACCAGTCGAGTGTTTAAAGAACCCAGCAAGTGTGGAAGGAGAATCCCTCCATGAACCTAGCAACAAACCCTTGGCAAACAGCTCCATTAGATCAACATTTAAATCATTACAGAATAGGAAAACAGAACTCGCAAATAGCCTGCCCTCCAGATGCCTGGGGCACCAGACAGACCAAACAAACAAACAAACAGAAAATATACACACCAAATAATATTTTATATTATTTTTAAAATTGTTTGAAAATATTGTGGGGGTTGTTATTTGCGAGAGTTTCTGCCACCAAAATGCATTAGTTCCATTAGCTTTTATAGCCCAGCGCTTCTTTATAGAACATAGTATATTTTTGAACCAACAAAACCAATCCAATCCAATGCTCTAACGTCCAAATACATGTCATATGAACCTTTGTTACCATTTTGAACCACAAGAAACGCAAAGCGTATGAGGAAGGCGGTGCCTGAGTGCCTGAAAAGGAGAAGGTGACAAACACATCAGACCCATCTAAAGCTTTTTAATCACACGTCTCTCTCTCTCTCTCTTGATTAATTAAACTGCCTGTAATTAGTAAATACTAATAATCAAAAAAAAAATGTACAATAATTAGCATGAGAGCTAACACCATATATCTCACACGTACGTTTACTTTATAGTCTGCTTGTGATTTTATAAATCTAATAGTAACTAGCTTTAATACAAAACTAACTAAAGTTAATCCAAGCTAAACGCATTCGTTGAGATTCGTAAGGATCCTCCACTGTAATACAAATTCGAATCCAAATCAAAATGCAAATTAATCCGCACGAATATGCTAGAGGAATTTTAATTGCTTGTTGGATTCCGCCCCCCCACCCATTCGGAATTCAATAGAAATAGGCTGCTTGAGTCTTGGCTTAGATACGTTTAGATATGTATGGCTTCGGTCTGTCCATCCCCCTCCCTGTTACTCCATCCATTAACTCCAATCAATTTCTGTGCTATGGTGTGCTATGCAGGCTTCTCGCTGAACGGAGAACTACTCATGGATGCCCTGGGCGGAGAGACGACCTTTGCCGAGGTCACCGCCGAGGGAGTGGGCTTTGTGCCCGCCTGCACGCTGGGCGTGGGCCAGAAGGCACGCCTCATCTATGGCCAGGACGTGGACTCGCTGAAGTTCTTCACCACATGCGGCCTTCAAGAGGGCTATGAGCCATTCTGTGTGTGAGTGAAAACGAATCCTACATCAAGAGTATCTACCTAAGTATTAACCTTTCATACAGCAACATGCGTCGGCCAGTGACCCATTGGTATACCAAGGATCAGCCCATATTCGAGAACACCGAGGAGATGCCCGACTGCCGCATCGATGTGACGCGTATTCCTGGTGGAGCAGACACACCGCCGCATCTGAAGATCTCCCACAATACGTTCGAAACGATGGAGAAGGCCAATTGGGAGTTCCTGCGCCTCTCGCTGCCCGTCACCTGCATGGGCGAGTTCATCAGCGAGCAGGAGAAGGCGCGGCGCTGGGAGGAGATCAAGATACGGCAGTATCGCTTGATGCGCGAGGCCCAGGAGGCGGCAGCCCAGTTGCAAACCGCCCAAACGGCCGCCCACATGGACCACATGCTCAAGGGCGGCTTCAACATGAACGACATCAAGGGGCTGACGCGCAACTTCGATGATCGCACGGAGGCCGAGGCGGAGCACATGATGCGGCCGCCACGAACGCCGCGCAAGGGCAGCCTCACGCGCAACATCACCTTCGAGAGCGACATGTCCGCCGCCCTGGACGAAATGCAGCGCTCGACATCGGTGCTGGATATGAACGGGCTGGGCGAGGAGATCGATGACAAGAAGAAGCGCGGCCGCAGTCCCTTCAAGTTCTTCTCGAAGAAGTCACGCGATCAGAGCCGCGAGAAAATGGGCTCTAGGACGCTGGACACATCGCTGGAGCGCCGCAATACAGTGGCCCATGGCCGGAATGTGGTCAACCAGCAAATGACAACCCGTGCCCCAACACTGCGTCTCAATAACGTGAGTATCGGCTAGGGAATCCAAGGATTAGTATAATCTAATGGGAGGTAATTCTGTTGTAGGCGGAGATTCCACCGAGTCCGGTGCAACAGGCGCAGCAGGGACCCAAACAGTTGAGCTCCTCGAATCTGGGGCAACCGCCGGTGGAGTCGTCGGGCAACGAGATGTTCGACGCCGATTGTCTCAAGCTGATCAACGAGTACTTTTACGGCGTGCGCATATTCCCCGGCCAGGATCCTACGCACGTGTACGTGGGCTGGGTGACCACCCAGTACCATCTGCACAGTCGGGAGTTCAACAAGAACAAAGGTGCGCCGCGGATCCGTGTACATTGAGGATGACTATGAGGTGCCCATCGAGCGGATCGATCGCCAGAGCTGCTACGTGGTGCGAGCCGATGAACTGTTCAATGAGGTGACCCAGGATGCCTCCGGCAAGGGTGCCTCGCAGGGTATGTTCGTGGGCTGCTTCGTGGACACGGCCACGGGCATCATACGGTTCACGTGCGAGGGCAAGGACACCTCGCACCGCTGGATGATGGAGCCGGACACCAAACTGTTTCCGGCCATTTTCGTGGAGGCCACCAGCAAGGAGATCCTCCAGATTGAGCTGGGTCGCACACCCACCACACTGCCCCTGTCGGCAGCCGTACTCCCCACCAGCGACAAGCACATCAATCCCCAGTCCCCGCCCCGCCTCAAGGTGCAGTGCCTCAAGCCGCATCAGTGGGCCCGTGTGCCCAACACATCGCTGCAGGTGCACGCCCTCAAGCTGTCGGACATACGCGGCTGGTCGATGCTCTGCGAGGATCCCGTCTCCATGCTGGCCCTCCACATACCCGAGGAGGATCGCTGCATCGACATACTGGAGCTGATCGAGATGGACAAGCTGCTCTCCTTCCACGCCCACTCCCTCACCCTCTATGCGGCGTTGTGCTATCAGTCCAACTACCGCGCGGCGCACGCCCTCTGCCAGCACGTGGACCAGAAGCAGCTGCTCTATGCCATCCGGTCGGAGTACATGAGCGGACCGCTGCGGCAGGGCTTCTACGATCTGCTGATAGCCCTGCATCTGGAGTCGCATGCCACCACAATGGAGGTGTGCAAGAACGAGTATATCACACCCCTGGGCACAGAACTGAAGGAGCTCTATGCCGACGAGGAGATGCAGCATTCGTTGCGCTCCTTGGTCACAGAGTCGGTGCGTCCACAGCTGCGTATGACGGAAATCACGTGAGTTTTAACCCATTAGTTGGTCTCTCTTTCTCTCTCTCTCTCTCTCGAATCCGTCGAATCTGTCCCCCATTCACCACCATAGAGATCTAGCATTGCTCATGCCTCATTCTACTTTCATCCTGCTCCTGCTCCTGCACCTGCACCCAACACACTCAATGCAACACCAATCACTACAACAACAACAACAAAAATATCCGTGCATCCGATCCGAACCGATCCAGACCCCCTGTGATTGCAACATCTAGTATGCCAAGTGTTTCCAGCGAACCGATACCCAACATCGACCAATTGTACTCCCCGAAGTTCCCCCTAGAAGTAGTCAGGCAGTTCGTGATGGAGGCGCTCAAGGAAGCCGTTGAGATCAATCAGGTGCACAATCGTGATCCAATCGGTTGGACCAACGAGAACTTGTTTCTGTAAGTATATATATCTGTATATCTGGCATATCAGATATCTGTCCAATGCGATATGATACGAACTGCCTACTGAATGATTTTTGTAGACCCCTCATTAAGCTCACAGATCGCTTGCTGCTGGTCGGTGTACTCACCGATGAAGATGTACAGAGGCTGCTGGTAATGGTCGATCCCGAGACATGGGATCCCAAATTCGAGAAGGGTAAGAGAATTCCTATAGGAACAGTATTCTTTACTCTATGATATAATTCCCTTTGCAGAGGGCAAGGACGAACATCGCAAGGGATTGCTGACCATGAAAATGGCCGAGGGTGCCAAGCTGCAGATGTGCTATCTGCTGCATCATCTGTATGACACACAGCTGCGGCATCGGGTGGAGAGCATCATCGCGTTCTCACATGACTTTGTGGGCGATCTGCAAACCGATCAGTTGCGTCGTTATATCGAGATCAAGCAATCGGATCTGCCCAGTGCTGTGGCGGCCAAAAAGACCAAGGAGTTCCGGTGTCCGCCGCGCGAGCAAATGAATCAGATATTGTGCTTCAAGAACCTCGAGTCCGATGACCAGGACAACTGCACCTGTGGCCTTGAGTTGCGCAGCCGGCTGGCTGACTTTCACGACAGCCTCATGCAGAAGGTGTCGCTCAATGCGCTGCAGGAGCCCGATGGTACCGAGAGCGGTACAGCGATCGAGGAGATCAAAACGGGGCCCATCACGAAGATCTATAACTTCATCAATACGGTCAAGGAGCTGGAGGAGGGGCCCAAGGAGGTGGAGGAGCCGGAGAAAAAGACACCCGAGGAGGTATTCCGCAAGGTGCTCATCCGCCAAATCGTCAGCTGGGCAGAGGAGGCACAAATCGAGAATCCCAAGCTGGTGCGTGAAATGTTCAGCCTCCTGTTGCGCCAATACGACACCGTTGGTGAGTTGGTGCGGGCTCTGGAGAAGACCTATGTGATCAATAATCGAGCACGCGATGATGTGGCCGAAATGTGGGTGGGCCTGAGCCAAATACGCGCCCTGCTGCCCGTCCAAATGAGCCAGGAGGAGGAGGAACTGATGCGCAAGCGACTGTGGAAGCTGGTGAACAACGCGACATTCTTCCAGCACCCGGATCTGATACGCATCCTGCGCGTACACGAGAACGTCATGGCCGTGATGATGAACACGCTGGGGCGGCGGGCCCAGGCACAGAGCGACGCACCCGCCCAGCCGGAGGGCGGCGAGGGTGTGCCCTCGAAGGAGAAGGACACCTCCCACGAGATGGTCGTGGGCTGCTGTCGCTTTCTGTGCTACTTCTGCCGCACCGGCCGCCAGAACCAGAAGGCCATGTTCGATCATTTTGACTTTCTGCTGGACAACGCCAACATCCTGCTGGCAAGGCCGAGCCTTCGTGGCTCCACACCCCTGGATGTGGCATATTCGAGTCTGATGGAGAACACAGAATTAGCTCTGGCGCTTAGGGAACACTACCTGGAGAAGATCGCCGTGTATCTGTCCAGGTGCGGACTGCAGAGCAATTCGGAGCTGGTCGAGAAGGGGTATCCCGATCTCGGCTGGGATCCCGTCGAGGGCGAGCGCTACCTGGACTTTCTGCGCTATTGCGTGTGGGTCAATGGCGAGAGTGTCGAGGAGAATGCGAACCTTGTCATTCGTCTTCTTATCCGTCGTCCAGAGTGCTTGGGACCGGCTCTAAGAGGAGAAGGGGAAGGTCTGTTCCGGGCCATTGTCGAGGCCAATCGCATGTCGGAGCGCATCTCGGATCGCTGTAAAATGCAGGACGAGGCCGAGGGCACCACCATAGCCGGTCTGAATTTTACACATCCGCTGCCCGGCAGCGAAGAGGACGAGGACTACATTGACACCGGCGCCGCCATACTGAATTTCTATTGTACGCTCGTCGACCTGCTGGGCCGCTGTGCCCCCGATGCCTCGGTCATCGAGCAGGGCAAGAACGAGTCGCTGAGAGCTAGAGCTATTTTGAGATCTCTGGTGCCGCTGGAGGACCTGCAGGGTGTGCTCAGCCTCAAGTTCACTCTCTCCCAGACGGGGCCCGGCGAGGAGAAGCCCAAATCGGACATGCCCTCCGGGCTGCTGCCCAACAACAAGCAGAGCATTGTGCTCTTCCTGGAGCGCGTCTATGGCATCGAGACGCAGGATCTATTCTATCGTCTGTTGGAGGACGCCTTCCTGCCCGATCTGCGCACCGCTACGATACTCGATAAGAGCGATGGGTCCGAGAGTGATATGGCCCTGGCCATGAATCGCTACATCGGCAACTCCATCCTGCCCCTCCTCATCAAGCACTCCAAGTTCTACAACGAGGCGGAGAACTACGCCAGCCTCTTGGATGCCACTCTGCACACGGTCTATCGGCTATCCAAGAACCGTATGCTAACCAAGGGGCAGCGGGAGGCCGTATCAGACTTCCTGGTGGCCCTCACATCCCAAATGCAACCTGCCATGCTGCTCAAGCTGCTGCGCAAGTTGACTGTGGATGTGTCCAAGCTGTCCGAGTATACCACAGTGGCACTGAGGGTAAGTCAGCAGCTTCACTGGACACAATAGAGATCTCTCTCTCTCTACCTCTACTGTTTTCTCTTTGACAGCTGCTAACGCTTCACTTCGATCGCTGCGCCAAGTACTATGGGTCGACTCAAGGCCAGGGTTCGTACGGGGCGTCGTCGGACGAGGAGAAGCGCCTGACTATGCTACTGTTCTCCAACATTTTTGACTCGCTCAGCAACATGGACTATGACCCGGAACTGTTCGGTAAAGCACTGCCCTGCCTCATTGCCATCGGCTGTGCCCTGCCGCCCGACTACAGTCTGTCGAAGAACACCGACGAGGACTACTATGGCCGCCAAATGGGTGCCCCAGATCAGCCCCAGTATGTGCCCCATCCCATCGACACGAACAGCGTCCATTTGGACAACGATCTGAACTCGCTGGTGCAAAAGTTCAGCGAGCATTATCACGACGCCTGGGCCAGCCGACGCCTGGAGGGTAGCTGGACCTATGGCGACATACGATCCGATAGCGAACGCAAGCATCCGCGGCTCAAGCCCTACAACATGCTCACCGAATATGTACGTGTGTGGGTTTGATTGTCAATCAATCCATCCAACATCCATCGTTAATCCATCGATTTCATCTTGACTAAACTAATAATAATTTCACAGATTTTTAATTGAATTTCTAACCCGACTTATGCTGTGTGTAGAAATGTGATATAATGATAATGATTTACATTCACAGGAAAGGGAGCGTTACCGCGATCCGGTGCGTGAGTGCCTGAAGGGTCTGCTGGCCATTGGCTGGACCGTGGAACACTCGGAGGTGGATGTGCCGCTCAATCATCGTGGATCGACGCGTCGCCAATCGAAGCCACAGATTGTATGTAAACCTCTCTAGTCATCTTATCCCAATCTCTGCTGTAATCCTCTGCTGCGACTCTATCTAATTCATTTTTCCAACATTTCAATTAATTTACTTCCCCGCCCGCACGCTCCCACCCTCTGCTGCAACACTTCGTTAACAACGATAGCACGATTTTCAGAACGAGGGCAGTCCCTTCAACTACAATCCCCATCCGGTGGACATGAGCAATCTAACGCTCAGCAGGGAGATGCAGAACATGGCCGAACGGCTGGCGGAGAACTCCCATGACATTTGGGCCAAGAAGAAGAACGAGGAGCTGAATGGCTGTGGTGGTGTCATACACCCACAGCTGGTGCCATACGATCTGCTGACTGATAAGGAGAAAAAGAAGGATCGTGAGCGATCGCAGGAGTTCCTCAAGTACATGCAGTACCAGGGCTACAAGCTGCACAAGTGAGTACCAAATAGCGGGGTCATTCAGATGAACATAAACCCCACACTTCCCACTTCCCACTCTTTGTAGACCATCCAAGGGCGGTGCTGTGGAGGAAGGTGGAGCCACACAGCCGGCCGTTGAGCTGAGATTTTCGTACTCGCTGCTGGAGAAGCTCATCGCGTATCTGGATAGGGCCACCATCAACATGAAGCTGCTGAAGCCATCGACCACCTTCAGTCGTCGCACCTCGTTCAAGACGGCCACCCGGGACATCAAGTTCTTCTCGAAGGTGGTGCTGCCCCTCATGGAGAAGTACTTTTCGACGCATCGCAACTACTTCATTGCCATTGCCACGGCCACCAATAACATCGGAGCGGCCTCGCTCAAGGAAAAGGAAATGGTGGCCTCCATATTCTGTAAGCTGGCGGCGCTGCTGCGCAACCGCCTGAGCGCCTTTGGGCCGGATGTGCGCATCACTGTGCGCTGCCTGCAGGTGCTGGTGAAGGGCATCGATGCGAGGACCCTGACCAAGAACTGCCCCGAGTTCATACGTACCTCCATGCTGACGTTCTTCAACCAGACGTCCGACGATCTGGGCAACACCATTCTCAATCTGCAGGACGGCAAGTACAGCCACCTGAGGGGCACACACCTCAAGACCTCCACATCGCTGGGCTATGTCAATCAGGTGGTGCTGCCCGTGCTGACGGCGATGTTCGATCACTTGGCGGCCTGCGACTATGGCAGCGATCTGCTGCTCGACGAGATCCAGGTGGCCTCGTACAAGATCCTGGCCGCCCTCTACCACCTGGGCACGGACGGGACGCTCACGCACGATCGCAAGTATCTGAAGACGGAGATCGAGCGGCATCGTCCGGCGCTGGGCTCATGTTTGGGCGCGTACAGCTCCTGCTTCCCGGTGGCCTACCTGGAGCCGCATCTGAACAAGCACAACCAGTACTCGCTGCTGAACCGCATCGCGGACCACTCGCTGGAGGCGCAGGACATCATGGTGAAGATGGAGCAGTGCATGCCCAATCTGGAGACCATTCTCAGCGAGGTGGACCAGTTCGTGGAGTCGGACAAGACGTACAACGATGCACCGCACATTATTGACGTCATCCTGCCGCTGCTGTGCGCCTACCTGCCCTTCTGGTGGTCCCAGGGGCCGGACAATGTCAGTCCCACCAGCGGCAATCATGTGACCATGGTCACAGCGGATCACATGAACCCGCTGCTGCGGAATGTGCTCAAGATGATCAAGAAGAACATTGGCAACGACAATGCCCCCTGGATGACCCGCATCGCGGCCTACACCCAGCAGATTATCATCAACACGTCGGAGGAGCTGCTCAAAGATCCGTTCCTGCCGCTGGCGGAGCGCGTGAAGAAGCGCACCGAGAATATGCTGCACAAGGAGGACAGCATGCGGGGCTTTATCAAGTCGGCCACGGACGACACCTCGCAGGTGGAGACGCAGCTGCAGGAGGACTGGAATCTGCTCGTGCGCGACATATACTCGTTCTATCCGCTGCTCATCAAGTATGTCGATCAGCAGCGCAACCACTGGCTGAAGGACAACATACCCGAGGCCGAGGAGCTCTACAACCATGTGGCCGAGATCTTTAATATTTGGTCGAAGAGCCAGTACTTCCTCAAGGAGGAGCAGAACTTCATCTCTGCGAATGAGATCGATAACATGGCCCTGATCATGCCCACGGCCACCCGACGCTCGGCCATTTCGGAGGGCGCCCCCGCCGTTGGGGGTAAGGTGAAGAAGAAGAAGAAGAACCGGGACAAGAAACGCGACAAGGACAAGGAGGTGCAGGCGAGTCTGATGGTGGCCTGCCTGAAGCGTCTGCTGCCCGTCGGCCTCAATCTGTTCGCCGGACGGGAGCAGGAGCTGGTGCAGCACTGCAAGGATCGCTACCTGAAGAAGATGACCGAGTACGATGTGATCGAGTTTGCGCGCAATCAGCTGACGCTGCCCGACAAGCTGGATCCCTCCGACGAGATGTCCTGGCAGCACTATCTCTACTCGAAGCTGGGCAAGAGCGAGGAGCCCGTGGATGAGCAGGCACTCGAGAAGTCGAATGCCAATTCGAACGAGAAGGGCAAGGACAAGACACAGGAGACAGTGGATCGCATAGTGGCCATGGCCAAGGTTCTGTTTGGACTACATATGGTAAGTGGAAGGGTTCTCTTCCGCTCTCTCAAGTAACTCATTCTTGATCTCTCTCTCTCTATCTCTCAATGAGATACTTTTAATCATTCAATTTTTATTTTTCCATTCGCAACATCTCTCTCTCTCTCTCTCTCACTCTCTCTGTAACCGTAACCGTAAACGTATCCGTATACGTATCCGTGAACATTTACAGATCGATCATCCGCAACAGCAGAGCAAGAATGTGTACAGGAGCGTTGTGTCGATCCAAAGGAAGCGTGCCGTAATCGCATGTTTCCGCCAGACATCGCTGCACTCTCTACCCAGGTTAATGGCGCGATTCAAAGCTTGAATTAGAATGCTCCGATCGCGAGACAGTTTGCTAATTGAACTAACCAGAGCCTTGAGTTGGAATCTGTCCTAATTCATTCATTCATCCATCCATCATATTTATTTCTTACTGTACTAACATACTAATACTTATACTAATCTATGGTACGCGCGACTAAAATCCATTTTGTGTATTTTATTGTATATTTTTATGAAAAATGCTTCATTGACCAAAATGCTTGCCACAAAAACCAAAAACCAAAAAAAAAAAAACAATCGCTCGCTCGTTCGAACCACCAAATCCTTCGACTGTTCCACTGTGCTGAATGTTTCTGCTCCACTGTGCTGAATGTTTTTAGGCAGCCAGCTCCAAGAATCGAACGAAACGCTGGAGTTCAAAGATTTCGGTGGCACGTCGCCAGGCAGTCATTTCAAGCTTACGCGCCAAGCATCTATATCGCATGAGCAGGTGGTAGTCAAGTCTAGTGTCTTCCCCATTTCATTTTAGTTCGATCCATGTATCTTCTGTTTTAATCTTCTCTTATAATTGTCCCAACATGCCCAGAGATCTGCCAAGAGCAGAGCAACACTTTGTACGTTCTTTTTGTTCTCTCGTTTCTCGTTTCTCGGTTTATTTGTTGTTTGTTCAATAATTTAATTACATTAAAACATTGCAGTTTTGTTCCATCCAACTATGATTGATACGAACCCAACTAATAGATATTTTTACATATTTTGATAGACATCGCGCTTGCAACATCTTTGCCCGTACGTATCACGAGCAATGGCTGAACGAGGAGAATGTCGGCCAGGAGGTTATGGTGGAGGATCTGACGCAGACATTCGAGGACTCGGAGAAGTCCAAAAAGGATGAGGAGGAGACGGACAGTAAGCCGGATCCGCTCACACAATTGGTGACCACATTCTGTCGCGGGGCCATGACCGAACGCAGTGGCGCCCTGCAGGAGGATTTGCTGTACATGTCGTATGCCCAGATTACGGCCAAGTCCTGTGGCGAGGAGGAGGAGGAGGGCGGCGAAGAGGGCGAGGGCGGTGAGGGTGCCGAAGAAGGGGAGGGCACCAGCATCCATGTAAGTTTTGAAGACGCGAACCCATAACGAACACTAACACAAACACTAACCCCTCCGGGACATGTCTAACCCAAGTGCCGTATGAGGGAATTAATGGTAAGGGTATGGGTGTGGGTATTGGGTACTAATACTAGCTTTTGGCATTGCTTGTGGAATTTGGCGGCTAATCTTTATCTACCAATTCGATATATAGGAACAAGAGATGGAGAAGCAGAAGCTGCTCTTCCATCAGGCGCGTCTGTCGAATCGTGGCGTTGCCGAAATGGTGCTGTTGCACATTTCCGCCTCCAAAGGTATACCTTCGGAGATGGTAATGACGACACTCAATCTCGGCATCGCCATATTGCGCGGCGGCAACATCGACATCCAAATGGGCATGCTCAATCATCTCAAGGAGAAGAAGGATGTGGGCTTCTTCACATCGATTGCCGGCCTCATGAACTCGTGCAGTGTCCTCGATCTGGATGCCTTTGAGCGTAACACCAAAGCAGAGGGTAAGTTCCAGGCAATCCAAACAGTCACCTCTTCCTCCTGCTCCTGCTCCTCCTTCTTCTTCTTTTTGCCCGCTCTTTCTGTGCTTTCTGTAACTGTTTTTTTGGTTTGGTCTACTCGCTGGTGCCACCACATATTATTCTTAGTTTTCGATTATTGATTTGTGTCTCAATTCCTTCCTTCCAACCAACCAACCAACTACTTCCCCCCCAATCCAACATGTCTCGCATGCCAACCAAAACCACAACCACAACCAAACCATCCCGATATATATTCCCGAATCAAAACCAAAACGAAACAACAACAACAAAGAGTATATTCCGAGTGCGGGTGCAGGTCTTGGTGTAGGTTCCGAGGGGGCGGCAGGCGAGAAGAACATGCACGATGCCGAGTTCACGTGCGCACTTTTCCGGTTCATCCAGCTCACCTGCGAGGGTCACAATTTGGGTGAGTCCACAAGCCTTTATCTCTCCCTCCCTACCACCCACTTGATGTGCAATCTCTTTGCCTCGTATAGAGTGGCAGAACTATCTGAGGACCCAGGCTGGCAACACGACAACCGTCAATGTGGTCATCTGCACCGTGGATTATCTGCTGCGGCTGCAGGAGTCCATCATGGACTTCTACTGGCACTACTCCAGCAAGGAGATCATCGATCCGGCCGGCAAGGCAAACTTCTTCAAGGCCATTGGTGTGGCCAGTCAGGTGTTCAACACCCTCACCGAGGTCATCCAGGGTCCCTGCACCCTCAATCAGCAGGCCCTGGCCCACTCTCGCCTCTGGGATGCTGTCGGTGGCTTCCTCTTTTTGTTTTCGCACATGCAGGACAAGCTATCGAAGCACTCCAGTCAGGTGGATCTGCTCAAGGAGCTGCTCAATCTGCAAAAGGATATGATCACCATGATGCTGTCCATGCTGGAAGGAAATGTCGTCAATGGTACGATAAAAGGATAAAAGGAGCGGTATCTAGTGGATCCAACTAATTTATATAAATCTCTTTACTGTTCAGGTACCATTGGCAAACAGATGGTGGACACACTGGTGGAGTCGGCATCGAATGTAGAACTGATTCTCAAGTACTTTGACATGTTCCTCAAGCTGGCCGACCTCATTGAGTCGCCCAGCTTCCATGAGATTGACATGAAGAACGAGGGCTGGGTCACGCCCAAGGACTTTAGGGAGAAAATGGAACAATCCAAGAATTACTCACTGTAAGCTACATGGGGCAGAGAGCGGGACTAATCCCTCCGTTAACTTAATTTTAATTAATTTTGAATTGCAGGGAAGAAATGGATTTCCTTTTGGCTTGTTGCGAACGCAATCACGAGGGAAAGATCGACTACAGAGCCTTCGTGGAACGCTTCCACGAACCATCAAAGGAGATCGGTTTCAACCTGGCCGTACTGCTGACCAACCTGAGCGAGCATATGCCGAATGAGCCGCGCCTGGCGCGCTTCCTGGAGACGGCCGGCTCGGTGCTGAACTACTTCGAGCCGTTCCTGGGTCGCATCGAGATCTTGGGCAGCTCGAAGCGCATCGAGCGGGTCTACTTCGAGATCAAGGACTCGAACATCGAGCAGTGGGAGAAGCCGCAGATCCGCGAATCGAAGCGTGCCTTCTTCTACTCCATCGTCACCGAGGGCGGCGACAAGGAGAAGCTCGAGGCCTTTGTCAACTTCTGCGAGGATGCCATCTTTGAGATGACCCACGCCTCTGGCCTAATGGCCACCGACGATGGCGGCGGCAACGTGAAGCGCGACACTGCCTACAGCTCGTACATGAGCGAGGAGGAGGAGGAGCGCGCCGCTCGGGACCCCATCAGACGCACCATCACCGCCGTCAAGGAGGGCCTCAAGTTCGGCATCCACATGCTCAGTCCGGCGAACATCAAGCACCAGATTGGCGTCATGCAGACCAAGTCCATCCCCGAGCTGATCGTGGGCTTCTTCAAGATCATCTTCTACATGTTCTACTACACGGGCTATGCCCACTTCTGCGTGGTGCGCTACATATTTGGCATTTTGCTCAACCTGATGCGCGGACCCGCTCCCGAGCAGGAGGAGCAGCTGCCGGTGGTCGAGGAGGAGACGTTTGGCAGAGCACTGCCGCCGCTGCCGTCGGAAGAGCCGCCCGGAACCGTTCAGGCATTTGGCTTGGACATAAACAAGGAGGATAACGGCGTGTACAAGGTGGTGGTTCATGAGTCCCCAGCCAACTCCTCGATGGAGGAGGGTGGCGAATCCAGCCCCGAGGATGGCGCAGCTGCGGCCGGGGAACTGGCCGAGGGCGAGCCCTACCAGGAGCCCATCTCCATTGTGGATCTGCTGGGTGGCGATGCGGCCAAGAAGGCAGCGCAGGAGCGACAGGAGGCGCAAAAAGCCCAAGAGGCGGCCATGGCCTCCATTGAGGCCGAGACCAAGAAGTCGGCGGCAGCCCCACAGGAAACGCCCGCGGTTCATCAGATCGATTTCTCACAGTACACGCACCGGGCCGTCAGCTTCCTGGCGAGAAACTTTTACAATTTGAAATACGTCGCCCTGGTGCTGGCCTTCAGCATCAATTTTATGCTGCTCTTCTACAAGGTCACCTCGTTCGAGAGCGAATCGGAGGGCTCCGGCGAGGAGGAGCTCATTCTGGGCTCCGGTTCGGGGGCAGGTGTCGACATGAATGGATCTGGCTTTGGTGGCTCTGGTGACGGCGGCTCCGGGGACGGGGAAATGGAGGATGAGATACCGGAGCTTGTGCACGTCGACGAGGATTTCTTCTATATGGCCCACGTGCTGCGCATTGCGGCCTGTCTGCACTCGCTCGTATCCCTGGCCATGCTGATCGCCTACTACCACCTAAAGGTGCCGCTGGCCATTTTCAAGCGCGAAAAGGAGATTGCCCGACGTCTGGAGTTCGATGGCCTCTTCATTGCCGAGCAGCCGGAGGACGATGACTTCAAGTCGCACTGGGACAAGCTGGTCATATCGGCCAAGAGTTTCCCGGTCAACTACTGGGACAAATTCGTTAAGAAGAAGGTGCGCCAAAAGTACAGCGAGACGTACGAATTCGATTCCATCTCGAATCTGCTGGGCATGGAGAAGAGCGCCTTCACGGCGCAGGAGAGCGAGGAGACGGGCATCTTCAAGTACATCATGAACATTGACTGGCGCTACCAGGTGTGGAAGGCGGGCGTCACCTTCACGGACAACGCCTTCCTGTACTCGCTGTGGTACTTCAGCTTCTCGGTGATGGGCAACTTCAACAACTTCTTCTTCGCTGCCCATTTGCTGGATGTCGCTGTCGGCTTTAAGACACTGCGCACCATCCTCCAGTCGGTCACGCACAACGGCAAGCAACTGGTCCTCACCGTCATGCTGCTGACCATCATCGTCTACATCTACACGGTGATAGCGTTCAACTTCTTCCGCAAGTTCTACATCCAGGAGGAGGACGAAGAGATTGACAGGAAGTGCCACGACATGCTGACCTGCTTCGTCTTCCATTTGTACAAGGGCGTGCGAGCGGGCGGTGGCATTGGTGACGAGATTGGCGATCCCGATGGAGACGACTATGAGGTGTATCGCATCATCTTCGACATTACGTTCTTCTTCTTTGTCATCATTATCCTGCTGGCCATCATCCAGGGTCTGATCATTGACGCCTTCGGTGAGCTGCGTGACCAGCTGGAGTCGGTCAAGGACAACATGGAATCGAACTGCTTCATATGCGGCATGGGGAAGGACTTCTTCGACATAGTGCCGCATGGCTTCGACACCCACGTCCAGAAGGAGCACAATCTGGCCAACTACATGTTCTTCCTGATGCATTTGATCAACAAACCGGACACCGAGTACACCGGCCAGGAGACGTACGTGTGGAATATGTACCAGCAGCGCAGCTGGGACTTCTTCCCGGTGGGTGACTGTTTCCGCAAACAATACGAGGATGAATTATCTGGCGGCGGCGGCGGTGGCGGTTAGGCCGCTGTCGCCAGCATTCCTATTTACCATCTGATCGCTTTCTGGGCACGGGCACAAGTCGGTCCAAGGACTCGGCATCTTATTTGTATCTACAACTACAACTACTATATACTACTGATTCGCTTGGTACTTTGGATATCATATGGAATTTGTTACCTAGTCAACTTTATAGATTGTAATTTAAGACATATGTATGCAATTTACCCACGAAAATCGTTTAAACATACATACATACGAGTACATACATATAGTACATACATACAGATATGTATGTAACTATCTATGTGTGAAAGACGACATTTTTTTCCAAAAGATAATGATGATGACGATTCTAGCACGTATAACACAAAATGTTCTTAACTCATTTTAAAATAAATCTATTCATTTTTAACAAACACCTGCCAAATATTCATATTCTAAATAATATATATGTATGTATGTATATATTTTGCAAAGAATTAGTTCAGTTATTTATTCATTTTAGCTTCCTTAGCTTTTCTTAGTAACAAATTAACACATTTTCAACACTTAAAAAAATAACAAAAACAAATAATTGAATTTATTAGTGATTGCTTCACATAATATAGTAATGGACTGGGCTCGTTACAACAAATATGTACATACATATGTACATATACTTAATATACGAATTGTATTTTATAAAAAAAAATCACAGCTATGTACAGACATATAGACATGCATACAATTTACGTGTGGACAGATGTTTCCTTAGACAAATTAACCGAAATGAATTAATCATTTTCCTCTATTAGTATGTGTTGTGCAGTAAATGTATAAATACATAGGTACATACATATGTGAGCATACTTATATAATACATGTATATTTTGCTAATTCTTTCATATCTAAAACCCTCTCCACAATATACAGCTACCGAAGGTCGTGTGTTAAAAATAGGCTTTCCGTGCCATACTGGGGACTGGGGACTGTGCACCGGGACTAGCGAAAATTGTACAATTGAAAATAATAGAGTACTAGAACAATTAAAACGGCGGCAAAATATCAGTAATCGAGACGTTTCTTTAAGCGAAAGAACTCGACATTGTCGATGGTCGTCATGTTGTCCATATTGAGGTTACGCAGCGTGTGCATGCCGGACAAGCGCTCCTCGATGTCCGCGTACATGCTGCGGCATCGGTAGACGGAAAGGGTCTGCAGACCAGTGCAGTTCACGATGATGGCGTCGAGAGTGTGCTCCGTCAACTGGCTGCAGCCATTGATATGCAAGGCACGCAGTCGGGGCAGATTGGCTGTGACCACCTGCATGGTTCTGTCTGTTATGTTGTAGCAATCGGACAGATCCAGCTCCTCAATGGAGGGGCAGCTATTGACCAGAGCCTCCATGCCCAGCAATGAGATTTGCTGACAATTCGAGAGCATTAATCGCCGCAGCTCGATATGCTTCAGGCCGTATTTTAGGGACACATCGCTGATCTTGTTGCATCCACGCAAGTTGAGGGAGCGCAGACCACGCAGCTGCTGAATGTTGTGCCCATCGAAGTCCTCCGTATGTAACAGGTTCATTTCGTAGGCGGCCAGCATGACCTGCTTGCGTCTGGCGTCGCGCACTATCTCGTCCTCTGCTTTGCTTCTCAACGATATCTTAATGGACTGCAGGGTGCTGTCCCGCTCCGCCACGCTGTGGCTGTACGGTGGGTAGAAGTTCTCCATCGAAGACGCTTGTGGGCCCGATTGCTTGCGACTCAGCTCCAGCTTAGATATGTTTAGGCCAGTGAGAGCAGCATCTGTCAGCTACACAGGCGGAAAAGATTCAGATAAATATTGTGATTGGGAGAATCTTCTGATTAGACTTACGCCAGAGCAGTGTTCCAAGGACAGGTCGCGCAACCAACGCAGGTGACCAATCACGAACTGTATGGCCTCATCCGTGACCCCGTTGACACAGTTGTTCAAATGCAGCGATCGCAGGGAGCGCAAATTGCTTGCAATGGACTTGATGCATTCTTCGCAGATTTGCAAGTGCGACACATTTAGCTCCAGCAGTACGAGGTTTTCTTCGGCTGCCACCCCCGCGGTGATGCCATCGCTAGTTATGCTATCACAGTTGGAGATGTCCAGGCTTTTCAGGCGCCGCAGCTTGTGCAGATGGATCGCTCCAGCGTTGGTGACGCTCGTGCATCCGTTAATCTTCAAATGCTCGAGCTGGGAATTTGTCTGGGCAATGCAGGCCAAGTTATCATCGGTCACGCACGTGGTCCCCGACAAGTCCAAGGCAGTCAAAAGCGGTTGAGTGGCGAGGAAGGTTCGGACCGTCGCGGCGTTTAGCTGTCTGCAACCGCCCAGATAGAGGCGTTGCAACTGTAGATCGAGATCGCGCAGCGACAGCAGAGATTGCCCGATGAGGGTGTGGCAGAAGTCCAACTCACGCAGCGTTCTGCGCTGCGGGTGAAGAATGGTCAGAATAAAGTTGAATGTAAGCAACGATTCGCTGGGCAGCAGACTGTCAGAAGAGTTTGCGTTGGGGTAGAAGCGTCGCTGCAGCGCGTTGTGGAAGGCTATTTGACAGCCAGACATATTGATCACCTCGAGGCGAGGCATGAACGACGTGAGTCGCATTAAGATGGCGTCAGTGAGATATTGATTATCGCATAGCGCCAGCTCCCGCATGCCCACCAAGTTGTTGGCCAATTCGTTGAGTTTCGAGCAGGAATTGGTGTAGCTTTCGAGAAAGGAGCCGGACATGAACAGCGGCAGGCAGCGCTTCAGGGAGAGCGAATGGAGATGCGGCAGCACCCCCAACATTCCGTAGAACTGCTTGTCGTTCAGATCCACATTATCCAGCGTCAGAGACTGGGCCGTTTGACCAATGAACCTCAGCAGTTCCTTCACCTGCCCTAGGGTCACATCTTCGAGCAGAAAGTGGTTGAAACGTCGCTCGCATCGCAGCAAATCCACTGCCGGACTCTGCTGATCCGAGAGCACTACTTTCGAGAAACAGACGCGGGTGCGGGCCTTAAACTCGGTCTGATCCAGGGCCGAGTGCCACCTGTGGCAAGTTGATCCAGCCGCAAGAAGATCTGAGTAGTCCAGAAAGCCAAATATTTTCAAAACAATCTGCGAAAGGAAAGGGAATGTAATCAAATCAGGTGACTGATTTGTTGCCCATAACAGGCAGACAGATACCGAATCTAATTGGAACGACAGTCACGGGACTGGACTGCCAGTTGTGATTGACTTACCTCTAACGGTAGCTCGTCATATCTAGCGGAAGAATATTCCAAAGACGACATTCTATTTGTGCAGATGCTAGCAAGAATCTATGAATGAAATCGGATCAAGCACCCACACACAACTGCCACCCCCCTTAAACTATAGTGTTGTCTAATTTTAATTACCGGATTTAAGGGCTTCGATGTTATTCCCGCTCTAGGTCACACACCTTGCAACTTTTTGGGACAGTAGTATTTTGGAGTATTTTTGAAGACACACACGATATTTTAAATTCTTTTATTTGGTATTTTTTTAAATGGAACTACAATCGATTGCACTTTTCCAAAAATTGGTCACACTATTTATGACATCAGATATCTGTTTGCAAAAAACTTATTTTTTCCCGAAAAACATTAAATTTCTTTGCGTCCAGGACCTCAAGTCTCAGTCATCACCGTGCCCACAGTTATGGCCGATCCAAAATTTCAAAACCTTCCAGGAATCGTGAGTAGAGCAATGAGGTGTCTTCCAAGTCGTTATTTTGCATTTCCTTGTACAGGCCTATGACCAACCTGATGTCTACGAAACGCCCGACGATCCCGAGACGGACACGTCTGATTATTACGAGGAAGAGCCCGAGAATGAGGCAATAGAGCGAATGCACATTTCGGCTAGCGCTGCCCACAAACGCTTTAGCGGCGCAAGACTCGAAGGAAGCGTTGACTTCACGGACCGCATCGGTCGCCGCTCAGGCCGTGGCTACGATATGCGAGGCGCCGGCGAATATGAGCTTGTGGGTCTGGGCGAAAAGGAGACTCCCGTGCAAAAGTGTCAGCGGCTGCAAATCGAAATGAACGAACTTTTGAATGAGGTAGCCGCTCTGCAGGTGGATCGCAAAATTGCTGACGAGGAGAAGCAATCTTACGATGCTGTTGCGACTGTTATAGCCACTGCAAAGAAAGTACTGGACACTTTGAAGCTAGAACAGGTTCTTGGCAAAGAGCAGGTGCCCAATAGCAAGCAAGTGAAAGCACTCATTAGCCAAGTGGAGGAATTCAAGCAGTCTGGCGTATTGACGGCCATTCCAACACCAGGCACAGATTTGGCGTCCACAGCTCGTGTAGCTAATCTCGAGCAACGGCTATACCAATTGGAAAAGGCCGTGGGAGCGCAGCCAGAAAAGCTGAGCCGTCTGACTGCTGCCACCAACGCGACCAATGTGCTGGAAGCCGTCCGTCAACTCAGTACCAAGGCTGCACTGCTGCAGCCGGACAAGCTGGACACGATTGAGCAGCGCCTAACGACTCTGACCGGAAAAATGGACTCCATTGCCGAGAAATCCAGCGGAAGCTCCCAGGACGCCAAGCGCGACCAGAAAATTTCTGAACTCTATGATATTGCTAAGCGTACGGAGCCTGTTGTGGAAATACTGCCGCATGTCATTGAGCGTATGCAAGCACTGGAGTCCCTACATAAATATGGTAATCCAGACATTAGTTTCTTAATTAACATTCCATTAATTGCCATCAATGCATTTCAGCGAACAACTTTGCTAAGATTATAGCCGAAATTGAGCAGAAGCAGGGTACCATAACAACCAGTCTGGTCAATAACAAGGAACTGCTGCACTCCGTACAGGAGACGTTTGCTCAAAATCTGGAGACTATCACCAACAAAGTGACTAAAGTGGAGCAGCGCGTTACGGCAATATCGGGAGCTAAATAAGTGAATCAATGCACAGCACGAAATGTGTATTTCCATTATAATATCCCTTATATTTATTAAATACAAATAAACATTCGAGTCTTTTTTAAAAAGTAATCAAGATTATGGTATATATAATACATATTTTTCTGTATTACGATATATACTGAGGGTCAGACGGTATATTTGATTGAAAAGTCCGCGGTCACACTGCTACGAAAGTAACGGTGATATTTATTTCTTGTGTTTTTTTTTCTGTGTTTGGTGTGTCTTGTTTTAATCTTTAAAAACTTGTATCCTCATAAATCAATGTAATATGTCTATAATGGATGAATCCTGTCCCGCCGAGCTGTTCGACCAGCTTGACAACAACGGCGCCAGCACCCCACGCCAGATGCAGGAGCTCCGGAGGTCTACGATCTTTGAGCAAAAAGGTAAGCGACCACGTGCCGAAATTCTTAAGCATTTGAAGAAATCTTTTTTGTTAATTTAGATATTGTGGAGCCCAACCAGAATCCAGCCTACCAGAACCAGCAGGGCCACAACACCCTGCCGGAGTACGTGCCGCCCAGAGATTCCAAAGATGAGGTCGCCCATAGTCCAAAGTTCAAAGCTAAGGATCGAAGGATTCGTTTCTCTCACTCAGCTTATACCAAGCGGCGCTTTAAACACGTTACTAGCAAAGTGGCAAAGTACATTTCCGATATGGAAGCCCAAGACCAAAAGAGTCGCATGGCGAAAGAAAACCTACGACGAAACAACTCTATGCCGGAGTACGAAGCAGAGCCCTGTGACGTCAGAGAGCGCGGACACTTCAGCGTGGACGAGCTCAATGCTGTGGACCAGTCTGACAGCTACGAGCGCCTTCACAGCGAGAATAATCGGCTTCAGGAAGAGAACCTGCGCTTACAGTCCTACAGCGACTTTCTGCAAAGAAAGCTGGACGAGAAGGCTATGCAGACGCATATGATGAAGAACAATTTTGAGGCCCTTCGCAACGAATTGGAAAGCTGCAGGCAGAAGCTGAAGCGGTACGAGAGCGGCTAGCACTCATCTTATCTATTTTGTTTTATGTTTTTTATTTATCTATTTTGTTTTGCGTGTAAAGGTGTGTAGGGTGGTTTAGAGCAATGTTTTAAATAAATTGTAATTGGAATATACGCATGTCATTTATATAAAAAGAGATAGGTGGACCTATAAAAAGAATATTGTTCTCGAAGAGTATTATATTCTGTGGTTCGACTGTTTAAATTGAGCGGGTATTGGGGTAGAGCGTTTGTTTCCTTGGGGTATTTACGGTACCTTTAAAAAAATGACAAGGTATATTTTTGAGGGTCGAGGCGGTATATTTGATCGATAAATCCGCGGTCACACTGCCTATCACACTGAGTTCTTAAAAGTATCCACAGATTCCAATTTAAAAAATAATAATTTAAAGGGGCTAATAGTGTTGGCGACTGTTAATTGTATTTACAATTCCAAGTGAGTTTTGCCATATACAAAATTTGACGCTGTCGAGAGTCCAAATTAGCGGCCACATAGGCAGCAAGCAAAAGTGATGACGGGGCGCACTCCAATTGGACGTGACACAATTTAATTTGGAAGAGGCAGAAGCAACCCAAAAAGAGACAAAAAGCCTCCTCGATAATATTTATTGTTATTTCTATTACAGCACCAACAACATTTGCAACATGAAAATCAAGGAACTGCAGAAGACGGTGAACATTGCTTGGTCTCCGGCACAGCAGCAGCAAATATTCTTGGCTGCCGGCACGGCTGCCCAGCAGTTTGATTCAAATGCAAACTCCACCTTGGAAATATACTCGCCAAACTTCAGCGATGCCACCTACGACCTGGAGCTTAAGGCCAGCGTGGCCAGCCAGCACAAGTGAGTTTTGGATATAGATATCACGCATTCATGCATGAGATTCAATTCGACCCGGCTTCGTTTGCAGGTTCCAGAAACTTATATGGAGTCCCGTAGGACCGCATCCCAGCGGCCTCATCGTGGGCGGTTGTGAAGAGGGCCACATCAATATTTATTCGGCTGCCAAGCTGCTCGCCAACGAGGAGCCCCTGCTGGCTCGGCAAGACAAGCACACTGGGGCTGTCAGCGGACTGGACTTCAATCCATTCCAAAACAATCTGCTCGCCTCGTGTGCTTCCGAATCGGAGATTTTTATTTGGGACCTCAACAACCCAGCCACGCACATGAACCCGGGCGCCAAGACCCAGCCACTGGAGGACGTGAAAAATGTTGCCTGGAATCGGCAGGTGCAGCACATTTTGGCGTCTGTTTTCAGCACGCGCTGCGTTATCTGGGATCTGCGCAAGAGCCAGCAGATCATTAAGCTCTCTGATTCGCAATCCCGTGTGCGGTGGCATGCCATCGAGTGGCATCCGGAGGCAGCGACTCAGGTCTGGCTGGCCTCGGAAGATGACCAGGCGCCGGTTGTGCAGCTGTGGGACTTGAGGTATGCCACCGCCCCGGCGAAAACATATCAAATCCATGAGCGCGGAGTGCTGGGCATGTCGTGGTGCCTTCAGGACAACGACCTGATGGTGTCCTGCGGCAAGGATAATCGCATATACTGCTGGAATCCCAACACTAAAATACCCGAAGGTGAAATTCTCTCGGAAGTGGCCACCACGTCATCCTGGTACTCCGATGTGCAGTTCTGTCCACGCAATCCGGCACTAATTGCCAGTGCCAGCTTGGAAGGGGCCGTGTCCATATATTCCCTCCATGGAGGCACTCACCATCTGGTGCAGACGGCAAACAAGATAGCAGACTCCTTCCCGGGAATGGATCAGTTTGCCCAAGAGCCCATTCCTCAGCAGGCCACCCAAGTGGTTTACCATGACCTGACGCACGCACCCAAGTGGATGAAGCGCCCCTGTGGCGTTGCCTTTGGGGTAAGCTGCTGCTCAACATGTGTAAAACATGTTTTATATAATTGAGTTATTTTTCTCTCTCTACAGTTTGGAGGGAAGCTGGTCAGCTTTAATGGTACCTCCAAAACGGTGAAAGGTATCGCAGTTAACCACCGAAGCCGCGCTCGTGGAACGTGCCAATGCCTTGGAGCGCTCGTTGGCTGATGCCAACTACGCTGATTATTGCCGACAGAGGGCAGATGACACACCGGACCAGCATGGTCGCTACCTTTGGTACTTCATCAAGGCCAACTTTGAGCTGAATCCAAAGGAGGAAATGCTCAATCTCTTGGGTATGTGCGGCCACGGTGAGGCGTATCGATGACACAAATAGTTCATGTTAAATGTTGATCTACTCTTTAGGCTATAACAAAGATGACATTGATACCAAGTTCAGCAAGTTTATCAAGGAAACTGAGACGAACTCGCAATCGGATGTGGATACACTCACGACCCGCATTTCCACACTCACCCATGTAAGTTTCCGCTGTGGTGCGACAAGACCTTATCAGTTCAACGACATTCCCTAGAGCAACATTGTGCCACGCACTATCAACATCTCCACGTACATGTGCTCATCTTGCTTTGTATACTTATTTCTATTCGATAACATACTCCATGCATTGCCAAACATCGTGGGGCTATGCTATGCTGTGCCGTAGAGCGACTCTTCTGAAGTTGAGTGCGATCAGAGTACAAATTATAGCACCGATAATTCGGTAAGACTAAAGATTTAAGATAACCCAAGAGTAGTAAAGAATCTGGACAGAATCTGAAACATAAAGAGAAAATGCACCATCTTCGATCGAATCGTAACCTTTATCTAAATTTTCTTGTTGTTTGTCAATATAGGCAACATTGGACAATAAATTTGATGGAAATGGAATCGATTCTCAAAACCCCGACTTTCCTACGCTTTCGAGGCCCCAGTTTAAAGTTCCCAGCGGAGAACGTAAGTAGAATCAACTGATTTAGTCATTGGCTAGCTGCTTGCTTATTGATTTTATGTTCGCAGATTCGGACGGTTTAATTGCCGAGGCCATACTAACCGGTAACATCGAGGCTGCAGTGGAGCTGTGCCTTGAAGCCCAGCGCATACCGGAGGCCCTCATCATAGCCTCGACGGCCGGAATTGATACCCTTACTCGAACCCAAACCCGGTACCTAGTGCAGCAGAAGAGCGAGCTGTCGCACGTGATCTCGGCTTTGGTTACTCGGGATTGGCTTGATTTCGTTAACCGCTGCACGGTGGAGTCATGGAAGGAAGCCCTGGTGGCTGCCCTCAAGCACAGCGAGCGCAAAGTGGTCGACATCTGTGAACGGCTGGGGGATCGCTTGTTGAACGAATGCGCCAACAGCGTAGAGTTTACGCGCAACGCCATGCTGTGCTACATCTGTGCGGGAAGCATTGACAAGTTAGTGAGCGCCTGGTATCAGCTGAAGCAGCTGGAGCAGCATAACCAGAGCTACAAGCTGAACACCACCGAGCTGCAGGACCTGGCCGAGGTTGTGATGCTTATGTGCAAGTCGCTCGAACAGCAAGGCATCTCCGTGGACTTGGCTGGTCGCTTTGCTGGGTTCCTCACTGAATATGGCGGCCTCTTAGCCTCCCAAGGAGCCCTTACGGCAGCTCTCCAATACATAACAACATTGGGTGGCGGTGCAACATTGCATGAAAATGAAATTTTGCATGGTCTTCGGGATCGAATCAACAACGCCGTCAATTTGGAACATACCCAGCCGCAGGCAGCTCCAGCTCCTGCTCCATTTGGTTACCCCGGCCCACAGCAGCGCGGTAGAGGCTCCTTCTCACAGCAGCAGCCTGTGGCTTCAATGTCTTATGGCCAACCAGCCAATCAGTATGGAAATCCCGCCAATACTGGCTGGCCTACGCCAGCGCCTCCCGCACCAGCTACGTATCCGGCCGCCCAGCCGGCTCCACAGATATTTAATCCTCAACCAGTTAAGCAAGAACTTCCGGCCCATCCACCACGGCCTCTCAGCAACGCCAGCTCCTCGGGCGGCCCTCCACCATCGTCAAGTGGACCGTCTGCTGGATTGGGTCTGCATGCGCGCTCAAAATATGTTTTGGATCCATCTGTAGCAGCTCCCACCAGTGCCTATGGCATGCCATACAATCCAGTTCCTGCCCCGGCCCCATCCGCACTTCCTTTCACGGGAGGAGCAGGACCTGGAGCTCTTTCACAACAGGCCAACGTACCCACATACAATAGTAATGCATTCAATACCAACCCTCTGTCGTCAGGTCAGGGGTACAATGCAACACCATTCTCCGGAGGCCAGCAAAACTCTTACTTGCCGGGGGTAAATCCCATTGAGACCATGCCTCAAGCTGCTCAGCAACCAATTATACAGAATGTGCAGCGCAATCCGACACCGCCACCAGGCTGGAACGATCCACCCGCATTGAAATCATCCCGTGCGGTAAGAGCCATTGTCAGACACTCGCATGGAAATGTCCGAATATCATTATTGTTCAATTCCACAGCCAAAGCCGAAACCAGTCGCAGACCCTAGTGCTGCGCCCATATTTCATCCGATTTTCCCTGTCGATCCCAATCAAAACCAGAACGGTTATATGGATCCAGCTCAATATCAGGTATAATGCACCCAAGTAGCAACAAGAAAATGTATTTTAATTGTGAATCACCTTTTGTAGAATGCGCCACCAACTGGCGGGGCAAGCAATGCGTACTATAATCCAGCTGCATTCAACAACAATCCCCAGCAGCAACAGCAGTCATATCTCCAGCCCCAACAACAGGTGACTCCCAATCAGGGACCACCTCAGCAGCAGAACTGGCAGGGCCAACAGCAACAGCAGCAGCAGCAGACCATTGGATACACCGAACAGCCAGCACCGATTCAGCAACAGCGCCAGCCAGAGGTGCCAAAGGAGAAGCCCCCACTTCCAGAGGAATACATCTACTTGCAGACGGTACTGGAGGAGCTGAAGAACCGTTGCTTGAGCGCAACCAATGATCCGGTAAGTCGACACAGAATCTGAACTTATTTTATGGCAAATCCTATTTGATATTCGTCCCATAAACAGCGCACCAAACGCAAGTTTGTGGATGTCGTCAAGCGGTTGGAAAATCTCTATGATTGCTTGCGCGATGGCAAGGTAAGATTCGCCCAAGGCTCATGTGATACACATTTGTTAATCAACTTTACGTTTCTCATCACAGCTCACACCCACCACCGTGCAATATCTTAATCAAATAATACAGTACATTCAAATATCCGACTACGCAAATGCCCTGGAAATACACACACGCATCGCATTCGGCACTGACTTTGCGCAGTGTGCAGGCTTCATGCAGGGATTGAAGGTGCTGTTGCAGTCGGCATCCGAGATGCAGCTGGTCTTGCGCTAAACCTTATACCACTATATACATACGTGTTTGAAGGACCCCGCCGCCAGTCGGGCTCTGCTTTTTGTGTCTTTATAGTATGTCCTACTATCGTTTCTGTATTCGCCCTTCGTTAGTTTATCCTTGGATTGTGTCTGTTATATGTCAAATTTGTAATTAATTATATTTCCACACCATACGAACGAAGATGGGACATGTGCATGCATAACAAAACCAAATTTACAATTCCATCTTCGGCTCACAGCAGCTTTGGCTGATTCCTAATGTTGTCCAGATCAAGCTGCATCTGTGGTGATGCGGAAGCCGCAAGCCCCCCACCCTTGAAGGGCGATGGATTTCGTGCGTGCTCATGAGCTGCATACTCCAATTGCTCTTCCGGCAGCAGGCGATACTTTTTAAGATACTTGTACGAAGCATTCGACATGTCGTTGGGACTCTGCGCGTGGACTATGTTTATGTTGTCTATCTGCCGAAGCGGTTCCGCATGCGGGGATTTTTGAATGCAAGTTACATCCGCAGGCGACGGGGACAAGTGCATGTCCTGCATCAGCTCGTCGACGGGTTGTCGCAGGTATTTCCGGGCGAGTTCCTTCATGACCATACTCTTCTCTGTATTCGGCTTGGACACCACAGCGGTGGCTGGCATTCGCGTTGTCTTGGGTGTGTTGGCACGGTATTCAGTTGACTGGGCTCTCGGCGGTGTGGCCCGTGGTGACTGGAATTGTGGCAGACCTCGCGGATGTGGTGCAGGCAATGGCTCATCCTCTTCCACTATGTAATCATGAATAACAGGGGCTATCCGCTTTGCTGTAGATTGTTGGAATGGGGTTTTAGTTCGGGTTTCTTTTCGTTTGGTTCACTCACTGTTGCTGATCGTTAAAATATCACACTGGGAGGCAATCGTCCTGCAAGGCTTCGAGCTGGAACCTGCACCCGCTTTTTGGCTCTGCAGTAACGACTCGCAGAGGCTTCTCAACTGTTGCTGCTCCTGCTGCATGGTCTCTAGAAGTTCAACTACTGTGGCAATGTCATTCTTATTGACCAAATTGCTCAAGTCGATGTCCGAGTACACAACGGACGGCAACGACGTTTGAGAGGGCGTTATCCGTACAGCTTCTGTTTGCGTTCCAGCACAAATCGTGAGCACATCCGTTGCTGGCTGGACGGGTGGACGCATCGCCTGATGGTACTGCCTCACTGGCTCCGCGTAACATCCACCAGACGGACTAGACGTCTGATAATTATGGGATGGAGATTCGCTTGCGTAAGCCCGCTCTCGGGGAGCAATAAAATATTCATTGGATGATGCGGAGGGGCTGCTCGGATAATTGCTGCTGGCTTGGACTGGGCGCGGGCCAAGTTCTGTTGCCAGAATCGGGGAAAAGTTGACTCGGGGCAGCATTTGCTTCTTCCATGAGGCGAAGCTGGGCCGTGCCTCTGACGCTGGGGGCTGCGGGATCGGTTCCGGCTGCGGTTGCGATGGTGCTTCTCCGAATAATATTGAAACTTCCGGCACTGTGGGCCTAACAATTTGATCGGTATGACCCAATGGTGCTGGTGCACTGGGTCTGGGCGCTGAGCGCGGCAGCATGTCTTCCGTTTCAGGCGCAAACATTTTAAACCTATTTTATTTTTGGTTTTGTTTACAAAAATTAAATTCGGGCGGGAGATTTTGATCAGAGCTTGGGAGCGCAAATACAGTGCTGCCAGATCTACAAACAAAATATCACGGGTTTTAAATAAGAAACGGAGAAGGTATATTTCCGATACGGAGAAGGTATATTTTATCCATAAATCCGCGGTAACACTGCCAGTGTGTGTCATAAAGAATAATAAAGAAAAAACAATAAGCGTTTGGTGTTTATAACCCGAAATATGCCTGTTTTGGAACACATTGATGTCATGGCTTCGACACCGGCACCGGCTACCACCTCGGTGGCAACCGACGCAGACGCTCCACACCAGGCAGCCCGTGAACTAACCCAAACGGATCATCTGAACAGGCGTCTATTGAAATCCCTATTGGACACGATGCAGATGCAAATTCAGGCTGACGATGCCGTCCAGAGCAATGACGACGGCACCAACGATGAGTCCAACAACGAATTTGATGAATAAATACTACACTATGATTATCCTAAGGTCATACTTCTTTTATTTAGAGCTGAAACAGAACTACAACTACGATGGCGATTATTGCTCTGCATCAACAATGAATCTGAATAAAGTTTAAGGCCCGATCTAGATGATACCGCAAAGCAGAAAAAGGGAGAAAATAATACTGCATACTTTTAGTTTCTTTGCAATAGCACAAATATTTGTAGCATACTTTTGGTTGCAATTGAATAAAAAGAATTTGCTTTAAAAAAATACCGCAACCTTCTGCTGATTTCTGTTCGCCTGGTAGCCCAGATCTGCAAATTTCATTTCCGGCCATTTTAGCGCTCTCAAATTCGAATTTGTTGTTAACAACAACAACAGGACTGTTTTGTTTTCATGTTTGGGGTGATCCTTTGAGAAGTAATTCTAGGGCTTCCATCCACTATCGATCTAGTGGATTGTATGTATTTAGATGTTAAATGCTTTTATTGTAATCTGGAATGTGTCTGCGTGTGTGTTGTTTTCTGTGTGGGTGTGAGTGTAATACATTTCTGATAATACTTAATTAACGCTTTAGTTATGACCTAAGCCTAGTCCTATCAACATTGAGTGTCTCCTTGTGGGTCCGTGTGGGTCTGCCACTATTTACAGGTGAACTCCTCGTAGCTCTCGTCGCACAGCTCGCACTCCACCTGGCAGCACCATCGGAACTGGCAGCGGCACTGCTTGCTGCGTCGAATGTGCTGCGTGTTATGGCCACGCCCACAGCACAACAGGTCACAGCTCTGGGGTCCGTGGCCATTCCGCTGGCAGAGACGACCCGCCGTGCCAAGGGTGCCCGTCTGGAGGCTGCGCTCGCAGTAGTTTGGCGACGCCTCCAGGTAGATCAGCTCCATGCGTTTTGGCCACACCAAAGCAGGCTTCGGGGGGCGTGTTCCGGCACTGCCATGCTTCTTTCTGGTCGGGATGGAGAGTCGAAAGAGTTTGTTGGGTGAATATCTATCTGGCCGCAAATGTTTCTGGCTAATCTTTGCTGTTGACTCACTCACCTGCTTATTACTAATCTCAGTCCACGTTTGCCTCGAACGGCTTGAACAGTTTTGGCTTTATGATATTTCTGCATGAGCTTGTCGCCGATCAGGCGGAACGGTGGCAGGCTCTTCCAGCAGGTCTTCATCACACAGGAGCCGCTCACGCCATGGCACTTGCAGTCCGTGCGAAGCAGTTTCTTCACCAGCTGATGGGCAAGAGAACGGACATTGATTAAGGACCAACCCATAGATATCCCAATAATATCCCCATACGCACCGTTCGCCCGGCTCGATTGTTGTGGAGATTCATCAGCGTGCGGGCGTCGCGCTCCAGCTCACGGGCATCGATGAACTTTCGCGCATATCTCATGCCAAATTCCACATCCGCCGAACAGCCGCCCCACTTCCAGGGCTCTGCTGGAGCGGCATCCGCGGGGGCGCCAACTTTGTGGCGCACATCGCATCCGCAGGTGGAGATGTTGCCGCGGGCACAGGCAGCGGTGACTGCATAGGCGGCCCCAGCGCTAGCTATGGCATAAGTGTACGCAGCCTCACGCGATGCTGTGCAAGGATTAGGAGCGATGATTAGAGGGCTATGCAATGGGGTGTCTTGCACACTCACCTATGGGTATGACATGGGCGAAAACGTTGCGCTGCCACACCTCCGAGCAGTTCCAGCGGTGGCCACGAAACTGCTGCTGGCACTCCTGGGCCCCCAGCTGATGGCCCTCGCCCAGGGCGATCAGGGCGTCCGGCATCTCGCCGCACAGCTGGCGCTGCGGCAAGGTCAGGCCCGGAATGCGGCCGCAGAGCATGGCGGATGTAAAGCTGGACACTAATCTGACGAGAAATCAAAGCAAACAGAACCATAAATAACACCCTGTAGACCACCAAGCGACATCGAATAAAATATTACAAACAAATGCCGATCGATCGTTCGAACGTTCGATCTTTGGATCGTTCAATCGATCGTTTGAATTGCTGCTGGGATCGTTTGGATTGGCAATGGCTGAAAAGTCGTGCACAAAAAACGCCGCCAGCACTGGAGCTGGGGCTCGATTTTCATTTTCATTTTCCATTTCATTTCGCTTGCCATTGGAGGCTTCAGCCCCACATCTCGGCCAATCGAAGACAAACGTATTAAAGCCAGGCCAAGTCGAGTCTGGCCAAGATTAATGCGTTGCAGTTGTTTGCTAACTCTGTCAGGTGGCTGTGGGAGGGCTGCCAGGTGCAGTGGGGATCTTATGGGGCGTTATTCTGTCAGTTTTAGTCAAATCTTTGCCGCCAGCTGTATTATTAGCCATAATTACATGGATGCATGGCTACATGGATATGGAGATGGAGATGGCGATGGAGAAGCTCAGGCTCAGGCACGGGCAGGCAGCCAACCATCGTGACTCGAGATGGAGTGTCCAATCAACTCCGTTTGAGCCGCGTTGATCTCAGCATAGCTGATCTCAGTTGTTGAGTTAAATGGCCAAATTAATGCTAACAGTCAAAAATGGCAAATGGGATTAATGAGTTTTGACAATGAGTTGCAAATTGCCAGAGTCAGAGCTCATAGCCAGGCGGGGGCGTCTCCCGCTCTCTCTCTCTCTCTCTCTCTCTCTCTCTCTCTATATCTATCTCTCCTTTCATGCAGCCCACTCTTCGGCCCACTGTTGAGACGTGTCCAACTGTCTAACCTGTCGATTTGCGGCTGCCAAACCAATCAGCATCAAACAGCTGGTTCCATAATCAAGTCGTCGATAGATCGCCTTTTGTCCGCACCAGACAAGGGGGAGGGGAGTAGTGGGGCTGCAACTGGGACTGTTGCCATGCCAAACACATCCTCGGGCTAAAAAAACAATTGGGTGGGCAACTCCAACTCCAATTCCAACTCCGACTGGTTGCCACATGGCCATGCCACATCTGTATACACGAGTACAAATGTAAATTGCTTTCGCTGCCTGCGCCACTCCGGTGTCCCAAGCATCAGCTCTGGAGCTCCAACTCTTACAAGAAATTTTTTAATTGCGGCAATTAAATCAATTTACGGGAAAATTACACATTTTACCAAACGCAGCAGAGCATCGGAAGAGTCGTCTTCTCCCCAGGAATGGAACGAACCTTTAGCCGATCGATTGTGTACGATGATAGATGCCTGCCACCCAAAAGGTATACCAAATACCCTTCTGATTGCAGGCTCCAAGCATGTCTTTACAGATAACCCTGTATTCCGTATAGCTGTGATATCATATGCCAGGGTATTTCAGCTGTCGACACCCCCTGGGTATCCTTTCTTGTTCATGTTCATGTTGATGTTGTTGCTGGCTTGTTAAACATGCTGTTAACATGACTTGAACGATCCGGGACGATCGATGAACGATGAAAATTGGTGGCAAAACTAATAATTAGGCTCGCTTAACCGGCACGACCTGGTAACTGGTAACTGGCTGCCTGGCCTGAGCTGGTCTGGGCTGGGCTAAGGGCTCCTCCAACCACAAAACCTTCAACTTTTAGTTGGCCCGAAAACAAGCTGATCAATCTGTCGGTGCATCCGTTCTGACAGCCAGTCAGTCAGTCAGTCAGTCAATAGCTTTTACGTGCGTTCGTTCAGCGTGACCGTCATGCCCCCGCTTCCCTTCCCTGTGCCCTGCCCTTTTTCTATAGCAACTCCAACCTCTGAACAGCCGAACAATCAAGGCAACCATCTCTCCTCCTCAACCCTTTTGTTTTTAGCTGCTTTATTTGCCTGCCTCTGTCGCTGCCTCCGTCTGTTGCATGTCAACGCCGACAATTTCATCATCATCATCATCGCCATTACCTTCCGCCGTGTTCCCTGGCCATAACCAGCCCAGCCCAGTCCAGCCCAGCCCATGCCATCCCCTTTAATGATCTCCATCCTCTTGAAGAGTCCAAGTCACGTGTGTGTCTGCTTGATTTGTGCTTTGTTTCGGATCCCTTTCTCTGTTTTGTCCTTAGACTGCTTCACTCTTTGTTGTTATCTCTGGTTCTATATCGAGAACGGTTCGGGGTTTGGGGTTCTCTACTTCTACTGGCTTCGTTTCGTGACCCTTTCTGCTGCGTGAGAGCAAGGACCTGTCATGAACTTGATACCATTTCCGCCTCCGCCTTAGGCTTTGCATTTCCCTCACCTCTAGCCTCTCCATCCACGAGCATCCCGAATAGAGTTTCGCATTAAGCAAAAAATAAAACGAAACTAAACTAGTTCCATTGACAGTCTTATGGCTTCTGCTCTGCAACAAATTGGTGATTCCTCAGCCAGTAATTTGCACAAAAATATTTGCCACGACAACGCGGAATCATTAAAAATGGATTAAGCCAAGCGCATAACTCAACGCCGGCAGCTGGAACGGCGCTTGACTAGGCCCGCGGACGAGGGGGGGGCAGGCCACTTATGTGCTGGCTGGCCAAAGCATAAATGCCCCCCGAACGCAAAGCGATTCCAATACTCGTAACTGGCCAACAGTACGGTCCGAGAGAGGCCGAGAGAGGGACCGAGAGACCGACTTAATGCGCACTTTGGAGCCTCATAAAAATATGACTTTAATATTTTCACGCGCAGGCGTAGAAGCCCGAACCCAAACCCAAACCCAAACCCGATCTCCTCTTCCCTTTCCACTGCTTAGGCCAGACACTGGCCCGGCGATCCTCGGACTGCCGCATACGCTGCTGCTGCTGCTATTGCTGCTGCTGCTGCTGCTGCGCTCGAGTCGATCTGGTTAGGGCCCTGTCATAATTGTGCGAATCTAGTCCGCCGCATAGTTTCGACCCACCGCTGTGTTGAGACCTGGGAGTGGGACAGGGAATGGGACTGGAACAGGGACTGGGACTCCAGCGAAGGCGGTTGTGGTGCGAGTACTACACCAGTAGCGCCTCCAATAGCAGGCAGAAATATATGACTGGCGCTCTGGCCGGTAATTACATGGCTTGCTGACATGTTCATGGCTTGGACCTGCCTTGCCCCTGCCTTCTGCCTCCTGCACCATGACTCCCCCATCTCCTATGGCTCTTTTAGCACCAATTGGAGGCGGAAGCAACAAAGGCGCTTTAATCCAGACAAAACAATGCAATGCCTTGGGTCCCCAGTCTTCCATCTGTCTCCCCCTCTCGCCCTCTCTCCCTATCCCACTCTGTTGGGGCATTTGAAAGTTTTGTGGCGCTGATAAAAGCAGCAACTTTGCTCTACAGCTGCATGTAAAGTGGGCGGTGCCAGGAGGGAGTGGTCAACGGAGAGGCAGAATAGAGGCGGAGGGAAGGGAGCAGCAAACAAACCGAAAACCCATAAAGGCTGTTCAACATGCCATCAATAAAATACAAATATTCCAAGACCAAGACCAAGAAGCAGCGGATGGTTGGCTGCAGGGGCTGCTGCAGAGACTGAGGAGAGAGCGAGGAGAGTGGCAGTGGCGAGCGGCCTAAAGGAGCATTGAAGCGAAGCAGACCATGGTCATGGCCAAGAAAAATGTCGCTGCCATGGTCAGACAAACGGCCAGCAACAATTGCAGCCCATCCTGGCCACAAAAACGACGACGTAATTGACCAGAGAAAGACATATGTAAATGCACTGACAGAAAAAAGTGAGTCCTTACTTTCTTAGGAAATTAAGAGAATATTGGAGAAAAGTAATTCATATCCGTATGTTTTCCCCCTATAATATAATAAATAAAACTATCGGAAATGATTTATAATGAAACCAGAGAGAGCAGCATTGAAATACAATACATCATCCAGCCTATTAGAGTCTGTCTGAGCTTTCCCCTCACTCAAAGGGTAACCCGAGCATGGAGTCAACTTTTGAAGTGGCATCCACACCAGCGACTTGACTCCAACGGGCAACCCACTTGAGTCTATTTTTGTTTGCCAACGTTTATTTTGCTCAGTGTATGTTTGCCGTGTCCATGTAACAGGTAAAAGCCAAAACGGATCGTTCGTCATGGACAATTGGCAGAGACCAAGTGGTCGAATGGCCACTCAGCCATCCGGCCGGCTCTCTCCTCGCTCTCCTCCTGCGACTCTTGCGGCAGCCCTTGCCATCACGGCCAGACAAACAGATCAACGGCAGATAGTTTTGTTTGTGCTTTGAGGTTTGCAGTCGATCACTCATCCATAGCCAGAGCTACGACTACAGTACGATATACGAGTAGTAAAAGAACTCCGCCAATGACTGTAGACTGTAGCCACAGAAAAGATTCCTCGACCACCGTTGCTGTTGCCGCTGCCGCTGCCGCCGACGGCTCCCGCAACAGCTCTGCAGGTTGCCCTGGGAAATTGGCAACAGGCAACCGACAACTGGCAACGGGCAACGGGCAACTTGGAACTTGCAACAACAAGAGTTTATGCCATTTTGGGCTTGTAAATGTAGCGGCGGGTTGGCCAACCAACAAGTCGCAGCACACACAGAGTGATCTTGATCGCAATTTGAGCGTTTGTCTGCACGTTCATGCGTTCCAATTGTCCATGTACGAGAGCAGAGCAGAAGATGTGGATCGGGATGTGAATGTGGAGGGAGTGGAGTTGGGGCAGCAGCTGTGAGGCAGAGGTTGGAGCTGCAACTGCAAGTTGTGTTTCCTGCTTGGTGCGGAGGCATGCGCCTTAAAATTGCAGTAACCTCAATTACATGAGCTAAGCATTTTCTGGGTTAAGACCCTTTTTTGTTGTTGTTGTTGTTGGTTTGTTTCGTTGGTCTCTTGGCTTGGTTCAAACTCTGGGCCATGGCCTGGTCGGAGATGCTCTCTGGCATGCATTGTGAGCCTCCAGGCTCAAGCTGGAGGCTGCAGCATCGCTTCGCATCGGCCCACCAGTCCAGTCCAGCCCACCACTGCCACAAGGATAGAGAGAGAGGGGCCGAAGTGAGGCCGCGTATCTTAAAGATACACTCCACTCATTGCAGTTGCAACTGCATCGGGGCAATTAGATAGCAGTCGAAACAGCCACAGATACGGACGGACATACACATACATACACATGGACAAGGCAACGTTGATGAGTTTATGGCAAAAATTGATTTCAAGTTGTCGTTGATGCTCCTCCTCCTCCTCCTTCCTCCTCATCCTTCCCCTCAAGACCGCCTTCCGTTGCGCGGATGGCGGTGCTCCTCCGCTTTATTCGCTTTTGGTACAAATGGCAGTCGCCTTGATGACGAGTCGGCTGTCTTTCTGTCAGTTTTGTGTTTTAGTTGCTGCCTGCCATTTAATTGCCAATTTTAATGAGATTTTTTTTCCCAGCGCGTTTGCTTTGCCCCCGCCCCCTCTCTACTCACCGCACTTACAGTCGTCCGACCGATTTATGGCAACGCCTGCCGAGATTTCCCAACCATAGAATAGGATAGGATACGACGGAACATGAGTCTAGTAGTGGATTGAGGATTGTGAATGGAGGATTGAGGCGTACACTGTTTGGGCGTTCGATAAGGAACAACAATTTACATACTACATACATATCGTATGTACATCTCTGTGTGGTTTTTGCAGATAAAAAATTAGCGATCGTGTCCAGCGATGTGCGCGATAGGACGATGCCACGAAAGAGAGTTGTCAACCCGAACAGATCTGTCAGCGATAAAAGCAAAAAACCAACCAACTGACATTGCCACTGCCACAACGACACACTGCCACTGCCACACTACCACACGACCACACGAATCCAAAGAATTGTTAGGCAGTAAAAACTAAACAAAAACCCATTGGGCATACCGATTATGGGAGCTACTATACCTTATTTCCATAATCCAGAATATGTAGATTAAGAGCTTGTTATGTGTTTTCCACATGACGATGCAGATCCGAGGCGGCGGGCACACAACACAAATACAGGCACAACAATTGCCACTATCATCATATCCCATTCGCACTGAGAGCCTCCGAGATTCCGATTCCCCTCTGGGCGGCCTGGAGTCCGTTCCTTTTGCTGATGCTGCTGTTTATTCGAGCGATCCGTTCCTATGGCTCCGTTTTACTCGTAAACCACTGCCATAGGAAACCAAAAACCGAACCGATACAGAACTTCTATTGGATGTAAGCTAATGCCTCAATGTCTGGTTGTTGTTAATGATCCGAAAACGCAGACGGCAGCAGTCAATAATCACACACACACACAAATACACACTTGTGGGAAGAGGACCGGCCAGTGACCAATATCGAATTGGAGTCCGAAAACCGAAAACCAAAAAACCGAAATACAAAATACACAAGACGGCAAAACTGTTTTTTTTTTTTTTTTTTTTTGTCCAGTTGTTCATATGCTAATTAACACCTTCTGCTTCTGCCAGCGGCGTTTCAATTAAGTCATCGCGAGAGCACCAAGATCGGATCACAAAACAGTTTTCGAGATGATGCTGGGACTGGGACTGAGGCTGAGACTGGGACTGTGGCTGATGCTCGGTGTTGTGGCCAGCAGGTCGTTTATCAGCGCGTGCGTTTCATTCATGCAAATCTCCGCCTTGGCCCGGCCATAACTCACAGCCGAAACTGGCATCAGCGGCGGCACCATCATCCATCAGTTGGGCCGCGAGACGGTGCGGGGGGGTCCGTGCTCTGTCCGACTACACGATTTTTTAATTTATGATAAAGCGCCTCCGACTGTCACAACGGAATTGCGGCAATAACCATAAATGGCTCAGCAGGTGAAAACTACCAAAAAAAGAAAAAGAAGAGAAGAAGTGCCGAATGCTGGTGGAGAGTCCCGGGTTCCCTGGATTGCTGGATCTTTGTATCTCTTAGTGTCGCTTGAAATGCTTAGACGTCCCGGGTGCGGAGATTAACATAAATGCAGCTCATTAGTGACGCAATTAAAGTGCCGAGCCGACAAACGACAAAACGGAGCCAGGAACACCGATCGATTGTCCGAGTCGTAGGAAGGAGGCACCGCACTGATGGCTGATCGCTGCACGAACACGATCTGCCAGAATCTGTATATGCTATATGGGCATATGGTAGGTATGCCGTTTGCCGCTCGATCGACCGTCGCACGCGAGTTATAGTTTGAGTTTGAGCGGCCCGAAAAATATTCACACACCACCCGAAACAGCCGGGCAGCCAACATGTTCGAGTCTGATGTGAGGCATGAATAATGAATTAATGAATGAATGAATCGATGTTACGGTCTTGAAACGAGACCTATAAGGGAACAAACTATAGGGTGATTTTGTATGTAGAAAAAAATTAGTTTCATTTGAATCTATCTATTCTATCTATTTCTCAAATATCTAGATAACTAGATAAAATATACATTCTTTTGCTGCAGAAGATATTAATATCTGTATTTGTGATTCGAATAGCTGTTGACCGACTTACATACAACCAACATAAGTAAACTAAAGTATTAATCAAATTGATCAAGAATTCTATTCAACCTTGCTCGCTTCAAACATGTTGCTAGGCCGCTGGGTCGCAAGAGCCAACTGAAGTCTAAGCCCTGCTCGATGAAGCTGTATGCGCAACATGTTCGTACTCCAATGGTTGCTTGCGATTGGCTGCTTATCCTGCACGTGACTGGAATGCACCCAAGAGGTTGTTGGCAAGGGGCCCCGACCGACCCGACTCCCCTTGCCATTTCCGACAGATAATGATTCGATTTAATGATTGTTTTGGGGGAAAACTTTCTTCGGCAATCAATTCAATTATGTGGTTAAAAGTCGTGTTTTTGCGTCTGAGAATTTTTTTTGGGGACAGGCTAAACGGTTGGCTTGGGCTCCTCTTCGACGAATTGATGCCCCCCCAATGCTTCCCCTTACCGCCTCCCTAATGCTAGCCAGTGCTATTTGTCAGCGTGTCGAACAAAATACAAATCATGTTCATCAAAAGTGTGAGGCTGGCTACAAATGTGTATAAAATTGTACAGATTTTTCCGAGATTTTGTTGCTGCTTTTCCCCTCGCTTAAATTTATAACTTGTGTTGACTCCGACTGCGACTCCGACTTCAGCTTCAGCTTCAACAGAGATTTCTGCAGTTTGCAGTCTGCAGTTTTACAAATTGTTTTTTGAACATTTGTGCAAAGTGATTTATTGTCGGTTATTTGCAGTCCGCCTCTCGGTTACATTGGGAAATGTTTTAAGCCTCGATATATTATTTTTCTCGCGCCTCTTCTGCCAGCCCCAATGACAACTGCATACGCGGGCATACGGTAGCCGGGAGGAGGTACTGTGGGACTGTGGCTGTGCAGGAGCTGCAAGCATCTAATGCATTTCTCGGATACTTGTGTCGTCTTAATTGATATGTCATTTATGCTAATTCCTGCACAGGCCTCGGGTCCGGAGCAGTCGCTACATGCTACATGAATATATATCTTTCTCTCTCTTTCCGCTTGACGAGTGGATGGTGGGATACAAGACGTGTTCTGTTTAGTGCCGCATCGAGGTAACGCTCGATGGCAGTCTATTAAATGCAATTAAGTTAATTTAAACAGTTTGGTGGAAAGCCGTTGACAGGTAACAGTCAAGAGTCAGCAGGTGCCCGCTGTTCCAGCTCGAAATAACAATTGAAAATCCATTGTTGTTTACTTGACTTTTAGTTAGCCGCCGACTGAGTCACCATCCTCCCTCCGGCGTCGTCATCCTCATCGCTGGTACCCAGAACACCCGATGATTAGAATGATGATGATGATGAGCTGTTAATCCCAATAATAGTTGACGTCAATTACTGCCAATCTATCTGTGCTCCGGTGCATTGTCAGCAACTGGCTCTGACTCTGAGGCATAGCCAGACACAATCAAGAGTCTTGCCTGCTGACCCAGATACCGGGACAGGGACAGTCACTAGTGTCTTGCTCAAGTACCCACAACACACTCATGGTTTATTGTGTGCCAAGACTTTTAAAGTTAATTGTTTTATGAAGCCTCAGCCTCACTTTATGGCCAGCAATCGATTGTTGATTAGCTGCAAGTCGAAAATGTCGCTGCAACATTGTTGTGCCTCACCGGATCTCGAGGATCGCACTGGCCTGGCTGCAGGTGAAGCGAAGGTAATCCATATCGATCCATTGTCTCTGCTTTATTGAGTATGCTCCAAGTCAAGTTTATTGCCAAAGTCTTTTGTTTTGCAATACATAAAACTGTCTCGCTAGATCCTAACCATTCATTTGTTGATGTAAATTCTATTGAAATTTCGTAGCTTATAGTAAAGTTCCCTCCGCAGCTCCAACTTCCAATTCCATTAGAATAATTGGCTGGCTACCTTTGGCACCTAGCCAGCTTTCGACGCTCCACTGGCAGCTGACCATAAAACAATATATAAAACACACAAAAAAACAAGGCACAGCAGCCATGAAATAATCATGAATAGCCCGAAAAGTTCCATTTAAACAACAGAATTACCAAAAAAAATAAACAACTGAAGTTAGAGAGAGAGGGAGAGGGAAAGGAAAAGAATTGCTTTCGGTTTATTGTTATTTGTTATGGCTCAACGCTCGGTTTCACATTTCCCCACGAAGCAGAGCAGCTTCCGCTGCCCGTAGAACACCCAACGACGAACGACGAACGCCAAGCGGCGGGTGGGGGCGCAGGGGCGGTCTGACAGCCAGTGAAGCGATCAGGTCCGAGGAGTTGGGAGTGCGGGAAAATCGCATTGGGAAAATGCTGTTTCGGGCTAAACACCGATTGCCCATAAACAAGTGTAAACTGAGCTGGAAAAAGCGGCGCGGCGCGGTGCGGCGGCCGGAAGACTCTCTGCATCTGGCGATGGCCAACGCATCCGATTTCATCCGCTGGCAAAAGGTCGAGACGGAGCGAGCGAGTGAATGAGTGGCGGAGCGATTTATTAACAAGAGACTGCGAATGCTGTGGCATTTTGCATTGTGCTCGTAATTACGAAACAACGGCTGACACCTTCCAAAAAGATACAGATGTATCTACGCCCCATTAGCTCATCCTCGTTCCCATCCCGCTGCGGCAAGTGTTAATTGAGCTCAACCGAAAAAAAAAGAGAGAGAAAAAAATAGAGATAGAAAAGGAAATGCGGCTGACCCAAGCAGCTGCCAGGAGAAGGTTTCATTTTGTTACGTTTAGTTTTTCGTTTTTCCTTTTTACCTGCAGATGCAGATACCGACACTTTCCCCGAACCAGGCTGATAGGGTTAGGACAAGGACAAAAGCCATTGATAATGACTGGCGCCAGTTGGCCAGCGACTGACTACTCTCACTTAGACAAATTGATTGCTAATTGGTAGGTCGGAACAGAGCCACGACAGATCGTGGCCTCTGATCGTACTAGTAGGAGGAGGATTAAAGAGTTCCGCGACTAAAGTGTTGAATTAAACTTTATTGAATTAATTACAATTATACAGAAACTGGAAAGTCGTTATACAATTTATAAATATGTATATATTGTATTTATGTATGTATATAACTCTATGTGTGTGTGTGTGTGTGTGTGTCTGTACATATATCTTGTATGTATAATACGTTGGATTTGTTAAACATTCTTTAGCATACATATATTTGTATGTAGATATAGTATGTATGTATGTATATAGTTTCATAATGAATATCCCATACAAGTAGGTATAATTATTTAAAAAGAGTACACTCTACGCATACAATAATTCGCTTAAAAGTTTAGTTAACAGTTTTCACATACTCCACGTACCCTTTTCGATATTTGTTTTGCCCTACTAAGCAGAAATAAACAATTTCAGATTTCGATTTGCAATTAGTAAGGGACTAGGTTTTTTTTTTGGTATAGTATATTCAGTTAGGATTCAATTAGGTTTAGGATTACTTAGTTGGAGTAGAATGTTGGTTTTTTGTTTTGTTTTGCCTGGTACATGCGCCGCACTTTAGAAGTTCTATTAGGACGAAGGATAGGTAGAAATTATCTAACAGATATGTAAGTACCAAATATCCAAATTACATTAGCTAAAATATATATATATATTATATATTTTGTTTGTTTGTTGTATAAAGTTTCGTTAAATATCAACAATTTTGGTGTTGCATTAGATTTAAGTTCAGTTGAATGGAAAAAAAAACGCTTCAAACGAAACTAGGCGAGGGCGAAATGCCTATATCCCTACGAATCTGTTCGATAGAAGATATACATAGTTATGTTATTATTGTTATTTTTTTGTGTATCGTATCGTATATGTATATATAATTGCTTGTTAGATTTTTAGTTTAGTTTAGTTTAGATTAGTTTTTTAGTTTTAGTGCCAATTGGCTTAAGGTACTTAAGTTTTTCTTTGCCCTTTTTGGCCGCTTCTCTACCTAAAAAAGACTTCCATTTCCATTAAAACACACTCAGGTTTCATCTACATTGAGGTTTCAAATTGTGTGTGTGTGTGTGTGTGAGAGAGTATAAGAGTGTCTGTGTGTGTAAGTGTATGTGCAAATATTGCAATTTAATTAGATTTCGATTTCATTTTCGTTTTTTATTTGTATTTTTGGTTTTTTTTTGTTGCTGTTACATGTCTAACACACACTGCCTAAGCAAGTTAACAAAATTGATTGCAATTCTTAAAGTCAGAGTTGAGTAGTGAAATCGTATTTAGTCTTCCATTTCAGTTTTTTTCGAATCAGTTGAGTTGATCAGATCTACTATGTATATAGTACATACATAGTTAAGTAAGAGAAAAATGCAATCAAAGTTCCGTTGAGTAGTTGTTAAGAGTGCGAATTAAGTATAATAGTTGTTGTAGTTGAATAGTTAACAATGTGTTAGGTAGAACCTGTACTGTCCTCTACTCTCCTGCCTTCATTCCATTCCACAGCTGCTGTGGCTCTGATTGTGACAAATATTCACAGATATCCAAGACAGTTGCAGTTGAATATTGGATTTCATACAGTAAGTCGGGATTTGTATTCATTCATTATTCATTTGTGAGGTCTTCTTTCCGTATTTGTTTAATTTGGTGTATTTACATACATAAGTATTTGTTTTGTTTGTTTGTTTGTCTACTTATTCAAACTTGAACGGTCTTTAAAAATTGTTTCATTTCAGATCATTATCCGGTTCATTCTCTATACATATATATGTAGGTATATATATATATATATATATATATATGTTTTGGTGTATATTTGTAAGTATATATATGCTTTTGTTGGTATGTTATGAAAGCTAACAATGTGGACGGACAAAAATAATTTACAAAAATTCATTTATTGTTACATTTAGTTTAAAAACTTTTCTCTCTTGCTTGTGGTTTTTTTTTTGGGGTTCTTGCTGTTTGCTATTTTTTATTGGCTGTGTCTTCAAGCAATTATAGTTTCGCGGATCAATCAGTTGAGGCAGCAGAAATACGAACGTTCCCCATCCTTCTAGCGAGTTTGTTTTTGGGGATCGCTTAAGTCATCATCCAAAGGAGCTTAACATGGTTATCTCTACGTTTGTTCTATTCTATCATTTACTAGGAGGCTTAGGCTAAGTAGTCACATAAATTAAGACATAGCTCACATGCATAGCTTTAAGTACGTTGCGTGAGGGGGAAATAAGATTAGTTTTAGCTTTGTTTGAAACATGATATATGTGTGTATGTGTATGCGGTGTTGTAGATTTGCAGCTGCTGCGCCACTCCAAACTCTACTCTGATTTTAGAAATCAGCAACAACATTGTGGAGTCTTTAGAGTGGTGTCCACCACCCCCATACATAGTCTTAGACCTAAATAGCAGTTAGCGTAGCTATCTAACGTAGTTTAGTCGATGATTATTGAATGCATCTGGATTGGGGTTTATGTTTTGGTTTTGGGTTTAAAGACAAGCATAGTCGCATTGCATTGCAGAGCTTTGCTTGTTAGTACAATCAAGTAGACTAGAATTAAGTTAGTTGGGCATATGTAGCTATATATACTATATATGTATGTACAAATGTAACTATATAGGGGCATACACTTGCTAGTAGTATTAATAATATTCATTTAGGTTCTCTTGTATATAATATACTATATGTATGTAGTATGTATGTATATGTTTATGTATATATCGTAGACTACGGTTTCCGCTACAAATTGGAGTTAAAAAGTTCTTTTCAAAGGCGTTCAGTAATAAGTTCTTTCAAGTTGACAAATGGAAAAATTGTGTGTTCTCATCATCATCATCTCCCTGGAGTTCGGTTCGATTTTCGATTTTCAGTTAATTTGTAGATTAAGTTTAAATACTCTCTTATTTGTAAAAACCACTAACCTAGAGGCTAAGTTCATTTCGAAATCAGTTGTAAGTTTTTAAAATTCGTTACGCAAATGAATGAATCAAAGTGCAGTTAGTTCTTGCTACTAATTCAGTGACAGATCGATAGATAGATAGAGAGAAAGTTTGAGTTGAGTTGAGTTAAGTTCAGTTAAGTTGGAAGCAAAAGTTCCACTACGGAGGTGCTTGGGATTTTTTAGTCTTAATCGAAACAAATACGAAAGTAGAAACGTTTCACTCAGTTGTTAAAGCTATTCATAAATTCTTATGGAACACGTTGTGGCCCGTTGTAGGCCAGCAGTTCGTTCCTATGCTAAAAGTTCACTCAGTTTACCCTCACTGATTGGATTGTAGATTGTTGATGCTGTTCGTATAGGTGCACTGCCCACTGCTCTGGGCAGAATTGCTGCAAATAGTTTACAGATATAACAAATTCGATTCATATTGCTTTAACTTACTTATTTTCTAGGCAATTCAAGATTTCCTGCTGCCCTTGATACTGCAAGTTTTGAAGGTATTCCGCCCTGCGTTGGTGCACCAGCTTCTCTTTTTCGGCTCGCTCTCTCTGTAGTCTATATGTGCCGGAAAAAGTAATATCATTAGTAAGTGAAATAACAAGAGAAGTATAAGAATAAATATCAAATAAAATTTTTAATAATTGTTAAATAATACTCAGCGCCGTCTTACCAAAGTCGTCAAATTGGCATCCCAAATGCTTGCGTGCAATTTACAATACCCATGAGTTAGCTTATGATTATCCTCCTATATCTACTATATAGAATAGTTGATTTACTTACTTGATGCGTGATTGTCTCATGAACTGTTGAATCTTTCTGGCAGCTTGATTCTGGGTGGACTGCGAATAGGTTCGTCTGGGAAACGCCATACAAAAATGAGTACAGAATGATTAAATTTTCTATTTCTCCACTCACTTCAACGGGCCCGAAGGACTTGTTTCCTTGGGCGTGCTCGGCTGGGAGCCCATCTGCTGCTGATCCTGCTTGTAGTGATCGTAGAAGCTGGACAGGCACTGCGAGTTGCTGCTGACGCTGCCATGATCGCTGCCGCATGCCATGCCCTGGCCCAGGCCGCTCTTCTTGAAACGTTTGTTCTTTCGATAGGAACGATAGCCATGCTGGATGACCAGCGCGGCGTTGGTCATTTGCCTGTAATAGGCATACTGCTTGTACCGCCTGTAATAGTTCTGAATGACGATGGCGGCAGTGCGCTCTTTGTTCTGCTCCTCGAGCTTCTGCCGTCCCTTGTACGAGCGGTAGGCCTTCTGTATGCACTTGGCCGCTTCGTACAGCTCCCGCTGCTCTGTGTCGGTCAGCGTCAGCTTGGAGAAGTCCGCCTCGAACGGATACTGCGACAGGCTGGAGGCGTGCAGGAACTCGGTCAACTGCTTGGTCGACGGCGGAGGACTGGGCGAGCTGACAGATGGATCTGTGCCCAGTATGGAGTAGCTGGCCGGTGACTGCAGCGGGCCCGAGCTGGCGGGACTCAGGCTGGAGCAGGGCGTGCTCACATCGTGGTACCGATAGCTGTGGTCATGAAAGTCAAAGCTGAAATCGCTGTCAAAATGCGTATTGGGCAGCGAGTCGAGCAGGGGATCCATAAAGCTGTCTGTCAATGCCGAGGACTCTGAGGTTAATGGCTCAGTCAAGGGGCTGCCCAGCACCATCATTTCATCGGCTTCATTCTGTAAAAGTTTGAATCGTTAGTTGGTAAGTAAGAAAGTGAAAGTAAACTTACTTTAATCCGTTCGGGCATCGCTGCTATAATGTGTTCGGCCAGTGTCAGCACTTTGGCATCTGAATCCCCTGAAAGCATGTCATTATCGAATTGTTATCAATAACTGTTTGCAGTTTTAGTCGAATATACTTTATACAAATGCAGAGACATGGCAAACGAGTCTACTAAATAGAGTTGGGCACTTTTGGTTGTCATCTTTAATTTACTTAAATATCGAATGAAATTAGGCGTAAGCAGATACCCAACTCTATTGGACAATATTTAAGTACATTATTATTATAATTCATATTAATTATATTATACACCGACAAGCAATTCATTTGTGTGTTTCAGTGTGTGTGTGTGTGTGCGTGTGTGTTAGTGTCTAGCTATTTACATACAAACACACACATTTCGATAGATGTAGTAGCAAGTAAGTAGTAATACGAGTATTTACAACGATCAATTCGTGGCTGATTATGCGAAGGGCGAACGGGCGGGCGAGTGTTTTCAGTTTGTCAGTTTATAGTTATAGTTTGTAATTGGTTGATTATAGTATAGACATCGATATGTAAACGCACATTTATGTAGTTTAGAGTTAGTTATAGTCCGTGTGCACCCCACCCAGCAGTAACAGCAACCAATATTAATAACGAACATTTACGAGTAGTACATTGATTAAACGAGCTCCACAAATACACACACACAGATATAGTATACATATATATTTTTATAGTTTACATGTAGTATGCAACAACACAAACAGCAACAACAATATGAACAACATCGATAGCCATAGCGGCCCATAGCTTATAGAGCCCATTTCCCATACCCATACCGCTACCCCAATACCCCCATCCCAGCATGGCTTTGGTTAGTACGGTTTTAAGCTACAATACGATTAAGTACAGGTGAGTGGGAGAGAGAAAGCCGGAGAGAAGCAGTAGCCTCTCTGCCATCACTGACCTACAACAACTGCATCGGCCAGGGCCAGGGCCATGTCATTGCCTATGGTCACATCTGTCGCGCTCGTCGAGTTGTCATCGCCATCGATATCTTTGTCGTGTATGGGGCTCGATTCGCCCGTGGATACCTCGCCTAGTTTTAGAATTTACCGAGAACACATTGCACATTGAATCATTTTTGTTTTGCTCAAGGTTAAACCAAGCACTAGAGATTGGATCATTGTGGTTCATGCACGGGCCGATCCCCAAGACTTACACAGGGCAAAATCCATTTTACGCAGCGGCGAGAGCAAACAATTGGTTCCAGTCAGCGTATCCAGCGGCGAGTCCACGCCCAGCGCATAGTTGTCGTGCCCCTCAAAGTTGCTGGCATGGGAAGGGAATCGAATTCGTTTAACTAAATGCCAGCGGAGATATGTAGATACATTACCTGTGCAGCCTGGCCAGCGACTTGCCCGACTTGCTGCGTATGTCCATGTTTATGCCGCTGTCTATGGAAGAGCGTTTGGAGTATCTGCTGCCATTGTTGGGCGGACTTTGGTTGCTGGCGGAGCACAAGGAACTGTGTGATGTGACTTTTGTGGCCATATAAGTGGGTAAACGACTCACCTATGCACTGCACCAGGTCTGAGGAAGACGCCATCGTGCTTTCTTTGAAGAACCTCCAGATCAAAGCTGTTGTAGATCTGCTGATGCTGCTGCTGCTGCAGCGGCTCCTCCGTTTCCGTTTCCACGCCAATATTCATGGAAAGGTTTGCCAGGCCGCCACGCAAATGTGGCTTACGGCAGCGCTCCTTCTCTAGTCGAAACATCTGCGCGAGAAGATGTTTGTGGCCCTTAAGATTGGCTAGATCCAGTGGCGTTTGCTGGCCCTGCGTCTTGATCTTCATGGCATTGTGATTCCACTTGTAGAGTAGCAGGGAGCACTCCACATGGCCACGCACACAGGACCAGGCGAGCGGCGTAAAACCGTAGACATCCTGGCTGAGGGCGTCTAGCTCCGTTTCGAGTATGATATGTGGATTTTCCGCGCGCCAATTGAGCATGGCGCCCACCAGCTTGGCATAGCCCAAGGCGGCAGCCAGATGTAGCAGTGTCATGCCCCGCAGGCCCACTGTCCAGCTAGCCACTGTGCTGGGCATGCTCCAGGCATGCTTCGTCAGCTTGTGGCAATACGCGACCAGCTTCTCCTCAAACTGTGGCTCCAGATAGAGCGATGTATGGTCAGTCTGCAAGGAGAGAGGATTTCCTTTAGCAGAGAACTACAAAACAATTGTTGGATCGCACTCACCGTCAGCTCCTGCTCCGTCTTCAGCTGCAACTTATCATCGATGGTCGAGAGGCGATTGAGCAGCGTAAACTTGTACAGGCAATCGTTGGAGCTGCTCGCATCGAACGGAGCATCGGCCAGCAGCGACAGCTTGTACTCAAACATGACCGAATTGGACACAAGAAAGCCGCCGCAGGACACCTGGAGCGTCACAAAGCCCGCCTCATGGGCCGGACAGTAGCAACGCAGCACTCCCTCCTGCACCATTTGCGTGGGCACGGGCTGGGCATCGAAGAGCACCGTGTACGCGCCACTACCATTGCTGCTCGTCCAGGGCCCGGCTACAAGCACCTTGACGCCTCCCTCGGTGTAGGACCATTCCGGACTGAAGTCGCAGATGTTGTGGATCTTGCGGGGCTGCTGGGCCTGTGCGGCCGCCTGTCCCAGATAGGAGCCCTGCTCCAGGGCCGTGTTGTTCAGGGCCTGCTTGTCGTCCAGATCCAGCTCGGGGAACTCCACGAGCATATCAAAGGCATCCAGATTGGCAAACACATCGTCTGTTTCATCCTCCTCGGCTTCGACCACTTCGACCTCATGGCCGAGTGCAGGTTTCTTCTCCACTTCTTGGGGATGGCTGTTGCCGTTGCTGTTGCTCGAGCCGCCTGTTGCTAAAGGTTCTATCGTTGACGTGGCTGCTTCTGCAGCAGCCGTATTGTATGGCTGCATATTGGCTATCAGTGTACGTTGAATATCCTCATGGGATAGATCCAGGGTTTCGTTGAAGAAGCTCAGGGTCTCGGCAGCATTGCCCGCCTGGGGATCGTCCTCGCTGCTGTTGCTGCTGCTGCTACTGCTGTGGCTGCTGCTGCTGGGTATGCTATGGCTATTGTTCTGATTGTTGGCCCCAAAGCTGTTGCTCTCGTCGCTGGCGCTTATTTGGCTGCTGTTATCACTGGAAGCACTGAAATTTGCACAACCATTTTGGCTCAGTGTTTGAGGCTGAGACTGCGATTGGGTTTGGGTTTGGGATTGACTCTTGCTATGGCCATCTGTGGCCTGATTGTTGATGCTGCTGCTCCCTCCATTCAGCTGTCAAATAAGTTTGAATTTAATCAGCATAAATACTTGCAATGAGTGCAGGCGATTTTGTGGTTTCTACTCACCTCAGTGAGCGCATTGGCGCTCATTAAATTATCACAAGTTGCTGCCGTCGATGTCGTTGTAATTTGTTGCTGCTGATTGCCATCGATAATCGATTGTAAGGAACTCGAGGTGGACGATGTGCCGGACGTTGATGTGGATATAGATATAGATGTGCTTGTGGCTGCTATAATTGTAGAGGGGGTGTTATGGCTATTGACAGCGGAAGACGTTGAGGCTGTGTTGTTGTTGTTGTTGTTGCTGCTACTGCTACTGCTGCTGCTGCTGCTGAGACGATGCTCAGGTGACATGCACATGGCCTCAACAGGGGGCTGTACTAGGGTTGGGGTCTGTGTTTGTGTTGGGGTATGGGTTTGGTGTTGTTGGCCACTGTTTGGGGTTGCTGATGTCTGTTGCAATTTATAATAATGTTGCTGTTGCTGTTGTTGTTGGTGCTGCTGCTGCTGGCTGTTGTTGCTGTTGCTGGAAGTATTCAGTTGCTGCTGTTGATTGTATATGAAGTTATTGTTGCTGGGGTCGTTATTATTTACGACATTTAATTCGTTGTTCGTTTGAGCTGCTAATTGCTTGGCACTGCCACTGCCATTGCTGACACTGGTACTGGCATTGCCATTGCCATTGCTGCTGACAGTGTTAGTGATTTTGTTTGCAGTCATGTGGCTTTGGATTTCAATTAGTTCTGTATCCATGCCATTTAAGACGGAGCCTCCTCCTCCTGCTCCTGCTCCTGCTGATGCTGTTGCTGCTGTTGCTACTGTTGTGGAAGGGTCTCTGGCTGTGGCCGTGATTGTTGTATTGGCAATTTGCAGGCGATGATGATGCTGATTCAAATGAGCCGAATTTTGACTCTGACTTGCCACGAATCGTTGCAGACTCAAGTGTTGCTGCTGCTGGTGATATTGCTGCTGCTGTTGTTGTTGCTGTTGCTGCTGTTGTTGCTGCTGCATTACCAGATTGCTTCTTGCGGCCAGCATCTGATTAGCACCACGATATTGCTGCTGATAGCTGCCATCGCCATGTCCCGTCTGCTGCTGCTGCTGCTGTTGTTGCTGTTGAGGCGGAATGATCTGAAACTTGATGGCCGACTCCTGGGGCAGCTGTTGTGTGGCATTGTGGAACTGCGCGTGCGGATTGTCCAGGTGCATGCCATCGTTGCGCTGTCGCGGCCGCTCCGCCCAGCGGGAGTAGAGCTTGCTGGCCACCACCACATTGGGTGTGCCATTGTTGAATGCCCCCTCATTGAGTCGCTTCTCCGAGGCCGATACGGCCGCCACGGACTTGATGATGCCGCCCGTGCGCCGCATCACGGGATGTGTGCAGGTCTTGCCATCGGCACAACCCGAATCCCCGCAACCGCAGTCCAGCTGCTTGACCAGTGCCGCCTGGCGGGACAGGCGCTGCTTCTCCATTAGCTGGCACACAATCGACTCCAACGGTCTCGGCCGTCTACGGGGAGGCATAATTGAACTGGGGACTCTAATCTAGTGCGTGATTTACTCACCGATATCTCAATGTCGTTGCCCGAGTCGGAGTCATCATCGGAATTAACTGTGGAGACTGAAATGGAGAGCATGGATAAGCACTCGTAGAAAGAGACTTCCTTCCCCCCCACTTGCTGGTACTCACGCATCGGCTTCAGTTGGCTGACCAGCTCCTCCTTGGTCCATTCCTTCTTGTCGCCCCACAGCGTGATGCTGGGCGCAATCACTGCCATTTTGTTATCATCCGGATACGGCACATTCAGATAGTGCACCAAAACAATGTCCGGATTCTGTGTTTTGTGTAGTAGAAGCAAAGGACTCCAAGGTAGTTCTAGTTTATGGAATTGGGATAGGGATGGAAATAGGGACATTCCCTCCCCCACTTACCTGCAACAGCCAGTAACATCTGCGATGAAATGTGGGCAATATGGCCGAGTGTACATAACAGCCGTAGATGCACTGTGGAGGAGCAGCAGAGATTCGGGATTTTGTGATTTTGTGAGCAGCAAGCAGATCGAAGGAAATTCAATTTATCAAAACAAGAGCATAAAACAAGACCTGCCGGAATCGGAGGGAGCTATCTGTGTGCGCACCCTGCTGGGTACGAATCCATTTAATTGAAAAACATAAAAACCGGAGCTCAAATTAAATTACCAACCGCCCACGCTAGGCGGGGGGGCGCCACAGCACCCTTCGTCTATGACTCGGATACCGATACGGATGCGAATACGGGAATACGGGGATACGGTAAGTGCCAAAAATCAGAGGCCAAAACGGAAAAAAGGGTTTCCCCTTGCGCATTTTTCGTGTTTCTCTGGGAAGTCCCTCCTGCCTCTTAATTTTTCTATTTATTCGTTTTTCTATATACATATAATATTTTTTTGCTGTTTTTTTTTTTTAAGTTTTCCCCGCTGATAAATTTGTTGGCTCTCGTTGTCCGCGATATGCCGCTGACTTCTTCTGTTCTTTCTGTTCTGGCGGCGGAATTTCTTGTGCCCCTCTAACCATCGCCTTGTCTTGGGGTTATCATGTAAGGAGACGGCACCCCGCAAGCACTGCCAACTGCATAAATCTCAGCAAGCCAGTCAGCCAGCCAGCCAGTCAGCTATTTACTAGCAAATGTTTTAAGAATAAAAATTAAAACAAACAAATAAAAGGAAAAAAAACAGCGAAGAAAAACGAAGAAAAACTCAAGAAAAGTGGTGGAAAAAATTGGCGTGAAATTGCCAAATGTTTTTATGTTTCCATAATGGAGAAAGTCGTATGAGATAGCGATAGAAAGACGAATGTACGGGGGGACATACAGACGGACAGACGGACATCCTTCAGACATTATAAATAAGCTTAACCCTTGGCCAGGGCTTATTTCATTAGCAGGCAGCGGGTGACGCGTCATTGCCTATATTCCTGGGGGCCAAACACTTGCAACGGCAGCAACGGACACAGTCAGTTTGCTGTCTACTTCCGGCGGGAAATCATAACTCATTCGGGCTACACTACACTTTTTCTGTTTTTACTGTTGCCCTTTGACAAACGATGCCAATGGCTTGAGACTAATTGCCTAATTGTGCGCCCAGAAGTGGCAGGCACTTGGACTGGGACTCACCTCCGTGCCTTGTACTTTCAGTTTCATGTGATCCTCGCGCGTCGTTTTGCCATCCTTGCGCTTCTTCCAGCAATATCCATCTCGGCGGTAGCGCACCTTCTTCCGCGAATACAACAGCAGAGAACCGCTCTTGGGTCTAAGCATAAGAGGATGATTATTGGGATGATCATGGGCAGGAGATGCTTAAAAGGGCCAGTGACTCACCTGGTTCGTACCTCCTTGGACTGCCACTCGCAGTGCTTGTCAAAGCTGATAAGAATCGCAGCAATTTCCTGAAATAAATACACTTTATTTATTTGCTAATCTCTAATATACATATACATATATGTGAATGAAAATATATCTAGAGATATGAGTGGAAAGAGCGACCTTCACTACACGTGAGCCTTATCATCACTGCGACAATGGGTGGAAATTATCCACTCTGGCATCTGTTAACCGCTTGAACTGTCGCCCAACTAACGTGCTAACAATTTCCGGACTTAATGGCCAAAATGCTACGCTGCCCAGTCACGGCACTCGCGGCATTTCCTACGACCAAAAACTTTAGAAAAAGAGCCGAAGGGATTTCTGCGCCATAAAACAAAGGAAAACATTTTAGAAATTTCATTTGACCGCAAAGCGGACACTGCCACAAAGGCAGAGTAAGAGGAGCAGGAGTAGGAGCAGGAGCAGGACCAGGTGGAAGGGTGCAAAGTGTTAACCACAATTTACAGGTGTCGCCCCGACAGTTGACACTCTTAACCAAGCTGGCCAGGAAGCCAAGCCACCAAGTGTCACAGACGCATCCCGAGTGCAATTTGTGTGCATATTTGAAATGCTCACTTCTCGCTCTCTCTCTCTCTCTCTCTCTGTCTTGATAAGCAGTCGAAAGGACACGCTAAAAGCAGGCACAGTGTGGAGAGGGGAGAGAACGTTTGTTTGGTGGCCTGTAGAACTGCCATTCAAATGCAAATCACACAACAGCCAGCGAAAGTTCACAGGGAATTTGTTGTTTGGTTTTTTTTTGGACCGCTTTGGACTTGAATTTTCATTGCATGTTTTGCCGATAAAGTTATCAATTTGTTTTGCCTTCCCTGACGTTGCATGAATAATGTAAAGAGTGGCCATCCATCCATCCATCCATCTATTCATTCATTCATTCATTCAGTTATCCTTCGAATAGAGTCCTCTTCCTCTGATGTGGCTCCTCTGGAGCATCCTCAGCTGTGCAGCAAAACATTTTCCATATGTCAGTTGGCGGAAGAAATGGCAACATTTGCGAGTGTCATAAAAATTGTATGCACACACACACACACACACACACAGAGAGAGACACAGAAAAGGAGGAAACCCCCCATGGCTAAGGCGGAGTTGGGGCAAATCACAGGCGCGTGTTTGTCAAGTGGCAAACGTTTGCATTTTGTCCAAAATTGCCTCTGACTTGGCCCTTTTTGGTTTCATACATATGTATGTATATATAAAAAAAGATAGAAAGATACTTGTAGATATATAGATGGATGTGTATTTGGTTATTTATGCATGGCTCCAACGACCTACTCCAAACTGCTTCCCAGTCTCTCCCCATCTCAATCGCTTTATATGATGAATTCCAGGCACATACGCGGAACAGGCTTCGAAACATTGAGGAGGCGAAAGCATTAAAAATTTATGCCCACCTCAGCAGCAGCAGTATTCGCCCCTTTCCCTCACCCCCAAAATCCTAGACATGTATGGGCGTGGCCATGGGCTCTACTCAGGCGACCTTTCAACACTTTCACCCGAGCGGAGAACAAAAAACGATGCATCCATCGAATCGTACAATTAGAAAAGGAAAAGAAATTGTTCAATATTTAAAGTAGAGCTCAAATAATGAATAGATAATCTTGGAAACTTAATTACTGTTGGTATGGTAATGTTCTTTTATGTAAGAAAATATTTTAATATTAATACAAAATTGAAAAAAAAAATAACAAAGTGCAATCCTGTGTACCTCTGAATGGAACTCCAAAAAGGTAATAAGCCTTAGAGCAGGCTAATATAAAACATGCCCCATGGCCACTTAATCACTTCCAGTCAGTGCCTGTGCCCCGTCCCCCCCTTGGCTGACCGGTGCAGAAGTGTGCAGATCTGGGTGGTCATACAGTAAAATTGTACAAATAAAATTGCGACTCATTATCAATTTAACTTTTTGATTTTTAAGCTGCGCCTTTTGCAACCACACGAAGGGAGGACAGAGAGCAGTAGTACGGCTGCTCATTGGTGGTGTGGTGTGGCTCTGTTGCTGCTCGTATTATTTTGCCAGTTGCTTTATGAGCCGAGGGTCGAGTGGCCCCCAGCCCCAGCCCACTCTGGCTGCTACTTAAATGCCAAATTAAAACTGTGTGGTTAAAGCGACAGTCCGGGCAGGGTTTGGGATCCTGGCTGGCTTCCTTCTGCTGGCTGCTCGTCCTCTGCTGTAAGCAGGACTAAAATAAGCGTGCGTAATTTTATTTATGCCCCCGGTACATGGCCACATTTTGTAATTTTTGCATGCTGATGCTGTTGGGGTGGGTTCATGGTGGGTCCATGTTGTCTACTGCTACGGCTACGGCTACTGCTCCCATGGTGTTGCTATTGGCCATGTCCGTGTCCAGCTGTTTGGCCAGGCATTGTTACCGTTTTTTGGCTTGTAAACTTTATTTTAATCAACTTGGATATGCTCTTATTCTGGGCAAGAACTTTTCTTCAGTTCATTAGGGTAGGAACGTAAGGATTTTGGTGTTGCTTTTTCCATTGAGACGTTTGGGGTGTGTGAGGGGTTCTATCATTGTATGCCAATGTGGATTATTCTTAAGCAGCTGTCATGTTTTTCAACTACAGAAAGATTGGTTCATATACTGTCCATTCTATTCAGCTTATTCCAAAGTTATGTGCAGTGTGGGAACTCTTAACATTCAATAATCATAACAGATATCCTTAGCCTATAAGTTTTTGCATTGTTCTTTTGCCTTTTTGCCAGTGTATTCCACACTTCGGCTTGCTACTTTTATTACCGCCTGGGCAGCTTCCTTTAATTTAGTCAACTTTGTCGCGCGAGTGTGTAAAATGTCGCTTACTACCCGTACTATAACCTCCCCACCATCTTCTTCTTCTGCCCCCTGCCTACCTGCCCCTGCCTCCTTCCACCAGTCGCTGCCTCTGAACTTTACAACTGTCCAAATGAATATTTGCGGTTGCGCTTAATTCACAAGTAAAACAACAAGCAAAGCTCATCCCAAGCCATTTTCTCTTTTCCATTTTCAGTGAAAACTTTTATTGCAAACCGAACGGAACGCGGAGAAACAACAGCAACAAAAAAAAAAAAAAAAAGACAAACGCGGAAGCGAACTTTTGGCGACGCATGTACTCGTAGTGGTCAGAGAAGGTCCTCCTACCACCCCACCCTCCCCACTCGGACCGATTCACGTTCAACTCGTGTTTGTATTATAGTTTTGTGGCGCAATAAAAACTTCGCGAACGGTTCCCTAATAGACTGGCAAACCATCTCATTAATCTGCATATAGAAGAAGTACAGTGAAAACTGTGCGGAATGTACTGCCATGGTGGCAGTAATGATCCAAGATGTTCACTCAGAGAATGCTTTCACTGTGGATCTAAAAGTAAAAGGGGGAAACCGTCTTCGAAGGCTGTCAAAGTGTCCAGGCCCACGACTGGCAGGCTCATCCGCCTCTGTCAACTGTCCAACTCAACTCGGTTTGGATTGGATTGTATCGTCGGTTGGGTGCCGCCCTTAGCCAAGTCCATGACTTGGACTTCCTTCTGGCTTTCACTTGGCTTCCCCTATTTCGACAATTTTATGTGCAATCAAATGCAAATAGAAACGGAAAAGGAGAAAACAGTAAGGAACACAAACAGACAACACAAATACGAGTACGGGTACGGGTACGGGTACGAGCGGGAACTTATTTAGAACTAAAACTGACCTCATTTGTATTCCAACGATGACGCTGTGATGGAAAACTGTCAGCTCTTGGCAGGCTCTCCAAATTGTCGGGTAGTTTGATAGGTTCGCCATCTGTAAAACGTTTTGGGGGAGAAAACAGAAAAAAATAAGTATGTACAAAAATGTGGAAAATGCATTGAAAGCGTAAGTAGAGGAGACACGGGTATTCGGACTCGGACTCGAACTCCCCTTGACTTGGCTTTTATAAATCAATTTTGCATATCTTGGCAGTGTCTGGTGGCCCCCCCCGTTTCCGGGGCTGTTGGGGCGCCCAACAGGTGCAACTGTCGGACATTCATAAATGCGACAAAAATGTAAATCAGTTTAGAGAGAGCAGCGATGATTTATAGTGGAGACAAGCGGAGGGAGACAAAACACACACACAAAAATGGGAAAAGAAATCTTTTAATGTCAACCGTTAATAAACGAGTTTCTCCATTTTATCCATTTATCAAAATACCCAAAGAAACTTCACTCTCCACTGTATCCCCTCTCTGTGCTCCCTGCTTCCACTATTATTATGCTCTATGAGAATGCGTGGAAAACTTTGCCGATTTTGAGACGTCATTGAATAATTACCCACACTTAATGGAGCTTGCAACCGTAAATCGAATCGAACCAACTTTTGGTTTATTAAAATGCCACGCCACGCAACTTGGCGGGGCAAAAGGGGTTGGAGCCGCACGAGGGGGTGGTGTGTGTGTACATAAACTTTGCGGCCAAACTGTAATTTAGCAAAAATGTGTAATAAAAGCGGACACATCTACGCGACATCTCTCTCCATTACGCTCACCCTCTCTCTCTCACTCCACCGCTCTCACTTGTCGTATATCAAAGAGCCAATAGGTTGCACTCGAAGAGCCATAAAAAGTATTTGTACACAATTTATATAAAGTGCTCGAAGCGACTCTTGGCCCGCACCAGAGAGCGGGGCGGCGGCTCAGAGCCGTCGCGTAACCAAAATGTGTTGCCAAATTGCAAAACGCCAGACGCTGGCGGTGGACAGGCAAAGGGAAAGGGCAGAGCAGCTCCACCGTGGAGAAGGGCACAGACAGTGCGTGGGGTTGGCGTAGCGGGGCCCTACCCTTTCGAGAGGTGAGTGCAAAACACTCACACATACACTCAGCTAGTGATGTGTGGCACAGGTCAGGGTGAAATGTAACGATAATCAAAGAAATTTTTATGTAGATTATATATATTATAACCTGAAAAGATTTTTCTTTCTAATTCTTCTTTCAGCGCTTTTTTTGCATTTCCATTGCCTGTTATATTCACTTCATTCACGTTTCACGCACATAAATTGTTTAAAATCACGCACACATCTCTAGCCAAAGAAGGATTTGAGGCGGCACTCTTCCCCCTCCCTGCCACCTTCTCCTTCTGCACCCCTTGGACACAATGATGACGTTGATGTAGTTACTTTTTTCAGGGCATTCTTTTGTCGTTATTGTAGTGGTAGTGGCACTGGTAGTGGTAGTGGTTCTTTATGCGATTTTTATATGGCTCACGTTTTGGCAAAGGACCCAAAAGGATACAGCGGTTGGGTGGGCTTGGGGGAGTGCTGGGAATCGGCGACAAATTGTTTGCTTTGATCGCACACTCAAGTTTTATGGCCACACTAATTTGTCATCGCTGCCTTGGGCCCACCACCCACTTGCGTGTACTCTTTTGAAATATGCTCAAGCGATAATTGTCAAAAATGTCGAAACAATCACAGTCATTCTCCATCCCCTCGCCCACCCTCCGACAGTCTACCCTTTGCACCTATTTATAATGCAGTTGCTGCCATTGTTTCCAAAAGAGAGAGAGAGAGAGAAGGGGCGAATGGTAAGGAATAACTCTGTTTGATTAATACAAATAAAAAGTTTTTTTAACTGCTCTTTGCATATTTCATGGCAAAAAGCTTCAAAAACTGACGGTTGCCCCGCCATCATAATAGACTGCTCTGCGGGGAGGGGCGAACGAAAAGAGAGAGAGTGGAAGGGGCCAGAGCAGTGCCAAAAAAAAGAGAAGATAAACCGTAACATCGAAACCACAGCCAGGCTCAACGCACAGGTGAGAGAGAGGGGCAGACGGCGACAGCGGAGACGAACGTAGAGCCTGGAGAGAGAGCCGGTCCCATGTCGACTATGTCGATGGCAACGTCAACGTGGCAGGAACTCGTCTCTTTTGATTTCCCTTTGTAATACCCTTACAGGGGGGATAGTATTCACTTCCTGAGTTGTTTGGGGAGGCACATGGGAAGACATTTGAAACCCCATTAGAGATCAAAAATCGAATCTGTACACCCATATACTGAGTCTTTATTTATGCAAAACTTTTTTCTGTCAAAATCCTTTTAAACTTAATCAATCTTAAAAAGAGTATTAAATGTTCCTACCACCTTTTGGATTTTGAATTATTTTATTTTAAAAAAAACTTTAACAGAGAATGGGAGGGAAGGGAGTCCCCAGACCCAGTCTCAGTTCCCAGATTCCATCTCATAATTTTATCCACAGCTTAATTGTGACAAATGCGCTTTGGTACATCAGATTTTCTCATAATTTGGCTGAGAATTTAAGAGGGGGCGGATGGGAGGCAGAATAAGCAGCAGGCGGACTCTGGGGAGAGCTGGACGATGGCCTCGCCCATGTTCTCGTGCTCGTGCCCATCCTGGTCCTGGACAGTTTCAAATTGACACGGCAAATAGCACAAAAGAGTTGACATAAATAATAAATTTTCGTTTTATGATTTCGTGTAGCCAGGTGGACGGACGGGTAGATGGGGCGAGTGAGAGCTGCCAATTTTTGCTGCCTGCCAAATTGTGGCTAATAAATATCTCACCAAAAAATGGCAACGGGCGGCACGGGGAGGCCACCCAACGAGGTACAAGGGGTAGGTCTTTTTGGGTCCTATGTACTATAAAACATACAAAAGAAAAATTGTTTTGCACTTTGGTCGCCATCGCCGAAAAGTCAGCGAGTGTGAAATTACTTTTGTTTAGAGCGTCCGCGTACTCTCTCTCTATATCACTTGCTCTTGCCACAATTAAAAGCCATTAAAAGTGTCTGCGAAATGGCCACAAAACAGCCACAAAACAACAGCGACAAAACTACAATATATGTATATAGAAGAGAATAGTTCTTCTACGCAATTCTTTATCTCGTATATGTATGTGGAGGAATGGTTGGCCCAAAAGAAATTCGAAATATATTTCCAGCGGGGTTTTGTAAAGATAATGTATGATGACGTCGCCGACACATGGAATAAGAATGCAACGAGAAAGAACGTACGGAGTCGCTTTGAACGCGACTCTACTTTTTATACCCGTACTCAGTCAGTACACATGTGATTTATGTGGAATTTTTAAAATGTTTTATCATTTTTTACATTTTACATTTTTGCTACATCTGTCATCGACATCTACATCTACATCATCTACATCAGTTCTCACAACAACACACGTACACTGCACGAGGCAGCATGTTTGAGCGTAAGTGTGCGTGTGAGAGAACTGCTACAGCGCTGCTGCCATCAACCCTAATAAAAATGTATATTTTTGTTGCGTAGGGCAAGGGGAGGCGACTCGCTGCTGAAAATTCATTTGATCATTGTGGCTACAATAATGATCCGATCTGAACCAAATTCGGGAATCTGGTAGATATGGTCATTATCTACAATACTGCATTTTTCGTTTTTTCCTATCTTCAAAATTGTGGACTTTCATCTTTTGTGGGGGCGGAAGGGGGCGGGGCGAAATTTTGAAATACACTTGTTCAGGTTTGGTATCACAGGAGTCTTGGCCAAAAGTTTGGTTGCTCTAGCTCTTATAGTCTCTGAGATCCAGGCGACACAAAATACAAAAATCCAATTCGACTCGATTTTGTGTGAGTGCGAAAGGGATGGAGCGAAGTTTTTGCGTATGTTTTTGTCTATTGTGGCTATATTAATGATCCGATCCGATTCAGATTTGGGCCCCTGATAGATATAGGCTGTCTCTATGATTCTGCATTTTTCGTTTTCTGCTATCTTTAAAATTGTGGACGCCACAGATGTGCGCCCTTTGTGGGGGCGCAAAGTGGGCGGGGCGAAATTTTGAAACACTTTTCTAGGAGTGAGATATCACATCAGTCTGGAAAAAAAAAAATTTGATTGGTCTAGCTCTAATAGCCTTCGTGCAATGAGTGAAAAACAAGACGGACGGACAGACGGACAGACGGACAGACGGACAGACGGACGGACAGACATGGCTATATCGACTCGGCTATTGATGCTGATCAAGAATATATATACTTTATGGGGTCGGAAACGCCTCCTTCTGTGTGTTACACACATCCACTTTTACCACAAATACAATATACCCTATTACTCTTCGAGTACGGGTATAAAAACAAAGCACAGATAAACGGAGAGAGTGGAAGCATGTAGGCAAGAAGGCCACAAAAGACGTCATAGTTAAAACAAATTTCAAAAGAAAAATGCTGAGAAGTAAAAGTTGTTGTAGATAATAAATACAAATATTTGTTTATGTGTAAAAGAATACAAAAGACAGCAGCAGCGAGGAGAAAAAGAGAGAGCTAGCTGCCAGACGGCAAAAGTTAATTTCGATATATGTACATATGTATTTTTATGAAGTAAATTATACTAAGCGTATAACTCAAGAGGAATAAAGAAACAAAAAATCACATTCAAAAGCATCTAAAAAAATGTTTTGCAAGTTCATGGAAACTTAAGACATCTTGAGGGAACTGTAAGGCAAGAAGAACTTCCTGGCTTGGCACATCAACTGAAAGAAGTTTATTGAGACACGTGACACCCCCTCTACGAATACACGCCCCTGAACTGAAGACTAGATAAAAGCTTCACTCGGATGCAGCTCTGTCTCTCTTCTCTCTCTGCTTTGGCTCTCCATAAATGACAGATGTGCGGATGATTTATAACGGTAAGTAAACACACGCGCCCGACCGCCTGTGCTCTATCCCTCTCACACAAGTCACACACAAACAGCACAGAGAAAACGTTGCGGTTGATAAAAATCACATTTTGGCAAAGGCAAAAGTCACTCATTTCTCTCTCGCTCTCACTCTCACTCTCCCTCTGTGTTTACCCATTCTCCCTGCGTCTATTGCACTCCACCATAACACCAGACCATCATCACCATTCAGGCCATCGTCAATGGCATTACAAGGAAACATTTCTCAACTGGTTTTGCATATTTCGCCAATGGCGAATGGCAAAGAACAGCAATTAAAAGACACATAACAGCAAATATGCATGTCGGGGCGTAACGGGGCAGGAAAGGGCAATAATTAGCCCCAAAACAGAAGGTAAAATGCAATTTTGAGCTAAAATGAGGAATATTTGCACACAAGCCACAAAGAAAACAAACAAATATGAAAGCTTAAACAGCGAGGAGAAGGCACGGAGAGAGAGAAGTAGTGAGGTGCTAGAAGCAGTAACAGAAACACAACAGAACTGAGCACAAACAGCGATTAACATAAAAATGCAACAAAACCAAGTCACACAGTGAGGACGAAGAAGAGAGAGAGAGACAGGGTTGCTCAGGGAAGGGAAGGCTGTGCAAGTCATAAAAGTCCTATTAATGAATGAAATCTAAACAGAAACAGAAACTACGAAACAGACCAAAAAAAAAAACAAAACCAAAGCCAAAGAAAAGTTGGCAAAAATGTTATAAATTATTTACAAGTTATGGCTGGACGTGTGTCAGCCCCCCCACAAAGTGAGAGGCGAAACGGTGCTACAGTGGGACTCTTAAGGTGTAGTTCCTCCACATTGTCATCGTCTTTTGTGTCTACGGGCAATGCAATTACGTGCGGATTTCATTACCTTTCCTTTGGCCTTTCCTCAAAGCTATGGATACTCTATGAAAGTAGAAATCGCGATGAACAAATGGTAACCTATAGCCAAGTTTGCCCCAGGATTAAAATCGGAAAAAGTACTTCAAAGGTAAACAAGTTTACCCCTTTATCAGATCCCCACAGATATCAAATGAATATGGCAAATGTTCAAACAAATGCGACCCTTTTTATACTAAGTCGTTTAATTGGTTGTAAATATTATAGAACACATCGAAGTTTCAGACTTTTTTAGTAGAAAGAAACCTTCTCCAATAATACTACGATTAATTGAATAAATTTGTATGCAATTACCATTGAAAAAATCACTTAAAATGTACTCAGTAGCTTAAATTTAACTGAGTTTTTTAGGGAATGTTTGAGATCGACTTTTCTTTGTTTGCAAATCCGCATATTTTTTTTTGGGAATTACAGTTCTTGGCATGTGCCACGAAAAGAATGAATTTAATGCACTTTAGTGGTAGAATAACGACAGCGACATAGAAAGGTGCCGCCGCCTCCCCTACAACCACATGAATATACTATATGTCTTCCCTCTCTTAACGCTAAGGGCTCTGAGGTTTTCGGGGATAGGGAGTAACCAGTTAAGCTGCCTGCAAATTATATTAATATTGGGGCTCTTCATATCATATATTTTTTTCCGTTTCCTTCCATTTTTTTCCCCGTTCATTCCGTTTGCATGCAAAGTTTGTATAAGTTAACCCCAAAAAACTGTTCCTTCTTTTTCGTTTGAGTATATTAAAAATATTTTTTCCTATATATATATGTATGCATAACCCCTGCCTCCCCGCATGGGAGGAGTGGACCTGGAGGCCAGGAGCTGTAATTTATTTTAATGCTGGGTATTTATCATGATACACATACGTTTCCCTCCAGGTTGGACACAGCAACAGAACGGAAAAAAACGCCAGTGTGGCTATTTCTATGTGGATTATTTTACGTATTTTGTTTTTACATAAATTGTAAATTAAACATTTAAAGTGCCATGAAATTGGCAATGCCAGGGCACCCTAAAAACACATGGATAAGCCAGGTAATGTCCGGGCAATGGTTCATTAAAAATACATAAAATGGGCACACCGGTCCGGTCTCTGTCGCTGCCCCTGCCACACCGCCTCGATCAACTGGAAAACTAATATTTATCTAACAAAATTAATATGGTTTGTAAGCCAAATAGAGACACCGCCGAGTGGGAGACGGGGGGCGGTGTGCAAAAACTGTTTGTCTAACCAGAAAACAAACGACAAAATGTAGCACAATTTTCGGCAATGCATCCCCTCGCCCGTCCCATTCCGATGGCTCATTCAGACCCATTTCGGGCTTGGAACCTTTGGAGCGATAAGCCAAATAAATAACGTACCAGGCAGCAGGCAGCATGCAACGTAGGGCAGCCACATCATGCCACAACGTTGGATTGCATTGTTCAATAAATCTATTTGGCCTCTAATCGAAAAGCACACACACACACACAGTGCAAAGGGAAGGGAAGGGAGAGTACGGGATAGTACCTGGCAGAGGCAACAAATTGCCATGGATAGGATACGCACAAGACCGGCATCCGGCAGGCAGGCAGGCAACAACAACATATTAATCCAAATTAGCATCAAAGTGATTTAATTGCTTGGAATTTCAGCGTTGGCAAACACTTTTCCACTTTTCCGGCCATGAGGACAAACAGGAGACGGCCCTTGTAAACTGGCCCAAAAGTCTGCTGCTGCTGCTGCTACTGCTGCCCCCACCTGCTGCCAAATGCTGGCTGCATTTTGTCAACGTTTGGCCATCGATCAGGCTAAAACAAGGCTCACACTCTGGCTGCTGCAGTTTAAAGTCCTTACGAGAAGGTATTTCCCTTCAAGTGGCTATCTCTCTCTCTGCTCTCGCTCTTCCTATACGTATGTATATCTATGTATATGTATCTGAAAAGCCCTTGGCACGATTTATGTGGCTTTTAGTAATATGAGCAAATATATTACGTGACGGATCAGCACCAGGACCTCGTCCAGGGATAGAACTAATTGAATTGCTGCCGCTGAAAACGAAACAAACTCGAAATTAATAGGCGCACATCAAAAGCAAAAAGGAACCCCCGAAAAACCACAACAAAACGAGAGAGAACGTACGGAGTCGCTTCGAACGCGACTCTACTTTATACCCGTACTCAGTCAGTACACATGTGATTTATGTGGAATTTTAAAATGTTTTATCAGTTTTACATTTTACATTTTTTGCTACATCTGTCATCGACATCTACATCTACATCTACATCATCTACATCAGTTCTCACAACAACACACGTACACTGCACGAGGCAGCATGTTTGAGCGTGAGTGTGCGTGGGAGAAGAATCTGCTGCGACAATCAACCCCAATAAATGACTTACGCAGCAAACTGGCGAGGGGAAACACAACCGCGGGGTATTCCCGCTGCTGAAAATTCATTTGATCATTGTGGCTACAATAATGATCCGATCTGAGCCAAACTCAGGAATCTGGTAGATATGGTCAATTTCTACAATACTGCATTTTTGGTTTTCTATCTATCTTAAAATTGTGGATTTTCGTCTTTTGTGGGGGCGGAAGGGGGCGGGGCGAAATTTTGAAATACACTTGTTCAGGTTTGGTATCACAGGAGTCTTGGCCAAAAGTTTGGTTGCTCTAGCTCTTATAGTCTCTGAGATACAGGCGTTCATATTTACGAAAACCAAAATTACTCGATTTTGTGTGAGTGCGAAAGGGATGGAGCGAAGTTTTTGCGTATGTATTTGTCTATTGTGGCTATATTAATGATCCGATCAGATTCAGATTTGGGCCCCTGATAAATATGGTCTTTCTCTATGATTCTGCATTTTCCGTTTTCTGCTATCTTCAAAATTGTGGACGCCACAGATGTGCGCCCCTTTGTGGGGGCGGAAGTGGGCGGGGCGAAAATTTTGAAACACTTTTCTAGGGTGAGATATCACATCAGACTGGATAAAAAGTTTGGTTGCTCTAGCTCTAATAGCCTTCGAGCAATGGGCGACAAACAAGACGGACGGACGGACGGACGGACGGACGGACGGACGGACGGACAGACGGACAGACGGACGGACGAACAGGGCTATATCGACTCGGCTATTGATGCTGATCAAGAATATATATACTTTATATGGTCGGAAATTACTCCTTCTCTATGTTACACACATCCACTTTTTAGCACAAATACAATATACCCTTTTACTCTTCGAGTACGGGTATAAAAAGGGGTAAATAGTAAAAGAACGCCCACCAGCTGCTGGCGAAATTAAAGAGAAAAGAAAACCTATAAAGGCCAGGACATTAGGCCAGGCCAAAGGGCCAAAGTGTAGCCAACTGTGTATGGGAGCGCAGTTGGGGGAAGCTTGAGCAATATTTATTGAGTACGTGATCTTCTGACCAAATCCGAATGTAAGCGGAGAGTTTTGAATTTTTTATTGCGCCCCGGGATGCCGGACGTAGGACATACATGCACATACACCACTGAAATGTCCTCCTCTGTCTGTCTGTCAGTATGTGTGTGTGTGTGTGTGCAAGTCCTGACAGCTGCCAACTTCTGGCTTCCTTTTGGCATGCAAAAGGCGGACAGGCAAGTGGCTTATTAAAAATTTTGTCAACTTGCAAACTCCTTCCCGCTGCCTTCCCTCTGGAGCACGAGCACTTTTTTTATGACTTTTTCACACTCAACTTGGCCTATGCATATATATTAGCCAAAGATGTCAGAGCGGGTTTTTGGCCACCATAGGCATCATTAAAGTCCAGCTGGAATTATTTTAAATGGAATTCGTTGAAGGATTTAAAAGATTTCATCACATATGAAGCAGCCGAACACAGAATCAATCTACAAATGTGATTGAAACACGAAATGGTACAAATAAATTGCTGAGCTTTACTAATACTAATAAAAGTCTTTTCATTTCGATTTTGATATATTTTTAATGCAATCCTTTAAGGAATATTCAAGTTAAACTCCCCAAGAAGACAATGAACCAACCTCTCTCTATGGGACTATCCAATTGAGTGGAACAGCAACAGCAACAAAAACACTCTGCCACAAGCCACACACACACACACAATACTCACACCCACACACACACTTGTTGGGTTTTTTCATTGAGTTGTTTTCTCCACATCCACCGACCCCAGAAAGTATGCTACGAAAAAAACAACAACAAGGGAATCCAGCGCATAATGAAGCTGCTCATAAACGAGGCTGAATGAAAGCCCCTGATTTCGAGTGTGTGTGTGTGTGAGTGTGTGTGTGTTTGTGTCTCGGAGTGTGTGAAATGTTTACTTGCTGAGGCACACACCCACGCCTGTCCAATCCCCCACAGGAGCCATTGCCATTGTTCTCGCAAAGAGGGCGGATAAAAAACACTTAAAATGCCGTTAAGTTAAAATAATAAAGTTAAGCGGCCGCCGGGCAGCAACAAAATCTAATGTGACAAAGGCCTGCCTGCCACAACAACAAACGTTGCAACAATTGCTGACATATTTCACAATGTGCAACAAAAGACAAGGAAGAAACAGGGGCAGAACAGGGCCAGAAACAGAGAGAAGAAGGTGACAAAAAACTAAGCCAACACAAAAGGAGAATTCCAAATGGAAATGGTTAAAAGAAAAGCCAAATGTTGGGCATATTTTGCATTGTTGTTGCCCACACACACACACACATACACACACACGCACTCAAGAGAGGGGTCTCCCTCGCTCTCCTACTCTCTCTTGTGCTCCCCCTCTTGGTGGCCTCTTCAGCGGCAGGCCTTTTGTTTCAATTGTCTGTAGTTTTGGTTTTAGGCGTGTGCGAGAGCCTCGTTATAGGTAACTGTAACTGTAACTGTATATCCCCATTCATGTGTGTGTGTGTGTGTGCGTGTGTGTGAGAGACAATAAACGACTGTCAACATATGCGCGACGCTCCTCGAACGCCACTCCACACCACTCCAGCACTCCTGTGCACCGTGCACGCGTCTCTGGAATGGCGTGCGAATTATTGCCCAGGAAGATATGAAATAAAATTTAATGAAATGCTTAGAAAATGCAAAAACGATTCACGGTTCGGTTCCCAGTTGTCCCCCCTTTCGTTGGGAAATGTTTCGAAATAGTACGAGGGGTTTCGTAAAATCGAATATTTTACTGGGCTACTTCCCAGAACTTAAACAAGAGGGGCAAAAGATTCTTTAAAAAAACATTTTATACTTAAAAATTGATCTACTTTTGGATGTCTTTCGTTTGCTTAAAGCACAGCGGACAGCCAAGACAAATAATCATGTTATCATATGAAAAAATGTTTTTAAATAAAACAGGTGAAATGAAAATCATTAGAACAACAAATCCTTTACTAAAGTACATGAAACACAACATTGATTATAGGAAATGAAATGATTATGGATAGAACATGCGACACCAATAATTGCATAAAACATTAATGACACCAAGAACAGATCAGAAAGAAACACATCAAGAGTTCTTAAGCTATTAGAATATTTATATGTAGATTTCTACATCCCTAAATCCCTATTCGGTATTCAAAAACAACATTGATAAACCCATAGAATACACACACACACATATGGTATAGTAGGGTATATAAAGAACAACATCCATAGTAACAAATGAAACGTGATTATAGACAAGAACATGCGACACCAAAAACATAACAAATCAGTGACTATTTAAATTGGTAAATCAAAAGAGTTTTCCTATTGTATCTTCACAATAAGTTCTGTCTTTTTGTTCATTGCAATTTGAATAGTCACCAAAGGCATAATTTTCGGTACAAACTTGTTTTTGGGGCTCCCTTTTTTGTCTGCCTGTCAATGGATGTGCCACCACGCCCATAGAGGTCTTGGCATACTTACTGACACTGAGCGGCATTAGGGCGCTCTGCAGGTGACTGAAGATCTGTCGATGGTGATGATGGTGCCCCAGACTCGCACCGCTGAAGTACAAGTGGTTCTGGTGCAGCGACAGCTGCTGGTGGTGATGATGATGATGGTGGTGCACGGCAGATAGCTGCTGCTGTTGCTGCTGATGAAGCTGCTGCTGCTGTTGCTGATGGGTTTGCTGTAGATGGTGATGTTGCTGCTGCTGTTGCTGCAGAGCAGTATGTTGCTGATGGGCCATCAGTTGTTGTTGTTGTTGCTGCTGCTGTTGCTGCTGCTGATGGGATTGCTGGGAAAGATGCTGCTGTTGCTGCTGCTGTTGTTGTTGTTGTGGGTGGTGTGGCTGCTGCTGTTGCTGGTGTCCATAGGTTCCGTGTTGCTGTGGTACTCCTGCAGCAGCTGATGCCGCCGGCAGGGTGACCATTGCTGCGGCGGCTGTGGCTGCCGCTGCTGCTGCTGCGGCCGTTGCTGTGGCGGTGGCCGTGGCTAGAATGTGATGATGCGTGGTGGATGAGCGATGCTGGCTCGGTAGACTGTGTATGGAGGCGTGCACCGCCGACTGATAGATAATACCGTTATTCGACATGGCCGTCATCGACTGGTGGTGGGCATAGGCCATCGTGGGTCCGGCATGACCCACATTTTGGGCCGGAACGGCGGCCGCTGCCGCCATACTGCTGGCCGAGACGGGGGCCAGCGGCAGCGAGCGATAACCGGCCATAGATACAACAGGGATCTCAAACGATCCGCAAGAATTCTCCAATCGATTGTTCACTGTTCGCACACTGATTATTATTCAATTAACACTGATCTCACATGCAGATACGATAACCGAATCTCTTTCATTTATTGCTTAATGTCTGGCGCTTTGAGCGTCTTTTCGGTTGCGATTCCGAGGGTTGACTAAGTGTCCGAGACCGTCCTCGAGATTATTTCCTACAATTTTTGTACGTTTAATTTGTAAGTTGAATAAGAATAAATTTTCCTGGCGTGGGAGTAGATTTTAGGCTTAGTTCGGGGTTGATAATGTCACTCCGTGACGCTGATAAGGTCCGACCGCTTATTATCTTGACATCTCAATCTACCTTCCTACCCCATATCCCCATCTCGAATCACGAATCTTCAGTGTCTCCAATCTCCAGTGTCGAGTCGTGTGTCAACATAAAATCTAAACACACTGAAAATTTCACAAAATTTCCTGGACAACAGAGCTGGCTAATGGTTAAATATTTATTATTTGCAACTTAAATTTGTTGTTTAGCTATTTCTTTAGTTTTCTTATTACATTTGTTTTCGGGGAGCCTTGAACTGAAGTTCAACCTTAAACGAGTTGCCCAATTGGTAGATGGCTTCCCAGTCACGATATTTGTCCGTCGAGTTATCAACTGACAGATTGTCAGGGGTAAAAACTAGACCAAGATAAGCCTTGGTCTCGTGTCCATAAACAATGTACAAGAATTTCATGAGTCACATTTATGGGGAAATTCATAAATTCTACAAAATCTTAATCTCCGAATTGTTAAACTTTCAAGTAAGAAAAACAATAAATCTCATCAATAATATCAATATGATTATTTAGTTAGCTAAGACACCAAATTGACAACATCAATAAGAAACACTAAATAAATGAATAGCACATAAAAACACACATACATAAACATATATATATATATAGTGGATATGTAGGATATATGTATAGTAGCTATAGCGTCCAGACAGAGATCTTAAGTACACCAATTAAATTTAATCACATTAACATGGACACAACATCGAAAACGACAACGACAACGACAAATAAACCAACAAACAAACAGAGGCGAAGTGTGTAAGCAAATTACATAAACAAATTGAGGCAAATTGGAAGATCGAAAGATGAACCCATCCCCGGTTAAAGCCATCATCATGTATGGGGATGTATGTAGATGTGTTTGGTGGGGCACAGAAGCGGAACCTTGTTGCTCCTGCCCGTGCGTTGGCCAACGACAGAGATCTGGCCGTAGGGGAGTACCGTACGTTAATGCTGATGGCCAAATATTGGCTTATCGCTGAACATCCTCACGCGCTCTGACCACCTCCACGTAGTGGAAGTACGCGATAATACGTAACACGTAACGTAATAGTTTGCCCGTACGTAGAGCGAAATAGAGTGTAATAGAGCGACGACAACGACCCACGTGCGATGCGCTTGGCCAAGGTCTGAGAACTGAAAGCTGAAACGGAAATAACGGAAGCCAGCACGGCTTCCACACAAGGCCATTCGGCTCGCGAGCTGCCCGGCCGTCGGCTAACGGGACAAGCCGAGCGCCAGGATTCGTCGGTTGGCTGTGACCTGGCGCCTCCAAGAGAGCGATAGAGATGGAGCATGGTTTCTGTGCCGAGATGATGGATATATGAGAAAAGGGTGTGGGCGTTGGGTGCTGGATGTTGGGGTGTTGGGATATGGATGTGGGTGGGGGTGTTGTTTTGGCAGTGGCTCTGTGAGAGAACTGTGGAAAGGGGCCTGGGGATAGTGTAGGAGGTTTCAATAGTTGTGTGGGTTGTTCTCTCCAATTGGTTTGATGTAGAATGTACATCAAGGCTACATACATACAGCAAAGGACAAAATAGTAGCATCATTATCATCATACTAATGTATTTATGTAGCTCTCAGTTTCTTTTCCCGGAAAGCATATTCAACGGAACTGAAATCAATGAGCTTTGATGGATACCTTAACTCCAGATTGACCTCAAAGTAAGAAGATATAATCATAAACTATAGCAACTATCATATAATATCGGTAGATAGCTACATTTGACTATTATTTTGAATGCAACTGTGGCATAAACATTCCTTAATCACAAACATTTGGGCCATCAACTATCGGTATTAGCCTAATTTCTCTTTCCCTGCGTTCTGGGAGGACCAACAACTGTGTGTGGGTTGGTCGACAACAGCACCTACACTCACACACACATACACAAACACATACAGTGGCATTTCTATTGCACAACATATTTTTAGGGGTTGGTGCCCCGACTGTTAGAGACCTGCGCAATAGATTATTATGGCCCATTCCCTCCCTACCAGCGCCGACGAGCGCCTAAAACTTTCGAGGCTCGTCGGCTACATTTGGTCCTACCCCAAACCGAAAACCGAAAAACAAAAACAAGGAACCCCCCGAAACAAGAACAATAACAAAGAGCAGAAAGACAGGAAGAGAGAAAGAGAGAAAGGGGAGCAGAGCGCACAATTTGCACGTGCCTGGAAAGCCTTTTGGACACCTTTTCAAGCCCCATATCGCCCGAAGACAGAGAATGAGGAGGAGGAGGAGGAGGCTGCCAGAGCAGTTCCGTTGGAATTTTTAATCAAAACCGATGCGAAACGCCAACGTGCAACTATGCAACGGATGCACTTGCAACATGTGCGACACAAGAGATTTGCTAAATAATTAAATATATTTTATATAAAATAATTATGTATATATTTTTATTAGGAAATTAATATCAGCCAAATATTTGGGTTATCGATGATAGAATGCTATTGGGCAGGTTGGGTATTATTAAAGAAGGGTTTTTGTTATTTAAATTTAAAGCATTTAGATTAGATTATTTTGTCAACACTACATGGATAAAAACATTTAAAACGGATCTATTGAGCAGATTGAAACGCTTCAGTGGAGTAAATATGGAACATAATTTTCACATTCAAAAACTATTAAAATAAACTTTTAAATGCAATTTCGATTGAGTGGACAGTTGAATTATACATCGTTAGAGAAAATTTATTGGGTACAAGATTTTATCGTCTCAGCTTTCCTTTGGTACCTTAACTTGAACCCAACCCGATGTGAACCCTTGACTTGCATTTGAAGAACTGCTCAACACTGCATTTTTAGCTGTTGGAAGATAAAAGTTTAAACTAGTTCATATTCAATATGAATATTGATATTTAATCATGTCAATTATACGGCTTAGTCATGTGTACCGTAATGGCTATCTATCCACATTAAAGCCATGTCGAAGTCATCCCATTTTTAGTTTGAAATTGCGAGTCCAAATGCCATGTTTGGCTCACTGATCTTCGGAATATTGGTGCTGGCCTGTTTCCAGGTGGAGGCCAAGTACAAGAGCCTCGACTGTGCTGCCGTCGATAAGGACTTTGTTGAGTTTTATATGTGCAAAATAAAGGCCATCAGTCGGTACAGGAACTCGATTAACGTTGGCTTTCGACACAAGCAAAAAGCGGACAGTCATTTGGTGGTGAGAGAATATTGAGAAAAGAAACAACAGCAAAGGCATGTCTTTTTTTTTGCTCTTTCCGCAGGTTCGGTTGGAGCTTTTTAAGCGAGCCAATGGCTGGCGTCCTTTTCTATATAATATCACTGTGAATATATGCGACTACTTTGATAGTGTTAAGAATAAGTTCTCCCCCAACGGCGTTATCTTTGACCTGGCCTTTACCTATTTCCATCCCTGTCTCAACGTCCCATTGAAGTGTCCCTTTCGTGTGAGTAGCCAGCACATGTGCATATATTTATCAATTTTGAGATGGTTTCCGTGTTTTATTTGTCTTTTAGGAAAATGCCACTATGGAGGTCATAAACTTTGTGAGTAATTTGACTAAATTGCGCACTCGTTTTCCCATTGAAAACGGCCAGTATGCTCTTATGTTTAGTGTGTATTACAAACGCATTCTAAGGTACACAATGCGTGGCTCACTGGAGTACTTAAACTACAGAGAACACTAAATGAAAGAACTTTATGAGCAAATAAATTACATTCAGGAGCATTCGAAAAATCATTTGAAAAGTGAATTAATCTCTTACATAGTGTACGATTAACCCAACTATTCAGGGTCACGATTATATTGTAATTTAACACAATAAAAACGGGGAAGTTTAATTAATTTATGGAGCAGACAAAATCGTTATCCCAAACTGAAGTTACGTTTAACTGAGCAGTTTAACTGCAGTTTAACTAACTATCCATTAATAGACGAAAAATAAATTTGAATTTGTTGTATCACAAAGCTTGCATCATTCGATATAATAGCTACCATTTGTAAAGGTTTTCCAGCACTGATTCGTAATATCGGTAATACTTAATTTTTTTCCAGACCCCATTTCATACAATCGTTGATCTTTAAATTTTAAAGAAAATCTGTTCTGCTTTTTTTTGATATGCTGGATGAAACTAATGTCCCTAACTAATGGTTAAACACTCTATTAGCACTCTATTATGCACACAAATTAGACATTATGATGTGTGATTAGTGTGATAAAACCAGTGAGAAATGATCTTTGTGCGGCACAAATGGCCAAAGCAAATCAGGGCCATGGCAAATACGGCCTAAAACAGAAGAAAGGAAACAAAAAAAAAACACAAACACACACAGACACAGACAGACACAGATAGAGGAACTTTGACACAATAATCAAGCGAAAAGTGGGAGTTGTGGGACGTGTGGGGGGGGTATGGGTGGGCGTGTTCTGGCGGCAATGTTGAAAACAAGCGAAAAGAAAGCCAGTATTGCAGTAGGCGTGGCAGCGTCAAATTAGGCACAGTGTTATCTAATTAGCCACCTACAGGACCAACTACCAGACCACTTCTCCCTCTCTCTATCACCTCTGTGTGTGTGTGTGAAGTGGTGCCAGGCGCCGGCCATCATATTTTGCAATTTAACTCACACGAAAAGATTTATTTTTTTTTGCCACTTTTTTTGTACACTTTTTTTTTTTCTCTCACTCACTCGCAATCACTTCGTTTGTGTTTTTTTTGGCTTCTCTTTTTTTTTATATACGTTTTTGGACGCGCGCTCAAGTTTCATAACAACGGAAATGCAAAAGTTTTGTGCAAAACAAAGCGCAAACTTTTTTATTTCTCTTGGCAATTATGTGCTCAAGACAGGAGAAGATAGACGCCCAAGAGATAGAGGAAGAGCCAGTGGAGAAGCTACTGCCAGAGAGAGGGAGAGAGAGAGAGAGCAAGAGGAAGAGGGAGAGAGAGAGATTGAAGCGGAGCAGAGGTACTGGCCAAATAATGATAATGAAGCACACAAGGCACATGGTCCGGGCTCCAGCTTGGGCTTGGGCTCGGGCCCCAGGACCGAAAGGATTTTCGAAGAAAAGTGCACAAAAAGAAGTGAACAAATTGTAACGGCTTTTTATACCGGATTGTATGTGATTTTTTTTTTGGGTTGTTGTACCCCGTAGAAAGTAGAGTGCAAGGGTCGTACACAGTAGATTGTAAAGAAGGTTAGGTTAGAGTGGGGATACAAGAGATTTCAACTGAATAAGTCATAGAGAGAGTTCTAAGCCGATATAAAACAATTTGATGTTATAGAAGTGCTCACCTGTGGATTTCGAAATTTGTTTCTCTTTCTAGAATTTTGTTTTATTATCTACGAATGGAGTTACTACTGTACTTAATATACGATCTTTTAAGATTACTCTTGATGGAATTTGTAGTAGAATTAGTAGATATTACAGGGTAATTAATTTTTAATATTATTACCAGTATTAGCAGCAGGAAGGGCACACTTGTACAACATAAATATATACGTGTATTTTAAGATTTCTACCATTAACTTGTCTACACAATAAATCATTGATATCTTCATTCATCGGTATCCCTAAGTCGAGTTGTTGTGCCCGTGAGCCCGATTTGTTGGACTCAACACATGACGGGACTTGCATGCAAAAGTATCTCACAGATCCCACCCATGTGTGTGTGTGTGAGCGTGTGGAGGAGGGTAATTTGTTTAATTTTCTTTCCTTTCAAAAAGAAATCAAAAAAACATTACACTGATAGTGAATAACTCACCTAAAGGCAAATTTCGTGGCATTTTTTTTGGTTTGTATTTTTGTATTTTTTTATATATTTTTTTTGTTGTTGAAGGTTGGCCGCCTTTTAGCTAATGGCCATGATATAGCGAAAAACTAAAGCCAAACTAAATTAAAATATTTTAAATTTCAGAGCTGGCAAAAGTTTTATCAATAAAATGCTAGCTGGGGCCCACCTCTGCTAGCTTTCCTTCCCTCTCTCAATCTCTCTCTCTCTCTGTTTTCTCTCTATATTTTTTGTGTGCTTTGCTTTTGGATTTGTTTAACGGGCAAATCAGATAAGGATCTTTCAAATGTCTGCATTCAACATACCACATATGTACATATGTATGTGAAAGCGTAGGAAGATAGGCAGTGGGTAAGAAGGATACCAGTCTGGGGGTTCTCTCGTGCAATTGAAACATCAGCAATACTTGAGCTTTGCAATATGACGACGCGACGACAAATCCAACACCCCCACACACAGAGGGCAAGAGACTCTGACGCCTTGAATCTGGTTTAAAAATCACTTACGCCACTTCTGGCCACTTCTTCGTTTTGGCTGCTGCTGCTGCTGCTACTTTTGTGTTACTACAATCCCCGTCAGCACAAATGGCGTACACTCATGTATCGAGTGCAATAATCAACATCTCCTACTCCTCCTCGAGACGTGCAAACTACCGGATTTCTGTGGACATCAGCACATTTGCTCAATGGCCCCCAGGCAATGGCTGGCTGGGCCTGGCCGTCGTTTTCAAGTTGTCACTTGGCTAATCGGCGCAGGGGATCTCTTTACGAGAAAGAATCCTTCTGAGCATTTATTAGGCGCTGCCAAAATGCATGGAAGGGGACAGCGGAAGGCTGCTGCTAGCTAGGATGTGAATTCACGGGACATTAAAATAGATTTCTCTATCGATCGATTCTCAGATCGATTTACAGATCGATGATTAAAAGAAATCAATCGATAGACCGAACAAACATAAGAGTAATTAAATTTGTATAAAAAACAATTTCTTAATTTCTAAAGTGGGGCCAAAAACAGGAAACTTTCAATTGGAAGTCCAAGTTGGAAGTCATTGAGAGAGTCTTAAGCACTTTACGCTCAAGCGAATTGATTTGTTCCTTCTTGGGTATATTTTTTTTTTTTTGCTAAGCCAGAAGGAAATCAGTGGAGCCCTTCCACCCTCCGCCACACACACACACACTGACCAGGATGCTTGTGAAACTTGCTTGTAACTTGTTACTCAGCGCACACATCGCTAATGAACACTGGACAGGCAGGCAGGCAAGGAGAGTGGAGCGTGGGGAGTGGGGGAATTTGTTGTTCACTGTTTGTTTTGCCCTGGCCCGGAACGAAACAAATGGTACGGTGGGGTCCCCTGAAAATCATTCAGTCTGTTGGGGCTAGAGCTAGAGGGCTGCTGCCGCTGCTGCTGCTGCTGATGACGGGTGTGAAAATCAATGGGCAATAAGCATCGCCCATTCACAGCTGAGTGCAGTCCGGCCCCGGGGGGGTCACTCAAGACGTTTCACGATTTAATTGAATAATTGTTAGGCATGCCACGTACGGCGGAGAGCGAATCAGCGAAAATTTCGACTGACTCTTTAAACCCACACGAAATATTCGGAGAGACAAAGGAATGGCCTGGTTGAATTTTGTCCAAACAAAAGCGTGGATATCTTCCCAAAAGAGACTGCGTCAGGATATCGTTTTGCAGGGCATGGGATGCAAATGCTGCACCTGCATATGACCCTGCCACACCTGCTGGACACTGGACATCCTTCCTAACAAATTTATGCACCGCATTTGAAATTCATTGAGGAAACGCTTGGCAAATCCCAGAGACTTACCGTTCCCAAGTGGCACATTCGTTTGCGTTGTTGTCGATTGTTGCTGCTGCTGTTGCTGCTGCTCCGATGTCACCGCGCTGGACAATTTATTTGCTGTTGACGTTGTGGTTGCTGCTGCTGCGGCGACGGTGGCGGCCTCCAGCTTACTGCCCCCAGCACCGTTAATGGCCAATGTGGTGGCACTTTTGCCTAGCCTTAGTATGGTTGTGCCTGTCGTTGATGTTGACGTTGCTCCTGCTCCTGCACCCGCTGCTGCTGCTGCTGTCGCTGCCGCCTTGAGCTTTTGCAGCGCTCCAGCCATGCCCTTGGCCGCCTTCGAAGTGCGTGTCACACTCAAAACATTCGTTGATGCGGAGGCCGAAACATTCACTGGCGGCGAAACGGCCATGGAGGAGGTGCTGCCCGATGTGGAGTTGCGTATGACCAGAATGGATTGTGATTTCTCCAGTCGCTTGAGCGTCTGCAGCACGAACGGTGATTTGCTGTCGCAGTTGCTCTCCGAGCTGAGGCTCCGCGAGGCCTACGCAGTGGGGAGAAAGTAAAATCTATGAGTGTCAGAGATCTGCCATTGCGTCCAAAGTGATCTTCTACTTACATGCTTCAGCAGGAAGGGCCTCTCTATGAGCTTGGTCTGGTTGCCGTTCGACTGCTTCGTCCGCTCCTGGGCCTTCAGCACGCTCTCCAGCTGGCTGGCATTGATGGGCGTCTGCAGCAGGATCGTGTTGCTTACGGTATCCTTGCCACCACCGCCGCTACCGCTGCTGGCCACAATGGATATGGTGGAGCTGGTGCCGGTGGTGCTGCCCGAGCTCTGTACAATCGTCTTGCGGGCCACTGTGGTGGTCGTTGGCAATTGATTGAGCGTGATGGCTGTGGACGCCTGGGCGGCCTTCTCCTGCTGCTGCTGCTCGTTGAGCAGGGTGATAATGTCCTGTTTGTTCTGGATAATGATCTGGCCGTTTTCGTTGCGCGTGCCACGCAGCAGAATGATGTTGCTGGTGTTGACTCCATTTGGTGGCTGTAGCTGCTTCTGTTGCATGGCCCCGATCTTGAGAGTCCTCGTTGTGGCTTTCTTTGTGGTTGCTGCTGCTGTTGTTGTTGTTGCTGTGGTTTCAGCCTCATTTCTGCTTAGCTTGCCGCTGCTCTGTGATCTGATTAGGACATTTTTGGCTTTGATTTGAGCTGAAAGCAGAAGAAACAAAAGCTTAAAATGCGATTTTGGTCTGTAATTTTCAGCTGTCCAATTGTAGTCGCTGACCCCAAAAGCTGTCAAGCGTCCCCCCCTCCGCTTACCGGGAAATGGCTCTATTGTATGCAGATTCAATGGAAACTGAAACTTCATAACCGCAAACAAGATTTATGACTCGACTCGCCAGTCAAAGGGATCGCTTTTGGGGGGATCGAAAGCTGGAGAAATATGGCATTAGAAATTGACAGAAACATGCAGCGGAGCGTGGGGTGCCGAGAGCCCCCTCCCAAATATGTATGACGGACGACAGGCGGCGTGGCCAAGAGTTGGCCATTGTTGCACTTTCCCAGGGCCAGGCGAGTCCTGGCAAATGTTGAGCGGTCAGTGGCTTAGACATACACACACAAACAAACAAACCATTTTGTTGGCCAACAATGAGGTGGGGTGTAGTGTGGTGTGGTGTGGGGTGGGGCTACTGGCGCTAAATCAAGCGAAAGACGACATGTTTATGGCTGGTACGAAGGACTTGCAACTACGTAAGAGGACTACTTAGCACAGGCAGGCAGGCTGGCAGGCAGGCAGGCAGTGCCCGGCCGAGCCCCAGCCAAAACGCAATAAAAGTGCAACAAACAAACAAACAAACAAAACAGAGTAATGGCGGGGCTGACACTGAGGGGTGCAGGTGGGTTGGGGCAGAGGGCTTACATGCGTTGCCAAATATAGACTCTCCTCAAGGCTGAAAGGCGACAACAGACACGAAACGTAAAGTGCGCGCCGGAAACATTTGAAAATGTAGCCTAAACACTTGTCCGGCCTTTATGCCCGTGTCCGGCACACCATTTCCACCCCACCTCCCTCCCCGCTCTTAACCCACTGTGACTGTTTGTTTTCGAAAAAACGTGCGGGTCATAATTAGCCGCCTTCAGCTGCTGTTCCTGCTGCCTTCTACCCTCTGGCCACCCCCCACTTGGGTGGCACACACACATGTGACCCACCATCTGACCCAAGTGGACGAGTGTCTGTCTCCTGCCATCCTGTTCTACCCTATCTCTCTGTCTATGTGGAAAGGTCGCCAGAGTCAGTGGCAGTGGCAGTGGCAGACCCAGACTCGAACCCGGAACCCAGGAGTAGTGGCCGCCGCTTGGCCCATTCATCCAGGCGCGCATACTTCATTGTAATGTATGGCAGGGACTATAGACCATAGACCAGCCAAATACGAACCACCACACTAACAACTAGAGGAGCGTGCAGAGGATGGGGCACCTCCCCGGCCCAGAGTCCGCGTAACACATAAAACACTTTTCCGTTGTGCTGAAGTTTCGCATATTTTTGCGTTCGTCGCGGCTTTTGATGGGCGCTCGCGCACTCGCACAGTGGTACGTGCAGGCCCCAAAAGTGGGCAGCTCTTAGCTATTGCTTAGAATTGTCCAAAATTGTCCACGAAATATATGTGTAGTCAGTTTCAGTGTGCCTTGAGTGGTTGGGTTGGTGTGTGCAACACGACAAATTGCAAGTCTATTGAATTTTTATTAGAAGCATAAATCAAAAGAGCGTTAGATCTGGCAGACAACTTTTTGGGCAGGAGTTCGATAAATATGTCAATAGATGTTTGTCCAGAGATTGCCAACAGCAAAGGGGGTTAAGAAAAAGAAAATAACAGTGTGCCGTCTGACAATAGACGGGGAGGCGATGGATGCCAGCCAAAAAGATTATTATATTTGATATGTAACCTGGTATAGTAGGATCTAGTTCTCAGCTGTCTCAGTGATTCAGTGTCTGGTTTATCTATCGACTATATTTAGTTCTTGCTTTCGAATGGGTGCTATGTTATCAACTTATAAATAATTAAGTTAATTGATTGTAGTCACACATTTAACGGTCGAAATACTTAACATACTTAAAGGTTGCCAGATCTTGCCACACCAAAACAGCTGATTTGAACCAAAGGAATTTTCCATTGAAGTAAAGGAATGTTTGCACATAATGCACACATTTTGAATCTAATAGGAATTTGAATATGAGTGAAAGTTATAAATAAACACTGGTTAAATGTCCCCTTAGTCATGACACACATTCTGTACGAATGAAATCAAAAGCAAAATACGAACCACCTGCCATCAATGGGTTAAGGCGAACGACCCCAACCTCCCCCCCGCTGGGCCGACAAACCAAAGCAAAGTAAAACAAAACTAATTGGAAAACCAATACGTTAACAGCGTAATCGAAGCACACTAAACGGTTATCAGGTCGACAAAAGAACGAAACCCAGATTGTGGCACACACACAGGCTGTGGAAGAGGGGTCTGTCCGGGATGCAGGGCCTATTTGTCACTTACTTTGCTGCCGTTGGAGTTTCAGGGAAGAGGCGCTGCAGCTGGCATCGGGCACATTTTCCATGTGCCTGGCTTTTTCACAATTTTAGAATGAACAAAAACCTCGCTGCGGGACATCTATTCGATTTTCGGATGCATTTTTGCACACACAACACTCACACGTACACACACTCGCACGCGTTCGCACCAACACAGGTGTGGGAGCAGAACTCTGGGATAGATATCGAAAAAAGGTAAACAAAACTTTTCCACGACTTTTCGTCTTGCTACGGGGGGTGTGCACGTTTTATGGGGGTTGTGAGGTGTCCCAGTCTGCAGATGCATTAAATGCAATAAAAAATCAATACTATTCCTTTTTCACACACGAAATTATTAAAAAAAAACTATAGCGAAAATATTTGGTTACTCCAAAACCAGTGCTGTACAGGGTGGCTGAGCTTGCACTTCACAGCACTACAAATTAATCGATTAATCCAACAGCTGTTGGGAGTGTGGTGCCACCTAGTTACAATCTTTTTGGCGCCGGATAGAATATTTTAAACTATTTTTCAGATTGCATATGCATTTTTTTTCTGGTTTTTTATTATTTTAAAGATATTCCGTAAATGTTTTTGCTTTTATTTTAGAAAACTCTTCAAATAAAAACCCATTTTCTTGATAAACCATAAACTTTCGCCACACTTTGCTTTACAGCCTTCCCTTTTCCGTTGCTTCGCCGCGAAGCGGAAGTTTCGCCATCTCTCTCTCTCAATGGGCGGGCGGCGACGAAGCAGAATAACACTAGTCATCCAAATCAGACTTTTTTTTTTGTCATCAAACGGACTTTTCATTCAAATTAAATTTGGTTTAAAGCCGTAACATTCAAAATGTATTATTAATTTAATATTTTTGGAACCACAAGTCAATTAGAAAAAGTGGGTCTGTTGTCAGCGTGTTTTTCTGGCTGTTGACTAGTGTAATTGCCAGTGCCAGTCGGTGCCAGTGTTCCAGGCTGGCTATCTATGTGTCGTTGTTGTCGCTTTTGTTGCACATTGAAAATAATATACAAAATAATTGAATTACTCGAAATGTGATGTGTGCATATGTGCATGTATGAGTAAGGGGCGTTCAGGGTGGTGGGTACTGATAAGCTCATCAATGCTAAAGCGCTCCAACAGATCGTTTTTCAGCACAGGGTGCCCCTCGTCTCACTCTTTTTCCGTATGATAAGAGCCGTGCATTTGGAATTAAGCGTGAATCGAAAACGTGACTGTCCCTCCGCTCGAGCATCGGCACGTAAATTATGCTGATGACACGGGGCTGTATCTGCCACTCCCCTCCACCCAAGCCAGTCAGGCAGGCAGGCTCATGCTCACAATTTCAATGATTGCGGCGGTATTGAAAAATACCAGCACGTTTCTACCAGCCAGCCCCGAAAGAATTGCTGGTAACTGGCTTCGGCTGCCATTTGATCGCTGCACACAAATATTTACAATACCATTTAATGACATTTTGCCACAAAAAATAATCTGATCTGTAAATAATCAGTACTCGACTGCTGGATACCCACTAAGTTTAGAACAATAAGTGGGGAAGTTGTGGGGAATCGATTCGATTCGAATAAAACTTTTTACTACGCTCATATCTATAAATTGGGTATACCGGAACTTTCCTTCTATCTTTTGTAGACTTTGAAAAGTTTTTGCTTCCACAAATGCAACACACATACTCATACATAAGTGAGTATGCATACCCTTGTGTGCCGCAAGTTCCAGGTATTAGCTCCACCCCACCACACCCCGCTTCAAGACGGATTGCAATGACTTTTTCTGGTTTTATGCATTTATTTGGTTAATTGGGCCTTTGAACTCGTCGCCAAAAACGAAAACAGAGAGACGATGATGAAAACGAAGCAGAGATAAAGTCATGCGCGACGAAACTTGATTTAAAACAAAAGCCCGCGTTTCCCCTCCAGACTATCCCTCCTACGGAGAGGGCCGCGACGCTGTCAACGCCCCCTTGGCGACGGCGGGCAAAGATAATGAAAATAATAAAAATACGCCAATCATAATGCAATTGCAATTTGAAATAACCATATATTAATTATAACAATAATCTCACGTTCTTTTCAGGGGGCGTTTGGGTTTACTGTATGCAGATGGACGCCCCCACATGTTCAGGATCTCAGTCACCTTGTGAACTGTGGCAACAGAGTTAGGAAATAACTTAATGAAAACAAAATGCTGGTTTTATTTGGCCGGCGGAAAAGCCACTTGTAATAAAACTGCAGCGAGAGAGAAAATGCCAATAAAATCGGTAGCTGCAGCAGCCACATCGCAATGAGCGGCCTCTAACTGTAAATGGCCAATATTTGTATGTGTGTAGTTGCTGCATTTTTAAATGCGTGCAGCTTTGGAGTAATAGAGTTAGAGACAGAGAGAGAGAGAGCAAAAGAGAGAAGTATGAGAGAGTGTGTGAATCAGTGCAAAAATCGCAGGCATGTAGATGGGAGCGATTAGACACAGGCCTCGTAAAACCAGGAGAGCGCACAGTGGGAGAGAAGTCAAGCAGGTGAAGATAGTTTTCTTACAACGAACATGGAGAGCCTTTGCTTTAGATCTCTGCAGCAATTTGTTACATTGCCAAAACCATAGTTTTTTGTCAAGATTTCCTTTCCGAAATGACATCCGTTCCACCGTGCTTGGCTCTCAACTCCATTGCATTGCTCCGTACTCCGCCGCCGAGTGCAGTTGGCACACACACAGCCGCGAGTGCGCACACACTTACATATGAAGCCGGTTTTTGGGGGAGCCTTAACCCAACGGCAGTCAAAATGTGGCAAAATGTAGAAATGGAAAAATGTGTGCTGGAAAAATGCACGGCATGCAACAAAACAATAGAAAGAGCAGCGTCAACAAAAAGCTACAGCGATAGCAAACGATATGGCTAACAAATAATCAAAATCTTCGTCGTACATTATACGGTTGACTGAGGAAACCAGTTCCATTGCAATTCCAACCGATCAAACAGCACCAGAAATTACGTCTCACGAAAATAAATATTTGCATACCCTTGCAAGAAGTGTTTCTATTTTAAGCAGGGGTTTGCCATGGTTGATTATCAACGACAGCGATCAACAACGTCTGTCAAATTTGACGTGTATATTGCGGCTATTTCATGAAGCAATATCGATCTATAAGGGTATCGAAAGCGTCGGCTCCAACAGATAGATTTACTATCTTGTTTTTGCTGCTTCTTCTTCTTCTTCTTTTGCGGCTGCCAGCAGCAGCAATAACAACGACAATATTGTCTTTGAGCCTGGTCTTTGTCTTTGCGTCAAGCTAAAGTTACATACACATACACATAATTACAAATGTAGACTGTCATTTCTGTTTGTTTGTGTGTTTATTTGTGCATTCCTTATTTTGTGTCCACCTGTCGGTGCAATTTTCATTTGTCGAAACCATTTTAATGGAGAATCTGGAGTTGGGTCCATATGTTCTCGTAATTATGGAAGGAAAACATTTTTCTGGCCAAATGTAAAAACAATTCCACCAGCAGCAACAGGTAAACAAGCAGATATACCCACACTTGCACACACACATCCATGTGCACATATGTTTGCTCCAATCTGTGCCTGTGTGTGTGCGAGTGAGTCCGCAGCTCCGACCACAAAAGAGAAAACTACGCTTAATCTCCTACGCTGGAAACTGGTGGGCATGTGAGAAAATACACATTTTTGTATTGGAGTTGCTCTTTAATCATTAGTTTACGTATTATATACATTTTTTTCACTCGAAATGATATTAAATAAATTACCATATGAAAAGCACACCTTGTGTAAAAACTATCATCATCCCTTATGGCCTTTCTTCAAAGATACATTCGATGAAGGGGATTTGAGGTTACAGCTAGCCGATGCTTTGGCTCAATAACTAGTTTTACATTGCCTACCAGGGCTGGTGTAAATCGCTCCTCTCTCATAGTAAAAGCAACTACAGCTTCGATCTGGGTTCTCTTTTCGTCTTTGGGTGTAAAACTGCATTCAAGTCTTTCAGGCCCGAAGAGAGCCAGAAGAGTGCAGCCCTGGCGCGCCATGACGGTTCAAAGCGAAAGAGCCCCCGTAAGTATTTTGGTTAAATCAAGTCCCGCAGTCTCTTGGCAGACGGCGCGATCGAAAACAAACCAGCGGACCGTGAAGGTGCTGAGGATATTCCCCATCGCATTGTTGTTGTAGTAGAGGTGGTTGTTGTTGCTGTTGCTGCTGCGGCTGCTGTTATCGTAAATTTGCGCAGTTCGTTCGCTAATAGAAAAAAAATGAGAGGAGAGGGACAGCGACTAGAGAGCGCGCGCAAAAACTAAACGGTGTTTTTGCATTACAAAAAGACGACAAGCCGCTTGCGTCTCCGCACCTTCGTGCCAGCCACCTTTCCAGCATTCCCGCAGAATCCTTGTCCTCGCCGTGGTGCCTTTGCCGTGCGCGTCCGTCGCGTGTAACTATAAAAAATCTGTGCCGTCCACAGAGCACCATCATCGCATCAATTGCACTAATTTCTTCAATCAACGGACAAGGCAACCATAACGAAACCAACGATTTCCAGATTTTTAAACGAGTGAAACTAGCGAAAATTGTTTAACAAGTAACTAAAGTAAGTGTGTGATTACCAGCAACTAAATCCGCGCTCAAACGATAAATTTCCCTGGGATTTTGTGCTTACAAAAAGCTAAACGTTTGTTTGTCTTACACGTCATTTTCTGCAGAGTCATTAACGAAAGGCAGGTCATGAGAGAGAGAGAGAAAAGAGAGAGCGCCCGATCAGTGAGTGGGTGGAAGAGAGCGAGAGACAGCAGATTGCAGCACTGATGTCTTTGTTTAACTGGAAATTTGTTTAAAACAACTTAAAATCATTAAAACTACAAAAAACAAGCACTCATCTGCTCACTGTTTCTCTCATAGTATCTCATCTGAACAATTGTTTATTTCTCTGGCGCTCTCTCCCCCCCATGGTATAACTTTATAAGGTAGGGTGGCCTCTTTTAGTAGCTTTGCTTTGGAAGCTTACATATGTAGCACGTAGAGCGGAATGACCTTACCGTAAATAGCTATGCCATGTTGCCCCTTTTTTGATGGTGTGTGTGTGCGAGTGCAAGTGAATTAAACGAAACGACTTGAAAAAGTTAGAGCTGGGCTTTTTTGTTGTGTAGTCCGCAGCTGTCTCCCGTCGTGTACGTATGTGATTGGCGCCGTGGCGCTGTAGAAATAGCGGTGAAACACTTTTGTAACTGTGCTCCTCCTCTCCGACGGTCGAGATTTACGGTATGCGTGTTGTGGCTGAGCTAAGCTGTGGTTAGCTGTAAAAGAAAAGCAAAAGTACCCATGTACTTACTTACTCTCCAAATACAATGATCATTAAAAAATTAGCATTTGTGTGTCAGTGTGCTGCTCAATGAAATCTCTTGTGTGTTTTTTCTGCATGGCCATCTTGCAACACAGTCCCGTAATTGCTGCAAACAAATAGTCACGCACAAAAGCAAACAACACGCAGAGCCCCCGCTTCCCCTTCTGCTAATTATGAAAGTTTGCCATAAAAAAAGCCGCTCTCTTCTGTTTGTTGTTGCTACTAGCTGGCTGGCTGACTGGCTATCTGGCCTTGCGCAATGCTCTACAGTCGCTAACACCTGTTGAAGAGTGCTTGGGCCTCCAGTGTGTGTGTGTTGCCCAGCTCCAGCTCTAGCTCCAAAGAAAGTGCCTGCTCAGCAGGAAAGGAAAGAAAATACCCATAAACTTCGGGAAACACGACGTCAGCAGAGAGCCGTACATAAAATATATGACTGAGAAACGATTGAAACACTGGAGAGAAACGAAAATGGTTCACAATCATTTCACAGTCAGTGCACAGCGCAGGTCCAATTGGATTTGAGTACAAACCGCCTCCACCTGCCGTTCACCCCACTGGCCCCAGTTCAGAGCATGTTCGGGCATATTCTCGTACCGCCATTTACATATTGGATGTACTTAACGACTATGCCGTTGTCTAATCTCCCTCTGCGGTATCCAGTGATGACTGCATAGCTTGTTCAAACTGAAATCTAGCTTTCTTAGAAATATGGGATAAGGGGATTTTACAATTTAAAAACTGCGGAAATTAATTAAAATTTTACTTGGAATTTGATTTAATTTATATCAGACATTTAGAAAATCTTAAAGCACGCATGAAAATATACAAATCCCGTTCTAAATTAGTTTGACAATTTGGAGCTCATTGTCGCACAGACTGTTTCCCATTCAGTGATGTATCCCCATAAAAGTGGAGGATTAGTGTCAAGCAGCTCTTGTTACATTATCAGTAGTAATTCAGCTCATTCCGCTATATCAAGCTATATTTTTGTGTGCTTGCCTACGCCGTCTGCATTCCAAATGATGCGGGATGGGAAGGATAGGATTGTTGTGATGGCGGGGGGGAGCGGCATCTATAAGTGCGACGTCGAGAATGACTTCCGCGACATCTCTTAAATCTAGTATATTTGTACACTTGTACACTTGTAGATTGTGTGTGTAGATGTACATATGTATGCTTTTGCGGTTTAGTTGTCGACATTATCTTTTGTTCGTCGTTTGAAAATGTTGCTGCTGGTTTAGCTTTAGTTTTTTTTTGTGTGCCCCCTTCTCCGCTTCCATAATTGCGCACAATTGCACAGGGTATTCGATTCGAAACGTTTGTTTTTATAGAGAGCTCTCCAAGCTCTGGCGCTGTGCTATTTTCGAATTTTTGTATTTTATAGCCCGCCATCGGTCGCTGTCGTCATCGTAGAGCCGCAGCAGTTGTAGTCGTCGAAGTCGTCGTCTCTGTCCGCTTTTGGCCAATTTAGCTTTCGCTTTTGTGCGATTGCCTAATGCCACCGCTATCCACACTCTGCTCTGCCTGCCCCTCCTCAATGCCGCAGGCAACTCCAAAATAAATCAAACTTAAGAAATACATGTGTACACACACAAAGCCGCATGTGAGCTTGCATGAAACAATCACAGAAAAAAAAAAGAAATAGCAACAAAAAACAATAACACCAAAGCTTCATTAAATTTTGCAAGATTTTTCTTAATTATGAGACGGCACGAAATGTGAGAATTGCACGAGACAGAACCCACAAAAGATACCTAACGCGTCCGTCCCCAAGGTGTGACTTTGATCCAAAAGCAAGCTTTGCGACTTTGTTCTAATTTTGCTTAAGTTGCCTTTTTCCCCTTCGTTTTTGTATTTGGCCTTTTTTTCTGAGAAATTTTTGTCTTATTGTCTTGGCGGTGTCAGACACAATGACGTCCAAATGTATGTACTTACCTGTACGTGCGTTTCGAAACTGCAGGAACATTCGATATTGCTGTGTACAAATTAACGACAATATCTATCACTAAATATTAGTTGCGATAAACAGGAAATAAATCAACATAAATCTACAAAGAAATTCAATTAAAATTGAATTTTTTTATTATTCTGTTTCTCGGAATTCATAAAAAAATCCACTTAGTAATTATATTCGACACATATCAATTTATTATTATAACAATAAACTGTGGAGTGCATAGTCACTGTACGTATAAAACGTTCTTAGTATATTCACGAGAGCGTGATTCTTATCCGGTTCATGACTCAATTCGATTAGCATCGATATAACAATAACAAAAGCAATACCAAAGTGTTCTTTGAAGACGGTCTCATTCTATCCGTGACCTCAATCTTGGGGCCATTTCGTTAGATCTAACAATCACTCAAATGATTTCCCAGCTTTGAAACGCACTGTAAAAACACAAGTACTGGACAAGTACACATGTACCTATGTATGTATATTTATGTATGTGGGATATATCCAGGTCCAAGTGCAATGATGGCGACAGCTGATGGCTGCCAGCAACAGGTTTGCCGCTGACGTAGATGACAGTGTGGGGATTGGCTTACATGAGGCTGCAGCTGAACCCCAGCTCCCTCACCGTCGTCTCTTTCTCTGCCTCACAGTGAACCCCTCTAGAGGCTTCTCAGTCTCTCTTTGCATCGCGAACACGATTTGCAATTAGCCAAAAGAATACATTTAGATTCAGTTGGTTGTATAACAATAATTAGCAGTATAGGAATACAGCAACACAGCAGCCAGCCAGCATCCAGCTCTGGCGACAGCTGGAATATATTTGTACTTTCAATCAGACGGGGATGGATGGGAAAAACCCAGCTGGACAAAGTTCAAATTGAATCTCATCGCTCATTTCAATTCCAATTGCAGCCTCTAAAGACAAAGCCAACGCCAACGCCAACGCCAACGACGACGATGCCTTATCAGCCAGCAAACAGCAGTGGGAGCACCGGGGGCAGCAAGACGGCGGCCAAGATGGCGCAGCTGAAGTTCTGGAATAAGCAAAATAGCAGCAAGCAGCAACAGCAGGACAAGGACAAGGACACCGCCAGCGAGGGCATCATCAGCAGTGGCAACAACAACAGCGGCAGCAGCAACGGAGGCGACTCCAAGAGCGAGTCGAAGAACGGCAAGCGCAACTGGCTGCACACGCCCGAGCAGCTCATCAGCGGACATGCGGTCTATCTAGTCAAGGTGATTGTAAAATGCAGTGAGATCAGAGATCCAAGTGTGACGACCTCCAGCTGACATCGATTCATTGTCTTAATCTCTCTCTCTCTCTCTGCGTCTCTCTGTTCGTGCAGTTCTTTGGTAACCTGAGCGTGGACCAGCCCAAGGGCATCGAGGTGGTCAAGGAAGCCATACGGAAGCTGCAGTTTGCACAGCAAATGAAGAAGGCGGCCACGGGAACCCAGGAGAAGTTCACGAAGCTCGAGATAACCATCAGCATCAAGGGGGTGGCCATCCAGGAGCCGCGCACCCACAAGATTCTGCACCAGTTTCCGCTGTACAATATCTCGTATTGTGCGGACGAGAAGGGTGTCAAGAAGTTCTTCAGCTTCATTGCCAAGACGGTCAAGACAAGGGAGGGCGAGACGACGACAACGACAAATGGCCACACCAACGGCAGCGTCTGCCTCAAAACCGAGGAGAGCCACGAGTGCTTTGTCTTCATCTCTAACAAATTGGCCTCGGACATAACGTTGACCATTGGCCAAGCCTTCGATTTGGCGTACAGGTGAGGAGAGGCTGCAGCCACTGGCACTGGCACACCCAACTAATATTTAAGTAGCTTCAACTGAACTGAGATTTGTTTTTTTGTCTACAGAAAGTACATGGACAGCACCGAGAAGACAAATCTGAGCAAGGCGCAACAGCAGATCAATCATCTGCAGCAAACAGTTTCCCTGTATAAGGAGCGACTGAGCGAATTATCCGCAAAATTGCCAAAGGCCGAGCTGGATGCCATGCTCTTTAAACTGGGCATCAAGGACATTCTGGAGGCGCCACCTTCCAGTGAGCTCCAGAATGGAATCGAAGCCAGCAGCGAGGCTCTGAGCAACGGCAAGCTGGGTAAGATTGAATGAAATGTGAAGGTATCCTTTCAAATTATTGTCCAACTGTATTGCAGACGAGGATAAGCTGCTGATTGACACCATTTCTACGACGGCATCGGTCCACTCGGCGTCGCCCAACTCTTTCTTGCCCATTGTGCCGCCGCGGAACAATCTGTCGAGTCAGATCAGCATCAGCGGCAAGAGCAACAGCCAGAAGATGGATGAGCTGCTGCTGAACTCCGATTCGGACAGTGATTTCGATCCACGCGCCGAAGAGACCACACAGGATATCAATGGCAGCAATGGCCGCAATGCCATCAGCAATGATCTGTTTGGCTTTGAGCCACCCAAGAGCTTTGGCCAGCAGCTCTTCTTCAACAACAACGATCACAAGTTGCAGAACAACAACACCAACAGCAACAGCACCAACAATAACATCAACAATAGCAGCTTACTGATCAGCAACAACAGCATCAGCATGAACAGCAGTGGCTTCTCCAGCGAGCTAAACATAACGCCGCCTTTATGTATGTAGAAATATTTCTTAAATTAATTAATTAATTTCTTATGACTAAGGATAATTTGTGATTGCAGTGGCGCCGCCGCCAAAGATTGCTGCCCCCAGGCGCAGCACCTCGGTGACAACGAGCAATGGGCTGAATGGCAACACGGATCTATTCGGTTCGGATCCCTTTGAGATGAGCAATGGTCCGACCATCTTTAAGGTGAGTCCTTGATATCCCTCAAAAGATGAGAAATTCACATGAAATGTTTGTCCTCTTATGCAGCAGAATCAGCTAAACATCGATGACTTTTCGCTGGAGAGCTTGGATCCCTTGCGGAAGTAGATACATATGTAGGAAGTGCTATCAAGGCCATTTCAGCTGGGAAAACAATTTCAGATCATCCCACGGGATGGATGTCTATCCGTTATCCGTTATCCTTATCCTTATCCGTTTCAACGTTTCCCCCCCAACGTTTCTCCGATTCGCACGCATTCCAATTCGATTTATTGAATGTGTATTATTGTTCATATATATATATATATATATTGTATTGTATTGTATTGTATTTATTATCATTGATTTTTTTGTCGATTTTATATTGCATATTATTATGATGATGATTCCCCCACTATTATTATTGTAATTATAAATATGATTATTATCGGAGATGGAGTGATCAAATAGAAAGGAATAACAAAGAACAACAGCAATCCGTAATGCACTTTGTTTAAACATCATCCAATTTGTTGCTGTTGTCGAAAAATAGTCTAAATGAATGTCGAGCGAACAATGTTAACGAGTGATAAATGTGAAAAACAAGCGCTAAAACAATGCTAAATCTAAAACTAAATGTGAGAACTTGTATAAAATAATTGTAAAGAGAAGCCCAAAACGAATGAGAACCGATTATTGTATAGCACAGCAAAATGAACAATATTTAATGTTATCGATGCAATATAGAAAATTATTATTATTATTATTATTACTATTATTATTGTGTATGTAAAGAATAAAATGTAGTGCCTAAAAGAAAACTTCAAACGCATCGCCAGTTGATCTTTAACAAATTTTGCATTATTTATTTACCATCATTTTCAATAACAACACGAACACTTACTACTATACTTAACGTTACTGCCATGAATACGAGACCTTTTTTAGTGGTTGGTGGCTTCTCTTCTGTTGCTGCTGCATTTTGGGAATGTTTTCGCCTAGAGCTAGTGATAACACAAATACGAGCTTGTATGCATGTATAGTACCTATGTATATATGTCCTTGTATATCCAACTGTGTTGTTCCTGAATCATATGTCATATGTGTAAGTCCTTAACCTGAGTAGCATTTAACAGTTTGCGTGCGTGGAATCATCTTAAGCATCCTGGGCAAAGTCATTGTAGCGTTTCGGTATGGTGGCCGACAGCTGTCTGGCATTCATATCCGAGCTCTAGAAAATCAGAGAGTTTCATAAGGCCAAAGAATATTGATTCTAAGCACAGGAAGTAAGAGCGTTCTACAGTTCAGTTTTTGTTTAATTCCAAACAGTCTTATAGAGTTTTTAAAAAACCATATATATAACGCCAACGATTGGAAAAGTTCTAAAAGAAAGAAATCATTTGAGAGCAGAAATATAAGTACGTAAAGTAAAATTAAACCAACAAAAACAATCGAAATAGTACACAAAATCGAAGCAAACAAGAGGCTTTAGTTGGGACCAGATTGTTATTAAAGGAAATAAATTAAGATCGGATTGGGTAAATGCATGTGAAATGCGTAGTAGTTTCGAGATATGACATTTGCTGGCATTACTATTTAATTCTTTTTTGCCATTAAAAAGACCCCAAATAAAATCAAAATGAAGCAATAAAATCATACAGATATTCTGTGTTGTCTAGTGCTACATCATATTTAAATAAAACATTGAATATAAACAATAACATGAGTGTGTGTATGTTTGTATATATGTATAATTTCAACAGTTTATTTGTTTAAAACTTTCATCACTTAACATATAAATTTAAATAGTGTGCTCAAAAGGAGAAATGTATTGTGTAATTTGTTATTGCATGCAGTTTGGGGCACTAACCTAAATAAAATCCACAAATTATAGCTACTTTCGTAAGTTTTCTCAAACCATCTGTTGCTGTTTGAGTATGTGTGTGTGTGTGCATATATGTATATATAAATATGTTTTGTAGATTGTGTTTAATTGCTAAAAACGTAATTATTAAAGCCAATTTAGCCGTAGCCGCCGCTCCAATCGTCCCCGCACAAAATAAAACAGAACCTGGCCCCCGCTTCTTCGGGGTGATTAAAATGTTTGTGGAATGTCAAATGTTAAATGACAAAAACTGGATAAAAGTTTACAATTTACAAAAGAGGGAAGGAAGTGTGTGTAGTTGGTTGGTGTGGCACATACAAACAAAAGTCACATTTAACATTAACATATTAACATAAAGAATAAAATAACACTTTTGACTTGATCGATTGGGTTTTGGTTTGCAGGCGATTACGGATGCAGCTGGGTCGGTTCGATTTGGTTTTGGGTTGGATTGGATTGATGCAGGATGGGGCAAAACTCTTTACACAGCCAGGCGATTTCTTTTGGCATTCTCACTGGCCTACTGGCTGACGGCGCTCGTCTTCTTCTTTTTAGCGTTTTTTACCTGATTGGACCAGTCGCCCGTAGGCACCGTCGCGCGATAGAACTTGGAGCTCGTTTTATTGAAGATGGGCAGCAGCTCGTTGGCCTCATCGGACAGAGCCTGTAAGCAGCAACCAGAATGTATAAGTATATGCCTAACAAGAAGAAGGATCTGTTGCAAACCTTCAGATAGATTATGGCATCTGTTCCAAAGCCCTCGCACGAGAGCAGCACAATGTCGCCATGGAAGTAGCGAGCGTAGAGCCGCGATATGGGCAGACCGTACCCATAGCCGGCCAAAGGAACCGTGTGCAGATCCGACTTGGATGGCTGCGGAGCCGTGCTGTACATGTACTTGAATAGCTGGTCCGTTTGAGAGCGCGGAATGCCGCCGCCCTGATCGGAGATCTTCACGCAGATGTCTTCCTGGCCGCGACAGATGGCCACCTTGAGGGGCGGCAGGGTGTCGCAGTTGTCATTATTGTGGTGCTCCACCACCGCTCTCATGGAGTTCTTGAAGAGCTCGAAGAGCATGTAATACAAATGCGAGGGCACGTAGACAGTTCGGATGGGCAGGGTAGCCTCTGGGTCGCTGCTATGCTCCTGGATCTCCAGCGCTGGGCTCGTCAGATAATATTGATCACAGAGAAAGCGGGCGTTCTCATACGCATCGCGCACCACGTCCGACAGGTCACAGGCTGGGTCCAGGCAGCCGATGTGACGACCACCCGAATGGGGATTCGCTCCAAAGAGCAGAGCTGCGAATATAGGTGGATATGGTTGAGTGGATCAATCATCTTGATTGAGAGCATCGACTACTCACTGTGCTGATTGATCAGCATCCGTATGCCGATGCGCGACATATACAGCCGGTCGAGAAAGTACTGTATGGAGCTCTCGGTGGGCGCATCCACATTGCCGCCCTCGTTCTCCTTCATTTCAATGACGCCCTGGGCCATCGTCTGCACTACATCGTTGTGCCGATTCCTAATGAGATCCAGATGATGCACAAACCTGAAAAATACAGTCAAATCATTAAAATCCTGGCTTGTATCGATTTAAAAGTCTGCTGACTCACTTTTGCAAATTGTCGTGTGTGGGATCGGCCTTCTCGTAGTCGAGCACCTCCTCGAAGCTCTTCACATACCAGGAGCTCACCTCGCTGACGGATCTGGTGTGCAGCAGATTGTCCGGCAGCAGGGCAATCTCCTTCATGATATTGGCCAATCGCACCGGCAGCTCCTTTCGCAGAAATATGTAGGACTTTTTCTCGCAGGCATTTTGACCTAATTTGAAAAATAAACAAATATAGCGATTAGAAATGGGAAATTATAATGTGCTGATCTATGGTACACAGTATACGTTTTTGTAGATTAGTTGGGGCGAAGGCTTATCAATGCAGCCACGCTTCATGTGCATTGATCACGAGCTCACAAATGACAGACTCATGCATCAGTTTCATCACAGC